>OW387024.1:102442029-104942029 GCA_936439885.1 Nowickia ferox | reverse complement strand
TTCATTCAATATACTGCAAAAGTTAAATTATTTATTTATAAAAAAACTTTGCAAAACTTTATATTTTCAAAAAACTTTTTGTCATCTCAAAAAACTTCAAAAAAAAAAAAAATATGGGAAAACTTGACAAATTTTAACGCTGCCTGTGAGCTTAATAAGCTTGATCCGAAATAATTATTAAGTAAACAAATATTTTATATATATACATATATATATTTTAATTATATTTTTTAATTACATTAAAAGTTCGCTAATTGAATTATGTATGTATGTATATGTGCATACATATCGCTCCTTTAATTCATAGCTAACTAACGAACTTCAATCGGCTTCCTATACCAATGAATACACATACACTAATACATTTCACTCGTTGGCCAGCACTGCTCTAATTTAATAGTGTCCATTATTAAAAAAAAATCTTTAATAATGCAAAATAATTCCGCCTTTCGTATCTTATATGTAAAAATTTCATATACATAAATGGCTTGTAGTACCTACCGCCTACTGAGAGAAGAATATTTTTTCATGTCTTCATTCAGTTTTATGTAAATGGAAACTTTAAACGCGTTTTCTGCAAAACTATTTTTTTTTTTTTTTGAAGTAAATGAGCGATATGTATATTAAACGACTAAAACCGACTCTTAAATCCTTTTAAAACTTGATGCGCTCACCCTAATACTACATACTTAATTCTTTTCATATTTTATTTCTTTGCAACTAATTGATGACATTATTTAGGTCTATGTTATTAAGTTTTTTTTTCATTGTTCACGCTACGCTAATAATAGTTAATTTTGATATTAGTTTTTAGTGCTTTTGTGCAGTGGTTGTTGTTTTAACTTTCCATCATTTCTATTATTTCTGGGCATTTGGTTGCGCATAATATATACAAAGTAACATACAAACTCACATGCTTGCAATACGAACAATAATTGATTACTTTTGAAAAATACTTGAAAAGTCTAAACAAAAACAGAAAATTAGAATAAAATATAAATGAATTTGAAAAAGACTGCAATTGTTTAAAATCATTCATTCGTAAAATGTAATACGTACAAGTACTATTAAGTGATCAATTTAAAACATTTCGTTTCTTTCTAAATATTGCATACGTAGCACTTTTGGACTTGTAGTTTTGAAAATGCAATTTGTACGTGGACTCGTAAACAGACACACACTACAAACTTATAACACCCCTCTTTTTTTTTGTCGGCGTTAAACAATGCATTGAAATTGCTTGATTATTAAGGGGTTAGCTGGATCCTATGCGCATTTCACTGTTGATAATGCAGATCATCACTGAATAAGTAAAATAATAATTTGGGATATTAGTGCGTTAACAAATGTTAAATTTAAATCGTAATAATTCCCAAAAAAAAAACACCAAAAATTCCTTTTAATTTTCTATACGAGTAAATACATAAATATAAGATACAAGGTTTTTATTCGAAAATCATAAAACACAAATTTTCAGCAAAATATGGAAAAATTTTGCAATCGGAAATCGAATTTAAAAAAGAAACTATTTAAAATAGAAAAAAGTTATGATATACAGGGTGGGCCAAAAGTTACATTGGGGTTTAAAAGTTTAATAACTTTTTCGTTTATTAATTTTTTTTTATTTTTTTCTCAGATTATATAATATATAAAATGGAAAATTTTTTACACTAAGTATGAAAAATAATGTCTCTTAAATTACCACTGTTTTCAGCTTCGCACTCACCCAGCTCACTTGGGTCCAGTACAATGATTCCTTTGCGCTGCCCGTTAGTTGAAGAGAAGATAGTCAGAGAGGGTGATAGGGAAGAGATAGTGATAGAGTAGACAGGTGATGAAGGAAGAGATGGAGGAGGAAAGCTTCATTCTTTTACAACTCTGTTCTTTTTTGCACGCTTTTTTTGATAATGCAGTGTTGCAGGGCCTTCTGGTGTTAAATGAGGCGTATTAGATTTTGAAGCTGTGTTTAGTAGCCATTTTTATTTTATTGGTTATTTTACTTCGCCAATGATTCTGCTACACAACGAAGGAGGGCGCTCTGATGTTACAGTAGGATTAGTATCTGATGAAGTCGGTGTAATTTTTAGTGACCAGTGCCTTATGCCTGCATCACTAGAACTTTTTCCCACAACAACTGATACAAAGGACACTAATGCACATCAGAAAAATGCGTGGTGTTGTTATTTTGATGACTGTCAGAGACCGGGCTCGAACCCAGGACCTTCGGTTTTGTATTTAACGTGCTAACTACTTCAGCCAACGCCACCCTCCAAATATTCGTTGCTAGTAGATGTTCTTCACAAATGTTTTCAAGTATACGAGTATAGTGCTTGAATCTTGACTTTATGACAATTGCTGATCCAGGTTTCTCTTACGATTTTTCATTTCGAATGACCAATTAGGATATTTAACGGTTCAAAATTGGTCGCAGTCGGGTATTTTGAGTTATGCTTGTGTTGCAACAAAATAGCGATATTTATGTGCATATGCATAGACATACATGTGTATGTATGTAAGTACATATGTACTAGATGTATGCATACATACATACATATAAGTGCTTATTAATTTTTGTGTCTAATTTTTGTTTAATTTTCTAATAAATTTCTCAAATTTTGCTATTTTGGTTTTTTTGTTTTGTTTATTTTTTTCATTTGCAACATGAATTTTGGCTGCACCTATTGCAGGGAAATAAATGTGTGTTGTCAGATGAGAGCAAATTGTTGGAAAATGCTGAAATTGTTGAAATTGCAACATTATTTTAGGTTTGTTTTTGTGCTCTGCGATGCGTGTTATGGAGAATTTTACGAAATGTCTGCTGCTTTATGGGTGGTATGGTTATGTCAAACAGTAACCTAGTAATAAATGTGCATGCATACATATGTATGTATATACTACATACATACATACATACATATGTGTGTATTCAAACTGATATAAACCCATTTATACCTTAATATGTATGTACAAAGATGTTGTAGTATGTAGTTTTGTATATTTATCCCAGTTATTGGGTCGTTTGTTTGGTTTCTTTTGTCATTCATGTGATAACATGTGATTCTCTTTTGTTTTGCTTAGTCTTTTTGGGTTTTTGGTTCATTTTTTTTTTGGCTTATTCTACTCCAGTTGAAGCTAGAAAAGAGCAACGTTTTTTCATCTGTTGTAATTAGGTTAACATTTTTTTTGTTTTGGATTTTTGTTTTTATTTGGCTTTCATTTACTTTAGTATAGTTAGTTTTATTTAAAATAATTCTGCCAAAAAAACCGACTTCAATGCAAATATGTATCTGATAGAACATTTTCGAATAAAATTTATGGGATATAAAATTAAATTTTAATAGGTGTGCCTCCGCCCATTTTTTAATTGCAAGATTTTGTGTGTTTTCAGAGTTCAGAGTGTGTGTTAAATTTTGTAAGAATCGGTACAGTAGAACATTTTTTGAAATGGAAGATTGTGTATATTTTTGAGCTCAAGGTGTGTAGTAAGTTTCGCAAAAATCGGTAAATAGAATCACGTAAAATATAATAATAGAAATTAATGGGCGTAGCCCCGCCCATTTTTCAACTTTAAAATTGTGTTATTACAAGAACCAAAGGTGTTTGCTAGGTTTTTTTTTTTGTAATGGGACCAATGGGAAGCTATACCATCTCAGACAATAAAAAAATTTTAAAATCGGTCTAATATGAACCGAGTTATGAAGTAACACTGCCAAAAAAAGTAGAGACGAATTGATTATCTCCTTCTTTTTTTGAAGTCGGTTAAAAAATAGGAAAAAATTCTATTCAAGATAAACTTATTAAGGGTATTCAAGTTTCTGGCTGGCTAAATATCAAAACTTTGTTTAAGTTTTCGAAGAATTTAAGTATATAAATACAGTGGCGGTATTCGATGTTTGATGCAAATATCAAAAAATCGTAGCTTTTCTTTGGATTGTGTTTGTATTTTGTTGTTGGATTTTAAAGAAAAGCTACGATATTTTGCAAACATCGAATACCGCCATTGTAACCTCGGTTAATGCAACCGATAGAAATTGTGGGCTGTTGTAAAAACTGTGGTGGCGAAAACCGAGTCAACATATTTTTGTGCTTTATCGGCTAAACGGCTTCTGCCCCTAAAAAAACTCATTAATATGTATGTCTATAATATGTTATTGTATATTTTTTAAAAGGGGCAATATCTACCGAAACTATCCAACCGATATTTATGAAATTCAAAATGTCTTTAATTTTTTTTTTTTAAATAGGATCGAGAGGGCAATGAAGTAATTCCTGCCTCCCCGAAACTAGAACAAAAGAGTTTGACAGTTTTTGGCTTCGTAAAGCAATTCAAAGTTGATAGGCACCTAATAATTTTTGAGCTGCGAGCACACAGTCGATCTCAAAAACACCAGGCGATAACCTGAAATTTTTCGTTCGTTATGAATGCATCAATTCACATGCAGTTTCGTTTGAAGGACTTAGAGAAGAGTTCGTTGTAAGTGAAAATTTTGCTGTAATCGGAGTTCAATTTAAGTCTACTAATTTGTATGAAATTTTAATGTAAAACTGTCGTGTTCATTATAATCGAACTCGAAAAATTGTATGCCATGTATACATTTCCGAAATCTTGTTTGTCCATGTACATACATACATACATATAAAGTCGACCATGCAAAAAATCTTGCCATGAAATTAAAACGTGCATAATTCCGAACGATTTAATTTTACGATGAATGCAGAACATTTCCGATTATTTTTAACCGACTTCAAAAAAAAAAAAATGAGGAGGTTATCAATTCGTCTCTTTTTTTTGGCGTTGTTACTTCATAAATCGGTTCATATTAGACCGATTGTAAAATATTTTTTATTGTCTGAGAGGGTGTAGCTTCCCATTGGTCCCATTGCAAAAATAAAAAATAAAAAATTGGGCGGGACACGCTCACAAATTTTTTATTTGATTTTATGATATTCTACTTATTTTATTGCTGCGAAACCTAGCAAACACCTTTGGTTCTTGTAATTAAACAATTTTAAAGTTGAAAAAATGGGCGCCTTAAAATCTATTATATTTAACGTGGTTCTACTTAACCGATTTTTACGAAACTTACTACATACTCTGAGCTCTAAAAAACACAAAATCTTGCATTTAAAAAATGGGCGGAGACACGCCCATTAAAATTTAATTTTATATCCCATACATTTTATTCGAAAATGCTTGGAAAATGTTCAGATCTTTGCATTGAAGTCGGTTCTTTATGGCAGAATTATTTTAGAGATATTAACGCGGATTCATAGTCAAAACAAAGTATACTTTAAAGAGTTAAAAACCAGTATTTTGTATGGCAATAGTGATTTAAAGTTTTTAAAGAATTGTTTTGTTTCACGTGAATAAACTTGAACAACAAATTTTTTACATTTCAAAAAAAAAAAACATATTCCACTGAAAGATGACTTATGATGATGATTTTTTGTTTTCGACGTTGAGAACATATTCTTCGAGCATAAATACGATTTCACTGCATCGTGCGATTTACAAAACATCTATTTAGCTATTATGTATTAGTTTTGCGAAATTGCGCGTTTTGAAATCGATCGATTTCCATCACATACATATGCACATATCAGAATAACACACTTTTAAGCATTATGTCTAGAATTGAATATGTAAAAAACTTTATACCTTATACATAGATAAGTACATATCGTTACCTTAATATAGAAAGGTCCTAACTGTGTATTTCTGTAGAAGAACATCTAATGTATCGAAAAATGCAAAAATCTCAAAAAAATTATGAGTTGGACCTTTCTATGTTAAGGTAACGATATGTTCACATGTATGTATGCTCGTACATATATTTATCAAATCACTAAATGTCAATGATAACAAATCTCAAATTTAATATTTATTAGCAACTTAACTTATTACATATTCTTCTTCGCCTTCAATCCATTTCTTATTAAATTTATTTGCTTTTTTTTTCTATTTTGTTTTCATAACAACTTAAAACGTTCATTGTGTTTGCCTTGGATATGATGATACCACCTGAACTACTAATACAACTGCTACGACTGCCTGAAATAATTCGACCACACTTGTTTAATTTTTTGCTGCTGCTGCTGCTACTTATTGCTGCTGATGGTATGCTGTCGCTTTAATTTTTTTTGTGATTTATTTATTTTTTTCGATGATGAATTTTCTTCGACACGATTTATATTTCATTGAAACAAACTAATAAATAAACGATCATTTATGGTGCTACTTTGGCTGCTACAACCAACTACTCCGGCGGTTGGGATATATTCATGAAAAAAACTGAAAATGTGACGTTCTAAAATTAGGGCAACAGAAAAGAACAAAACTAAAGTAAAAAGTCGGCAACATCAACAATTGCAACAACGACAACTAACAAATAAAAAGTGAATATCAAGTATAAGCAAAGCAACTGTCAACCATAGAAACTAACAAGACAAGGCAAGAGGAGGAGGCTGTGGTGGCCGTGTCAGTTTGTTGACGCTTCGTTCGTTTGCTTGTTTTAATAATAGCTCGAAAAGAGAATTTAGTAAAAAAAAAGTTTAAAAATAAAGACAACAAACAGTTGTTATTACTTGTTCCGTAATACATCAAATAAGAACTTCTACACAAACTTAGGAACGAAAATAAGAAAAAAGTTGGAAAAATTCCTTTTTTTTTTAAATACAATCAGTCAACATACAGAAAATGGATTCGTTAAAAATATCCAAAAGTAAGTAAAATTTTAAAAGATTTCTTTATTTACTTTACGTTTATTACTTATTTAATATATCGCTCCTTTATTGCAACATAGTAATATCTCATAAAATGGGGTTTTGAAGTTAATAATCTATTATATCATATTTAATCTTGTGTAAAAATGTCATACAAAAGGCTTGTACTGTACACTCACGTCTTGAGAAAAGAAAGTATTTTTATATCTTCTTTGAGTTGTACGTATGTGCATATGTATGTAAATTGAAAACCAGCTTCTTTCGGGTTTTGTCTATGTTGCCATAAAGGAGCGATATGTATTAATATGTAGATATGTACTTTTAAATAAATTTTTTTTTTTTTTTTTTTTTTTGAAAACAAGAGTATTTTCTGTATGAACATATCGCTCGTTTACTTCAATAGTGCTATAACTCCAAAAATGCATTTCATCTATCATATTCACCCTTATTCCAGTTGTCAACATCGACGTCGTGTCAATACAATACTACTCGCTCTTGAAAATATTTTTGTACTATTGACAGTCTATTACTGTTCCCTAAGGTCTAGAAAATAGAATCAGCCTTACAATAGCGGTTGGTTGTTTTGGACAATCAGTAGATAAACTCTGTTATTGACAGGCTCATTTCATTTCATTTCATTTCATTCTAAACCTTGCGGTTCATTCTAAAACTTTTGTGCCAATAGCACAAAATTGTTTTCGAGAGCGAGTAAGCAATTACAAATTTTTTGGCATTGTATTGACGTGACGACGATGTTGACAACTGGAATAAGGGTGATGATTGTTCATATTATGTAAAAGTTTCATACACATATCTTGAATCTATGCTCAGCTTGTTATAGGAAAACTAAAATTTTTCTTTTTTCATTAATTTAATAAACTCGTTTTCTTTCGAGTTCCTACATTGTTGTAGTAAATGAGCGATATACATACATATTTGTATGTATGACTGCATATCAAGCCATTACCGCCAAAGAAGCTTAACCAACATAATTTTTGAAATTCGTTTTTTAATAAAAATCATTAACTTGTTATCATTGGCATTATCTGTCAAAATTTTATAGCCGTTTCAATTTCAAATTTCAAAAACAATTTAAGCTTAAGTAGACACTATTTTTTGTTTACAAGTTTTTGTAACAGCAACTTGTTAATTAAGCTAAAATTTCCTTTTGAAAATGAAGCAAGTAAGAGTGATATATTCCGATTAGCCGAATATTATGTACCCTTTACTGGCGTCGTATTTGTTTTGTGAAAGAAAAAGGCTGCTGCTTGGTCGTCTCCGGAGTACAGTAATGGATCCATGTTTCATCCACAGTTACAAAACGCCGCAAAAACTCATTCGGATTGCGATTTAACAACTCCAAACAAATCTTTGAAATTGTCTCACGTTTACGTTTATGGTCAATTGAGAGCAAACGCGGCAACCATCTTGCAGACAACTTTCTTAAACCCTGCTTATCACTTAAAATCGAAAGTAGGCTGCCATATGAAATGCCTACGGCATTAACAATCTCAGGCACTTTTACTCTTCGATCGCTCAACACCATATCGTGGATTTTTTCGACATTTTCAGGTGTACTGACCTCAATTGGCCGTCCAGAACGTTCAGCGTCATTTGTACTTGTGCGACCACAACGAAAGTCAGTAAACCACTTTTTTACCATTGAAATCGATGGTGCAGAGTCCCCATAGTATTTATCGAACTTTTCCTTGGTTTGATTGACGGTTTTTTTTCGCAAAAAATAATGTTAAATGAGCACTCGAAATTCACTTTTTTCCATTTTTAGAAAAATACTCGAGTTTGTATGTTTTGAACAGCTGTGAAACTCAAAGTAAATGGCGGCACTTCCTCAAAATTTGACAGTAGTCTATTAACAGGTGGCACTTGATGGGATCAGTGTTGCATTTCATATAACTACGAGGGAAGTTCGAAAAGTCACGGATTATTGATCCACCCTCGTACCTTTTGAAAAGAATAATCTTTTGAAGAATAGTGTCTTTTGAAAAACTATCTTAAAATAATACATTTTCAAAAACAACCATATACACAAATACAAATACATACATTCCTTTTGAAAAAATATTTGAGAAATCACCTTTTGAAAAAGTTTGTTTTGAAAAAGTACCGTTTAAGCATTTAAAAAAATACTTGCCTTGTGCAGAAGTACTTGTGCTTGTTGCAAAAAGCACTTTTAGCAAAAAACCTAACCTAGTTTCTGTAAAAAGCACTTTTTATAAAAAGCTTTTTCTTGTGAAATGTACCTACACTCTCAGCCAACTAAACACAGTTGACCTGAGTTGAGTTGAGGACTTCCACTGAAACAGAAATATTGTAAATTTTGCAAAAATTAAATACATATCGCTCATTTACTGAAATAACGTCATAACTCAAAAATTGGAAATTTTGAGTTATTGATGCAGAATTAATCCTCATGTTGTGTAAAATTTGCATACCAATAAATATCTTGTTTACTCAACTCTTGAGGGAAAAACTAACACTTTCTTTTTCCACTAAGTTGTGTGTAGTTGAAAACTTTAAACACGTTTTCTGGCAAACTAGTTTTTTTTAAGTTATGACGTTGTTTGCGTAAATGAGCGATATGTATGTATTTTTATTTTTATATTTTATATTTATTAAATACCTTTAGCATTTATTAAAAGTTCTTGTGTGTTGGTTACAGGTTCTTCAACTTCATCGACTAATGCCTCATCGCCCAGCACAAATAAGCCCACAGCTGGACAAACCTCCTCAAACCAAACTACGATACCCATAACTGTACGTTTTAATGCTGGCGATGAGTGTATCGATGACTTACTTCAATCATTTCATACCACAAATACCACCAATACGTCAGCCACAAATACAGGCAGCGGTGGCGGCGGAGGTAATTCCGCCATAAGTTCAACTAATACACACAATACTAATGTAATAGCCGCTGGTGGTAGTGGTGCTGGGGGTGGGGATTCCCTATCAAGCAGCCCTTCACAACATCATCAACATCCTATAAATAATGTAAGTAAATCAAAACTTGCACATGTTATTATTTACTATTTTTAAACAATTTTTTATTTTTATTTTAACAATTTTTTATTTTATTTTAAAATAATGTAAAGCCCATCACTGTTATCGTTATTTTTATTCTTTGCGATTTGCTGAGACGGCATTTTTTTTTAATTATAATTTTCTCACAGGCTTTTCAAGCAAATTTGTCAATACATAGTTTTAAAATGTGTTTAGTTACATTTAAGCATTTGTGCCAGTGACAGTGAAACGTTTTTATCGCAATAACTGTTCAGCTATTAAGGGTTTTTTTATTAATTCATTTTATTAATTAATTTCTGTGTTGAATTCGCAAATATTTCTGGTGAAAAAAAGATTTAAGAAAATTTTTTTTAATCATGCCATGACTCATGTTATACTTAAAATGTGTGTACTATTATTATTATCAGTCTTATGAAAAACGCAGAAACTTATTTATCATTATCTTTTTACCATAAAATTGTTTATAAGTTTTGATTTGTTACGTGACTGTTTCTTAAAAAATTTTAATCTGTTATAAATATCTCAGCCCAGATAAATAAATACCTAAGAAATTGCTCGTGAAGGAAATATTTTATTTTTATTTAATTTGTTTAATAAAAGCTGGCGGGAGAGAGAGAGAGAGTAAGTGAGAATAATAATAATAATTAAAAATAGTAAGATTTACATATTTTTATATTAGATTGACAGATTTTTGTGATTATCTTTTGCGACATGAAATTTATTTTCTTTAAAAATTGTAATTTTCTTAATGTTCGTCCTGGATGTAACAAAATATATTTTGCATTTAAGCAATTTATTATTTGACATATTGTCATAAGATAGATTCATATCGAATATAAATTATTTGCTGGGGTTTGTTAAAGTTTCTAAGCCTACTACGCTTATTTTTCTTTTGTGATTTTCAAAAATATTATTATTTGTGAATTCTCAAATAGTTTTTGAAAGTCTGTGCATAAGATAAGAGGTTTGTGACTGTTCAAAATATGTGGTTGAAGTCTACTGATGATTTAGCTAAGCACCAATGAAATTTATAGACAATGCTTAACCACCAGCAAATAAATTTCAATTAAAAATATATTTTGAAAATATTTAGGTAGAGCTTTTACACCCTAGCTGTCCATATGCCAATTTCTCTCCATTACGCAGACCTAAATCAATATGGCAAAACGCAAGCAAACCGTGTGAGTTACAGTACATGTAGAAACAAGTTTGGCGATTTGCAACTCGCATGCGGTTTAAAAATGATGCGAGCGTCAGAACATGCCTGATAACTTCAAAAATGATTGTCAAATCGATTATCTCGGTTTATTTAGTTTTTTTTTTTGCTTAAAAGCAGGGTTGCCAGATTTTTCCGACCTATTTCGCCAAATTAATTTTAAAAATCGCCAAAAGTCGCCAAAATCAATTTTATGTAGTTTTTTTTTATTATTGATTTCAAATAATAAATTTGCATTTTATATAACACTTTTTTTAATATAAATTTTTGTAAAATAATCGTATAAAATAATGGCAGAAAATCGCCAAAAGTAGAAATAAAATGACAAATTTTTTTTTTGGAAAATTTTCTCATCAAAATTTATAACGAATATAGAAAAATCATTAAAATCAAATTGTTTTCATTTCTTGCAGACGAGTTTTGGTAGAATTTATTTTTGAAACTACTCCTTCAACAAACTAATTTTCCTGAATTACAAAAATTTTCAAGTTCACTTTTATTTAAAAAATAGCCGTACAAACCGCCAAAAAATTTATTCATGGCCAGAAAAATCACCATGTCGCTAAATAAAAAATTTAGACGCCAAACATAAAAATCATTACGTTTGGCGAGAAATCACCATATCTGAGAACCCTGCTTAAAAGATGTATTATGTTCTCATTAAGTTGCTTTGATGTTAAAAAAAAAAACATTAAAATTCACAAAAATATAAGGCCTATGTATCCTTTTAGACACATATTTATCAATGTTTCGACACTCGAAGTTCGATAGCCAGTGAAGATCGAAAATCGTGTGCAACTCGCATTAAAGGTTTATGTTTTGAATTTCATAAAAATCGGTTAGATAGTCGGCAAGCCGGTATATAACTACTCCGTGAGAATCTCGAAATGATCCGACATTTGCTTAAGAATTTTTCCTATTATATTTCTTTTTAAACCTGCAGGGTTGTTTAAAGCGGCTTAAATAAAAAAAAAATAAGTAATCAAATCGATTAAGCCGTTATTGAATTTTAGTGAGACTAAGGGTTTGTTTCTCTTAATGCCAACAATAGATTAGATTGAATATTTATATTGGAGTAAAAACAAATTTCAGTTTAATAATTAGTGTTTTTTTATTCAGTAAACATTTTTTTATTAAAAATACATTGAAATTGATTATTGAGGGGTTTAGCTGGATCCTATGCGCATTTCACTGTTGCTAATACAGATAATCAGGGAACCTTTACCGAAAAATTTCTTAGCACAAATATGTATAGTTATTATGTTAGACTTTCATTTAAACGAATGAGAAGCTCAACAAAGTTTTATGTTTTTGTTTCTAATTTAGAGCAACAGACCCTAACGCACGGCGATTTCTTTTTATACAAATATAAAGTGTGAGCATATTTTAGTTCAGGAAGCAACTAGGCTGTCAAATAAGGAAATATCAAGAATTGAGCTGTCATTCGTTTGGTATTTATTTAGTGAAAACATGGGAAACTTTAGCCATGTAACGAATGCTACACTCTTGAGCAACGAATTTCAATTGTGAAAATTTACTAACAAAATGGTGAAAACTTTACTGTGTCTCTTCATAAAATTCGAGCAGCTATTCATCGTAATTTTTTGTGCTCCCAATTGGCTAATGTTGATATCAGTGACCTGTAGTTTCAACAAGACGGCGCTACAAGCCAGCCAAACAATTCACTTATTGCATGCGAAATTTCCCGGCCGCGTTATTTCTCGATTTGGCGACATCAATTTGCCTCCTCGTTCTTGTGATTTGATGCTGCTGTAATATTTTTTGTTCTGTTTCTGTCAATTTGAAAGACCGGGCTTACGTGAACAAACCAGAAACAACTTTTTTGAGCTTCTCAGTCAATTTACTTCCTAATCTAAAATTTGCCCACCCACCTTTTATATAGAAGATAGATAAATTGGCAATTTCTTCTTGTTAATTTGTTATATTGTTCTCCCATTAGACAGACTAAGGGAGCATAAAAAATTGTGTTATTTCAATTTCGTGTTAATATTTTAATTGTCTTTTAGTTTAGTTTAAAAATTTATTTTTTAATTTAATTTCTGTTTCCGAAAACAAACCCCTAATGAAAATTCATGATAAACAAATTGTTGAGCTACATGAAAGTATGTACATACATATGTACTCTGAATGTATTTTCATTATTTTAGGTTTTTTGTTTGTTTTTTCTTTTGTGTGATGCATATGTTAAAATTACAAAAAAGAATATTATTTCGTAACCACTTGATTTGCAGCAAATGTATATGCAAATTTAGCACTTTTTTATTGCTACATACTAGAGATGGGCGATATTTCCAAGCCTGTTACATTTTCGCAGCGATTGAAAAATCACTAATCACAACTGTGACTGAATTTATCAAGTAACAGGTTTTGGAAATATAGTTCTTTCATACACACTGTGTATGTTCTTGTATGCTTGCTTTACAGCAAATAAAGCTACCACATTAATTTCTGTTATACCTTCAAATCGTCTTTTCTGGCAACTATGCATATCTCTCACATATTTGTCTTTGCAATTTTATTGTCTCTCTGCCTCTTTTACGACATTATTAAATATTTGGAAGGGATTGATTGCTAATTGTTTATTCATGTCGCTCTTGTTATTAGTATTTCAAAATACTAATACTACTAATACACAATTTTAAAAAGGAAGTGCTGAAATGTGTTAAACCGTGAAGAGTGCTATGCTACTCCTCTTATTACTATTTCTCAAAATAACACAACCGCCACAAAAAAAAAAAATACTGCTAAACTGTGATCACAGTCACAGTTTAAAAGAACAGCGATTTAGAAATCACGTTCACTAGGAGAAACTTTATTAAAAAATCACGGGATTGCTCATTTCTACCACATACATATGTATGTGTGCATGTATAAATATATGTATGCTTGTATTTGCATACAATCATATAGTGACCTTAATATAGAGAGGCCCTGACTTTTTAAATATATTTTTGAAATCGAGATATTTTGCATTTTTCGATACATTTCGAAATATACAAAAAACTCGATTTGAAATAAATAATGAGTTAGGACCTTTCTATATTAAGCTAACGATGTATTGCGTCATATCGTATCTGATAGTGGCACAGTGGGTGGGGATTTTTCTTCTATCGTCAGAAACGAAATGTTAGAATATTTTGTGACCAAATGTGCAGCTTAAATGGACGAAAGTTAAACGACTCTCAGAACCACCTTATCATAGACGGAGCTCTGGGGGTCTGTTCTGTAATTCAAAACGGAAAAAAAACTTTCGGATTTGTATGTTAATAGCACGCAAATTCTAAAGCATTTTTTTCGTTTCGAATTATAGAGTAGATCCCCTGGTGACAAATTACTTCATTCGATGTCGAATAAAAATTTAAAATATTTCAGTATAGTGAGTGTAAATGGAAATATGTATGTATTTTGAAATTTCGTTCGAAAATGATTGCCCAAGTACTTTTAGCACACTAATTAACCTGAAAATGTAAAAATAATAATCTTTCAGTGAAATTAAAGATACGAGCCAAATCAGGGAAATTTCTCGTTTTAAAAACGAATTATAATTGTTGCTGTTCTCTAAACTGAAGTCACTTACTTTCACAGTTTTACTCGTTTTTAAAAGGGGCAAATATGTATGCCTGGCCTGGGGCTGTTTCTCAAAACTTGCAAGTGTTGCATTACAATTCACTTATGGCGTTTTCTTTTCTAGGAAAAAATTTTGCATATATTGCAATTTTCAATGAAAACTCGCAATAAAATGGTTTTTTGAAAAAGAGATTTTATTAGAAATTATTGTATCACAAACGTAAATTTTCACTTCAACCCAAAGCTTATGTAATTTTTTCTTAATAAAAATATATAAATTCTTGCACTTTTTCCAGAAAAGAAAACTGCAAGAGTTACGAATTCACTTAGTTTTACAGTTATACTCGCTATTTAAATCGGGTAAATATGCCTTGGGCCCCTGTTTCTCAAAACTTACAAGTATTGCATTACAAGTAAAATAGTTGTGTAAATAAATTATTTTCATATAAATAACTGGGGTATTCAAACGGTAGTCTTAAGTGTCATAGTGGTTATAATGTTTTAAAATTTTTATTGAAAAGTAAAAGCAAGAACAATTATATAAAAATAGTTTAAAAGATCATGAAACTATGACACTTAAGAATTTGACACTTTTAATCCCCAAACTCACAGAAAATTTTCATATTAAAATCTGCAAAAACAAAGTTAATTAAACATTTTTCATATGTGTTTCAAATTTGTTTGAAAATTTTTCCTTTGAAATGTCTTTATATTTCATGTTGATTTAACACTCCACTATTGTTAAATCAAATTGAAGAATCATGTTGAATCAACGTTATTTTAAGTTGAATCAACGTGAATGTGATACTGAATTGACAGACAAACCATATTGAATCAAAGCTATTTTGAGTTGAAACAACATGAACTTAAGCCCCTATTATGATTTACAACTAAATGGATAGTTTAATTGTAGTTGTAAAATTTTTATTATGGATTACAACTTTTTTCACCATGAGACAACTGCTTTTTATCAATTGTATTTTGGGTTTTATTTCGAGTGTTGTTCATTATTCCAGACAACAAACCAATCCCATTTGTCAACCGATATTGTTGCCATTTTCATAAAACATGAAATCTAAAAATAAAACACAAGGCCAAAACTTAAAATATTTTGTGATGATTACTATGGTTTCAAAAATCATAGCATAGATAAAAACCTTTTCTATTCGAGCATTGTTTCGAATACAACTAGAATTAGTTGTAATTCAGAATGCCAAAAAACAGTTGAGTTGTTTTAAAGTTAAATTGTTATAATTTCAACTAAACTTAGTTGAGTTGTAAACCGTAATAGGGGCATTATTGATAATTGCCCTCCACATGTTTATATGAGAATTATTCTTTTCAAGACAGCAAGGCAACAGGGCGGTAGGTTGTTGTCTCTGCTGATTTTGTCGTTGTAGTACAATTAAATTTATTTTTATTTTTGATGGCCACAAAACAAAAACTGTGTTCACAATATAGCAAAATATGTAAATCAAATTAGTGCTAAGAAATATTTTTTATTGCAAAATATAAAAGAAACTTAGAGGGCTTTTTTAGTTTGAGGGTGAGAGGGGTGAAAAGCTTGAGGGTTAAAGCAAAAGGCACGTAATGAAAATTCGAGAGTATATTTTTGACTTTTGTCTCTGCAATTTTCGTACTCTCAGCATTAAGCATGAAGAAAAGTTTTAATATAAATACATTAGTTTAGTCGGACGCCGCTAGGAAACGAAATAATGGGAAATAAATGGAAACGTTTTGTTTGTGGCCGGCGGCGGCTGTTTGATGGCTTACAGTCGATCGGCTGTGTTCTCTGGTTTGTGCTCATGTGCAAAAACAAAACAAAAACAAATTGAGCAATCGTTCTCATTGTTTTTGTTTTGTTTCACTCACTACAAAGAACGAAACAAAACAAAATCAAAAAATTTCTTTCGTTTATTTTCGTACTTTGCTTTTAAGTACAAAGAAATCAAAACAAAAATAAATTTATAACTCTAATAATAATGACGAAAAACACGTCCTAGCTCCTGTGTCGTGAAATAAATAGCATAGCTATAAAAAAATTTACTCTTAAATTTTGTAAATGTAAAAGTGAATTTGTTTGTTTGTGACGGTTTAAACAGATGAAACGTGAGCGTAGCCGTGGTTAAAAGCTGGTGGTAATATAAACGTTAAATTAATTTAAAAAACTCGTACAATGGAAACAATTCGAAATATTTCTACACAATATGAATAACGATATGTGGATTAAATCTGCATTATTAAATCAATATAACATATTTTTTAAGATATGACACTATTGCATATCTGTATATCTTGTTGTATATCTCTTGAAAAAGCAAAATTCAAACAACCAAAGATATTAACTAATCCCACTGTGCTGTTGTACGAATATTGAATGTATTTTTTTTTTTGTATTCGATCTCAAAAGTATTTGCATTTGGTTGACCGTAACAACAAACTGCCAGCAAGCAACACGAGGTGTAAAGTTATGTTTTATTTATATTGTTCTTATAAAAATATGTACATATATGTATGATCTCTTTTTTTTTGTACAAAAACTAGACTATAAATTAAAATGTTTCTTATTATTTTCGTTTATTTTTAGCCTGATGAAGTAAGCACGCGTAATAATTTCCTGCAAGGCAACTTCTTTCATCGCAAAAGGTAAGTACTTAATTTTGAATACAATTATCTTCACAATGTACATATCGTTACCTTAATATAGAAAAGCCCTAACTCATTATGTTTCTGAAATCGAGATTTTTGCATTCTTCGATACATTAGATAGATATTCTTCTATCGAAATATAAAAAAAACTTGATAGCAAAAAAATAATGAGTTAAGCCCTTTCTATATTAAGGTAACGATATGTAAGTAGTTTTAATACGTTGCTTATAAATGTATGCATACTATTTTCAATAAATTTATTATGTTCAAATATATTCCACGCAATCAATCATGAAGCAAGTAAAGTTGGTTTGATATGTACTCGTATGTACATATTTTCAATATTCCCTCGACTAGATCTTTTTGCAAACATTATAGATTGTTGTATTGTGTTCTTAGAAACGATTTAACAATTTCATAATTTATATCTAATGCAAGAAATATCTATGTATCTAACTACCATTATCAAAATTAAAGTCACAACAGTTCATGTTCAGTCATAATTTATTCAAATGAATATGTTTTTTTTTTTGTTAGAAATATTTTCTTCTCTTTTATAATTGTGAAACAACAAAACACTGCTTTAAAACAAAAAACCTACATAAAACTTCATTTTAAAAAAGATTTCAACGAGCACAATCTCGGCTCGCTACTGCACCCTTACTTAGTGTCACCAAAGAGGTGATGGTGGGCGTCGTTATGCAAATACGGGTATCAAGGGTTGGTTGTTGGTAGACAGACATTTTTGTTGAAAAAATTTATTTATGTATGAACATTTGATGGAAAAAGAAAAAAAAATGAAAAGAAGTTTTATAAAAATGCATAAACATGAAATGCACTTTAAATGCAATGACGTCGAAATAAGGAAGAGCGACGTTATATTATTTAGAATATTCTTTTTCTTTCTTCTTGTCTTGTTTAATTTTTGTTGTCAACATTAAAGTCATTATCATGAACATACAGAGCCGGACAAAAATATTCACACAGCAGCCATATTTGATTTTGAACTATTATATATTCTGAATAAAAAGACACAGCCGAATAAGTTTTAAATAGAAATATTTCTTATATAAATATGAGAAAAAACTAGACTTTTGAATGCTGGTTCAGCGAAATAAAAATAAATTTTCTATTAAAGGCACGAATTGTTCCTAAGACTTAGTTTTTCGATGCTGCCCAACAGACTTTCTTTTAAGATATTGAAGTAAACCGTTTTTTTACATTGCTCCACTAATAACCAGCCATTTCACAGAGTTCAATTCCGTTCGGAAACGGAATTCAATCCACCTCAAGATGTCAAGCCCTAGCCGGAGCGTACCCCAGCATACGAGCGTCCCCCAACAGTCTGGGCACAACTGACAAGTTTCCTTATTTAAGTTTTCTTTTTTAGACAACGTCTCCTACAAAAATGGGGTGTTTTAAATTCTGTTTACGAACGGAATTGAACTCTGTGACATGGCCATGTATTGTTCTTTTCCAATTCGGTATTTGGCTTCCTTCAAGCCCGAATTTTCCCATCCGTTTGAAAAATATTAAATTTGCTTTCAACGGGAATTAGTACGCTGCCCCAGAAGAGTTAACGTGAATTTTGAAAACTTTTGCAAAACTTAAACGCTTTTTTCTATTGCTCTGACTAATATCTGGATTTATCTTTTTGATCTTCTTGTAACTCGAGGGTTGTAACCGATACTGTAGCAGGTTCTTCTTATAGTTTCCTTATTAAGCTATTCTATTCTATTCTATTCTATTCTATTCTATTCTATTCTATTCCATTCTATTCTATTCTATTCTATTCTATTCTATTCTATTCTATTCTATTCTATTCTATTCTATTCTATTCTATTCTATTCTATTCTATTCTATTCTATTCTATTCTATTCTATTCTATTCTATTCTATTCTATTCTATTCTATTCTATTCTATTCTATTCTATTCTATTCTATTCTATTCTATTCTATTCTATTCTATTCTATTCTATTCTATTCTATTCTATTCTATTCTATTCTATTCTATTCTATTCTATTCTATTCTATTCTATTCTATTCTATTCTATTCTATTCTATTCTATTCTATTCTATTCTATTCTATTCTGTTGTCAATTTTCGTATTCTGTTGACGTAATTTTGGGATATTTTTTATTTTCCTTGCAATGAAAATATTTTCTTTTGAGTGAAGCTTTCGAAATCGGCCAGTGCGATGGGCAGTTGAGAAGCTTGAAAAGTCCTTAAATACTTTTATAATGCTGGCTATAGTAAATCAGCTTCTTTTCACTATTTTGCTAATTTCCACATATAATCTTTTTTGTTGAAAGAGGTCTAAAATAATTTTTTTTAGATTCTGTTATTTCGACCGCTTTTCAAAACTGAGTAGTCTTTTAAAAACAATTTGTTAAAATAAATTTGGCACAAAATATTAATATCAATATTATTCGATAAGAAATGTTGTCATAGAAAAATGTTGTCAAGAAAAAATTAAAATTTTTGTTGTACTTTTGTACCATTTTAACTTTAATTTATAAATTAATATATTTTTTTATAATCAGCCTTATCATGAATTCCATATGTGAGAATTTCCGAATCAAATTTTTCGTTCACAAGGATCTTAATTTCGTTTAGTCAATTCCAATAAAATTAAAAACTAACATATATGAATGATTTTTTTCATAAATTGTCAGATTATTTCGCAATCGTATGAAGTATTTTGATACCGATTTTTCACACGTTCGGAAATTTTCATGTGAAATTTTATATCGGATAAGCCTGAATGTAACAAATGAATGACTAGTTTCTCTCTGTAAGATAACAAAGAATTTATAGAATATCAGATTTCGCTAAGTCTTTTCGTATGAAAAATATTAATGTGCAAAACTAAAGTGGGGTGCAGCTGTGTGAATATTTTTGTCCGGCTCTGTATGTACCACAACATGACTTCAAGCCGTCAACACCAGCTACATTTTCGCCATCGTCAGTCATTCTCATAATTATTGTCTTTGTTTTATAAGACGCGTTGCTAGGGAAAATACTCGTGTATTTAAAAGTGTGCTTTCCTTGATAAAGGAAAACTTCTTCTTCAAAAGCTTTCTAGCTATCTAGATAAATAAAATAGAATAAAGCTGATTTGGCAAATTTTTTTTTACTGCAAGGTAGCGCAAAAGTATTCTCATTTTGAATTATTGAAAACGGCGATATCTTCTTTAATGTTAGCTTTCAAGACTAGCAAGGTTTGTGGCAAGGCCGCTAGTAATTTGAATATCCCTTGGAAAGCAACGCATATTTTGCTTTTAATTTTTTTTTTTTGACATCCAAAGTATGATTTTTTTTAAGGCGATTTTTAGCGATTCTAACTTATATGAAAATGCCTGGGTTCGTGGTAAAAGCGAGATTTGAATAAGCTCCACACGCAGAAGTCTGGTACTGTTAGATCTGGCGATCTGGACGGCCAGTTCAAATATGCAAAATGGCAGATCACTCGACCTGGTCATTGTAAGTAACACATACATATGGGTAATTCCAGAAAAAGGTCAACCAAAAAAAAATTTTTATTGCTCAAAAATTTTTGTTTTGTTTTTAATAATAAAGCAGAAAGGTCTATACTTTATAAATGTAAAATCAGTTTTAATTTTTGAATATTTTTGACCGAAACATGCGACTGAAAAAAAATATTTTTTTCTATTTTTTTCTGCTGGGCCTTTTTTTGGCAATTATTTAAAATAATAGTAACAGGTATCTATCATTTTTCTTTTTCTGTAATTTACAACAATAACCTTACGCATTAGCACAAAGAGCAGTTTTTGAGTTTGCTTTCACTTATACTTACATAAATGTCGCATCCGTCGCATAAAATCAGTATTTATTCATATTTTTTTGCATTAAAAAAAGCATTTGTTATTGTTTAATTTCCTTTCGATTAAAGTTCAATCAATATTCAATCAAGTTACTGCGCTTAGTTCTCTTGGAAAAAACTTGTAGCGTCCGCCTTTTCGCGTACGTATTTGTACTTAAACTATTTAAGAAAAAAATAAAACAAAATTTTCATATTTCAAAAATCCAAACATAAACGATCATCTTTCACCTTCATTTCCACATTCACAAAAAAAAACTTCTACACAAAATTTCACTGAATTATGTATATTTCTATAAGTGCACAAACATAACTTCTATCTTTGTCGCGTCCGTTTCTCGCTGAAATTTGCTTATATCTTTTTACTGTATTAGTGATACCACCAAACATTTTTTCTTAAATATACTACTCCTTCATTGCTTTAAAACACTTAAAAGATGTATATTGGATCTTTACATTCCTTTCCTGTTTTTTTTGCTCAATTAAAAGTGTACGAATGTCGCGTCCGTCGCCTTGGAATCGCCCATATGTAAATGTTTTATTTAACTGAATCCAAATTATTTTAGTGGGCTAATAGTTCAAATACTTGTATGACAGTATATTAGACCGACTCACGAGAAAACGTTTTTTTATCTCGTTCAGATTAAAGATTGCTTTATTTTTTGACGTGGACTGCGTTTAAAAAAATGTCAGATCTTACAATATTGTCAGTAAAATGTGCTTAAAATTTCTTGCCAGAAAAAGCATTGTCAGTCCATTGCATGGTAAAATTATGCAAGGTACATGCACAAGCCCAGCCTGTTTATGTATACAATGTAGAAAGTTGTCAAACTTTGTTTACAAGCTGCAAAAATGTTAGTGTATGTGTGTGAATAAAATGATTACAGTGTTGCCAATGAATTTGCACATGGCTGTGTCTCCAAATACACATTGAAGAAAATTACACTACACATCTTTTGTGTGGGTTAAAATTAAAACAAAAATAAATAAAAATATAACTCAAAGTATAATTACGCACAGTTTATACATGAATCTCATTACATGGCTTACACATGAGAGTAGAAATTACACACTGTGTATTACACACATATTGGCAACACTGAATGACTAATCATGCATGAATGCCGCGTCTGCAATTGTACTTTAGTTACCCTGTGATTGCTGTTTTTAAAAACAAAAGACATCTCTTTCTGACAATTATCCGTTTGTTTCTACCAACAAAATGCGTTTGTTTTTTGGTGCTGTAATTTTGTTGTAGTCTTGCAAGTACCTTGTATAATTTTACCATGGTCCATTGCAAGACTAGCAGCTGACAACAAATTGTCAGACATCTTACAATCGTATGAACACATTGTTAAATTATTGCCAGACATTTGTCAGACATTTTAATATTGTCGGATGTACGAAGTCTATGCATCTGATAATGGGGTCATTGTAAGAGAATATTTTCGATGAGCAACACTGCACAAGCTTGATTAAAAAAAAAAGGAAAGTCCATAACAAGGCACATTTACTACAGGTACACGCATTAGAGAAAACACTGTGGCAACTCTGTGCTTCTCACATAGTTTTACAAAGTAATTGTCAAAAAATTGTATGCATCAAACAAGGCACAAAAGTATTTGTCAAATGAATTCTTCGTTATAAAAGTGTAAACAAAAAATCAGCGGATGAGCAATTTGCCTGATGCATGTACCTGTTTGATATGCCTTGGTCCATAATAATATACATCTAATTTTTGACAATTGTCTGTACATAGCTTTAGTATGTTTTTAAAGTCTTAATTGAGATTTATTTTGTGACTGATCCAAATGTGTGCTTGAAGTCTACTAATGATTTGGCATCGCACCAATGAAATGCATATAGACATGGTTGCAAATAAATTTCAATTAAAATAAACTTATCATAATATGTCAAACAATAAATTTCTTATTTTCTGCCAAGACAAAAAATAAAAAATTTTAATTTGTTCAAAAGATGTTTTCGAGTCGCGTCTATTTGTGTATTATATTTAACCAAATCCAAGGGGTCTACCCTGTAATTCGAAACGAAATAAAACACTTATGAATTTGTGTCTTAATCACATGTAAATTCGGAAGCCTTTTCTTTCGTTTTGAATTACAGAGTAGACCCCCAGGATTTTATTTAAGATTTTTAAAGCAACGACTACTAATATTGAAAGAGTTTCTAGTTCTTTTTTTTTCTAAAATAAAAATTCAAACTATTTTCAAAATATACAACGAATTTATCGTTTAAAAGAGCTGACAATAAAAGGGTTATTATTTATTTTTATTTTAAAGTTTACTGCTGCATTTCAAGAGGAGACAGGAGAGAAACGTGTAAAAAGTGCAGTAACTTCATTTTTTATTTTTTTTTAATTCAAACAATCTATGACTGCTATAAGTATTATGTCTAGCCAGACAGGGTAGAAAAACAGGCGAACAAATATCGGGCTGTTAGGCAGTCGGACTTCTTTTATTTCTTTCATACTCGTACTTACTTATATTGCATTTTTTTCATTCATGTCTACACTTATACATACATACATACATATACATATGTAAATAAATATAGCATTTGATTATTTGACGAAACGTTAGAACAAAACAAACCAAAATAGAAAAATAGGAGTTCTATAAAGAACGAAGTAAAAACAAAATAAAATTCTAAATAATAAAACAAGGAGTTTTGTGAATGAAACGAATGTTAGAGTTGCCAAGTTTCTTTTTAATAAAAGCCCATATCGCTCATTTACTAAAAGAATGTCATAACTCAAGAAAAAAATTTATTTTGCCAGCAACGAGCTTAAAATTTTCAATTTACACACAACTTAGTGGAAAAGAAAATTTTATTTTTCTCCCAAGCGCTGAGTATAAATAACGTGGCTAGATGATTTTTGCAAAAAGAGGGACATGATCGATCAAAAAGCGGGATTTTTTTAAAAATAAATATATTTTAGAAAGCGGGATGTTAAATTTACAAGGTGGGCCAAAAGAAATAACCCTAATAGAAGATGCTCTTATTTTTGCAAATGGCGGCCACTGTCAAATCTGTTTTGACATTTGTGAACTAGACCAAGTGTAGAATACAAGTGAACAAGCCATGGAGAGATACACTCCCCAAGAACGCGGCATAATCGTGTCGTGGCTTTCCCCGGTCTCCTCATCTCTCGTTTTGGCGATTTACCGCAAGATCTCCCGATTTAACCGTTCCAGATTTTTTTTGTGGGGTTTTTTGAAGTCCCGTGTTTACGTAAACAAGCCCGAGACCCTGGAAGCACCGAAGTGATGAAAAATGCCATAAAATGAGCAATCAATTGTGACAACGCTCATTTGACTCGACTTGACTAATAAAATTCTAAAGGTTCAAATAAACATAATCAAAACAGAATCGAAGTTTTTCATTTACATAGAAAAAAAAAAAAATGAGAGCCAAGGCCCACCTTTTACATACACAGTTTCGAATGTTCTTAGGAAACACAGTTTTCAACTTAAAAGAAACTCTTTTAAATAAACAAAAGTAACACATTTTTACAGTACATCGCGTTTCATATGACATTTTTCATCACTTCGGCGAGAACTTCGGGCGACAGATTCTCGCACTCGTGTCGAACGTTGTCCTTGAGGGCTTCCAGGGTCTCGGGCTTGTTCACGAAAATACGGGACTTCAAAAAACCCCACAAAAAAAGTCTGGAACGGTTAAATCGGGTGATCCTGCGGGTCAGTGTAAATCGCCAAAACGAGAAATGAGGCGACCCGGGAACGCCACGACACGATTATTATTCCGCGTTCTTGGGGAGTGTATCGCTCCATGGTTTGTTCACTTGTAATCTACATCTGTCTAGTTCACAAATGTCAAAACAGATTTGACATTGGCCGCCATTTGCAGTATTATCATACTGAGGAACAAAATAGTGGCAACATTTTCTGTGCAAAAGTCATAAATGTTATTAACACACTTTGATTGTTTTGTGGGAAGAAGAAGAAAGAAACTGCCTAATTTTATTATTTACAAGTAAAATATTGTGCGTGTTAAAGGCAATAGATAAATAATATAAAATATATATATATATATATATATTTATTTATATATATTTTATATAATAATCGACTACCCAAAAACCACAAATAAAGATTAAGGTTAATTTAATATGTCCTAGTTTACACTATGCAAGTCTTATTGCTAAGCTGATTAGCTTTTTGGGAGAGAGAGAGACAAGGGGAGAAGAAACGTTTCTGTACCCCTCGTCTCTCTCTCTCCATCACAATAGTCAGCTTGGCAATAAGACTTGCATAGTGTGAACTGGACTATGTAATCTTGAACTGAAAAAGTAGTCCTTAGAGTATAAGGGGCATAACATCATTAAAGAAACATTATATGTAGTTGTTGTTGTTGTTGTTGTTGTTCGTGTATTTCGTCTGCATCGGCTTATGTGTTTGTGTGGTTGCATATTTTTTAACAATTAGAACGTATAATACAATAGTTGCTGTTATGCTTTGAATGTTTACTTCAACATAGTCTGTTTGTATGTTTGTGTGCTTCTTGTGTATTTATGTATGTATGTATGTTTTTAGGTAATAATTTCTTGATAATTGTTATTGGCTACAAATGTCTTTATGGAAGACATTTGTATTAGGTTCGATCGCGTACATTTTCGGAACAATATCTTTTTCTTCTTCATTTTTTTTTTGTCATAAAGCATCGAAACTGCGTCTAGTGGCTGTGAAAAATCCTTTTGGCATATTTTAGTTTGAAGCAGTTATTATAGTTTATTGAAAATAGCATGCATACATTGAATAAAATTTTATATTAACAGGAACTTTTAACAAACCTCTATATACATACATAGATGCTATTTCAGCACTTCTATATAAATATCAATTCATATTTAAAAGTCGTTTTTATATATATGTATGTACATACATATATATTTTTTCCAATGAAAATCGTATTTTAAATATGAATTGATATTTAAATAGAATTGATGAAATAGGCTCATAGTGTAAAACAACTAAAATTTATTTAAATTATATTAACCTTTTTCCGCTCTACGGTTTATGTGTCTTGTATATGTATTTAGTGAGAAATTATCAACTACTATATAACTAAATATAATTTTAAATTAAGTTGCCTTTCATTTTTCAAACGAACTCAAATTAATTTATGTATTATTGTAATAGAATTGGTTTAAAAAGGAGTGAAGGGTGTTACCAAAAAAACTATTAACTAAAAAAATAGAACAAATGTATAAACGCAAGTATGTATATATTTGTTATTCTGGGCCGTTTATTTCATTACTTACAACCTAATCTTTTTATAGATTTTTAATTAATATTAATAATAAGCATGCTAATATGTATTTTGTTAAAAAAAAGAAAAATCGATTAAACATATCAAGAGAAACAAATTTTAAAAATTAATGCACGCAACTTATAAAATTTTTTTTTTATATACGTATGTATGTACATATGTATGTATAGTAAACATACACATACTTATGGGTAGTTTTAAACAAAATGTTTTAATAAAAAATATATTCAAACAAATTGTTTGATTGAAATGATTATGATTATGTAATCACAATTGCAACGTCGAACTGTAAACCACAACTAAAACAGAGAAATAACATAAGTACGAGTGTGTGTAATCTAATTAAAAACTAAAAAAAATTTATTCGTATAATGGAAATTGTAATTGAAAGTAATTGACTCCATTGAAATTGAAGCCTTGAAAGGAACATAAAGGGTATTTTTTAGAGTGTCACAACTTTGAGTTGGCATCACTGCTTTACACCCATTTAACAGCTTTTTATTTAGTTTGCTTTGAAATTTCATTATGAATCGTCTTGCACCAGAGCAACGCGTGCAAATTGTTTAAATTTTTAATCAAAATAATTGTTCTATTCGTCAAACTCATCGTGCACTTCTTCCCTTTTATGGCAAATAAGCAGAATTGTCGCATTTTGAGTGAGGAGAATCCACAAGCTTTTGTCGAAACGCCATTACATCCACAGAAAATTACTGTTTGGTGCGCTTTATGGGCTGGCGGAGTCATTGGCCCGTATGTCTTCAAAAACGATTATGGTCAGAATGTTATTGTCAATGGTGAACGGTATAGGAACACGATTCGAAATTTTTTCGTACCTCAATTACGTGGCATTAATCTTGCTGATATGTTGTTCCAACAGGACGGAGCCACATGCCCCACAGCGGGCGCTACAGTTGATTTACTCAAAGAAACTTTTGATGAAAAAATAATTTCGCGTAATGGCCCAATTAATTGGCCACCAAGATTGTGTGATTTAACCCCATTGGATTATTTTCTTTGGGGTTATGTTAAGTCACTTGTCTACATCGATAAACCACAAACAATTGGAACACCTGGAAATCAACATTCGAAGAGTTATCGGCGAAATACGGTCGCAAATGCTGCGAAAAGTTCTCGAAAATTGGTGTTCCAGATTGCCCCTTCTACGCGCCAGCCGCGGCGGCCACATGGCAGACATCATATTTAAACATTAATTTCATAAAATTTTCTTTCTATTGGAAAGCCGTTTCATTGATATTAAAAATATATTTCCTTGTTTTATTACGAGTTAAACTTGTGTCACTCTACAAAAAACACCCTTTATTTACATATTCAAAAAGTCCATTGTGTTGATTTTTTTCAGTGGTCTATTTTTTAATATCTCAGTTTTTGAGTTTGAGTTATTAATGCAGAATTCATCGCCAAATCGAGCCATAACCGCCGAAAAAGCTTAAGCGACATATTTTTTTAATTTAATTTTTTGATGAAAATCGATTACTTATACGCGTTTTAGACACGAAAAGTTTACTTTTCAAAGTCTTAATTCAGCTGGGAGAGAAACAGAAGGAGATAGTAATCCTCCCTCTGTCTTTCATACAGCTGAATTAAGACTTTGCAAAGTAAACTTTGCGTGTCTAAGAGGGGTATATGTAACAAAATTAAGTGATGATGGTTTCACGTTGCAATTGTCACTGAAATCCAGCTGAAAATATTTCTTTTAAACACGGTAATTGAAAGTTTAAAGTGTTAAATGAAAATCAAATATTAGTGTGAGAGAAATAAAAAAAAAAGAAAATATTACATTTACTTAAAATACAGCATCCTGCTATATAAAACATGCATCACCTTTATCACTATTATTACTACTACTACTACTACCACCACAACAGCCACCGCCATTGCTACCGCCACCAACAGCAACAGCAACAGCAACAAAAACAAAAACAAAAACATTAAAGAAAAAAAAACGAAGTAACGACAGTTTCCAAAGGAGTTTTGTTTGGTACATAAATTGCAATTGTTAATGTTTTATGGAAATTTTCAATCCATCAACCAACCAAGCATCCATCTATCCATCCACCATCCATCTAAGCATTCGTCTAGGCTGTCACTTCCTGCATTCATTCCTCCATTCATTGTCTGCTGCAAGCTACTTCTACATATATGTATGTATATTAACCATGAACCAACGTTACTTACTTACTACTCTCTAACGCTCACTCACTGCCGCCAACAACAGCAAAATTATTTAAATTCTAATTGAATTTTTAATTCTCTATGTAAATGTGTGCGTATTTTTATTTGTGTGTGTGTATGTGTCTACATGACAATTTAGTGCGGAGACATAATTTCATCAGCAATATTTCTCATCGCTAATTTTGTTATAAAAAAAAAGAAAAAAAAAAAGATGAAGAAATGAAATGATGAAAAATTATCAAGGACTAAAATATGATCAAAGCTTGCTATACTTCATGGTATTTTGGCACCTGCAAATATTCTACACTCGTGCACTTCTCCATCCATTACTTTTTGTACTCCAATAGCACATACTGAAAACTGGAAAAATAAAAAGAAAGGATTATGTGTATAAGTACGCAAGAACTGCAGCAACACAAATAAAAACCCGGAAAATGCCATAATTGATTTTAAATTAGATTTTGCCTATTTTTTTATTAACTTTTCCTCTTCTTTCTCAATTTAATTTTTGTCTACAAATTCTAATATAATTTCAATTTTAAAAATGTTAACGTGTTAATGTACTTAGGTGTTTTACATACATATCGCTCATTTACTGCAATAGTGTCATAACTCAAGAAAAAAAGGCGTTTCTAGAGTTAATAATGCTGAATAATTTGGCATTTCGTTTTTTATATGGTGCAAAAATTTCATATAAATAGCTTGCACTGCTCTACCTCCTGCAAGAAGAATATATTTGCATGTCATCACTGACTTGTATGTAAATTGAAAACTTTAAACGCTTTTTCGGCAAAACAATTTTTTTTTGGAGTTGTGACACTATTGAAGTAAATGAGCGATATGTACGTAAATTACGTTGTAAAAATAATCCTCTTTTTTTAACTAGTTTATATGTACACTGTCCTCGTATATCTATAAAAAATATATATATATATATCGTTACCTTAATATAGAAAGGCCCTAACGCATAATTTTTCTGAAATCGAGATTTTTGAATTTTTCGATACATTAGATAAATTCATCAATCGAAATATACAAAAAAGTCGATTTCAAAAAAAATAATGAGTTAAGGCCTTTCTATATTAAGGTAACGATATGTATGTAGTATGTATGTATGTATGTATGTATGTATATAAATTGCAAAATGTGTAAATGTGCATGTATAATATTAAATATTTGAGAGTAACCAACGATATTGTAAACTCAAGATTTTGGAAAAATATTCTATACAGTGGCAAAAAAAACTATTCGAGACTAGTCCGAAAATAGCGTTACGTAATATGTGAATGGCCTCTAAGTCACGAAAATAGAAAAATAAAATAAACACGCCTATCGTGAATAACAAGTAGAATTTTTGTTCTCGTGAAATTTTCATTCCACTCGAAGGGGAAAATGCTATCGTGAATCTCCCGTGAAAGTTTTTCCCCGCTATTAGTCCCAGTGAATGCAAAAAAAGGAAAAAAGATTTGTAAAGCTTAAAAATTAACTTAAAATCAAATAAATTTAAGTTTAACAATAAGAAAAACACAAATTTTTTGTTCCAGATTTATTATTTTTTAACTTCGAAATTGTGTTTTGTGTGAAAAAAAAGAGATTCTACTCCATGAAAAGACGTGTCGCAGGGAATTATTTGTTAATAATCGTTTACTTCATTTACTAATCTTGTCCTAAGAATAAATATTTATAACTTTTAATATTTAATTCGAAGCAAAATATGGAAATCATGCGAAATCATGATTCAGTTCGCTTGCAAAAATAAAGTGAACAAAACCAAGGGAAAAGTGAAAAAATTCACGTGAAATATATTATTCATGATAAGGGGAATCAAAAAAGGGAAAACATTTCTAGGGAAAAATTATTCACGATTGCAATTTTGTGAAAAGGGGAAAAAATTTCGACGGAATAAATGTTCACGATAGGGATGAAAAGAACAAAAGGCAGATGAATTGATAACCTCCTCCTTTTTTGAAGTCGGTTAGAAATATAGACAAAACATTCGAAATGTTCCTTTTAGAAGAGTTGCTCTTCCTCTTTTAATCGCTCTGGCATAGAATTTACCAATTTTATTCATTACGTAATCATGATCAATTTCGTTCCACTCTCCTGGCAGATTTTTTTTTCATTTCTAAAATCGTGGGATTTAATTTTTTCCCCTAAGTGATAACAAGAATGTTCAATGGGGTTAAGGTCTGGAGATTGTGCTGAAGTTTTTATATTTTTTAGACAATTATACTACGGTTAAAATGCTCTCTTGGCTAGTAGGTAGTGTATTAGCATAGTAGTCGAAGGGTCGCAGCTTAGATTCCTGTCTGAGACTGAGTTTTTATGCAGGCAAGCCAAAGTAGCTTCGCAGTTTGGGTTTGTTAAGAAAGAAGATATTTCTTAAAAAAGGTAATGTTTGCCAGGTTGATGAGAGAAAAAAGTATGTTTCCAGCTCACATCGGTCCAAATAATACATTCCTTTGTGTTACCTGAGAATATGAAAGGGACGGTGCAACTACAGATGTTGAAGTGGCAGATATATAAATTAAAAGAAGAGAAGCTTAATTCATCTTATCGTTTTTTTTACAATTCTGCTATTGTGCCTTAACTCACCTTAACGAAACTCATTATCAGCTTAACTGAAAGTAAGGCGACATAAAGCCAATAATTGACGTAAAACGTATAACTCCTATAAACAAAATTAACAGAATTTGAGTTTCTAAAATACAATACATTCATGCCACACTTCTGCTTTTCTTCTGAACTTTTTTTTATAAAATAATCTTACACGATACAGCATTCCTATTAATGAAAATACATTTCAAAATTCATTTTATTAACATTTATTTATTTAACTTTGTTATACGTCCATTTGTGAAAAAATTCTTTGCAATATCGTTTTTAAACAATTTATTATTATAATAGATTAATTTTATTAAAAAAAAAAAAAAAATAAATTACAAATTAAGTACCAACTGTTTGTTAAACGCCCAGTGTAACACATGTGTAATGCTGCTCAAATACAAAATTTTATTTTTAACACAAAATTTACATTAACGACAAAAAATATAAATATTTTTTTTGCTTGCAACTGTTTGTTTTAATATTTCCCAAAAATTAAAAAAAAATCTGTTTGAAAAGTAATAATGACTAAAGACACCTCCACCGTTGCATATTTGTAACGCTGGGCGGAAGCGGGTTAATATACCAAAATTTATAAATTATGTATGTGTTAACAATTTATTAAAATTATTTATTTATTTCTGCAAACAAAAACTTAACATTGAAAAGAGAAGAAAATTTTATGTGATTTTAATTTAATATGTATAAATAAACTATTGTAAAATTTTTAAACACAAGGGGGCTTATGTTACGAGCACTTTGTTGTTGCTTTTTTCAGCTTGTTGGCTTTACCGTACATCAAACTAAAGTGTTGCCAACCTGAACATATTTTAATCGCGCATTCACTATTTTTAAAATAATTATTATTTACTTTTGTTCGAACTGCCTTGAATTCTAGGAATTCCAGTTCGGTAGTCAGATTACAGCTTTTGATATCGATCGGAATTTCAAAATATTTCAAAAAAGTTTAAATGCAAATATTTTTAAATTTCGTTTGATATCGAATGCCGTAATTTGTGCCCAGAATTTTCTTCAATTCACTTTTCATTTTCTCTCAATTCATTGCTATTAATTAATGTGATTTTCTAAAGAAGAGTAGGAAAGATAAACTAGATTAATTGGGGAAATATCGCAGTTTTCTGTGCTACCGTCAGCACCCATGTCCATCTACGAGCATCATGAACAGTTGAACATACTTGGCTAGAGTGATAGAAGAAAACCTTAACATAAATGAAAGCACAAATGAAAAGTTATACTTAAAAATGCCAGTACCGATGGTATATCAACAATTTTATTATACAATAAAAATAATTCTCGTATTCCATTTCATTAAAAGTTCATGTCTAACAGCTGTTGTTCATAACTAGTCTGCGCCCCATGCAATAGACATGGGTCCTGTGTGGTAGCACAGAAAAATGCTTGACGCATTTTTTCAGTATAAAGCTCTGTACATACGGTTATAAAACTTACAGTATTGTCAGATCTGGCAATATACCGGCAATAAAAAATTTCCAGCACAAGGTATCTTGTCAGTTCACACGGTTGTACACAAAAAAAGACGACATTATCGGGTATGTTCTGTATTCCACGTGCGGAATTGCCATAGAATTGTTGTTGTTAATGGGAATTTATAACAACAATGCTGTGGCAATTCTGAACGATTTAATTTCACGTGGAATACAGAACATACTCGTATATCTTTATTTTTTGTAACGAAATGCTACATCCCGAAAAATGTCGGAAGTGACGAACTATGCCATTAGTATACTCTAAGGTTTTAACTACTGCTACGTAGGATATTTGTCTTTTAGTACGAAGTACAAGTTTTGAGAACGACCGTTTCAATACCGAAAAATAGAACTTTATGCCATTTTCATGAAAAATATCGTAAATAAGTTTTTTTTGTACATATATAACTATTTCTTTAAGTGTAATAAAAAAAAAGCTCTCACTTAGAACACTTTTTTTGTCCACAAAGCACTTCTTTCTAGATGAGCTAGGCCCAGATATTTGCTAATATATTTCAATCTAGTACATATTAAATGTCATTTCTTTCGTACGACTTATTTATTTTAAGTTTCAGAGAAAACGTTTAAAACAAATTTTTTTTTTTTTGATAAAATAGTCCCTGAAAGAAGTACCTAGTGAAAAAGTATCTTTAGGAAAAAGTGCCTATTGCAGAAAGAACCTTAAAAAACCTCTAGAAAAATTATCTTGGAAAAGTACACAATTTTTTTAAAAACGTACCTTTTGAAAAAGTATGTACTACATATATATGTATTTGAAAAAAGGTATTTTTAAAAAAGTATCATTTGAAAATAGCACCTTTTGAAAAAAGTGCTATTTGAAAAAAGTACCTCATAAATAAGCACTATGTATTTGGAAAAGGTACCTTTTAAGAAAGTGCTATTTGAAAAAAGTACCTTCTAAAAAAGTACTGTGTATTTGAAAAAGGTACCTTTTGAAAAAGTCTTATTTAAAAAAATATCCTTTTAAAAAAGTACTGTGCATTTGAAAAAGGTACGTTTTGAAAAAGTATTATTTAAAAAAGGACATTTTAAAAATGTACTATTTGAAAAAGGTACCTTTTAAAAAGTACTATTTGCAAATAAATATCTTTTGAGAAATTACCTTTTGAAAAAGAGTACCTTGGAAAAAAGTACCTATTGAAAAATGTACTTAAAAAAAAACCTTTGAAAAAAGTACTTTTTAAAAAGTACCTTTTGAAAAAAGTACTTTTTAAAAAGTACCTTTTGAAAAAAGTACTTTCCAAAAATATTTTTGAAAATATAAAATATTCACTTTTATAACAGTTGTCGACATAGACGTCACTTTAACACAATAGCAAAAAATCGGGGCTTGTTTACTCGCTCTAGAGAAAAATATTGTGCTATTGGCAATCTATTTCGGGTCCCTAAGGTCTAGAAAATAGCATAAAGCTGCAAACGGGAGTCAGTTGTTTACAACAGCGGATACACAAGCCCCGATGTTTTGGTATTGTGTCAAATTGACGTCGATGTCGACAACTGGAATAAGGTGAGAAAAATTTTAACTTTTGAAATGACACAGAAAAAGCCCGATACACACCAACTTAATTTTGGGCCGTAGGTCACAGTGGTATACTACGTTTTAAAAAAATAGCTCAAAATCAAGAGATATTGCATTTTTAATTTTGTATTGTCTCTCAAGCGATTTGTTGGGGTTTTAAGGGAAATACATCAAAATCTCTTTTGAAATAACTTTAGCTTTTGTTTATTTGCCGAAATTCAACACTTATGATGATGGCCTTCCACTTTCCGGATATCAAACTTCATTTATTTTTATTATATTTTTTTTATTATTTAATCCATATTTGATTCATTTTATGAATTTTTTTTTTGTAATATAATTGATCAAATTAAACTAAATAGTGCCACAAACTCAAAATAATTGTATTGTATCCACCTAAAAATAGACGAATATCATTGTTAAAGTATCGACAAACAAACAATAAATAACATTATTTCAAATGACTTTTCGAAGCCTTTTACCATACATATAGTATGAAAATAGCTTGCGAGAGAATACAAAATTAAAAATAGAATATCTCTTGATTTTGACCTAATCTTTTAAAACGGAGTATGCCACTGTGTTTTACGACTCAAAATTTGTATTGAAATACTAGTTTTAAAACTCTTAAAGTATACTTTTATTCGTTGTGAAAATGGCCTTAACAGTCTAATTAATAATAAATATCATTAAAAAATAATCTGAATAAATTATTATTGAAAAAATATAATTTTAAAAAGGCCTTTTGCAAAAGTGCACTTTTCGAACAAGAACGTAATAGCTTCTCTAAAAGAAAATTGTTTAAGTGCCATTTTCACTACGAATAAAAGTATTCTTTAAGAGTTTTAAAACTATTATTTCAATACAAAATACTGGTTTTAAATTCTTAAAGTTTACTTTTTTATCGTTGTGAAAATGGCCCTAAGATAGATAAACCTCCAGAAAAATACTAGATTATACACATGTATATATATGTATATATATGTATATACGTATATACAAATTCTCATTACGATTTCAAAGAAATTTTCTTCTCAATGTTAAGTTAAAAAAAGTAAATTATTTTTACTTATTGTTAAAGCAAATTCTAATTTAAGGAAATACTACTCGTATTTATAAAAATATGTACATATATGCTTATAAATGTAATAAAAACTTAATCTCTACTCCTTAATCTCTGTAGCGGATTACCTGGCAAACAACAACAACTTTCGCCAAATCATCCATGTCCACCACAACAACTAGAAACCGGTGCTGGTGGTCATCGTAGTCCTTCATCGCCCATACCGCCGCTTGGTGGTGGTGGTGGTGGCAATTCGCCTTACAATGGTTCGCAAGCTGGTGGTAGTAGCGGTGGTGTTTCGCCCAATTCGAATCCTGGCATTTCACCCAACAAATACAGACGCAGTATGTCTTTCCCTAACAAAGGGGGCACTTCTCCCACACCTGGATATACCCTAGACATTAATGCTGCCCAAGCTGCTGGAGTTCCCACACTGTCGATTGGCAACGGCAGCATAAGTGCTGGCGCAACTGCTGGAGGTGGTGATGCGCCACAATTTTTGGGAGCCGGTCCTTATATGCCAAATGGTTTGGATATGCGTCCCTTAGATCACTGTCTAAATGATTTGGTGCGCAGTATGGGCGCTGTAGGGCCGGGAGGTGACAATAATGTCACTGCGGCGTCCATAATGGCTGAACGTATGCGCAGCCAAAAGATAAGTGAACACCATTTAGGCGAAATGGATGCTGTAGCCATTGCAGCAGGTAATGGTGCTACAGCATATTTAGATCCCAATATGAAACTAAATTCCCCTTCACGTTCTTCACCGCATTCACAAGGTTCGGATCACACTGCACGCTTCTCACGCAAGGTGTTTGTGGGCGGCTTACCACCGGATATAGACGAGGATGAAATCACCAGTTCATTTAGACGCTTTGGGCCCTTGGTCGTGGATTGGCCACACAAAGCCGAATCAAAATCGTATTTTCCACCCAAAGGTTATGCCTTTCTTCTCTTCCAGGATGAAAATAGTGTTCAGCAGTTGATAGATTCTTGCATTACGGACGATGATAAATTGTACTTGTGCGTTTCATCGCCCACCATAAAAGACAAGCCCGTACAGATACGGCCCTGGCGTTTGGCAGACGCTGACTATGTATTGGATGCCACCATGTCACTGGATCCACGCAAAACCGTTTTTGTGGGCGGCGTGCCACGCCCATTGAAGGCCTTCGAACTGGCCATGATTATGGATCGTTTATATGGCGGTGTTTGCTATGCAGGCATTGACACAGATCCCGAATTAAAATATCCCAAGGGAGCCGGTCGCGTTGCCTTCTCCAATCAACAGAGTTATATTGCAGCCATATCTGCCCGTTTCGTTCAGCTGCAGCACGGCGACATTGACAAGCGCGTTGAAGTCAAACCTTACGTATTGGATGATCAAATGTGCGATGAATGCGAAGGCCAAAGATGTGGCAGTAAATTTGCCCCCTTCTTTTGTGCTAATGTCACTTGTTTACAATACTATTGTGAGCACTGCTGGTCGGTTATACACTCACGTCAAGGACGTGAATATCACAAGCCATTGGTAAAAGAGGGCGCTGATCGGCCACGTGCTGTGCCTTTTCGTTGGTGTTAACGGCGGCGTTGGTAGGTTGCTAAGACCTCAACGTAAACACAAATTCGCAGATGCAAACGTTAAAGCTTTAAATTTTTAAATCTCCTTTTACCTTTTGTCCTTATATCCTTGCTACTCTTTCAGATTCTCTTGATTAGTGTTTGTTTTTTCCCATTGTTTTACAATAAGGTAATTGTAGTAATATTTAGTAGTTAATCTTTTTACTTTTCTACACTTAAAAAATAATAATAATAATATAATGTTATTGTTCTTTGTTTTTGAAAAGGACATGATATTTTTTCTACTCTTAATACCTTGAAAATTAAATTAGAAAAAAGGAATTTCTTTTGAAAGAAAGTTAAAATGTTGAAAAAGAAATTGCTTAAAATATTCAAATATGTAGTAATATTTATAAATTATATAAATATTTTAAAAAAAAAAGAACCTCTTCTTTCCCCTATGCAACAATCTCTAGTTTTACGTTTTTAATGGAAAAATATTTATACATAAATATATATATTTTTTTTACATTGCTTATGTTTTCGAAAATTTTAAAAACCAAAAGAATTATTGCAATTTGATTTTATGTAATGCGCTTGCTTGTTCACAAAATAAATAATTAATTTAGTTAAGTAGAATGTGTTACACAAAATCTAATTGCAAAATAATAATTCCCAAAATAATATATATGTAATTTTTATATTTAAATTTTTAAATATCGTGTTGGTTTTTGTTTTATATAACTTTTATTTTTTTCCTTGTAAATTTTTGAATTTTTATTTTTTTAATATAAATTCGCAAATAACTTGTCGCTCATTTGGTATATGACCGTTTTTTTTTAATTATATAGTTATATTAGTCTTTAATCTGTTTAAAGAAGTTATTGAGTGAATTGAAAACTTCAATTGTTTTTTTTATAAAATATTTTTAACGCCTTCGTTCTTCCAGTCAATGACTAACTCGCTGTTTCTTTTTAATCAAATTTTCACTGAATCCTTTTATAATTTTTTTATTTATTAATTTATTTATTTTTGTTTTGTAGGAATGTTTTAAAAATATAGTATTTTTTTAAAGGAAATTTGTTTGCTAGTTTTTATATAAATGAATCTGAGTCTCTTTTGATTTTGTTTACTATTTCACTGTGCAGTATTTTTCTTGTACTTCTAATTTTATACATGTATGTAGTTTTTAGTAACATTTTGTTTCTGTTTTTAGTCCTCGCAATTTTATTTTAAATATGTAATTCAAAAGGTATATTCTTATGGTGGCCTGTTCAACGATATCGAAAGTATGCATACATTTGTTGTATAATTTACTAAAAAAAAAACAAATTTTCTTATTTTATTGTTCTTTTCAATACGAATTTTAAGCAAATATTTTTGCCCTCAAAAGGGCAAAAATTTATTATAATTTTTTGAGTTCAAAAAACGTACAGAATATACCTTTTCATATCCTGTTAGCCACTTCTACCATAAATATTATAATTTTTCTTTTGCCAAATAGCAAAAATGACTTGCCCTTTTTTTTCAAACATATAAATATGTTATAATTCTTTTAATATCGTTCCTAGTTTCATAAAAAAAAATGTTTATGCTTTAGCATAAATATGTAAAATTAATTTTAAGTTGTTAGTTTTATGCTGAAGTTCATATTAAGCAAGTTGGCCAAAGTGTTACTCTGTGATTCGAATCGAAAGATCATTTCGATTTACAGAGCAACTCGCTGATTTTATGAAAGTCAAGAAAACTTGTCTAATGTAAACACACAGTCGTAACACACATATACACACACATAAATATGCTTACATACATTTACACATGTATGAGCTCTTATAATAAAAACCTTTGGTTGGTAATTTTTTATTTTTTTTTTCAAGTCTTGTCTACTTCGTTTTAATTCGTTTATTTTATTTTTTTTTCAAAATATTTAGCAAATTTTATTTGAATAATTTACTCAAAATATGTTTGTCCCGGTTCACACTGCGCAAGTATCACAAGTAATTTGTCTCACTCAATATACGAACTACAGCCTGTTAAGGCCATGCGATTGTGTAGAATAATCGCACGATTTACTAAAAAAAATACAACCCTGATCTGATGAATTGTTATTGTCTTTTGAAAATATTCCTAGATTTCATCATACCAGATGTGTCCGATTGTGTAGGATAGTGTAGCACGGCCTTTTGAAAGAACGAAGTATTGGTACATTTACACATTGTTCTAGGCAAAATTTAAAAGTTCAATTCCCCGTCCAGACTTTAAAATTTATATCGCAGCAACTTTTTATTTTCTATACAGAAAAAAATATTTCTCCAACACCTTCAATTGAAACTAAAACCAAACATTAATTAAAAATAGAATTGTCAATTAAACTTTTTTAAATCATTAAATTTTAAGCAAAAGCTTAATTAATTCAATTAAATTATTAAACTAAAAATCAACTGACTCAATTAAATTTTTAATTGTTTATTTGTATTTGTTTCAATTAAGAAGGGTGTTAATAGGCGAAAATTTTTACCTGTGTAGTGAGAAAAAGCGGGAGAGGAATACAAAAAGTATATATATATATATATATATGTATCTGTTTTAACACTCCCACATTTCAATCTACTCTGTAATTCGAAACGAAAGAAAATACTTTCGAATTTGTATATTGAGGGCAATTATGAATAAAACTCTGCGAGAAATTTTTGCCGGGGAACAATTTCGATTTTATTCATGATTGCCCTGATTAATTACATGCAAATTCGAAAGAATTTTCTTTCCTTTCGAATTACAGTGTAGACCCCGTGGAAACTTACACTTAAATTTGGTTAAATAGGACTTAGTTTCCAGTGAAGAAAACAAAGTGTCCCATTACAATTTTTTTTCTAAGTATAGAAAAAATCTTAGTTTATGCATGCGAAATTAAAACAATCTATTAATTCTTTTGTTGTAAACCGATTATGTATACATATATATTTGTGTTTAAAGAAATTAAATTTCATATGTTGCAAGTGATTTCAAAATTTCAAATTGATAAACAAATTTTTGAAAACTTTTTCAAACTTGTTCGTTAGTTTGCCTACAAAGGCAATTGTCATTATCTACCATGTTTGAGTTTTAAACTTCATGTGCTTTTATAAAACGAAAAAGACTTTTAGCTGGACAATTTACATTAAAAAGTAAAAAAAAAACATTTTTGTAGTTTTCAACGGGTAAACATTTTCTTTCGTTTAAGAAAAACACGTTGGGCTGTAAATTTTCAAACACTTTCTTTCATTGAAAAAATTGAGTTATTGTGCACAGCGCTACCAAAAAAAAATCTCTAACTAAAATATTGCCAACTTTTTGAAACTTTTAATTTTATTTCTTTTAATTTCGAAATGTGTGTGTGTTTTTGTTTTCTTGGGAAAAGAAAACTGCCATGAAAATTAGAAGCAGAGAAATATAATTCTTTAAAATACTTTTTATTTTGTTCAAGTTAAATAAAAAACTCTACTTTAATAAGCTTTAAAAAATTAAATTGCAAATAAAATATCAAACTTAAATGTGCAATAACTTGTTAATTCAATTAATTTTGTTATTTTATAATTTTTTATTATTAAAATGTTGAACATTTTTCGTTAAATTTGTTATAAAAAATTATTTAATGCATTTGCTTTTATCTATATTTTTTTTTAAATTTGTTTTTGTTACTAAAAATTTAAATAATATAAATATTAATATTTTTTTTTTAAATAATACTTTGTGTTCAGTATTAATTATTTTTATTTTGGTTTTATTCGTTTAAAAATTTTATTACATACTAATTAATAAATTTAAACAAAAATTGTAATTTAGCTCTTAAACATTTTTTTTATAAAAAGTTTTTTTGTAAACATTTTTATATTCAATAAAAGGAAATATTAAATTAATAATAATATAAAAAAGAAATGTGCAATACTTATATATACATAATTTTACATATATATATATATATATATATATATATATATATATATATATATAAAACATTTAAAGCTTAAATTTTAAAACCTATAATAATAATAAAAAAAAGTCTAAAAAGAACAACTTTTCCAATTAAAACAAGAAAAATAAAATATTTATATAATACAGTGATTGACATTGCTATAGAATTACTAATGTTTTCTTTATGGCTAATAAATCAGTGAAAACTTAAATATAGTTTAAGTAAATTTTCATAAAAAATTAAAATGTATTTAAATACACTTTCATTTTTTCAGTGGCGAATTCAAGTTATTATCAAATTACGTTGAAAGTACGGTAGCACTACAAGATTTCCAAATATTATGGAAAGCTTTCCAAAAAACAGCTGTTCAATATACATAAATAAGAAAGTTGATTTATCAATTTGCAGATAAGTGAAATAGCAAAAAACACATTTTATGATACAAAAAGAGCATCGGAATGCATTTTGCTATTTATATATTTCATGGTATGAAAGTATGTGTTATATTTGTTGTATGTTTGCGAAAATTAAACGAAATTCTTTTTAATACGACCACATGATGTTCGTGTACATGCATGCATTCAAAAAACACACACATACATAAAACATACGGTATGTTTGCAAAACTTAAACAACACTTAAATGCACAATGTTGGCTATTTAAGTTTCATTTAATTTTGGTGTGAAAAACTAAATTTTGTATTTAAATAGGATTTAAAAATAAAATACATATAATCATTGACCGATTTATTAGCCCTTAGCCTAATAACGCGAGTAATTATTTTGATGTTTTGAAAATCGTTAAATTTTTACTGCCGCAATCTAAAAAAGTGTATGTTAAAACAAAATTTTCCTACAAATTTGAACTAAAGCACACTTGAAATTCAAATTAATTTTTTTTATAACACGGCCTTTAATCTTTAGTGGTGATTTTAATTGTTCTAAATTACGAGCTGAGAGCTTTTAAGTGCCCAGAAGACGATAAAATAAAACAATCAATCAAATAGTTGAGTGCGTGCAGTCGTGTTTTTTCGGCTGCATGTACGCATTGTCGTCAAAAAAGCGTCCATAAAATACGCCGTCAATTTGTCGTGTGACTTACGTTGCTCCGCGAAGATATCAGTCCTAATTACGAGTGTCTTATTTCGACTTGACGACGATGATTTTGTACTAGATTAAAGAAAAAATATTGCAATGTTCTTTAGTCTAGTACAAAATTGTCTTAATCGACAATTAAACATTAAACGTTAAACATTGTAAATTTTTTAAAAAAAAAACTTCGAAATTAGCGTTACGTAATGTGTGAATGGCCTAACAAAAAAAAAACAAATTCAAAAGTGTTTTCAATAAATGGATTAAGAGTTGTCAATTTAGCCAACTTTTTTCAATCCAGATGGGGGCATTTTTTTAAATATTTTATGTAAATAGGGCAAGAACTAAAAAGTGATGTATCAATTCTTTAAATTTATTTAAACAAAACTTCAATAATAACAATCCCAATTAAAATATACACACAAAAATTATTTGGACTTACTTTTGTTTACTAAAACTTTTAGTAATTTTTTTCTTTTTATCATTTGACTGTTCTAACTTGGGTTTAACTGAGCAATGTTGCTCAGAGAGAGAAAAAAAATTATTTTAAATTTAACCTACAGTCAACTGAAAGAGTAATATATATTTGTTATCTTCAATGGCTCCTTATTTATTTTCTTTAAACTGGCGATAAACTGTGATAAAAGTTAGAGAAGATACCAATTTTAGATTCATATTGAATCTACTTGATTCGCTCTCATAATTTTGTATGACGAACGAAGCAAGTTGATTCGCTCATGATTGGGGTGTGAAGCATGAATAGAGAGAGAGTGAAGCACGTATAGTGGAAACATAATATAACACATTTATTAAAAAAAATTTCTTAAATGTTGGCAAAATTTCTTTTTCATGTTGGCAAAATTTCAAAAACGAAAAACAGTGTTTTTTTTATTGGATAATTTACTGCATTCGAAATTAAGTTCGTATAAAATATCTCAAGCATATGAAACCTTAACATCAAATAAAAAGCTGCAATAAGTGAGATTTCTAGTTGAATTTTATTTCTAAAATTTTTTGATATGAAAAAAGAATGATTTTTAGAGCCTGACCGTATTTCAAATTTTCATATCTATTTTTCTTAAAATGTGTTACAAATACATTTAATTTTTTAAGGTTGTAATCCTAAAGGCCGTGATACACTAGCCTACACGATCGTGCGATTTTTGAGAAAATACAGCCCTGATATGATGGAGTCTATGAACATTTTCAAAAGACAAAAACAATTCATCAGATCAGGGTTGTATTTTTTCGTAGATCGCGCGATTGTGTAGGATAGTGAATCATGGCCTTAAGTTAGTACAATAAGCTTTGAAATTTTAAAACTTTGTTGATCTGGCAACCGTCGCAGTCTTCTTTTTGATAAACAATATCAGCTGACAATTCAAATAGAAAAGTAAATCACGAAGAATGTAAAAGGTCCCACTAAAGTATAGCGTTTTCAAAAACAAATAAAGAACAAATCACCATTAAATGTATGCAATCATTTTTATTGCCGAATTGAAAATAAAAGGCTGACTGGTATCTAATCTCGAGATTTCAAGCTTTTTGTGTGCAAAACACCTTTTAAGTGGTTTCAAATCACTTAACACCATAAAGAAGAGAACATTTATGCTTGTACACTCCAGAAGCAGTTGCTCTTAATAGCTTTGCTGCTCTTGTAAGATTTTGCCTGAGTAAGAGTTGAAAATATTTGTCCGAATGTGTTCATTATCATTTTGGGACGTTGAGCGCGTTACGTATGGTCCGTCAGTGCGATATTAATTTTGGCTGTTCCCTAAAAGTTTTAAGAATTCTGACTTGTACTACCAATTAACGCATTGTTTTGAATACAGCTAAACTGTCTAAAGACCTCTTATGTATAGTATGTGGAAATGAGTTTTTTTCCCTATTTAAAATTTTACCTCACTGCTATAACCGTTTAATAATTGCATTGACTGATTATTGTTTTTCAAATGTTTCAAATTAGAATGTATGTGTGTCATGATTAAATAAAAATTCTATTGACTTGTCTTTCACTGTATAAAAAGTAGGATATATTAAATTAATCACCCTTATTCCAGTTGTCAACATCGACGTCACTTTAACACAATACCAAAACATTGGGGCTGGTTTACTCCCTCTCGAGAACAATTGTGTGCTACTGACAATATATTTCCGTTCCCTAAGGTCTAGGAAATAGCATAAACCTGCCAACAGGAGTCAGTTGTTTTCGACAACGGGTACACAATCACCAATTTTTTGGCATTGTGTTAAAGTGGCGTCGATGTCGACAACTGGAATAAGGGTGAATATTCAAAATAATTAGAAAAGAAAAATCCCAGCTAAAAAAATATGTATGGTCCCTATATTTTTAATATATAAATGTATATAAATATATATGAATATATGTATGTACTCGTATATGAATTCATGTATGGAAATGTATAGGATTATATGTATGTACATGCGAAAAGTATTATATATGAATTTATATGTATATGGACGAATATATAAAATGTATTATAATATATGGAAGTATAATTATGATGCTCTTCATATGTGAATCCTTATATACAAATACGATGTAATATATGTATGTATATGTATATGGAGCCATACAAGTGTATCAAACCGTATGCATATGATATCTCACATAAAATTGTTTTTGCAATCAAAAAGGCTTGCATTTTATTAATTCTTTTTTATCGGTAGTGAATTAGAAATGTATGAGAAAATACATTAAGTATGCAAAGTTTATATACATATAGCCTCGACGTTTACGATTTTATATACATATGTGGGCCTGTTTAATAAATCAACTAATCAAAAGGATAAATCAGTCATTAATTTTACAGGAAATAACGAAATTCTGAAGATATTTTTAAGAAGCAAAAAATTATGTATATTGAAAACTAGTGCTAGTATAAAAACGGATTATGTTTTCTCTTATAATTGATTGCATTAGTTTTTAATCCGATTTCTTAAATTAAATTTTATGTGCGAATACGAATTTAGTTTTTTGTTTTTTCCTTTAAAATGATGAATGGAATGTCTTTTAGTTAGTTTTTAATTATTTTGTTCGAACTTATTTGCTTCTAGGTTCATGATTCGATTTGACTAAAGTAAGACAAATTACATGTGATAATTTTTAAGCAACAAATTGCACTAAAGACAATTGTAAATTATTATGACAAACTTTACCATAATGGAACAACATGCAGATTACAAAGGTCGCCACAAATCTTTTATTAAATAAAACCTCTCTGCACTAAATCTCATAAAAAAGTCGTTTATTTTAGTAATTTAATTTTTTGTATGGCAGTGAGCTTTTTTTTAATCACGCATGTATGAATATGAACTTTGCATACTGTATATAAAATAACTACGCATACGAGTACATGTATGCAAATGTATGAATATGTATTATCATACATGTCCCTATACCCTAATTTTTCGGACCCGAACCATATATGGAATATCATATATGCTCCATGCATATTTTTTTAGCTGGGAAGATAAAACAGCATATTTAACAAGTTTTAAAATAAAATTTTTTAACATATAAATATTATTCTTAAAAAAAATAAAAGAAAATTGTAAATAATGAATATTAAACTTATCATTAAAGAAATATTTAAAAGAAAATATTAGCAAAGACATTTTTGAAACTTTTTAGACTTCTTTATATAAAAATATACGATAGTAACATGTTTTTTTAATGTTAATTTAAACAAAAAAAAAAATAAAAAATTGCTTCAAACACAAAAATTGGCAATAAAATAAAAGTATATATTTTTAACAAGAAAAAAAAGAATAGAAAAAAATACCAAAAAAATATTAGTAAAATTTTTCTAGAATTTTTATTAAATCAATATAAATAAAATGAAAATTAGTCAAAATCTTATAAAATAATAAAATAAAAGAAAACCTTTAATAGTGTGTTTAAAAATCAAAGTATTAGCCAAAAGTTAAAAGACCTTATTTCGTTTACAGTATTTTTGTAATACATATCGTTTAAAACATTTATACCAAAAAGGTCTTTTTTTACAACTTTAATAAGCAAACAAGATTTATATTTTTTTTTAAAGAATATCTCTTAAAATATATAGAAATAAAAAATATCTAACACACACTACATTGAAAGTAATATAATAATTTTTTAATTATAACTTGAAAAAACAAGATTTTACAAGAAAATATATAAGATAAAATTTAACCGCGTAGTAAAATTCATTATAATTATTGGTTTTACATATACATACAATATATACATACAAATATTAAACAAAACAAAAATTTTTATACTTTTTTATATAATTTTTTCTATATGTATTAAAACAAAACCAAAAAACAAAGAAGAAAGAAAAAAAAACAAACAAAAACATAAGATGCGCATTACTTACTTTTTTTTGTAAATTTATGTACATACATACGAATATGTAAAAGTTCAAAGGGTATTGAGTAGTAACGTTAGTTATCCTTTTACTTATGATCCTAAGTCGAAAGTTTTCTTATATTTCAAAGAATTTGCGTTTTTCTAACCAGGAACAATTTGCCAGTATCGAAAAAAATAATTTTTAATCTGCCTTATCGTGGTTTCATTTCAGAAGACCTCAACAGTTTTTCTTTAATCTAGTAACAAACAGTCGTAGTCGCATTTGAAATACGTCAACCACGATAAGGCAGAATATTTCTGCAATAGATTAATAAGAGAAACATAAATCCAAAACCTCCCTTTATGTCAGTTCGATTTCTTTGGTTTAATGTGCAGGTGTTTGTTAAAACACAACACAATTTGAGCGCATTATATAATAAGCGAGTTCAGCACTGTCAGCTGGCGTTTTAACCGGTATTCGTTTAAAAAGTACTTTTTAAAAGGTACTTTTTTAGAAAGCATTTTTTCAAAAGATACCTTTTTGTCGAAGATATTTATTAAAAAAGTACTCATTTAGAAGGTTAAAAAGGCTCTCATTTGAAAGGTACATACTTTGTTTAAATGAATTTTTCCAATCGGTACTTTATAACAAAATGGCGTTGGCTGAAGTAGTTAGCACGTTGACTACGAAAATGAAGGTCCTGGGTTCGAGCCCGGTATCTGACAGTCATCAAATAACAACACCACGCATTTTTCTGATGTGCATTAGTGTCCCTTTGTATCAGTTGTTGTAGGAAAGTTCATGTGATGAAGGCATAGTCACTGGTCACTGAATTATACCGACTTCAGCAGATACTAATCCTAATGTAACATCAGAAGCGCCCTCCTTCGTTGTGTAGCAGAATCACCGGCGAAGTAAAATAACCAATAAAATGGCTACTTATCACAGCTTCAAAAATTTAATACTCATTTAACACCAGAGGCGCTGCAACACTGCATTATTTAAAAATAAAAGCTTGCAAAAAAACAGAGTTGTAAAAAGAATAAAGCTTTCCTCTATCTCTTCTTTCAGTAGTAGGCATTGCCTAAGTGTTACTTCTCTTAAAAAAAAAAAGTTACTTTTCTGAAAAATGACTTCTGATGAGATACTTTTTTTTTTTTAAAAGCATTTGTTGTAAAATGTATTATTTTCATTAGGTACTTTTTGAAAAAGTACCAGTATTTTGTAATCGTACTGTAAAAATAAATCCTTATTTAAAATATACTTTTTCAAATATTACTTTTAAAATCGTTACTTCTTTGGACGGTAATTTAAAAAAAAGTAATTTTCTCATTATTTCTGTGGCAAAACGGAAAAAGTGCTTAAGCCGAGATAAGCTGATTTTGAGTTAATGGCACCCCTGTAATCTCGATAGTCGAAAGTACCTCTAAGCAAAATCTCAATTATTTTGTGAGATTTTTGAGGAAGTTATAGCGCAATAACTTGCTGCTTATATTTTTTCAACTGATTACAAGGAATAACAGCTTAATTCTGCTTATATTTTGAAGTATTTCAAATTGAACGTATCATTTATATTGTATACAATGATCTTTTTTCTTTTTTAGAATTTAACTGCAAAAGAAATAAATTAATTAAAATCGACTTGAAAGTTTAAAAGTGTTCTCCTTCAAAACAGTAAAATATGACTTAAGCACTTTTTCCTTATTGCCACAGATTGATTTACTTATTCAAAATAATGAATTTTTATTCAGATTATACTTAATGTTATTATCAGAATAATAAAAAAAAACAAAGAAAATTTCAACAGGCTTAATTAAGAGTGATTTAACTATCTGCTAAGAAGAAGAAGAATAACCAAATAATGGTTACCAAGGCAAATTCATATAAAATATACTCAGCTCAAGTCGTTTTGAGAAATTTATACTTTCAAAGTCAAGAAAATGCACTGAAAAATGTGTGTTGACATCCAACGTATCAAGGTGAATTCACATCAGGTGATTTTAATTCAGCAACTGACATAACTCCTTTGCTGTCAAACAAAGCAACACGTTAGGAAATATTCTAACAGTAGGAAATTTTGCACTAACAAATATATAAGGCGAATATGCAGAGTTGCAAATCGAGACCACCTGGTATCAATTCGCGTTGCAACGTATATTCAAATTACAAGCGGCGAAAATAGTCAACTCATCCCTTGCTACCACTTAGTATGAATTCGCCGTGCATGTTTACATTCAACACTTCTATAAATAATGCGCATAAATTTAAAGAAAAAGTAAGTGTATCAGTTTTCATTGCGACGCGCGCCTTACACTCGTATGCATACATAATTAAAATTAAATATTTTATAATCTAACAAATTAATAAAACGAAAAAAAAACTTGAATTTACTTCTAAGCTGATTCTTGCTTTAAAATATAATAATTATAAATATATTACAAACGTTCAGACCCCCCCCCCCCCCGAATTTTGTTTGATTGCAAAAAAAATATAAAAAACATTTAAACTTACCATTTTAAATCAAATAAAATTAAAAGGTAAACCCATTTAAGTTTAACGGTTCATATAACCATTTCTTTTTTTATTTTTGTACTTTTATATTTAAATTCAGATTTGTGTTTAAAGTTGAATTTGTGTTTTTGTTAATTTTTATATAATAAATCTTTTAATATTTTTGAGAATTGTTGTTTTCATTATAATTTGTAATTTTATACAAAATATATATGTATATATATATTATCCCCCATATTCATAAAAAAAATAAAATGAATTTGAAATCAATTTTAAGAAAATTTTGTATGAAAAATTTTAAATAAAATACATTTCAAATTCATTTTAAATTTTATGAATATGAGGGTATACTTGTATGTTTATTTTCGTTATTAAAATAAATAAAAACAATTGTTTCATTTCGAATTTCAGTGTAGTTTGTTCCAACGTACACAGTTGGGCCAAATGGCTGGAATACATTTTCAAAATTATAAAGATAAATTGTTTGATTTACTGAAAAGTTGAATTTAATTAGAATCCGACTGTATCATATACATACATACATACTCGTAGATGTTAATATGGATGTAACGAATGTACATTTTGTAAATATTCGCGAATGCGAGATTCGCTCTCGATTCACAATTAATATGTGTGAAGGATTTTTTGTGAAAAAAATATTAATTGGAGTATTTTGCCTTTCGCCAAGTATTAAATGAATAATTTAAAATTTTACGCTTATCAACTGAGGCTTACATCTGAAGATTTCTAAGACGATATCTGTATACATATATGTATATTTCTCGATTTGAAAATTTGTCCCTAAATTGTTGCTTTCGATATTGAACAAAATTTGAAAACATTCGCACTAAAGCAAATTCATATAAGTTATACTCGGCTCAATTCTATGTATACTAAAAAATGTGTTTTGACATCCAAAGTACATATATACCAGTTACAAGCGGCGAAAATAGTCAGCTGATCGGTTGCGACCACATAGTATAGATTCGCCTTGATTCGAACAAAATTGAAATCAAAATTATTTGAAGTTTAAAAGAGTTTTCTTTATTGTACACTGATATTTATCAGTGGACTTTGCCTAATTTATACGTCACGACTTTTCTTATATATATATATATAATCGTATTTAGATATTTGTGTTCATAGTCATAGCAGAGAGTAACAAAAGTATCGTTTTAAGTACTCGTTTGACATTAACCGTCAAACAACCAGTTAAAAATAAAAACCATGCTCGTAAGCAAACATACATTATTACACATTACACCTCCCTTCAGTTACGCAGCAAACACAGCTATAATTAAAACTTAAAATACTGTATCAGCTGCAATCATACACATAAGTAAATCTGAGTATTTATTCGTCTACACGTGAGTACATACAGGTGTATTTTATTTGCACACACCTGAAGCAGCAGTGCTGCCAGAAAAATGAATTTGTAAAATTGCAACAGTATTAAACTGATTGCATTACAGGGATGGAAAGTGCAATTTAATAGTTCTCGACTGTGCTAAAAACGTTTCTAACTAAATATTTACTAGAAATACATTTATCACTTTACAAATTACAAAATATCAGTTCATTAATGATTTTTGTTTGCAAGTTGTATGAAAATTTTTTAAAAACAATATCAGTTGCTCAAAGGTTACAATTATTCTATATAAGTTTTACCGCCTATTTATCTGATTAATATTTTCAAACAGTCAAAGCATATTTTTCATTCCATTTCATACAAACAAATGCATACGGGGCGTATGATTAACAAATAATCTGGAGTATTATGCGTGTATTTATTTTCTCCGAATTAATATCCATACTCTGAGCATAAGAAGACATACTCTGAGTATAAGTACGACAGGCACACAATGTATAGTTGCAGAGTATTTAAGTTATTTTACACAAATGAAATAGAGCTACACTTGTGTGTTGTAATTGGCTATAGTCAGACATATTTTCGACACGCAAAGTTTACTTTTCAAAGTCTTGAGTTTGCTGGAGAGAAGGGAAAAACTAAGGCGGTGAATACAGACTTTGTTGTACTCGCAAAGTTGCTTGGTTCTTCGTTCGTTTCTTTCGTTTTTTCCTTTGCTACGTATAGTTAATTCGTGGAGTGCTTGAAATTTTTCAAAGTAAACTTATTGTGCGGAGAAGTGAAACAAAGTTTAAAAGAAAATGAAAAGACTTTATCAAAGTAAACTTTTCGTGCGGAAAAATATAAATTATTTGTGCTAAAACTATGAGTATATGCAGTTAATACAGTTAAGAGTAAATACTTAAGTATATTTTTCAATTTACTTATTGTCATAAGTCATGTTTCGCTTCTCTCCGTTTGCACAATGTTAATCGGAAGGCATGCTTTGCATTTTAGTTATGGGATGTGCTCTGAACTTTTATAAAAAATTTTATGAGTAACATTCCTATAGAATCTAAAATCTAAATCTTCTCGGAGCGAATCTTCTTTGCATCTTAAGAAAAGGAGAGGAAAAAGTACTTTTAAAAGCATTTCAAGTTGTAACTAATTTTAAATTCATTGCAAATTTTGGTGCATGCAGACGTGGGAGTATTATCGTACGCCCTGAATGCAGTTAGTAAAGGCCGGGGCACAATGAATTCGTCATACGTTAAACTTCGCCTTTTTCAACTGACATCTAGGTTGAACTACATGGTTTCTTATGAGGTCTGTTACATTCAGTACGTGTCCGCAAACGCAAAATACAAAAATTGGTAAACTCTTACACTACGACCACACGAGCAATTTGTTGTGTCTTAACACAAGCAATAACGCCGGCAGAATAATGACATCAAATTGCTTGTGCTCAACATCTAGAGGTGGCGAGCACGTACATTCAAATATATTTGCTTTTTTAAGCATATAAATACCTCAATTATCTTTAATTATATTTTTTGCTAATTTTAAACTGAACTTCTTTTTATTTTATTTGTTTAAAACAATTTTTCTTACTTTTTTGTTTAAAAAATATTAATATTATTTCAATTTGACAGCATGTGCTAAGAGATTATTGCTCAGCAATGTATTTTAACATTTGTTGCTTAATATATATTTGATCATATATTTATACGGTCCACACGTTGATATCTTGTGTCGGCAATCGAATTTGACAATTGCCACAGCAATAATTGCCAAGATTATTGCTTGTGTGGATGGCTAGTTAACTTTTTGCGTACGTTGAGTAGTTTGACAGATATTGGTTGGTTTTTTTTTGGTATGTTCTGATTTAGGTTTTTGTGTTTTGCGGAAGCAAAAATAAAACAAAAAAAAGAAACAAAATAAATAAAAAAAAAATTGAACTTAATGCATAAAATGGCCAATCAATCTATTGAAGCTAATGAAATGCTTCCGTATATAAAGTACTCATTGTGCCAACCTTCTCCGTCGTTGTGTTAATGTTAGTTGAAAAAGGCGAAATTTAACGTATGACGGATTCATTGTGCCCCCAACTTAAGTCTTAAGACTTGAACCTTATTTAGTTGCGTTTTCAGTTGTCAAAATGTTATTGCGTATGACATGTGACAACTAACAGCTGTTCATTTCAGTAAAATTGAAAACAAATTAAAATTTAACTAAATAAATTATTTCTTCTTTGAGAAGGCGAAAATATGCTTTAAAGATAAAAAATAAATTCTTACCTAAAAAGTACTTTAAGCATTAGCATTTAATCACAGTAGAGACAGAAATTCTATAAAATTTTAAATGGCAATTAAGTGCCGTCTTACAGATGCCACATTTTGTACTGCCCGTTCTTTATCATAGAATAATTCTAAGAAAGTAATTACAAGTAATTTCTTAAGTACTTTTACTTAAACATTTTTTAGGACTCATTATTTTCCACATTATTTTCAATTGCCAGTATGTCAAAGTCGTATTTTGAAGCTTTGTCCACATTATTTTCAATTGCCAGTATGTCAAAGTCGTATTTTCGAATAAAATTTAGGCAACTACCAAATTTAAATTGGAATTGCGTTGCCAGTTGACAAGACACCTGAAGTTCGGTTGCTCTCCATAATCGAACCGTTAAGAAAAATTTTGTAAAAAAGTTCCTGCATATTTGTTGTTTCACCAAAAATATGTACATATTCTTTTGGAATTTTCTCGCTAGATATCGTTAAAATTTCTTTTTAAATAAATAACAAACAAAAAAAATATCACCTCCTTAAGATATTTTTTTTTAATTTTAATAAAATTTGAAATAAAGAGATTTTTTTTGTACACCATCAACTCTATTTTACTTCAATATCGATATAAAATTATTTTAAACAGAACAATTATCGGTAAGAAACAGGGAATTCTGGTTGTTTAGTGAAAAGTAATTTTGAACCTTAACCTGCTTATTTCATGCAGAGAAGAAAATATTTCCTATTATTTCTAGATCACAGTTGTTTTTCATATAATTTTTTATTGCGACAGGGTTTGAAATTCCAATGAATTATTTAGTTAATTTTTTATGATTTTATAAAAACAATATTCTCTTCCCTTTAAACATTTATTACTTAAATCTTTTACTCCTCTTGCTATAAATCTCAAAACTTTTCAATATTAATAAAAGAAAAACTGTAATTTTTATTAACAAACAAAAAAATAAAAAAGACTTAAATCAATTTTAACAAACATTTCAATGACAAAACCGTTGTATAAAGAATTGAAAATATATATACGAATTAAATGAAAAAAACGTAGTACAATTATGAGTTTTTTTTTAATTAATATTATAAAGAAAATAACAATATAAATATTACCTTTAATCTAAAGCTTACAAGTTTTTTTTTTATTAAAAACAAAAACATATAAAACGCCTTGAATACTTATTAAAATGAAATGTCAAAACTTTACTTCAAACTAAAATCTAAGAAACATTTAATAATTACAACAATAGAAAACTTAAATTGGCTTTTCTAATAATATAATATTTGAAGTAAATTAGAAATGAAAACGTACTACATATGTATGCATGTACACTTACCTAAATATTAAGAAGTTTTATAAAAAAATAAAAATATGTAAATTTTATTGCAAAAAAATTAAATCATGAGTTTTAAAAAGCATTTAATTTACTTGTATCTTAAAAAAAATATATATGTATGTATCTGAAAGTGAAGAATATTGAAAATAAGAATACAATTATTTTTTGAAACTTTTCATAGCACAATTTTTGTAATAACTTTAATTAATTAATTAATTGAAGAAAGTGAATATTTAATTAAAATATTAGTAGCTAGATAACCTGTTTTAATTAGTGAAATTAATTGGATGATAACTGAAATAAAATTTGGTACCTATTGCATAACATTTTTATTAAAATAAATTTATAAAGATAAAATAATTAGAATTGAAAATTGGTACAGGGTGGGCCAAAAGTTACCTTCGGGCTTAAAAGTTTAATAACTTTTTCGTTTATTAATTTTTTATTTATTTTTTTCTCAGATTATATAATATATAAAATGGAAAATTTTTTACACTAAGTATGAAAAATAATGTCTCTTAAATTACCACTGTTTTCAGCTTCGCACTGATGGGCTCGTTTTAGAGCATTTTCCATAATATCTTTAAAAATTTCTGCAACAATGTTTGCCTTGAGTTCAAGGATTGTCTCTGGCTTGTTCACATACACTCGCTACTTCAAATAACCCCAAAAAAAATAGTCGGGTGCTGTCAAAACTGGCGATCGCGCTGGGCCAACTTATTTCCGAATTTCTGGAAATTATTCGCTCTCCAAAAATTTGACTTAAAAGTGCCATTGTGTCTCGGGCAGTGCGGGCAGTGGCTCCGTCCTGCTGAAACCACATACCAGGTATGTTTTCAAGAGCAAGACGTAAAAAATTTTCTAACATAAACCGATACCGCTCTCCATTTACGGTTACAGCACTTCCATCTTCATTCTCGAAGAAGTAAGGCCCAATGATATTTTCAGATGTGATCCCACACCATATTGTACACCTAATGGGGTGCAATTGGCGTTTATGAATGGCTCTTGGATTTTCAGAACCCCAGAACCTACAGTTCTGCTTATTAACAAAGCCATTCAAATGAAAATGAGCTTCATCACTCATAATCATAATCGCCCATCAGTGCGAAGCTGAAAACGGTGGTCATTTAAGAGACATTATTTTTCATACTTAGTGTAAAAAAATTTTCCATTTTGTATATTATATAATCTGAGAAAAAAAATTTTAAAAAATTAATAAACGAAAAAGTTATTAAACTTTTAAACCCCATGGTAACTTTTGGCCCACCCTGTATAAGCATATGACCTTTTTGTATTCTATGCTAATAAATGAGAATTTTTTCAACTTTTTTCTTGTTGCAAATTTTAAAAATTTTTAAACATTTTTAAACATTTTCCATTAAAGCTTTTCAAATGCTAAGCGCTATTTTTTTTAGATATGTACAATGTGCATTGCATATATGTACATACATATGTATACATATATATGACCTTTAAACTACAGGGGTCTAATCATCACTTTCGATGACGAGCCGATTCGATCAAGTTTTTTCAGTTTGAGATTATGGCATTCGATATCGAACCGCATTATTACATTATTAGATAGCGAATGCCATAATTTCACACTGAAAAAACGTGATCGAATCAGCTCGAAAGCGACGATTAAAGCCCAGGCTTTAAAACAAACACTCGCAAAACATTCTGCCGATTCGGCAATCCTTTTAAATCTAGTCCCATGGAAGCTCTAGGAGTCTCAACAGTTTTAAACAAAGCACTCTCTTAAAGCCTAGTACTCTGTTCGAAGTTGTGAACATTTTTCAGCAACATGAATTATTTCGCGTGAAAAATTTGACACTTACTAAATGTAGCCCAACTCGTGTTTTTTTTATAAATTTCTCGCTTTTATTGCTGAATGTATGCAATATTGTTTAAAATTCTGTGCGAAAAAAAGTACTGCTCATGTTGTTTTGCAGCTGAAACTAAAATGATGCCAGAGTCATTTTGTATGGAAAAACATGCTGCCAGATACATTTTACGTGCTTTTCGCAATAAGAACAGAGTACTACTTTTGCAAGTTGATGTCGCAAATATTTCTTACTAAATACTTTTACATGTATTTTGACAGAATTTCGCACGAAATTGTAAACAGAGTACCAGGCTTTATCGGGGAAAAATGTCAAACATTTTGTTCACGTGTAGTTTTGATTCTTTTTATACAAAATACCAAATTTTCACGTGAACACACTCACTGTTCACCTTTTATTCCTAAAGCATAGTACTCTGTTGAAATTTGTGAAAAATGTTGAGCAACATTGATTATTTCATACGAAAAATTTGACATGTAAACAATATTAACTAGCCCTGAAACTATGCTACAATTTCTTATGTTTTTAAAAACGCCCCATGTGTTTGTTGTAAACTCCACACGAAATAAGTGCCACCTATCTTATTTCGCATGAAAACTTAAAATGTTGAAGGTTTTCTCAAGATAAACAGAGTACTATTTCTGCAACATTTTTCCATGAATAATTCGTGCCAATTTTTTTATATGTATTTTGACAGCGTTTCACGTGAAATGTTGAACAGAGTATCAGGCTTAATAAGGGCAATTATTAAGTAATGACGTATCAAGTACCGATGACATTAGTCAAAGTCGTAGGTTCTAAAATAAGAAGTATAAACTTGTTATAGAAATTAATTATAAATAAAGAACTAACTAATGACGTATGTATTACTTCCAAAGTATCCTCAAATTCATTTTTATTACTTCATATGAAGTTATATACATATGTAGATTCTGAAGTCCTAAATAAAAATCATGTTTCCATTTATTTACAGTATTGCCAGACAAATTTTGCCTCTTGTCCCCAAAAAATCTCAATTTTAAAAGAAAAATCCTAATTTTCGTCTCCAAGAACCAAAAATATATCTTTCAATAAAAAACGATTCTGATGCGCAATTTATTACATTTAAATAATAATTATTTCTTATTTACATGTACACGGCCATAGGTATGAATTCACGATGTAAAAGTAGAGGAAAAACAATAAAACGTAAATATTGTATTAAGATAAAATATAAGAAAAAGTGATATTAGAGCTCAAAATGAAAAGTACTCAAATCCCAACCCACGAAATTCTGTCCCCACATGAGATATGAAATTCCCTTTTTGGGGACAAATCTCCTTATCTGGCTGAACTGATCATTTACCGCATGCAGTGTATGTATGGCCTTTCACACACGTTACTAATTTTTATGCCGCACAATTTTTGTTCTTTTTGGAACACACGAGACTAATTCATCTGGCACAAAAATGTATACGTATACACATTTGCTGTTTTTAAGCTGTGTGTGTATTGGTTTTATGCTGCTAAGAGCCCGTTTAGATGAAGGGTGGCCTAGCTGCGACAACGCTTACGTTCTCTTTTGGAGTCCCTTCTTAAATCCACGCGCGTTTACATGAAGATTTTTTGTCGCAATAGTCAGGCGACTTTTTGATATTAATTTGATCAATGTTTTTTATTCGTTCATTCGTAGCAGTGTTGCCGTAAAGGAAGTAATTGTTACTTTGGGAAATGTCGAATTAATATGTCCATTTATTTTTATTTTTTTTTAACTTACTACCACAATTCAATAATTCCTTTTCTCTCTTTACTTTATTTCTTTATAATTTTAATATTATAACTGTTTATATCATGGATGTTATAAAAAATTGGTCTAAATGGCAACATCGCTTGTACATAGCATAACAAAAACATGAGAGAAAGAAATATGTGAGAGAGAATAGTTAAAATTGTCGCTTCAGTTCCCATTTTCGTCTCGCTCGCACTGGTTGACTGATCTGCCACTCATAACAGTATAATCTTGCGGTTCCTTTGTGGAATTTCTTTAACAACCACGTTGATACTTCCTATGTGAAGCCATAAGTCGTGTACAGTCAGCCACAAAACTTTTTTAAAATACTGTTAACAACATCTTGGACATATGGTATAGTTACTCCGCCCATATTTGTGGAACCATACTATGCAAATTTACTTTGCATAATATGTATCAATAAATAAATAAATAATCGAGCCATCCGTTTTTTTTTTACTCTTTGCGGCGACAATACATGAACAACGCCTATAAGAATGGAAGTTATTAAACTTTCCAGTAATTTTCTGAAATACTAACTTGACATCTGTTGAAGTTATACATGTTTGACTAAATTTAAGGCATTGGAAAAATATTGCATTTGCACTATTCCAAAAAAAGAATCAAAGAAATAAAATTTTCTTAACATTTTTAACGTGATCAATCAAATCGAATCATAAAATAAAACTTTCTGCAAGGACAAGGCAGTATAAAAATCAGTTGAAATGCTTCGAAGTTCCATTACTTTTGGTTAAAAATCACTGGATCTTATTCACTCTTATTCCAGTTGTCAACATCGACGTCACATCAATATAGTTAATACAAAAAAAAAAAAAAAAAAAAAAAAATTGGGCCTTGCCTACTCGCTCTCGAGTTCAATTTGTGCTACTGACAGTACATTTTTGTCAAAAGCGCGCCTGTTGTTTTCGACTACGGATAGATAAGCTCCAATTTTTCGGTATTGTATTGACGTGGCGTTGATGTTGACTACTGGAATAAAGGTGATTAAGTTCTTGGGAAGTAGCTTTTGTTTTTGCTGAGACCATATACATACAAAAATAAATAGGCAGATTTTGTAAAAATGTCCTTTCTAACCGTTTCAAATTTGTATGAAAAATAACGAAAATTCGTTTCAAAAAATATGTTTTCCATACAAATGTTTTAAAACGAAAAAATCGTTTGTGTTTACAAAATCTACCCTAAATTGTGTAGCTGTTGTATTCTATTGTATTGTACAAGTTTACTTTTCTGGCGTATGCGTATTGAAATATTTAAATTGAATAATACTCATACGTAGACTGAAGGCAAATTCATAAGAAATTTATACTTTTACTACTTATTACTTTTCTGGCGTATGTGCATTGTATTATATAAATCGAATAATACTCATTCGTAGACTCTGGGCAAATTCAATTCGCTTTGAGAAATTTATACATACTTCTAAATCTAGATTTTGTAAATACACTTTTTTCGTTTTGAAATTTATATGGAATAACATATTTTAAACGAATTTTGGTTTTTTTCTTATAAAGAGAAGTAACACTCAGGCAATGAATGCCTACTTCTATTACTAGGTGGTACCTTGTTTAGGAAAGGGATAGTGATAGAGAAGACAGGTGGTGAATGAAGAGATAGAGGAAAGCTTCATTCTTTTTACAACTCTGGTTTTTGCACGTTTGTTTAATAATGCAGTGTTGCAGCGCCTCTGGTGTTAAATGAGGCGTATTCAATTTCTGAAGCTGTGATTAGTAGCCATTTTATTAGTTATTTTACTTCGCCGATGATTCTGCTACACAACGCAGGAGGGCGCTCTGATGTTACATTAGGATTAGTATCTGCTGAAGTGGGTATAATTCAGTGACCAGTGACTATGCCTTCATCACATGAACTTTCCTACAACAACTGATACAAAGGGACACTAATGCACATCAGAAAAATTCATATTATTTCATACAAATTTGAAACGTTTAAAAACGAAGTTTTTACAAAATCTGACTATTAATGTCAAAAAATGTACCGAAAAATGAGTGTTGACAAACAACGTATGTAGATATATTCAAATTACAAGCGGCGAAAAGAGTCATCTGAGCAGTTGTGCCCACCAAATCTGAATTCGCCTTATAAAAGCGAGTGAATCAAGACGAATTCATATTAAGTGGGTTGACTTTTTGTCACTTGTGATTTTGCCTATTAAGACTTACGGCCTAGACACGATTAAAATGCTTGATATCGGTTTCGTGCACGGGTGTGTGATGTACACATACTGGGTAACCCATCAATTATTACTTTTGAGTTTGATATTGTGCTGTCAACATCATATGAATGTCAATAGCGAAGATTTTATTTTGAGTTAGATTTTGTGCTGTCAATATCGTCAAAATGTTAACATCCAAAGGAAATTTAATAACCTTAAAATCTCATTTAAAATGTGTTCGTGCTTGATGAACACACCCAAAAAAAACACCATGCCAAAAATTAAAATTTTTTAATTTTTCATCAATCACCATAATGATTGATAATGATATTTTGATGGTGCCTTGACCGCTTTACATATAAAGAATTGAAAGACATACATTTCTTTGAATTATTTTCTTAACTCATCTAGAATCTATCTAGACACTAGATAAACTTTTTTATCCTTTTGAATTCCTTGATGCATTTTGGCTTTTCGTCTGCCAGCCAACAAACTTCATCTTATAAACAGAATCAATTTTCTATATTTATGATTTGATCAGGCTAAAGTTCGTATCGCTTTGTAAATCAAATTACTTGTGATAATTATTAATGAACAACTAACACCAAAGTTAATTGTAAATATTCTGACAAACACGTTGTAGAACGGAACAACTAGCTGTTTTCGAAGGCCACAAAGCGATACCAACTTTAGCTTGATCAAATCGTAAATATAAAAACAAATAAAGTTCGAGCAATAATAATTAAAATTAAATAGAATCGATTTTCTTTAAATTTTTTGTTTTCTTTCCCAAAAATTAAAGATCTTTGAAATCGGCCGACATTTGTAAGAGTTACGAATTTGGCAACGTTTCCATAATCAGAAGTGGTTAACTCTGACGCACACATTGTATTGGAACAGGGTGCGCAGAAAATACAATTTCTGAAAGCTCAGATCCTCTTCTTAGCTTTTGCATATAATTTAATAATAGTATACACATAAGAAATTGATTATTCGACATATAAGTTTATTTTAATTTGAAATTTATTTGCGGGTGGTTAAGCATTGTCTATATGCATTGCCTTGTTGCTTTAACAAATCGTCAGTAGACTTCAACCACACATTTTGAACAGTCACAAACCCACAAACATTATAAAATTTATTCAAAATCTGAGTGAACAAGGAGGCAAATAATTCAAGTTTCTTCTTAAATTTAACAACATTTTGTATAAAATTTTTGCAATAGTTAAATGTTTTATCAACACCCAAGTGGGTCACTCGATTTGTTTACAACAATTTTCAGACAATTTTTCGTTTTGCTGTTTTGAGCGATTTTTGTTTGCGCAATTATTCGTGCAGAAGCCTTCATTTCTTAGCATAAAGCACAAAATGGGAAATATTTTGTAAAAAGTTAAAGCATAAGAGAAAAAAAAATTATATTCTTCAAGTAGTACCTTGACTAAAACAATTTTTGTTATCCTCAAAAACTTTCCAAATAAGCGAAAATATTTAATTAAACCTTAAAAATACTTCCTTAATTAAACAAACAAAAAAATCCCTTAACTAAATGATTCCTTTAGCGAAATATTTAATATTATGAAATTAAAAAAGAAAATAAAAAATAATTTATTATTATTAATAATATATTTATAATATTATTACATATGTATAATTTAGGTATAATATTTTTTCATAAGAATTTTTTTATATAAAAATTATACATAAACATATATTTAAAAAATAATAAAAAGATTTTTTTTTTAGTTATTTTTACATAAATAGTTATTTTAGATTTCCTTTTTTTACAACAAAAAATACATATTTTAAACAAATAAAAATAAACATATAAAATAGTTAATAGAAATAAAAGTTTACTTACAATTATTAAGAACAAAAAATATATATTAGACATATATACAAATATATTACCAAAAATAATAATAAAAAAAACCACAGCCCCTTAAAAATTACAAACAGCAATTAAAAATATTTCTACCCTCAAAACTAAATTAAACAAATAATGAATTGAGTTTTTCTTTTTGCTAAAACCAAAAAATAAAAATAATGATATAAACACAATAAAGAGTTAAAATAAATTATTATTTATTACTCAGAATACTTGAAAACAAAAACTAAATGCATACATATATCAGTAAAACCACTTAAAAAAAGTAATAATTAAAAAAATTAAATAATAAAAAACTAGTTGCAAACTTTTATCGACATTAAATTTCCGAAATATAACAAAATACAGTTAGAAAAAATGTATGAAATAAAAAAAATCTTGAAAACTTTGGTGCATCAAATTAAATACAGATGGAAAAGAGAAAAAAATATATACATATAAACAAAAATATAATATGAAAAGAAAAATAACAATTTACTTAATAAATACCTTTTTTCTGAATAAATTAACAATATGAATTTCATTCTGCTGCTTGGAGAAAAATAGAGGCGAAGGATTTTTTTAATTCTGGCCAAGGCAATTTCATACAAGGCATACTCAGCTCAATTCGCTTTGAGAAATTTATTTATTAATATTTAAAAAAATGTACTGAAAAATGTGTGTTGACATCCAATGTATATTCAAATTACAAGGGGCGAAAATAGTATGAATTCGCCTTGATTATGGCGTCACTGCGACAGTGATGCCAAATTTTAATAGTAAAGCGCAATCATCTGTTATCCGCTTGAGGACTATTTTTTAAGTGCGCCAAGATAGCGTCGACGAGTTAGCGTCGATTTTGGGAATTAAAAAACCGGGAAAAAATGGGGGGGAAAATTTTGGGTATTTTTAAAAATATATTAAGAAGCCGGCATCAATCTTGGTAATTCAAGGGTGGAAATTAAAGAAAAATCGTGGATGAATTTTCCCATTAGCACTCATGGACCCCCACATACGTTCATAAAGTGGACACTTTGGTGAACAAAATGAGCGAACCGTGCGAAAATTCTGTCCACCCGTTTTTGAGAAAATCGACTTAATCGAAAATGGCCAAAAAAAACCGTGGATGAATTTTCCCAGGAGCACTCTTGGACTCCCACGCCAAAACGTTATACATTCGTAAAGTGGACACTTTGGTGAACAAAATGAGCGAACCGTGCGAAAATTCTGTCCACCCGTTTTTGAGAAAATCGACTTAATCGAAAATGGCCAAAAAAAACCGTGGATGAATTTTCCCAGGAGCACTCTTGGACTCCCACGCCAAAACGTTATACATTCGTAAAGTGGACACTTTGGTGAACAAAATGAGCGAACCGTGCGAAAATTCTGTCCACCCGTTTTTGAGAAAATCGACTTAATCGAAAATAGCCAAAAAAAACCGTGGATGAATTTTCCCAGGAGCACTCTTGGACTCCCACGCCAAAACGTTATACATTCGTAAAGTGGACACTTTGGTGAACAAAATGAGCGAACCGTGCGAAAATTCTGTCCACCCGTTTTTGAGAAAATCGACTTAATCGAAAATGGCCAAAAAAAACCGTGGATGAATTTTCCCAGGAGCACTCTTGGACTCCCACGCCAAAACGTTATACATTCGTAAAGTGGACACTTTGGTGAACAAAATGAGCGAACCGTGCGAAAATTCTGTCCACCCGTTTTTGAGAAAATCGACTTAATCGAAAATGGCCAAAAAAAACCGTTAATGAATTTTCCCAGGAGCACTCTTGGACTCCCACGCCAAAACGTTATACATTCGTAAAGTGGACACTTTGGTGAACAAAATGAGCGAACCGTGCGAAAATTCTGTCCACCCGTTTTTGAGAAAATCGACTTAATCGAAAATGGCAAAAAAAAAACCGTGGATGAATTTTCCCAGGAGCACTCTTGGACTCCCACGCCAAAACGTTATACATTCGTAAAGTGGACACTTTGGTGAACAAAATGAGCGAACCGTGCGAAAATTCTGTCCACCCGTTTTTGAGAAAATCGACTTAATCGAAAATGGCAAAAAAAAACCGTGGATGAATTTTCCCAGGAGCACTCTTGGACTCCCACGCCAAAACGTTATACATTCGTAAAGTGGACACTTTGGTGAACAAAATGAGCGAACCGTGCGAAAATTCTGTCCACCCGTTTTTGAGAAAATCGACTTAATCGAAAATGGCCAAAAAAAACCGTGGATGAATTTTCCCAGGAGCACTCTTGGACTCCCACGCCAAAACGTTATACATTCGTAAAGTGGACACTTTGGTGAACAAAATGAGCGAACCGTGCGAAAATTCTGTCCACCCGTTTTTGAGAAAATCGACTTAATCGAAAATGGCCAAAAAAAACCGTGGATGAATTTTCCCAGGAGCACTCTTGGACTCCCACGCCAAAACGTTATACATTCGTAAAGTGGACACTTTGGTGAACAAAATGAGCGAACCGTGCGAAAATTCTGTCCACCCGTTTTTGAGAAAATCGACTTAATCGAAAATGGCCAAAAAAAACCGTGGATGAATTTTCCCAGGAGCACTCTTGGACTCCCACGCCAAAACGTTATACATTCGTAAAGTGGACACTTTGGTGAACAAAATGAGCGAACCGTGCGAAAATTCTGTCCACCCGTTTTTGAGAAAATCGACTTAATCGAAAATGGCCAAAAAAAACCGTGGATGAATTTTCCCAGGAGCACTCTTGGACTCCCACGCCAAAACGTTATACATTCGTAAAGTGGACACTTTGGTGAACAAAATGAGCCAACCGTGCGAAAATTCTGTCCACCCGTTTTTGAGAAAATCGACTTAATCGAAAATAGCAAATAAGGCCTAGGTTATAACATCCCTGTAATTATGAAAATGCCAATATGGCGGCTTATATTGATTTCATGCTTTCAACTCTTACACAGAGTTGTATTGAAGCAAAACAACAACGCTTTTCTAACACCACGACCACTCGATCAATTTGTACATAGCGTCTAATCGAAAATGGGTCACATTGAGGGTTTCATTGTAGATAACAGTGTCTGTGTAAAATAACTATAAATATGCAACATATCGTCGGTTGGTTATGGGTTGCAGCACAGAATATTCAAAATGCAGCAAACCAATAACCAACCGACGATATAAATATGTTGCGATAGCATGTTGCAAAGTGTGTACCTAACATCAGAATTGTAGCATTCCTGTAATAATTTCCAAATATGGCGGCTAATCGCTTAATGCTTTTTCTACTCTGATTCACACAGAGTTGTATTAAATCAATAGAAAAGCACTTTTATTAAAATCGCTTTAGATAAATTAAAATTATATTTACATTTGTAAGGTATAATTTTTCCAGCTAGTGAATAGCTGCTAAATATATATGATAAAAGTCAAATCGTTATCAAGAGAAAAATTTTTCTGGTATAGACTGCATTTATTAGTGTTATGGTATTGTCTTGACAATTTTGTCCGAGCTCAAGCTCAGACAAATTTGTTTTTTTTGGCCATTTTCGATTAAGTCGATTTTCTCAAAAACGGGTGGACAGAATTTTCGCACGGTTCGCTCATTTTGTTCACCAAAGTGTCCACTTTACGAATGTATAACGTTTTGGCGTGGGAGTCCAAGAGTGATCCTGGGAAAATTCATCCACGGTTTTTTTTGGCCATTTTCGATTAAGTCGATTTTCTCAAAAACGGGTGGACAGAATTTTCGCACGGTTCGCTCATTTTGTTCACCAAAGTGTCCACTTTACGAATGTATAACGTTTTGGCGTGGGAGTCCAAGAGTGCTCCTGGGAAAATTCATCCACGGTTTTTTTAGGCCATTTTCGATTAAGTCGATTTTCTCAAAAACGGGTGGACAGAATTTTCGCACGGTTCGCTCATTTTGTTCACCAAAGTGTCCACTTTATGAACGTATGTGGGGGTCCATGAGTGCTAATGGGAAAATTCATCCACGATTTTTCTTTAATTTCCACCCTTGAATTACCAAGATTGTTGCCGGCTTCTTAATATATTTTTAAAAATACCCAAAATTTTCCCCCCCCCATTTTTTCCCGGTTTTTTAATTCCCAAAATCGACGCTAACTCGTCGACGCTATCTTGGCTCACGTCTATTTTTTATTTATTAGGTTATTGTAATAGTGTTTTCACACCTAAAGTTAAAACCTGGTTTTAACGTTAAAACCATAAACAGCTGATTTTGCGTTCGCACTGCAAGTTTGATAATTTTAGTTTTAAAACAGCAAGTTGTCTAATCAATTTAATCAAAATAAAATAAATTTCCTGTTGTAATATGTCTATTTGTTGTTGTATTTTTTTCTGCTTTTTGTAACACTTATTTGACAAACTGTACAACAGCTATTTTTGTTTGTATGAAAGACTCGAAAATTTGACAATTTGCTCTAAAATGTAAATTATTTTATATTTTGGGAATGAACATTTTTAAATTATTAAAATACTTACATACTCGTATATAAAGTATGGGGTATACACGATTTAATTCAATTGTCAATTGAGTCTTTCAACTGAATTGATTCTTGGCCACACACTTCATAAACTGAATTGAAAGATTTTCATTCAACTGTCAAATTTATATTTTTTTTTGCACAATTATAAATTTAAAAATTTAAAACTTCTATTGCATTCATTCATAAAATAAATACAATTTTAAAAATACATAACTTTTTCTGTACAAAATAAGGCTACAAACATAAATTTTGACAGCTAAGCAAGAGACTCGAACACATACAGCACAATCGAATTGAAACAACATGAAAAATCAAAATCTTTTGATTTTTCTTCAACCAACTCAACAACTGCCACACTCATCAATTGACAGAGCCACCCACACACGCTTTGATTTGGACAACAAACCGACTGAATTGAAAATTAAATTGAATCGTGTATGGGGTACTTAAAGTGAAAAACTGCTTGGAAATCAAGTTATCATATATAAAAAAGCACAAAGACCATCAACATACACAAATTCAACATATTATTGTGTTGTTGTTGTTGTTGTTGTGTTTTTGTTAATGTTAAATTTTTTTATAATTAATAGTTTTTTTAATATGGTCACACTGTCAGTTCTTGCTGGCCGTAATAAACATGATATTTATTAAGTTTAACATTTGTTAAATCCCGAATTATTATTTTACTTACTCAATAAAATATTTTTTATTAAACAAAAAAAAAACATTGAAATTGATAATTGAAGGGTTTAGCTGGATCCTACGCGCATTCCTTTCACTGTTGCTAATGCAGATCATCAGGGAAACTTTACCCAAAAATTTCTTAGAACAACTATGTTTGTTAAACTTTCATTTAAACAAATGAGAAGTTTAAACAAGAACTCAATAATCAACAAGCTTTTTGTGTTTTTACTTTACCATTGCTACATTGGCTGGCTTTTTTTCAGCTCGAATTGTAGTTGTAACAAATGTTAATATTGATATTTATTATTTGAAATTCTCTGATTCATTCCATTTTTTATAACAGCTGTTATTTTTTCATTGTTGTTGCGCTTTATACGACAAATTTACACAGCGAATTTTCAACGACGAATTTCAGCGTGTTGGGCGAAATTCGTCGTTCGTCCCAGTTGTGTTCGCTGCATTCTCCTTCCTCGTCTGTTGTTTATTTTAAAAACTGGTAAATGAATTTTATTGTTGAACGCATACAAATAAAAAATATGTCACTAAGCAGTTCATTTTGAAAATTCTATCGTACTTATCTTAATTGTAGCAATATTTATTAACGAGCAAATTATGAGCTGATTGCGTAGGGTAATATATACTAAAGACACAAAAACCATTTTATTTTAATTTAATTTTTTCCTGCCTCAATAACGAGTCGCATTAAAAGTAATATTATCACATTTTCCCTATACAGATCTAGCAGTATAGAGGGCATCTCACCGACCTCGGTTGGTCCTAATTTAATAGCCGCCTTGTCGAGTGGCGATGCCACATCAATTGGCACTTGGCGCATGATAAAAGGTAAAGTTTCACAAACAATTGAAGATATAAAATCATCTAAAGGTAGTACGACAAATATTACTACTTTGCAACCCCAATCATATCCAACTATTATAATCAAAGGTAAATATTTCAAAATTTCGTTACAGTTTATGATTTTATTTTATTTTTACTTTTAAATTGATACTAAAGAAGGTGTAAATTAAAAGCAAAAATACATGCTAAAGCGAACATATTTAAAATTCTTTGAATTAATAGATATATAGTATATATAGTATTTATACAAAAATAAATTATTTGCAATGTCTTAGAGGGTGAGGAACAACAGCAACAGCAACAGCAACAGCAGCAGCAGCAAACGGGTGCGGAATTCGATTCGGACCAAGAAACAAAAACGTCGTTAAGTGAAGACTTCTCAGTAGAACAGGAGCGTCGTAGTAGCGGTGGAAGTACCAAACACAAAAGATCTAGTAAAATGGAAGACTCTGATTCAGAATTTGAAAATGAAATATTCTTAGAAGCTGATGCAGAACATTCACGTTTCCGCAGAGGTTTTGCCCACCTTAAGTCAAAAGTAAAGGCCAAACATGCTGCTCATCAAGCACAAAAGGCTACACTTAGCACCGCTTCAGCGGCGACAGGCTCAGCACATGGCAGTCACTCGGCAGTGTCAGTTGTTAAGAAAGATGCTAGTCCTAGCCGTAGTACAGGATCGTCTTCATCCTCGACTTCTCTGAGGGGCAACTTTTTGAGAAGACGCCGCAACAAGGGAGTAGAAACAGCAGAATTGGCTTCGCCTACCAATATGGCATCGGCTTTAGCGGCTGCCAGTGGAGAAATGGCTACTGTGCTGCCAGTAGTTTTAAGTGGCAAGCCTAACAAGAAGGCCAAGGGCATAACAGTGGGTAAAAAAGATATAGAAATTGAATCTGGCGTAGAAATGTTAGAAGATATGGTACCACCACCGGCCCCAGTACTTCCCGCCAGCAATACTTCAGGCGATTCTATAGCACAGAAACGTAATGAACTAGATTTGCCTTTGCAAGCCGATACAATAGACTACAAGAATTTCAATTTAAAAAATATAAAAATGCTATATGACTGCAATGATGGCACAAATTCAACTCCCACTGAATCACGTCCATCAACAGATTGTGCGACCTCTAAATCGAAAGAAGTTAAGTTTGACAATATACACCCCTTTTGGGATTATTGGAATAAGCTTGCCAAGCATGCCAAATATTTGCCAAGTATTTCCATTTTAGCCTTAATAACAATTCTTATTTTGCCCATTAACGATTTCATACGCGGCGTTTTAAGTTGCTTGCTTGGCATTACAATTGTTGAGGGTATCTGGAATTTCCTACAAAGTTTAATTGAACATTATGCCATTCATTTTAAACCCGAAAAGACCATGTTCCATATACCCGACTACAGTAAAATGACAATATGTGAAGTACCGGCTGTGAAGGAATATAAAACTGTTAAATGTTATGGGGTAAGAGAGAGAGAGAGAGAGAGAGAGATATAGAGATCAAAGATATACAATAAATTTTTATTACTGTACTTTTGTATTTATTTTAAGGGTTGGATGAATGAGGCAAGTAGTTATGATCCAAATACATTCAGTATTAACATGGCTAGATCGGTTTACATTAAGTTGGATGGTAAGTTAAAATCTCCTTCACAGTTGCATACTAGAGAACTGCACAAGCCCATATACAGGGTGTTTTTTTTAGAGGTATAGAACTTCGAATTGAAATAAAACACAAGAAAATCGTTTTAATGTCCATCAATTTGGCTTTATTGGAAGGATAATTTTATGCCATTAACGTTTAAATATGATTTCGGGCATGTGGCCGCCGCGGCTGGCTCGAATAAAGCCAATTCTACAGGTCCAATTTTCAACCACTTTTTCGAGCATATGGGGCCGTATGTTGGCAATAACGCCACGAATGTTGGCTTCCAAGTCCCCTAACGTTTCTGGTTTGTTGGCGTAGGCGAGCGACTTCACATATCCCCAATGAAAATAATCCAATAGTGTCAAATCACACGATCTTGGTGGCCAATTGACAGGTTATCCATGGTTAACCGAATTAATTGCTCTGATGGACGATTATGTCGACCATAAAATGGACGGAGCTTGCGGTAAACTTCGCGAACTGAACCATTATTTTCGAAATAAATTTGCACGATTTGCAAGCGTTGTTCTTTTGTCAACCTGTTCATGATGAAATGGCAAACCAAACTAAATATTAATCACTTGACAGCTGACAAAATGGCCGCCAGTTAAAAAAGTGATGCCAACTTAAAGTTCTATACCTCAATAAAAAACACCCAATATTATTATTAACTTAAGAGAAAAATAGATATTTTAGTTGTTAAGAAAAATTAAAAAAAAATTTCCAAGTTATTTAAATTTTTTGACGGTATAAGTGGTAGTGACCAGTTTTTTTATGGACCTCCAAAGATCTCTAAAATCAGTCCACCCTCAAGAAATGATGTCTTCAATTTTTTGCCAATAGATTATTCAGACTTGATGATATTTCTAAACTATATATACATATGTACGGCATCTTATGCCAAAAAAATTTCTTCTTGCACTTTTTTTTTGGAAATATTAAAGAAAAAAATTTTTTTTGCTTTTTTTCAGAATTACTTTCAGGGACTCCTTGATTTCTTGCTAACAATATTTAAGAAAATTGTAGCTGTTGGCCAAAAAATAAAGACACCATTTTTTGAGGGTGCACTGATTTTCGAAATCTTTGGGCCTGCATAAAAAAATTGGTCGTCTTGTTCGTCTCATAATCATGTGTTTTTTGTTTTGTGTTGCCCAATGTTGCCACATTTAAATTGAAAACAATCGAATTGCCGTTTTTTCAGAATGAGCAAAATCAATCGAAATCTGGAGAAGGTAAAACAAAATCGATCGAAATGAAAATTCGTAATCAAAGCAATTTCGATAGATTTCTGTGACAGACCTGTAAATTATCAATTATTTGAGTAAAAAATAAAAATGGCATTTACATACTCGTATGTATGTTTGTTAAAGCTCAAAACGATTGCAAAAGCGACTGCTTTTAAAGATCTTTAATTTGTTGGAAAGAATTGTTTTATCAATATTTCTTATAAACCTACAAAAATATTTGCATTTGAACTTTTAATATTTTATATTTGGTTTTTCGCTGATATCTGCATTCATAGTTGAATAAAAAAAAATAAAGGGTTGGCCTTGCAGGGCAGTTCTGGAACTTCCTGCTAAGTCCAACCCCATTTTTCTTCAATATTTTTTTTGTCCATTTTCTTTTTTAACTAAAGGCTGGTATTCGCTATTCTACATAGTCCCGGCTCACACACGTCAACTTTTGTTGACCAACTGTAAATTCAGCTGGTAAAAAAAGATATATTTCCATTTTCTGCTCCGACAGCTGAATGGCGAGTTGATCAACAATAGTTGACGTCTGTGAACCGGGACATGGTCAAACGACTTTTGACAACATCAGCGCTGCATTTTCTCAAAAGCCGAACGATTATGCAGGATAGTGAGTAGTACCAGCCATTAAAAGTATTTTATACCAAAACAATTTCCGCTTGTCTTCCACTGTTGAAAAATTGCATTTACTTGATATAAGTACTTATGTGTATATGCTTGGGTTGAAACCATAAGTACCGGTTCACACACGTCAACTTTTAATTCAGATGGTAGAAAAAAAGAGATATTTGTAGGAATTGCGAGTTGATCAACAAAAGTTGACGTGTGTGAACCGGCGCCTAAGTCAACTCGGTTATCAAGCGAGACACTGTTGCCAATACAAATAAGTGAAACGTTTAAAAGAACGCCCTTTATTATTAAATCAATTTGATTCTTGCAGGCACAATAATGCATATTTCCACTACGAATGCTCGTATACCAAAACGTGTGATGTGGAACGAATTGCCTATAAATCGTAAAGCTATTATTTTTACCACACATCGTAGTTACGATTTACTCGGCTGTCGTATTGAACTGTTACCTATCGGCCTTGCAAGAAAAAGGTACAATTATACAATACAAAACTCTTAATCTATCTTTTATACAATTAATTTTCATTTAAGACATTTCAACCGCAAATATCCCATACAACTTATAATAAAAGATACGACGAAAGGTTTGCTACAAGTTGAGGATGATGATGTTGACAGCAAACCTTTGAAACCTCGATTCAGTCGTCATCGCCATAAACATGAAAAATCAGAAGGTCGTGAGCTATCGGATAGCAGCAGTAAATTAAATGAAATGGAAACTCAAACTCAAGATGCTGGTGGAGAAATGGATTTTGGAGCCGCAATATTAAATGCAGATGTAAGTTGAAGCCAAAAAAAGATTAAATGTAAGGTTAGATTGGTAGCCGCCTTAAGTCTAGCCCACTAGGGTCCGTCAGTCAGTAGGATCCGCCAATATAATGAAGGCGCTTGTTATAAGCAACTTTCGATCTTCGAAATTTGATATTCGATATACGATATACGATATACTCTATGGTCGATAGCCAGCGCGAGGTTCGAAAGTCGATTGCAACTCATAATAAGGGCCAAAAAATTAAATCATATACATTCTCCTATTGAGGAAGTAATAAGCCGAAAGCCATTGTTGCTAGTGCCTTACTTAAGCTGTTAATTTATTGTAATTTTAATTATAATAAATTTGTAAATTTTCAAGAGATTTATTATTCGACATATTGTCATAATTATACTATAAGTGAAATTTATTTGCTGGCGTTGAAGTCTACTGAAGATTTGTTAAAGCAACAATGAACTGCATATAGACAAGGCTTAACCACCAGCAAATAAATTTCACTTAAATTTGTAAATAAATACATAAAAATAAATCAAATATGAACAAATTAAATAATCATTATTATACGAGATGTATAAGAAATTTATTTAGATTTTATTTTTCAGTATGCCTTATAAATACTTTTATTGTTATCCCATGGATTTCTAATTGTATAAATGTGTAGAAAAATAAAATAGATTCATATCGAATATAAATTATTTGCTGGGGTTTTGTTAAAGTTTCTAATCCTACTACGCTTATTTCATTTTTTTTTGTGGTTTTCAAAACCATTATTATTTGTGAATTCTCAAATAGTTTAAGATAAGAAGAAAATATGTAGTTGAAGTCTACTGACGATTTGGCAAAGCACCAATGCAATATATAGACAATGCTTAACCACCAGCAAATGAATTTTAATCATTTTTGTTTTTATTAGCTGCAAAAATTGCAAGATGAAGTAAATCCTGATGAAGACTTAAGTAATATAATCGTGCCTTGTGGTGATGAGGTTCGCATATTATTATTTGCTCGAAGTGCCAGAGAAAAAGAAGATTGGTAATGATACTAAATATCAATCAGTAAATAGCATTATCTTTAAAAATTAACGTATTAATAATTGCAGGTATAGACGATTTGTGGCCGCTAGCAGTGGCGATGTCCACGATCAAGATTTACATTTGAGCAATGTGAAATTAATCAATTCCAAGGATTTGCAGACAGCTGCTACAAAAGCTGCTCAACTGATAACCAATCCTAAGGTTTGTTTCTTTTTCTTTTTTCTTTGGCTATTTAATAAAATTGCATTGTCTTTCCCGTTTATCTTTAACCTAAGCCTAAGGAAAATGCTACTGGCTCTGGCAAGTCTTCCGTGAGTGAGCAACAAAGGGAGTCGGCTTCATCAATATTTGAAGATTTTGTTGATGTAAGTTTCATAAATGCTGTCATAAGTTATTTGATTAATCATTTGATTTGCCCAGCTTTCTCCTTGCGTCAATGAAAAAGAGGAAGCGGAGCGTGATGACATATCCATAGATTTTATGCCAGACGACGCCGAAACAATTGAGGGTCTCTTAATGCTGGCCGATGCTGCTCGCAATGATGCCAACTACATTAAGTTTATGGCTTTGTATCAGGTTTGTACAAAGAAACATTTTATGTTTTTGTCTTTTGTAACCGTTTTTTTTATAATTGTCTTGCTTTCATTTAAAAAAATAATTTTTTTTACTTTAAATTATGTAGGTGTGTATGTTTACTTTTTGAGTAAAATGCAATAAATGAGTAGTTACTGCAAAAATTTACTCTCAAAAATAGTTGTTGCAGAAAAAAAAAACACTCGAGCGGAAAAATAGTAATGGCTTCGTTAGTCAAATCGTGTCATGTTGATGTTTATTGAAAATGTATTGGCAACGTTTGCTACGTAAAGACTCAGTTAAGGCTCAGTTGGCCGACTGTAATGCAATGTAACTGTAATGTAGGAAACAGCTGATCGATATTTTTATATGGAAAGTAGGTTACGTTACATTACATCTCTATAACCATTTCCATTACTTTTCACATAACAATACCGATCAGCTGTTTCCTACTGTTGCAGTTACATTACATTACAGTCGGTTAACTGAGCCTTTAGCCTACTGCAATGGAATCTAACTGTAACGGCAGGAAACAGCTGATCGATATTGTTATGGGAAAAGTAATGAAAATGGTTATAGAGATGTAATGTAATGTAACCGACTTTTCACATAAAAATATCGATCAGCTGTTTCCTACCGTTGCAGTTACATTCCATTACAGTCGGCTAATTGAGCTTTTAGACGGAATTTACACTGTGCCTTTTCTGCTTGCCTGTTCATTCAGGTATTTTTTGTTTGTGGGTGAGAGATGTTGAGAAGCTTGCGGGGTAAAACAAAAGGCACGAAATGAAAATTCGAGGGGATTTATGACATTTCTCTTTGTCTTTATCGTACTCTCAGCATTAAGCGTGTATATATGTAAATGAAAGAAAGACATGAAGAAAAAAGGCTTAATATAAATGTGCGTGACTTTTCGTAGGGGGCTTAAAAGAAAATTGTCAAAACAAGGCAGGCAGGTTAAATGCAACAGAGTTCAGTAAACGTTTTTAAAAACGTTTGCCTACTCGAACGCAGCTATTGTTGAGCTAGGCTAAGGTTCGTATCTTCACAAAGCCAAGTGATTGATTAAAATCAATAGAATATAAAACATATAAAAGAAAAAAGTTTTACGCAAGAATTCAATATTTTATTTATTTATTCCAATAGATTATATTTTGTAATTTTTATTTTCTTTATTTTTGTTCTTATTTTTTTGATTTACCTTTTTTTATTTTTATTTTTATTTTTATTTTTAGAAAGCTTGTAGGCAATCAAAGATTCCAGTTTATAAAGGCCAAATATTTCATAATCCTCTAGACAAAAAGAGCGTATGTTTTCATTTTACTTTTATTTTATTTAATTATGCATTAAAATTCACAAATAAAATAATTAAATCATAAATACAAGAACTAAACTTTTAAATAAATTCTAGAACAAACGCACAGCTCGCCATGAAAATGAACTCTGGAAAGGCATTGACCAGTCGCTTTTTTTGGGTCCTTCCGGCAGTGTGGTGTGGGCTAATGTTTTAGTAGGCCGTTTGTTGTATAGCGTTTTGCAAAATGAGCAGATTATGGATAAAATACAAGACATTTTACAAAAGAAATTAAATTCTATTAAGGTCAGTAAAAAATAAACATAAACACCTTGAAATTGTTTAATAGTTAAAGTTTTTTTTATATGTAATTAGCTTCCCGGTTTCATGGAAGATGTTGTCATCAAAAACATCAATCTTGGCCATACCCCGCCTTTGGTACATCGCGTTTCACAGCCCATGCTCGATGAACGTGGCGTTTGGCTTGATATGGATGTGACTTACGAGGGTCATTGTCACATAACTGTTACCACTAAACTGAATTTGTTACGCCTTAAACGTCCAATGCGTAATCCGCTGTATGTGGACTCGAAATTCGATGCCGCCATGCCGAATGCGCACATTGCTTCTTCCTTGAAAGATGAACTTTTGGCTGCTAATAAAGGTGCGCGAGTTGGTGATGGTTTTAACGAAACCGAATTGCTAATAAATAGCGCTCTAACGGGCAGCGGCGCCATATTTGATAGTGATGCTGAAAGTACTGGCAGTTCGAGTACTGAATCCGATAGCCCTATTACTGGTATAATGGGCGATAATCCTAATAGTGTTAGTGAAGGGTAAGTCAATTGCAAATTGATTTGAAACCATTTCCCCTTATTCTGTAACTATTTGTCGATGTTACGTTGTCGAGAACAACTGACTGCTATTGATAGCCTTATGCTAGTTTCTAGATCTTAAGGAATATAAATATACTGCCAGTTGCATAAAATTGTTCTGGAGAGCGAGCAGGCAAGTGCCAACTTTGTTGTATTGATGTGACGCCGAAAGATAGTTACATAATAAGGAGGATTACACCATAAATATTTTTTCTGTGAAACTATAAAAAAATATATCCAGTCTGATATATTAACATATCTTTTATTAATTAACTCTAAAATTTTATATTTTATTATTATTAAAGGGCCTCCAATCCTGGCAACGCAAGACGTATATTCAAATTTGTTGATCGCATAGCTACTTCCAATTTTTTCCAAAGTGCTACGGAATTGTCTTTTGTGCAAAAAGCCATGGAAAATATGAGCACTACAATTACATTAGGCATAGACTTAAGAGGTTTAGTTTCACGCGTCACTATAAATATACCTCCACCGCCCTCGGATAGAATATGGCTGGCGTAAGTTGCTTTAAAAAAAAAAATACTATATTTAAGTCCCGGTTCAGACTTGCAAATTTTTGTTGCAGCAATTCTTGAATATGGGGGGAGTGTCGAAAGAGAAATATGTATGTTTATACATTTTGTATGCCTCTCTCGCTCTTTTTCATTAAAAAATAAAATAAAAAGTTGCTTTCTCAAAAATTTGCAATTTCAGAACGGTACTAAACGATGGCATAAATCACACATATTTTAAAAAATTTATTTGAAGATTTTTCTACACGGAAAAAAATGTTAATCCGAAATAGATTACAAAAACCGCATTATCAATTATTTCTGTTATCGAAATTCAACCGACAATGACAATCTGTTCTTTTTTTTTTATCACACCCGTATATAATTGATTTGTCGATGAAATTAATTAAAAAGAATTTTAATTATTCTTATATGAAGCAATAGAGCAACAATGTGAGACAATACCAATGTACAAATTTGTTGAATATGAAAATGTAATTTTTTTTTATATTCCACGAACAGTTAATTTTCATAAGTTAGGCAACGATACGGCTATCGGAAGCTTAAATAATATGATAGTATGGCTGGGAGGGATATGCTCACTAGGAAGAAATAATATATTCTTCCAATTTCTTCATTTCAGGCCAAATAGCTTTTTATTTATTTTTATAGCTATGCTATTTATGTCACGACACAGCAGCTAGGACGAGCTTTACGTAACAAAAATAATGGACACTATGAAGGCAGAATTAGTTTGTACGTGTGTTTCGTTCTGAATCAGCTGTTTTGTTTCTGTTCAATTGAAAGTAGACACTGCAGGTACAAGATTTTTGCTTAGAATAACCATCAGAAAGCTATGACGGGTGTGACCTTACAAATTACAGTTTGTGCAAAGTTTACTTTTAGTTTCCTAAAAGTTGTGAATGATTCAGAAGTTTGTGAAGATAAAGCTGTGCCATCGTGCAAATAAAGCCTGAAAAATTATATAAAAAAAAGTCATATACATATTCAAACATTTTATATAAATATATATGCTTGCCTTTTTCAGTTTTCGTGCCCCACCACGCCTTTGGCTTACAGCACGGCCCGCCGTGGGTGATAAATCGGTCGATTGGAGTATTGTTACAAATGTTATTGAAGGTAAATTATGCGAGGCTGTTAATAAATATTTGGTATATCCCAATATGGTCGACTTGACGGTGCCCTTTTTGGGCAAATCTGCAGCTTCCGAATCATAAAACAAACACATTTAACAATATCTAAACTTTTATGGTATAAGTTTATATAATTGCTGTCTATTAAGGACAAATTTAACTATATATTTTTTAATGTTAAAACTCCAAAAAAAAAGAAAGAAGAAAAATCATTTTAATAGCATCAGTTTATTTTTCTATATGATACTCTTTAAATATTAAAAAAAAAATATGAAATATAGACTATTTGCCACACTTATTTATATTCCACAAATATTCCCTTTTCAAGTATTACAACAACAACAAAAAATAAAATAAATATATAAATTTAAAAGTTAAATTCTAAAGAGTTGCAAAAAAACAAAATGAAATTTTAAATAAATTATGCTGGTATGGCATGGAAATCGATTCTTAAAAACGCCTCATTGTAAAATGGAAACAGTTGTGATGTCATATTTTTGTAATTGGAGCTAAATACATTTTTTTTTATAATATTTTATATGAATGTTATATTATTTGTTTTTGCACTTCCCGTATACTTTTTGAGCAAGTCAATAACTTGGCAATGGCTCAGAGTTGATTCTAGAAATCCTTCGAAATTCATTCCGCCTTTCCAAAACCAAACGTTTTGATTTCATTCGATTTCCATCATATACATAGCTGATAGTTATATATATTTTTTCCAGAAATATACTTACTTCTTTGGTTATTATTTTTTAAAGAAACTTTTTATACTTTTTTGTATTCATTATAATTAATTATATCATTTTATTTTTGTATACGGTTATTACTTATTACATTTTTTATACCAATTTTGTACACACATATACACATACACATATACATATGTATGTACATGCATACACATACTATGTTTATATACATACATATGTATAATATACATATATGAATTTTTTACAATTTAGTGCTGTAATAATTAAGTATTTTCTATTTCTTACTATTTTAATTATGAATGTTAAGAACATGTAGTAACATTTTTACTCTTTATTAGGTGTACAACTTTGCCACTATGTACTTTCGTTCGCCAGCAAAAGAATTTCACTTTAGCAAACTGGGCAGTTGATAAATTATTAGTTCTTTTCGTTTTATTCTATAAAAAAAACAGCTGGCAAATTGCGGCAATCGATATCGAAAATAATTTCAAAATCACTTTTATTGCATTTTTCGTCGTCAACTTGGCCGTCCTTTTCTCGTGTTTCTACAACCCAGACTTGAGTAAAAAGTTTATATGAAAAGAACTCATATTTTTTGAGAAGCATCCATACAAATTTTCTAGACGAGTGTTCTGCCTGACTTGTACTTTGAGTTGATACTCTCTTGTTTTGAGTGAGAAAAAAATACATATAAAAAATTTCAACAAAAGTGCCACAGCTAAAAATAATACAAATAAAAAAATTTTTTAAACATTTCAGCAAAATGGTAGTCGCTCAAAAAAAGTTATTTTTCAACAATAACGGAACAAACTTAAAATGAAAACTAGTGAAATATATATTCTAATGGAAGTGAAATTAAAATTCACTGGCAATCTAAAGACAAACAGTTTTTTAATCTCTTGTTCAAGTGCGATATTTGCTTCGAAAAGCTTAAATGAATCCCAGCATTGCAATTCAAAGATTAATTTCCCTTATGGCTTTTAAACAATTACTTACCCGCTCTTTTGTCAACTTTAGAAATCTGCTGCTTACAACTTATATACGCTTATACTATTCCATTCCTCTGTATCATTCCAAGCCTCACAGCTCGTAATATTATCTTTAACTATCACGAACGTTTTTCATAGTTTGTTATGAGTTTTCATTAAGCAAAATGCTTTTCAATTTGTATCTTCAAATATTCATTTTATTATAACGAAAAATTAATAAACATTTATTTGTATACCTTAGATAAAGAGTATAAATGAAAAAAAAATAAAATAAAAAATTAATGATTTTATTTTTCGTCCACAGCTTTATTGAAATAAAACTTAATGAATTCCTATTGATATCATTTTAAGAAATACTATATTTTCTCCTTTAATACTATTTAGCATGTAATAAAATAAATAAATTGTAACAGAACTTATAAAATGTTTTATTGGAAATATTTGCAACATATTTAAACATTGAGGTTATGCATACAGCGTGTGTGGGTGGCTCCGTGGTATCAGCAAGATTTTTGTAAACACATCGTCTGATTTTTAAAATTTCAATCCTCATGAAAAATGCACCCGAAAATAGAAAAATTAGAATAAAAAAATTGCAAAAGAAAATGTTGGAAATCATTTTTCTTCAGGCTGCAAAGGGAAATGGCCTTAAATGGCTCCAAATAGGGAAAAAATGAGCGGATTAAAAAGTAAAAAAAATACTTCTTCAAAAATTATATTTTTAAGACCTTTTTCTTTACAGAAGTGTATTGAAAACAACAATAAATCCTTGGAGTAATTTTTATCTATTTTTGAGGTCACTTTCAATTACATTTAAATTTTTTTCATAAAAAATTTTTTTTGCATCAAAAATTTTCATAGACAATTTTTTTGCATAAAAAAGACAGATAATTTTTTTGCATAAAAAATACGATGTATAGTTCATTAAATTTTTTTCATAAAAAATTTTTTTGCATGAGAAATGGACGATGTAAAGTAAATTTAATTTTTGGCATTTAAAATAGACGATGTTTAGTCTATTTAATGTTTTGCATCAAAAATAGACGATGTATACTTTAATAAATTTTTTCATAAAAAAATTTTTTTCATCAAAAATAGACGATGTATAGTTCATTAAATTTTTTCATAGACAATTTTTTTGCATAAAAAAGACGATGTATAGTTCATTAAATTTTTTCATAAAATTTCTTCTTAAAAAATTGTTTTCCATCAAAAATAGACGATCATTAAATTTTTTCATAAAAAATTTTTTTCCATCAAAAATATATCTATACTAATTTGTGTACATTTTTTTACTAATTATTAAGAAACTAGCTCTTAAAATCATAAAATTCAATGTGATGAAGGAAACTACAAATTACATATTATTACAAGGCGAATTCCTTAAAATTCTCCCATTTTCGTGTATGTGTCTTAAATCTTTTGTTGTTCATGATGGAAGAAAAATCGTAAGACTTAAGACAAAAACTCGGAATATATGAAAATTCGGTCGAATCAAAATTTAATAGTGATTTTCGGATTGGGAGGGTGGAATTCGTATGTTGAAGGTCAAACGGCCATTTTCGGCCACGCGTTTCCGAGATAAATGCAAAAAACATAAAAATTCCAAAAATTCATTGTGTGTTGCTGTCCTAAGTCTTTCGCATTTCGTAATACATTATGTTGTGTATTTGGTTGCAAAGACTTAAGAGGCATGCTGCCAATGGAAGAATTTTAACAATATTTTTGCCAACTTGAAAACCTGAAAAAGTAAAAGGCTTAAAGTATGCACTCATATTTTCAATGTAATTAATCGTATGTAATTTGTAGTTTCCTTCATCACTTTGAATTTTATATGATTTTAAGAGCTAGCTTATTACAACTTAGTTAAACTTATGTTGAGTACACATCTGGCATTTCTTGTGTTGTCATTTTGTGGTGCAATTTTCAAATAGTGTGCAACTCAGTTCACATTATGTTATTTATATGGAAAGCAATAGAAAGTGTACTCGGAATTAGTTTAACACACGTTTGAGTTAAAAAAAAATTGAACAAGCCTTAGCCCCTTATTCTGTTTTTCATTGATGGTTTAAGAGTTGTCAATTTAGTTAGGAGTGCCTACTTTGTTTTTAATCCAGTGCCTCGTTTCTGTAACGAATGTGAGAACTTTTCGAGTCGAAAATTTTGTTATCAACCTGTAAAATACAGGATAAGTAAGCAAAAAAAAAAAACTCACACGTTTTTGAGATGACGAATTTTTCGCGTTTGTGTTTTAACAACTTTCTATAAATCAGGGATTCCCACCAACTTTTAGTTTATGGACCCCGTGTGAATATTTTTTTTTTTTCGCGGACCACTATTAATAATAATGTGTACATACATATGCCTTTGAATTTTTTGAAAACCGTTCTGTTTCATATATGGCGTATTCCTGCTGCTTCTACGACATTTTGGTCCTAGATTAAAGAATAAATGTTAATATTTTTTTTCGATGGACCCGCCTTCATATTAATATGAATTTGAATTTTTAGGTTATAGTAAAAACTGCATCATTAGAAAGCGGTTTGTTTCATTGAATGCAGATATTCATCGTTTTAAATCTATACAATGAACAATTTTCATATAGAATTATTCAATTTGCTATACAAAGCATAGTTTTCATTTAATAATACTCAATGGGCTATACACAGCACACTTTTCACATAGAAAAATTCAATAGGGTAAATGAAGCACAATTTTTTTTTTTTTAATTTTAATGGACCCAGCAAACTTTTCATATTGATTAATATGATATACAAAGCACAATTTTCATATAGAAATATTCAATGGACTATACACAGCACACATTGAATTTTTCTATATGAACATTTTGCTTTGTATAGCACATTAAATTTTTCGATATGAAGAGTGTGCTGTGTATAGTCAATTGAATTTTTCTATGTGAAAATAATACTTTGTACAGCACGTTTAATTTTTCTTTATGAAAAGTGGGCTGTGTATAGCCCATTGAATATTTCTATATGAAAATTGTGTATGCCATATTTAATTTTTCTATATGAAAAGTGTGCTGTGTGTAGCCCATTGAATTTTTCTATGTACCTGGAGGGAACTACATATGTACATACATATATTGTTGTCACCAACATATTAAATAAATAAATTAAAATAAACTAAACATGAAGTCGCCACAATTCGCACTGAAGGTACTTCAGCTCAAAATAAACTGTTCTTGCCATTTGCTTTAACTTTAAGCATTTTCAAATTTGGGCCAACCATTAATATTGTTACGAAAATACACATGAATGAACGAACGTAGTGCAATTGATTTGTATAAAAATATTTGTATACAAGAGAAATAATGCAGACATTATTACCTAAAGGGCGTATGTATGTACATACATGAATACACAAGCACACAAGGCGATGTTGGAACACCACAAATGGGTGAAATTGAGCTTTGAAAGCATACACACATACGAGTATATGTAACTTTTCTTTTTGGGATTTTACTAAATTTAAACCAATTTCTGTTTTTAGGGTTTTATTAACTTATTTTATTAATACCTAAATTTTCTTCCAAATTTATACATTTTTTTATATACGATATGCTCTAATTGATAAAATGGATTATACAAAAACATTCACATTTCATATTTAAATACTTTACAAACTAATCAAACATATATGTAGGTATGTATATATGTATATATAATGGTATGTATATATGTATATATAACTATATATACAAATATTGTTTTTTTTTCGATTTTAGTGAATTCATGAAGAAGTAAACCAACTTAAGAATTAATTAGAAAAAAAAACAACTAAAAAAGGGCGATTTTTAACAATAAAATTTCAAGTTTAAGATGTTTTTTATTTTGTTTTAACAAACTTAACTATAACTCAAAGTATGTGTAATTGATTTTGCAGCTTTAGGATTTCATTTCATTTGCTTACTTTTTTATGTTAAAACTTATATAAAAAAAAAATTTTTTTTAAGTAAAAATATTTTAAAATTATTTAATATATATTGTATAAAAAGATTCTTGTGATGTTTAAAGTGGAAATTTTCTTTATAATACAATATGAGGGTTTTAGTTAATATAACAACAAAAAATTATTAACTAAAACTTATCATTAAAACCTTATTATGAAAATAGTATTTTTTATTTTTTTGTTTAGCAAAGTATTGTAAAAAAATTATATAAAACTTCAAATGGAATGTTTGCCTAATGCTACCGAACGAACAGTGTTTATTTTTAACAAACAAGTTTTAGCGAAAGTTTTGACTTAAAAAAGGTATAGATGTTATTCAAAACAAAAAATTTTGCTTTATTAAAGGTTCTTTTTTTAAAGAATTTTTTATGAAGAAGGCAGTTATAATATACACATTTTTGTTGATCAATAACGAGTCCTCTTACAAACAATTCGACTATTTTTAATTTAAAATTTCTTTGATTTTTTTTTGGTTTTCAAAAATGTTTTCAAGTGAATGTAAAGGGTCCTCGTTTGTTTTCTTTTTCGACTAACTGTAAATAATAAAACAATTAAAAGGCGAAGATTTATTAGGGAAGATTTATTGTACATTTATTTATTGTTTACAGTCTCATGCCATGATACTTGGCAAAGGATTTGCAAAGGCAAAAGGCCAAGAAAATGGCCAACAGATGAACAATACCGACGCCGAATAAAACAGCAATTATTATTTCACGATGGGAAATAATCCACTCAGTAAATACATCATAGCAGCCCTAAAATAATAAAATATAATAAAGGTAGAATAATTGCATGAGATATTAATTAGAAATATATAAATACATATCATTTACTAAACGACGAAATAACTCAAAACAAAAAATTATAATAATTGCCAGAAAAGGCGTTTGACGTTTTAAATTCACACACAACTTAATAGAAAAAGAGAATTTTATTTTTCTCTCAAGAGTGGAGTATGTATACAAGATATTTGTATGAAATTTTTACACAATATAAAGAACGATATGAGGATTAATTCTGTATCATTAACTCAAAAATTCCATTTTTTGAGTTATGACGTTCTTTCAGTAAATGAGCGATATATAAATAAGAGTAAAAAGAAGAATTAGGGAATTCACCATGAATCAAAAAAACAAGATTGAGCTGCGCATTCAGCCGTACAAAAAAATTTTATACTGTGCATCTACGTCATCATAGAATACACACGTGTCTTTATTGTAAAAAGTGTGTGTGTGAGAGAGAGAGCACATTCCACACACAAGTGTATGTACTTTGTTTACAACAAAAATTATATGTATGTCTACGTCACAAGCAGAAAATAAAATAACGGACCTGCGCAATGCGTAATCTTGTTTTCTTGATTCATGGGAATTCACAATGAGTATCTTAAAATTTTAATCTGGCAACATTGTGCCATTTAAAAATTTGCATTGTAAGCAGGCAACGATATAAAACACAGTATTAAGAGTTCGCTTCGTAAATTCTTGGTGTGAAGTAGAGATGGGCGCGTGTTGCATTTTTCCAACACGACACGACACGAACACGAATGGCAAAGATGTCCAACACGTACGAAACACGCACGCGAATTTTTTTCAAACCACGAAACTGCAACACAAGCTCGAAATCAAATTGAATAGCAAAAAAGCATTTTTTTTATATTCAAATAGATACATATTTTTGTTTAATTTCAGAACTTTAAGCTTAAGAGACCCCTACACTATCAACAAATTTGATGGTTTACGTGTTTGACGATACAAAATATAAAATTTTTTCTTTACTGGAAATTCATTAATTCATATTTTAGCACCAAAAATCGTTCCGTGTTTATCGTGTCAATTTTGCTCAACACGATACAACCCGAACACGCACGAAATCAGATTTTCTGTCACAAGCACTTCGTGTTGCGTCGTGCGTGTTCGTGTTACGAAAAAAACTCGAAACGCGCCCATCTCTAGTGTGAAGCACAACAAAGACGAATTTACTCAGCGAATTATTCTCTTATATTTGATAAAGTTGGTTATTGTGTGTGCAAAGACAGACAGAGAGAGAGAGAGAAAATTATTTTTTCGTCGTTCGTCGGCTTACAAAATAGAAATAAATCTATTTCAGAGTTCGTCACGCACGACGTATTTCGTTCTACGGCAGTTTTGTGTTCCTTTGCATATGCACAAATGTGTTTTATTTTTTATGACTAAAGTTCGCAACGAAAAATTCGTCGTTCGTCCCAGTTGTGTTCCTAGCATATATTTTAAGTTTGCCACTTGGTAATAAATTTGATTTACACACAAACAAAAACAACAAACTTGCCAACCCACATTAAAGTATTAAAACTGAAACATTGCAATCAATATTAAGACATACATATTTTAAAACGCTATTGTGAATGCCCCAAATATTTTCATTTAATATTTGTAAAATACTTTAGAATTTAATTTAGCAGTCAAAAGCAGTAATTTTGCCACCCGATTTAAAATTCTCGCACTAGAGTTCTTTTGTGCGCACAATGAAAATTTAAGTGAATTCTGTAACCCATGCAACAAAAATTTAGTAAATTACTTACGTTCATATAAAAACTATTAGTTTGATTAGGATTTGTCACACAACTCTCATCTTCGGGTTTTAAATTTTTAATATCTTTCAATCGACAACAGGCCTCTGGCAAAGTACGATTACCTTTGCCACTGAGCCAACCGGGTGAGGTTTCAAAATCGCGATAATCAACGACGCCACAACAGCCAAACGTGCTCATCATTTGGTTCCACATAAGTGTCACAGCATCGGTGTGCTCAGCCGTCGTATAATATTTGGTAATCGTTGATTGCAGAAAGCCTTTGCTTTCACTGCGTGCCTATTAGGGAAACGTTGATTAAATAAAAAATTTCAAATATTAAAATCCTTACGAGTACTTACGGTTTCTTTATAAAAGGCCGCCAAACCGCCGGAAACAATTTCAGCAATCAGTAGTAAAAGCATAAACACACCGTACTGAAAATATATCAATAATAAAAATAATCAGATGAGAAAATTTATTATATTCATTATCCATTTTCGCTTTACTAAAACATCGCATACGAGAATTGTTCTTAATGTTGGTTCTGAATTTTTGGCTATAAATCAAGGCGATTTGACAAACTTAAGATCAATTAAAATTTAATTATGCTAATGTAAATATGATTTAAACATTATTGGCTTAATTGATAATTAAAGACACCTCACGAGTTGAAATCTTCTTTTATTCGATTTTAATATGAATTACATACTTTTTTTTTAAGATTTCTCAATGTAACATAATCACATTGTAACCTTATAATCGTAATAATGCATTTCTGTAAAAGAAATGCGAACATGTAAAATTACAATTACAATTAGTTGTGTTCCTTGTTCAAAAATGTACATCTTTACGACTACATACATATCGCCGCCTCAGAATTGGTTTAGCCTATACACCACAAAGTTGGAGTGGAGAAAAACGACAAAGAAACGATGGATTTCTTTTGTATTTGCACCACTGCTGCCGATACATGTTTTGAAGATAAATGTAAATTTTTGAAAACTTTCATAAATGAAGTTAGAAGTTAATATTACTTTATTGTAAAAGTAAAGCTACGTTTTGTGCCGCATACAGCACTTTTCTTAATTTATTTTCAGAAAGTAGCGTTATGTGCTCCAGCAATATATTTTTATTGCTGTGTATTGTTGTTGTGACGAAAATGAATGCTTCACATTTATTTTTCTTGCTGTCCAGAGAAATAAGACGATCGTTTAACGCCGACCAAGAAGCCGCCGCCGTAATATTTTTAACTATCGAACCGCTTACACAATTAGAGAAACAAGTAATTGAAGTGTATTTAATATAAAGAATGAAATGATTTCTGTTATACTCAAACATGCATAATTAAGGTTTCCTTTATTTTATTTCATTTCATTTCATTTATTCCATTTATGTAATACATGTGGCCTATTGGCCATTTTAGTGTTTAATAAGTTTATATTAAAACATTTAATCGGCGGCTGCGTCTGGGTGATGATATTTTTGATTAACCGTCGCCGTTGAATTTTTCTTACGGCGCCTTCTTTTTACCCGACTGCGCGACGCAAAGAAGGGTATTGTGTTTATCAGCTTATGTATATATGAGTGTTCCTTTGCGGCCTTATATAAACCGAACGCGTGGACCGATTTTAATGATTCTTATGTCATTCGACTTGTCTTAATCCCGGTAGTGTCAAGATATGACAGTAGTTTAAATTCAATATGGCGTCCAACAGACACCATTTTGTAAATACGAAATAAATAAAAAGTCGGCGAACTATATCAAAATGGGTATCATTCGACTCAAATTGGTTCGCAGTCGGGGTTTTTGAGTTTTTTTTTTAATTGCTACTTGTTTTATTATTAATTTCTTATAGAAGTGAAGCAAAACAAGAGTTAACTTTGCTTCGTACGATTTTGTATTAAGAATTTGACGCAATCGCCCAAAAGTGGCGTGTACAGCAAAACAATACTTATTAAACCTAAAAATAGGGGAAATGGAGCAAAATGAATGCCTAATATCTCAGGAACCATAATAAATTTTGTGAAACGCATTTTTGATTCAAAAAGAGGGTATTCAAAATACATATGGGCATTTCCACGAGAAAGTTCACTTTCTTGTCGCGTGCGACATTAAGCAATTAAGCTTACATTTCAGAGCAATGTTGCCCGATTTTGCTTAAAATTTTACCTAATGTAAAGCTGTTGACGGCCTATACAAATATATAAAGAAGTAAAAAAAAGCTTCGTTTTCTTTGAAAAAAAAAACAAACATATTTGTTTGGTGTCGCACGCTACAAAAAGTTGATATTCTTGTGGAAACTCATTTTTTTTAAAAGGTCGGTGGAGCAAAACTATTTTCGGGCGACGATATGTATGTGCAAGTGCATTTACCTACTTCATAGAAAATTTAAAACTTAAAGAAGAAAAAGAAAAGAAACCAACTTGTATCACATAATTTTATGGGCTTGGCATCATGAACTCCCAGTAAACTTCATATGAGCCAACAAAACACACATCAACACCAAGCAAAAACAAACACACACACACAGTAGACAGACAGATATAGAAACCAGCGCCTGCAGACATTAGACATAAATCAAAACAGGTGAATCTAATATAAATAATAATAAAAAAAAAATGGAAAACATACAATGAACAACTGCTACCGCATTGTTGCAGGTGATGTGAAAGTAATGTGTAAATATTAAGGTAAGGTCACACTTGTCAAACATTTGCCCAAAAAAGCGTAACCAACAAACACTAATGAAAAAAGTTTTGATCCAGACACTTGTTTATCATATTGGGTGTTTTTTATTGAGGTATAGAACTTTAAGTTGGCATCACTTTTTTAACTGGCGGCCATTTTGTCAGCTGTCAAGTGATTAATATTTAGTTTGGTTTGCCATTTCATCATGAACAGGTTGACAAAAGAACAACGTTTGCAAATCGTGCAAATTTATTTCGAAAATAATGGTTCAGTTCGCGAAGTTTACCGCAAGCTCCGTCCATTTTATGGTCGACATAATCGTCCATCAGAGCAATTAATTCGGTTAACCTGTCAATTGGCCACCAAGATCGTGTGATTTGACACCATTGGATTATTTTCTTTGGGGATATGTGAAGTCGCTCGTCTACGCCAACAAACCAGAAACGTTAGGGGACTTGGAAGCCAACATTCGTGGCGTTATTGCCAACATACGGCCCCATATGCTCGAAAAAGTGGTTGAAAATTGGACCTGTAGAATTGGCTTTATTCGAGCCAGCCGCGGCGGTCACATGCCCGAAATCATATTTAAACGTTAATGGCATAAAATTATCCTTCCAATAAAGCCAAATTGATGGACATAAAAACGATTTTCTTGTGTTTTATTTCAATTCGAAGTTCTATACCTCTAAAAAAAACACCCTGTATTAAACAGTTTCGAACACAACTAATGCACCATGTCATAGAATCCAACAATATTGGCTACTCTTTAACTTGACAAACTTTTGTCTGAATTGAAAGATTTTTCATTAGCATTTAGTGGTTACGCTTTTTTGGGTAAATGTTTGACAAGTGTGACCGTAGCTTTATACTTATGTATGCACTGGGAGAAAAGCAGCATGTTTTTTTTTTATAATTCACCAAAACAATACGAAAGTTTTTTCGTATTAAATAGCACAAGATTAATAATCGTTTAACATCGATTTCCACACGCTTTGGGGCACAACGATATGACGGAGATGTTAAATTATGTGATTGAAGATCTGCTATTGTTTTTTATATTGCTGGAAATTATAATCAATTATATAAAATCTTTTTAATTTATGGTCTTTAATCTGCTTCATAATTTAAACAAGGGAATAATCAACGATTTTTTCCCACACTTCGTGAAAGCGAGAGTTAGTCCTAATTAGAGAAATATTTTAGAGAATGTATGTAATTTGTTTTGATTCAGCAACAATACACGGCTAATTGTATGATATTAGTTTTGCTTATTTAGGCTTAACCCTTTAATGCATATCGTATTATATATGGTACATTACTTATTTTATATAAAAAAAATGTAAAAAATGTAACTGAAACTCAATAAAGAACATTTTAAAATAAAGAGTGCTGTATAAGGCCATTACTCACTATATCATACAAAGTCGTGCGATCTACGAAAAAGTACAACCCTGGTGTGATGAATTGTTATTGTAATTTTCATAAACTCCATCATACCAGGGTTGTATTTTTTCGTAGATCGCACGACTTTGTATGATAGTGTATCACGGCCTATACGAGTATGTATGTGTTCTTTTAAATGCCGTTTAAGTTTGTTTATAAATTGTTTTTTCTCTGAAAAATAAAATATTCGTGTTTAGGGAGAAAAATTTACAAAAGAATTTCTATATCTCAGTCAAAGTTGCTGACCACATGCATTTAAGGGTTAAAAGCTGCTACGAAAATCTTACGGAACTTCATTTTCCCATAAGAATTGTATGTAAAAAATACGTTAATTCAGGTTGGTAAATTCCTTAAAGAAATTTCCGTTTGTTAATACGGACTTGCAAAAGGAAAGTAAACGGAATTTTTAACATTTCGCCGGTGGGTTATTGGTTTGCGGCACAGTATATTCAAAATACATTATGACTGCAGCAAACCAATAACCAACCGATGATTTATTGTGTATTACAGGGATGTTATAACTATAAGTGGAGACTTTTTTCCATCAACTGAAACAAATGGAATCTTTGACATTTCTTACTTATATTTTTTAAATTGTGAATAATTTTTAGTTAAAAATAAAATAAATGAATTTGTGTATATGAGAGCAGAATTCTCTACAAAAGGCTACAGGATGTAGAAATAAATGTAAATTTATAAATGTGAAATTCCGCAAGAACTCCGTACCGGGCTCAATTCACAACAAATGTGATTGGCTTACTTTTGAGAATGGATGGTGGCCATTTTGACTAATTTTTTTCCTTCTGTATTTTCTGATAATTTTCTTACTCTGCTTCTCCACATTTCTTGCCAATAAGTAAATATTTCATGCAAATATTAAAAATAAAAATCATAATGAAAATTCAGTAAAAGTTAAATTAGATTGAGAAATTTAGTGAAATTTGTAACGAAATTCTCTTTTTTTTTTTTGCTTTTTTCACTCACTGTATGCACACACGTGCAATACGAGCGATATTCTTACCATACGTATGTTTGTAATTTAAACAGGAGATGATGGGATCGTGAGTTACTCTACACGAACGAAAATAAAAACAAGTTACTCATGCGTGACCTTGTGTTTTAGGGCGCTCTTACGTTAGGATGACAATCGCTTGAAATGGACAAAATAAAATAAATTCAGTAAAGTGCGACTTTGACTCGCACAGGAATGGTACCGTACCGACACTATATACATATGTACTCGTATGTATGTAATACTATACGAACTTAAGCCTCTATAATCGAATATCTTACCTGATGTAGACATTTTTTGCATTTTAGCGATTTAATTTATTTAGGTGATATTTTCCATTTAGAAGCTTTTTTCATTTTTGGCGATTTTTCGTTTCGACATTTTTTTAATTTTTTTATTTTTTAAATTTCAGTGTTTTGAAAATTTCAAGTGTCTATACGAGGTCTGATCAAAAAATAACCGTTATTTTAAATTTTTTCAAAAAGTATTTATTTATTCATAAATAACTATCTAATCCCCCTCAGATATAATACACTTATGCCAGCGTTTTTTCCAATCCTCGAAACACTTCTGAAACGCGCTTTTTGGTATTGCCAACAGCTCGTAGCAAAACGCTTTCCTTTCATCGGTGTCTTCAGTTTTGGGAAGAGGAAAAAGTCAGCGGGGGCCAAGTCCGGTGAATACGGTGATTGAGGCATGATAACGGTTTTGTTTTTGGCCAAAAACTCACGCACACGCATCAATGTGTGAGCTGGTGCGTTATCATGGTGCAAAATCCATGACTGACATCTTCTCGGCCTTCCTTAAACCGGTTATACCACAATTGAACTTGTGTTCTGCTCATAGTAGACTCGCCAAACGCCACAGTCAACATTTCAAATGTCCTTGCGCATTTAATTTCATTTTTTACACAAAACTTAATACAGTTTCTTTGATCCATTTTATCGAATAGTAAAAAATCGAAGAGCACACCAAAACACGACTAACCTTTTATCTGTCAAAAACAAACTGACAATCCAAAATGGCTGATATTCCCAACATAAATATATAACAGACATGTGTACCAACATAACAGAAAAAAAATGCGAAAATCGAACATACGTAACTCACGAAATTTGAAAATAACGGTTATTTTTTGATCACACCTCGTATATAATTGTCTGGATTTCAACATTTTTCATTCTCTCGCTTTAAAAGAACCTTTAATTTTTAACTGCCATATATTTGTTGCTGTAGCGGAAAAAAGTTTTACAGAGACAGGCAGACAGACAGACAGACGGACTTCGCAGCGAAAACAATAGGGTTCCTTTTCACCTTTGGTGTAAAGAACAGGGAATGATAAACGTATCGTTCTAAGTACTTTTTGAATACTTATCGTCAAACAACTGTGAATAAGTGTAGCTAAAAATAAAAACACGCTCATATACAAACTTACGCATTAATTTTAAACCGAATACGTATAACTACATATAAATATCCAAAAACTATGTTTAAACACATTTTTTAAATTATGCAGCACAAACAACTATAACTAAAATTTATAGACTCTATGAGCTACAATCATACGCATAAATATAAAAATACTCTGACTATTAATCGGCCACACATGCGTATATAAAGGGTTATTTTATTTACACACACACACACACACACACACATAAAGTATGTCTTCAAACAGCCACACATACACTCACACACTTCCCATTCCATTTTGTATATACAAATGCATGCATATGGTGCCGAATGATGAATAAGTCTCCCGAGCATCATGAGTACATTTTTTTCTGTCCGACTATGTATCCATACTCTGAGTATGCGCATACTCCGACTACAAGTATGAGAAAGAGTCGATGATCTTAATACACATGTGTCCTTTAATTTTAGTTGCAGCGTATTTTAGTCTTTCGTATAAACGAAGTAGAGATGCTCTTGTATGTTGGCTGTCACTAAAATTGCAATTTAAAATAAATAAAATTTCACTTAAAATCCGGTCAACTTAATTTTCGTTTAAATTTAAGGAAAACCTAATTTAATTTTCAACTCATTTAGGCTTTAGATATTACGGCTTGAAATGTTCCCCTAAAGTATTCACCACCAGATTCTACATACTATAAGTCTCTGAATATGTACACCCAAACTCGAAACTGAACTCTAACACCAGAAATTATTCAAAACTTCAAATGCCTTTTAGAGCTAATTTCATACTTATTCACATCTATATTTGTTCCATAAAAACGCTCCTCGCAAAAATTTAACATATAAAAGTGTTGAACACATAACATAACTAAAATTCCGATGTTTTCCGATGTCGATTCACCACAACAAGCTGCAAAAGAGAAAGAACTTCAATCCACTTTTTAAATAAGACCCGCATGTAAATTTTGAAAAACCCCATAATAGTATATTTCTTTGATCTATTCTATCAGATTCCGTAGCTAGAATCTCTTTTTTTTGTTCTGTGGAGTTGTACAGTGTAATTAGTAACACTAGCCTACAGTTAATATGCAGCTGCATAGTCAAGTGAGCATATAATGAAATCTAAAGAAAACTGCAAATTCAGGTGGTCGAAATCGATATAAAGAGAAAAGTTGTATAGATCAGAGTTCATTTAACATTACGTATCATGCATGCTTGAGAGTGATCAACATGAACGCCGTTCACGGGACGTATCATGTATGCTAGGGAGTGATCCACTCTCGTCACGTGAACGGCGGCCCATCTCCGACTGAATTGCATTTAAATTGAAAAGCACTGAAGCAAACCATTTTTATGTCTCTTCACATTCTTTTTAATCCAATCACACACATTCATAAATAACTTGGAATCTTGCAAGTTTCCAAATCTTTGCAAGGCATAATAAGATAGACATAAATTGGACAAGTGGAGCATACAATAGCGCAAACAAGTGAGGTGGTCTTAAGAGCGCTAATTAATTAACACAAATTAAATATTTATTTAAATAAGTTTTGTTATCAAATTTATGGATTGGCTTTTACTATGAATTATAATTAAATTTTAAGTTCCAAACTTTTAGATTTTGTGACCGACCTTAAGGTTGGAATTTTGCAATCACATTTTATTTAAAACAAAGAACTATTTTTTTTTTCTTTTTTAGTGTAATTTGTCATTGATTAAAGTTGGCGAATTTTGTTTCAATCGTTATAAACTAAAATAATTGAACATAATTAAACAACTAAATATTCCAAGTAAAATATTAATGCATACATACACTGTGTCCATTTTATTAATACAACCTCAAGCCATGCTTAAAAACGAGCACGTGTTCTCAATATCAACTTCAAAAATTTAATCGTATCTTGAATTGAAAACAAGAAACGTAGACACAAATCTGTGAATAGGAACTAAGCAACATGCCATAAACGTAAAATAAGCAAGCAGTTGCTTTTAAAGTTTATAATTTAAACCAAACTGGCCGTCTAGTGGACTTTGCAATAAATATGCAGCACTATGGGTTGGTAGAGTACAAGTAATTTTTAAAAATTTAATTCTTCTTAACTTCCCATCTGGTTGAATTTGAGCTATTGCACTAAAATCACTATTTATATGAACTTAAATATTTTTGGATTTCGAGAATGACAAAAGTATGGTTTTCAGTTTGAATACTGGCCGTCAATCAACTACATATGAATGCGTACAGCTAAAAATAAAAAAAAACACGCTCAAATGCAAAAACACGCCCATTCATTTTACACCGAATACGTACAACTATAAACATCCAACAATCACAAGCCTGAGCATAAAAATACTCTGACTATTAATCGGCTACACATGCATGTAGGGCTTTTTTATTTACACACACGCACATAAAACATGTTTTCAGACAGCTACACACACACATCGATTTATTTTTATACATATACACAAATGTATGTATACGGTGGCGAATGATGTATAAATATCCCGAGTATCATGCGTATATTATTTTTGTCCTAGTAAATATCCATGGCTTGAGTATAAACATACTCACATTCTAAGTATGAGAGTGTGAGAGAGTCAACGCGTTTGACTCTTTTATTTTTAGTTGTAGTCGTTCTTTGTATAAACGTGATCGTACGAATTGTTTGTTTGTACTAAAATAAAAACTATTTATTTATTATTTTATTTATTATTATTTTATTATTTATTTTGTAGGTACTAATTTTCATTATCTGGTTTGTATATATGTAATTGGGATTTTATCACACATGACAGTTGTTACTACGTTGCTCCTGAATAAGATATATATTGTACTTTGGTATTTGGTTGTATTTTCTCTCATTACTATCAGTATTTCCACGGACAAAGCTGCTTCATATGGGCACGACTTATAGAAGTTTTTTCATCGTCTTCATTAATGTGGTTTTTATTAAACCACAGATACAACAATGTCTCTGTATTTTTTATTTTTTTTTATTGAATTTACCTTCTTTTCTTCTTTTCTAAAGATGTCTACACTAAATATGCGTACGTGATGATTTATCGTACTACACTCGTATCATTTTGGGACTTATATCTCTTGTCAGGATAATCTCCAGTCACTCCTAGAACTAAGTGTCATATTGATGCCAGTTTCTGCTAAAATCTTTTTTTGTTAAATTTTCATGTTCACAAAAGACCTGTTCAAAACTGTAACGTTACAATTAAATTAAACTAGTTTAGTTTTTAAAACTATTTTATCACTTAACTAAATAATTGCTTTAGAATTTTTTTATTTCACTATCCATAGTGCATGTATGGCTGAAATGCTAACATTTTCCCAAAATAATTAAATAACCAGTTAGTGCAGTTTAAAACAAAATGTTGCATAATTAAATTTGATTTGAAATTACAAAAAATAATAATAATTAAACAGAATCCATAACAAATATAATTAACAACTTGTGAGTAGTTTAAGTTTTATTCCAACAACGTTTTTGAAATGTTCCTTCTACTACGAGGGCGGATCAATAAGTCCATGACTTTTCGAACTTCCCTCGTAGTTATATGAAATGCAACACTGTTCCCATCAAGTACCACCTGTTAAGGTACGGTCACACTTGTCAAACATTTGCCCAAAAAAGCATAACCAACAAACACTAATGAAAAAAGTTTTGATCCCGACACTTGTTTATCATATTAAACCGTTTCGAACACAACTAATGCACCATGTCATATAATCCAACAATATTGGCTACTCTTTAACTTGACAAACTTTTGTCTGAATTGTGAGATTTTTCATTAGCATTTACTGGTTACGCTTTTTTGGGCAAATGTTTGACAAGTGTGACCGTAGCTTTAATAGACTGCTGTCAAATTTTTGTTTTGCAAAAAAAACTGTGTTTCATTCAAAAAGTCACTGACTTATTGATCCGCTCTCGTATTTTCATCTGAAAAGCTACGGCAATCAATCTCCATACACTTCTTTTGCTGTTTTATACACTCGATGCTGTTGCTAATGATTTGATTGTTTTATTGAGTAATTTTATTATTATTACATTTTTTTTCTTTTTGAACTTTATCTGTGGATAGATTTTAATCTCAGTTATCGCGTATTGTGAGCCAACTTTACATTTCAGTAAATTGCAAATATGTATATACAATTGTTAAAAGATTGCATAATTTATTGGCTCATTTAAAAATAAAAGTACACACCCATTAAGCATACAGTTATCAAAATTTTTTTCTGCTGGTGGGTTTTGTGAAATTTTTAAAAATTTTTATCAATAATTTCCCAAGAATAAAAATCTGTAAAAAAAAATGCATTAACAGGGGAATGTACAAAATTTTGCAACAATTTAAAAACCGCTGTCACGGTTATGCACACAAAAGTTTTAAAACTATAAGTAAGCCTTAAGGCTCAATTACATTCCATTACAGTCGGCTAACCGAGCCTTAAGCTTGTGTTAAGTTTAACAGAGCAAATGTTCTGTAACTTTGCTACGAACTTATGGCGTAAAAGAGATGAGAAACAAAATATTCCATCGTTTCTCGAAAAGTGAGAAAAAAGTGTGTCTGTAATAGTGGGCAAATACTTTGCAACGCGTTTACGCAACACGTTTATATTACATATTGCATATTTTGACACAAACACTCCAACCTACAATGCAACCAGCAATGCAACCTAAAAACATCAGCACATTTTGATATTTTTTAAACTTCGAATGCAACCTTAAACAAGACTACACACTATGCGACCGACAATGCAACCTGCCTGGTTGCATAAACACGTTGCTAAGTCTGTCTCGAAAGTCGTTTCTCGAAAGTGAGAAAAAAGGTGTGTCTGTAACTGATGTCGAAAACTATCAAAAGTGGTTACGTCGTTACGTTAGAAATGTCATAATATACAACTCGAAAACGTAAATTTTGGTCGCCGTCAACGACATTTGTGATAAGCGTTCACAACGCCTGCGATTTCAAATCGGCTTCGAGTTGTATATTATGACATTTCTAACGTAACGACGTAATCACTTTTGATAGTTTTCGACACGAGTTACAGACACACCTTTTTTATAAATTTCGAGAAACGATGGAATATTTTGTTTCGCATTTTTTTTTACGCCAGAAGTTCTCACCAAAGTTACAGAACATGGGCACTGGTCTCCTAAAATAGATAAAGAATATCTTCCTTAAGTAAGTTAGATTGATTTTCAAAAAGTATGATTTAATATTTATAGAAGTTCATTACATGATTTTGTTTTATAACTCAAAACGGCATTACGTGTGCAGCGGTTTGGGCATTGCTTAAGTACCAGCAAGGAGCTACGGGTACATACATACATATTAAGCAATTTACGAGTGTATGGATATTGTTGCAACAGATTTTTCTTTCTTCCAATGGTTTGGATTTTACACACACACACACATACGCGAGTAACTAAAATAAATTTTACTTTTCATATAATTTTTTTTTTTTTGCTAATTTATGCCCAACCATTCATTGCCCATTGAGTTCAGGGTGCGCATATTAAAATATATTCAAGCAAACACGTATGTACATACATATGTATGTATGTACGAGTATGTATATGTAAATATTAAATAATTTTTTCTTTTCAATTTTTAGATACTCATAATCGTACATTTATGGGGTCATATGCAAAAGCAGTAAAAAAAATGTACGAATATTGAAAGCAAAAACTGTAAAGAAATGTTATGTTATCAATTTTATGTTATGTTGCAACAACAGAAGTGGCAATTCACTTTTGTTTTACATTAATGTGTCCATCTACCTTGTGGAATATTTTGCGAAAGCATCTTGGCTTACGAGCATTTAAGATTCAACTTGTGCAGGAAATAAATCCAAACGACCATAGTATGAGATGTGGCACAAATTTATATTGATTTTGAAATGGAGCTGCAAGTGCTGGGGAAAGTTTGGGAATATTGGAGTCCCAGCTTGAGCCACGTACACGTCAGCCGTGGCGATCACATATCCCAAATCATATTTAAATATAAATGCCATCAAGCCAGTTTAATTGATAAAAATATGTTTCTTTGATCTATTTTAATTCAAAGTTCTGTAGCTTTAAAAAACATTGCTTTTATATTGTGGCAACAGTGGCAGTGGATACTCTATTTTGGGTTGTAAAAAATTTCTGGTGGCAACGATATTCTTTTGCTTATTTGCTCAATTGAAAACATTCTATTCTTTATTTAATTTATTTTCCTAAAGTCTTTATTTTTACTCCTAATTTACACTATGCAAGTCTTATTGTTAAGCTGATTAGTTTGTTAGGAAAGAGGGACGAGGGGAAAAGAAACGTTACTGTTCCCCTCGTCTCTCTCTCCATCAAACTAATCAGCTTAGCAATAAGACTGGCATAGTGTAAATATGGACTTAATTGGGATTTTTGCTTTTTTTTTTTTGGTTTGGTTAAGCACGTTGTACAGGGTCCGCCATCTAACGTTTGTTTTTTCAACTAGTGCTTATTTCGTGAATGGTAACACTTAGCTCATGTCTGATTTGACAGATAATTAGTTTTATCCTTCCGCTGAATGAATATGGTTGTGTATACACTTCGCTAAGTGGGCCTGCGATCGACTTACAGAAGATGACGATTTTGCCAAAAAAAATCGTCTTTTTAGATGAAGCTCATTTTGATCTTGGCGGGTATGTTAACAAGCAAAATTGTCGCATTTGGGGCACAGAAAACCCGCACTCATACATTGAAAAGCCAACGCACCCAAAACGAGTCACTGTTTGGTGCGGATTTTGGTCCAGAGGCACAATTGGGCCATTTTTTTCGAAAATGAGCAAGGAGTGGCCGTTACAGTCATTATCGGGCCATGTTGAACGAATTTTCGTTCACAAAAATTGAAGAGGAGGATATTGGCAACATTTGGTTTCAACAGGACGGCGCTACGAAGCTACACTCGATGTTTTGAGCCCTGTTTATGAAGATCGCATTATCAGCCGCAGAGCTGATGTCGTTTGGCCACCTCGGAGCTGCGATTTGACACCGTTGGACTATTTTATTTGTGGGATGCCGTCAAAGATAAGTGTTACGCCGACAAGCCAGAGACAATTGACGCTTAAAGGGACAATATTCGTGAAGCCATTGGTGAAATACAGCTGCACACAATCGATAATGTGCTTAAAAATTGGAGCGATCGTGTAGGCTACTGCATGGCTAGCCGAGGCAGCCGTTTGAATGAAATTATTTTTCATTATTCACCGGAAGGATTGTACTTTCAAATAAAAAAAGAAATTTGAGAAAATATTCAGTAGTTTTTTTTATAGCATTTTCAAAAAAAAAAAAGTTATCTGGCGGACCCTTTAATACATGCATTTAAAGATTTTTGTATGAGGCTTTTAAACTTATTCAGCCTTATCATGAATTCCACATTTGAAAATTTCCTAATCAAATTTTTCGTTCACAAGGATTTTAATTTCGTTTAATCAATTCCAATAAAATTAAAAACTAACATATTTCCACTTTTTCCAACAGACAAATCTATGTGAATGATTTTTTTCATAAATTGTCAGATTATTTCGCAATCGTATGAAGTTTTATGATACCGATTTTTCATACGTTCGGAAATTTTCATGTGAAATTTTATTTAGGATAAGCCTGATTGTGTTTGTATATAATGATTCTCGATAAGGTATTAAGAGTCTTACTATAACGCTGTACAACAAAATGAATTCCTTTAGAGGGAACAAAAAAAAGATATAAGCACGTGTATCGGCGTTTTAAAAGTTTTCATCTGAAACTCATTTTACAGCCTATTTAAATTTGCACCCCTGTGTACATGATACAATAATATAGGTAACTTCGAAGCGCCAGCTGATGGAGTTTGTTTTGTGATGTGATCTACCAATTGTTGTTTACATTTTACCAATACAGTGCCTCTTAAACTGTAACAGTGCCTTTTAAACTGTACTAATACAAACCAGTTTTGCAAATACAAGAGAACATGCCATCATGTTTTACCAATACACGCGGATGGTGCCTATTAAAACTGTACTTATACAAATAAAGCTTTGCAAAGACAAGAGAAAACGCAAGTACATGTCTCTTGATTTCTCTAGGTTTTTTGACAGTTGTCATCACAAACCAGCAATAAAAAGTCCTGTTCATGATAAAATTATACAAGGTACTTGCACAAGCCCAGCCTGTTATTGTATACAATGCAGAAAGTTGTCAAACTTTGTTTACAAGCCGCAAAAATGTTAGTGTATGTGTGTGAATAAAATGATTACAGTGTTGCCAATGAATTTGCATGTGGCTGTGTCTCCAATTACACATTGAAGAAAATTACACTACACATCCTTTGTGTAGGTTAAAATTAAAACAAAATTAAACAAAAGTAGAAGTCAAAGTAGAATTACACACAGATTATACATGAATCTCATTACATGGCGCACACATGAGAGCAGAAATTACACACTGTGTATTACACATATATTGGCAACACTGAATGACTATAATCATTCATGAATGCCGCGTCTGCAGTTGTACTTTAGTTACCCTGTAATTGTTATTTTTAACAACAAAAGACATCTGTTTTTGTCTAAATTCTGTTTGTTTCTACCAACAAAATGCGTGTGTTTATTGGTGTTGCAATTTTGTTGTAGTCGTGCAAGTACCTTGTATAATTGTATTATGGTCCTGTTGTTTTATTTATTGTACATTTTTTGTAGATTATAACATAGGTAATATTATTGTATCATGCTTGTGTAGTAAAAAATTTTTAGAAAATCGTGTGATACTTAGGTTTTTGGTATATAGTGTCTTCAGAATATTTATTCAGAAAATTACGAGCAACATTTTGTTCTGGAAATGGGGTTTTAAAAAAAAAAAGAAAAAATCACCTGCAAAAATATTTGCCATGAAATTCCACTATAGTTCTCAGAGCACACTTAAGTCGAAAATTGTATCATATTAAATTTAATTGAACTATAATGAATTTTAATCAGAAATAATTTCTTAATCGGGCTTAAGTTTAGTATTTTGAACTCTTATTGAATGAAATATTTTTATTAATTAATATAAGTTTCTAAAGAGGAGAAGAAAATTAAACAAAATTATTATTAGCTGAGGAAACACCGATTTCTTATTAAGTCGAAAATGTAACCTTAATACCCTCTACAAGAATCAGTTGGCAGAACATTCTTATTTTTTTTTGTGTATTGGACAGTGTAACCATACACAGTTTTTTATTTTTTGGGCTAATTTCAAATCTTTTGAACTGCTGGCGAGTTGCACAAGTAGGACGTTGTTTAACAAAAAAAAAAGAGAGAAAAAAAACAAGCAATAACTCCCAACTTTAAGTTATTTTTTTACCACACTGCGCGACGCAAAAAAGGATATTGTGTTTATCAGTCTATGTATGCATGTATGTGTGTGTGTGTACCTTTGCGGCACTATATGAACCGAACTTATGGACCGATTTTGAACATTTTTGGGTCAGTCGATTTGTCTTAATCCCGTGAGTGTCACTAAAGACATGTCAGTTGTCAAAATTCAATAAGGCGGCCAAGAGACGCCATTTTGTAAATACGAAAAAAGTAAAAAGTCGGCGAACTTTATCTAAATGAGCATCATTCGACAGGTATTTGAAAATCATCTTTAGGTTTCTGTTATGAGTTTTCATTTCGAATGACCATTTAGGATATTTAACGGTTCAAAGTTGGTCGCTGTAGGGTTTTTTGATTTTTTTGTATAAATACTTGTTGTTTAGTTTGTTGAAAAGATATATTTAAAAAATGGCGCATATTCATAGTCAAAATAAACCAGTATTTTGAATGGTAATACTGATTTTAAATTTTTAAAGTATACTCGTACTTTGTTTTGACTATGAATAAGCTTCAACGATTTTAAACTTAAATTCTTAGTTTGCATATAAAGCATAATTAAAAACAGTTTCCACATAAGAAAAGACAATCAATAAAATATTTAAATTTTAATTAAATTACATTGTTATTGAATACAAATAAAGCAAATTTTAGAGGTTGACAGATATGTATGTACATATGTACATACATGCATACATACATGCAAACATAAAAATGCATGTAATTTGAAACGCAGTTAAATGCAGTAGACTGGAGTGTACGAACTTATACGAACTTACATACATTTATTGACACCATAAAACTAAAGTCATGCTTCAATACAAGAAACTTTCTCCCTTTACAAAAGGCCAAACAAACAATTGCATTCAAAATTAAAATAAAAAAAAAAATTAATGACCATGATGACAATTTTTAAAAAGATAATCTATAATGTTAGCCATGCATTGGAAAAAATGACTAGAAGCAATTCAAACAAAAACTTCAAATGCATGTTGTTTTTTCACCAACTTTCATTCGAATTTTTTTTAAATTTATTATTTCTAAGAAATAATAATGACCATATTATTTCATAAAAAAAATAAACACGAAACTTTTTCAAATCGTTAAAAATAGGTAGATATGTAAATTAAAAAAAAACTCACCGTTGACAGCAGACATCTTGATTCACGTATGGCACCGCAATAACCCAGGAAACTCATGAAGAACATCGTGCCGCCAATGACTATTAGCACATAAGCCATTTGTTCGATAATTTGGGGTTGGGTAAATTGCTAAAAAAAAGAAACAAGATGAAATTCAATACTAAAAATTAAAAATTATTATTATTTGATACTTTATAACTTATAGGGCATTTACACCTGCTCAAAATCTAGCAGATTTTAATTAAAATCTTTATGAAAATCTATACTGCTTACACCAACTTCTTCTGACATTTGTCAAGATTTTCTTATCCAAAACAAAGCCCATTAACTGAAAATGTTCCAAAACTACACTCAAACAGCTGAAATGTAGCCAATTCACACACCTTTTTAAGCAGACCGTAGCTAATTCACTCATCTTTTATATAAATAGTTTGTACGGGGTAGTATAAAATAAATAAAAATATTACATTTTGAGTAGATTTCCTACAAATTTACTGAAAAAATAGATTTTGTTTTGCATGGAAAATCTAGTAAAAAGCAGCAAGATTTAGCTCGAAATCTCGTAAGTACTAGATTTGGAGACAATGAAAATGCCCTTTTAATAATTTTTGTAAATAAATACATACATTGATAATTTTTTTAAATCAAAAACATATTTTTGTAAGTTAATCCAACCAATTTAAGGCTGTCAAGTTTACTATCAATGTAAATTGTTGTTGGAATTTAAACTAACAAAATTTTATCGGTTATTCTAACCAATATGGATTTGTTATTTAATTTTTAGTGTAAATTATTATTGAGATCTAGATGAACAAACTTTGGGAATATTTACCAAATTAATAGTCGGATGAATGTCATCCATATTTTTAAATAAGAAATCATTGATCATTTTGCGGTATTTGATTTATAACTGTGATATGCCTGTGAGCAGTAATATCCACACTTCTACTTTTGCCGATGATACAGCCTGCTTTAGTATAAATGAAAACCCTTACTAAGCATCCCGATATCTTCAAGAATGTATTTGTTAGCCAGCTGGAGCTATGGTTAAACTTATGGAGAATTAAAGTAAACAAACAAAAGTGTGTTCAGGTAACATTTACCCTACGAAACGATACTTATTCCCCCATTAGAATCAATAAATTGATCCTCACCATTCACATGTGAAATAAGTACCTTGATATACATGCATACATACATCTTGATCGACCGCTTACATGGAAACACCACATTGACTCTAAGCTAACACAAATGAAACGAAAACTAACTCAGATACATTGGCTGATTGATAGAAATTCAACCCTCAGTCTAGATTGTAAAGTTTTCATATATAAGTTGCTTTTGAAACATAAATGGTGCTACGGAATTCAACTATGGACACTGCTTCAGCTTCCAATATAGAGAGAATCCAACGAGGGAAAAATAAAATTTTAAGTTTAATAACTTCGGCTCCATGGTACATTAAAAATTCAAATTTACATCGTGATTTAAATATGCCACTAGTGACTGAAGAAATTGCAAAATACGCAGGCAAATACTTAACAAAACTCGAGTCCCATCTTGAATTTTACAGGATACATCCGGCTCTAATAATCAACACTCCAGATGAAACTGCTTGAAAATACTTAATTTTTTATTTTTTGCTTAGCACGACTCTTATGTATTATTAATTTACTATTATTCCCCCTTATTGTGAATGGCGTCATTGACGTCACATCTAGACGACAGTAAATATTGTCAGTTGTCTACTCCTTATCGCCAACAATTGGATCTTATTGACAATCTCTTACTAATCTCTAAGGATTTGTAAGCATGTTAATAACTTAATCCCCTTAAGTTTCCGAGACTGGTCGGGCCTAATAATTTCATTTAGATTTAACAGACCAACCTAAATTATGACGCAAAGCGCAACGTAATTTAGCGCTTAGCTTTTACGCTGAAATGAGTAACCTAAATTAGAGCGTTAACGGTGCGCCAGAAACAGTAATGTTTACTCACTTAATTACATTAATAAAAAACTCTAAATAGGAATAAGAAATAAAAATAAAAACGCTAAATTGACCTGAAAGTAGCTAAAGTTACATTACTTAAAAAAAACAACAGTACTTTTGCAGCCAACTTCACTTCTTTACGCGCTGTCAAAATTGGATTTTCCAATTGCAAAGCGATGACGCCGCGTTATTTCGGTTGGCTTCATACATTTTGTATGGGCATGAGAAATTTTGACAACAGACAACGCTTTGCGTCGTAATTTAGGTTGGTCTGTAAGATTTGAACACTTTATTGTTAGTTCATATTTAAAGATACAATAAATAAATATATGTATGTATTAAAAATAAATAAAAATATATGTTGCGTTAAGGATCTATCATGTCCGTAACGCTGGTTACGGCTTCATTTTTTGCAGAAATAAGATGCAATGATGCCAACTGGTGCATTTTTCTGGATATAACGGAGTCTTTAGGGTCTGTTGAGGTCCGATTTCAGTGCAAATGCGGCAAATGCAGTTTATTAACAAATCCCTTAAGTGAAAAGTGAGCCTCATCGCTGAACATAATTTTACGATAAAACATCGTCTGTAAAATGCTATGCCGCAAGACAACAACGAACTCAACTTAAGTTGTAGATGCCAATGCCAATGTGTAAACAAGGCCCAATACAAAATTTATGAAAGCAAAACAAAAGGGAGTTTACATAAAAACATGGTTAATACTCCATTAAAATAAAATTTATATACATACAACTTGTTTTTTATAGTTCTTTTATTTGGAAAACCACAAATAATGCCCAAATAAATCATTTATAAACTTTTTTTTAAATATTTTTTCAAGTTGGTGAATTTTAATAATTTTGTTTACTCTCTCACTCAAAAAAAAAAAAGAGGGAGAAACAAAATGTCAACAAACAAGCAAAACAACGAGCTTCACAATGCGGTGATGCCACGTATTATTCTTTTTTCTTCCCAAGGAATTTATGATTGGAGAAATGTTTCCTCGAGAAAATTATTTTCCATGAGAAATAAATTCCGAGGGAATATTCATGATTGGGCTGAATGAAAATATATTTTACGAAACAAGCAAAATTGTAATTTGGAATAATTAGTTGGCACGAAATGTTTTAGTTACATTAAATTCGAACATATCTTTAATTACATTTTTTATTCGAAAAATTAATTGGAAAAAATTGATGTTTTAAATTTGTTGTGCAATCCTTGTAATAGAAATATTCATTTTGGTATTGAGAGCCAAATTGAACAGTTTTTTGTATAATTCAAGCAATTTGATGATTAAAGAATATTTTTGTAATTTTTCTCTGTGTACTGTGAGTTGTTCTCTTATTTAAGATTTCTTTGAATTTAAACCAATTTTCTACAAATAAAAATTTTTAAATCTCTAATTACTTACATACATACATGCACATATTTATTGGTTATTGCGGTAAGTTCAGTGACTTTTTATTCTTTATTCTACTTAAAGTCATGTTACAACTTTGTTGTCAGCCTTTTAAGTTTGCATTTGAAGTTGTACGATTTCGATTGTACAACATCAGTGCAGTAATATTACACATTTTGTTTTGGTCTAACATGTCAATATTATGAAATTGGAAAGAACTATGTCTGCTGTGTAATTGATTATGGGTTTAGGCGAGTATTTCCACTTTTTTTTTAACAACTGCCTGCAGTGAACACACTCCGGGTGAAGTAAATAAGGTATACTGGGGACCATTGTCATGTGCATTAAATAAAATCAATGTTTTTGTGGACATTTTTCGTTTTAATTTGCAGCAAATAGTAAATAAAAATTTTTATTCAATTAGTTAGCCGCTTTTAAATAAATCAAAGCAATTTTTAATCTTTTCTGCTCGTAATTTCAATTATTGTTTTATTTAAGTTAATCATTAGATTAATTGTTGTGGCATTTAATTTCAATTAATTTCTTTGATTCACTCAATTGAACCCTTTAATTAAAATTATACATGTTTTTAACAATATTTTTAATTGAAAATAAAAATATGAGGTACACATACATATATGTATAAAAAAATATCTTTTCTTCTCAAATCTCAAGCAGCAAAATTAGAAAAAAAATTTAATTGATTCCACCATTTGAAATTTTTTTCTTCCTTTTTTTAATGGAAAGCGTTCTATTGAAGACGCGGCTGCGGCTATTGTGTTCGACTAGAACATTTCATAATGTTATTAAAGAAAAGTTTGATATGAGGCCACAGAAGACTCACGCATCAGTGTTATGCATGAGTAATTACTTTTAAGTTGAAAAGTGTGTGCGGAAAATGCTAAAGTTTAAATAACACTTATAAAACGTGAAATTTTGGTTTGCTTTCCTACTCACTATTTCTCTGGTGTTGTGCAAAGTGCCAATTGCATTTTAATGTTTGAAAGATAGAAAATAAAAATACGTATGTATGTATGTATGTATATAAAACACGTTTTTTTTTGTTTCTTCTACAGTTGTAAATGCCAATAAACTGTATTGGCTTTTACTTGTATTAAAACGCAAAAATAAATTTTGTAAAACATGTAAACAGGCAGCCACAACGAAACTTTATGCTGGTTTTACGAGGGTGTTGCCAATTAAATTCACCACAATGCGGCGTAAGTGTTCGTTTAAAATGTGGCTGCACTTAATTAAAAAGAGACAAAATTATTAGTCAGCAAACTCCTGTAGAGTAAAATCTAGATTGGCTTTAATATTGATCGTACTAACACCTTTCAAATGAAATTATTGAATTACATAACGATGACTAAGTTTTTCCTAGCTTATAAATTCATTGGGATCGTTTATTTTGGATGACTCGAAAAAATTGGTAAACAACGTGGAACATTGAAACTTAAAACAAATGTTTTATATATTTGCATTTTTCACCAAAGTAATCTTTTTAAACTACTGACGGCCGCCATCAAGACGTCACACAATGGAATCAGTGATGCCAACTTTTTTGGCTCTAAAAGCACATCAAAATTAAAAAAAACACTAAAAAGCGTAATTTTGAGATCTAAAAAGCGAAAAAAGCACTAACGTGAAAAAAATCTTTAATGAAATATATCAGCCGAGAAAAGTATGCTTTACACTGAAAAAAATACACCAAGTTTTCATGAAAGTAATTTTTTTTTCTTTTTCTTTTTTTTCACTAACGCTCAAAATTAGGCGTGTTGAGTCTTCAAAAAGCACTAAAAATAGTGCCAAAAGCACCAAGTTGGCATCGCTGAATGGAATTTGGTGTCAAAAAAACTTATTTTTTGACCACTCAACTTCACAGATCGAATGATGCATCTTTAGAGAGAAATGTTTATATATTTACTAAATGCGCATTTGCGCGTCTTTCGAAAAAAATTATTTTATTTTCGAAAAATTTTAAGTGAATTCCATAATAATTAATAATAATTTTCTTGATAATACCATTTAACTTTAATATACTTGAAGAATATGACATTAAGGCGACATCAAAAACCGTTAAGAAAATATGCCCAAATCTCTGATTTTCAATAAAAAAAAAATTATGTAGTACCACTTTCCCCCAAGCTGTTCTTTCAATGAAATGAATATCTTCTCTCCAATAAAAAATATAAGAAAATGCAACAAACAGTGACATTTTTTTTTTTGACTTACTGGTTTCGTCAGACACTTTTATAACCATGTTAAGACATGAGCCATCCAAACAGGATTTTGAATGTTTTGATGTACGAGTGTAATCACAGAAATTATAGATGAAGAATAAATAAAGTTGTTTGCCGAATGATAAACAAAGTATTAAAAAAAATTCTTATCTATATCTCATGAAAATCGGAAGCAGTTTTTGTTTGTTTATTCTGTAAAGTGTCTGTACCAAGTTTGAAGATGGGATAGGAAAAATGTATGTGGACGATGATGATGAAATTCCATATTTCACCTCAAAAATGTACGAAGCCATCCGAGTGTGTGGCGCCTTGAAACTTAAAACCTGTGTTTTTCAGGTTACCACTCTTTCGTAAATTTTTTTCAAACTACTGCCATCAGGCGGCAAGCTAGTTTTGTCTCCAAATTTTAGATGAACTGTTCTCTATTTGTAGTTACATGTGATCACACATTTGAATGTGATTAACTTGCTATTGTTTGTCTGTTTTATTGTCAATCTAATTAAATGCGTTCTAATATGGTAATGCCTTGTTAACTTCCACAATAAAATTACTTATTACTTCTAAAGGGTGTTTTTTATTGAGGTATAGAACTTTAAGTTGGCATCACTTTTTTAACTGGCGGCCATTTTGTCAGCTGTCAAGTGATTAATATTTAGTTTGGTTTGCCATTTCATCATGAACAGGTTGACAAAAGAACAACGCTTGCAAATCGTGCAAATTTATTTCGAAAATAATGGTTCAGTTCGCGAAGTTTACCGCAAGCTCCGTCCATTTTATGGTCGACATAATCGTCCATCAGAGCAATTAATTCGGTTAACCATGGATCGTTTTCGCACTACGTTTACTCTATGTGATAATACGCATCCGCTGAAGTCGCTCGTCTACGCCAACAAACCTGAAACGTTAGGGGACTTGGAAGCCAACATTCGTGGCGTTATTGCCAACATACGGCCCCATATGCTCGAAAAAGTGGTTGAAAATTGGACCTGTAGAATTGGCTTTATTCGAGCCAGCCGCGGCGGCCACATGCCCGAAATCATATTTAAACGTTAATGGCATAAAATTATCCTTCCAATAAAGCCAAATTGATGGACATTAAAACGATTTTCTTGTGTTTTATTTCAATTCGAAGTTCTATACCTCTAAAAAAACACCCTATATAAATAAAAGCAACCACTCAGGTACGATTATATTATAATGTTGTAAATGGTATTTTAATAATCGATTTGATTAAGGAGTTTTCAAACTCGAAGTTGGAAATATTTTCTTTTAAATCAATGAACTGCTCTAATTCCGTCCGACTAACGAAAAAGAGTGTCTTTCTGTCAGTGTAAACAAAAAGCTAAACCTTACAAACTATTTCCATAAGCAAACTCAGATTGCAGCTAACAATGGTTGAAAGAAAAATACACAGACCATTTGATTTGAAAATTATAAATGAAAAAAAGCAAAATCAAGATTAGTGTGATTAAATAAAAACACGCTATCAATACAAAAAAAAAAAAACAAAAAACAAGGAAAAAGTCTCTTCATTTAATAATCGACAGACAACATGAAACAATAAATAAAAGGGGAAAACGTACACGATATAGAAATTTATGTTTAATATTACAAAAATATAAACTAATCAATTTTAATACATACTTACATTGATATTTTCACTTTCGACCAGTTTCAATAAAGCTATTAAAGAGGCCTTATCAACTGCCAGCCATATACCAGTGCCCAAAACTATCGTGCCAAGGATCTGTCAATGAAAAGAAATCAAACGCATTAAATAGTTTTGCATAAGAAAATTAAAAATAAAAACACAAATCGACAAAGCTTATTTCATAAAAAAAACTCAATACTAAAATTTTTTGATTTTGATGGAGCAAAATGTGCATAACTATAGCACCAGTGTTGCCAATTTTGCATGTTTACAACTCATTTAGCACCCAAAAAATCGTTTCATAACTTATCAGATTTTTAACACCTTTTATTTATTTCATCAACATTTCTAGCATACTCGTCATCTACGTTGTGTTGATTGGATTTATTTTTTTTTTTTAATTACCAATGTATAAACAACTTTGAACCGTTAAGCATTGTCTATATATGTAGTTCATTGGTGATTTTCCAAATCATCAGTAGACTGATATTTTGCACAGTTACAAACCTCTTATCTTATGCACAGACTTTCAAAAACTATTTGAGAATTCACAAATTATACTCGTAATATTTTTGAAAATCATTAAAGAAAAATGAGCGTAGTAGGCTTAGAAAATGTAACAAAAGTTTGTGACCGTGCAAAATATGTAAGTATGTGGTTAAAGTTTACTGATGATTTGGCAAAGCAGCAATGAAGTATGTATATAGAAAATGCTTAACCATCAGCTAATAAATTTAAATTAAAATAAACTTATGTCAAATAATAAATTTCTTAAATGTAATTATTTTTTTTTAAGTCTCGTTTTCCTTATTGCAATTTTTACCACTCAACAAATGGAAAACTTAATTTACTGCCAGTTCATACAAGCCATGTAAAAATTCTCGTCTGCCTATTTATTTATTTATTTCTTAAATACTTTACATAGTAAATTTGCAAAGTATTGTTGCACAAATATGGGCGGGGTAGCTAGACCATATGCCCAAGATGGTATTAACAGTATTTTAAAAAAGCTTTTGTGACTGACTATACACGACCTATGACTTCACATAGGAAGTAGCAACGTGGTTGTTAAAGAAATTCCACAAAAGAACCGCAAGAATATACGGTTATCCGTAGCAGATCAGTCAACCAGTGCCTATTTATATTGAAAACAAAAACAAAGCACTCAAAAGTTGTTTTTGTTTCCAATGTACATAGCCAGAGGAGAATTTTTACATGGCTTCCTGGCAGGTAAAAAATTAAAACATTCACAGATGCTTATATTTAAACAGAGTTGCCAACTGACACAAATTTTGGGCATTTATGTTGTTGAAGTGCTGGTAATTGAATCGTGATTTTTTGTCCAAAAAGCGAAAGTTGAACATTTAAATTTTTGCCGCTAAAATTGAAAGTGCAAGCATAGTGCGATGGTCGACTGAAATGATAGGTTTGCAAAATGTGCTGTACATCGATAATTTGAGACAAACGAGCGCAGTCAAATCAGTGCACAGTTCCATCTGCGGGCAAGCACATGGAGACGGTTTTTTTGGGCTGCTGTTGGGATAATTTGTATGGATTTTCTTCATATAGAAAAACAAAACAAACAATGTGTAGTATTATGCCAATTTAGTGTTTTAGTGATAAAATGAAGGAAATAATACCACATTTGGAGAAAAAAGAAAGTGTTGCACCAAGACAACACACCAGTTTAAACATTCACTATTACGATGTCAATGGGCGCATTCATAAGAAACTGTTGACAACAAAAGTTACATCTTAGAAACTGCTTGATGGATATAATTTAATTTTATATCTTTATTTCGTTACTTTTTTGCATTTGTAATGTAAAATTTAACAAATATTTCCTCCTGCCACCTAACAAAGCATATAAAAGGCATAGCTCTATTCGATCAGCTGTTCAAGCTGAGTAAAACATGTTGGCTATAGTTAGCGTAAAAATTTTATAATGGAAAATTACTCAACTGTTGAGTGGAGCGGAATTACTCAACTATGCGTTTCTAAAACAAACACTCAACATTTGCACTACAGCTACGTCTTATGAATGCACCCAATACCAACTTCTTCAGGCACCTTTTTGGGCAGATTTAGCGCCTTGGATAATAATTTTCTATTGCCAAACTTGAAAGAATGGCTCGGTGGTAAAAAATTTGCTAACAATCAAGAGGTGGTGTCAGCGATTCCTCGCTATTTTAAGGATCTAGACAGTTCTTACTATAAACAGGGTGTTATTGATTATTGATTATTAATAAATTTTCTTTCAAAATTTTTTCCGTTTTCTATGTTAGGAGCACCTACATGTATTGACTGGTGTTGTTGAAAAATGCACCAAATTATGTATTTATTACACACATACAAATTTTCTTTCTTAATGAGCCATACAAATCTAATGGAAATATAATAAACTATTATTCTAGATACATATGTACATAATAGAGCTTGTGTAAACACAGATGTTTCGCTTTTAACTTAAAAATATTAAGAACTAAGCTGGAACCTAGTTTTTAACATAATATTTAAATACGTAATTAGCTAATTTTTACTGAAAAATAAAATTGTTTTTAAACACGATTTCAGTTTTTCAGTGGTTAATTAAAGTCCTTATTAAATTACGTTGAAACTACGGCAGCACTAAAAAAATTTCCAAATTTATGGAAAGCTTTTCAAACAACAAGCTGTTTCATATAAACAAAAAGTTAGGTTATCAACATGTAGAAAACTAAAATGGCATAAAAATCCTAATACATTTTTCTATTTATTTATTCCATGATGTGAAACTCTATATATTGCATTTGTTATATATTTCGTCGGGTGGTTACTGACTGGTTTGCCGCACAGATATTAAAAATACATTATTATTGCGGCAAACCAGTAACTACCCGACGATTTATTAAAATTAAACTAAATTCTTTTTAATACGACCACATGATGTCCATGTGTGTGTTTTCAATAAACACACACACGCATAAAAAATATGGTACCCTCATAAAACTTAAATAATACTTAATTACACTCAAAAACACAAATTCGTATTTAATTAGAACTTAAAAATAATTACAATTTGATTACCAACTCAAAAAATGGGCATAACTATCATAAGTTCTAAGAAATAAAAACGTTTGTACTTTTGTGTATACTATGAATATTTTTTACTTCTAATAAAATGGCACCTTAAAAAATACGTTCAAACAAAATTTAATGAAAAAAGTAAATATTAAATTAAATTAAATTAAATTTCTTTTGAAACTTATTTAATAATGAAATAAAATAGATATGTATTGGGCCTATTAGAAAGAAATTAATGGGACTATCTTTAGCAATAATCGCAGGTATTCAAAACGCAAGTGAGTAAAAAAAGCCTTGGTCGTCAGCTGACACACAACTTCACGATACGATTTTACTAATTCTACCTTTAGAAAGAGAAGTTTCGACTTAGCACATCTAGCCCTAATAGAATATGGATCGGAGATTTTTTATTTGTATCCTCATTTCGAATTTCATTAAAAAATTATGATATTTGCACTATGATTTTTGGCTAAAATTTAATTAACTTGTATGGCGAATACAGCCATACATAAATAACCTTTTCATTTCTTTTTGAAAATTAATTCACGGAAATACTTGAAAAATCTACTATCGTATTCATAAAATGAATAAGGAAACTCATGAAGAAATTTCTGCTAATAAAATATAAAACAATCCCGGGAAATTTTTGTGGGAATTCCCGGCAAAATGTGCGTGATTCCGGGGATTCCATATGAAAAACACTAATTAATGTATGTATTGCCAGACATTTTTTGAATGAAAGCTTCTGATAAAACAAATATTTTTAATATTAGGTTTGATCTGTAACTTCATCTTGCATTAATATTTGATCAAAAAACGATGAGATTTGCAATTTTTTTTTTTAAGAGAAGTAACACTCAGGCAATGAATTCCTACTACTACTACTACTAGGTGTTACCTTCTTTAGGAAAGGGATAGGGATACAGCCCAATCATGAATATTCCTTCGGAATTTATTTCTCACGGAAAATAATTTTCTGGAGAAAACATTCCTCCAATCATAAATTCTTTGGGAAGAAAAAAGAGTGATACGTGGCATCACCGCATTATGAAGCTCGTTGTTTTGCTTGTTTGTTGACATTTTGTTTCTCCCTCTTTTTTTTGAGTGAGAGAGTAAACAAAATTATTAAAATTCACTAACTTGAAAAAATATTAAAAAAAAAAGTTTATAAATGATTTATTTGGGCATTATTTGTGTTTTTCCAAATAAAAGAACTATAAAAAACAAGTTTATGTATATAAATTTTGTTTTAATGGAGTATTAACCATGTTTTTATATAAACTCCCTTCTGTTTTGCAAGATAAATATTTTTAGTGAAAAAAGCAAGTTCAACCGCGTTCATAATACCTACTTTTTTCCCGGGGAGTTTTTTATTCCCGCATTTGGGAACAACAAAACAAATTCATGATAGGAAGAAAAGGGAAAAGAGAAAACTCGTGCGGAATTTTTGTTTATGATTGGGCTCATGATACAATAATACAGGTAACCTCGAAGCGCCAGCTGATGGAGTTTGTTTTGTGATGTGATCTGCCAACTGTTGTTTACGTTTTACCTATATAGTGCCTATTAAACTGTAAGAGTTCCTATTAAACTGTACTAATACAAACCAGTTTTGGATATACAAGAGAACATGCCATCATGTTTTACCAATACACGCGCATGGTGCCTATTAAAACTGTACTAATACAAATAAAGCTTTGCAAAGACACAAGAAGACGGAAGTACATATCTGTTGTATTCTCTTGGTTTTTTGACAGTTGTCATCACAAAACAGCAATAAAAAGTCCTGTTGTTTTATTTATTGTAAATTTGTTGTAGATTTGCGGCTACCTGTATCATTGTATCATGATTGGGCTGATAGAGAAGATATGTGGTGAAAGAGAGATAGAGGACAGATAGAGGAATTTTTTTAAACCAATTTTTAATAAACAGTGGCTAAAATTTAATTAATTTGAAAATTAATTTCAAAATTTCCTACTCCAAACATTCTCTTTAATGATATTGTTCGAAAAAAAAAACAAATTAAAAATTAAATTGCTCTACTTTCGACCAAAATGAAACTCGATTAAAATAAAGTGAATCTAGTTTTTTTCTTCGAAGGCATTAAAAATGAAATTTAATAAACATGCACCCAGATAAAAATCTAATACTTACAAAAAATAGGAAATTAAATATGCACAACACATATTTGCCAATCCAAACGCCACAATCAGAGGAGCTCATTTTTATGGTCTGATTTGTTGCTGCTTTTAAGTATTTATTTCTCTTTTACTTTTGGAGCAAGATATCGACGATACTGCTGGCCTGTGTTGCAACAGAAAAAAAGGTTAGCTTGTTTTTTTTTTGGCTGTAATTTTTTAGCTGCTGGTTACGTTACAACATTTACGGTGATATCTGTAAATAAATTAAAAAACATAACAAATAACATGAATAATATATATGTATGTAAGTAAATTAAATTTAATTGCTAAGTGGCACATTTATTGTAATTGTTAATAGTAATAGTATTTTTTTTTGTAAGTTTATTTAAATAGAAATTTCATGAAATGATGCGATTGGAATTTTAATATTTTTTTAGGCGTGAACGTTTTGAACGATAGTTATATCTATGCTATTTGTTGCGCGATACAGAAGTTAGGACGTCATTTTAGTAACAAAAATAATTGACACTATTACAGTTATAAAAAAGTCCGAAAATAAGCGAAACAAATTGTTTGATTTTGTTTTGTTTCGTTCTTTGAAGTGATTGAAACAATGAGAACGATTGCTCAATTTGCTTTTGTTTTGTTTTTGCACATGAGCACAAACCAGAGAACTCAGCCGATCGGCTGTAAAGGCTCAGTTAGCCGACTGTAATGTAATGTAACTGCAACGGTAGGAAACAGCTGATCGATATTGTTATGTGAAAATTAATGAAAATGGTTAAAAAAAAGATGTAATGTAACGTAACCTAATTTTCATATAAAAATATCGATCAGCTGTTTCCTACATTACAGTTACATTGCGTTACAGTCGGCTAACTGAGCCTTAAGCCGGCAAACAGCCGCCACCGACCACAAATAATACATTAATTTAGTCGTACGCCGCTAGAAAAGAAAATAATGGGAAATAAATGGAAACTTTTTGATATAATATAATTTTATTGCATTGTTATTTCACACATGAAATTTGTCTTATATAACTAAGCAGCATAGCTATAAGCGGGTGTAATAAGACACCTCTCTTCTTTTTTTATTTTGATATTGATATTTAGATTTTAGTTTATATAAAAATTTAAATTTTTTTTCAATTGCCAAAAAAAAAATTGGATCTCCAAGCTCAAAAATAAAAAATAAACGCAATTAAATTAATTGAATATCTACAGATTAAAAATAACAAAAATTAAAAATTTTAAAACACCCCTATTCATCAACAAGAAAATTTATGATAACTTTCAAGCGGCTGGACCGATTTTCTTCAATAAATAGACTAGAAGATATAAGATCAAGTCACCTTTCAAAAACCAAATTAAAAGCAGTCCAGCCATGTGGGAGCTACGGCGTCAACGGAGTATATCTAGAAAATATGTGTGATATCTCTTCTAAACGGCTGGACCAATTTTTTTCCAAAATAGCATAGCATAGAACACTCTCGATCGTTACCTTTCAAACATGAAAAAATAAATCAACATCGGTGTAACCGTTTGTTCTATACGCGGACTAGTACAGAGATACACAAACGCACACTACAAACTTATAAATCCCTTTTTTTGGTCGGGGATTATAAAAAGTTCAACTTAAATTTCAAAATAGATCAAGAACAAAAATATAAAAGTTCCATTTCATTAATAGTGCAAAAATTTACGTAAGACCGAAAATTTTTTTTTAAATTTATTCAAAAGTCCGGGTTCACCAAATGTTTTGGTTTTAGACCGGCCTTTATAAAGATGTTGGTTTTCCAAAATGCAGGTTTTTAAAAAGCTGCGGTTTTCAAAGTATTAGGAAATTCAGATTTTTCAGTTTTTTAAAACTGGTTTTTTACGATTTTGAACTATTCGACAAACCGATAATTTTAGCCGGTTCTCAATTCGTTTGTATAAGAGAAAAGTCAATAAGTACGTGTCTTCCGCCAAAATTTAAACGAGCTGCATCATTTAGTTTGTGTTTGACAGCCATTGGTAGCAGACTACCGCTTGATTTGATTAATAAGCTCATTAAAGCAGCTTTCACACGTCCTGTATTTTACATCTGACTTGTCAAATTTCCCACTGAAAAATATATACAAATCTTGTGAAACCAGATGACAAATTTTTTTTTTTTTTTTGATTTTGACAGACATGCCAAATTACAAGTAAATTTTATAATACAGGCCGTGTGCAAGCGAAAAAGAGCATCAAGGACTCTTCGCCATCAATTTAAATGTTGAAAAAAGTGGTGAAAAAAAGATAATAAAAATTTTTAAAGTATTTTATAAACCGAGTTTTTAATTTAAAAAATAAAAAGAACGGCAATTCGAAAAACTTAAGAGGTGTGTTCAAAAAGTATGGCGAATTTTGAATTTTCGCGGGTTACGTATATTCGAATTTTGAGTTTTTTAGGGCATTATGTTGGTACTCATGTCTCTGTTATGATGACACTTTCGGCTATTTTGAATGTTCGGTTAATTGTTGACAGCTGCTTTGCTTGCACGTGTTTTGGCTCGTCTGCGATTTTTACCTAGATATTTAAAAAAAATGGAACAAAGAACCTGTATCAAATTTTGTGTGAAAAACGAAATTAAGTGCGCGGATGCATTCCGAATGTTGACTGTGGCATACCGAGAAGCTACCTTGGACCGAAGCAATGTTTATCGGTGGTACAAAATGTTATCAGAAGATAGAGACGATATGAACGACGAAGAGTGTGCCGTACGCCCGAGCACTTCAACAATAGACGAAAAACTTGATGAAGTGAAGAAAATGGTATTGGCCAATCGTCGAATCACCATTAGCGAAGTTGCTGAGGACCTAGACATATCGATTGGCTCGTGCCATTCGGTTTTTATCAATGAGTTGGGCATGAGACGGGTCGCCGCGAAATTCGTACCAAAACTGCTCAATTTCGACCAAAAAGCATCGCATGAACATTACTAATGAGCTGCGACGACCCAAATTTGCTCCAAAGGGTCATAACTGGTGACGAATCGTGGGCTTATGGTTATGACGTAGAATTAAAGACCAGCGATAACTTCTCTCTTAACTAGACAAACAAACAATCTTAATAGTACATCGTTAATGTATATCGTTTCTTTAGTACGTGCTGCTGTAATTAACAAGTTAACAAACAAACAAACAAACAAACAAACACATCAATAGTGTTTATCAACCATTTCATTTGAAATGTTTTATTTTTCAAGAGAATTTTCTTTTTCAACTAAATAAAATATCTCTTTTTTTTATGTTTGCATTTCAGTTTTTGTGTTTACTCGCTAAGAATACTAATAATAATAATAAAAAAAACTTTCTCATTAACTTTTATTTTTGCCTTTTGTTAAAGAAGTTTTATATTTAACGTACTCGTATGTATGTATGCAACTTTACTTTTACCTTGCCAACAACAAGCAGCATCAAAATTTACAAAAAGAGTCCAAACGAACGAATTGTGTACAAACGCTGTTTGCTGCAATGCAACAACTCGTATGTAAACATTTTTTGTTTAATGGAAAAATTTGCCCTACATTCAGGCTCATGTTGTTAGATAAATTAAAGAGTTGGGAAACTGACACTGAAAATCATGAAATAGGAGTCATAATTTAAGACAATTGGTGGGGGGGGGGGATTCGAACGGTAGTCATAAAGGTCATAGTGTTATATTTTAAAATTTTTGTTTGAAAGAAAAAAAAAACAAAAGCAAAAACAATTATATTAAAACAATTTAAAACATTGGGACAATATGAAATTTACGACTACCGTGTTTGAATCCCGCAGATATAATAAAATTTGAGGTGTTGACAATATTTTCAATCGGTCTTGAATAAAGCCTCATTGAAAACAAAATGCATCAAGGCGTACAGACGTTGAAAAAATGGGAGTATCTTTGACTTTTCGGCAGTTAATATTATTTGATAAAGTGTGCCGTTTCTGGAAACTTATGCCCATTCCTTGTTCACTTACTCTGAAAAATTATTTGTAAATTTTCACTTAAAACAAAACAGCTGACTACGAAAATTCAACATTCTACCTTCCCTTTGATTTTCTGCATCATCTGGGGGGTTATTATGCAAGCCTATACATTTATAAAAATTTAAGCCAGAGCTGGCCACCGAGAGAAACATGACAGAAATGTTTTAGCGTATAAGAAGCCGATTGATGCTCGGCACTCTGGTGCTACTTTGGGCAGCTCAAATTTAATCCCACGCACATTTTGGTGATTTTCATTGATTTACTTAACTAATTTTATAACTTTTGGATCACTTGATTAATATACTATGGAATAAAACAAACACCAAACTGTTGGTTTTAAGGGTTTTATTAAAATATTTGGGGAGAAAAGAATTTTCAACATAAAGGTCCCAGCAACTTTAAGGCAACAAACGATAATTATAACGCGGTTTTAAAAATAATTCAGCCTTTTTTCCATATTTATGTATAGCTACAAATTATGTACGAAAATGACAAATAAAAAGTATTTGGACATAAATATTATACAATTTCAGTAATTAAAGTAGTAATTTAAAAAATTAAAAAACCCCACTGCGACCAACTTTGAACCGTTAAACATCCTAAATGGTCATTCGAAATTAAAAATCATAAGAGAAACATTAATATCTTTTTCAAATACCTGTCGAATGATACCCATTTTTATATATGAATGTAGTTCACCGAGTTTAAATTTTTTTCGTGTTTACAAATTGGCGTTTGTTGGCCGCCATATTGAATTTTAACTTCTGTCATATCTTTAGTGACACTCCCGGGGATTAAGACAAATCGATCGAAGTAAAAATCATACAATTCGGTTTATATAGTGCCGCAAAAGAACACACATACACACATACATACATACATACATACATACATACATACATACAAACATACATACATACCTGCGTACATACATACATAAATAGGCTGATAAAAACAATACCCTTCTTCGCGTTGCGCAGTTGGGTAAAAAGCACTATTTTTATTAAAAACTCGCGTTTGGTGCGTTAGCTTTTTAAACGAGCGCGAAAAGCTGAGTAAGTAAGTTTTTAACATTAGCGGAATTCACTCTTGGTATTAAATTTAAAACCTTTTTAAAAATACTGCCTATAGAGGACTTTGTGGTGGGAACGGCAACTAGAAGTCTCTTTAGACTCGTAGAAACAGGTTTGGTGAGGACAGGAATAACAGGTCACACATCAATCTTAAATGAGATCAATTTTAGTGATCAGGGATCCGTTAAATCTGGGTTTACGGACAATAAGGTCGCTGAAATCGATTTTAGTAGAACACCCTCAATGGTAATTCCGGATAGGGACTATTTGGTCAAATCCGATAAGCTATGTGAGGGTAGTGCAGTCTTTACTGGGCTGGTACGAACATTCGTAGTTCTTTCAGACTGCCGAGTGAATGCAGCGTTTTCCAGGCTGAGATCTTGGCGATCATCAGGGAAACGGATCTGGTGGCCGGGAATATAGCTGAAGGTGAGAAGGTAACCTTCTACGTCGATAGCCAAGCAGCGCTAAAAGCTTTGAAGGGACACATTGTTAAATCGAAACTTGTTAGTGATTGTAGGAGAGCCCTCAACTTGCTTATGGATAAATATAGTGTCAGACTATGTTGGGTTCCTGGCCACAGCAGTGTTGAGGGAAATGAAATTGCCGATGAGCTGGCAAGAATAGGACATGAATAGAAAGGCGATGCGAATTGTGATAGGCGCGTTGACAGGTCACTGCTCGGTCAAAGCAAGAACCAGCATTTGGGAAACTGGCACTCCAGACTTTTGTAGGATGTGCGGGGATGAAGAAGAACCAGAAACCATTGAACATATTATCTGTCACTGCCCGAAGCTGCAACGTCATAGGCTTAGATGGCTGAGCAGACGTTTCCATGAAAGCATTACTGATATCGGGAAGTGTAAACTAGAGGACATCAGGGGCTTCATCATGGGAATTCGGTGGCTCAAGGACGAGTAATAGGGTCACTTCTGGCTACAAATGGAGGGTAAATATTACTTTTTTGGGCAACAGAAGGGAATCACAATGGACCAAATTGGGTCTCTGAGTGGAGTTGCGGTATAGCACCACCCTTCCTAACCTAAGCTAAATACACTGCGATTTTAAACTTCCAAGAGTGAGCGTCCCTTTCTTCTGTATTGTAAAATATGTTTATTGTTCAATTTAAAGATAGAGACAGAGACTCTCTGAGATTATTTGTGTATGTAGCTTCCCAGCTGGAAAAGTAGGAATTAATTACATAAATAATGGGAAAAATAATCCTGCCTGTTCTGTAAATCAATTCGATGTAAAAATGCTCGATTTAGAAAAATTAAATCCACTAATAGCGAATTTTTTTCAAACCTTTTTGTAGTTTTCTATTTTTTTTTAGATCTTGAAATATCATATCTGAAATTAATTTAGTATGTGTGATTTAAAACACATCAATGGGGCGGGTCCATTACTTATTTTTGAAAAAAAACGAGAAATTTACTCTGATTCGGTTTACAGAACATGGCCGAATATATTATTTTTCAAACCAAGACAAATTGTGGTAAATAAATTCAACTACAGCATCTACTACAGCTTTAGTATAGCAGATGGTGTAGGCATAGTTAATTAAAAATTTATGCATTTTTTGCTGCCGTAATTTAAATTTACCATGATTTACCAAAGCTACAATATGTAAAAGATCTACAATAGTCAACCGTGAGTACCACCGCTATTTTTCCATGCGAAAAAAATTTAAAATGTGATCACCCTAATGTACATAATATGTACATACATGTGTATGTTTATATGTAGCATGTAGCATTTCATACTGTTTACATCATACCAATAACTTATATTCTTAGAGGCACTATAGATAATTTTAGTTCATTTTCATACAAAAAAAGAAAAAAAAACAATGTCACGAGCTCAGTAACAATTATTGACAAACGCTGAGAAACTGCAGACAGAAATAATACACTATATGTAAAAAAAAGAAATATAAACTAGAGCATGTTTTGTTTTCAAATCTTAAGAAAAAAATATTTTATATGAATACGCTGGAGAAACAACTACGATGTTTTTATTTAAAAATGTATGAAATTACTTAACAATGAGAAAGAAGGCAATAATAGTTGTACGAGTAGAGTAAGAGAGCAGCTGAAAACAAATGAAACAAATTTTTATCTATTTTTTATTTTTATTTATTTTTATTAAAATAATAAAAAAAACATATTAAGGTTAAAACAGAACTTCAGATCTAGTGGTAATAATGCAGAAGAACAGAACAACGTTTGAAGTATGCCGAAAGTATTAGACTGGGTTTTTGAAAAGGAAAGTGAATGTGCTGAATGCATACATATGTATGTATATGTATGTATGTATATGTATGTATATCGTTATCTAAAATTCAAAAGGCCATAAGTATTTTTTTACAGGAGAAGCAAACAACTTTGTAAGTTAGTATCCAAATTTTAGAATCAGCATTTGAAAAGCAGTGCGGAGTGGATTAATTAATAGTAGTTTTTTCGTAATGTTACTGAACAGCCTGTTTATGGAAGACGTTAACGATGGTAATCTTGACACATTGACTCCATCAGGCCACCGGCTACACGACTACAAATGCCGCTAGCGGCAGCGACATCATAAGCATCTGATATTGAAATATATATTTATACATGTTTCAGTGGTGTCACTTTCAAATACTTCAGATTTATAAAAATAAAATCACTTATTTAAAATGTTCTTATATCGCGGAAAAGTATAAAAATTCATATGACTCTTGAGGTTTTCTTTCTGTTACATAATATCCAATAATTTAATTAGCACTGTATTTGCTCATTGTGGCCAACAAAAATAGAAATTAGTTTAATGCTAGGAACACAACTGGGACGAACGACGAATTTCGTCCATGTCGACGAATTCGTCGATAAGAGTTCGCTGCGTAAATTGGTCGTGTGAAGCACAATAACGACGAATTTACTCAGAGATTCCTCTCTGATATTTGATAAAGTTGGTTATTGTGTGTGCAAAGACAGAGAGAGAGAGAGAAAATTGTTTTTCCGTCGTTCGCCGGCGTATCTTTTAAAATGCTGAATAAATAGTCAAAGACATCTGCAGACATTCTTGTCGCGGTTCGAGATTGCTCAGGGACAGAAGTTTTAATTTTTTAAATGTGGTTTCAAAAAACCCACTTAAATTCCGTTCCAAATACAACGGCCGTACCCAAAACCTTATCTTTTTGGAAATTGTTCTTAGGCATTTTTTGCACATAAAAACTCGATTTCACTCTCCATTTTTTCTTTATAAGTATTTATAAACAAACGCACACAGCTGATCAAAACAAAAATAAAATGGCGCATGAAAAGCAGTGCATGTAACTCAACGCGAACAAAGTATAGAATGAAACAAGAGGATGAAACGCGTGTAAAGCATAACGCGCAAAAAGCGAGCTATGGACCTCTACCTTAAGAAATATAAATAAATCTATTGCTAATTTCGCCGCGTATGACGAATTTCGCCCTACGCCATGATTGTGTGCATTTTCATATACACCAATGTGTTTTATTTTTGACGACGAATATTCGCGACCAAAAGTTCGTCGTTCGTCGTGCGTCGCAGTTGTGTTCCTAGCATAAGTCGTGAAAATAATTATTTTCATATACACACATGTGTTCTATTTTTGACAGGTTGTAGTCGGTAGCCTGCTGTGGTGAATGTGATTAATACTCTATAAAAACCAACGTTTTGTTTAATAGCTTTAGCAAGCTTTTGTCATGACCACTAAAAGTGTTGCCGTACAATTTGTCCAAATTTTCAAGGATGTGAAATGTGAAAAATATCGTTAATACGACGAATACATTCTATTCCCTAGAAGATTTAATTTTTACACAATCACGCTAATGACAGTATATTTTTTGCTTATTTTTCAACTCATTAACAGTTTCTTAAATTTCACTTGAAATAATGAATAAAAAATATATTAGAGCACTTTTTAATCGGATACTTTTACTTGAATTGTCAAACTTTTTTTTTATTTCGTTTTCTTTTGACACACTTATGTGAAGTGTGTGTGTGTATTTTTTTTTTTTCATTTCTTTAGCAATAGTTGACTAAAAACCTACATTTACATCAATATCTGGCCTAAATATGGATTTTTTGTTGAAAATATAGAATTTCGAATATGAGCTCTTCATATAACAATAACAATTGGTATGCAGCGCGTAGTACACATACAAATAAATACAAATTAGTCATTTGTAAAGTTATAAAAAATCACAAGTAACCCACAACTTGTAGCAGCAGAAACTTTGAAATTGCTTCAAATTTGCATGTAACAAAGCAAATGTAAATACATATGTACATACATATGTACATATGTATGTATGTATCTGTACACTAGATACACCCTGTCGGAGATTGTGTGGTTGACTACAAAAATAGTTAACTTTTCTTAGACTGACTAAAAGCTAACTGCAATGTTATCCAGAACAAATCCAAAATTAATTTTTAAGTTGAGTACGTAATCGAATTTGGTGAGAGCCAACAAATTTATTCTCAGCTACTTTGAAACTCATTTCAATTTTATATTAACATTTTTTTTTTATTATTTTAGATGGTACCTTGGCTGGGTAGTTAGCGCGTTGAGTACACAACGTGTGATGATACATGTTCGAACCCCAGAAAAATTTTTTAAATTTACTTACTACCAGCTGATTTAAAAAAGCCAACTTTAAGTTAGTTGAAAAGTAATGCATATAATGAGACAGTTGACTACCGCCTAGGACATCGCAATGTTAAAATAGTCAGTTGATTACATTGAAAAGTAATGCAAGTGTCAGTCAGTACTAGTTGCGAAATAGTTAGCTAAAAGTTAGTTTAAAGTTAGCAGAATTTCCAACAGGGTATGTACAATTTATGTATGTATGTATGCATTTATAGTACATGCATGTATCTTGCTCCCATTTTACTAACATTTTCAATCAACGAGTACGAGTACTTATTGATTTGGCAATAGGGTTGTCTTTAGCTCGGAATTTTTTTCTTTATTTATTTATTCGAAATGTAATAAATTTAAAAAAGCACGTCTAGATGCATTTCGTTGCTGCTTAAGCCACTCATCAGTAGACTGACTGACTTTTTTTTTTTTTTTTTTAAAGAGAAGTAACACTCAGGCAATGAATGCCTACTACTATTACTAGGTGTTGCCTTCCTTAGGAAAGGGATAGTGATAGAGAAGACAGGTGGTGAAAGAAGAAATAGAGGAAAGCTTCATTCTTTTTACAACTCTGTTTTTTGCACGTTTTTCTTAATAATGCAGTGTTGCAGCGCCTCTGGTGTTAAATGAGGCGTATTAAATTTTTTGAAGCTGTGATTAGTAGCCATTTTATTGGTTATTTTACTTCGCCGATGATTCTGCTACACAACGAAGGAGGGCGCTCTGATGTTACATTAGGATTAGTATCTGCAGAAGTCGGTATAATTCAGTGACCAGTGAATATGCCTTCATCACATGAACTTTCCTGCAACAACTGATACAAAAAGGGACTAATGTACATCAGAAAAATGCGTGGGTGTTGTTATTTGATGACTGTCTGATACCGGGCTCGAACCCAGGACCTTCATTTTCGTAGTCAACGTGCTAACTACTTCAGCCAACGCCACCCTCAATCAATATATTGACTTCAATAAATATTCAAAAAAGCTTACAAAATCCCAATGTTTATAGACAAGCTCTCAATAAACTATTGAGATATTTTCGGTACATTAGATGTTCTTCTCTCGAAATATACAAAAAGACTTGGGGGGCAAATTACGGCACTCGTTATCAATAGAGTTTATATGGAAATATTTTTTAAAGTTCGAATCGTATCGAATGTAATTTGCCTTTTGATTTAAAAAAATTAATGCGTTAGAGCCTTTTTATATTAAGGTAGCGATATGTATGCATATATATGTATAAGTACCTATAGTATATTAATTAATATGTACATTTGTACTTCTCTTTGTAAATAACAAAAAAAAAATATAAAAAATAAAAAATATAACGAAAAATTGTTCTGTGTTACCAGATTAAATAAAATAAGAAACATCCCTGAAGAAGTTGAAAGTCTCCAAAGAAACGTCGTAATGACATGAAAAGCCCATTATTGGTAGTTCAAAAAGAGATTCTGATATGAAAGTGGTCTAAGTCATATATTTCTATCGTCGAGACATTTAGAAGAATACTTTTGAACAAATGAAAAAATATTTCTCTATTATGCAACATTTTAATTTAGAGTTGTACTAGTCACGCTTAATATAAATTTATTTAATATTTATTGAAGTTTTTTAAAGATTTATTTAATATTTCGAAGCAAAAATACATATGACTTAGACCACTTTTGTAATTAAGGGCACAATTGTGAAAGTGGTCATATGCATTTTTGCCTCGAAATATAAAATAAATCTTAAAAAACTTCCATCAATAATTAATAAATATTAAATAAATTTATATTAATCGAAACTAGTACAACTCTTAGTTATAAAAATATTTTTTGACTTGTACTCGCGCAAATGTTTGGTGGATTACAAACTATGTTACTTAGACCACTTTCACAATTAAGGGCACATATGTACTATGTACATATATAAAAATTTGCCGATTTGCAATTATCTGTAAAAGGGGGAGTGGGAAATTCAACCTACTTTTGAATAACATCCAGATGTAAACTGTTGAAACACAAATACATACCAGCATATTTTGTTTTGGACTCCTCTATCAGAGGAAAAAGTTTTATTTAGTTGTAGAATGTCATTAGTTGTAGTCGCAGCAATTTTTTTTTTATTTTATTATTATTACTAAGTTAACAACGATTTACTACTTGACAAACTTAGTTCCACAATAGAAATAGCTCTTGAAATCATGTTCTTGGACAACTAATTGTAATCAAGCAAAATTAGTTAAGGAGACGTGAGGTACATACAAGTCTTATTCACAACATGTTACCAGTAATTTACTGCAAGTGGAATTAGTTCAACAAATGTTTATTTTAATTTTAAATTTGTTGCTCTTATTTCCAAGTTTTGAAATAGTTTATTGAAGGCACTTGTTCAAACACATTCTTAGTCATATAAACCATAACCAATTTCTCCACTTTAAGCCGGCATATTTGTGTATTAAGCAGCTCTGAAATTCATAAGAACATACATATCGCTCATTTACTAAAACAACGCTATAACTCAAAAAAAAAAAACCAGTTTGCCAGAAAACGAGTTGAAAGTTGTCAATTTACATAAAACTTTATGAAACACTAATTAAATAAATAATCCATTTTTTGAGTTACGACGTTGTTTTAGTAAATATGCGATATTTATTTGTTTGCACTTTAAATTTTTTCTATGTAATTCCCCAATAAAAAACTGCATATTTGAATTCCGAGTAATTGTTACTTCAAACTGTTCTCATATCTACGAGGGCGGGCCTAAGACTAGCCGATTTGACGTATAGATGGCGGCAGTAGTTTGAAAAAATTTCTTTGGTGAAAAGTGGCAACTTCAGAAAACATGTGTTTTAAGTTTCGAGGCGGCACGTTGTTTATTTTTTTTTCAGTCCAACCAATATTAAAGCCCAGCTAGATACTACTCTGGGGGAGTCTGCTCCTCCGCTTGCGACTATAAAATATTGGGTGGCAGAGTTTAAACGAGGCCTTATGATCGCTGCCAAAACGAGCACCGTAGTGGTCGACTAACTGAGGTGTCCACGCCAGAAACGGTTAAGAAAATCCACAAAATTGTGCAAAATTGGATGATCGTTGGCGGAAGGTGCGTTCGTTATCTGCCTAAAATGATAGGCTATACATCGCATATTGACCGAAAATAAAATAATTTAATTATATTTATATATTTATTTTTTATTTATATTTAATGTACACACATACTTTTTTATATTTCTTCTTTGTCGGGATTTCTTCCCATGCAGATATAAATATAAAATAACCTTTTCGGGAAGCACAGCTAAGGGACGTATCCGCAGGTTTCGGATAGCGGAGAACCCCACCATGTAGTTTGGAAAGTAACTGCGAATTAAATAAGCAGTTGCGGACAACTAAGCGGATCTAAGAAGAGGGTCTCAGATGTGTATCTTTAAGTTCTGAGTGCCGTAAAGACTCCAATATTCATTGAAAAATATGGGCGCCATTCAATAACCACTGCCAAGGAATTTTTATTACAAGTTGGGCCAGGGGTTAATATCCCTCTGCCGGAAAAACGTTTATTGCTGAAATCCTCCAACCAGGATGACGAATTTTGGCTTTAAACAAGGTATTTACGATTGGAACATGGAACATTCAAACTCTTACTGAACCATCAAGGCTTGAACAGGTTTGCAAAGAAATTAACAACTATAATATCGATATTCTTGGATTAAGGGAAGTTAGATGGTTGAACAGCGGTTCCACGCTCACACAAAATGGTAATACATTCCTATACTCTGGCAACAGTGAGAAAAGAATAAATGGTGTTGGCCTAATACTTTCCACAATGGCGAGCAAAGAAAAGGACGTCCTGTGTTCAACATGAACTTTTATAATTAACATATTATAATTACAATGTGGCATCCTTGAAACTCAGAGTTGATATCTAACGAATTGCTAATATATGTAGATCACAATTGGCAGCTCGTTTTGTATAGTGTATAAGCTGCAGCTAAAGTTTTGTTACCAATCAATACGCGCAAAGTTTTTTTTTAATGAAAATTTCTTTTATATTGGGTATAATTATCTGTGCTGTGGAAGTAATTTTTTGTGTCCTTTATGAATTTCAACTGTTTATCTTTTAATTTAGTACATTCATAAATATATCCACTTTTTTAACCTCAGTCAATTTCGATTGGATTGCAGTATTTTGAGAGGGATACGTATTATTATTTTGGTGAGTGTAATTGTGTTATTTTGTTTTAAAGTAAATGTTTTTTCTCACTTGCTGCTGCCTTTAAGTTCTCATCATTAAATGCCGCTGCAATTTAGTTAAGAAAATATCAAGGTACCCTTACAAAAAGTTTTGCACCATCTTCACACCATGATGTCTTTTTTATGTTTAAAAATACAATAAACATGTTATGTGAACTTTTTTTTTTTTTGCACACCATCGTTTTTTTTTTTACTTTTTTACAAAGAAGTTTTGCAGTTATTTTGCTATTAAATATTTAACACAATATAATTTCACATTCTAAAAAAGAAAAACCGCAAATATAAATCCGTTAAATTAACGTTTCCGCCACTGGCGCACACAACAGACACATTATAAATACGTACACGTGCATATACATACATACGAATGCCATAAGATGGTCACTGTGTAAAAATGGAAAATTAAAAGAAATTAAGAAAAATCCAAATCCTCATACGAGTACACAGCAGAGATCATGTGGGTTTCAAATTTTTTTTTTAAAAAGCAACTTGTGTAGCTGAAACAATAAAAGCGAAAATCACTCTTTTTGTTGCAAAGTACCTTGCAAGCCTTGCAAAATGATGTAAGTCTAGCATACGAGGTGTGTTCTAAAAGTATCACGAATTTTGAATTTTCACGGGTTACGTATATTCGAATTTTGTTTTTGTTTTTGTATCGTTATGTTGGTACTCATGTCTCTCAATTATGCCGACAATTTCGGCCATTTCGAATGTTCAGTTAATTGTTGACAGCTACTTTGCTTGCACGTGTTTTGGCTCAGAATAATATACATATATACAGATGTATGTGCACATTTAACTGTGATTTACAACAACTGAGCTTTTGATATATCCAGCGAGTCCAACGCTTACTTCAGTTGGAAAATTAAATTCTATTTAGGCTTTTCGTATACTTTCAAAAATTAGTGTGTTTGTGAAAGGACAAAAATATTAATTCGGGGTAATGGGTAAGAGTATGTTAGAAATCTAATCTTCTCTCTGCTTAAATTAGGAGACATTGACGAAGCAAGCAAATTACTGCATGCACTATTTCTTAAGGGCTTTAAGGTATTAAACTTCATTCGCCAAATGAGCTATTGCATATGGCACATATGTACAAAAAGAAAAAAAATACCAATGTTAAATCACCATGAAAAAATTTTGATTGAACATGATTCCTCATTTTGATTTCAAGGTACTGGAATGTTAAATCAACTTGCAATAAAGTTATTCCAAAAGGAAAAAAATTCTTTGAAGATAATGTTGAAACAACATGAAACACCAATGCAGCAAAATCATTGCCGAAAAATGTTAAATTAACCTTGTACCCGTAGATTTTAATATGAAATGGGCGCGTGTTGAATTTTTCCAACACGACCATTGTCGTTTTTTCATTACTAATTATGCACATGGTAAGACTGTTGTAAATTTAGAGATGGTAAATTTGGGCCTTCATTACAAAACACATTTCAGCAAATTGAAATACGATGAATCAAACCAATTCACATATTCCATTTGCAAGAAAGTTTCGTATATAAGGCAGAAATCTACATCAACTGACACCACACACAGTGGACCAAACACAGAAGAACACTGATGATGAAGGTTTAGTGGCCTTCGAAAACGGCTGGCTGTTCCGTTCAACTACATATGTATGTGTTGTCAGAATATTTACAACTAACTTTGATGTTATTTGTTCATTAATAATTATCACATGTAATTTGGCTTAAAAGGCGATACGAGCATTAGCCTGTTCAATTCATTAAATATAGAAACAAATGCAGTTCGAATAATAATAATTAAATTAACTAAAAATTAAATTTTTTCTTTACTGGAAATTTATGCATATATATTTTAACACCAAAAATCGCACGAAATCAGATTTTCTGTCTCGAACACTTCTTGTTGAGTCGTGCGTGTTCGTGTCACGAAAATAACACGACACGCGCCCATCTCTAATACATACATATATGCATACATATAAAAGTATGCCTCTAGACGCCTGTACCTCGAAATTCGTGTATTAATAAAAAAAAATTTATTTAGATGTAAATAAAGCATATTTAGTATTTAATTTGAATCTTGCATAAATTTTGAGACACTATTGAAATGCATAGCAGAAACGCATAATTAATGTGAATGCATTATTCGACCTCAATGATAACTTCTCTAACCACACAAATGCGAAACCAACCGCACTTAATACGAAGCAAGTGGTTTGTGGTTTGGTTGCAAAGTTCAATGAATCTGGTGTAAACGATTTAAGCTTAAAATCGAAGCAAACAAATTTGTACAATAAATATTTTTAGTTTTCGAAAGTGAAAGTACTATTTCAATATTTTGCTAGACAACAAAAGTCAATTTATGAATGAATTTTTTCCTCAAAAAAAAAAAAACCAAACAAACAAAATAACATGTTAACATTTTACTTCCAGTGGCTATACGAGTATAAACACCCATTATTAAATAAAATAAATAAATTGCTACTCATTTGTTACTTAATACCATAAGAAATCATACATAATTTTAAACACACAAAACCTGTATACGACTACACATACATACTCGTAAATCTTGCCAAAAATTTATTTTTACTTTTTCTCTAGACATGTTGCTCAAGCAATTTAAAGCTTCTTTTCAAAAATAGCAGATATAATTTTTTGTAATTAACCAAAAATGCTTGATCATGCTATTCCACTTAAAATATGTACGAGTATAAAGATTTAAATAACGTGGAAAAGTATGTTTTTAGTTTTACTTGCTGCAGACACTCTGACATAATCTCCTTTTGCCTGCTATAAGAGAAAGGCTTTTGAAATCTAAAAAAAAATTATTTATCCAATCGTACTTGCACACAAATTATCAGGTATTTGATGGAAATCGTTTTCGGTTTAAAACCGATTGAAAAACGTAAGAAAGTTGTGATGCACACATTTATTTCGATTTCATTGTGGTTTCATTTGAGATTTTCTTTTTTTTATAAACAACCAGTTTTTTTTTAGCTTTTCTCAAGAATTAGTTTTTTGGTTGAAGTCTACTAACGGCTTTCTTAAGCACAAGCGAAATGCATATAGACCTTGCTTAACTAACAGCAAATCAACAATTTTCATATTAAAATAAATATGTACGAGGTTTGTTCAAAACGTATCGCGAATTTTGAATTTCCGCAGGTTAAGTATATTCGAATTTTGATTTTTTTGTGGCGTTATGTATGTCTCATGTCTTTCACTTATGACATGGCCGACAATTTCGGCCATTTTTAATGTTCAGTTAATTGTTGACAGCTGCTTTGCTTGCACGTGTTTTGGCTCGTCTTCGATTTTTACCTTGGTTCGTGCAGCAGCTTCCATCGGGATGATTGAGCTTTGGTTTCCGTCATAACAATAAACCCACGATTTGTCACCAGTTATGACCCTCTGGAGCAAATTTGGGTCGTCGCGGACAGAGTCCAACAGCTCATTAGCAATGTTCATGCGATGCTGTTTTTGGTCGAAATTGAGCAATTTTGGTACGAATTTCGCGGCGACCCGTCTAATGCCCAAATCATTGATAAAAATCGAATGGCACGAGCCAATCAATATGTCTAGGTCCTCAGCAACTTCTCTAATGGTGATTCGACGATTGGCCAATACCATTTTCTTCACTTCATCAAGTTTTTCGTCTATTGTTGAAGTGCTCGGCCGTCCGGCACGCTCTTCGTCGTTCACATCTTCTCGGCCTTCTGAGAACATTTTGTACCACCGATAAACGTTTTAAGGCAGCTTCTCCGTATGCCACAGTCAACATTCGGAATGCATCCGCGCACTTAATTTCGTTTTTCACATAAAATTTGATACAGGTTCTTTGTTCCATTTAACTGAACATTCAAAATGGCCGGAATTGTCGGCATAGGTGAAAGACATGGGTACCAGCATAACGCCACAAAAAAATTAAAATTCGAATATACGTAACCCGCGAAAATTCAAAATTCGCAATACGTTTTGAACAAACCTCGTATGTAACTACCGCAACGCTGTTTGAGAAATTGGAAAACTATTAAATTTTCGTGGCCCGCCGATAAGATTAGGCGATGGATGGCAAATATATAAAAAAATACATAATATAAAAATTAATTTTGTTAATAGGTTTGGTGAGATTTGAAGGTTAAAGTTAAGAAGAAAATAGTCGGCAACAAGGCTGAATGTCATGCAACGGCTGGAGAAATATTTAAGCTGTGTCTACTTTTAGCCCGTTAGAGGAAGCTGTGGCAAATCTGTTGCAGTTTCAAAAACTGCTCAACCACCAGCAACCAGTTCAGGGTGTCTACTTGAAAAATAAAGGTAATGGATTCGCGGAAGATGAGCATAATTAATTGCACTGCAGAAGTACAAATACATGAAATTGTTGTACTTTCTATGGAGTCTGAATTTATTTCAATAATAAAAAACATTTTTAATAAAATCTTTGTTTAAAAATAGCAACAACAAAAATATACGTCACTAAGCAATAAAAAAAAAAGAAGAGAGGTGTCTTTGGACACCTGGTTATAGCTATGCTGCTTTGCTATATAAAACAAACTTACGACCTTCTGTATAATCGAAAATTGCCATGAAGTTATCATAAGTGGTAAGATTGAAGATGGTCTTAACGTATATTGCCATACAATTTTACTTTAAAAAACATGCTAGAATGTAATCGTGTGTTAAAGCTACATTATACGGCGATTTTTAATGTCAAATTGTATAGAGGAACTCGTCAACACCTAGTTCAATTTTGTCACTTATGCTAACTTCATGCCAGTTTTTGATTATACCTAAGGCCGTTAATGTGTTAAATAACAATGCAATAATATTATATTATATGATTATGTCACATTCACCGCAAATATTTCAAAACGCTTCCATTTATTTCCAATTATTTTCTTTTCTAGTGCAGTACAATTAAATTAATGTATTGTTTGTGGCCGGCGGTGGTTGTTTGCCGATCAGCTGTGTTTTTTGGTTTGTACTCATGTGCAAAAACAATAAAAAAACAAACTGAGCAATCCTTCCCATTGTTCTTGTTTTGTTTTTGTTTAACTCACTTCAAAGAACGAAAGAAAACAAAATCAAACAATTTGTTTCGTTTATTTTTGTACTCTGCTTTTAAGTACAAAGAAATCAAAACAAAAATAAATTTATAACTGTAATAGTGTCGACTATTTTTGTTACGAAAATCACGTCCTAGCTCCTGCGTCGTGACATAAATAGCATAGCTATAATAAATGTCAAATAGCTAAAGGTACTTTTGTAATGACACGTTAAACTTGAACATTCTGAGAGAAAACTAAACAAATAAGTAGAAAGAAGCTAAAAACTTTGCGTTTAATTAAATCCTATTTACCTTAAATAATTTTGAAAAAGTAATAAATTCAACCATGAAATCATTAGGGCTGCCAATTGGGACTAGTTTTCATAAGTCCCGGGATTCGGGATTTAAAAAAAAAATAAATCAAAATTGTGTTTGCTTGCCGCTATATTGAGTTTTGACTACTGTCGTATCTTTAGGATTAAGACAAATCGATTGATGTAAGAATCATCAAAATCGTTTCACGCGTTCGTTTTATATTGTGCCGCAAAAGAACACACATAAATACATACATACATACATATTTATATACATACATAGACTGATAAACACAAGACCCTGCTGTGTGTCGCATAGTCGGGTAATAAATTTGAATTAAAAATAGTAATAATTTAGAAAAGTAATTTATGGCAATCCTAAACCAATATAAGATCCTGGCCCTGTGAAAATAAGTAACTTCCTTATGTTGTGCATAAAGCTCTGCATGTTTAAGCAAGTTTCATAAATGTGAATTGCTTACCAAATATTGTAATGTTCATTATTTTCATACATTATTGAAAAAGATTAATAGTATATATAATTTTACACTTCATCTGCTTTTGGTATAAGTATGTACATTTTGTTTTATTTTATTGTATGTCTGTCTGTCTGTCTGTCTGTCTATCTGAATGGCCGTCCGTCTTCTGTCTGTTATGTAGTTTGAGCTTGCATGCAATCGTTATGTGCATATATATTTTTGCTCAAGCTCTCAAATAAGACTCTACTTGTTTTTTCGTCTTTATTTAATTCAATTTAAATAAATTAAAATCTATGTGTGAAAATGTATGTATGTAGGTATGCATGTGAGCATCATCATACAATCATTCATTTTATTAATAATTATTTGTTTTTTTTTTTCTATTTTATTATGAAATGTGTGTATTTTTTTTTTAATTATTATTATTTTTCATAGTCAAATGAACACTAAAATTAATAGAAAGAAACAGAGACAAAAAAATAAACAAATAATAATCATACAAGTGCGACGATTGTTGAAATCATAATATTGCATTGCATCGTCATCACGTCTGTATACTACGGTGATTCGGTCACAGTTACAAAAAAAAAAAAAAAAAAAAAAAAAAAAAAAATTGAGAGTGTCCCTCTCTAGAATTGAAAATTAGTTGATGCCAGAAATTTTTTTGTTAATTTTTTTTATGGATACGCAGTGTAGGAAAAACATACACATACATATGTACATATGTAGTATATCCTTAAATCGACTTTTTTTTACAAATTCTGGTACCAAAATAATCGATAAAAAAACAAATCTGCACGAACAAAAACAGCGATTTCATTTATTTTACTACATGGGAAAAATTAGCATTAAACACCTCCTCCATACTTTCCATTTTAACATGTTTTTTACTCCTTCTGTAAAATTATGAAATGTTAGTTAGGGCGCTTGTCGTTTCAGGAGGCTTATTCTGAATTGCCATGCGAAAATCAATGCGATGCGCAAATGAAATGCGATGCGAAAGAAAATTGGTATTCTGTTAGACTTTCGCAATCGCATGCGCAATTTATTTCAAATCGTGGCAACGCTGCTTAAATAAATGTCAGTGTCAACAAACGTCAAATTAAAAATAAATAAATAGTTTGTGTTTGGCTGCGAAAATTGTTTATAAAATTTATTTAGGAAATTGTGGCACTGTGGTTCGACGACTAAGAACATGAGCAAAATGAAAGGATACAGAGAAGATTGCTTAGAAGCAAATCCGATATTCTAAGCTTGAATGGAAAAATGTAATTTATTTTGATGCTTGCGAAAAATAAACGTTTACTTATGCAGAATATTTCTTTTTCAGCTTTATAAAAAATTTTAGATTAAATAAAGAAGCATTTGTATATCTCTTAAATAATATTAGCTCGGAATGCAATACTACGAAATCAAGTGCAATTCCGCCAATTATCAAATTAGCGGCTGCGTTAAAATTTCTTGGTCAAGGTGGCTACCAACACCTCCTCTAAGGGAGACAGTGGATTACATCTTGATGGGCCGCCGCCAATGTCGGTTTTATTTCGTCTAAGCTTCTGTTTGGTGTGTACTTTAAAATCGGCCCAAACCTATTAAAATTAAAGTTGAAGTCAAATATTTTTGAACTGTTTTATATATTTCATACTTTTTTCTCTAATAGATGGTCCATTGATATTTAGTTCTTCAGTTAACGTTTGCCACAAAGTATTTGCCGACTGACGTGCATTTGGTGTTTTCAAATGGCCTTTTGTCAATTGGCTGTGCTTATTCATAAATTCTATCATTATTTCAAATTGACGCGGTTTGGTGGTCTTATTGCTTGCTTCCCTGAATTAAATAATAAATAAATATATGATGAATAAATAAATAAAATATTATCTTTCACTTACATGTTTGTACTTTGCGAATGCTATTTTATTGTCGAATAAATTTTGCGAATTTGACATGTGTTTGACATTTGTTTTCGCAATGTAGAATACCGACTTGCCACCTTTTCGCATTTGAAATGCGATTAAAAAAGAACTTTGCGAATATCGCAATACAGAATAGCAATTGTTCGCATTTATGTATTTTCGCATTGCATTGATTTTCGCATCGCAATTCAGAATAAGCCTCCAGGTAACGATTTACAATGTTTCATATAACTGAATCTAAATTATTTTCAACAGATTTTTTAACTCGATTATATTTATTTTTAAGTTTCATTTAATTTTAATTTTTTATTTGTTTTATGGACCCACAGAGGTCAGTATATTTACCGACAGTAAGTCGGCCATCACAACCGAAAGAGCAAACTCTACGACAGTTTTAGATTGCAAAAATTTGATAAACAGTTACGCGGTTCATGTCAACATTCGTCTTGTATGGGTACCGGCCCACTACGGCGTAACCGGAAATGAACGTGCAAATGAACTGGCGAGAAAGGCCACAACGTTACGGACAGTAACTCTAAGGGCCTCATTAGTTTTTACATTTCGTTACCGTTCTGTGCCGTTCTGTGAAAAGAATCTGATGGCAACCTATAGAATTGATTATACTTGTATACAAAATAATATCACAACACTTTTGGCTGTCACTTAATGTTGAATTCTATTTTCTACAGATTTGTCCGCAACAGAACAGAACAGAACGAAAAAGGAAAAGCAAACCACACATACAGACTTTGAATTGAACAGAAGCAAAACAGCTGATTCAGAACAGAACAGCATGTACAAACTAGTTCTGCCTTAAGTAATGCAACGAAGATTGCGTTACAAAATTGGGCGAAGATGGACCACAGGACACGATGTAGTTTGTGATACTGTGGGCAATCTAACCAAGGTTCTATGGAGCGGCCCGGACGAAGGCAAAAGAAGGATACTGTTGAAACTAAACAAGCCCGAGCTAGGAAAGTTGACCGGCATCTTAACGAGGCACTCTAATATTCGAGGGCATTTGTACCGGATTGGAGCCACGAGTGACAATGAATGCAGGTAATGCATGGAGGACATGGAGACAATGGAGCACTTCCTTTGTCATTGTCCAGCTTTATATATGGGGATGACACCTTACCGGACATTACCCACCTTATTGATTGGAAAAGCTTGAGGGACTACGTGAAGAATACTCAGTTTCTATAAAGGTGGAGTTAGTTTGTTAATTCATATGAGAGCGCACAAGATTCCTATACTGGCTTATGTGCATAACCCCGGACATGAGCGCAATGGCTCCTCTTTTCAACCTAACCCAACCTATTTTGTAATAAAAAAAATTATTCGAAAAATTTTGTTTGAATATTCGATTGTTAAAACCTATTTTCACAAGAATCTAAACGAATAAACTCACAAATAAACTAAAATGGAAAGTCTGGAAAGATTTTGATTTTTGGTAAAAATTCAAATGAACTACAACATACTTTCGCCTATTTGAAATTACCTAATAAACACAAATAATATTTAACAATTTCAAATTGTACATAATACCGAGATTTCCTCACACATTTTAGCGCAAAGAGAATTTAGCAAATAATTGTAAGATATTATTACTTTTATAAAATATTGTTAGTAATTCACTAAAAACAAAAGCTTAAAAGCACTGATTCATATAAACTCTTATGAATGAGCGTTTGAAAATTGATCCATTATATTTTGAAATATTTTTTTACTTGATTTTCTTTTGTATGATTAATTTAAATATGAGGCGTTGACTTTAGATTGTGGTTAAAAAAATAAAACTTAATACTCGTTGCAAAGTTTTAAATTTTTTAGTTTTTTTTTCTTATGTGTTAGTTAGTTAAATTTTTTTTACTATTTTTCATACATATACATATGTATGTATATGCAGCCAAACATACATACATACTCGTATGTATGTATTTATTAATTTAATACCATACAATTGTGTCAGTTTTAAAAGCGTGCTTGTTAATTAAATACGCCGCGCTACATAAAATGTTGAGCTGCTATTTTTTATATGAATTTTTTGTTAAGGAAATCAAGCCAAAAATGTACATCTGCGAGTTGACTAAACAAAAAGTTTAAGATTTATGATTTAATTAAGTCATTTAATAAAACTATTATTATTATTATTATTATTTTTAAGTTTATTATAATTCAAATTACAATAAACTAAACTAAAGAAACAAAGCACTAGCAACTAAATTAAAACTAAAAGTCTGGCTACTTAAGAGTGTTGACAGAGGAAATTGTGGCAGCTTCGAAACGAGGAGTTGCCATAAAGAGACAATTTGTATGTTTTTTTACTTCTTTATGTTTAGAAATACAAACACATACATACTCGTACATATCGCTCATTTACTCACACAACGACATAACTAAAAAAAAACAGTTTGCAAATTGAGCAATCGTTCTCATTGTTTTAGTTTCTCTCACTTCAAAGAACGAAACAAAACGAAATCAAACAATTTGTTTCGTTTATTTTCGTACTATTCTTTTAAGCACAAAGAAATCAAAACAAAAATAAATTTATAACTGTAATAGTGTCGATTATTTTTGTTACGAAAATCACGTCCTAACTCCTGTATGGCGCCATAAATAGCATAGCTATAAAAGTGCTTTCATAATTCTTAAATGTGTAGAAAAATTTTCTTTGACGGTATTTTTTTTACCAGGTGATGGTGAACGAAAATATAAAAATTAACGAAACGCTGCAATTAGTACCGGTAAATTTCAACTTTTTCTATACAAATCTTATAGTAAATTGTGACACATTGAATTGAAATAATTCTCGTATTCTATTAAATTTCAATTTAATTTTTTTTTTATATATAAAGCTGCAATTAAGACTAACAGAAACCACACCCAGTGCAACAAAGACGTAAATGGTGATGTTAAAGGTGTAGTTGTTGTTCAGTTTTGCCGCAGCATTTACTATATTCCCTGATATACTTTGTCTCATAAAAAGTATGACACACCAAATTAATTTCGCTTTCTTAACGCTACGAATGATGAACTAATTTAATTAAGTAAAGAAAGATAGTTATTTGAACAAAAATGAAAACTAGCCAAATGACTTTTCAAGGATCTTAGCCATTTGCTAGATTTATTAACCCAATGGTTTCATAGAAATTTGTTATATTTTAAATAATGCAATCAATGTTTTATATTATAAAAGAAACATTAATAAAACCTCTCACAACGAAAGAAAAGCAAACAAACGTCAGTAGATTTTATATCTCAGCTTTTTAGGCACGAAAGAACAACATTAATTTTTATAACGATAATGACCCAAATAACTATTTTACGCTAAAAGAATGAACAGAATCAAAAATAACTAGAGCACTTTATTTAACAGCGAACATACTGACGAATGAGCGGACAGACAGACTTTTAGGCAAACAAAAATATCAACTTTATGATTATGATTTCAAAAAGCTTGAAATATACAAAACAAAAAAGCAAAAATGTCTAAATGTTCATACTACTGTGAAAGTATTCGTAAAATAAATACTTTTTACAATTCAGCACACAATAAAATGAAATTTTTTTCTTTTTTATCATACAAAAATAAACATAAATTTCGAAAGGAAATAGTGTACTCGTACACAACAATCAAAACATCTCACAACAAAATAAATATGTGATCTTTAATCCAACTCGATAATACAGTCAGTCAGAAACTTATTGTAAATATTTTTATTTTTCTGAAAAAAAAAACATTTAGAAATTAAATAAAAAACAACAATTTATAAGATATTGTAATAACTTTTAGTGGCGTTAATATCTTTGCGTAAGCGTGCTGGCCAATGAAAATTTCCATAAGTTTAAAATTTTATATCTACGAGTACCCAATAACCATTTCTGAATGATCCAAATTTGCACTACTTCCGGATCACAAGCTCCCCATTTTATTGATGTTTGAAATTTTGTGTTTTTCCCCCCAAAACAAACAAATTATTCAATACAGCATTTTAATTTTGCTTGTATGGTCTTGACATAATTTCAGTTACTGCCAGAATGTGTTACATAAATATCTTTAAAAAAAAAAATTATATATTCTACGCATTTTTACTATTTTTAGCTTATTTAAACAATTTAAATCAAGGTAGTGGTTTTTTTATACTACTTTTTAATGAAAATACATTCAGCTTATTTATTCAAATATTTGTATAATTTAGCATGAATATTTAAATAAATAATATTGTTGAAGAAAAATTTAACTTATTTAACAAGTTTGGTTTCGTAGAATATACCTTTATATACATAAATATTTACATACATATATACATTTAAGCACATACATATACATACTATATACAAATGTATATATGTTTGTATATTCATATGTAGATATTTACTGGCTTTTATAGTTGTTAACTTGTTTTACTTGACAAGCTTCGTGTACAGCGTGATCATCTCTAAACAAATGTATGGCCATTTGTTCAGCGATGATCACACTTTTTAAGCGAGCTGAACGTGCCTGTTTACTTTTCAATTAATACACGTGCTTTCAAGCTGAGATTAAATCTGATTATTTAAAATTTTTTTAAGTACCTAAAAATTGTGGCAATTCTAAAAATAATTTTTAGCATTTAATTCGTTTTTTTTTATTTATTTTTTTTTTTTTGTTAATTATTTATTTTATTAGTATTTACAGAAAAACATCATTCGAAGTTTAATAATTGCTCATTAGTTTCTAATAAAAACGATTATTACAAAGTTTTCTTTTTATTTTATAAATCTCGAAACAATTAAAAACCTTTAAATCGCCAATTCCTACGAGTATGAATATTAATTCATCTTTGTTTGTTGTTTTGAGCACGTGTTCAAATTTGCAAATTGCATTTTTTTTTTCTTTTAATTTTTTTTGTTGCATTTTTGTCTTTTCTTTATGTCTTATTGGGACAATAATGATAAATCACTAAAAATATTCCAAGTGTTTTAATCCAAAAGTGTCCGGCAGTTTGAAAATTGTAAATAAATAAAGCTTGGAGATTTCATAATCGAAAGTCAAATGCAACAGCTGTGCAGCCAAAGTAGGACAGGTAAACGGGTTTGGTTTTTTTTCGGTTTTTTTTTCAATAATAGATGCAAATAAATATTTGCATTAAAAAGCACCTTTGTTGCCATGAAAAACAAAAAAAAATATAATATAAAAAAAATAATTTGTTTAGCAGTTGAGTGCTAAATAAGCACAGTGGGGCGTATTTTATTTTATTGTTTAGCTTAATTGTAGATTTTGCAAATATTTTCATATACAGGCAAATCCCGGTATAACGAACGATATAAGGTCAGCCCCTTTCTTTATATCGCAAAGTTTTTTTTTCAAGTGTTATACCTATTAATTATTATTATTGTAGACATGATACAATACAATAAAAAGAAAAATAAACAACCAAATACGAACTACGGTATCACACGTTTTTGCATTTACATTGCCGCTGTAGTTTTTCTTTAATATTTTTTGCCGTTCGTTATACAGAGCATAGATTTATCAAAACATTCGCTATATAAAGAGGAACTAAATGTTAGAAATATGTATGTTTCTAGCAAGTTTTTGTTTTTTATTTTGCGATTTTTTCTTCATCATTCGTTATATCCAGTATAAAATTAGGATATTATTCGCTATATAAGATTGTTAATGTAAACAATCTGTACGTTCGTTTTATCGGATTTTCGTTAAAGCGAGATTCGTTATACCGAGATTTGCCTGTATTGATAAAATTCTGCTTAATATTTTTAATTTTTAATCTATACTCGTATTTATATTTGAGGCTATCAGCGCAGCAGTGGTGTAACCCATATTCGATTTTTGGTTGCTGTTAGGGTGATAGGTCCTAGTTTACACTATGCAAGTCTTATGCTAAGCTGATTAGTTTGAGGGAGAGAGAGAGAGAGACGAGGGGAAAAGAAACGTTTATGTTCTCTCTCCTAACAAACTAATCAGCTTAGCAATGAGACTTGCATAGTGTAAACTAGGACTAAATACATAATTTACGTTGCCAACTATCAAACAAAATTAGAGTAAACCGCATTTTGGTATTCTAAAGAAAATGGAGCTGAAACTGAAAAATCGTTTTTGCACAGTAATAAAGCAATTAAAACAGGGTTGCCGTTGAAAATTTCGAAAAAGTGTCATAAAAAGGGTATTTAAGAAAAAAAAGGATCAAAAAAGGATATTTTAATGTAAAATATTGTCAAGTTTTTTTGTGAACGAATTTTAAGAACTAATTAAATACACTATTATATTGTCAAAAAAGAAGTTGCTTTTACAAAAACTTTTGATAATGTTTATCACATTTTAGAAATACTTATTCTATATTTTGTAATTAATTCTTCCTTGAAGTCCATTCTTCCAGCTCTGATTCGGGCAAACTGAAAGAGGAAAGCATGGACTCACATGTTTGTATATTAAGTTTGTTTGTAAGTTTATTTTTAATCAGTGATAGTTTTGAAAAAATTCGTTCCTTTTTTTATTTCAAGCCACCGTGTGGTGTTGCTCGTGCAACCCTCTAATATTTAATATACATAGTATGTATATAAATCAGGGTCTACTCACAGTAAATCATCAGTTCATTTTACACAATTGTTAAACTTTATATGAACAAAATAGGTATGCCTGGAATATGACAGTTGCACAAAAGTCAGTTGTTGTAATAATAATATCGCATGCAATTTTTATATGTACGTTCACAAGTCATGTATGGAAATATGTATACAACACACATGTATAAAAGTATACTAAAAACTTTCGTGAGGAATATTGGAACTTTAACTCTTTTTCAAAAAGTTTCATTCATTTTGTTAAAATGATATAAAGGAATAAAATAAAAAAAGGGTCATAAAAAGTGTCATTGGCACGAAAAAGGGTCAAAAGTGATACTTTAGTGTCACAACGGCAACGCTGAATTAAAAATAATTAAAAGGAACAATTGTTTAAAAAACTAAATGTGGGTTACATACACCACTTCTGCGCTGGTGTGGCCTCATTTGTGAATTTATTTTTAAATGATGCACATAAATCTTTATTTACTTTTAACCATTTTAAAATATTTTGAGAAAAGAGAAATTCTGAATGCAAATAATTCAAAAGTTTAAATAGATTTTTTTTAAAGCTTTGACAAAAATTAAGCTTTAATACAACTTTCACTAGTTTCACTAATGCACTAATTTCGTGACAGTTTCCCCCAAGAAGTTGTGTTAAACTGAATTTTTTCAATGCAAGAATCATTAATTTCTCTACTCGTGTTATGAAAATTTTAAAACAATTTTTATGCTGAAACTTTTTTACTTTCTATATACGAGTACATACTCGTATATACATATATATTTACATAGATATTTGTTTGTAAAAATTTGAAGTGAAAATTAATATTAAGGGAATGTGTTGCAAGAGCAAAACCACGTACAAAAACTTTTGGTTTTTTATTTAGAAATTTGCTTATAACATTTATTTAGGTTTTTGTTTCATACAACAATAAAGCAGCAAGTTTTTTGAACTGATTTGCTTCTCCCGGCTTTCCTATTGACAAATGAAAAAATTATTACCGAAAAAAAATTTTATTTCTTGAAAAAAATGCTTAGTGTAAATTACGAGCACGTATTACTCGTACTTATTATAGCTATGCTATTTATGCCGCGATAAAAGAGTTAAGACATGATTTTCGTAAGAAAAATAATCGACACTATTACAGTTATAAATTTATATTTGTTTTGATTTCTTTGTACTTAAAAGCAGAGCATGAAAATAAACGAGACAAATTGTTTGATTTTGTTTTGTTTCGTTCTTTGAAGTGAGTGAAACAAAAACAAAACAAAAACAATGAGAACAATTGCTCAATTTGTTTTTGTATTGTTTTTTCACATGAGCACAAACCAGAGCCGCCACCGGCCACAAGCAATACATTAATTTAATCGTACGCCGCTGGAAAAGAAAATAATAGGAACTAAATGGAAACGTTTTGAAATATTTGCGGCGAATTTGACATCATCATCAAACACAATTTTATTGCATTGTTATTTAACACATTAAGTAAGCTAAGCAGCATAGCTATAACCGGGTGTCCTAAGACACCTCTCTTCTGTTTTTGTTCAAGCTTTTTTGAAAAATCATTTTTTTTTTCTTAGTTAAATTAACTTTTTGGCGTTTGTTTCCAATTTAGATTAACTGTGCGCAAAAGTTTAAAAAGGGGCTTCATGAAACAAGTCTCGCAAGTTTGCCCAATTGCACAAATGTCAATTTTAAGAGATCTCATGAAAACCCTTAGTATTATTATTGTCCGCACGGAACCCTTCGCGTGCGAGTCAAAGTCTCACTTTACTGAATTTCTTTATTTCTTTATTATGTTTTTATTAATTGTATCATTTCGAATTTTCGACATATCGATTAATGACGATGCTGACCATATTACTTTTCTATTAAGATGTTTAACAGAATATTTATTTTGTCATGCCACTGTGCGCCAGCTGCCATTACTATCGTATAATGTTTTTCTTATTAAAATTTTCGCCAAATATTTTTATAACAATATTATGGATTAAATACATTTCCCCAGTTTAATACCATGAATTATGTAAAATATTTATGTACGAGTATGTATGTATGTTATAATCTTATAATAAAAAATAAATAAATTCATTGAGATGGAAATTTGGGAGGAAGAAAAAAATCTGCACTGAAAACTGTAAGGGTACGTTTATAAAAAAAGTGAGCTTTTTTTCTATTACGTTTGGGAAAGGCTTTGGTGTAATGCATATCTCTAACACCCAAGTGAACGGTAATGCAAAAGCAAAAAAAAAAAAAAAACTGTTGTAAAAAGAAAGTACATATATATACAATTTTATTTGGCTTGTTGCAAGTGATGTGCTGGTAGCGCAAGCAGAAACCGAAAGAAAGATAGACAGACCCTGCCATCAAATGCCAATGAACTTGTTAAATTAAAAAGAAAAGAAAAAAAAACAAGCAAGAAAAAAAAACCAATGACATTTTTTCCCTTAGTTTTCATGTTTTTCCATCCATTATTGTTCCGCATATTAACACCCATAAGTAGTTTAATCCTGGGGTGAAGCTAATCCAGAAGTATGTATAAAAAAAATTAGTATGAGAGATTATGTTCTGCGGAGAGTGGGTGAATTGGATATGAGTTGTAGGAATATGTTGTATGTACGAGTATTTACATGCTACTAACAAAGTTTTTATTTGATTGTTTTGTGAAGCATTAAGTAACAATTACAAAGACTGTTTTCTGAAACGACATGCATCAGCTTTGACAATCCTCTTTTTGAGAAACCCCTCACAGCATTCAACTTCGTTAATTGAATGGGATTGTTTCAGCATTAGACAGGATTAAAAGTTACTAGAAAAAATTAACTTATATGAAACTGGATTTTGTTTTAAAATTAAAGATTGTAATACAAAAAAAAAGAAGAAGAAAAGTGTCTTAGGACACCCGGTTATAGCTATGCTGCTTAGTTATATAAAACAAATTTCATCTTTGCAATAACAATGCAATAAAATTATATTATATGTTGATGTCAAATTCGCCGCAAATATTTCAAAACGTTTCCATTTATTTCCCATTATTTTCTTTTCTAGCTGTACACGACTAAATTAATGTATTGTTTGTGGCCGGTGGCGGCTGTTAGCCGGCTTACAGCCGATCGACTGTGTTCTCTGGTTTGTGCTCATGTCCAAAAGCGATACAATCGTTCATTGTTTGAGCAATCGTGCTCATTGTTTTGGTTTTGTTATTGTTTCAAGTACAAAGAAATCAAAACAGAAATAATTTTATAACTGTAATAGTGTCGATTATTTTTGTTATGAAAATGACGTCCTAACTCCTGATTCGCGCAATAAATAGCATAGCTATAATAATATTATTTTTCTATTCCGCTTGCTGAATTGTGTTTTGAAACCACTGAAAGTGTATTCATGAGAGTTTAGTGATTAGCGCAGAAGCATTAGCTTGGTGCCATTGTCAAGAATTTTTAAGAATTCTAATTTAATTTTGAATTTGTTATTATTTTTCCTAACTATACTATTTTCAATAAAATAATTAAGCGTTTCATTAAATGAAATGAGTTATTCGAATCCGTGAAAAAATTTAACCTCCCTATTGCTGCTTTTATTGCCTAGTAAACGTACTCATCTATGCATATTCCTGATTACTGCGATATTACATTCTTTAAGCTTCTAAGCATGAAATCCATGCAAACATGTACACACATGAAACATGTTGTAATGTTGTAATTCAACACACATTTGCAAATACTCCTCCCCATCCTCGTACACATGTTAACAATGATGTCTAACATAAAATCATAAGTAGAGCAGAGATTAAATTGTTTAATTAATTTGTTAATAGGCAACAAGGCACAAGTGACACATACATAACTTCATATAGAAAAGCCCTAACTCGTAATTTTTTTTAAATTCGAAATTTTTGAATTTTTTGATACATTAGCGGCCTTATGTATAAGCAAAAACTGGCATGAAGTTAGCATAAGTGGCAAAATTGAGAATGATCTTAAACAGTTTTGCCATAAAACTACACATTAAAAATTACTCTAGGACTTAGTAGTGGGTTAAAACTACGTAATGCAACCATTTTTAATGTCAAATTGCATGGGGGAACTCCTTAACACCTAATTCAATTTCGTCAATTATGCTAACTTTATGCCAATTTTTCATAGCTATGCTATTTATGTCACGACACAGGAGCTAGTACGTGGTTTTAGTAACAAAAATAATGGACTATATTACAGTTATAAATTTATTTTTGTTTTGATTTCTTTGTACTTAAAACCAGAGCACGAAAATAAACGAAACAAATGGTTTGATTTTGTTTTGCTTCGTTCTTTGAAGTGAGTGAAACAAAAACAAAACAAAAACAATGAGAAGGATTGCTCAATTTGTTTTTGTATTGTTTTTGCACAAGAGCATAAACCAAAGTACAAAGTCGATTGGCTGTAAACCAGCTATCAGGCTCCGCCGGCCACAAACAATACATTAATTTAATCGTACGCCGATAGAAAAAAAAATAATGGGCAATACGTGGAAACGTTTTGAAATATTTGCGGCGGATTTGACATCATCATATAATATAATTTGTTATTTAACACTTAAGTTTGTTTTATATAGTTAAGCAGCATAGTTACAACCGGGTGTCCTAAGACACTTCTCTTCTTTTTACCCGACTGAGCGACACAAAGAAGCGTATTATGTTTATCAGCCTATGTACATATGTATGTATGTGTGTTCCTTTGCGGCGTGGGCCGACTTTAATGATTCTTACGTCGATAGATTTGTCTTAATCCCCGTTAGTGTCACCAAAGATATGACAGTAGTAAAAATTCAATATGGCGGCCAACAGACGCCACTTTGTAAATACGAAAAAAATAAAAAGTCGGCGAACTATATCTAAAAATCATCTTTAGGTTTCTCTTATGATTTTTCATTTCGAATGACCGTTTAAGATATTTAACGGTTCAAAGTTGGTCGCAGTCGGGATTTTTGATTTTTTTTAATTACTACTTCTTAAATTTTGAAAATAAAATTGAGGTTTAATTTATTTTATTTTTTTTAGTGCGAAAATCTTTTTATCGAAAAAATTAAATTATCCTGCATTAGCAAACAAAATTCTTACTAATTTATTTATTATTTATTATTTTATTATTTTATTATTATTTATTTATTTATTTAGGTATAACTGAGGTCATTGCATTTTGTTTAAAAAGTAGTACAAACTTGTACTCTGCTGCCATTTCCCATTTCTTTAAATATTGAATCATAATTTAATGAAACTCTACTTTGGATTTGCTGAAGTATTAGTACGAAAATTGTTTGAAAATTTTGCGTAAAAAAACTGTTTTACAATAATTTCAAATAAATTCAGTAAAGTGCGACTTTGTCTCGCACACGAAGGGTAGCGTACAGCGATTTTTTTCGGGGTTTGGCGATTTTTTTAGTATTAACGCTTTTTTAGTTTTGACGTTTTTTTTTTGTTTGATCTCTTTTGGTTCTTGGCGATTTTTTGGTTTTTTATTATTACAATACATGTTTTTAGTTTTGGCGATTTTTGTTGGTTTTTGGGGATTTTTTCGGTTCCCTGCGATTTTTTGTAGATTTTTGTTGACCTTTTTGTTTTTGGTGATCTTTTGCATTTTAGCAATTTACTTAATTTTTGGTGATATTTTTCATATAAGCGCTTTTTTCATTTTGGCGATTTTTCGTTTGCAGTTTTTAAATTTTGGGATTTGTTTTTGAAAATTTCAAGAGTTTGCCTCTTACGGTTTCCAAGTCACAGCAAGTAGTAAAATTTACACAGTCAAAATTACATTAACTGATAGAATACCCTGTAGTTGTGATTTTTTAAATTTCAGTGTTAATTGATGTATTCTGCATAAAAATGCACTAACTCTGAAAATTTCAAATGTCTATCTATAAATTGTCTGTAGACAATTATTTTATTTTATTTTTAACTGCAATATACATATATTTGTTGTTGTAGCGGTCAAAGTTGTACATATTCTGTGAAAATTTCAGGTCCGTAGCTTTTAGGGTTCTCGAGGAAACAGCCTGTGACAGACAGAAGGACAGACAGACGGACGGACATCGCAGCGAAAACAATAATATGGTTCCTTTTCACCTTTGGTGCACGGAAGAACCCTAAATAACAATACCTACATTTTAGCCAAAATAATATATGTATATCCGCCAGGTTTCTTCCCCTGACAAAAGCACTCAAAACAAGTAGGAATTTTCCAGCACCTCTGGCAACACCGACTGCTGCATAACTCCGCTATGCAACCTTGTTAAGAGATTGTGTTGGCATGAACAAAAAATATTTTTCTTTTTATTAAATAAACTAAATTTAATGGTAAAATTAAAAGCAAAAGAATAAAATTGTTAAGTACTGACTAAGTTTAGACCTTCAAAAATTTACTCGTTGCATTTTTTGGGACTGAAAAGTATTAAAGACATACACACACACATACACACACACACACATACATATATTATTCAATGTCTCGTTTTTGAACGGGGGAAATGCGTTTGACTTGCAATCTTTATTATATGTATATAAACATACATACATACGTATGTATGCATGTATATATGAACATGTATGTATGTATTTTAAACTTTGCATATTTTATAATTTCAAACGCTTCGTTGATTTTGAAAATCTTCAACAGAGAAAAATCTTGATTACAATTTGTAATTATAATTACATATGAATAGTCAATTAAAAATTTAATTCCAAACTCAACGTTTTATTTAATTTATGCTGTAATTTTTAACAATATGTTGTATGTATGTATACATACATATATACATACATATATGCATACAATTTCGTTCCTTGGCAAAATTAAGCGCTTCATAAATTTTTGGCTGAAATAAAAATGTTCCTCAAGGGTTTACGCCAGGTTGGTGCAAATGATTTGTGTAGTTTGCTCAATATCACAACAAACCGTCTACCACTGTTATCCCAGTGGGAAAAGCCAATGCATAGTAAAGTATAAATTTTCATTCCAGAACTCATTACTGTTAACACAGAACATGTCTTAGGAAAGTAATGAATTATTTTAATACGTCCGAGGAATGAATTCTATGGTTCATAGCACGCGTCACAAGCAAAAACTATACATTCTTCTTCTGCAGATGTGGTAATGCACGTAGTAATCATTTCCAAGGGAATGCATTGTCTTGCTTTGGAAAATAATACATTATTTCTCCCATTATTTATGTAATTAATGCCTACTTTTCCAGCTGGGATAAAACATAAAACAGTTTATTAAAGTGCAATATTTATGTACATACATACATACAAATGTATGTGCCCTTAATTATGAAAGTGGTCTAAGTCAAGTGCATTTTTGCTTCGAAATTCTAAATAAACCTTTAAAAAATTTCAACAAATATTTAATGAATATTAAATAAATTTAAATTAATCGATACTAGTACAATTCTTAATTAAAATTTTTTATAATATGAAAATTAATCTTGATTTGTTCAAATGTAATCCACTAAATATCTCAACTAAAGAAATATATGACTTTAAGCACTTTCATAATTAAGGGCACATATGTATGCGTATTAGAGATGAGCGATTTTACGAAACCTGTTACTTTTTCACAGCGATTGAAAAATCACTAAGCACAACTGTGACTGAATTTATCAAGTAACAGGTTTTGGAAATATAGTTCTTTCATACAAGCTGTGAATGTTCTTGTATGCTTACTGTACAGTAAATAAAGCTACCACATGAATTTTTTTATACCTTCACCGTTTGTCGAGAAAAAATCGTCAAATCGTGTCAAATCGTCTTTTCTGGCAACCATGTAAGCTCTCACATTTTTGTATTTGCAATTTTACTGTCTCTCTACCTCTTATACGATAATTCTTAATATTTGGATGGGGTTGATTGGTAATTGTTTGTTCTTGTCGCTCTTCTTATTAGTATTTATCAAAATACCAATACTAATAAATACTTTTAAAGCAGAAGAGCTGAAATGTGTTAAACCGTGATCACAGTCACTGATTAATTCCACTGCTGCTCTTCTTATTAGATTTTGTCAAAATAACAGAACTGCTACAAACAAAATACTGCTAAACTGTGATCACAGTCACAGTTTAAAAGAACAGAGATTTAGAAATCACTTTCACAAGGAGCAACATTATTAAAAAATCACAGTATCGCTCAACACTAATGCGTATGTATGTATGTATGTACATACATATTTTAATTTTAAAAGTAGAAATTGACTCAAATTCGTTAGGAATTTCTCTAACGAAAAATCGTCTAGCTACTACAGTTGCCATAAGTAATGTAAGAGCTCGCCTTTTGAATCTCTCACTCATGGACATGTTAATGCCTTTAACCTCAAAATTTTTTTTGCGAGTGGAAAAAAAACTGTTCTGTTATTCAAAAAAAAAAAAATCAACAAGAAAAAAATTATTTTATGTAATTTTTTGATTTTGTGATGGCATCAGTTACAATTGGAAGTTCGTGGTCAGTGAACGTGTAATTTGTAGTGGAAAAAGTGTTTTTTTTAGAAAGGTAAAATGAGAAGCAGAAGTCCATTAAAAAGTCGCATAAAAAAAGAAAAAGAATAATTAATTGAAAAATGTATTAATAATTAATTGTTTTATCAATAGAAAAATTAATTACATTGAATAGCGAAATCACTGACGAATGGTTATGCAGATAGTGGCAATTGACTACCTTCAATGTAATCCCCATGGTAAAATCGTCAGCCGTGTGCATGGCTAGTAGTTAAGGAAATAGCTAGACTGCAGGGGTTTTAATCAAAATTTTTTTTAGCTAATTGATGATTGTAAACAACATTTCAAAAATGTAATCGGCCCTGTTCTGTAAACCGAATATGTATTTTGAAATCGATGATTTTAGAAACTAACTCCGACAATAGAAATATTTTTTCAGATTTTTTTTTAATTTTTTTATTATATAGATTCTCAAATACTATAACTGAAAGAAAATTATCGTGTATGAGTTTAAACACGTCTGCAGAACAATTATTAATTTTTTGAAAATGAGAAATTTACTCGGATTTGATTTAAAGAACAGGGCCGAATTTCTTTATTTCACAAGCATTCATTTAAAAGTACAGCCTCAAACTTTTTTATAATGTTAGTTTATCTGCATTATCAATCAAATGCTGAAATCTTTACAAATAAGAAAAATATGTAGTATTACTAGAAATAAAAAAAAAATAATTATCAAATTGGTTTTAAGTAATTTCTTAATTGAATCAATTACGAAAGCAATCAAAAAATTTAAAATTTATATGTTCATAATTTGATGCAAGTTATGTTCTTAATTAATTAAACTTTAACACTAAAATAAATTGAGTATGAAGTTTTTTTCTTCAATTTCAAAATCTTCATTTTAATTAATGCACTTATTAAGAGTTCAACCAACGACAACGAATTGCATATCCAATTACGTATGTAAATACAAAAAAAAAAAATAGTTTTATTTGGTCATACAATTAATGGACTCAATTTTAAAATAATTTAAGCCAATTTTAATTTTTGGGAAAATTTTTTTTTTATTGGAAATGCAAGTAAAGCAACATCGCTCATTTACTTGAATAGGTTGAAAAGAGCGGCAATGAATTTTGACCCAAACCGTTTCGGATTCCACTTATGCTTCTATAGCATGATGTGCACTATTTACTTGAAGAACGTCACAGCTCAAAAAATAACATACACACAACTTGAGGGAAAAACAAAGTTGTAGTTTTTTTCCTTCAAGGGTGGAGTATACAAAAATGTAAAATGTTTTCACAATGTGAACAACGATATGATATGATATTCTTGTGTATATTTTTTGCAGGTTTATTAAAAAATTATGACTACACAGGAAAAATTCCCAAACTTCAGTCTAACCAATTTGAACTGTGAATTTTGCACTTAATTTGTAATTTTTATTATAATTTGAGTTTTATGAAGTTTGTCTAGTTAATCTAAACAATTTGGAAATTTCAATTGAAAAATTAAAGTGAAATAGTACTCGCACTATGAACTTTGTTACTTCAATGATATGGGAAAACAAGCAAACCTCAAACTGATGAAGCGCGAATAAAAAAATAAACTGGCAGCTGATATTATTATATTAAGCGGATAGATCATGAACTTGAACATCAAATATAAATTCAAAAAGTTTTTTTTTATAATTAAAACCTGATGAACATTTATAAAAAAAAGGTTTCACTTAGTCATGACAAAAAGACAATTAAATAAAATCTTTCATTCACTTTCAGTGACACAAATACAAATATTACATACATACTCGCACATATCTTTACCTGAAACGCAAAATGCTCTAACACTAACATTCTCATAAGTTTACGGCAGGAGGAAAAAAATATTGAGGTGTTCAATGCGAACTTTTCCAATGTAATAAAATAAATACAATCGCTATTTTTGTTCGTGCTGATTTGGTTTTGTTTTTTTTAAATATCACAAAATTTATAAAAAAAAATAAGTCGATTTAAAATTTTTTTTAATAGGGCTTTTTGAGTTTCAGGTAACGATGTGTATGTATGTACATATGTACACATTAACTGAAGCAGGAAGTACATTAAAATTTGTAAGAAAATAAAAGTGTTAAAAAACCACTACATACTTATGTTCTTTTTAATGTTTTTAATTCTGTGGCAAAAAGGTAAAAGTGCTTAAGTCGAGATAAGCTGATTTTGAGTTAATGATACTTCCGTAATCTGCATGTTCGAAAGTATCCCTGGTCAAAATCTCAATTAATTTGTGTGATTTTTGAGCAAGTTATAGCACTATGACTGGCGACTTATCTTTTTTAGACTTGTAATCTCATTTGGCATAATAGCTTAATTTAGGTTATACTTAGGTGATGACTTAAGCACTTTTTCCTTATTGCCACAGAATTATTACATACATACTTTTATATGCTGTATGCATGTATGTAAACGATCAACAATAATTAATACTCGCATCGTCGCGCAGAACTTGTTAGCTTGGGGTCGAATCGTCACATCCGTGAACGTACAACTCGTCACGTAAAAACACTATTTTCGAATTATGAACTGAAGTCTCATTCAACTTATACGATTGACGTATCACTTACGGCCTGGCTCACGATGTCGACAAGAAGTTTTCTTTCGCTTATTAATATTGAAAACGAAAACAAAATAAGAAAATTTGTTTTTGTTTTCAATATAAATAAGCGAAAGAAAATTTCTTGTCGACATCGTGAGCCAGGCACTTAATTTATTTTCGTACGATTATCAATACAATGACGGACGGATGTGACGATTTGAACCCTGGTAAATACATCCATTCAAAAAAGAAAAATCGACTAACAACAATGGGAAGAAGCAATTTATATGCGGCTTTCATCTAAAGGGTGATTTTTTATCAAGTTTCTTTTTGGCAACACTGTTTTTTGGCAACTCAGCTGTTTTCGTGCATCATGTTACTGTTAAACATGTTCAGTTTGGTCTATAATTTCACCATGAATCGACTTACAAACGAACAACGCTTGCAGATTATTAAATTTTATTATCAAAATTCATGCTCGGTTAAGAACATCCGATGCATCCGTGCACTTCTTCAATTTTATGGGCAGTTTGGGCGACCTTCTGAGGCGGCTACTTCGGAATCTTGTAATTAAATTTCGCACCAAAATTACATTATATTATTATATTACCGTACGTAGAGTACGGACAGAGGAAAATATCGCAGCTATATATAGAGTCGGTGCCATTCGCAGCAATTAAGCCTCTGTTACTCTTTTTTTTTTTTTGCCCAAAATGGAAGAGGTGGACTTGGCTGACATGTGATTTTACAATCACAGAAAAAAGTATTCACCAATTAATATTTTCAATTAATAATTTAATTGATTCAATTAAATTTTTAATTGTATTAATTAATTTGAGTGGAAAAACTTAATTGATATTATCAAATTGTTTGTAGGTGAAAATTTAATTAATTTTTTAATTAATATTACAACTATTTTAATTAATATTACAAACTCAATCATATTACTTTTTTGTGTGATGGCCCAATTGAGAGCCGAATTCGGACAGTTTATATCACGTTTAGGGCCGGTCAATTGGCAGCCTAGATCGTGCGATTTAACGCCTTTGGACTATGTTAAGGCTCATGTCTATGGGGACAAGTTCGCAACGGTTGACGCACTGGAAGACAATATTGAAGAATTTATTTGTGAAATACCGGCGATATGATGGAGAAATTATGCCAAAATTGGAACCAGCCTATGAACCATTTCGGACATATTCGCGTTCAAAATTTACATCAAATCAAATTTAAATATTGAATTATATAGATCGTTCTACCGACTCAAATAAAGATATCATACATTTCTTTAAATTTTATGTGTTTTTTCTTTTAAATCAAATCCGAAAACTCTTAACAAATAACCCCTTGTAAACGCGTAAATCGTTGTGGATTATTTTTTTCTGAATCTATTCTAACATTTACCTTTGTAGGCTTTTTTTTTATTATTTTGTTCCACCTTATATCTTTCATTAGTTTCAGTGACATCACTAGAAAAATTGCAAATAAGTACGATAACATTTTGTCATCACTAGTTAACTGATATTAGGTCTGTTTCTTTACTTTTTGGTACAATTTAAACAAGAACGATCTGCATTTAACTTGCATAAATATTTTTTTGTCATATAATTTCAAATAAAAAAACATTTGATTCAAATAAAATCACATTTAACTTAATTTATCTAAAAAAAATTTTTTTTAAATTTTTTAATTAATATAATGCATGTAAAAAACGATTTTAAGACATACGCTGTTTTTGGAGGCAAAACACAACGTTAATAGAAAATAATACAAAACGGCATGAAAAAACAAGACCAGTTCCACTTGTTGACTTTTGTTATGTTATGTATGGATTGTATGTGTGTTTATTGCAAACGTAAAGTAATACGAGACGTTCGGCAAAATGTAGTCAGACATAGAATCAGACGGACATTAAACAAGCCATACAAAGTAAATCTACATACATAAATACATAAAAAAACAACTACATACATATCGACATGCATGTATATAAATGTAGATACGTACATACATAAATATGTAGACATCACTCATTTACTAAAACAACAGCATAACTCAATAATTGGATTTTCAGGTTAATGATGCAGAATTAATCCTCATATCGCTATTCATATTGTATAAAAATTTCATACAAATATCTTGTTTACTGAATTCTTGAGAGAATAATAAAATTTTCGACTTAAATTAAGTTTAGGGGCGCCTCTCAAAAGTTAAAAAAAATAACCTATCCTATAGGAAATTGAAAAATAAGGAGAAAGTATAAAAAAAATTTGCCGGCTAGGCTTAGTTTCCGAGTTATGGGTCTCTGAAATTCTACTACGAAATTGTGATTATACGATTTCCAACGCATATGACCAATATTGGTATCATTTTAAAGCTTTTGAGAATATCTTGATTGGCCATATACGAAAACTTTATGAGGCAAAAAATCTTTATTAGGCTGTGATGTGTCGGGAAACACCATGGTGGAAAACGTTATTAGGCAGAAAATCTTTATTAGGCTGGGCCTATTTTTTTTTTATTAAGATGAAAACATTTATTTTGCTTTAATGTGAAAACTTATTATTGACATACTGTATGCATGCATGTATGCGCAAGTACATAAATAATTGAAAAATATCAATACGGTTACAACAATAATAATAAAATAAAAAACAAATTCGTGTCACAAGATCAAACCTGTAAATGAAAGAGCATAAAAGATGTACATAAATGTAATAAAAAAAAGCACTAAAAGAGTCAATGGAAAAAACTAAAAACAAAACAAACAAAAAATAATTAAATTAGGCATGTTTACAGCATAATACAACAGGAAGGTTAGAACGATCGTTAAATTGTAAATGTTTATTTAATTTTTGTATGGGAACACCCAAGGTGGTCTCGATTTGCAACTCTGCATATTCGCCTTAAATATTTCCTGCTGTCATAAAGTTTTCGGACATTTTGCTTTTATTTGACACAAGAGAAATTAACAGCTGATTATCAAGTACTGATTCGAGATCACCTGATATGGATTCGCCTTGGGAACATCCTTAAGGGTATAAGGGGTTGTGCGGCACGTGTTAATAATTTTTAATTTTTTTTTTGCTAAAAGGAACAATTTAAGAAGTTCCTGCTTTAAATATTGTGATTTTTCGAAAATAGGGACCAGTCTAATATGCGCCCGCTTGATGGTTTATTTGATCGTCTCCAGGACCCATTACTAGAGCAAGTAGCACCAACAATATTCAGAAACGAATTTTTAAATCGAAAATAAAGAACAATAAGAACTATTAAGCCCGTTAGACTTTGGTATTATAGCGCTATAAAGAAGAGTTTTTTCATAATTATGCATTTCATTCTCCTATATGTTGGTTGCTATTGTTTTAAACAATCTCGATTTATGAATTACGTTTTCATTATTTTATTTTTCGGAAATGGAAATTGGAATTGTTTTTCTAATAGCTATGATTAACCACAAACGTGCTTAAAATACAATTTCAAATCAAATAAAGATTTTGTAGCTTTCCTTTTGCACCACACTGTAGATCGTGCGCCAAAAGCTAATGCATACTGGTATCTCTGTTATAAAAACTTTCGGAATAAAGTGTTAATATTAAGAGAGGAGACTCACCTTGAGCTTGGGAAGTAACTGAAGAACTCCTTTCGAAGTACAAATTCCAAAAAATAGGATTAAATAAATAACTTTTCCTTTTTAACTAGAACATCAAAATTATTCACTTGTCTGCAATGATTTTGCCATAAGATTTAATCCACAAATTTTTGTTTGTTTTTTCTTCTTCTCCTGCTGTTACACTTATTAATTTTCTTTGTTGGTTTTATTTTTTATATGTTGTATGTATGTACATATGTAGGTAACTTAAAAGATAAAACTGAAAAGATTAATTAGTGATCGAAACATTTGCAGTTGCAAATCTAAACGAATTAATTAAATAAATAAAAAGCTGCAACAATTCGTTATGGCCATAAAATAGTTTTTTTGGGCAAACAAGTGTTTCTTTCGTTTAAATGAAAAAAAAGATTTAAAAAACTACATATTTTCCTTTTCAAAATCAGCTACAAACATAATTTAACACAACCGACCGTCGAACACGAAAAATTACAACAATAATGTAAAAAAAAACAACAAAAAGAGACAAATTTGTTGTAAGTGTTTGTTGAAGTAAATTCAGCAGAGCTTAACGAAATAGACACACACACACACCCAGACGCACTACACACGCACACACAAAATCAAACACATTCACACAAACACGCAATTGCAGTCGTCAGTTCACACTCAATTACTTGGAGCCGTTGTTCGTGTTCCACTTGTTTTCTTTGCAATCGCTAATTGAAAACGCCAAAAAAGAGTTATTTTTTCCAATTTACTTGATCTTTTTCATCGGCGCTCATTCGCAACAATTGTTTGAAAACAACAAAACACGTTTAAAAATGTTGTTTGTATATCTGCATTCACATTGTATGTATGCGTGTACTTGTTTTATTTTTATTTTTTAACACGTTACCACGTCTTTTATACTGTTTTGTTCGTATCTTAACCGTTCAAAACATCCAGCGACTACCAGCAGCGAAATCGTATTGAATGTGAGCTTATGATATCAATAGTTTTGGAGTCATCTTTTATCATGCAAAATACAAACTGCTACTACTACTCACTTGCTGAGGCGGGCTAGGAACGTTTGGAATGAAACGAGTTAAATAAGTATCTACTGTTGTTGTATTTGAGGGGGTGGGGGGGGTCATAACCAAGTGAATGTGAATAAATGCAAGTGTAAGTAACTGCTGGGCAGTGAGGCCTTTTTAACTTTAAGAGAAAAATAAGCGTGCTGCAGCACCAGATTTGGGTGATGACAAAAAATTATACATACATACATACATACGACTACATCGTCAGCCCATTATTGGTTTGGAGCATATGCCAAAAAGTCGGAATGGAGAAAAACGACAAAGAAGGTTTACATGAAGTTTTCTCAAAGTATACCCGATAGAATTTTTTTGTATTTTCACCATTGCTTCCGATACATGTTTGGAAGAAATATGTAAATTTTAGTGAACCTTCACGAATAAAGTTAGAAGTTAATATTACTTTATTGTAAAAGTAAAAATACGTTTTGTGCCGCATACACCACTTTTCTTAATTTATTTTCAAAAATTAGCTTTTTGTGCTCCATACGTATATTTGACTGCTGTGAATTGAGAATTTTGTTGTTTTGTTTATTTTTCTTGCGGTCTAGAGCAATAAGTCGATCGTTTAACGCCGACCAAGAAGCCGCCGCCGTAATATTTTTAACTATCGATCCGCTTACACACTTAAGGCTCAGTTAGCCGACTGTAACGCAATGTAACTGTAATGTAGGAAACAGCTGATCGATATTTTTATATGAAAAGTAGGTTACGTTACATTACATCTCTATAACATTTTGGCTCAGTTAGCCGACTGTAATGCAATGTAACTGTAATGTAGGAAACAGCTGATCGATATTTTTAACAGATTCTTGCATTCCGATTACATCTCTGTAACCATTTTCATTACTTTACACATAACAAAATCGATCAGCTGTTTCCTACCGTTGCAGTTGCATTCTATTACAGACGGCTAACTGAGCCTTTAGGCCGGGTTTACATATGTGTGCCATGTGCCACACATGCGTAAAAAAAACGTAACCACTAATTGCTAATGAAAAACTGTTTGATTCAGACACGTATTTATTAAGTTAAACAGTTTCATACATAACTAATAGACAATTTTATAGAATCCAACATGATTGGAAACAGTTTAAATCAATAAATACATGTCTGAATCAAACAGTTTTTCATTAGTAATTAGTGGTTACGTTTTTTTTTTGGGCACATGGCACACAAGAAATACCAGATGTAAACTCAGCCTTACACAAGAAAAACAAGTAATTGAAGTGTATTTAATATAAAGAATGAAATCACATAAATGATTTCTGTTATACTCAAACATGCATAATTAATGTTTTTTATTTTATTTTAGTGTTTAATACATTTAAAGGGCGGCTGCGTCTGGGTGATGACGTTTTTGATCAACAGTCGCCGTTGAATTTTTCTTACGGCACCTTCTGTTTTTATTATTCATTTCTTATAGAAATGAAGCAAAACAAGAGTTAACTTTACTTCGCATGTTTTTGTATGAAGAATCTGACGCAAACGCCAAACTGTGTCATGTACAGCAAAACAATACTTATTAAACCTTAAAATAGTTGAAATGAAGCAAAGTGAATTCTAAATATCTCAGAAACCATAATTAATTTCGCGAAACATGTTTTGGATGCAGAAAGGAGATATTCGAAATATATATATATACAAATAAGGACGAAACTATTTGTACACACATAATATTCGGGGTTTGAGGTAAATTGAGAAGAAATTTAAAAAATAAATTATGCCAATATTAAGAGTGCTAATAAATATGTTTACACAAAAAATAAAATAGTAATTTATAATCAACACAACAACAATAATAACAAAATAAATTAAAAAGTCATTGGACAAAAGTACAGGGTGGGCCAAAAGTTACCATGGGGTTTAAAAGTTTAATAACTTTTTAGTTTATTAATTTTTTTAAATTTTTTTTCTCAGATTATATAATATACAAAATGGAAAATTTTTTTACACTAAGTATGAAAAATAATGTCTCTTAAATGACCACCGTTTTCAGCTTCGCACTGATGGGCGATTATGATTATGAGTGATGAAGCTCATTTTCATTTGAATGGCTTTGTTAATAAGCAGAACTGTAGGTTCTGGGGTTCTGAAAATCCAAGAGCCATTCATAAACGCCAATTGCACCCCATTAGGTATACAATATGGTGTGGGATCACATCTGAAAATATCATTGGGCCTTACTTCTTCGAGAATGAAGATGGAAGTGCTGTAACCGTAAATGGAGAGCGGTATCGGTTTATGATAGAAAATTTTTTACGTCTTGCTCTTGAAAACATACCTGGTATGTGGTTTCAGCAGGACGGAGCCACTGCCCGCACTGCCCGAGACACAATGGCACTTTTAAGTCAAATTTTTGGAGAGCGAATAATTTCCAGAAATTCGGAAATAATTTGGCCCAGCGCGATCGCCAGTTTTGACAGCACCCGACTATTTTCTTTGGGGTTATTTGAAGTAGCGAGTGTATGTGAACAAGCCAGAGACAATCCTTGAACTCAAGGCAAACATTGTTGCAGAAATTTTGGAAGATATTATGGAAAATGCTCTAAAACGAGCCCATCAGTGCGAAGCTGAAAACAGTGGTAATTTAAGAGACATTATTTTTCATACTTAGTGTAAAAAATTTTCCATTTTATATATTATATAATCTGAGAAAAAAATAAAAAAAAAAATTAATAAACGAAAAAGTTATTAAACTTTTAAACCCCAAGGTAACTTTTGGCCCACCCTGTATTTGTATAGGCATAAAATACATTGAAAAAGTACATGCAAAATGCTTGGGATATTTAACTTGTTTGATAATTTGCTGATTTGCGGTACCAAGCCGTCAACAAATGACATCCGAATATGGTGTTATATGTATGTTCCTACAATAGTAATAGATCAAATTTTTTAATTTTAAGCCTGGTACTCTGTTCACATATAAAAGTATTTGGTGTGAAATATTTGGGAAATAAATTCGCAAAAGTAGTACTCTTCTTGTTGTGAAAAACACGTAAAATCATGTCTTTCCATGCAAAATTAGTCTGGCATCATTTTAGTTTAGCTGCGAAACAACATGAGCAGTGCTTTTTTCGCACGGAATTTTAACAATGTTGCATACTTTCAAGCAATAAAAGCAAGAAATTTATAAAAAAAAACCGCGAGTTGGGCTACATTTAGTACATGTCTAATTTTTCACGCGAAATAATCAATGGTGCTGAAAATTTTTCACAACTTTGAACAGAGTACCAGCCTTTAATTTAAAAAAAGCTTCAGTTACTAAATTTCTTTTTTAGGTTTGTGAATTGGGTAAACAGCAATATATGCGTTCCATTCCAGTTTATTGCAATTCCACTCATATTAAAAGCTTTAAGTAAAATACAGGGCTGCCATACAATTTTAAATTACTTCCACAAAAGCGCGCAAAAAAAAGAACGTTCATTGGTTTCTTTTTATTTTTCCGATAGCAAGCGTTGCGTCGGCAGCAGAGTACGTATTCTTAAAAAATAATTTGGGTTTGAACTGTATGTTAAAACAAAATTGCCATACAGATTTTGACTAAAGTACACTTGATATGCAAATTATTACTCTGCTGCTTACGCAGCGCCTGACGCTCTAATTTATATATTAGATCGACATCTTTTTTTAGGTTAATGGGGCTGTGTCATGTGTTAGTGGGCTTGTGCACGTTTTAGCTTACTGCCAAACGGCAAAGTGAATGTTTAAGCAGAAATTCATATGGGATGTCAAAAAAAAAATACTGAGAACTGAGTGTTGACATTTGAGGTATACATATTTAAATTACAAGCGATGAAAACGGTCACCTCATATCGATTTGGCTGAGGTAAATCAAGGCAAATATATAAAAGGTTTTTTTCGTCCCATTTCAGCTTGAAAAATTCCTTCTTGGGATGTTGAATATGTGGTGAAAAATGTGTGTTGAATATTCAAATAACGAGTGGTGAAAATAATCACCTGGGCTGCCGAGACCACCTGGTGTGAATTCGCCTTGAAGTAAATTTTGAAATCAAGGCAAATTCAAATTCACCATGGAATCGCCTTGTTTCAGATGTAACCAACTCAAGGCGAAGCCAGTTACTATTGACAAAATAATATTTGAATAGAAATATAAAATAAAAAATAAGAAAAAATGTTGGCTCCGCAAGCCGAATGTTTTACAAATATTGTGCAAGATTTCCTTGTTTGTACCACCATTCACAAAGCCCGTCAACTGGGAGTCTTTCAAAGTGCAATTTATGTGCGTATGACTTTAGATAAAATGACACGACATACAAAAACTTATGAAAATTCGGAAAATCCCTATTTCAATGAGGTACGTTAAATTAACATAATAATAATTCGTGATTTAATTCTTACATTGTCCATACATATGTTTAAAAAAAATTTCAGTATTTTGTGTTTGAAATCAAATGCACTTTAGTGGAACTGCTGCGTATGACCATCTTGTATGAGATCAAAAAACAAACCATATGCAAAAAGAATCCCACTTTGGGTGAACTGTTGATTGACATGCAAAGTGTTTGGAATCAAGCAAATCGTTGTTACTTTAAGAAATGGGGACGTCTGGAAGCACTACTCGCTCAGGCTGATACATTTGAGAGTGGAGGAGAGGCTGGTGGTTTGGGCAAAGGTTTTCTGCAAATTGATTTAGCTATAGTTTCGCAAGCTTCAAATCTCAATACCTTGCTGAAGCCATACGAAGAAGACATAATATTTTTGAACAAGTGGCATTTAAATCGAGATTACGATGATATTGAAAAGTAGGTAGACACAGTCCTCGTCCAGACTTGCAATTTTTTTAAATTCTGCTTTGAAATTGCATTAGTGTCCACATTATGAAATTCTAGTCTTGCAATTATGTAATTAAAAAATTCTATTAGACCACAAATGTCCCTAAAAAATTAAGAATTCTATTTTTGTTATATTTTGTGCTTTTGATATAACTGAAGAAAGAAAATTAAATAAAACGTCAAATACATTTAAATTAACAAAAGAGAATTGTAGAGCACATGAAACTGTGTAACCCTCCCTAATCTTCTCACCTCGCTCACCAATAAACTCAAGAATTGCTGCAACAAAGATTGCAAGTCTGGGCAAGGACATACATACTCGTATATTGAAAATAATCACACAGACAACTGACACAAAGTCTTGAAAAATTTCCGTTTTAAGAAATCTTCTGCAAAATACAGATACAGGCGTTCGTTGCAATATACGATATACGGTGACTTTTTATCGTGGCACGATGTCAAAAAGCGGAGATTATATTTTACAAGTACTATTTCATTTCATATAATTACCCTTATCGGGAATAAAAGGCGAACATATTTCCCGTGAACAAAAAATTGTGAAAAGAAATAGAAAATAGTATACTGACACAAAAATTGGCGATCATTCCACGTCAACCTTTATTCCCGATAAGGATGATTAAAAAAAATATTTACATGTATAAATACTTTTTTGTAATTACATTTAAAGTTTAGATTCCATCCTTTTAAAGGGAAAACAAGTGTCGCCAAAAATACACAAGATCCTATTTGGAATCAAGAAATATCTTTTGTTTGGTGTTATCCATCCCTGGCACAAACATTTGTCATACAGCTGCTCCTCCATGAGCATTTACAGTGGAAATGTATTGCGGAATATGAAATGCATTTCAATGAAATTGCTTTTAAAGGTAAAGGAAATTCAATATTGTGGCGAATTTTAATAACTTCATTTACTTGTTCACTAACACGTCATAACTCTAAAAATTCAAATTTTTTAGTTAATATTAAAAAATTAATCCTGATATCACTGTAATGATTTTCATTTCATTTGATTTTACTTCTCTTTACTTACTTTCGCTTTTGAAAAAAACAACAGTTTCAGTCAAAGCAAAATCACAAAGCGATTTATTAATTTCAGCAGTTGAAGATTTGAAAAGTTTGAATTTGATTTGCTTTTGCTTTTGTTTGGTATTGCAAGCAAAAGCAGAAGCAGTCTATATGCTTTTGGAAGTCGCAAACAGTCACACTCGAAGAAGCAATTCAGCAATTCAGTGAATTGATCGAGAGTGTTCTTAGCTATGTTTGAAGAACGGTCTATTCGCTTACAAGATATCACATCTTTTCTAGATACTCGTATATCGAGGATTTTTTTAATTTATAATTATTGTTATTTATAAAAAAAAAACACAAAATTATATTAGCAAGAAAAAATCAGATGTAGTAATTTTAAGCATCTGAAAATATTTATTTGCAGACAAACCCTCTCTGGGACCCACATTTATTAATTTATACGACAACGTAAATGGCTGCCACTACGTGGGACGTTTATTGCTGGCAATTAAATCGGAGTGTTTGGAAGGCGTATCAAATCGTGTTGTCACCATCAAACCGGTAACAGCTCTAGAAGAAAAGCGTTTTTGGCAAGATGAACACTTTCTAATTGAGCTATTGCCTCTTCAAGGAGATTTCATACACATTATCTCCAGCACAAGCTGCAAAGTAGCCATCAAAGTGGCAGGTAACTTTTAAAAATGTATTTAAATTCCATTTAAATCATATTATCCAATGCCACCCTCTCTCTCTCTGCTCTAGAACATAATTCCAATTCAATTGAATGTGTGTTGAAAAATTACCCCACTGCCTTGAAGAAAAGCCAGCAACCCATTAAAATCTTCAAATACTTCATACAGCCGACACCATTTAAATCAATAACTTTGAATGTTCAGCTGCCCGACAATCGCAATAAGTTTGATATCGATGCGGCTCTACAGGATCTAGAGGATTTCATAAAAGCCGAAATTGAGTTATTCAAACTGTTTCAGATACAATATTCCGGCCACAATCAATCACAATTTAAAGTCTTAAAAGTAATTATATCGTCCATAATACAGAGAATGGAACACGCTGTTGAAAATAATCCTTTAGATTACACCAACTTTAGGGAGGCTACACAGTGGGATATTAATCGCTCAGTTTACTTCAAGGATTATTTAGTATGTTTTTAATGTAAAATATACTGGTACACTTATTTGTAGGTTTCTTTATTTTGCAGCACAAAGTCATTGATGACTTAAGGTCTTTGCGCTCTAAACTTAAGCCTTCACCCAGCACTTATATGGAATTGTTGGTTGATGAAGTTGTGGCCAACTTGACCAGACATTGCACTGAGTTGCAGCATTTGCTATCGATCTCTTTGTTACAAGATGCTTGGCCGGACTTAATTATTATGCTTTTGGCGGGAGGCAAAGAGGTTGGCTTTTGCAGATTAAATGCAAGAAATTTTATGCATCCTTCAAGGGAACTTGAAACAATTTACAACAACAGTCAGTGCTGGAAAATAAACAATTTTGTTTTTAAGGTAAAAAAAAATCTTTAGGCATGATCAAAATGCTTGTTGTCAAGTTCGTGTACGAGTGCTTAATTTTAGGGTTCCGTACACCAAAAGTGAAAAGGAACTACGATGTCCCTCCCTCCGTCCCTCCGTCCGTCTGTCTGTCTGTCTGTCACAGGCTGTTTTCACAGGAACCGTACGAGCTACCGACCACAAATTTTCACAGAATAAGTAAGACTTTGGCCGCTACAACTACAACAAATATATGACAGTTAAAAATAAAGGGTGTTCTAAAGCGAGCAACGAAGCATGTTGAAATCCTAATGTAATATAATTTTGATTTTTAAATACGATTATTTCAAAAAGCAATAAACGGTGCGGGGGAGGATGGCGCCGTTGGAATTATCGATTGTGCGGATTTGTTAGTCACGATGTCGCAGAGGTCGAGTGAGCATCGCGCGTTCGCAGTGGAGACATTTTTGAAGAGTAATGATTCTTACGTAATTGCTCGTCGACAATTTTGTTCAAAGTTCGGTATTCGGCGAATACGTGATGGACCGAGTGTAAATTTAATTTGTTCGTGGGTCCACAGATGCCGCGCAACTGCTTCGGCTATGAATGTCCCACGGCCAGGGCCCAGTCGATCGTCCAGGACTCCCGAAAACATTGAACTGAATGCAGACTACATCAGTTAATACTAAAATTTAAAAAAATCAAAATTAAGCGGTATTCTATCAGTTAATGTAATTTTGACTATGCAATTTTGTAAAGTATTGAAATTTTCAAAAACGCTAAAACAAAAAAAATCACAAAATTAAAAAAAGCCTAAAAGAAAAATCGCCAAAATGAAAAAAGCACTTAAATCGCTCAAATGCACACAAAAAATTATCAAAAAATTGCCAAAAACCGAAAAAAAACTAAAAAAATCGCTAAAACTTAAAATATGGATTAAAAAAAACCAAAAGAAATCGCCAAAACTAAAACAAGTGTCGTGTCAAATTCGCAATTTACTGAATTTATTAATTTTATTTATTTTTTGAAATTATGACCCACCAAGCTTTAATTTTTAGTTTGATTTTATGCTGTTCGTTTGCTATCAATATTCACTATTATCCTGTTTATACGCACTTCTTATTTGCAAATAAAAGTCGAAAGCGTTGCCGTATAACTTTTTTATTGTCACTATTTGCAAATAACGCAACTATGTATTTGGAAATAAGGTGAAAAATGTTGCCAATTATTTTTGTTTTGTAAGAAATATAATACACAGATAACGATGTTATAGGCAATATAGTACACAGATAGTAATAAATCCTATCTACGTATAAACGCAGCTTTATTTGCAAATAAGATTTGCGTATAAACGAGGTATATGAAAATGTTATTATAATGTAAATTTGTTCAGGCTTGATGATTTTTAACGCTGTACACACAAAAACATGCGACAGCAAGCATATCGTTACCTTAATATGGAAAGGTCCCAAGTCATTATTTTTTGAAATCGAGAGTTTTGCATTTTTTGATACATTAGATGTTCGTCTATGGAAATATACAAAAAACTTGATTTTAAAAATACAATGATAATGGAACCTTTCTATATTAAGTTAACGACGATATGTATAATTTCTTCTTGTAGGACATAAAATGCCAGCACACTTGCACAAATTGTGGCTGCACGGTAGCCATAATTCGTGGTTGTCTTAGCATTGTAGCCCAAACGCAAACCGGCGAATTTTTGAGCCAAACTGTGCAGCGATGGAGACATGCAGAACCCTTCTATTGGTCGCCCCTTGTTCCTTTTGTCAATTTCAAATGCCGTTTGTTTATACACCAAGCAAAAATCCGACCAGGAGCAGATCGCAGTGGTCTATGTGATCCCTATGTACGTGTTATGATCTGTCAATGTGCCGCTGAGACCTCAATCGTTTTTAGTTCGCTCTCACCGATTTGGAATGCGGTTATATGCTTTGACAATATACGACTACCGGGAGACTTTTTGTGGTATTTGCATAATCCTCCTTTGGCGGCTATAGAAGTTTATGATACGGATAAAAGAACGGCAGATGATTATTTGGGTAGTGGAGTTCTGACTCTATCGATTATCAAGAATAATTGGGTGGATTGGTATGCAAGAGAGAACGCGGGATGGGCAAGTGAAGAGGTGAAAAATCAACATGCCATACAAAAATATGAATTACTCAAGTATTTAACGCCGCCACCATTGAAATGGATACCAATAGCACTCAATGGTGTCATAAGATGTGAAATTTTGATTTCCGGCGAATTGGTGCAGTCAGCGGAACTTGCCGATACAAAAGCAACGGACGCCTGCAAAGCCACTGTAACTGTGGGCATTCCTAATGCCATTAAGCCGAATATGCAAAATTTTGTGTAAGTATATTAATTACAATAAACAAAAAAAAAAAAAAACAAAGCAAAATAGCAAAGTTTTTAACGATTGATTCTAGAAGAGGAGACATGTAGCGGTGAGTTGAAAGTTTGGGGGTGATATTCCTCCCAGCGCGGTATTTAGCAACCGTTTGGCAAAAATAACAATGCAGAATTTTTTTCCCCAATTTAGTAAAACAAAATTAGCTTGAAGCATAAATTATAATATATATACATATATGTATGTATATTTCTCCTTTGGTGTACGGAACCCAATTGTTTTCGCTGCGATGTCCGTCTGTCTGTCTGTCACAGGCTGTTTTCTCGAGAACCGTAAGAGCCACGGACCTGAAATTTTCACGGAATATATAAAACATAAACATATACATGACAGTGAAAAATTAAAGGGTGTTCCGAAGAGAGCTCCGAAAAATGTTACATATAGACACTTGAAATTTTCAGTTATTGCGTATTTTTATGCCCACCACACCAATTAAAACTGAAATTTAAAAAATCTAAATTAAGGGGTCTTCTATGAGTTAATGTAATTTTGACTTTGTAATTTTGACGATTTGTTGTATCTTGAAAACCGCAAGCGGCATTCTTCAAACTTTTAAAAACGTTAAAACTACAAAATGCCAAAATAAAAAATCGCCAAAAGGAAAAAGCGCCAAAAACTAAAAAAAAAATCGCTAAAACTTAAAAACAATCGAAATAAATCGCCAAAAACCGAAAAAGCGCCAAAACCAAAATGTGATTTATTTTTATATATAGTTTAACTTATCTTCTTCAGAGAGAGAGAGAGAGAGAGAGAGAGAATTAATTTTGTTTAGAAAACATGGCCTTTTACTCACCTACATTCACCTTTACACTCTTTCAGCTTAGAAGTTGTGTTCGCTGGATTTCGAAATTATCGTAAACGAAACTTTCTCACAACTAAACATCGCGTTAAACTTATGATGGGCGATCTAATTTTAACAAGCGGCTTAACGACTTCTCCCATGAAAAATAGTATTAATTTTTTGCTGCTTTACGCCTCGGGAGTTGTGGTAAGAAATTAATTAAGCCCAGTTTTAGTTAAAAAAAAAAGAAAATGCACATTCTTGTTCCAGAGTCTTCCCGACAAATTGGAATATTGGCCAGCTATTATTGCCACCGATGTAGCCGTTTCCTCGAAATCTGAAGAAGTCACTTTGGGTGCCACACTTATAGCCAATTCCAAACGTTATCTGCAAAAGGACAAAACTATGCCCTGCATTTCTGCCACAGATGATGATGATGATGATGCAAGCGACTCTGTTTCCACCAGCATACAAGTGGAAAATGAAAGCGAAAATGAAAATGAAAATGCATCGTCCGATGTTCAGCCTTTGATGCCTACAAAATTGAACAAATCTAAGCCATCATACTGGCAGAGGCTTTTAAGGAAATTTAATTTATCACATAAAGAAACTCAACCATCAAACAATGTTGATACTTGGATAGAGATGTTAGATGAAAACGAATATAATTGGTGGACCAAGTTTTATAACTCCGGCTTTATAGAGCCCTGTGGCGCTTTCTCCGACTTGAAGCACAAGTTGTGCATTTACCAAAATGAATTGGAAAAACAAGCAGAATTTAGCTATTTAAATGATTGGGCTGATACGTTCAGTATGGTACACGGTGTCAGATATAAGAAAAATGTTTTGCCTAGGGAAGAAGTGTACGCCAGTCTAAAACTCAATATAAGAATTACACCATGTATTTGTACACGACCCGCTGCTGGTGGTGGTGGAGCCGGCAGCAGTGAAATGTTAAAACCATTAGCTACGGCCCTCAATCCGCGCTATCAGGCACAGTTGCAGTCCTTGGCTGAACTGGCTAAGATAACGGTACGTGTTTACGTTGTGCAAGGCATACAATTTCGTCCCAGCGTGAAGAATATTCAAGCCGATGCGTATGTTAAGGTACAATTGGGCCAGAAACTTGTTACAAATCGTGCGGATTATATACCCCATGAAAGTAATCCCATATTTGGAAAATGTTTTCAATTGGAGGGTCTACTGCCCAGGTATGTATGTAGTACGTAAGTAAGTAAGTAAGTACTCGTAATCTAAACATTTTATAGAAACGTATTTTTTTATAACTTTTGTTTGGAGAATATCAGACAATAATATTAACAATGTTCGAGAACCTTATACCTGTTTATTATTAAGCATAAAAAAGAAAATTTATCAATACAAGACTCTTAATTCAATTAAATTGTTGGTGCTATTTAAAGAATATAATGTTTATTTTTAAAACATCCACTCGCACATTGCAAATACTCGTAGTAGGGCAAAACTAAATCTTGGCGGAAATTTTATTATTATACTCGTATAGTTGCACTAAACTTATAAAAAAATCTTTGTTAATAAATTTTAAAGTAAATTTCTAGTTGATAAATTTATTGATGACATCTTTATATAAGGAAAAATTGCTGAAGTCATATTTGACTGTTTTGCAGGAGATCACTTTTAAACTTTCAAGTCGTTTTTTAGAAATTTATTTCTTTTACTGTTAAATTGTTAATTTCGCTGTTCACTTTTATTTTTTTTTTTGGAAAACATCGTTCTACACATTATAAATAATATATTTAATTGGAAATATATCAAAGTATAGCCTAACTTAAGCTATTATTCCAAATGAGATTATAAGTATAAAACAGATAAGCCGCAATTCATTGCGCTATTTGTAACTTCCTGAGAAATCGCACAAAATAATTGAGATTTTGGCCAGGGGTATTTTTTAATATGTAGATTACAGGAGTGTCATTAACTCAAAATCAGCTTATCTCGACTTAAGCACTTGTTCCTCTTTGCCACAGATACTATGTTCAAAACAATTGTATATTATTTGATTTTCCTTCTGAATGTTCGTGCAAAGATGTATGTAACATAACAAGCAACGCTATGTACAGATGATTGTCACATCTTACAATAATGTAAGATCTGTCAATCTGCTGACGCATCAAAAAAATTTCCAGCACAAGTTGGACTGTAAGTTCACATTGAAATGCTTTTAGAACAGAGATAAGCAAAACGCCGCCCCTGGGCACTTCGCTCTTATTTTCACGTACCTTCATACAAGCATGCATTTTACTCTCTTTCATATTATATATGTACATATGTGTTTGCCTGACTTTGTTTTAGAGCAATGCTGTCCAAAAATGTTTTGCAGCTGTATTGGTGAGAGAATTTGAAGTACAGTGTGCTTACGATAAGTAAGCACAAAGATTTTATTTAAAATTTAATTAAAACTAATTGTTTTGTTTATCAAAAAGAAAATAGAGTGCAGTTCGCACTGAGATGGCTATTTGTTGACTAGGTAAAATGATAAGGTTTTCAATATATTTTGCTGTTTTAAAATTTAACTTTTAAAAACAAAATATATTGAAAATTTTCCGATTTTATCAAATAAAGAAATAGTATATTCCTTAATAAAAACCCGATCGGTAAGCGGTATACTTTACGTATCAATATACATATAAGGGCACTACGCTTAAAATTTCATTTTTTAAACTAAAATCCAATTTTCTTTCATTATTTTTTCCCACTAACCCTCGCTTTAATTTTTCCTCATCATTATACCTAATCATATTGATATTAAAAGAATAATAATGCTTCTAAATAACATTTTATAATGCCTCTTATATGTTTAATAACATAAAAACATTGGGCATTATTAAAAACATTATATATCGAAAAGTATTTTCTTAGATCCATCATATACTTTACGCACTGTATTTGAAAAATTTCAATACAGCCGCTACGCATGTTCACTCGTTGCTGTCTCATGAACGACTAAATTAAAGAGCATAAAATAAAATGATGAGTGGCTTCTAAACAATTGTTTGGTGAAATTGACAGCCATGTTTTAGAGCAAAGTCAGGCGCACACCTCCATCTTTATATTATTTATGTATTAGTGATAAAATGAAAGAGAGTAAAATGTATGCTGTGTCGAATGCTTATGAGAGATTGAGTTGTTTTCTTCCGTATGTGTATACGTGTACGTGTAAATAAGAGCATAACGAAGTGCCCACGTGCAGCCTTTTGCTTATCTCTGTTTTAAGGTAGAGGTCCATAGCTCGCTTTTTGCGCGTTACGCTTTCTATGCATCTGTCAAAAAAGTAGAATCAATGTAATAGTATGTGACAAGTTACATTGCAAAAAGCGCAGAACGCGTAGGCGCGTTCAAAGCACAAAGTAGGTCTACTTTCTACTTTTGTACGCGTTACAAGCACCATGAAAGAAAGTCAGCTGTTCTTGAATGCTAAAGATGTTAAATAATACTTTATTTCTTACGTTATCGATAAATATTATTTTGCCGTGGATAATTTTTTTTTTCAATAAAAAAAATTTCTTAGTAAAAAAAAACTTGTTTAATAAAATATGTGAATATTTTCATTAATGCGATGTATTTTAATTAACTTTTCACCACACTTTTCTCAGTAACAAATTTTGCATATTAGTTATCGATTACTTTTACGTACTGAGTGTCATCTCCGCTAAATCTGTATTATTTACTTTGTGTTCATTACATATTTTTAAATAATAAAATGGAAGAAAATTTAATTAATGCTGTAAAAAAGCACGAGCTTTTATATAACAAAAGCTTGCTGCTATATAGAAATAAAATAAAGAGAGCAGAGCAGACATCTGCAGACATTCTTGTCGCGGTTCGAAATTGCTCAGCGTCAGACGTTTTAATTTTTTTAAATGTGGTTTCAAAAAACCCACTTAAATAAATTCCGTTCTAAATACAACGGCCGTACCTTTACAACGGCAAAACCTTTTCTTTTTTTGAAATTGTTCATAGACATTTTTTGCACATAAAATTAAATATACAAACTCGACTAACTCCACAAATTCTTTTAAAAACTCGATTTCACTCTCCATTTTTTCTTTATAAGTATTTATAAACAAACGAACACAGCTGATCAAAACAAAAATAAAATGGCGCATGAAAAGCAGTGCATGTAACTCAACGCGAACAAAGTATAGAACGAAACAAGAGGATGAAACGCGTCTAAAGCATAACGCGCAAAAAGCGAGCTATGGACCTCTACCTTAAGAGCCAAAAAAGTTGGCATCACTATGCTCATCAGTCTAACACACAAGTCTCTCTCACGTACAGTTAGAGCGACAGACGGACATTGCTTATGTGACTTCCTTATTCATAAGGACCCAGAATATAAAGCTTATTTACTCAACCAACGCCATTCTTAAAAAATACCCAGTTTGCCAGAAAACGAGTTGAAAGTTTTCAATTTACACACAACTTAATGGAAAAAGAAAATTTTATTTTTCTCTCAAGAGTTGACTAAACAACATATTTATATGAGTAAATTTTTAGACAAGTCAAAATTTAAAAAATCAAAACGCCCAACTGCGACCAACTTGAAACTGTTAAACATCCTAAATGAACATTCGAAATGAAAAATCATAAGAGAAACCTAAGGATGATTTTCATATACCTGTCGAATAATACCCATTTTTGATATAGTTCGCCGACTTTTTATTTTTTTCGTATTAAATTTTGACTGCTGTTATATCTTTAGTGACAGTCCCGGTCTTAAGGCAAATCGATTGAATGAAGAATCATTAAAGTCGGCCCACGTGTTCGGTTTATATAGTGCCGCAGAGGAATACACACACACAAACTTATATATATATATATATATATATATATATATATATGTACATAGGCTGATAAACACAATACCCCCCCTGCTCGTCGCTCAGTCGGGTAAAAATTAATTTCATTATTGCTTAAAAACCATAATAAAACGCAAGCATACAAGTACTGCCCTAGTAAAATCTGATTTTTTGCAACAAAACTTTTTAAGTTGTCGCAGTGTAAATCCATTGAATGATTCAAAAATATTTAATGCTGCCACATTTTCTTATTGTATATTCCCATTAAAGTATAATCGTAAGTATGTGGCGACAATACAAAGTAAAGTTATTCTTCATTGATATTCACAGTCTTGCATGATATTATGAGCTGTTATTGAGTTTGGAAAATTTTGATAAACTGCTGGATTTGCAGCGACCAGTACAGAAGATCAATATTTTGATCCAAAAGGCCAACACTTCGCCAATCTTGAAGTGCGCTTTGGGACATTGTCATGCTGGGAAAAATGTACTGGACAGCCATATTTGCAAAAGAAATACGGTTCCATTAAATTTTACAAAATGCTCTTATATTGATGCTGATCCATTATAGGCTGAACTTGCACAAATGATTCTGCACCATGGCAAGAAAAACAACAACCGATCATAACAGAACCGCCGGCGTGTTTTATGCTTTTTAGTGTATTTGGCGACGAAGGCTTTGTTTGGTGGACGTCTCACACAAGGTTTTCAATCACATTCGGCGCTATGAAATAAGGCCCAAGCAAATACGCCCAAATAAGAAAATGAAATAAGGCCCAGTAAAATTAAAAAAATTTTAATTAGGCTTTATTTCATTTATTTTGGGATTTATTTCATCTTGAAATTGGTTGGGCTTTATTTAATATTTTTGGGGCTTTATTTCATCTTGAGCTTGATATCATTGGCCTTTTTTAATTGGGCTTTATTTCATAAATTTTTTCTTGCGCCTTATTTAATTTTTTGGGTTTTATTTTATTGGGGCTTATTTAATTTTTTATATGGGGGTTATTTCTTTATGCCCTATTTCATAGCGCCTCATATTAAAGCATATTAAACTTGAATTCGTCACTCCAGAAAACTTCACTCCAGTAATGTGGATGCTTTTTTTAGCATTTCCTTTGCAAACTGCAGCCGCTTCTTAATATTTCTTTTTGAGACTTGCAGTGCACCCACGAAGCTCCGAATCTTGTAGATGTTTGATTTTATACATACGTTCCCAAATTGCGCTCCCAGTCAAAATTAAATACTTTTATATTTATGATTTGATCAGGCTAAAGTTCGTATCGCTTTGTCAGCCAAATTACATGTGATAATTATTAATGAACAAATAACACTAAAGTTAGTTGTAGTAAATATTCTGACAAACACGTAGTAGAACGGAACAACCGGCTGTTTTCGCAGGCCACTACACCTTCATCATCAGCTTTCTTTGTGTTTGGTCCACTGTGTGTGGTGTCAGTTGATGTGGATTTCTGCTCTATATACGCAACTTTTATTGCAAATGGAATATGTGAATTGTTTTGATTCATCGTATTACCATTTGCTGAAAGCTTTTTTGTAATGAAAGCTCGTTTTTATCAAATTTAAATTTAGAGATGGTGTTTTTCTGTTTATTAGTTAAGTTTTTTATTATTTTAAAAGATGGTGAGATTTCAGACTTGGATTTAAACTTTATTTTCGAAAATTCTCAAAACCTATCAAATCGGATGCAAACATTACACTTTAGGAAATTTTAGCCATTTTGTAGCCACATAATTAATTACAGCCAAACGGCAGGACCGATTGAAATGATTTTTGGAATCAAACTTTAAGGTTTTTATCACTTAATTTCACGAAGAAAAAAAATTTCATCACAGAGATTTTTAATTTGTTATGTTTTTGTTTTGCGATTTTTCAATATTAAGAGCTTTAGTTTTGGCAAAAAAAAAAGGAAAAAAATTTTCTATAAGTGAGATCCTAAGTTATTAGAATTGTAGAATCTTATTTTATTAAAAATAAAACCTACACATTGTTTGGTTTTTTTTAATTGCCACAACAAAACTCACAAAATTTTTATCACATCAAAGCAGTTGTGGTCTTTGATGACGTCATGCGCCGTAGAAATTTTTTCTAAAAAGCGGAATGCTAATTCTGTGTTTTTAACTTGATGGGTGTCAGTTTGGACAGTCGTGCTCTAAACGGAGATTATCGTACAAATGGCTACAGCTCTCTCTGATTCTCCTGGCCTCAAAAAGTTGAGATCTAATGGGAAGTAGTTTTTCGAAAATCGTTAACTTCCTTTTTTATAGTGAGAAGTTAAAAAAATATATAAATTTTGTATACGCCAGCATAGTTAGAAAAATATTGTATTGCATCGAGTGATTGAACTTCCCACTTTAGGACTCACAGCAACAAAATTGATCTGACATCACAGCTTTACCAATTCCCCAGAGAAGCACACAGAACAAAATGTAAACAACAAATTCAAACAAAGAGCGAAACTTGAATTGAAAACTGGAATTGAATTCTTAATACAATATAAAAATGCCAAACTGAAGAAAACTAATTTTAGTCTGCTTGCGATCGTCAAGCGAGCAACAAAACTTCAGTAAAAAATATAAAAGAAAATTAAAATAAAAATAATATAACAGCAATGGTCAGACAAGTATATTGTGCGCATTTGTTTGTTTTAATAATATTAAGTTACACACAGTGTTATTGGGCGTATGAAGTGCCAACAGCGAGAATTGAGGTGTTTTATCCGAAAGGATTTGAGGTTTCCATACCGCATGAGGAAGGCATAACGCTTTTCGCTTTTCACGGTAAGCTGAATGAAGAAATGGATGGTCTAGAGGCAGGCACTTGGGCTCGTGATATTTTAAAGCCCAAGAACGGCCGTTGGACATTTCGAGATCGCATTACGCAACTGAAATTGGGTGATACTCTTTACTACTGGACTTATGTTATATACAATGGTCTGGGCTATCGGGAAGACGATGGTGTGTATGTAGTGCAGCAGTATGCAAATACAACTGTACCTGCAGCAGCAGGAGCAGGCCCAACATTTACCACACCTACTCTTAGTCCCACTGAGCAATGTACGTCGACAAGCACAACCGTTAATGGAGCACCAGTACGCTGTAGTGGCCAAGTTATTTTTGAAGAAGAATTCAACGGTCACAGTTTGGATATGGCAAAATGGTCTGCAGAGAGACGCATACCCCAGAATCCTGATTATGAATTTAACTTGTATCTAAATGACGTTGAGGACGTTTTGAAAGTGCATGGGGGAAATTTAGCCATAAAACCCAAAGCAACAAATCAACATTATCATATAAGTGTGCTGAAAAAAGCATTTTCATTGGGCTTAACTTGCACGGGAAAATTGGAAACCGATGAATGCGTCCATCATCCCCGAACTCAGAATAAGCTTAACCCGCTAATAACAGCGCAAATTAAAACAAAAAATAAGTTTTCCTTCAAATATGGCAAAGTGGAGATAAGAGCTAAAATGCCTGGTGCCATGTGGGTATATCCACAGCTGTGGCTGGAGCCCAATAAGCCTGCCTACGGAGACAGCAATTATAATTCAGGACAAATGCGTGTGGCTCACTCCATTGTCAACGGAAATGAGATCATGCTAAGCGGTGGCCTAGTTTTAAACGCATTGGAACCGTGGCGTTCCCTGAAAATGTGTGAGCACCAAAACAAAAATCTCAAATTGGATCAGGAATTTCACACGTACGAATTCAATTGGAATCCAAACTTTATAGCAGTCGCTGTGGATGGCCAAGAATATTGTCGCATTGTAATAAAAGATGACGCCGAGGCATTTAAAAATCTTCAATTGTCTGGAGAAGGTTTGCCAAATCGGGATCTTTTAATTGACGGCAGCACTTGGGCGCCTTTCGATCAAGAATTTTCTTTGACTCTGGGCTATGGCGTTGGCGGCAACAATGATTTCAGCGATGATATTATGTGGGAGGAGCTGAAGCCCTGGAACAATACCGATCCGCGTTCAAAGAATATATTTGGCAACGCCTACGCCAGAAATATTAACTGGCTGAATAATGGCGAATTGAGAATCGATTACGTAAGAATTTATGCCCTGTAAACTTTAAAAGTATTACAATAATATCTTTACACAATAACTATAGAAGTTTAGAGCTAAATAAAACATCAATTTTGTATGTAAATTGTAAATGTTTTTTATTTAAATTTTTTTAAAAACAATTTCTACAGTGGTATATGTATGTATGTACATAAATTCTCAGTATTGTGAGTTGCTTAATTATTCACCAAGCACAAAAGGGTTTTTCATTTAGGGCGGGTCTCGATGATATTCTGTAGCTGAAATAAGCACGTTCAAAGGCTAAAACACACGAACTATCTCTGTGAATATAGCAGAGTAGCAACAAACAGATGATTGCTCGTTGCACTTAAGAACTCTACCTTTCACGAGCACGAGTTAAACGTTATGAATGTGTAAGAGATGCGACTATATTTAGAGGAAGTGATGTGAATTCCGCGCTAATATCGCGCAATTTTATCCTGCTGGGTTTGCGGAAGCTGATTGACGCAAGGTCTATAGATCAGGCAGATATCACGACATTGCATCGTATTGCATCTCCTTCCGCCGAGGCGAGAATTCGATGGATACACAGAGCTTAATTTACTTAGCATTTACACATGTAAGTGCAAGTTCGAAAAACTCAATACACTCACACTTTTGTACTAATACAATCAAATGTTTTGTACTTACTGCTCCACTTACAACACAATTTCCTTGTAAGTGAATTTCTGTAAGTAAAATGACAAATGAAGCAACAGTGTTACCGAGATTGAGTTTTGTATACATTTTTAGTACTTCGTACAATAAAAATAATATTTATTGCTGATTTCCTGAGTATTTATAAGAAAAAAATATATATAAAAGAGCACAACTATACAACAATGCATCTTAATTATGTTTTTACACATGAATTTCATGCATTTTGACAAACAAGTTGTTGAAGAAAATATTATTTTGAGTAATTTTATGATTTTGTCAATACGGCAATACTGGATACATACGAGTATATTTTTGAAATTAACATATTTTTTTCATCCAAAAGTATATTTATTTTCATAAGACGTGTGCGCTTCGAGAACGTTTTTAAATTAAACTTACAACCGACTGTGTAAACATTCAAGCAACTTACAGGTCTTTCGGCAATTTCTTCAAAATTTTCGTTTATATTACGTGTATGTACACTGCTTACAAGTAATCACTTCCATGTGTAATTGCAGGGTTATGCCTATTCTATCTGTTTCCTATTAGAAAACCTTTTATTTAGTTCATAAAAAAAATTATTTTATCACTGAAAGTTGTGAAATGCGAATGCTACGTACATACGTTTCTACTCTTTAGCGGTTTACACATCGCTCATTTACTCAAAGAACGCCATAGCTCAAAAAATGGAATTTTTGGGTTAGTGATATTGATCTTGAGATACAAATTAAATTTTCCTTTTCCACTAAGTTGTATGTAAATTGAAAACTTCAAAGCAAACTAGTTTTTTTTTCTTGAGTTGCGATGTTGTTTGAGCATGTATGCATAGAATTGTCGGCAAAGACATTTGCTATTTCTTGATTTCGCATTTAATCAATGATTAAATACAAAAATATTCTTTTATAATTATGTAAAAAAATTTCCAACTTAATGTCGAATTTTTAATTTTAGTCATATTATAAAATGTTGAATATATTCTGAAATCGTTAAATGCGAAAACTATGTTTTTTGTGCATGTTCGAATTTTCGAACTTAAAATAAAATTTTAAACCAATTAACATGTGTAAATGATATAATAGCCATTTCTTGCTATGTGCAAATTTCCAAAATAAATTTCGAACTTTTACACATTTAACTCAAATATCAAAGAGTTATTCATAGATTCTTGTTCAGTGTTAAAATTTAAAAATATACATTACTTAGTTATATGTTCGAATTTTCGAACTTGATTTCGAGTTTCAAAATTATGAGAAAATATCAAATTGTACGAGCTAAATTTTATATACATTTCTTATCTATGTTCGAATTTTCGAACTTGATTTCGAATTTCGAAATTAAGCAAAAATATCAACAAAAAAAAAATAATAAAAAATTTACATATACAAAATATTTACTTTTTTTTAATATTAATAAAAAAAAATGCAAGACCCTTATTAATTGATCATTGTGGCATAAAAAATTAATAGATGAAACCTTTTATAATTTTTTATTTTGAGAGATTTAATACAAATATGTATAATTAAAAAAGCAAAATTTCAACGTTAGATACAACTCTAAATCCCAAAAGTAACAGGCCATTTTTAAAGCATATTTCGCAAAGCTGCAGTCCAATAACGGAAAAATTATTTAATATGAAAAGATAATACTGAAAATATTTTAAAATTTTTGAAAACAAGTAAAAAAAATGTTGCTTTCATAAGCTTTAAAGAGCTTTTCAAATCATATTTTTTAAAAATTTAATTTCATTTCTGGGGGTCTAATGTGCTAATGTGTTATTCCAACTACAGAGTATATCCCCTGAATTCAACAGTTCCTAAAATTCGAACACTTTTGTCAAAGTCACAAAGTCACCGTCACAACATGATATTTAACATTTATAGATAATATCATTGTTTGGAGATTTTTCGAGAATTCGAACACAAGGAGTATTAACGTATACACAATTGAAGAATATTAAGAGGAAAGTACGAGTATTTCTATGTACAAAAAAATTATTTTGACACAGGTTTTCACAATTAATGTTCGAAAAACACGAGTAAAAAAAATTAAATAAGATACATACATATATTATTTAATTTTATTCTCCCATACAGCCTTACAAGTGCTAGTTGGGCAACAATTTATGTTGTTGCAAAATAAATTATAAAATAAACATGCTTGCCCTTTCTTTATTGTTTTATGTAAATAAATACTCGCGCACCCTGAACAATTAATGATATGTGTATGTATGTATGTATGTATATTCCTGAGAACTAATTTATTATTGAATGTGGCAAGTAAAATAATAGAAATAAATTAGTGGAGAATGGTTGCCATACTGGAGATTTCAGGGGGAATTTCGATTGAAATGTGTATAAGTTTCATAGTTTTTTTTTTTTAATTGTAAAATATTTGTTTTAATTTTTTCCGCTTTTATTTATTTATTTTTTTTTTTTTTATTTATAATTTATTACTTATTTTCTTTTATTATTTAATACTTAATTTATATCAATAATTTTTTTTCGCGTTTTATCTTATTATAATTTTTTTACTATAACTGTGACTACTGTTGGTATATTGCATTAAATTTCGAAGGGCATGGCTCGACCCACCTTGCAACGAAACCTCAACTCTGCCTTTTGAGGCAAAAATTAAATATTTAAAAGCGGTTTACAAATGACAAGAGTTCTAAAGTAGCAAAACCAGAAGAGTACAACCGATTTTCAAAGTTCCGGTTAAAGATGAAAAATCTCTTACATAAGTTGAAATAATTGAGAATTAAAAATTTGCTACAACCACACACATGAATAAATTAAATATTTTATCACGACCGCAATTTTTATTACAGTAGAGTTGGGTTATAACCCATACTGCTTACGAGTATAATGTATTTTCGCGTATAATGAACACTCCTCTGGAGCCTACAGTTTTGCACCAGTAATTCACATAAATTGTAACGCCAATAGACAACTCCGGCTATACATTTTCCTTCCTATTTTAAAAGCATTGTTTTTGAAGCTTGAAATATAATTGAATTCAATTGTGATACAAGGTTGAATTGCGGTATAATTCAAGGCTTGAATTGAACTGTAATACAAATGAATTGTTCGAATTGAATTCAAGTTTCCATTGCACTGGAGAATGCTATTGAAATAAAGCGTAAATCAAGCATAATTCAACCCTTGACAATTGAATGTGTGACTTGAATAATAATTGTTTTACTTACACTCGATTTCAAACAAAATTTCAAGCGCTTGAATTTTAACTTTTTTTTTTTTTGAATGTTTATTGAGTTGTACTTATTTATTTTATTATTTTTAAATTTTATCTTTATTACTTCTTTTTTAATTTATTTTATTAATTTTATCAAAAGTACTTATTGTAAATCAATAAAATCAGTATTTATTTATAACATTATCTAATTCAATGTACTTATTTGACCATTATCTTTCATTATATTTCATATTACTAACGAACAAAATTATACCGCTGCGTGAAGTTCGTTATAAGCAAACTTCACTGTAGATACAATTATTACAATTATTATTATTATTTTTTAGTTGCGGCAGATAAGCTTAAAAATACGGTAAAACCCAAAGCTTTTATCACAATTATTTGCAATATATAATATATAAATATGCGCAATGTACACATCACATATCGCTCATTAACTTGAACAAAGTTATAACTCAAAAAACTAGTTTTACAGAAAACAAGTTTAAAGTTTTCAATTTACACACAACCCAATGGAAAAAGAAAATTTTATTTTTCTTTGAAGAGCGAAATTTTTAAACATTGTTAATAACGATATGAGGGAGGATTAATTCTGCATTATTAATCTCAGTTTTTGAGTTATGACGTTCTTCAAGTAAATGAACGTATTATTATTCTACACAAGTTATGGAATATTTCTACTTTAAACAAAAGTATAAGGAAGAGTAAAAAATATTTACAAGAAGAAATTGTAGATGGCGTATTTCCTCTTCTAAAGAAAAGCTATTCATGAATTTTAAACAAACATATTTTTTAGAGCCAAATTTACAGTCATTAGTTAATTGATTAGTAAACTAACATGATAACTATTGTTTAACTAATACTGCATATTCACAGTGTATTGTCTAACTAAAGCTCTTAATATCGGCAAAGAATGGTAACCCTATCAAACTATTAAGTTTCACTATTGGCAGCTCTGCTATATCATATGGGTTTTTTTTTAATGATTTGAGGTTACTTCATGCCCCCTTGTTATTACAAGGGATGGGAGATTTAACTTGGCCGAAAACAAGGGTTATAACGCCATCAACAATTTCTCTATTTAGCAGCCTCCTCCAAGAAAATTTCAAACGGCATATACCGTTGCATACGAAGCCGGAACTCCCAAAATTATTCTCCTTGTTTGTCCAAAAATGAGTTTTTGTTTGGTTCTCCAACCAATTTCCAAAATTTATTCTTTATAAATTGTTTTTGCATGTGGTTAATGGAAACCAACGGGATACCGCAATGAGTACCGCTAACCGACGCCAACCACTAATCACATGCGGTGTGAAACGCAAAACTCTCGAAGACCAATCAACAACAGTGGTCTGGTTGCACTTAAAGAGATAATTGCCAACGACGCTTGATGTTGACTCGCCCAGAGCTGCTTTACGAATGGTTTTTGTTTACATTTCTTAAAAATGGATAAAACAGTGCTCGCTCTTCTAACTTTACCGTGCAAGATATTGAATTAGTGCTGAAATCAGCTGTGGTCTAACCATTTGTTAGCCAATGACATTTGGTGGTTTAACTAATGGAAAAACAAAGAGCTGTTAATCAAATATTATTGGTTAAACTATTGCTATTACTTAACTAATGACTGTGAATTTGGGCCTTAGAGAAGTAACTAACAGTTAGAAAATTAATAATTGGTAGGCCAACATACTTATGTACATATGTGTGTTACTTTCTTTTAGGAAAGTGATATATTAAATTATTAACCTTCACTCCTTTTATAACTCTGCTAATGTACGTTTCGTTAACTTTTATAGCATCGTTGCAGCGCCTCTGGTGTTAAGTAGGCGCATTTATTTTAAGCTACATATCGTTACCTTAATATAGAAAAGACCTAACTCGTGTGCCTTTTTATTTCTAGTTGTAGCGTATTTCAATCTTTTGCATAAACGAGGTAGAGATGCTCTTGTAGTTTGGAGTCGGCTATAATCATAATTGCTTGAGGGAAATAATGTGAACGTACGAATTGTTTGTGCTACAATTATGATTATACGCAGTTACCAAAGTTAATACTACGAGTATTTACTTGTATATATTTTCTTTAAGTACTCATTATCATTCTCTGATCTGAATTTTCTTGCTTTGAAAGTGACAGGAAACGCTTCACCAGATAGTTACTCTACTTAGCTTCTATCTTTTTGTCACTTCACCATATCTGTGTTTAGGCTGTGGACCTGCTATTTAAACCCAAGTCAGCTGAGAACTTAATTTATCTTCCCAGCAACCTGTCAAACCTAGACTAACCTAACCTAGGGGTCATTCACATATTACGTAACGCTACAGGAGGGGGAGGTTTTGCAACGGTTTAGAAAATGTATACTAGAAATTTTGTAAAAAGCGTTACGAGGGAGGGGGGGGGGGTTTATAACAACTCCGCAAATAGCATTACGTAATATGTGAACAGCCACTTGTACAAAATAACCGAAACTTGGGAAAACAAATGCTATTGATCTTATTTTCATCCTTATTCCAGTTGTCAATATTTTCGTCACGTCAATACAATACCAGTCATGCTACTTACTGGGCCTTAGGAAATAGAAATACACTGTAAATAGCATAAAATTATTCTCGAGAGCGAGTAGACAAGCCCCAATATTTTGGAATAAGTGCGATTATTTTTTGTTTTAAAGCCCGATATAAAGTTTTCATGGAATTTCACGTTTGTAAATTTACATTTACATACTAGGTGGGCCAAAAGAAATCACCCTATTGGAAGATGACCTTATTTTTTCAAATGGCGGCCAATGTCAAATCTGTTTTGACATTTGTGAACTAGACAGATGTAGAATACAAGTGAACACGCCATGGAGCGATACACTCCCCAAGAACGCGGAATAATCGTGTCGTGGCGTTCCCTGGTCACCTCATCTCTCGTTTTGGCGATTTACTCTGGCCCGCAAGATCGCCCGATTTAACCGTTCCAGACTTTTTTTGTGGGGGTTGTTGAAGTCCCGTTTTTACGTGAACAAGCCCGAGGCCCTGGAAGCCCTCAAGGACAACATTCGACACGAGTGCGAGAATCTGTCGCCCGAAGTTCTCGCCGAAGTGATGAAAAATGCCATAAATCGAGCAATCAATTGTGACGGCGCTCATTTGGCCGATAACATCTTCTCGACTTGACCAATAAAATTCTAAAGGTTGAAATAAACATAATCAAAAAAACAGAATCGAAGGTTTTCATTTAAAAAAAAAAAATGAGAGCCAAACAACAATCAACGGGATGACTTCTTTTGGCCCACCTTGTATTTTTAATAAAAAATATTTTACTTAATAAGTAAAATAATAATTTGGAATTATTAGTGCGTTAATAAGAATTTTTAAGCAAATTTATTTATTTTGTAATTTACAACACATCAAAGCACTAAAAATTAATTACAATTTGTGAAAAATATAAAATGTCAACAATTTCGTGAACAAACAATTGTATGAATATTAATTATTGTTTCATTTTGTGGCAAAAAGTCTCCACTTATATTTGCACATTTATAGAAACCACAGGCTTACTTTGTGTTGTTTATATGCATGTACTTTAATTTTTGGAAAACTTTTTTTTTTATTAATTATGAATATTTTGAGCGCAACATTTGTATTTTATACTTGAAAGTTCCACATCATAACATTTAGTGGATTCGGTAGAATCAGCAGCATATTGCTGCACTACATACACCAAATCGTCTTCCCGATAGTCCAGACCATTGTTTATAACATAAGTCCAGTAGTAAAGAGTATCACCCAATTTCAGTTGCGTAATGCGATCTCGAAATGTCCAACGGCCGTTCTTGGGCTTTAAAATATCACGAGCCCAAGTACCTGCCTCTAGACCATCCATTTCCTCATTCAGCTTACCGTGAAAAGCGAAAAGCGTTATGCCTTCCTCATGCGGTATGGAAACCTCAAATCCTTTGGGATAAAACACTTTAATCGTGGCTTTAGGCACTTCATATGCCCACGAACATTGTGCGTTATAAAACAATATCAGCAACATTAAATGAGAACAACTGATCGAACTCATTATCTTGGAATTGGACGCGTATCACACAAGTAGATATATATTTCTTGCTAGACGTTCAAAAACAAACTGATTGAGTTTCCCCTAGTATTTCTCTGTTTATATAAGATTTTTTAAGGTTTTCTTTTCATACATAAATTGCTTGTTAATTAAAAAAAAATAACTATGTACATTCGAAGAAACAAATATTTACTTAATTATTTGTTATCGGAAACATAAAAACATAAAAAATATTAATTAATTAATTAAGTAAACATAGAAATGATGTAAAATATCTACGCATGTTGAAATAATGGCTCGCTTATGGATGGCAACCGAACACCAATTATCACGCCAACTGGCAACGCAACCGAAATTCGAATTAGTATTATGTATGGCAACTTTCTCCAGTTGCCTTGGCATAGTAACCCTTTTTGCAATTTTCCAGCGGTAACGCACCAACAATCCACGAGAAAAATATTTTGTGCGCTTTTTTTAATAAATTAAAAAAAATTCTTTAATTTCTTTTTGTAAGCTTTTAAATTTTTTTTTTTTTTGCACTTTTATATTTCTCTTTTATGATTTAAGTGCCGTCTTCTTCAATTTAGAATTTGTAACAAATTTAACTTTTATTTTTTTCCCCCTATAGGGAGCACATTTTAGAAGTGTCTGTTTTCAACCGCAAGGGCATCAAGGATGACAGTATAGGTTCCACCTTTATAGATTTGGAGGATAGATGGCGCTCTAAGCATAGAGCCACTGTGGGCATAGCAAATGAATACTGCAGGTAAGCCCAGATTGCAACAACATTTCACAAGACATTTTCTCTAAGCTTGAGCATTTCCGTTAAAGCTACGGTTACAATAAATGGCACGATAGTGTGTTGCCTTCAGAAATTCTTAAGGAATTGTGTAAAAAGAACGATTTGAAAGCACCTAAATTAATGGGAAATGAAATAGAAGTGGATGGAGTGTCGTTTGTCGATGAAACAGAAATTGCAAAGTGTAAGTTGAATGTTTTTTTTTTTAAGTCCGTGACTTTTTGAATGAAACACAGTTTTTTTTGCAAAACAAAATTTTATTTTTCTCCTTTTAACTCAATACTCTTAGTGCAACGTTTCTCCAGTTTTTGTATTCCTTCCAAAAAAAATTGGATTTTTCGAGGTCTTTAAAATAGACAATTGTTTGGTCAAAAATTTCATCGTTGGAGCCAAATCTCTTTCCACCGAGCCATTTCTTGAGGTTTGGAAATAGGAAGTAGTCACTAGGCGCTAAATTCGTAGAATATGGTGGATGAGGTACCAATTCGTAGCCCAATTCGTAGAGTTTTGCCATTGAGACAGCACACGTGTTCACCTGTGCATTATCTTGATGAAAAATAACTTTTTTCTTGGCCCTATGAAGTCGTTTTCTTTTTAAATCCTCATTAAATCGGTCTAATAGGTTGGCATAATATTCGCCGTTTATTGTTTTTCCCTTTTGAAGGTAATCTGTTGTTGTAATCTGTTGCCATCACCTTATTGGCCGACAAACTTATCTCGGCCTTCTTCGCAGCAGGTTCACCCGGAGAAACCCATTGTTTAGATTGCTGCTTGGTCGTCTCCGGAGTACAGTAATGGATCCATGTTTCATCCACAGTTACAAAACGCCGCAAAAACTCATACGGATTGCGGTTAAACAACTCCAAACAATCCTTTGAAGTTGTCACACGTTTACGTTTATGGTCAATTAAGAGCAAACGCGACGCGGCACCCATCTTGCAGACAACTTTCTTAAACCCAGCTGATCACTTAAAATCGAAACCACACCGCCATATGAAATGCCTATGGCATCAACAATCTCACGCACTTTTACTCTTCGATCGGCCAACACCATATCGTGGATTTTTTTTCGAAATTTTCGGGTGTACTGACCTCAATTGGCCGTCCAGAACGTTCAGCGTCATTTGTACTTGAAAGTCAGTAGGTGCAGAGTCCCCATATTATTTATCGAGCTTTTCCTTGGTTTGATTGACGGTTTTTTTTTCGCAAAAAATAATGTTTAATGAGCACTCGAAATTCACTTTTTTCCATTTTTAGAAAAATACACGAGGTTGTATGTTTTGAACAGCTGTTAAACGCAAAGTAAATGACGACACTTGCTCAAAATTTTACAGTAGTCTATTAACAGGTGGTACTTGATGGGAACAGTATTGCATTTCATATAGCTACGAGGGAAGTTCGAAAAGTCACGGAGTTATTGCTCCATCCTCGTACATATGTATTAAATTTTAATTGAACTAGAAAGAATTTAAAGCAGGAATAATTTCGGTATTTTTAATTCCTATTGAATGAAATATTTTTATTTTAATGCGATTTTCTGAAGAAGAGAAGTAAATTTAAACTAGACCTTTTAGCTGCTAGACCTTTTTACAGCAATTTTTCTGTGCAGCCACGCACTTCATCAGCACCCATCTAATCTTATCTAATTGGCCAGATTGTGTTATTATTATTTTTATTTATTTTATTTCTCTTTATTTTATATTAATTTTTCGTATGGTTATTTTTTTTTACTTTGTTACTGGCTGTAAGAAAAATTAAATTTTATTTACATCAACATTAAAAAATAAATAAAAAAAAACTCCCATGCAAATCCACCCAACCCACTTCATTACGTTTTCATTACGTTGTATTTACAGCGGAAGATTTACAAGAACGCTTGTGTCTAACCGTTCTTAGAAATTTCGAGCTTTTACCTTCATTTGGTTATAAACTTGTGCCGCAGCACGTTGAAACTAGATCATTGTATCGTAATGATTGTCCAGGCATTGAACAGGTAAATTGCCAATCAAATTGTTAAATGGCTGCTGCTCCATTAGCAACAACTGTTCATTAATTACACTTTTGTTTATTTCAAATGGGAACATTTTAAATTGCACAGGGCAAAATACAATTATGGATTGAATTATACGATGGCAATCTGAATATACCGCCACCCATAGATATTACACCACAGCCGCCGGAACTGTATGAACTGCGTGTGATTGTCTACAATGTTTCTGAAGCGATTTTAGATGAAACGAATATTTTCGGTACAGCCATGAGTGACATTTACATTAAAGGGTGAGTGAAATGAAATGTATATTTAATATACATATTTAATAAATAACGATTGCGATTTATTAGCTGGTGCAGCAACTTCGATGAAGCTCAATGTACGGACATCCACTATCGTTCCACTAATGGAGAGGGCAATTTTAATTGGCGCATGTTGTTCCCCTTAAAGTATTCCAATGTGGAGGATATGGTAAGTAAGCCAACTACTCGTAACTGCATTGGTTACAATAAGAATAATAATTATTGAATTCAGTGTTCTTAACAATAAAAAAATAGAAAGACCAAATGGTATCACAATTGTTGCAAGTAATTGAAAATTAATTAGAATATTTTATGTTCAATATTCACAGAGAAAATAAAAGCGGCCACAAGTGAACATTAAACAAAAACATGAATTTCCCATAAAGAAAAAAAATTTAATATTTTGCGTCGTCAAACACGAGCAAATTTGTTGATAGTGTACGGGTCTCTGAAGCTTAAAGTTCTGAAGTTAAATAAGAATATGTATACACACAAAAAAGTAATATGAATAATTTTGTAATATGAATTAAAATATTTGTAATATCAATTAAAAAATTAATTAAAATTTGATCTATAAACAATTTGATAATATCAATTAACCCCCTGTTTCTACAAGCCAGACGGACGACTTGAGTATAAAATTTATATGGAAAGCACTCACAATTTTTCTAGACGAGTCCTCGTCTGTCTGACTCCACTTCCACTCAAACTAATTAATACAATTAAAAATTTAATTGAATCAATTAAATTCTTAATTGAAAACATTAATTGGTGAATACTTTTTTCTGTGTTTATTTGAATATAAAGAAATAATTTTTTTTGTATTCAATTTGATTTCGTGCGCATTGTGCAGTATCGTGTTGAGACATTTTTTATCGTGTTCGGATCGTGTTGTGTTAGAAAAACTCAGCAGGCGCCCCATCTCTGGTCTGCAGTTTTAATGATTAAACAGAATACCGGCATAAACACATTTTCCACACAAATTAGCAAAAAAAAAAAAAAAAACAGCCGCAGAAAGCAGTCGTGAGATAAAATGATTAAACAGAATACCGGCATAAACACATTTTCCATACAAATTGGCACAAAAAAGCAGCCGCAGAAAGCAGTCGTGAGATAGAATCTTTTTTATTTTGAGAGCGTTTTTTCTTATGCTCTCATATATAAATAAATATTCTCCCAAAAATGTTGCCATACTTTTAATAAATTTCATACATTTTGTAAACAAAACTACAAAGAAAAATAAACACAAAAGCAAATAATATAAAAATTACAGAGCATTTGAAGTTACTGGCGACGATGTTATTATGGACTTACTTTATTAATTTGGGAGCTACTTTATTAAGTTGCAGCCTTTATTCTGTTTCATCATTTAGTCTCAGCCATTGGAAACATACACATTCACAATAGCGCTATTATTCACTGAATTTTTTTAATAAAACCGCACAACATTCAATTTGAATTATTTTGCAGTTGGTTACAAAACGCCGCACTGGCATTATGGAGGAATACGAATTCAAACAACCACCCATTTTATATTTGCAAATCTGGGACAATGACTTCATATCTCCTGATGATTTTCTCGGTTCTTTGGAAATCAATCTATCCGCATTTCCTGAACCTTATGAAAGTGCAAAGTCTTGCCAACTTTTAGATGTCACACACTCAATTACGGCTTACGGTGCCACCACAACTAGATTGGCTGTAACGAAATCGCATAGAAAATTAATAAATTTGTTTAAACAGAAAAAAGTACGCGGTTGGTTTCCCATGAGAGGAAATGTTAAGGATAAAGCTAAGTCTGGCCAAGTTGGTTTGGCGGGTAAAATTGAATTGGAACTGGAGGTGTTGACAGAAGCTGAAGCCATTTTAAATCCAGCGGGACTGGGAAGAAATGGTCCAAATAATTTAGAGGAACCCAAGTGAGCTTTGAGTGCATTCATTGTTTGTTTCTATTCTTTCTTCCCTTTTTATAATTACAGCCGCCCGAAAACTTCCTTTCATCCCTTTAAAAATCCCTGGAAAAGTGCCAGACACATTTTATTTCCAAAAATGTTTAAGCTTATTATTTTACTTTTGATTTTATTTGTTCTTGGTGTGGCACTGTTGGAACTTTTCTCAAAGTTTCCCTTAATTATAGCAGGTTTGGGTTTCTAGTCAGACACTCGTTTATTTTGTAACATTTTCATTTATACTTAAAATAAATTAAATCTGCGCGAAAAAAATTGTGAGTTTATTTATTTTTTTCTGTGTACATTACAAAAATTCAAATTGGCTCGCAAGCTCGTAATGAGCCTTGAGGAACATGAAAAAATAAGTTACTTAAGATAAAATGCCAGCATGCACTGACTCTGGAGCTGATGGTGCACAACCATAGACAACGAAGTGTGTTCGTTGAAATGGACCTGGCGCAGTTCGAACTGACCCTAATTTCGATCGAAAAATCATCTTCAGCGGTGCGGCCGAACAAGGCATTTGTTTGGTGTGGATTTTGGGCTGGTGGCGTCGTCAGTACATATTTCTTTCGAGAACGACGTTGGACAGGACATGACCGCCAACCACCAAAATGCTATAGATCAATGATTGCCAATTTCTTTAGGTCAGAATTTGATGATACCGACACCATTGACATGTAGTTTGAATAGGACCCCGCTACGTGCCAAGCAGCTCAATGTCATATTGCACATTCCGCAGGGCCAAGTCATCTCACTTGGAAGTGATACGAACTGCCCACCGATATCGTGCAATTTGACTCCGTTACACTTTTTATTGTGACATTTACTTAACTCGCTGCTCTATACGAATATACACTTACACACTACATACCCGTAGACACACAGAACACAGTTATACAAGGTGGGCCAAAAGAAATCACCCTATTGGAAGATGCTCTTATTTTTGCAAATGGCGGCCAATGTCAAATCTATTTTGACATTTGTGAACTAGACAGATGTAGAATACAAGTGAACAAGCCATGGAGCGATACACTCACCAAGAACGCGGAATAATCGTGTCGTGGCGTTCCCTGGTCGCCTCATCTCTCGTTTTGGCGATTTACACTGGCCCGCAAGATCGCCCGATTTAACTGTTCCACACTTTTTTGTGGGATTTTTTGAAGTCCTGTTTTTACGTGAACAAGCCCGAGATCCTGGAAGCCCTCAAGTACAACATTCGACACGAGTGCAAGAATCTGTCGCCCGAAGTTCTCGCCGAAGTAATGAAAAATGCCATAAAACGTGGTATCAATTGTGACGGCGCTCATTTGGCCGATATCATCTTCTCGACTTGACCAATAAAATTCTAAAGGTTCAAATAAACATAATCAAAAAACAGAATCGAAGGTTTTCATTTAAAAAAAAAATGAGAGCCAAACAACAATCAACGGGATGACTTCTTTTGGCCCACCTTGTACAAACAAATCAATCCTTATGTATGTACATACATATGTACCCGTACATACCTTTCGGCTGTAGTTTTTTATTGTCTTCTTTTTTTAGAAGTGAAAACACTACTGAATAAAGTGTTCAAATGTAAACACATACATACATACATACGTAAATAAATGACATTAACTGCCGCTTGTTTAAACCAACCAACAGTCAAGTGCATCAGTTTACAACTCTACGTACGAGTATGTGATAAAATAGTTTCAATTGCGTGAATATGTGTATGTTGTTGACATATAGTACGTGGGCAAATTGATAAGTAATGAAAATAGAAAACAAGACTTCGGGTAATGGATTAAGTTATGAAACGCATACAAAATTTTAAATAATTAATATACATATTATCATTAATATACATATTTAACAAATTCTGAAGAAGTGTGCAAAGAAATGTTGGTTATGACAGAAGTCTCAATCGATTGAAAGCAAAATTAATATATGTACGAGTACATATGTGTGTATGAAAATGAGAATGACAAAAGTATCATTTTAAGTACTCTTTGAGTATTGGCCGTCAAACAACTATGAATGCGTACACTAGAAATATATAAAAAAAACGCATTAATTAACCAGTGTTATTAAAAACCAAAATTCGTTATGGCTGTGGCGATCAGAGACAGCGCTGCCCATAAGTTTTGTTCGAACGAAATGGCCGATAACACTGGCCAAAAATGAAAAGGAGGAAACTGGAATCCAATTCAACAGCTGAAATGGAGCATTGACTCTAAGATGAAGGAAGAAGCGAAGGAAAGTTGGCGCGGGACGAAAACTTGCAAAACTTCTAAAATCATGTGGAGCTCCTATGATCCCAAATCGACTAAATCTCTTTTATCGCTAAGCAGAAGCAACTGTAGACTTCTAGTGGGGGTATTAACTGGAGTCTGCTGGACGGCTTCGTATGTCGTCAAAATAGGACAAATACTTGATGGTACCTGCAGGAAATGTAAGGAACCCAGGGTAATTGAGACAGTAGAACATCTACTGTGCCACTGTACGGCTCTAAGCCGCACTAGCTATAACTGGTGATCACACTTTCGGAGTCTTGAGCTTGTATCGGGAATGTAACTGTGTAGACTACTAAGGTTTGTTAAATCTGTGCGGGAGTCATTCGATACAGGCACTACCACCACTAGGCTGCCATACTTACAGGTTTCTTGTCATCTGCTGGTATCGCTAAGGATTAATCCTGGTCTATGCGAGCTCCTTGACCACCGAGTGTAACCTAACCTAAACTAACCTTGGTTCGAACAGCTGTTTTGTATGTTATGACACGTTTAATTGAACCTCTATTGCTTAGAAAAAAGTTCAGGATGTCAAATTTTTATCGTATTTGTCATAACATTTTGCAATAACGCTATCATATTTGCTATCACATTTCCGACAAGAATATTATATTCTGAAAAGAGTTTTAGCATTTTTTTCCACATTTCTAGGGTTCCGTAAGCCAAAGGTGAAAAGGACCTTATTGTTTTCGCTAGGCTGTCCGTCTGTCCGTCTGTCTGTCTGTCACAGGCTGTTTTCTCGAGAACCGTAAGAAGTAAGGACCTGAAATTTTTACATAATATGTAAAAACAACAAATATATGACAGTTAAAATTAAAGGGTGTTCTAAAGCGTGAAAACAAAAAACGTTGAAATCTTAATGTAATATACAGGCAACTAAATACGAGTATAGACACTTAAATTTTCAAAGTTGGTGTATTTTTATGCAGACTGCAGCAATTAAATGTAAATTTAATTTAAAAAATCAAAATTAAAGGGTATTCTATCAGTTAATGTAATTTTGACTATGTAATTTTGGCTACTTGCCGTGCTCTGGAAACCGTAAAAGGAAAACTCTTGAAATTTTCAAAAATGCTACAACTAAAAAGTCTCAAAATAAAAAAATCGTCAAAAAAATCGAAAAAAAACCGAAAAGATCGCCAAAACGAAAAAAATTACTAAAACTACTAATAAATCGCCAAAAACGAAAAGACGCCAAAATAAAACAAATCACCAAAACGAAAAACTCGCCAAAAAAAACCCGAAAAAATCGCCAAAACAAAAAAAATCGCCAAAAACGAAAAGACGCCAAAATAAAACAAATCACCAAAACGAAAAAATTTCCAAAAGAAAACCGAAAAAATCGCCAAACCGAAAAAAATCGCTAAAACTATAATAAAGCACCAAAACGAAAAAATCGCCAACAACAAAAACAAAATTCGCTAAAACTAAAAAAGCACGGTAAACCGAAAAAAGATCCTATAAGCGAAAAAAGCGGCAAAAATAAAAAAATCTGAAAAAACCCAAAAAAAAAGTTTACCGGGTACTTAAAATTTTGTTAGAAATGTCTGCATCAGGTAAGATATTCGATTATATCGGCTAAAGTTCGTTTAGTACTCGTATTACATACATATCGCTCATTTACTTCAAGAGTGTCATAACTCAAAAAACGTATTTTTTGAGTTAACAACGCAGAATAATTTGGCATTTCGTATTTTATCTTGTGTAAAAATTTCCCATAAATAGCTTGTACATGTATTCATTGAGTTTTATGTAAATTGAAAACTTTAAATGCGTTTTCTGCAAAACTAGTATTTTTCAGTTGTGACACTATTGAAGTAAATGAGCGATATGTAGTGTCCGTTCGGAAGGAACCCTTCGTGTGCGCGTCAAATGCGACATTACTGAACTTATTAATTTTTTTGTACAAAACTTCTTTTCAGTTTTGGCCCTTAAAGGTGTACTGACTTTGATCTTTGCAAATTTTTTTTAAGACTTTTCCTAATTTTTCAAGCTCTTTGTCTTTAGCGATTTTGAAACTTTCCAAAACACTTTAAAGATAAATGTATGTAAGCAAATGTGTTGAAAGTATATTTATGTGTATCCTATTCACCCAGCTAATTAACAAATGAGCCTCCTTACCGCACGAAGACAAATTAAAGGACATCAAATGTGTAATTATACGTCATGGCAATCATGTAGGATGAGACAGACAGACAGACATTACTCGTATATATAAATAAAGGAATTATCAGACACAACTGTTGAAGTGGATGAATTAAAACAAAACAACTTGTTGAGTCAATTGCTGAACCCAACTGTCAGCCTATTATCAGTTGTTAGAACTCTTTCCAAGCAAACGGTTGTCGAAACGTGCAAACTTATTTAAAAGACAAGAAATGTAAGAGAAGAAAAAAACTGCAATCAAATTTATGCTGTCATAGTATATAAAAGATGTTCCTAAAGCTAAAAGAGCAAATAAAATGTGTGAACGTATTTCTATGTTTTAAAGTATAAAATGTATGATTGAAAAGAAAATTATAAATTCAAAAAAGGCCACTAGACCATACGCCTCTTCAATTACTTACATATGAACATTACTTCGTTTGTAAGTGTTATTATGAAGTCAATAATAATTAATTGAAAAAGAAAAGAAATTGAGAATTGCAAAAAATTCGTCAGCAGTTAGGAAGCTTTCTTTCTACTCGTAAATAGTGAAAAAAAAAACTGTTTCTGAATTTTTGTTAAAGTTTCCGGGAGGAGGCAAATTACGGCACTCGATAACGAACGAAATTTTGAAATATTTCAATGGAGTTTACATGGAAATATTTTAAAATTTCGATAGGTATCGCATGGCAGTGAAAAAACTTCTATGTAAGAAAAGATTTAAACGATTATTTTTTGTTTGTTTTTTAATGCAATATCAGACATAATTTTAGAGGAAAAAAATTAAAAATTAACAAAATCTGCAACACAAAAATCCGTAAAAAAATTTTGTGCAAAATTTATTTAAATTATTGAAAGTGCAATTAAACAATCATTAGGAAAATTGTCATTACAAAAAGGGAAATAGATATCGATCGCATAATAAAAGTCTAAATTTATTTAATATCAAAAAAATTTGCAATTCTTTTTAAGCATATGGTGTGCGCAAAAACATCCCCACTACCGAAAGAAGAAAACCTATTGAAAGCAATTTTGAGCTGAGAGCCGATTTCAAAGCCCGAACTATTACTCGTAATTTAAATAAAATTAAGTTTAAAGCAAGCAAGACTGTAAAAATATTCTTTAAAATCATCTTTAATACTTGATATGGCTTTAGTGTTCACATTTAATATCATTCGCTTATTCATTGCTTTAATTTATTTAATGAAACCTTAAAAAAAATACGCATAAGAAACTAAAAAACATGTGATGATTTTGATTGTATCATGGAATAATAACGATAAAAAACGGCAATGCGTGATTTAGCTGTTTTATGACTCATGAGCGTAGTAGCAAGGACATCTTTGATTGTTGGGGCCATTGCAAAATTAAATGGCGTTTTGCTTTGCATGCAAACAGATTTTCAAATGAGAAAAGTTATTGGCATCTAATTGTTTGAGAAAACATGTCTTAAAAGTTTAAGTTGCATACGAACATTATTCTTTCCAGTTTCTTACAATTTGGGGGCAAATTACGGCACTCGTTATATCGAACGAAATTACGAAATATTTCAATAGAGTTTATATGGAATATTTTTAAATTTCGAATCGTATCGAATGCCGTAATTTGCCCCCTGGCCTTGGGAATCCAATACATATTGTCAATTGGGGTATAAGTGTACTTAACTGAATCGTAATTAACATTGAAGTAATTATAAATGAAATAATAAACTACATTAAATCGTGTAACAGAAAATTTTTTATGAATGTATGTACGGGTATGTATAAGATATGAATATGTATGAAATCATTATAAAAAAAGAAAGTTAAAGGAATCATAAAAGTAAATTAACTTTTGCTGCGTCGTAGGTGAAATAAATAGTGATGAAATTGCACAATACGAATATTCTTTAAGCTTTGCATCTACAAGTGAGTAAAAAATAAAGTCCCTTCAGGTTCTCATGTTAATCCCACTAAATACGTACGTGAAATGCGCATAGGATCCAGCTAAACCCCTCAATAATCAATTGCAATGCATTTTTACTAAAATATACTTTATTTAATAAGTAAAATAATAATTTGGGATTATTAAATTATTAAACTTAATTTTGTTTATCGTTTTTAGGATTTTTTATCATTTTGACGTTTTTTTCGTTTTGGCAATTTTTTTGGGCTGTTTTTTACAATTAGCGCTTTTTCTTGGTTTTGGCGCTTTTTGGTTTTTGGATTTTTTTTCGATTTTAATATTTTTTTAGTTTTGGCGTTTTTAAGCATTGGCGTTTTTTTCGGTTTTTAGCGATTTATTTTAGTTTCGATGATTTTTTTAGTTTTTGATTTTAGTTCGGTTTTTGGCGATTTTTTTCAGTTGTTTTTTAGTTGTGTCCCTTTTTTGGCGATTTCAACGGTTTTTTGTTTTTTTTTTTTTGACGACATTTTTACTTTTAAGTGATTTTTTTGCATTCAAGCGATTTATTTTATTTTCGGCGATATTTTCATTCTAGCGCTTTTTTCATTTTGTTGATATTTCGTTTTGGCGATTTTTCTTTTTGGCTATTTTTTAATTTTGGGTTTTTTACTTTTAGCGTTTTTGAAAATTTCAAGAGTTTGCCTCTGACGGTGTCCAAGATACAGCAAGTCGTCAAAATTACATTTACTGATAGAATACCCTTTAATATTTATTTATTTTTTATTTCAGTGTTAATTGGTGGTCTGCATAAAAATACACTCACTTTGAGAATTTCAAGTATCTATATATACATACATATAATTGTCTGCACATCATATTAGGATTTCAACATGCTGCGTTGCTCCTTTTAGAACACCCTTTAATTTGTGTGTCTGTGAAAATTTCACGCAAGTAGCTCTTACGATTATCGAGCAAACAGCCTGTAACAGCCAGACAGACAGACGGACATTGTAGCGAAAGCACTAGGGTTCCTTTTCACCTGTGGGGAATGGAACACTAAAAAAAACCAACTCAGTACCGACTTTTTTACAACAAAATTAACTGGTATTAAAATAACAATTGTCAAAATGAAAAGATTGTGCTTTCAAAATAAAAATAATCTTTCCAATTATGGCTTTCGATATCGAGCCACATTTCAAAATGTTTCCATAGAATTTAAATGGAAATATTTTTGAATTTCCATTTGAATTGCGCCAGCCGATATTTTGACTGGTTGAAGCAGTTAGCATGTTCACTACAAAACTAAAGGTCCTGGATTCGAGCCCGCTCTCCGACAGTCATTAACTAAAAACACCATGCATTTTTCTCACGTCCCTTTGTATCAGTTGTTGTAGGAAAAGTTCAAGTGCTGAAGGTATAGACACTGGTTACTGAACTACACCGGATACTAATTCCGTCGGTATTATGTAGCATCGGCGAAGTAAAATAACCAATAAAAATGCCTACTAATTACAGCTCTTCAAACAATTTAATACGCCTCATTAACACCAGAGGCGCTGCAACACTGCATTATTAAAAAAATCGTGCAAAAATGCAGATTTGTAAAAGAATGAAGCTTTCCTCTATCACTTACTTCACCACCTGTCTTCTCTTTCACAATCCTTATCCTAAAGAAGGTAACACCTAGTAGTAGTTGTAGGCATTCATGGCCTGAGTGTTACTTATCTTTATTAAAAAAAAAAGAACAGACACACACAAACAGTTGCTTATGCTTCTGCTTCTTGAACTACAAACAGTCGAAGTTAAAGCAAAAGCAAAAAAACGAAACGTTATATACAACGAAGCACTTCAGCAGTCGACATGTTCAACAGTTTTTCGTTTGACTGACTTAAGGCAGAATTAGGTTGTACGTGCTGTTCTGTTCTGAATCAGCTGTTTTGTTTCTGTTCAATTGAAAGTCTGTGTGTGTGGTTTGTTTTTCCTGTTTCGTTCTGTTCCGTTGCGGACAAATCTGTAGAAAATAGAATTCAACGTTAAGTGACAGCCAAAAGTGTGTACGTATTAGTTTGTTGTGATATTTTGTACACAACTGAAATCAGTTCTATAGGTTGCCAGCTGATTCCTTGCACAGAAAAAGTAATTGCAAAATATTTTATACGGAAAAGAACGGAAAAGTAAAAACTAATGAGGACTTTATGGTATTACTGAAATCGTATCGTGCTGTTGCACATCAGCTGACAAAATCCGTAGCATGTTGATGATTATTGAAAATGTGCTGGCATCTATTTTCTGTAGATTTTTACGTAGCAAACGCCAACTTCTAGTTAACATACTCGTACATACCCGCACACGTACATATAAAGCAAAGAGAAACACAATAACATTTGACACATTTGCTGGCAGCCTCACGTTTTTACTAACTAGCATCCAGAATTAAACGATACGACAACTTCAAAAGTGCGACGATAGTCCTCTTTCACACACGTCAGGTTTACCTGATCAGTTTTAGATAAATTTTCTTTTGAACCTGCATTTGTGTTCATACACACCGTGAAGTTTGTTTCATCAATTTGCGTTGTCGTAGAGTAAGACGAATGACATAACAAAACGAAAAAACAAACTTGACTGGTACGGACGAAGCCATTACTCATATTTAAAACAAAAACAAATTTTCTTATTTTGATGTTGTCGATCGAACGTTTTCCTCGACATCGTGGAACAGACCATTAATTTTATATTTTATGTAGTTTTATCCAACCGATTCATTTGAAATAAGAATATTTTCTTGGCGAGAGGCACCAAAAGTGAGAGAGAGAAATTCGAATTTTCGAGGTGAGCTATTTTATTTCCAGTTGTTTTATTTTATGTGAAAGCTTTTAAATTATTTCTTAAAATAGGCAAACGAGGAATAGAAAATATAGGAGTTAGGACGTGATTTTCGTAATAAAAATAATCGACACTATTACAGTTATAAATTTATTTTTGTTTTGATTTCTTTGTACTTAAAAGCAGAGCACGAAAATAAACGAAAGAAATAGTTTGATTTTGTTTTGTTTCGTTCTTTGAAGTGAGTGAAACAAAAACAATGAGAATTTGTTTTTGTGAGCCAAAACCAGAGAACACAGCCGATCGACTGTAAGCCGGCTAACAGCCGCCGCCGGCCACAAACAATACATTAATTTAATCGTACGCCGCTAGAAAAGAAAATAATGGGAAATAAACGGAAACGTTTTTAAATATTTGCGGCGAATTTGACAGCATCATATAATATATATAATTTTATTGCATGCACACATGAAATTTGTTTTATATAACTAAGCAGCATAGCTGCAACCGGGTGTCCTAAGACACCTCTCTTCTTTCTTTTTTTATTTTGTGCAGGGGAAATATTTCACGTGAACAAAATGTTCGGCTTTTATTCCGGATAAGGTTGACTGTTAGTACTCGTATCTAGACCACAACACATGAAGAACTTTATATCATTTTATATATTATGTATAATGTAATGTACAATTTAACAGTTAACAAGCTATTAAAGAACTTTAAAAACGCACATTTTAAAATTTTTAGTGCATTTTTATCTAAAGGGCTTAAAATATGTTTCCTTCGGGATATTTCTACTCTTTCTGACAAACTTGCTAAGTCCATTTGATTTGGTTTGAAAGCGCCAACGTGCTCATTAAATTTTTTTTTATTCACTTTTTTTGCAGATAGAGCTCCCAAGGGAGCTATTTTATTTATATGCCCTATAAAGTGGGGGATAATAAAAACAAACGTGACAGCACGTGCAATGTAAATTTGTTTAGGGTGTGGACGTGTCTTAATAAATTTTATGGCAACTAATAATTTTACAAGCACATTGATGGCAGGGCTACACATAAAACTGAAAATTGTTCAAAAATAACTTACACGCAAAAATTTTTAAATATTTTTCTTTCTGTCAAGTGTTGGCGGGGCATTATTCATGCATTTGGTACAAGAATATGCATGTAATGGTTATTACAGGCAACCTGTTTTACCTAAATTAGTTAATTAGAGAAATAATTTGAACAAAGAGGCAAGTAAGTGCAATATACGAGTATGGAACTGTTAATGCTTTGGGGAAATTTTTATGAGTTTGAAATGCAAACGTCTAAGGCCGAGTGCCCTTCAACGAGATCTCGCAATGTACCGATTTATGGCATTGAGCCCGATAGTGGGGTTCCGGCTTCAAACATTTACAAACAATTTTCTCTTGAAAAAAAAAAAATAAATAAACAAACAAGCCCTGCACGCAAATGTTATTATCTATAATGTTATTCGAAGTCGGTGACAATGCGGTCAGCAAATGCTATATTTATATAATTGTCATTGTTTTTGTTTTTATTAGGGTGCCGTACACCAAAGGTGAAAAGGATCCCCTATTATTTTCGCTATGATATCCGTCCTTCCGTCACCCTTCTGCTGTGAAATTTTCACAGCATATGTAACATCTTTGGCCGCTTAAATATGACATTTATAATTTAAAGGGTGTTCTAAAACGAGCAATGCAACATGTTGAAATTCTAATGTAATATAAAAACAATTATACATATATAGACACTTGAAGTTTTCAAAGTTCAAAGTGTATTTTTATGCAGACTATTAAATTCTACGTTTAGTTGGTATTTTCCAACTTCTTTAGAAATTCCTTGTTTAAATCTGGCAACCACAAGCATATACGAGGTCTGATCAAAAAATAACAGTTATTTTAAATTTTTTCAAAAAGTATTTATTTATGCATCAATAAATCAATCTTGTCCCCTTCAAAGTAATCCCCCTCAGATATAATACACTTATGCCAGCGTTTTTTCCAATCCTCGAAACACTTCTGAAACGCGCTTTTTGGTATCGCCAACAGCTCCTGTTTCGATTTTTCTTTTATCTCCTCAATCGTAGCAAAACGCTTTCCTTTCATCGGTGTCTTCAGTTTTGGGAAGAGGAAAAAGTCAGCGGGGGCCAAGTCCGGTGAATACGGTGGTTGAGGCATGATAACGGTTTTGTTTTTGGCCAAAAACTCACGCACAAGCACCGATGTGTGAGCTGGTGCGTTATCACGGTGCAAAATCCATGATTGTTTTTTCCACACTTCTGTGCGTTTCTAACGAATTGCTTCGCGCAAACGGCGCATAACTTCAAGGTAGTATTCCTTATTGACCGTACGACCTTGTGGCAAGAATTCATGATGCACCACGCCATTGCAGTCGAAGAAAACAGTGAGCAAAAGCTTCACATTTGACCAAACTTGACGACCAGGACGAGCATCGTCATTGACATCTTCTTTTAAACCGGTTATACCACAATTGAACTTGTGATCTGCTCATAGTAGACTCGCCAAACGTCGCAGTCAACATTTCAAATGTCCTTGCGCATTTAATTTCATTTTTTACACAAAACTTAATACAGTTTCTTTGATAAATTTTTTTCGAATAGTAAAAAATCGAAGAGCACAACAAAAAAAAACGATTAACCTTTTTATCTGTCAAAAACAAACTGACAATCCAAATTGGCTGATATTGCCAACATAAATAAATATATAACAGAAATGTGTACCAACATAACAGAAAAAAAATGCGAAAATCGAACATACGTAACTCACGAAATTTGAAAACAACGATTATTTTTTGATCAGACCTCGTAAAAGAAAAATTAATTTTACGGAATAACGCACACTTATTTTTTTAAATAACATTACAGAATTTCTTTAAATACACAACTCTGTTTTTGGGTATTTTTCTATCCGCACGTCGCACAGTGGGAGATTTCGGCAAAAAAAAAATATAAATAATTATGCAGTTAATAAACGCGCCGTCCGATTGTTATGAAATTTCATAAGTCTGGAATTTGGACTATATATCTTCAAAGGGGGGCTAAGCCAGAAGCAGCCAAATGGGTTTGAAAAATTCAAACCGATGCACAGTAGGGGATTTCGTTAAAAAAAATGGAAATAATGCTGCTGATTCTAAGCGAGCTGAAATTTCATACAGCATTTGAGGAGGTGTCACAGAGCTTAAGTCTAGAATTTGGAAAATATATCTCTAAAGGGGGCGGAGCCACAAAGCTCCAAAGTGGGCAAACACGGGTTAATGAAAAATTCAAACCGATGCCAAGCTGATGTTTTTTAAGCTCTATTCACGAGCTTAAAAAAGCTGGCTACATTTATGGGGTTTCGCTTACAGTTTAGAAAATATTCGAGAAAAAAATTAAAATTTTGGCTTTTTTACTAACCTCAGTCCACTGTTCTGATAATGGCAAAGTCAAATATAGTTCGATTTAGAAAAAGAAACTTATTTTGGCTTAAGAATAAAATTTTTAACACTTAGGAAAAAAAATGGCACTACAGATTGATTTTTGTAGGATGTGCGGGGATGAAGAAGAACCAGAAACCATTGAACATATTCAGGCTTATCCTAAATAAAATTTCACATGGAAATTTCCGAACGTGTGAAAAATCGGTATCAAAAAAACTTCATACGATTGCGAAATAATCTGAAAATTTATGAAAAAAAATCATTCACATAGATTTGTCTGTTGGAAAAAGTGGAAATATGTTAGTTTTTAATTTTATTGGAATTGATTAAACGAAATTAAAATCCTTGTGAACGAAAAATTTGATTCGGAAATTTTCACATGTGGAATTCATGATAAGGCTGATTATGTGTCACTGCCCGAAGTTGCAACGTCATAGGCTTAGATGGCTGAGCAGACATTTCCATGAAAGCATTACTGATATCGTGAAGTGTAAACTAGAGGACATAAGGGGCTTCATCATGGAAATTCGGTGGCTCAAGGACGGATAATAGGGTCACTTCGGGCTACAAAAGGAAAGGTAAATATTACTTTTTTGGGCAACAGAAGGGAATCACAATGGACCCAATTGGGTGTCCGAGTGGAGGTGCGGTATAGCACCACCCTCCCTAACCTAGCCAAACCTAGAAAAAAAAATTGGGATCAAAAGCACAATTTAGGGCCGATTTTGACCAACATATTTAAATGTCGGTTTTGATTAATTTTTGTATGGAAAAATTACTTAAATATGAATTGATATTTAAATAAGTTGGTCGCAATTCAAATTAAATTTTTGAAAAAAGTAATTTTTCGTAATCTTTCTTTCAGAAAAAAGTGCGTTAATTATTTCGCTATTATAAAAAAATTTTGCAAAAATATTAACCCCATATATTTATACTTATTTAAAAATTAATACTATAAGAAATATTAAAAAGAAATTTTTTGTTTAAAATTTTCGATATTGAAGGAGCCCAGTCGTTTCGAAATAGACCTATTTTTGTTATAAATATCAAATTTAAGGCCTTTTTTCTCAAATTCCAAAGATGGAACCAAAAAATTTATCCTGCCAACTTAAGACATGACATGTTTTTAAATATTTCCAAAAATATTATCTGCGCCGGGCGAAAGATTAGAAAAATACAGCAAAAATACTGAAAAGTCCCATTTTGGGGATTCTACGAATTGTTTTTGGGAATTGCCGGGAAGTCAGAAGCAAATTCTATTTGTTTTTATTTTTTATTTTTTTGATAATTGCATCATATTGATAAATGCGAATTTTATAGCATTTCTTTGTGTAAGACCTCTCTCTGTGTTCTCGGGAAACTATTTATCTCCACAAATGCTGTATGAAGTGTTAGAACACTCAGACGGCCATTTTTACTTTTTTTTTTGTCAAAATCTCCCACTGTGCATCGTTAATGCGTTAATTCCGTTTAATAATAATATCACCCCAGTCGACATCAAGTCAAGTGTCACTCCCACACACCCACACGCCCGCATGAAAAGAAATTTGTTTTATAAGATAAGAGAAAGCGTTAGTTAGTTGCAGCAGCTTATTAAGTTAATATTGGTAATGGTTGTCAATTTATCAACAAATCAATATGGATATCAAATAATTTTTTCCTATTTACAGATAACGTACGCATTTCATATGCAAACTAATTGGAATCATTGAAATAATGTCGTTCAAGTTGAGCAACTACACAAACTCATTTAAAATGTCGAAATTGCTAAACGGATGGCACAATGGCAACGTGGCCATTTCACCGGAACTTGTTGAATCGCAACCGCAAATTATGAAAAATGTATTGAGAACTAGAAGACGCAGTAACAAGGTAAATAAATGTTTTCCTAAAGTGAGAACTTATTCAATGCATTTTATTATATTAGTTTTGGATATTTTCCATGCTTATTGAACGTAATCGTCCCAAGGGCAATCATGAATTAGAAGACGCTGAAACGACTTTGGAAACACCACTTCAGTATGAGCAGAAGCCTTTGGAGGAGCAAGTTTGTCTGTTGCGTGACAGTCCATTTAGAATATTGAGGGTAAGTAATAACAATTATCATTGTTGATTACGGATTGATTTTGTTTTTTATGATTATTTTGTGCATGTGAATCATTGCATAAAGCGAAACGCATTATAAAAATGCCAGCAATAATAATAGATACTGTTATGGGTTGCATTAGGTTTTCACAATAGCGAAACGAAGCAAAAGCTGTACAGTGGATACGTAACAATGTATGTAGATATGTACATATGTGGGGTATTCCACGCCAAATCAGACGGTCCGAAAAAAATATTATTTTTCAATTCTCTGCCATTTTGGTGTCTTTAGTATACGAGTATTACACATTCAAAAGATATTTGCTAATTCACAAGCCTTGTTGTATCGTTTAAAGTTGGATATGAAAAGACAATTTCAAATAAAATTACGAAAATCAGTCTGCTTCGAACGTTTTGACGTTACCGCTAAGAGACTAAAATGCACTAAAGCAATATTATAAATTTGCGTGATACTTTCTTTGCATATCGATGGCGTAATTTAAAAAGGGCGCAACTCGATTTTTTATCAAAATTGCGTTTTTAACGTTTTCTGGTAGCAAACGTATAATTATATTATCATTCAAGAAATAAGTACGTTACAGTTTAAAATAAGGCATTTAAGGCCATTTAAAAATTTATTTTTGTTCAGTTTCTTCCTTCTCCTATTTATAAAATATCGAAAATTCGAGTTACGCCTTTCTTATAGTAAGCCATCGATATCTAGCATTGTTATCTCACTGCAGCTTCAGTATTTTCATTCTACAATAAGAATAGAATATACTGAACCTGATAATGATTTAGAAATTATTCCTGATTAAAATTCATTCTAGTTCAATTAAAATAATAAAAATTTATGGCGCATAATGAAGCTAAATTTGCTTAAGTCTACTTAAGTGATTATTCCATGTTGCCACAGATATAGCCTTACCAAGTGTATAAAATTACCTTATAAAAGTACCTTTTGAAGGAGTACCTTTAAAAAGTACGCTTTGGAAAAGTACTTTAAAAATCCATTTTTTAGAAAATTACCTTTTAAAAAGTTATTTGCTTAAAAAAAAAAATATATATCGCTTAAAATATGTATATTTGAAAAGTGCTTTTTAAAAATATCTATAGAAAAGTATCTTTGAAAAAAGCACCCTTCAAAAAAGTACCTTTTAGAAAAGTACTTCAAAGTACTACTTTTTTAGGAAATTAAAAAGATTTTTTTTAAGTATACTTCAAAAAAAAAGTGTCACTTAATGTATGTCAACTTTTTGTCGCGTGCGACATCAAACAAATATGTTTGTTTTTCAAAGAAAACGACAGTTTTTTTTACTTCTTTATGTATTTGTGTAGACAGTTAGCAGCTCTACATTGGGTTAAATTTTAAGAACAATCGAATCACATTTCTCTGAAACACAAGCTTAATTGTTTGCTGTCGCACGCGACAAAAAAGTGTACTTTCCCGTGGAAGTGTCCATATGTACATTTGTAAAATACTTTCAATAAAGTACCTTCAAATATGTCTATAGAAAAGTATCTTTGAAAAAAGTACCGTTGAAAAAAGTACATTGAAAAAAAGTACCTTTAAAAAGGAACTTTTTGGAAAAGTATCTATTTTAAAACAAATCCCCTTTTAACAAATTACCTTTTGAAAGTACTTTTAATAAAGTAACTTTCAAAATGCCTCCTGAAGAATAATTTTGCAAAAAAAAAATAGCAAATTTTTTTTTTCCTTTTCACTCATAAACCACATACATACATATGTATGAATAAGTGCATATATAAATACTAGGGTATTCGTTCGGTTAACCGTTAATTGTTGGTTAACCTACTGACGATTTGTTAAAGCAACAATGAAATGCATATAAACATCACTTAAACACCAGCAAATAAATTTTATTTATATTGTACATATTTATGATTTTTTGCTTGAATTAGTTTAAGAATTTTTAGGTTTTTTTTTTTTGTTTTACTAATAAACTCAAATTAATAAATAATTTATGCACTTTTTTATTTGTTCAAATTACTTGATTTATGAAAAAATTTATAATTTAATACCGAAACTAACCGATTAAGCCAGAACCTCGATTAGTTAATCGAGCGATTAGCCGATTAAAGCAAAACCCCGATTAAATGAATACCCTAATAAATACCCAGTTGGCCAACTTGTCGCAGAAGACACTTTCATCAACGACTACTTAAGGAAATTTTGACCTTTGTCATGCAGCAGGATATTTGTTGAATTTGTTGATTACAGCTTCTTTTTCAAAGACTGGGTAAAAGAAAAACTGCTCAACCTGACATGCATTAAACTAGTTGGTGGATATTTTATATTTTTCTCAAGCTAGTCTTGCAAACGTTCAATTTGTCTAATTGTGTCTAATTTCATTAACGAAAATATTATAGAACTTGTAATTTCTGCAGGGACAAGGAAAACATGAGCGAAAGTGTTGTTTTTGTTGTCGTGCTTAAACTTAGGGGGCACTGATCTCCTCAACGCCTTAACATTGTCCTGCATCCATCTAGCAGGATGTCTGACATACATGGCCAACTGGGTACTCGTATGTATTGTAAAATTTGTTCAATTTTAATTATTTTTATTTTTTTGGTGCAATGAACCTTTTAAAATTGTCATGTACTCGTATGTAAGTCCTAGAATTGCGTTTTAAAAATTGACATTATTCTCTGCGAAGGTTATTGGATACATGTGTGGCCAGCAATAAACATTGTTCATTGAACTTCACACTGCACTTCAGTAATAACACTTTCCAATGCCTCTAATTTGTTTAATAAGTATTTAGCCAAATGACGAGTTTAGTGATGTAAATGTCACTCATACTTGTACATACGAGTACTTCCTAAAGCGCATTGGAATCGTTCCGTTCAGTCATAAGTTTGTTTTATTTATTAAGTGAATTAAATAAGTTTTATTATGTCCAGCAAGTATGTGCACATTTACAAGAGTGGGGAATAAACACATCTTCAAAATTCAAGGTTATACATTTAGTTAATAAAAAAAATAACACTTTTTAATTCAAGGGACGTGCGATTACAATTTTTATTAAAGCCTCGAAAAAGTAAACTCAAAAATTAAAAATTATTTTTGTACAATTCCCTGCTGACAAATCAATTAGAAATAAATTCATGCAACATATTGTTGTGTTTTCTGTTGGCGTTAAATTATATTTTTAGGATATAAAATAAGGATGTACATAAATATACACACACATACATACATACATTCATACAAATGCACATGTATACAAAAATTAATTAATATAAAAACATTTACTTGAAAAATTATTATTTTAAATATCGTTCCCTTTCTTTCGATTTTATCGTAAGCGACATGTTATCGAAGACTTTTTTATTGAAATTAAAATTTCATGGGCCTATAAATAGTTTGGAATTATCAAAATGCCAATATTTTTGATAACTAAGCGACAATTTACATATTTGAATATTAAAAAAAAAAAAATATTTTCCTTAAAAATTAAATTTTTGTCGCTTACGATTAAATCGAAAATAAGGCTCGATATGAATCTTGAAAAAAAAATTCGGAAAAGCAACATTACGAAAATTTGCTTTTAAGTTACCACTTCCAAAAATAATTGCAGACGTTCTTTAAAACATATTTATTTATTAACACATACATATATTTATTAAAAGTACATTTTGTTAAAAGTACAAAAAGTACTTTTTGTTAAAATTTTTGTTAAAAGTACTTTTTGTTAGAACTTTATTTAAGAAAATTTTGGAACACTTTTTGTTAAAAAAAAACACTTTTTGTTAAAAGTACTTTTTGTTTCAAGTATTTTTTGTTTAAAGTACTTTTTGTTAAAATACTTTTTGTTAAAAGTACTTTTTGCTTAAAGTATTTTTTGTTGAAAGTACTTTTTGTTAAAAGTACTTTTTTGTTAAAAGTACTTTTTGTTAAAAATACTTTTTATTAAAAGTACTTTTTGTTAAAAGTACTTTTTGTTAAAAGTACTTTTTGCTAAAAATAATTTTTATTAAAAGTAATTTTTGTTAAAAGTAGTTTTTGTTAAAAGTACTTTTTGTTGAAAGTACTTTCTGTTAAAAGTACTTTTTGTTAAAAGTATTTTTTGTTAAAAGTACTTTTTATTAAAAGTACTTTTTGTTAAAAATACTTTTGGTTAAGAGTACTTTTTGTTAAAAATACTTTTTGTTAAACATACACTTTCTGTTAAAAATACTTTTTGTTAAAAATACTTTTTATTAAAAGTACTTTTTGTGAAAAGTACTTTTTGTTAAAAGTACTTTTTGTTAAAAATAATTTTTATTAAAAGTAATTTTTGTTAAAAGTACTTTTTGTTAAAAGTACTTTTTGTTGAAAGTACTTTCTGTTAAAAGTACTTTTTGTTAAAAGTACTTTTTGTTAAAAGTACTTTTTGTTAAAAGTACTTTTTGTTAAAAATACTTTTGTTTAAAGTATTTTTTGTTAAAAGTACTTTTTGTTAAAATTACCTTTTTTTAAAAGTACCTTTTGTCAAAAGTACTGTTATTTTTATTAATTTTTTTTTTAATAAATTTTTAATTCTTTAAACTTTTTTAACAAGTACCATTTTTACCTTTTCCAAAAAAAGTATGTGTAACTTACCTTATCAAAAAGTAGTCATTTTGAAAATATTTTTTTAAGAGTGACTCTTTTAAAAAGAGTTTGGTGGTTTTAAATACCTTTTAAAGAAGTTACATTTTTACTTATGGGCATTTCCACAGAAAAGTCAACTTTTTGTCACGTTATGTTATTTGGTGGCATGGCTTGTTTTCAAAAAACAACGTATATTCTATACTCTTCTTTTGGATATTGGTTTAGAACGTAGCTCTACATTTATTAAAAATGTGGCTCTCAAAGCAAAAAGTCTGGCGACCACTGTTGTACCAATTTTATAATTTGTGTTGATATACGTCTCTTAAATTGTACTTTCGTCATCCTGGAAGCTTAAATACACAGAAAGCACATAGAACACGAAATACATCATGCATGTAGTTTTTTTTTTTTTTGTAACAAAAAGTCTTTTAATAAAATATTTAATAACTCAATCAGTTTCTAAGGAATTTATTAACACAAATCTGCAAATTACTCGTGATCAATTATGTTTTATAAATAAAGTCATAAAAAGTATGGTTCCAGTACAAAGATAGTGCCTAAGAGCGAATCCAAAGTAGAAAAGTGACGAAAAACCGAAAAAGTTATGTTTGGTGAAAAAATACACACATGCATACATATGAGTATATTTTAAATTTACTGAAACAAAATATACATGGTTCGAAAGGCCTTCGTCTCCTGTTTCTAAATCCGTTTATAAATTTAAAATCGCTTGGTATTTAAGTTAGTTAGACGTGGATAAGTGCATACGGGTACGAAAAACCGGTTTTTCCCCGTAACTAAAGATTTTGGGGGTGTTTGGAAAATTTCAAATACAGACTGTTGTTATACTCGACAATTCCTACCAGAAAAATAGTAACACGTCACAGGAATTTTTTTTTTGTCACACAGTGTTAACAGCCTTGTGTTTAAGAAAGACTGGAAGAACTCGTTAGCACCTGATTCAATGTCGTCACTTATGCTGAATTAATGCCCGTTTTTTCTTCCACATAAGGTTAAAAACACTATTTTTGTTTAGAATAAGCGAATCAAAGCATAGAAACACAAATTATGTACCTTAAATCATGCATTTGTCTACCTTCAATGTGTAAACGGCACTTTCTCTTGCGTGAACTCTCCCTCCTCTGGAAAAAATATCAAACTTTCACCATACTAAAGAAATTCACCACGCTACACAAGTAAATAACAGTAATAAAATCACTGCCCAATATTGCCAGTGGTACAAAACGAAAAGGGACCAAAAATAAAAAACAAAACAAAAATAATGAAAGTCCATTTATTGTATTAACTCTGCTGTATCTTGTCTGCCAAGCTGGTGACTATAAAAGCACTTCATATCCTGTGCACGACTTTAGTCTTTTGCAGTCAAACGTTGGCTCAATTTAAAAAACCAAAACTAAGCGGAATATTTTTCTAAATCAATTAAAGTGGTTACAAAAAATAATAATTATTAAATAAATTTCAAAATTCTTAAGAATATTTAAAGTATACATATGTATTTATTTTTGTACTGAATTAAGTAAAAGAAAGTGGAGTGTTTTTAAACGATTTTGTTTATATGTATATATTTTTTACTGTCGTATTCTAAAAAATAATAATTTGGGCTTCCATAAAAATTTTGATTAATAGGCAGATTTTGTAAAAAAATGCGTTTTAAATTTGTATCAAAAAAAAAAATTGCGTTTCAAATTTGTATCAAAAAAAATAAAAATAGCGAAAATTCGCTTCAAAAAATATTTTTTCCATAAAAAAATTTGAAAACGAAAAAATCGTTTGTATTCACAAAATCTAGCCTTAAAGCACACTTGAAATACAAATTTATTTATTTACACCCTTATGCAAAAACGATTGCTAAAGTTAAAGCATGCGTTAAAACCGGTTTTGCCATACAAAATTCATTTGTTAAATCAACTTTAAATTTAACAATCGTTTTTGCATAAGAGGGTTAGTCTTTACATATTCGCTGTTGTTCGCATTTAGCTCGATTTTAAAAATTTCTTTCACTTTAAGAATTTTTAAATAAATTTTGAAAATCTTAGCTTGATTTAAGATAAAACTTCTTCCAATCTCTAATAGCCAAACTATCGTAAGAACTTAACGTAACTTGCAGTTAGGTATGCACTCGTATGTAATTCATATATAAGATTTTGTATATTAATATTTCAATCAACACTTAAAAGCCATTCCAAAAGGCAAAAATTATTAAAATAACTTTCTCACTGTAGTTAGTCCTATTTTACACTATGCAAGTCTTATTGCTAAGCCGATTAGTTTGTTAGGAGAGAGAGGTGAGGGGAAAAGAAACGTTTCTGTTCCCCTCGTCTTTCTCTCCCACAAAACTAATCAGCTTATCAATAAGACTTGCCTAAAGTAAACTAGGACTTAGTTTATTAATGTTTATTTTTCATATTAGAAGGATTAGCAAAATAACATTTTAAAGGATACTAGACAATACTTTGTCTCAAAAAAACTGCCAGTTACTAATGCGATTTGCTTAATTAGATCAATTGGTTTGGAAGTCAGCAAGTATTTTGAGGATCCTCTCTTCCTTAATATCGTTCTGGTAAATATTCAATTCAATTGCTTCTGCTAGTTGTGTTTATTTAATTTTAAGTATCAACTAATTTTCTATTCCTGCAATCGAACATTCTTGGAGTGAGTTTATTACAAAGAAAAAACAAGCAAAAAATATTATTGATTTCCTCGAGAAAATAGTCTATTTCACTGGTGGGCAAATTTCTATTTTTGGTTGGAAAATAGTTTAAGAGGATGTTAATTAAATCAGTTTGAAATGTGTTCCACCCAATTTGAGTGCTTTCCAAAATAAAGTTAAAATCGGGCAAAGTTTGGAAAGCTTTGCTAATTATGAAGGGGTTCACCTGGATATGTGGGACTTGAGTGCCAAATTCTTCTAACTAAAAATAATACGTTTTTCAGCCAAAATGAAAGCATTTTGCTAATTAAATTATTCATCCCAAGATAAGTAGTTTGTGTTTTGCATTTAAATCGCCATATAAAATTGGATCGTCGTAACTGCTAGAAAATTTTAAAATGTAAAAAATACCACCGCAAATGTCTACAAAAAAATAATGCAAAAAAATAAGTCAACAAATAAATTTAAAAATTTAAGTCCAGAGACCTGTTGCTCAAACCTAAAAAATTTTTTTAATGGAAATAATTGTGGGATTCAAGCGGTCATAATGTTTTAAAATTTTTGTTTGAAAGAAAAAACAAAAGCAAACACAATTATATTAAAATAGTTTAAAACATTATGACACTTGAGGACCACTTTCACCAACTCTATTTAAATATCAATTGATATTTCGAAGTTATTTGTTGAGCTTCTCATTTTTTTTTTTAATGAAAGTTCAACATAATCAGCCTTGTCATGAATTCCACATGTGAAAATTTACGAATCAAATTTTTCGTTCACAAGGATTTTAATTTCGTTTAATCAAACTAACATATTTCCACTTTTTCCAACAGACAAATCTATGTGAATGATTTTTTTCATAAATAGTCAGATTATTTCGCAATCGTATGAAGTTTTTTCATACCGATTTTTCACACGTTCGGAAATTTCCATGTGAAATTTTATTTTTGATAAGCCTGAATAACTCTTTGCCTGATGAGCTGCATTAGCAACAGTGAAATGCGCAAGGGATCCAGCTAAACCCCTCAATAATCAATTTCAATGTATTTTTAATGAAAAAATATTTTACTAAATAAATAAAATAATAATTTAGGATTATTAGTGCAGTGCGTTAAATGTTTAACTTAATGTGTAACAATTCACACAAAAAACACTAATTTAAAAATTCACAAATATTTTTCTTAATTTAATTCCTTATTGTGGTTGAACTCTACTGATGAGTTGTTGCTTAAGCGGCAGCGAAATGCATTTAGCAGTGCTTCACCCACCCACCCCTCAGCAAATGAGCTTTTTAAACTAATATTTTTAATTATATCGTTATATTAAATACAAAAACTTAAACCTGAAGCAACGCTTTCTCTTAAAACACATTTTAACCGCATTTCGTCGGTTTTCAGTAATTTTTGCACAAACACAAAAATAAAAAAACAGATGTATATATGTGCGTACATGTGTTTGTATATATGTATGTATATGTAACCGCTATGTTAACATTATTATTTTAATATTTCATACTTAATATTTGAATAGAGTAGATAAAATCATTTATTTTTACCCAAAATAAATTATCACCTGCACCTGAAGTGAACTAATCTTATTGGATTTTAACTAATAAAATTACAAACTGTCAAATCGATTTATCTTTAAATGACAAGAAATAATGTGTGTTTGTATTGCAAGAGATAATTTAAATAAAATATTTTTTGCATTATGTGTTGTTGCCTAAAAGTATGCTTTACATTATTGTATAAAACCAACACTGTTGCCAGATATTTTTGATACTAAATCAGCAAAATTCAATGAAAAAATCTGCATAAACAAATCATTTTCAATATTAGAAAAAAATTGGATTCCAAGATATTTTTGGATTTGTTCAAAAAGAACAACATTTTTTTTGCTTTGTTTAACCCTTGCGCCCCTACTAGGATTATATGTCCCAGCAGTTTTTCTTACGTCCTAACTTTTTTTGTACGCTTTATATTCTAATATCTAATATATCCCAATAAAGTTTGAAGCATTATCTGTAGTGTAATTAAAAAAAAAATATATATATGTTAAACGATATTATACCGGTAGGTCATTTGTGCCCTTTTTCTCGCTGACCGAGACATCATTTTATAAATACAGCTCCAGGTATTGCGTTTTTATTCACAATTTTATACAATAACAAAAAGTAAGTTAATGGAATATCAATCCTGCAAAAACTACCATTGTTCCTTTCACAGGGAGGAGAACACTTCCAAGCTGGCAAAACATCCGAGTAGACAGCAAAGCCTTCGTCAGACTTAAAAAAAAGTCAATCGAATGAAGCTAGTTTGATAAAAATCTACATCTTTCCGGCAAGCTTCAGATCTGCAAGGTCAACCAATTCCCATATTATATTTTTTTTAAATCATACTCGTAACATGAAATAAATGCTTTTATTAATTAAAGAGATTTCCTATTCATGGGAATATAAATAAGAATAGTTGAGCATTTTTGAGTAAACATTAAACAATGTAAAAACCTTTAACGGCCGTTACAAGCTCACAGGGACTTTAACGGCAAGTTTTGTACGAAGAACTTTGCAGTTGAAGGGACGTTAAAAGAACAAAAGATGAGGAAACTAAAATTCAAGTACATAGTTTAACATTCTTAATCTGGGCACAAACCTGTGATATTGCTGTCACACAGTATTATTTAAAAATGTTTTCCCAGAACTTTTTTTCTGTTCTCTTTGTTGAGCATTCGAATTTGTGTGTTTCTTATATTGCAATTCAAAAGCAATTTCTTTGGATTCGAATTTCAGATTTGACCAATTTAAATGTAAATTTTTCGAGTCTTGTCCCTTGCGGATATTTTGCAGTAACAGGCAGACAGACATACCATAATCCTTAACTTGGCTCCTTTACTAAACGTGACATTAAAGTAGAAGGGAAAAAAATTAGATCTCTTGCATTTGCGATGAAGTAAATAAAAGAATTAGATGTAATAAAATATTATATTCTTTTATAAATTCGCAAACAATCACTCCAAAAAAAAATTAAAATATGTAAATTAAAATTTCATTCAAAAACAAAACAAATTGGAACAAAATACGCAGCTGGAAAACAGCGAATAAACAAAAAAAATAAATCAAAACTTATTTAAAATTTCCTTAATTTAAGATAATTTTTTAGATAAACAATAACTCTAAATTGATCTAAAAACTTTTAAAGCTAAAGCTAAAGATATGAAGTGAAAATAATTGTTTAAACAAAAACTATTTTAAACGAAAGTAGAAAAAACATTAATAAAAGTTAACAAGCTAATAGGATTTGAAAATAATAATAAAAAAAAAAACAAAAAGTGTTAAATTGTAAGAGAGAAAGCTTATGATAAGAATGAATTCTAATATGAAAAGCTCTTCTAAACGTCATGCTATTGTAAAACCAATACGTTGTTTAATAAACGGTTGCGCTCGCGGTGCCAAACTGGCCGTCACCACTCCCTTTAAATTGTCAACACAGTGGACACAAATGTTAGTCATGCCACCGGTACCGGCAGTAACTATTGAGGATTTCATACAGGTATTGTACGCGTAATTAATTTTATCTTTTAAATTATTTTAAGGAGAGCTTAGTCATCTCACGTGGATGGCATCGATAGGCCTTTCAAACAAATAAAAAAAATTTGGTGATGTTTTGTTTTCTTTAAATTTCAAGATAGGAAGCGCTCAAGCAAAGATTCCACTATCGGCCTAATGTACCAACTTTCATCGGCTCACTGCAATAAAATCATAAGTAATAAACCAAAATTAATTTAGTTAATTTTTATCATTATTGTTCGAACTTCAGTTGTTTCTATATTTTATGATTTGATCAGGCTAAAGTTCGCATCGCTTTGTAAGCCAAATTACAAGTGATAATTATTAATGAACAAATAACACCAAAGTTAAATGTAAATATTCTGACAAACACTAGTAGAACGGAAAAACCGCCTGTTTTCGCAGGCCACTACGCCTTCATCATCAGCTTTCTTTGTGTTTGGTCCACTGTGTGTGGTGTCAGTTGATGTGGATTTCTGCTTTATATACGCAACTTTTATTGCAAATGGAATATGTGAATTGTTTTGATTCATCGTATTACAATTTGCTGAAAGCTTTTTCTGTAATGAAAGCTCAATTTTATCAACTCTAAATTTATAACAGTCTTGCCATTGTCGTTTGTTCTTTACTAATTATGCACATGTTAGTTAATTTGCTTATTTTTGGTTTTATTTTGGTTTTATTTAATTTACTTTCCAATCAATTCTGGAATTAGTCTATATGGCTTTATTACCAATGAATGCAGTGTAGTGCAATATTGTCCTTATATTTTAATTAGTTGGATAGTGGGAGCTCGGCTTTATACCCCAAACGATTTTATGCATTAGAAGAAAATATTTTAAACGCTTAAAATAAAATAAAATAAAGAAATTATAAGCAATGTATAGCTGAGCTTTCTTCTTTGAAGAGTTTCTTACAAAAAAAAATTCAAAGCCATTTCCTGCATTGAAATTTCATTAGTATTTGCTGTCATAATAAAAAAACAGAAGAGAGGTGTCTTAGGACACCCGGTTATAGCTATGCTGTTTAGTTATATAAAACAAATTGCATGTGATGTCAAATTCTTCGCAAATATTTCAAAACGTTTCCATTTATTTCCCATTATTTTCTTTTCTAGCGGCGTACGATTACATTAATGTATTGTTTGCGGCCGGTGGCGGCTGTTAGCCGGCTTACAGTCGATCGGCTGTGTTCTCTGGTTTGTGCTCATGTGCAAAAACAATACAATAACAAGTTCAGCAATCGTTCTCATTGTTTAGGTGGTTTTGTTTTTGTTTCACTCACTTCAAAGAACGAAACAAAACAAAATCAAACAATTTTTTTCGTTTATTTTCGTACTCTGCTTTTAAGTACAAAGAAATCAAAACAAAAATAAATTTATAGCTGTAATAGTGTCGATTATTTTTGTTACGAAAATCACGTCCTAACTCCTGCATCGCGCAATAAATAGCATAGCTATAATAAATTTTTTATAAAAAAACAGCATTTATTCTCAAACGACTTTCATGTTGCATATATAAATGTGTTGCATACATACATATATGTATGTATGTACAAAAAGAAGTATGTATGTATGTATATTTATCTACTACATAATACGCATATAAGCACAAATACATACTCACATGTGTGTGTGTGTACAAACGTCTGAAAATACACATGTTACGCTCAAATCTATTGACAAAAAACTTTCACTTTAAACTCTCAACAAGACAAAATTTTATTTAATTTTTGAAATTTAGTTTTTCTTTTTAGTTTTAGTTTTCAAGAAAATTCCCAAAAGTGCAAAAGCATAAACAATTTGAGCTTATTCTTACATTGCTACGAGGATAATTTAAAAAATTCTGTTTTACTTTCAATCAATGTCGAGTATGGCTAATAACAGCCCGGTAACTATATGTATTTTTTTTTTTTTTTGAATGTATGCTTTTTGTGTTTATTTTACTAAAAATTAGCCTTAATAACCCTTATTTTTTTTTTATTTGTCACAACAAATCTCACTAGAAGTTGTGGTCTTTGATGACGTCATGTGCAGTCAGTGTTGCCATATACGTTTGAGGAAACAAAACTGCCTATATCGAACAAAAAAACTGTTTTCGAGAAGTAAAAACCGCCCAAAACAATTCGAACAGTATTACATACTCGCATATCTCTTACAGAACCCTTCAATAGAATTTTTCTTGAGATTAAGTTTCGTTACACTGTGTGACAAATTTTAATGAAATCGAAATACCTGTGACGTGTTACTATTTTTCTGCAAAACAACAATGTGTATTTGAAATTTTCCAAACACCCCCAAAATCTTAAGTTATGAGTGAAAACCCGGTTTTTCGTACCCGTATGCACTTATCAACCTCTAACTAACTTAAATATCAACCGATTTTAAATTTATAAACGGATTTAGAAAGAAGAGACCAAGACCTTTTGGACTGGACCATATATATTTTGTTTCAGTAAATTTCAGATATATGTCTGCATTGTTTCGGTATTTTTCGACACTTTTCTACTTTTGATTCGTGCTTAGGCAGTATTTTTGTACTGGAACCATACTGCTTATGACCTTTTTTTATAAAACATAATTGATTAATATTTATTTATTTATTTATTTATTTATTTACTGAGTTATTAAATATTTTATTAGAAGCTTTCTTTGTAAACTACCTGCATGATGTATTTCGCGTTCTTTTATGCGCTTTTTGTGCATTTAAGCCTCCAGGATGATGAAAGTACAATTTAATAGACTTATATCCATACAAATTTGTACAATTTGTACAACAGTGGTCGCCAAACTTTTTTCCTTGTATGACAATTTTATAACAATCGTAAGGCCTCGTTTAGTAACTGCAGAATTGTTTCCATTTTTTCCCCCAAAATCCTCTACTGTACGACAGACATGCGATTTCAACAGGACAGCTCATGCCACCTTAGACATCCTGCACGAGCGTTATGAGGGCCCGGGTCATCTGAAGTGGAGGTGATGTGTGAACTGGACATTTCACATTTCGGATTCGCGGCGGCCATTTGCACGATGTTATATTTAAAACGTAATTGCATAGATAGCACCTTAAAACGAATAAAAAATGTCTCACACACACTGTGTTTTATTTAAATTGAAAGTTAGGAAGCGTGTAATGAAATACCCTTTAAATAAATGCATAAAATTTTGATATCTAATCTTATGCGCAGAAGTTTTGTTTGATTTTTTAAGATTTTTTCTATAACGCACCAAATAAAATAAATGCGTTTGCAAATTAGCGCAATCAACATTAGATAATTAAATATTCTTAAAAAAAAATTTTAATTTTGTAAAAATTTTGCATACATTTTTAGGCAGCTGAGGCCGGAAATATGGACGATTTCAAAAGATTGTATCAGGCCGACAATACACGCTTGAATCTACAAGATGGCAAAGGACGTACGGCTGCACATCAGGCGGCAGCTCGTAACAGAGTTAATATTTTATTTTATATACGTGATCAAAATGGAGGTTATTACAAACAAACAAAAACTCTTGCGACATTCCTTTATAATTTCATAATATTTTACTTGTCTGTCCTGCTTTTTTTTTCTCTCTTTTTGCATAGATTTCAATATCAAGGATAACAGTGGCAATACACCGCTACACATGGCCGTAGAATTCGATTCATACGATGCCTTGGACTTTCTGCTGTCAATGTAAGTTGTTTTTGATTTTAAACATTTTTTATTGCCGTTTTCTCACAAACATTGATTGTAGCCTTCCCTTAACCTCCTTCCTCATTCTTTGCTAAAAAAGAAAATATATTTGCAAACGTGCGGCCACAGTTGGCATTCATTGTCTGCTTCAAAAGGTGACAAAATGTTCATTAGGCAGCCATTTAAAACGGCAATTTGTGGCATCATTCGTAACCACTGGTGAAATGTCAATTAAGTCTTATTTTTTCCACAGCCACTTAAGTTTTGCTTGTAACTTCTCAGTGTTTCGTTCTTTGTTTTTAATGTACATACGAGGTGTGTTCAAAAAGTATCGCGAATTTGATCCAGAGGGTCATAACTGGTGACGAATCGTGAGTTTATGGTAATGACGTGGAAACCAAAGCTCAATCATCTCAATGGAAGCTGCCGCACGAACCAAAGTAAAAATCGAAGACGAGCCAAAACACGTGCAAGCAAAGCAGCTGTCAACAATTAACTGAACATTCAAAATGGCCGAAATTGTCGGCATAAGTGAGAGACATGAGTACCAACATAACGCCACAAAAAAATCAAAATTCGAATATTCGCGATACTTTTTGAACACACCTCGTACATACATACTCGTATGTAAATATTTTCACTTTTTTCCCCATCCCCAACAGTGATAAACTGTATGAATGAATAAACAGGGTAAACAAATGAAGTGATTTTTCTCTTCTTGGTCTCTTGCCTGTTGTAAGGAGATGATAATGTGTGTGTGTGTGTGTGTGTGTGTGTGTGTGCACGCACACATTTATTTCATTTATTTAAAAAATATATACATATATTTAAATCAAGCCATTTAAATACTTAAAACCGAATTGCTGTTATAATTTAATTTCTTAATTACTTTAATTAATATGAATTGGAATATTAACTTTATAATGAAAATTAATTGACTTTCAATAGACGCCTTCAAGCAGACAATTAGGGCCAATCCCACGTTGTCGACAACGTTCGACTTGTCCCACACTTACATTTGGAACAACAACAAAATATTAAAATTTGTTTTTGTTTTGAATGCAAGTGTGCGACAAGTCGAACATTGTCGACATCGTGGGATTGGCCGTTAGCCTTAAGACTCAGTTAAGGCCCCGTTAGCCGAATGTAATGGAATGTAACTGCAACGGTAGGAAACAGCAGATCGATATTGTTATGTGAAAAGTAATGAAAATGGTTACAGAGATGTAATCGGAATGCAAGAATCTGTTCATTACATTGCAGTCGGCTAACTGAAATAAGTCTTTGCAGGACATCGTAGCGAAAACATTAGGGGTTCTTTTCACCTTGGGTGTAAGGCTTTATAAAGCCTTAATAATACAAATTTTGTATGAAAATCTTTTTTAAAAAGCCTTAATAACACAATGATAAAAAATCGAACTTTCCGATTGGGAATGGGATTTTGCAATTGCAAATGAAAGTTGACATTATCCATAGCAAAACCTTGAAAGCTTTTTTTTAGTTCAGTGCGAAATTTTTTCCTTACACGCATTTGAAGTTGTTGATTTTGGAACGCTGTCTAAAGCTTGGTACTCTGTTCACAATTTCGTGCGAAATTTTGTCAAACTACATATAAAAGTATTTGGTATGAAATATTTGCGAAATAAACTTGCAAAAGTAGTACTCTATTCTTATTGCGAAAAACACGTAAAATCTATCTGGCAGCATGTTTTTCCATGCAAAATGACTCTGGCATCATTTTAGTTTCAGCTGCGAAACAACATGAGCAGTACTTTTTTCACACGGAATTTCAACAATGTTGCATACTTTGAAGCAATAAAAGCGAGAAATTTATAAAAACAGAAAACCGCAAGTTGGGCTACATTTAGTACATGTCAAATTTTTCACGCGAAATAATCAATGTTGCTGAAATTTGTTCGCAACTTCGAACAGAGTACTAAGCTTAACAAGGAAAGATTATTGAAAATTTTATGAAATAATGCTTATTTAATTCTTTTTACCCTGGAAAGTTGTGGTATCTTACTGTTCTTGGGGTCGAGCAATTTATTTCCGATATTTATTTTTACCTAAAACTGACGCTAGATGGCGCTGTTATACAAATGGTTATATTTCTTGTAAATTTTCAAAATCAACAACTTTAAGTGCGTGTAAAAAAATCTCGCACTGAACTAAAAAAAACCCTTAAAGGTTTTGTTATGGATAATGTTAACTTTCATTTGCAATTGGTCTCATCCCATTTTGGTTATTGCACTGTGTAATTTATATAAATAAGGCTGCAAGTTTTTAATTATATATTATTCCCAAAAATACCCAGCGAAAAAATGTGCCTTTTCCCCAAAAAAATCCCCTGGGCATTTTAATGAAATTTTTATCCCCAATCGCAAACAAAAATATCCTATTAGGGGACAAATTCCCAAAAGCTGAGAGCGCTGCCTGTATGACTTTTGCAATTTTACACAAAGTATCAAATGTTGGATTCAATCAGTCTTATCGGGAATAAAAGGCGAACATTTTATTCACGTATACTAAAACAAAAACAACGCAAATATTGGCGATCAAAATTTTAGGGAAAGGGAACACTTTTCATGTAAACTTTTATTCCCGATAAGGGCCAATATTCAATATAGCATCAAATTGCATGAGAAGCATTTCGTAAAATTTATAAATAATTTTACATTCCTTAAATCGGTGTTGCCATACAAAATTCCTACATTAAACCAACATTAACTTTAAAAATCATTTATGAATACCGGTGCAAGTATTTATATACATACATATGTATATTATTCTTAATTCTCCCCTTTTATGTATATCTCTCTTCCTCTGCCATAGACCTGTTGATACCAGCATACTCAATGACAAGAAACAAGCTGCTTTACACTTAGCAACGGAATTGAATAAAGTCGAGGCATTAAAAGTGCTGGGTAAACATCGCAGTCATATTGATATAAAGCAGGGCGGAGAACATGGACGCACCGCTCTACATTTGGCAGCCATATACGATCACGAAGAATGTGCCAGAATCTTGGTATGCAAAACGGTATTTTCATTAGTTTTCTATTTCACACCTTTATTTGCAAGACTTAGATATTTGTTAATTCTTTTGTTTTATTATTTCACAAAATAAAATAAATATGTACTCGTATACTCGTGTACTCGTGTACTATATTCATTTATTTATGTGTGTACTACATATAATCAAATAAATTAAACTTTATTCCATGTGTGCTCGTATTTTGTGATGATGAAGGATGCAACTATATAAAGTAGGAATATTTGCTACATTTATTTTAATATTCATTTCTTTTACAAAACACAGTTACTTACTTACATACATATATTAATACATACATACATTTACATTCATCTTTAGAAATACCACAAACCGTTCGTTTAATTTTTTGACAGCAGGAAATTTTACAGTAACAAAAATATACGCAATGTTTTTTTTCGCAGTGTTGCATTTCATATCAATATGAGTTTACTTTATTGAATTCGCCTTTATGACAATTTATTTACTGAAGAATGAAAATTTTGCCAACAAAACACTGGTTATAAATATGAATAGTAACAGTCGGCACAAGTAATGCAAGAATTCGCCTTTTGACTCTCTCACTCATGGATATGTTAATGTCTTTTAGCTCAAAAAATTTTTTTGCGAGTGGAAAAAATCTTTGCTCTTATTCCAAAGAAAATCAACAAGAAAAAAATTATTTTAAGTCGGTGGTCAGTGAGCGTGTAATTTTTAGTGAAAAAATTGCTTTTTTTAAACGTCGCGTAAAAAAGAACAACTAATTGAAACATGTATTAATAATTAATTGTTTTATCAATAGATAAAATTAATTATTTGTATTGAATAGCGAAATCACTGACGAAGGGTTATGCAGATGGTGGCAATCGGGCAAAAATACAACCCTGATCTGATGAATTGTCTTTTGAACACTTTCATTGCCTCCATCATACCAAGGTAGTACTTTCTCAAAAATCGCACGATTGTGTATAATAGTATATCAAGGCCTTAAGAAGGTTTGCATTTAAAGATTTATTTGAGTTTTTTGACCAGTTGAGACCACTGTACTTTAATTGAGAACCACAAAATCTTAAGAAACTTTTGTAAAGAAAATCAAACTCATAGTCTTAATTCGTACTCGCATGGTTTTACCAATGTTATTATCCCACTTGGCCAGATTGGTGTGCACGACATTGTCATCTATGTTTCTTGTACGACTTGTCCCCTGTTTAGTTTAGATTTCCAGTCGACAATTATCGTTCACGACAATCTCAGTGACAATGGCTTTTATGTTGTACTCAATTAAACACTTTTGACTTTGTTGATGACAATCTGAGCGGCAAGTCAACCACATGAATATGTTGGCCTCTTGTTGGCAAAGTTTTAGTTGCTGCTGGTAAGCGCGAAAACTCATAAACATGCAGTCTCAGTTTGAATACCAGCTAAGTCATTCAATCATTTAAATGAAACCGAAAAAACAAAAAAAGCCAATAATAAAATATAAGAAATTTGTGTGTTAAAAATATTAATTAAACTCTGTTCTGTTGAAGGACATTGCAATGTCGCTCAAGAACTCACACTATCATTTTGTGAACGACCACGATATAGTGCTTTAACCGCCAAAGAAAATCTTAAGCGAACAAAATTGATGATTTGCAATCGTAAATAATCGATTTTCGTGAAAAAAAAACGAGGTCCAAAATATGTGTCGGTTATGCTTTTTTGGCTATTACGGCTGGATATGGTGGTGGAGATTGTCGCTTGTGTAATCGTGCATGATTCCGTGGCTATTTGCTTGAAAATTTTGTCAATGATTTATTTTAGTTGTCGTCAATATACGAGTATTGCTAGGAACACAACCGCGACGAACGACGAACTTTTGGTCGCGAATATTCGTCGTCAAAAATAAAACACATTGGTGTATATGAAAATGCACACAATCATGGCGTAGGACGAAATTCGTCATACGCGGCGAAAGTAGCAATAGATTTATTTACATTTCTTACGCCGGCGAACGACGAAAAAACAATTTTTTCTCTCTCTCTCTCTCTCTGTCTTTGCACACACAATAACCAACTTTATCAAATATCAGAGAGGCATTCGCTGAGTAAATTCGTCGTTGTTATGCTTCACACGACGAATTCGTCGACATGGACGAAATTCGTCCTTCGTCCCAGTTGTGTTCCTCGCATATGTCTTCCACGATTTTCTACTGTCTTGTACCCATCGTTTAAGATGTCGAAAGGACATGGTCAACTGGGATATCTTGCATAAACTCGAAACACACACATACTATGTTAGCACATACATATGGATGTAAATATGTATGAATGTATGTATGGATCTGTATGGGCACATTGGGTTGAATCAAACTGTATGGAAGGATGCAATTTAAAACTTCTTAAATCTTTTGAAAAAAGTGCGTTTTGAAAAAGTACCTTTAAAAAACATAGATGAGTACCATTTTGAAAAAAGTGCCTTTGAAAATAAGTACTTTTTAAAGGGCAAATTAAAAGAAGTACCTTTTCAAAAATAACAAACAGACAAAGAGATATGAATAGTTAAGCTATAAATAAATTTTTATAACACTTAAAGCATTCTTCTTTATTATACACACATACACATGTATATATCGCTCATTTACTTAAACAACATCATAACTCAAAAATTGGAATTTTTGAATTAATCATGCAGAATTAGTTCTCAATATCGTTCTTCATATTGTGTAAAAATTGCATACAAATATCTTGTTTACTCAACTCTTGAAAGCAAAATCAAATTTTCCTTTTCCATTAAGTTGTGTGTACTCGTACATAAATTGAAAACTTTAAACTCGTTTTCTGGCAAACTAGTTAGTTTGAGTTGTGGCGTTGTTGGGATAAATGAGCGAAATGTATGTATGCAGATATTGTACAAATGCTTGATTTCGTTTGTATTTTTTGTTTTAAAATATTTATTTTGTGTTATTATGCTTCTGAAATAAAATTCACTTTAATAGTTATAACATGAACACAACTAAAACATTTATTTGCAATCTTTTTTACTCATAATTTATGCAAAAATAAAAGTAAAGAGTACATTTTGTAATTCATGTGTCTGTTCAATTTCTTCCCTTTTCCCTTTTATTTTGTATTGGTTGAAATGTATTTTTCGTTATAGATAACAGAATTTGGTGCATGTCCTCGTACACCCTGCGACAATGGATATTATCCCATTCATGAGGCAGCCAAAAATGCCAGCTCAAAAACTATGGAGGTTTTCTTTCAGGCAAGTACATACTCGTACATACATACATACATAAATATTTTATTTGTATATTTGGAAAAATTGTTACTTGTGTTATCTACTTGATGTAAGAATGAAAGCAGAGTCAATATAAATTCCTTAAATTATTATGTATATTGATAATTTTTTTGTTTATTTTGCATAGATTAACGTTTTTGTTTTGCATAAATTTGTAAATCTAAATGTTGAAGACATGTACTATTTTCTATTTCGACAGCTAAACAAATGAATTTGCAAGTTTGATTTACTTTATTAAATATTATAATAAATAAATAAATAATAAATTTTAATGGACGTAACCCCGACCATTTTTTCAACTTTCAAATTGTGTAATTACAAGCACCGAAGGTCTTTGATAGATTTCGCAGCAATCAAATACGTAGACTGTCATAAAATTAAATCAAAAATATTTGTGGGCGTCTCCCCGCCCACTTTTTTTACAATGGGACCAATGGGAAGCTATACCCTCTCAGACAAAACAAGAATTTTTACAATCGGTCTAAAATCTACCAAATTATGAGGTAACACCGCCAAAAAAAAATAAAGAGACGAATTCATAACCTCCTCTTCCTTTTTTTTTCTTTTTGAAGTCGGTTAAAAATTATTTTTCATGTAAATTTAATTCAGAAGAGAATTCAAATAGTTCAGATTCTTATACGTATGTACATACTAGAAGTGTGCGCAAGCTATGAAAATGTGCACAGTACTGTATTTTTTTCAAGAGCGAATATTGTTTGTAGTGGTAAAAGTAATTGAGTGTGAAGCAAAAATAGAGAACAAGGAAACAAAAAACACACAAAACCATTGTACAACAGTTGAATGGACAGTTGTGTCAAGTGTGCAATATTTTTATTGAACACTTCATAGTGCACCATACATACTTCATTTCACACACTCAAAATTTCATAAAATATTAAGTGATAATAAAACTTTTTACTTTTATATCCATCGTAAAAGACATTATTTTTATACACATTTTATTTTTTAAAGCCTTAAATTAATAAATTATAAAACTTAGAACAGTATCTCATGCGAACTAACACGCTCAAACAATTTACGTTGTTTGTGTTTTCTTTTACACATACACATATTTTTACACTTGTGTGCTCATTTTACAATTGTCATTCGGTGTGCACTAGTGAGATATGCTTCGACACTACAATAACAAATGCCCTCGCTAGGCATATAAACAAATGCTGTTGCATACTTTTGATCAAATTGAGCACCAGTTTCAGTGTTCTCATAAAATCAAGAGCACTAAAAAGAGAGAACAATTCAATAATGTACAACAGGGATGGAAAAGTTGGTACAATTGTACTTTTTTCAGCACTATTTGGAAGTCAAAAGTACCATAGCACCCCAATGACCAATTTAGCACTATTAAAACTTTTTTCCTATTATACAACATGAAAAAAAAATGAATCAATAAATAACCAGTTTCGAGAGCTGGTTAATGTAGGAATTATTAAGCCTTTAAGAAACGACAACATTTATACGTTTTGCTCGAGGGTATTAGAAATTAAAAATGAATTAAACAAACCGATGTTTTCCAATATTTCCAGAAATGCTAGAGGAATATTATCTATTCTACATTCGCCTGAAAATGTGGAAAGGGTATTTGTACCAACATATAAATAAAACCAAAGTAATAAAGACTGTTTGCTTCGACTGTCTCCAATCGAATGAAGGATGAAAAAGTATATCTCCTAAATGTTACTTTTATATTCAGATCTCAACAACTAATAGTATTGTATACGTACTGAAATTAGACATTAATATTGTTTAAAAATTAATATTAATTAATAATAATAATTAATGATATTATAATAAATTAACTTCAAAGTGAAATTTTGTTAATTGTTAAGTTTTTACACACATACATGCATACATATACAAATGAATTTGACGTACGTTTTGAGTTAATTGAAAAAAATTAAGAATTTGGTACAATCGTACTGGAAAAAGTAAAATTTTTCTTAAAAGTTAGTATAATTTGAAAATCTGATTTCGCATCCCTGATGTACAACATGAAGATTAAGCAAGGAAGCATGTGCTCACCGCTAAGTGCATACATATATGACGTTTTTAGGATTCTTATACATACATATGTATATGTATGTATATTTCATGAGGATGTTACAAAATACTTAATGCAGCAAATCAATTGAATTAATCTACCTTGGACAATAACCAACTAACTTAGACTAACACATTCTTTAAAATATATTTTTTTGAGAAGTTTAGCGCAAAAATCATAAATTCAAATCAAAATATGGAATACTCTTAATATTAAGACTGTTATACTGTGATTATATGTATGTACATATATTAATATGAATTCGATTTTACACATTTTGCAAACTTTCTGCTTTCACATGCTTCAACAGTGGGGAGAACAGCAAAATTGTACACGTGAAGAAATGCTCTCATTTCATGATTCGGAGGGCAATGTACCATTACATTCGGCAGTACACGGTGGCGATATTAAGGCTGTGGAATTGTGCCTAAAGTCAGGAGCAAAAATTTCCGAACAACAAGATGATGAATCAACGCCTGTACATTTGGCATGTGCGCAAGTAAGTGGACAATTATTTGTTGAATTTATTGTAAATGTGTATATATTATTTATGTATATGATGTTGTAAGATAACGGCAGACATCCATAGCAAACTTTCTTGGCATATACATATATACATACTTACATACATACAAATACTAATCATGTATATTGTCAAATAAAATAGATGACAATTTTCTCAAACGATTGCACAGCTCTGCTATAGATATTTAACAACATGGCACATACGAGTATGAACATAAAAACAATATCAAAGCACTTATATAAACTTGTGTAGCCCAGCAAACATTTGAAAGCTAAAAGTAATAAAAGCACTTAGTAAATGCAAGGCACATTAAATACAGGTACACGCATTAGATGCAACTCTGCGCTTTTCACAAAGTAATTGTCAAAAAGTTGTATGTATCAAGCAAGACCAAAAAGTAATTGATTGTCAAATAAATTCTTTGTTATAAACGTGCAAGCAAATAAGTAGTAATTAAAAAAAAGCCAAAAACCCGACTGCGACCAACTTTGAACCGTTCAATATACTAAAAATAGATGTGGAATGATACCCATTTTTATATAGTTCGCCGACTTTTTATTTATTTTTTCGTATTTACAAAATGGCGTCTGTTGGCCGGCATATTAAATTTTTACTACTGTCATATCTTTAGTGACACTCCCAGGATTAAGACCAATCAAACCAAATCTCACCATCCCTTGAAAAAGTGAACGTGGAATTAATTCAGGAAACGTCGGGAATATATGAAATTAATATAACTACATCGAAAAAAGTGAATATTTAACAAGGAAAATAGAATAAAATTCAACAAAACCTGTATTTGTTGATTCAAGTATAATGTTTGTTGAAAGTAAATTTTTTTTTAGAAACTCACTAGAAAAAATAAAAATATTTTCATCAATTTTTTTTATCAAATATGGGAAAAATCTTTGTGACAGGAAATTAAAAAAAAAATTTATTGAGGGCCAATTTCACAATGTAGACAACGTTCGACTTGTCGCACACTTACATTTGAAACAACAACAAAATATGAAAATTTGTTTTTGTTTTGCATGTGAGTGTGCGACAAGTCGAACGTTGTCGACATTGTGAAATTGGCCCTGAATCAATACCTTTCCATACAGCAATTTTCTTCTGTGTGCATTTTTATTAAGACAAACCTTCATAGCAAAATAAATTCACTTCAGAAATTTATTATTTGGCCAAAGTATATTTATGTATATACCCATGTCTCGCAAAATTTTATGGATTTCTGTACTTATTTTTTTTAATGGAGCAACCTGTTTTCCCTCCCATATGTTCACAGTTTTATTTATGATTTGTTTAAGAAGTAACTTTTTCTTTGCCTTTTAAGCAGTCTACTTGTCTTTTAAAAATAGTATGAAGATATTGTTACATTGAAATGAAAATTCGTATGAAAAATGTTTGCTGGGCTGGAGCCATTAAAAATACTATTATCTATAACAGTTGGGAATATGTTGTTGCATGCCTGCATTTTCGTTTCCACTTTAGCAAAATATTTCTAATCTATAACTTTTCAAAAGCATCTTTATGGTTTAGTAAACATGTATATCGATGGTAACAAGTAGAAGAAAGGCTCTCATTCGCATTTACACGAAATTGAGTTTTACAGTGATTCCAATACATTTCACACAAATACACCTCGTCACAAAAATTTATTGCAATAGTGAAAAAATAACGCTTTTGCAAGCAGTTGTACTGTTTATTATTAAGTTGTTACCTTCTCCTGTAAAGTTGCACTTATTTGAGTTAGGGCCTTTCTACTTGTGGGCAACGATATGTACTTGTATTACAAAATAAAAAAATAAAAATCAAATTACAATAAAGTTATCTCAGTTTTAGTAGTTTACTAGTTAGCACTGAATAAACCATTTTTAGCAATTGATCAATTATAATAATTGCAATAGATATTGATTTTTTAATTTATCAAATGTTACAAATACAGTTTGCAATTATATAGTAACTTATTTTGAAAATTTGCTTGTTTTTATGGTTTAGCAATTGTCTATATGCATTTCGTTCCTGCTTTTGGAACTCGTCAGTAGACTTCAACCCAAAAAATTTTTGAATTTAGTTGACAAACTTCGTATGTTTATAGTAAGACTCTTAATACTATATTGAGAATCACAGTATACAAACATAATAAGTTTGAAAGCTTCAAACAAACATTTTTACAAAACAAGCATCTTTATTCGATTGTCTATCTATTTTATTTTGTAACAATTTTTGTTTGAAGCTTTCAATTTATTGAATTGAATGTTTGTATACTGTGATTCTCAATATAGTATTAAGAGTCTTACTATAAACATACGAAGTTTGTCAACTAAATTCAAAAATTTTTTGGGTTGAAGTCTACTGACGAGTTCCAAAAGCAGGAACGAAATGCATATAGACAATTGCTAAACCATAAAAACAAGCAAATTTTCAAATTAAATAAATAAAGACTTTATGTCAAATAAATATACTTCGGTATTTCAAATATAGTAACTTATTTTACGAGCTTACCAAGGACCTTCATGCGTTGTAGTGCAGCAGACCAGGGCATTTGTTGAAAATCGAATACGTCGTGTACTTGAGTGATAGATCGCCACAATACCGACTGTTACATACTCGTATGTATACCTGGACAGCCAAACAATAAATAAATCAACAAGTTGATAAACCAACTGCCCGAAATTGAGGCAAAATATTTCCGCCGCTAAGCTAAATATTAAAAAAAAAATTTAGTTTCCCATTTTTCATGGTAGTCACTCTATAAGCCTCTCACATTTATATTTACAAAAAAAAACATTACTCAGGTCAACAAAGTTTAATTTTTTGGTATGTAAGTTCCATATGCCGAGTACACATCTGACATTTCTTGTGTTGTCATTTTGTGGTATAATTTTCAAACTGTGTGTGCAACACAGTTCACATTAAGTGTTTTATAGGTAAAGCAATGCCACACAGCGAAAAATTTCCGACATGACAAACGTTACCACTAGTACACACTATTGCGATGCCACAAAATGCCATAATGTATACTAGAACCCTGCATAAAACCATTTAAAAGAACTTTCAAGACATGAGGGATTTTTCAAATGTTTTACTGTAGCGAAGTCTTCAAAAACAAACGCTGAACAACACTGTTTGCAAGACATTTGTTTCAGTTATTGTAGGTATAGAAGTAAAGAAGGAAATACTTTGTGACAAAAGAATTTGTGATGTATGTATATACGTGCATTTACATACACACATAAGGCTGAGTTTACAACTGGCATTTCTTGTATGCCATGTGCCTAAAAAAGCGTAACCACTAATTACTAATGAAAAACTGTTTGATTCAGACATGTATTTATTGATTTAAAATGTTTCCAATCATGTTGGATTCTATAAAATTGTCTATTAGTTATGTATGAAACTTTTTAACTTAATAAATACGTGTGTGAATCAAACAGTTTTTTATTAGTAATTAGTGGTTACACTTTTTTTACGCATGTGTGGCACATGGCACACACACTAAAACGCACCGATTGGGTGGGAACATAGTTCCTTACTTTTTACTTACCTTAGAAATTGCCTCTTATCCCCTAGCGTTTGTGTCTTTCCAGACTAAGATCTATCCATGTTTTGAATTTCATCAAAATCGGTTAGATAGTCTCTGAGAAGCAGAAATTTCCCCCTACCATCTCTCGTGGTGCTAGTTTTTAAAAAGCATATAACCTGTGTGTCGCTCCAGACTTAGATCTATCTATGTTCTAAATTTCATCAAAATCGGTTTAGTGGTTTAGCCGTTAAAGCGCAACAAACATACAATAAATTTACATTCGTATTTATATTAGTTAGCAGAGACACCTTCAGCTATCACCGCCACGAACCACTTATCCAAGTCACGAACCTTTTAGCAAAGACACTAACTAACACAAATGAAGTGTTGCAGCGCCTCTGGTGTTAAATGATGAAATTCAAAAAATGGATAGATCTGAGTCCGAAAGGACACAAACGCTATATAATTTATCAAAAATAACCCCACTAGGGGATAAGGAGCAATTTCTACGGTAAGTAAAACGTAAGGAACTACGTTCCTACCTGGTGCCCCATAACGCCGTGCGTTCTTTTTTTGTTTCTCAGTTAATTTTACACGCATAGTACCTTTTAACCGACTTCTTTGGATTGATAATTAATCAGGTAACATTAACAACAAAAAAACAAAGTGTAAAACAGCTGTTTTTATAAAAACAGCGTTGCCAGATGCATTTTCGGGTCCTATACCGCCCAAGTGTTAGGAATCAAACTGCAATATACGTCCATGTCACAGAACGAATCCACCTCAAGATGTCGAGCCCCAGCCGGAGTATACCCCAGCATACTAGCGCCCCCCAATTGTCTGGACACACCTGACAAATTTCCACATTTTAGTTTGCTATTTAAGACACCATCTCTTGCAAAAATTAGGTGGATTGAATTCCGTTTCCGAACGGAATTGAACTCTGTGACGTGGCCGATAAAAAATTAAAAATGTAAAACTTGATATTTTGAATTTTCGCCGGAAAAAATTATAATGGACATATAAAGCATGGCGTGCGAAATCTTGAAGTAATAGGAAAAAGGTCCTTTTATCATGGCTTTATTTATGTGGCAATTATACAAACAATTTCGTCTTGATTTATTCAATTCAGGGTAAAAAAAAACTCTGTAAATTCATATGCAATTCTGTGCACACATATAAGTACAAGTCTCTTAGGTGATGCCAGTGCATGTATATACTAACATATAGACGTATGTTGTATGTATGTATGTCTACTATCAGCCAACGGTTATTTTGTCACACAACTCACAAGATAAATGGCCGTATTGTTGCCAGAAGAATTGACAGTCACGGATTACTAACAAACATTTCATATAAAATGTGCAATAAATTTTAATAGCGCAAATTGAACAAAAGCGTTTAAATGAAACCATATGAAACTTAAAAAAACTACTTTCATTTTAGGGTGCCATAGATATAGTCAAACTAATGTTTGCCATGCAGCCGCAGGAAAAGAAGATCTGCTTGAGCTGTACGGATATTCAAAAAATGACTCCCTTGCATTGTGCATCCATGTTTGATCATCGTGACATTGTGGAGTTTCTAGTGAAAGAAGGTGCTGACATTAATGCACTCGATAAAGAACATCGATCGCCATTACTATTGGCTGCTTCGCGTTCGGGATGGAAAACCGTACATTTGCTTATACGTCTGGGAGCCAATATAAGCATTAAGGATGGCTGTTCGCGTAATGTTTTGCATTTGGCCATAATGAATGGTGGTCGTTTGCAGGAATTTGCCGAAGAGGTCAGCAAGACACAGTCGAAAGAACAGTTGGAACACTTACTCAATGAAAAAGATAATACCGGTTGCTCCCCGTTGCATTATGCCAGCAGAGATGGTCACATACGTTCACTGGAGAACCTTATACGCTTAGGTGCCTGTATTAATTTGAAGAACAACAACAATGAAAGCCCATTGCATTTTGCTGCACGTTACGGTCGCTATAACACGGTGAAGCAATTGCTGGATTCGGAAAAGGGTTCGTTTATAATAAACGAAAGCGACGGTGAAGGTTTGACACCTCTGCACATAGCATCACAGCAGGGCCATACTAGAGTAGTACAGTTGCTTTTAAATCGCGGAGCTCTTTTGCATCTTGATCATAATGGCAGAAATCCTTTGCAATTGGCCGCCATGTCTGGCTACACGGAAACTATAGAGTTGTTGCACTCAGTGCATTCGCATTTATTGGATCGAAAGGATAAAGAAGGTGTAAGTTAAATCAAAAAATATTTACTTTTAGGAATTTTAAGAAAAACAACTTTATATTTGAGAATTGTCTTTATAAGAGCAAATGATTAAGAAAAGAACTTTTTAAGAAGATTACTTTTTTCTGAGCATTGACTTCACTATTTACTGCCTGTTTTTATAAAACGAAAGAGAGCTTTCGTTATTTCGTATTCTTGCGTTTTAAATTTCAGCTGTTTGCAATAATGTTTCTCTGCATTACTGCCATTTTCACTGCTTGATTTACCATGTTCTTTCGTAAAAAAACATTCAAGTTTTAAAAAAAAATGGTTAAAGAAACGTATGTAAATTTAAAATCCAGCATTTAGTTTTTGCTTCTGCAGAACATTTTAGCAGGTATTTTGGGGCCATCTGGCATAGAAAAGTTTTAGAAAAGTATGTTTTTGAAAAAGAAAATTTTTAAAAAAAATTCTTTTTGAAAAAGTGTATTTTTAGAAAAGTATATTTATAAAATTGCCTGTTAAGAAAAATACTTTTTTAGAAAAGTGTTTCTTTGTAAAATTATCTTTTTAAAAAGTGTTTTTATAGAAAAGTACCTTTTTAGAAAATTACATTTTTAGAAAAAAGTACCTTTGTAGAAAAGTACCTTTTTAGAAAATTACATTTTTAGAAAAAAGTACCTTTTTAGAAAAGTACCTTTTTAGAAAATTACATTTTTAGAAAAAAGTACCTTTTTAGAAAAGTACCTTTTTAGAAAATTTCATTTTTAGAAAAAAGTACCTTTTTAGAAAATTACCTTTTTTGAAAAGTACCTTTTGAGAAAAGTACCTTTTTAGAAAAGTTCCTTTTTAGAAAAGTACCTTTTTAGAAAAGTTCCTTTTTTGAAAAGTACATTCTTAGAAGAAAAATTCCTTTTTAGAAAAGTACCTTTTTAGAAAATTAAATTTTTAGAAAAAATTACCTTTTTAGAAAATTACCTTTTTAGAAAAATACCTTTTTAGAACAGTACCTTTTTAGAAAATTAAATTTTTAGAAAAAATTACCTTTTTAGAAAATTACCTTTTTAGAAAATTTCCTTTTTTGAAAAGTACCTTTTTAGAAAAGTTCCTTTTTTGAAAAGTTCCTTTTTAGAAGAAAAATTTCTTTTTAGAAAAATACCTTTTTAGAAAAGTACCTTTTTAGAAAATTACCTTTTTAGAAAATTACCTTTTTAGAAAATACCTTTTTAGAAAAGTAACTTTTTAGAAAAGTTCCTTTTTTGAAAAGTACCTTTTTAGAAGAAAAATTCCTTCTTAGAAAAATACCTTTTTAGAAAAGTACCATTTTAAAAAATTTTTTTTTGAAAATTACCTTTTTAGAATAAAAATTCCTTTTTAGAAAAATACCTTCTTAGAAAAGTACCTTTTTAGAAAGGTACCTTTTTAGAAAAGTAGCTTTTTAGAATATATAATATTTATTACATACATCGTCCCATAACCGCCAATAGGATTAAGCGACATAATTTTCGAACTTAATTTCTTGAACAAAATTGATTATTTGCGATAGTACGGCGGTTACGGCTCAATATATTATTATAAAAAATACTTGTTTAGAAAAGTGCCTTTTTAAAAAAGTACAGCACAATATGTTTAAAGCAGTTTAAACGTTTTTTAATTTTTTCATTGAATTACTGTAAGTCCAATATTTTCATGCATTTTCTCTTTTTTAATACAATATATTCAATGTTCTTCAAATAACTTGATAAGTAATCCCATACCTGAATTATAAAAACTATTGTGAATTGCTCAATTAAGAAACAGGTAGCGATTTTTTGACGAAGGACTGATAACAAAATGTTTGAGGTCGGTTGATGTCGTATGATTTTTCGATTATTCTTTTGTCAACTCGGGAATAAGAAACACATATCTCGCCTTTTATCGGCATCAACCATCCATCCATACTCAAAAAATCGCCATCTTGGAAACCCAAACTTAAGTATCATTATGCAATAAAATTTGTAAAATAATAATGTAAGTACAAATCGATTTTATTTCATAAAGAAGAGTTAAGGCAGGTATCCCATCCTGTATTCCGTTTAGGCAGGTATCCCATCCTGTACCCATTTCCTCTGATTTAGTTATAGCTCGCTGCATAATTAAACACAATATTTAGAAACAGCTTTTCAGCAAAAAACATTATTTTGATTTCACTATAAACTATTATGAAGCGAAATTTTTTTTTTAAAAATATCTTAAAATAAGGATTTAGTTTTTAAAGCGGACATTTTTTAAGATATTTATATAAATTTGACACTAAAGCGATATCGTTTTATTTATCTGTGCCTGAATTAGAATACCGCTCTTCATTTGGCCGCAATGGAAAATAAGCCTAATGCCATTTCCGTCTTACTCACAATGGGCTGTGAATTACTTTATAATGATGTGGATCTCAGTGCCATCGATTATGCCATTTACTACAAATATCCTGAAGCTGCTTTAGCAATGGTCACCCATGAGACAAGAGCAGATGAAGTCATGGCATTGAAATCAGACAAACATCCTTGTGTAACATTGGCCTTGATTGCGGCAATGCCAAAGGTTTTTGAAGCTGTTCAGGACAAATGTATCACAAAGGCCAATTGCAAAAAGGATTCAAAGAGTTTCTATGTATGTATTACTTTTGTCTTCTGCCATATGAAAATATTTGAACAGTTAACACACAAAATAAGAAAAACATACAGAAAGACATAAAAAATAAAAGTATGAAAGTTAAAATATTCTATTTAGTACACAAAAATAATTACAACGCGCATGAAAAATTACATTAGCGGTGAAAGCTTTCATTTCCTATAGGAAAATGAGTGATACTCATTTTGCTCTTTGTTTACTCTCTGATTACAAAGAAAGTAAAACAACTTTTGCACTTTTCGTAACATTTTTGTTAAATAAAACAATCCAAATTAAAAGTACGGAATTAAAATTATTCTGACTAGGATGTGCGACAAACTAGAATATCGCATTCGAAATATTTTGATACCTATACACAGTTAATTTTACGGTATGTATTTATTTTTTTAGTTTTACAATATTTATTTATTAGCAGGGTACGTTTTTTTGGCATATGCCATTTCTTCAATTGTTGACATAAAAGGACCATTTTTAGGCCACCCCGCTATAAAACCTAGAAGAAATTTTTATACGTCAGAGTCTTTCGTCAGCCATTTTGAACAATTCTTCCTGCCAAAAAAAACTTCCCCTGTTTATTAGTATAGTGTGGTATGAAAGCTTTCACTATCAAATTATTTTGTTTTCCAAATATCAGGCAACATTTTATGGTTTATGCATTAAACACATTCACCACAGCAGGCTACACGAACACACGACTCCAAATGCCGCTAGCAGCATTTGTCGCCTCGTAGCCAGCTACTTAATTATTTTGGAGGCGGTAGCAGTGCATAGTTCAGTATTGCCACCTTCAAATATTTCGCATTTATAAAAATTAAATTACTCTATCAAAATGTACTTATAAGACGTAAAAGTATCAAAATTAATTAATTTATGCTTTACATCAATTTTTGGATATTGTTTCTGTTAAATAATATGAAATAATTGTACGATATCATTCATTCAACATTTTGTATTATAATGGCAACACGGAATTTTCTCATTGTAGCCAAAGAAATGGAAATTAGTTTAATTGGACTACAACGACAAAATGAGCATAGACAACAACCCGCCGCCTCGTTGCCTTGCTGTCTTCAAAAGAATCACTCTCATACCAACATGTGTATTCTATGCTTGACATTTTGTAGTCGGTAGCCTGTTGTGGTGAATGTGTTTAATGCATTACTTTTCTTGAAATTGAATTTTTTAAAATATTGCATATAATTCATCAAAATATGTTTCTTATGTTATTGAATTTCCTTTAGATAAAATATTCTTTCTCGTTTCTACAATGTCCGTTTATGTTTGTCAAATTGGATGAGAAAACTGGCGAGCCAATAGTACCACAAAATCCTATTCCTTTGCCAGCCTTAAATGTAAGAACCAATATACTGCTAAGTAAAGCAATAAAGCTTATATGTTCGTGCTCTTTTTGTTTAAATTTTTTTACGCTTTATCGTTAATCCGCAATATTGTTTTAATTTAATTTTAAATGAATTTTTATGCTTTACCATTTTGTTCCTTCTTCTTTGATCATTTTAAAGTCTGAAGTGGCAAATATTTATTATGTATTTAGAATAACAGTTTGTTACTTTTTAAATTATTCCTTCCCCTATAAGATCTGCTTATAGTACAGTCCACTCTCGATTTCTTTAACTTCTTCAGATCATTTGAAAAATAGTCGATAAATTGAAAAAAACCGTTTAATGTCGAGATGGAAGATGATATTTCATCTTGCTTGCACTTTTTAATATGAACAGTTCGAAATGAGTTTAAACGAAATAATATAATATGAAATCAAATATAACATAATAAAATAAAAATAAAATTAATTAAGATAAAATTAGATTCGATAAAATAAAACACAATGAAAGAAAATAAAACTAAATTATGTGCAAAAACTAAAATGAAAATACATATATGTACAATGTACATACATATGTATATAAAAAATTAAAGAAAATAATGCAATAAAATAAAATAAAATAAAATAAAATAAAATAAAATAAAATAAAATATAATAAAATAAAATAAAATAAAATAAAATAAAATAAAATAAAATGAAATAAAATGAAATAAAAATTATAAATTAAATTATAATAAAATCAAATAAAATTAAAAAAATAAAATAAAATAAAATAAAATCAAATAAAATAAATTAAAATAAAATAAAATTAAATTAAATAAAATAAAATAAAATAAAATTAAATTAAATTAAATAAAATAAAATAAAATAAAATAAAATAAAATAAATTATAATAAAATCAAATAAAATAAAATAAAATAAAATAAATTAAAATAAAATCAAATAAAATAAAAATAAATAAAATAAAATAAAATCAAATAAAATAAAATAAAATAAAATCAAATAAAATAAATTAAAATAAAATTAAATAAAATAAAATAAAATAAAATAAAATAAAATAAAATAAAATAAAATAAAATAAAATAAAATGAAATGAAATGAAATAAAATGAAATAAAATAAAATAAATTATAATAAAATCAAATAAAATAAAAAAAATAAAATAAAATAAAATTAAATAAAATAAAATAAATTAAAATAAAATAAAATTAAATTAAATAAAATAAAATAAAATAAATTATAATAAAATAAAATAAAATAAAATAAAATAAAATAAATTAAAATAAAATAAAAAATAATATAAAATAAAATGAAGCAAATGAAATGAAATAATATGTAATAAAACAAAATAAAATATAACAAAATTAAATTAAAAAATATATGTAACATAAGATGAAATCAAATACAATTTTAATTAAAATTACATAAAATAAAAAAATAAGAATAAAATAGGTGCAGTTAAAAAATTAAATAGTAAAGTATGTTATTTTCATCCAAATGGGTATTTGAACTTCTATTACTTTCATTTTTTGCTCTCATCCCATGACTTTTCAGCTATCGAGAGTCGAGTGTATAAAGTCGACAACGGGGGTATGTTATCTCTGACTGATTACCCACACACCCTGGTGCTGCTACAGCACAAAGTTCACGGCAGCTACTTAATACCCCAAACTGAACGGGCCTCGAAATCGGAGGATTTGAATACAATAGAGCAAAGTTACTACAAACAAGTTCTCAAATACATATGTATCTTCTGAATGTTTTATAACGTCGTGGCGGACCTTTTCGTAGCTTCGCAAAAAAATTCTCAAAATGTGCTTAATAGAATATTTATCGACTATCAGGTTGCCATAAAATGTTAACACAAATTCAAACTTCTCATACAAATAAAATACAAAAATCCACTTTCAAGCACAAATCGTATTAGAAAAATGACATGAAAAAAGTTAAACTAAACTATAACGTTTACTTACATAGATAAAATATTCACTTTATCCCCTACAACTATCGCCCGAACAACGTGAAGCGAAACGTATATACTACAATGATCCAACGTGGCGGGAGCCGCCTTTGGCAGTGGTTAATATGAGTTCAAGTATAACAATATACTCTTAGCTGTTTAAGAAAAAAAACTTACAAATGCCTTGGTATTCTTTTCTTGTACGTTTTACTGGCAGATATTGTTTAATAAATATATCTTGAACGTTGAACATTTTAATTATGTAAAAATTTAACTTGAAAACAAGAACATGTGCCATTGCAATTGTCCACCCATTTTCTGTTTCATGTTCTATCCCAGCAAAAACTTTGTCCAGTAGTATGCAACAAAGTATGTCCGCATTTAAGTCATAACTACTTACAATTTGACTCGCAGACTATATATTTTCGTTTGAGAAGCTCAAAAGTACAAATTTTCTGACATGTTTACTGAAATTATTATTATTATTTTTTTTTTTTAAGTAATGTTTTGTGCATAAAGTCCAGCTTTAAAGACCAACACGAGTACTTTACGCACGGAGACATAGACATAGACGACTTGTTATTTCAAGAGTTCGATTTATTCAGAACGTTTTTCATATAAATGAAGTGGAGAACCTCTTGTGTATTGGCAACAGCTATATAGTCATGGTTGGAGCTACAATCACGAGTATACGCGGTTACTAAATACTTAAGTATATTTTTTTTGTGCAATCATTGCCATTCTCTTCTATTCCTGAAGTGTTTGCTGGGATAGAAAAAGTTTCTGACAGTCTCTTCTTATCATTTTCCTCTTTTTTTTGTATCTTGTGCCATTTCTTTACACATGTTTATGTAAATAAAATAATTGCAGATGTGTGTGCACACATGCATACATATGCACATACATCCATATATGGGCATTTCCACAGAAAAGTCCAGCTTTTGTCACGTTACGTTACTTTGTGACGTAGCTTGTCTTTCAAAGAAAAGCTAATGTTTTTATACTTTTTTGCATGTCGGTGTAGAGCGCAGTACGGTACGGTGGAAATGCCCATATTCGGTACGGTGGAAATGCCCATATGCGTTTTATGAAGTTTGTGTATGCTTAACAGCGTTACCGTTGTGCAACTAAAGCGCTGATGTTTAATATAACCCCACTGACCTGAGATTTGATATAAACGAATGCTCATTACAGCGAAGAAATTCCGAAACAAAATTTTTCGATATTTGTTCGCTAAAGCGAACTTCTCTCGATAGTTTCTCGAGTGTGTGACGATATCCTAGTGGATGTGTGTCAGTCTGTTAGAATGCGATTTTGAAATTAGTTTGATATTGGCTCACTTTTTATATTGCCAGCGAACCTTCGAAATCGAACGTTTTTTGGAACAAAACTGAGCGACAGGTAAACTTCTTTCGATTCATTTTTGAGTGTCATTCTCGATAGTTTCACACAATAAATGTTCGAGATATATTCGAAATCGATATCATTAACGAAAGTCTGGGCCAAGTGGGACTTTGGAGGGCGATGTGTCCGATCAAAGTGTATTTACATACATATATTTATATTTCGCCGATCTTGCGTCTGATATTTTTACATTTAATAGTAGCCAAGAAAAAGACTTCTTTCCACTTTGTTTCATTTTCTCCGTATATGTAACTTAAGAAATTTTTCTTGTTTATAATTTCTGTATTTTGCAATGTTATTATTTTTACTTTTAATTCCTCTTTCAGCTTTCAGTTTCAGTTTTATGTTTGTGTGTCAATTTTTATGAATGAAAAATCCTTGTAATTTAAGCACAGAGACTTTTGCTGAAATAATGCTCCTAGCACACACTTAGACGAACAACGAATTTTTGTTCGCGAAAATTTGTCGCCAATAATAAAACATATAACATAAAACACAATCATGGCATTGACCAAAAATTCGCCATACGCGACGAACTGTGCAATAGATTTAGGGCCTTTCCCACGATGTCGACAACGTTCGACAGGCCCTTTTTCTATTTCTGAGGCCGGCGAACGGCAAAAAAATCAGTACCATGTGACAGTAAACAAACAATTTCATTATTAAACCGTGTTTAAAAAAAATCAATTTTTCGAATACAGGTTTTCTGAACAATTTCGGTTTTGGCATATTCTAATATTCATTAAACGCATACCCGACTCAATTCAATAGTCACCTGAGCAGTTGAGACCATCTGGATTCGCCTGGCAATCATACACCTTGATCTTTATCAAAGCGAATTCGTATCAGGTGGTCGCTAATGTCTAGGTGACTATTTTCGCCGCTTATCAACACACATTTTCAGTACATTTTTGTACATTGAAAGTATAAATTTCTCAAAGCGAATTGAGCCGAGTACACCTTATATGAATTTGCCTCGATCCAAAATATGAATTCTTCAAAGCGAATTGAATATGCTCTGGTGGTTTTTCGTCGTTTTGGATGAAATTCGCCCTTGGTCCCAGTTGTGTCCCTCGCATAAAGAATATAACAATTTTTGCCGAGCGTTTGTATAGCCCAAAGAAGTTGCAGTGTTGGCGTTCCCTGCCATATTTTGAAGCCATCACATCTCAAAAGCCGCCAGCCATTTTTAAATCGTTTTTATCGAAGCTTAATTAATCTCTTTAATTGTTTGAATCCAGAGATTACCTTCAAAGACAAGCAAATAATTCAATTTAACGTCTATAATATTCAGTTTGGCGTTTACTTTACTTTGAACGTCATGGTTAGGCTGGGTTAGTGAAGAGACAGCCAAAGAGCCGAGAAATATTGTCAGTACGGAAACTATTTTCTATTACTTCTCGGGATATCAAAGAAAGGTTCATTGCGTTTGGTGATTGCCTTTGGTGATTTTTTTTTCTAATCAGGCGCTAAATTTTCGTATACTTCTCCGTCCGTCCGTTTTCTTCTGCAATATAAGCCGGCTTTTTAAACTCCTTACCTAACTCATATGTTCCTCGGTATCAAATCTTAAAGAACTATGTATATCCATAACCTGCAACAGTCTCTGTGTATAAGTCCCGGTTCACACACTTCAACTTTTGTTGCTCAACTCGTAATTCAGCTATAAGAAAGATGGAGAGGGAAATACAAATATCTCTTTTTTTCTTACAGCTGAATTACGAGTTGATCAACAAAAGTTGAAGTGTGTGAACCGGGACCAAGTTAAACTACGAGTATTTAACTTTTGTATTTGAGTTTATTAATCTATTTCTCTACTTTTGCTGATTGTCTTAATATCAACGATAGACAATGGTTGATCACGGACGTGTTGAATTATTGGCTCATCCTCTGAGTCAAAAATACTTGCAAATGAAATGGAATTCTTATGGCAAATACTATCACCTCGCCGATCTTTTAATCTATTCAATATTTCTGTTATTTGTAACCATCTACTCGTCGCTCATGATGAATGGCATCAAAGTGCAGAATCGCTCAATGGGCAACAGCTTGAATAATATAACAAATCGGTAAGTAAATAAAGTGCAAAAACTCATTTTCTTTGGCATGTATTTAATTTTTTTTTTTTTCTTTTTTCAATTTCAGTTCCGATCCTATTGACTGCGCTTTAAGTACAGACATTGATTTATTTATCAACAACTCGAACATTCATTGTTATGAGCGTATTGAGAAATCCATGGAGATTTTGGGATGCACAGTGGTCATTATCATTTATATTTCTCTGAGTTTATTACGAGAATTGATTTTAATGTACCAACAGCGTTTGCATTATATTTTGGAAATTGTTAACTTGATTTCTTGGATCTTATACATATCAGCATTAATCATGGTTATACCGGTTTTTAGGACCGACGGTGGCATAACGAACGTTCACTATTCGGCTGCATCGATAGCCGTATTTTTATCATGGTTTCGTTTGCTCTTACTATTGCAGAGGTTCGATCAGGTGAGACTAACGAGTGCAATTTTGTTTGGGCGTTATCTATATAAAAAATATTTTTATTTTGTAAAATGTTTACAAAACAAATTTTCAGATTTATTTATTTATTTATTCATTTATTAAAATACATATATTATAAAAAGTAAATTTGCATAATATGGTTGCACAAATATGGGCCCAAGATGTTATTAAAAGTATTTTAAAAAAATTTTTTGACTGACTGTACACTTAGCAACGTGGTTGTTAAAGAAATTCCACAAAAGAACAGCAGGATTATAGGGTTATCTGTGGCAGATCAGTCAACCAGTGCGAGCGAGACGAAAAACTCTCGAAGGCCAAACAACACACACAAGCCTGACCGCACGTAAGAAATAATTGCGATGACGCGTGAGCTGCTCTTCAGCCCAGAGCTGCTTAACGACTGAAATTTCCAGAGAGAGAGAGAGAAGAGATAACAATGAAAACGGAAGCCACTATATTTTACTCTCTCGCCCATGAACTATAATTGCCGTGTGTGAATAAAGCAGCACATATAAAAATTGTGAGCCTAGGACAAAAGATACGAGGGCAGGTTCCTAAGTCCGTGACTTTTTCAATTTCCCGCCTCTTAACTGAAAGGTCAACATTTTAACAAACTGCGTCATTTACTTTGTGTTTTTATAGGCATTGATAGCACACTGTCGGGTTGTTTGAGAAGAATTATACTATTGAACTGGGGTCTAATCGTCGTTTTCGATAACGAGCTGATTCGATCACGTTTTTCCAGTTTGAGATTATGGCATTCGATATCGAACCATATTAGTACATTGTACGACAGCGAATGCCATAATCTCAAACTGAAAAACGTGATCGAATCAGCTCGTTATCGTAAGCGACGATTATACCCCTGCATTTACAACCTATCTGAATTGTATTTGTGAAAGTTTTTAGAAAATTTTTAAAAATATGACTTATTGAAAAAATTTTGTTTCTAGTACGATGACTAAATCAGCCATATTATTTTCCAATTTTTCTAAATAATTTCACAAATACAATTCAGATAGTAATTAGTGTAATTCGTTGTCCTCATTTTCCACTAGGTTTGATTCGCTGAGGAAGAAGGATTTGGACACAGTGAATATTTTTATGAAGAAACCCCTTAATTTCGAGTACGAAATGCGTACCAAATAAAAGAAGAAGAAAAATATCGCATGCGATATTTTTTTAAAACGTATTTAACTCGATGAATTTATCTTCAGACACATAAGCACGCTTCGGGCCTGTCCCACGATGACGACAAGTAGAACGTTGCGACATCGTCGGACAGACCCTTAAGACTACCGTTTGAATTATTAAATAAAGATGACCAAAAGCAATTGAACAGAAAAATTAGAAATTTCTTAATTAAATATGGCGGTCGATATGTCAAAAGTTCTTGTTTACCCGTATTTGCGAGTGAGCAAATATGCGCAAGGATTTTTTTTAGTGCAAACGCAGTCAAATGGGGAAAATTGTTGTGCAAATGTGTTAATTTTTTGTACTCATTTCCATCGTTTGCACACTTTACACTATGAAATCGTGAAAACCCTTAATAAAATCACATGCTACATAACTTGCTTGGAAAGCTTGCTCTTGAAACTTTTATTAAATATCCGTTTAATTTATTTTCCCCGCAGGTTGGCATTTATGTGGTCATGTTTTTAGAAATTTTGCAAACACTTATTAAAGTGCTACTGGTGTTTTCGATACTGATAATAGCGTTTGGTTTGGCGTTTTATATACTGCTGTCAAAGGTAAGCTTTAAACAATTGGGATATTCGCAAGGTGTGTTATGATGTCGTATTGTCATAATGTTGTAAAATTTCGCAATAGTTGAAAAAATTTTACTTTTGTACCGGAAAAAATATGCAAAACAGAAATGTTAAGAAACCAAAAAATTATTAAATGTAATTAAAAATATAATTATATCACTAATGATGTTAAGAATTAAAGGGTGTTCTAAAGCGAGCAACGAAAAATTTTGAAATCCTAATGTAATACACATAGAATTATATATAGACACTTGAAATTTTTAAAGTTGGTGTATTTTTATGCAGACTACACCAATTAACACTGCATTTAAAAAAAAAACATAATTAAAGGGTATTCCACCAGTTAATGTTATTTCGGCTTTTTGCCAACTTGCTGTGTCTTGGAAACCGTAAGAGGCAAACTCTTGAAATTTTAAAAACCGCTTGAACTAAAAGATCCCAAAATAAAAAAAAAATCGCCAAAACGAAAAAATCGCCAAAAACCGGAAAAAAGTAGCCAAAACGAAAAAAAAGCGGCAAAACAAAAAATATCGCAAAAACTAAAATAAATCGCAAAAAACCGAAAAAATCGTCAAAAATAAAAAAACGCCAAAACTAAAAAAATCGCTAAAAACCGACAAAAAAGTTTACCGGGTGCTTAAAATTTCTTAAAAAATTTATTCGAATATGTATATAGTCTAAAGTTCGTATGATATTACAAATCGTCACCAAAAATCCAAAAGGCCGTAAGTACACTTTTTACTTTTATACAGGAGTAGCAAAACACCTTGAAAATTTAAGAGAATTCATTTGTTAGGGACTTTTGGATTTAATGAATAAAATCGGTATTTTTGAACATATGTGAGTCAAATATTAAGGAAAGATGTATTTTGGTTAATCACATCACAATCAATCAAAAAGTGTATTTCGAATTTTTATGTTGTAGCGGCCTTTTGGACTTTATCTGACGATATGTAGTGTCCTTACGGAACTAAATTTTTTAGTGTAAGCACAGTTAATTAAAAATGTATGCATTTTGTAAATGTAGTGTTTTAAATTTATAAAGATTTACCAAAGCTACCAGATGTGCAAGGTTTGCAATGGCAAACTGTGACTTCCGCTAATATTGTTGATATCTAGTCACGAATTGATTTAGTAGTTAGTCAACGCGCTGACCATTCAGGCTTGTTCCCAGCATTTGTATGTTTTGATGTTACATATTACTTTACGACTATTACTTATGACTTTACTACACTTTGTGAAATCACCAAATATTGTTCAATTTTCTTGTAGTTTTTTCTTTTTTTGCTTGTATGGCCTTAATGTCTTTTAAATTTTAATTAGATTATAGGTAATCAACCAAACCACTTAAGCTTCTCCAACATACCGATGTCATTGTTGAGAACTTTTTCGATGATGTTGGGCGAACTGGATTTTGTTGGTACTTACGTCAATACATACTATCGTAATCAGCTAAAGGTTCCCGTAACTTCATTTCTAATATTAAGTAAGTAGTACTTTTAAATTTTGTTTAAATGAAATAATTTATCAACATGTTGTTATTTTTCAAGGTGTATTTATGATTTTAATGCCAATATTGCTCATGAATCTACTAATCGGTTTGGCAGTTGGTGATATTGAATCTGTTAAGCGCAATGCCCAATTAAAAAGATTGGCCATGCAGGTAACTTTAATAGAGAATCTCTTTAAATGCATTTCAAACTTCAGTAATTTAAAATATCATTACCTTAATACAGAAAGGCCCTAATGCATTTTTTTTTTTTTTTTTTTGAAATCGAGTTGTTTGTATATTTCGATAGAAGAACAACTAATGTATCGATTTCAAACAAATAATGAGTCATGATATGTTTGTGTATTTGAAGGTGGTTTTGCATACGGAATTGGAAAGAAAATTACCAAAAAGGTGGCTGCCAAAAAATGATCAAATGGAGATAATAGAGTATCCCAATGAAACCAAATGCAAATTGGGTTTCCTGGATTCGATATTGAGAAAATGGTTTTCGAATCCCTACACCGAGGATAGTAAGTTGTTCACAATAATTCAGTTAGCATTAAATGCTTTACTAAATACTAACTTTCTAAAAAATTATTCCAATAGCCTCAATGGATGTTATACAATTTGAAAATAATGAAGATTTTATCAACATCGAATTGGAGAAGCAAAAACGTAAATTGCGCGACATAAGTCGCATTTTAGAGCAGCAACATCAATTGCTACGTTTAATTGTGCAAAAAATGGAAATTAAAACCGAAGCGGATGATGTTGACGAGGGTGTGTCCCCCAATGATTTGCGCAACATTGGCAACAGCAGCAATTCCGCCAATGGCTCACGTTGGACCTCACCACGCATACGCAGCAAGTTGCGAGCGGCCTTAAGTTTTAACAAGGGCATTTAGGAAATAAGGAAACGGCGGCTAAATGCCACTATAATTATTTAGTTAATAAGTTAGAAATGTTTAGAGTTTCACCAGCAGCTGCTTGAAAGTGAACATAAAAAAATATTGTTTCATTATGTATGTACTCGTATGTATCAGAGAATGACAAAAGTATGGTTTTAAGTACTTTTTGAGTATTGGCCGTCAAACAACTATGAATGCATACAGCTAAATATAACAAAACATACTCACATACAAACACACGCATTAATTTTAAACCGAATACGTATAACTATAAACATCCAACAATTATGTTTATAAGGATCTTTTAAATTACGCAGCACAAACAACTATAACTAAAATTTTTACACTGTGTGAGCTACAATCACACGCATGAGTATAAAAATACTATAGCGCATATACAGAGCTATTCTATTTACACACACACATAAAACACACACACACCCACTCATTTTCCATTCCATTTCATATACACAAATGTATGTACAATACGGTGGCGAATGATTAATTAGTATCCCGAGTATCATGCGTATATTCTTTTTGTCCGATTAAATATCCATACTCTGAGTATAATCATACTTCGACTACAAGTATGAGAGAGAATCAATGCGCTTGATACGCATGTGCCTCTTTATTTTTAGTTGTAGCGTATTTAATTTTTTTTCGCATAAATGAAGTGGAGATGCTTTTGTATGTGGGAGTCGGCTATAATCATAGTTGTTTGCGAGAAAATATGTGAGCGTACGAATTGTTTGTGCTACAATTAGGATTATACTCATTGTCATTGTCTGGTATGTAAGTATATAAATATGTCACTACAGGTTTGAGGAACTGAACTACAAAATAGTGAATATATGTATGTATGTGAAATGTAATATGTATTTTAGATAGTTCCAAACCTTTTTAACAGTTTGCCGCTACATCCTCCTCTCCGTCAAAAAAAAACCTGCTTAATAGAAAAAAGAAAGAATATGCTTAAATTTCTAGTGCAACAACTTTTTCAGATGTTGTCGCTTGCCTGGCGAAATTTTTAACGTTTGGAAAGCATTTAATTAAGTATACCTGTACGTTTAAATATTATGTATTTATTTATTTATTATCATATTAACGTATAATTGAAGTTATCAGGGCAATTATGAATAAAATTGCGCGAGAAATTTTTTCCTTTTCCAATTAGAATTTTTTGTTTTCTCTATTACTTGCTTTGAGGACCTATAGCTGCTTATAAGGAGCCATATATTACTTGCTATTGTTTGAAATTGTTCCTCATAATTTCGCTTTATATGTTAACGAAGCAAGCAAGCTTCAGCAATAACTATACAGATAATTATATGGTGTACATTAGTATTTTTGGAAATTTATAATAGATGCATTACATATCACACATAATACATAATACAAACTTTTTGTGTAGAAGAAAAGGCAGATTATAAAATTGTAAAACATTTTTTGCTTAAGCAACTCATCAGTAGACTTCAAGCAGAATTGAAAAAAAGCTCACAAAACACCAATGCTTATAGACAAACACCCAATAAATTATTGAGAATTACAAAACTACAATCATAGTAGGCCAAAAAACAAAAAACATGGAACCAGGTAAAACAGCGAGACAAACTAGGACTCAAACAGGCTGGTTTTGTCTTTCAAACCAGCAACCAGTGAGTGCAACGTAATGTTATGTTTCCACCGACATGATTTCATCAAACCATGGTGAATTGAGCAAATCATGTTAATTTATACATGATTTACCATACATTTTGCATATGGACAAATCACCTCGAAGTAGTTGATTTATTTTATATCATTTCGAAAATATTATTTTTCGAACTGAACTTATCTATGCAACTGTGCGTTGCTTTTAAAACTACAAGCGCCATCCCTGGGTCATCCATCAATAGTGATTGACAATTTCGAAAAAATTACATTAAGGAATATTTAATCAATTTTAAATGTCAACTCATGTGGATACAATTCAATTAAAGCTGCTACTCCCGCCTTATGAAATATGTAAATGCATAAATTGACTTAGAAAATTCGAACACCAAATCACTCACACTTCGAAGTAATTTACTTAAGTCTGCTTGATTTAAAGTCGATGGAAACATACTATAATCTAACTTATGCTTTGGTAGGAATTGGAACAATATTAGTTTCAAACTTTAAAGCTTTCTTTTAATATGTGATTACCTAGCTTTGCTTAATTTTTACAAAAATATTAAGTGGAAACAGGGATTTTTTTCAATAACACAAACTTAAAGTAGTTTAAATTAAAAAACAAAATTAAGTAATTAGCAAATAGATTAGTATAGATACTAGTTATCGCATATTTATCCTTATACATATGTCCTAGTTTACACTATGCAGGTCTTATTGCAAATTTGATTAGTTTCTTAGGAGAGAGAGAGAGACGCTTTTTCCCCTCGTCTATCTCTATCTCTCTCCCCTAACAAACTAATCAGCTTAGTAATAAGACTTGCATAGTGTAAACTAGGACTATGTACATATCGCACTTGTTCCCCTAATGAGGATCAACACAAACTTTTGCAAAAAAAATCTTACATCTTGTGATGAAATAAGTCAAAAATAAAAAATAAATATACAAGTAATATACAAGTGAAACAACTCATCAACAACAGTCACTTCCCATAACCGGACACCTCTAATAACCGGACAAGTAGATCCAACGAAAAAAATATCTCTCATAAGCATGGTATTCTGTTCACAGTTTCGTGCGAAATGCTGTCAAACTAAAATGTAAAAGTATTTGGTATGAAATATTTGCGAAATAAATTTGCAAAATTAGTACTCTGTTGTTATTGCGAAAAACACGTAAGATCTATCTGGCAGCATGTTTTCTTTTTTTAAATTTACTAAAAGAGAAAAAGTTGCGCTTATCGAGACTGTTTTTGGAAAAAAGTTTCACTTATAAAGACTGTAATGTAAAAAAAATTACCAGTTGCGCTAATCTTGGTGTCACAATAATCGCTGGTTGCGCAAATCGAGCTCGAACTGTATTTGGTTTATTATATCTTATATTATTTTATTTTAATTTATTTTGTTATTTTTTCATTTCAATTTGTATTATTTTTTTATTTTAAATTATTTTATTTTAAATTATTTCAATTTATTTAGTTTTTATTATTTTTATTTCAATTCTTTTTTTAATAATTTTTTTCTTTTAGTTTCTTTTATTTTATTTCATATTTTTATTTATATGCTAGGAACACAACTGGGACGTACGACGAATTTTCCGGTGCGAACTTTTGTCTAAAAAAAAAATAAAACACATTTTTGAATATGAAAATGAACACAACACCGCAGTAGAACGAAATTCGATGTGCATGACGAACTCTGAGATAGATTTATTTCTAATTTGTACGCCGACGAACGACGAAAAAACAATTTGCTCTCTCTTTGCACACGCAATAAACAGCTTCATCAATTATAAGAGCTGAATTCGCTGAGTAAACTCGTCGTTATGATGCTTCAAACTACGAATTTACGCAGCGAATTCTTAGTAATATGTACAGCGCAGATTCGGTTAACGCAAGCCTCGATAAGTGCGACACCTCGGTATTCGCAACACCCAAATTCTTAACATTGGTGACTCTGTTAACGCAACTTTTCCATAAACAAGACCTCAATTAATGCAACTTTGCAAACAAAGTTAAGATTCCTCTCTCTCGTTTTGTTTCTTACTTTAGTTTTGTATAAATAAATTTAAAACTAAATATACGCCTTTGTGCATGAAATCTTATGCTTACGTATAAAAAATCATTTTGATTTGCCACTTTTCTAGGAATAACAAAGAATTTTTGCGTGATGCTTCTGCTTTTGAAACCAAAGTAAGTAGTTTAAAAAATTTCTTGATTGTGAGTGGTTGTTCCAGTAGTAGTTGTAGTAACAAAATTTGTTAAACTAACAATATAGCCAAAGAGCGAAATTCTGAAGAAAATTGAAAGTGGCATACCTGTGAAAACGAATTGCAATGAATTAAAAAAAAATCATAAATCAATAGTATGTAGAATTAAAGAAAATGAACAACCACTAAAGAAGTTCGTGGCAAATGCATTTATTTTAAAAATTAACCTTTGATTCTTTAATAAACCTTTTATTTGGTTTAAAATAAGCTTTTAAGTGGAAAACAGGCATACAAAATTTTTACTCGGTTTTCGCAACAGCCCCAAATTTCTATTGGTTGCGTTAACCGTATCTTTACTGTTTAATTTTTTTATTTTCGTTATAAGTATGTCTGAGTCAAACAGTTGTTCATTAGTAATTAGTGGTTACACTTTTTTGGGCACATGGCACACAGATGTAAGAAAATTCCATTTTTTTGAGTTATGACGTTCTTTGAGTAAATGAGCGATATGTAGTAGCAAAACTAGCGAAAAAGATTTTTAAATTATATATAACATAATTTTAACATTAATTTTTTATGACAAAAAAAATAAGATAATTCAAGATATTTTTCTCAAATTAAAATACATAACTAATAAAAACAAAAATTTCTATTCATATTAAATTGCTGTAGCGTGTTAATGTACGTATGCATGCATGCATGTATATATGTATGTATGTTGAACTAAACAATATTTGGTACTGTACTGTATAAAAAAAAATACATAAAAAGTTTAAAAAGCAGACTAATTTACGTATGTATGTATATTATGTTTAATAAATGTGTAAAAATGTCACAATATTCTTTTATAAGATCCCAATATTGCAATGCGTTGTAATGAATATACATACATACATACATATTGATGTATTTATATACTTGTGTTATTGTTGCTGTAGTTTAGTACATATTTATATTCAAAATAAAATTAAGAAAACTATAAATAAATTAAATGAAATTTATTTGCTGGTGGTTAGGGATGCCAATCGGGACGGGTTTTTACGATCACGGGATTCGGGATTTCAAAAAATCAAATCCCGGGATTTCGGGATCCCGAAATTTTTGGCGATTCAGGCATTATTAGGGACTCTTTACTCTTTTAACACTAAAAGGCATGTGTCTTATAGATAGATATTTACTAAAAAGAGGTTCACAAACAAAAGTTTTACAATTATTTCATATTACATAGTCGAAAACTATTTGAAAATTCACAAATAATATTTTTGAAAATCACAACAGAAAAATACATGCAGCAGGCTTAGAAACTTTAACTAAACCCAGATTCATATCTAATATAAATTATTTTCTGGGTTTTGTTAGAAGTTTCAAAGCTTACTACGCTTATTTTTCTAAATATTATTATTGATTTTCAAAAATATCAGTATCTGTGAATTCTCAAATAGTTTTTGAAAGTCTGTGCATAAGATAAGAAGTTTGTGACTGTTCAAAATATGTGTGGTTTAAGTCTATTAATGATTTGGCAAAGCATCAATGAAATACATATGTAAATAGACGACAATGCTTAACCACCGGCAAATAAATTTCACGGTTACTATTTTCACATGGGGGACAGAGAAACAAGTCGAGGCAAAATTATCGGCGGCGGCGGCGCAGCAGTTTTGTGACCGGCGGCGGCGCGCCGAGAGAATTTTCGGCGGCTAATATAAACATATGAAAATTTAATGAGAAAATTAGAAATTGAAAATTTTCATAATTTTTTCTCCGAAATTTGTCTCCTTGAACAGATAAAATTTCGGCTCATTTTGAGCCGATGCGAGCCGATACAACCGGCGGCGGCGGGATAAACAGAAAAATAACCGGCGGCGGCGCGCCGTCGGCTTCGAGCCGATCGACTTGTTTCTCTGATGGGGGAAGGTCATGATGAATTTATTAAAAAAAAAACAAACATAACTTAGTAAACATTTTCGGGATTGAATGAATCCCGAAAATCCCGGGATTAAAAAATTTAAATCCCGAGATTCGGGATTCGCTAAATCCCGGGATTTTCGGGATCGGGATTGGCATCCCTACTGGTGGTTAAGCATTGTCTATATGGTTGATTTGATGTCCTTGTGTATTTAAATAGAGAAAAATAAAATACCTATATATGTACCACTTCATTATTTACTTTACAATTAAGCTTTATAAGTTCTTTGGAGTCACTAAAACAATTTTTCCTAACGTTGTGTTTTATTTTAAAAAATTCCTACCAAAGTGTTGAAATATCATTACCATTCATTTAAATTTCTCTAAGCTTCTAACAAAAATAGCATATAAATTTTTGACAAAACTAGATCAAAGTAAAAAATATTATTAAGTTATCTTCTTCTTTTTTTTTCTTGCAATGTGCATAATTTTTTTTATTAATTAATAGTTTTATGGATGATTATCTTTTGTCGTATATTAGTTAAAAGTCAAAATTTCCAAAGTCCTGTTGATTAGCAGTAATTCAAATTTGAAAGACCATTACATCTACTTCGTGTACATGTAGCAGGACTTTCACTAAAAATATTAATAAAATGAAGCTTTTATACTAATAAAGTTGGTCATTACGCTGCTTTGCTTTTTTTAGAAAAAATTTTCATTTTGTGTGTGTTTTTTAAGTTGATTTTAAATATCAACTTCCGATTCATGCCAATTTATTAAATGTAAGTACATATGTATGTACCTATTTAAAATGCAATTTCAGAGAGTTTTGTAGATATTCGTCATTCCCCTGTCATCATTCTTCTGTCAAATATGTATGTATGTACATTGCAGTCGTAAAGCAGCTCTGGGCGAGTCAAGAGAGTTTTGCGTCTCGCTCGCACTGGTTGACTGATCTGCCACAGATAACCGTATATTCTTGCGGTTCTTTTGTGGAATTTCTTTAACAACCACGTTGCTACTTCCTATGTGAAGGGATAGGTCGTGTATAATCAGTCACAAAAGCTTTTTTTAAAATACTGTTAATACCATCTTGGGCATTTGGTCTAGTTACCCCGCCCATATTTGTGCAACAATACTTTGCAAATTTACTTTGTAAAGTATTTATGAAATAAATAAATAATACAAAAAACTACAAAGTACGTAAGTATGTACAGAAATTTTTGAAAAATGGAAAAGTTTTAAAAATGTTTCATAATTCGATTAAATGTTAAGAAAGTAATGTGTACATACTTACGATAATTGAGTATATATTCTTTGAAGAATTAAAGTTAAATATTTGACAGACTAAAATCTTCAAAAAATATCAATGCCAAAAAGTATGTCGAAATTAGCGCGTAATATCAGAATCAACCATATATGTATACAATACTCGTACATCCCACTGGTGCTTTGCATATTTGCATATTTTGAAGGGTCACAAATAGGGTGATCGATTATTCGACATTTTCCAGCAACCGGTTTTCGAATAGTTCGAATATTTGAGATTATGAAAACCCAGGTTTCGGTTTTTAAAATTCAGGAAAAACCGGTCAACCGGTTTTATAGTGAGAAAATTATTATACAAAAATTTTGAGTTTCAATTGCTTTATTAAAAAAAAATATTTAAAATAATATAAAAATTAAACGTAAAACATAAAAAATAACTTCATATACATACATACATAGATATCGCTCATTTGCTCAAAGAACATCATAACTCAAAAAATGGAATTTTTGAGTTAATGATGCAGAATTAATCCTCATATCGTCATATCTTCATATTGTGTAAAAATGTCATACGGCGTTGAGCAAAATAAAATTTTATTTTTTCCAAATTAGTTTTTTTGAGTTACGGCGTTGAGTAAATGAACGATATGTACATTAGAGCATTTCACCTTGTATGAAGATGAAAAACGTGATTTTGTTACCCTGGATCTTTAATTTGAGTAATGGGCCTCTGAAGTTCGAGTATAAAATTTTGATTACAAGGAATATTTTCTAACGAATCCGGTCAATATTGCTACCTGTCATTGAAAATCTTTTGAGGAGGTGCTAAAACTTAACTACATTTGAAGATGTTACACGCATACAATTACTAGCTGAGCCCCCCAAACGTTGCCCACAATTATTTTATTTTGGTCATTTATTTTACTTTCGCATTCGGTCAGGACACGGTCGAGCGGAGAGATAGACTGGAGGTGGAATGGCTTTGTGTTTATTTTGCTATAATAGATCTCTTTTAAAATTATAATTAATATTTTCTGAGTCTAGGAGGTTTAGGGCTACTGGACCCTATTCTAAACACTTTAGTAGAACCTTGTATAGCTTATGTCCGTTAGAAGGTTCCGTTCTTCGTTTTGTTTAAGAAAATTTTTAAAATCGTACTGCCAGTTCCGACGAGTACCTCTTACAAACATAGAAACTTACAAACTTTTCAGCTTTATAATATTGAGTATAGATATTTGGTCAGTTTAGAATTTGTAATGTGTTTTAAATACTCAATGAGCAAACATATCTCCAATACCCAATTGGAGCTTGACTTACATAGTATTTACGATTTATACATACATATGTATATATGTACATAAATATGTACCAATATATTAATGTGCGCATCTTTGACAAAAATAAGAACATAAATTTTGTTTCCTAAATAATGGTAATAATAGTAATTGCACAAACCTGGACGACAGCTCCATTTATAATAGTTCCGCAATATTAGCTTTGTTTAATATCTTGATTGTAGACAGATTTATTTATAATACTTTTTGTACTACACTATATCAGATACTGTAACTAACATTTATTTCACACTTGCTTATTTAATATTTATTTATTTCACAATTAATCGTTAGGAAAATTATTTTGCAAGTGACAATGCACAGCATACACACAAGTAGTTAACAACACAAAAAACACCTTGTAAATTAAATTTCTTTTTAATAGATATTCAACTACGTAAAACAATTGGAGGATCTGAGTTTTCAATACACGGATATTTTTGTCTTATATTGCACTTTTTCATATTAAAATAACATAAATTCAAACACTGACCACAAGTTACCCGCCCAATTCTGTGAAAGAAACTTTGCGAAGGAGTACAGCGTCGATGTTGAGTAGCGGACGCCGGCGACTAACAAGGGGTCTACACCTAACATAATATGTTAGATGAGAGCGTTTACACTCACACAGGATATCTTTGTCTACACTAACAATTAAAATGTTCCCAAAGAGGCAAATTATGGCACACAATATCGAACGAAATTTGAAAATGTTTCAATGAAGTTTATATGGAAATATTTTACAATTTTGAAAGGTATTGAATGTCGTAATTTGCTCCCAGGATTCATGATCAAAACGCATGACACACATTCATTGAATGACATCTTAATATCATATTATTACAAGCTAAGTGCCACCCAATTGTCAAACTACATCAGAGACAACGTCGGTTGGCTGGTTTGATGTATGGAACAAAAATGTGTTTTCGAGAAAATCGATGAAGAATGTTTAATTCATTAGTTTTATTAAAATACACGATAGAATTTTTTGTTTAATAATAAAAGTAATAGATACATATGTTTTTTTATTCAAACTTAAAGTTGATGAACTTTTTACATCCAACATGAAAAGTTATTAGGATTTAAAGAAAAAATTACAAAAATCTGACTAGTAGGTTAAATTAAGCGGCCCATCCATTATACAATATTATTGCATATGTTGTTATACATATTATTGTCGTTTCGAGCTATACTATGCAATAAATGCACAATATTTTCAAAGAAAATATTAGCAAATTTTCCTGATAGTAAAAAAGTAAACAACATTGAACAATGTTGCCACCACATTATACAATTGTCTTGATTGTACGATAAAAATCAAAAGTCTTTTGATATTTGCCAATATATTGTGCCACCTTCAAATATGACATACACATTGGCGATGTTATTGTACAATACGAAAAATTGCACAATTATATTGCAAGTGGGTGGGCCGCTTTAAATACCCTTTTTATGACACTTTTTCGAAATTTTAAACGGCAACCCTGAAACAGAGTACTAATTTTGCAAGTTTATTTCGCAAATATTTTACACCAAATACTTTTACATGTATGTAGTTTAACTGTATTTCACACGTAATTGTGAACAGAGCACGAGGCTTAATTGTCAAAAAATTTTAAGCATCGAGCAAATCCAGATGAACTTGATTTGCAACTCTGCAGAACATACAAGTATATTTGTTATTCGATTTTAGCACCTTTTTGCAAAATTTCACTGTTTTTATCCGATTTATAACATAGCGTCTATACCTGATATTAAATCTGATATAATATGAGAGGGAACGTCGGCAGAGTAAGGAGAAAAATACATTTATATTAATATCAAAGTAGGGGAAAACGCGCTCTTGAAAATATCATAATATTTCATAATTAACAGGCAGCCGTGCGGTAAACATCTTCGTTTATTGTAATAGTAATGTGTGTTGCATAAAAATGTTGGCATTTCCTTAATACATCGTGTTTAATTAAACATTTCTGCATTTTTATTTATCAAAAAATATTAATTTTCTTTTTCATACACAAAATTCTCTTCACGTATCTATGCATGTGTACGTTTTTTGACAGTTGATATCATAATGTTGTATTCTAAATGTATATTATGAAAACAATATTATAATAGCTGATATAATATTAATATAATACTAATATTGCAGTCCACACTTAATATAATTCTGTCTGCTATGAAATTTGACGTTTGCTGATAGAAATATATTTGATATTATATCAGGTATAGACGCTATGTAATTTGCGATCTCCACCTGACATAAAATGACTAACTTTAACATTAACTTCAAGTTAATGTTATGTGTAGACTGCTCAAGTTAATGCTTTTTTGAAGTTAAAAGATTATTGTTAGTGCATTTGTTTTAACAACTCAGTTATAACTTCAAGTTACAGCAAAATTTCATGTCAGGTGGAGACGTAGAGTAACGCTAACTTAATAACTTAACAGTCAAAATACTAAGAAGACAGCAACGTATGACATTTTTATGATTAGCACAGGGCAATACTTGCATCGCGTTAACAACTTTATTTTTATATACAGAGTTGCAACAATTGGACAAGTGGTATACAACCATGTCATTGCTACTCGTTTGTTTTTATCTCCACAAGAATCCGCCATAGCTTTCCACGAGTATTAATTTGTCGTTCATCGAGTTTAGTTGTGTCGTCGGCTGCCTGAATAATATTTTTTCTAGTTCAAGTGATACATACTGAAAGTATAGCATAGAGCTATCAGCCATTTTGTTTTTTTTTTCTTGTAATTGAAACAAAGAATATAAAAAGTTAATTGCAAATATAGCAGTTAAATAAAACATTTTAAAACGGTGTACTTAAGTTTTAGATAAATCTCAACTTTTTAAGGTAAGGAAATATGCATTAGTAATGAAGGAATGAAAAAAATGAGTCATTCGGAAATTCAGAACTTTGTTCATGTATGTAGATTTTTAACGCAGCGAAGTTTGCCTTTGTAAAATTTTCTATGTAAGCAATATTCAGATACGAACTCTTGGTCGTTTTTGGGCTAGCCACATTCATCTTGTGTGCGCATTGAAAAAAGTAGAAATTTGGCTGGGGATACACGGTGTTGACTTTTATTGGTACAGTTGGCGCTAATTCTTGACAATTTTTGTAAACTGCATATTCCGTTTTTAAGCTTATGTCTCCACATCTTGTTACTCTACGTCTCCACCTGCCATGAAATTTTGCTATAACTTAAAGTTTTAACTGAGTTGTTAAAACAAATGCAGTAACATTAACTTGAAGTTAGTCATTTTATGTCAGGTGGAGACCGCAAACAAATTTTATATTGTTTAATCTTCCATGTCTGTTCTGATCAACCGACCGGCTTCGTCGTTAAATAAAACTTCCTTCAATTTTCACCAATTAATCATTAAATTCTGATGCTCGCGCGCCATTTTGTCTTGTGCTTTCTACTCGTTTTTTTTTTTATTTTTATATACACCGGTTTGTGCTGCCATATTTCTTTCAACGAACATATAAACCGCAGTTAAAATTTTTAGTATACTATTTAGTATACTATTAAAATTAAAACGTGTTTGCATTAATTAAGTTCAATTTAAGGTTAGAAAAGGTAATCCATGTAATTTAAGTAAATATATTTATGTATGATTCAAGCTGGTATGTCAAGTGTTTAAGTTATGTATTAATATGATTAAACTCTTTTTGTATTTACCTTGACAATAATGTCTGAAAATTAACGAGTAAACATATTACATTCATGATAGGTAGACAAACGGTGACTGTCCCATTTCTGTCGTGCAGTAAGAAATTCTTTCGAGTTGAAACAATTTGCATAACAAATTACAACATTTTGAAGCAAACTTGAGCAGTTTCATAACTTTATTCAATCTTCTTGTTTGCCGTTTGCTATAGAATTGCATGAAATACTTATCCATACATATGTACATACATACATTTTTAAATATAAAGAACACGTGTAAATCAATTTGTGTTGAAAAACAAACTACTGACGTAAGCTGTTGTAATTGGGCTTGCCATATGGCCTGGAATGGCCTGGATTGTCCAGTTTTTTGGAGCCTCGTCCAGTTACCAGCTAAAATACAATTTGTCCAGTTAAAAAAGAATTTCTTTAATTTTGAAAAATAGTTCTTGTGTCAACTATATATTTTTAATTAATTAATATAATATCTTCTACAGAAAAAATTTCAATACTAAATAGAAAGAAAATATATGTTGCTTATACAATTGTGTTTGCAAAATTTATAAGCACTTGTATTTTTTCCCGACACTACTAAAAACTATTTTCAAAAAGTATCAAAATTTTTATATTTTGAACAATAAGTGCATTTTTAAATTGTCCAGTTATTTTTTCAAAATCCAGGTAAATTTTTTCTATTGTCCAGTTATTTGACTTTAAGTATCTGGCAACCCTAGTTGTAATACGTCAAGTGCAAAATTAAACATGATATGTAATTTAAAGATAATAGTTACATGAAAATAAAACGGTGGTCTGATGTAAAAACGTGTACAATTTTTGAGAAAGTAGCGCGATAATATATATACATCCATACATACATTACTATTTAAGAACATTCGAATAGATCGTTTAGGTCTGCTTTATGTACATGCGTATGTATTAGTATGTACATATGCATGTGTAACTCATCGATTTTGATATTGCTTTATTATATTTTAAACACTTATCAGTTTGTCCAAAAGCACCCTTTTCACTTCCAATTTATACTTTGTATTTATAATATAAATTTTATATGTAATACTCGTCGTTTTTATTGTAACAACTCTGCTAAAGTAAACTACTCGTTCATTTTAATGTGCAATAAAAAGTTAGTGTACATACTAAATTGAGAAATTTTCATTGCACATAGTTTTCTCGTAGTCTGATATATTGAGTAAGTTATTTTTACTTTGAATTTATTTATTAACAATTCAGAAATAAATATGGATATTTTTTTAATTATTTAATTTATAAGATTTCTGGGTGGTTTTGTCTATTTGAAGCATTTTAGTAACACCATCTCCATACATACATACTTCTATACACATGTATCTACATAATTTCATTAAATTTACTATTTTGCAACTACAACACATAATTACATACTTTAAAATAGTTATTAAAAAAGTTTTTCCTCCATTTTTTTTTTAGCTCATTGTCTGCACCGAATTTCACAAACAGTAAAAATATGTCTTTCCGCAATCAAAATCGGAATCGTAACTTCGGCGGTAACAACTATGGTGGTCCCATGGCTGGCAATCGTGGTGGTATGGGTGGCAATATGAACATGTCTCCCTGGGAAGGTCAAAATGCTGGTGGTGGCTTTGGTGGCAATATGCGCCAAGGTGGTGGCAGCGGTGGCCAAGGCATGAATGCCCAGGCTATTAATTTGGCAAACAATCTATTAAACAACCTCTTCCGCAATCAAACCCCTCCTTCTTTGCTAGATATGCCCCGCGGAGGCAATATGGGTAATCGTGGACAACGCGGTGGTCCGGTATGTATGATTTATATGCTAAATTTCTGTATTAAAAAAAGTTAAGTTTTCTTTAATTTAGAAGGAATAGGTATGTGGTATAAAATTTAAAACAAAAAATTTAGTTTTTATTCTAAATAGGTACGCAATTAGTAAAGTGAAAAGGTGAAATGTCTTGCCATAAGTGTATTCAAGTGGTTTATAAGTAAATAGTATTCAGAATAAAATTTTTTACGAAAAATATCGTTCAACTTCGATATGTGTATGTAGTACGGACAATCAAATTGAGATATTTGCATTACTCAGTAGTCTTGAGAGTTGGCATTCTTCAAAACTTTTAATTCAGACAATACGCTTATAACCAGGGACAAATAACTTCATGCATTTAAAAAATGTGTTTTAGGCACAATCAAAAACTCAAAATATGCACTAAAAACAATAAAATATGCACATATTTAAAAAAGTTTAATTTACATACAACTAAATGATATAACAGTACTTTCTTTCATCAAGAGGTAGCGTGTACAAGCCTTTTATATTAAACTTTTATTTACATAAGATTAAATATGATATAAAGATTTTTTTTTTTTTGTATTAACTCCAAACATGCATTTTTCGAGATAGGTTTATATTGCGGTAATAGAAAAATAAAAGTGTTGTTATATACTTATTTTCACTAAAAAAAATTTTATATATTTTGTATTTTCCAATGTGAAGTCTTAGAAAGCTTTTGTGCATTGAAAAAGAACTTGTTAATTCTGCTGATGTAATCGACTCAAATTTAAATGATTCTTTTTATATAATCTTATATATTTATTTAACTCAACCATTGCAATGAATTTAATACTAGCTATTAAATTTGTTTTGCAAGTCTGTTTTCATTTTCAAAAACAATATCAAGTTTCCGCAGAATTGAATGCAGTCCCAAAGACCACTTGATACACTTTTACAGTGTCCAACTCAGTGGCGCTGTTTGAGAGAAATGAATTTATGAGTAATGTAATTTATGAAATAAATTCAGGAGCTGATTATAGTTCGAGCCGCTGGTACCGGTGTCAGCGATATTGGTATTGGTCTAAATTTTATGCCACATAGGAATCTTTTATTTTTATTATATATTTTATATTACGTATGTATATTTTTTTGAACTCTAGACATTAAGTTTCAGTTTAGTTCTCGATATTCGTTTTATTAAAACCTCTTTCCTTTTGATCTGATCGCTAATGCAAAAAAAAAAACACTTTCTCTTCAATATCAATATATTGTTTATTTTAAATGTTTTTTTTTTTTTATTAATTTAAAAGTAAACCAATAAAAACAAAATTTTTATTTTTCTTTTTAAACAAAAATAAAATGATAAAAACATGACTAATTTTAAGACCAACTCATATGTATATACATATTAGTAATTTTATTGCTACAGCATTAAGATTCAAATAATATTCTATTACTATTGTTTTTTGGATAATTTCCAAATCATTTCTAATTATAAATTTGTTTTTATTTTATTCTCTCTTCTCCATGTTCTCTCTAACAAAAATGTCTCTTGTTGACATTTTATGAAACAAAATTCATGTTCAATTGACCCTTCAATCGAAAATAATGAATTGAAATTTTGGTTTTTTTGGACAAAAATCACAAACTCCTGCCACACAACTTTTTCTTCATCCATCCTACTACTACCATGTTGTAATAACAATCAATGTATGTATAAAATACATGAATTCATCAAAATATGCATCAACTGTTGTGATTTCTAAAACTGTGCGATGATGAAAAAATGAATGATGATGCCAAACAAAAAATATCAAACCTGATATGAAATTAATTGCACTTTTGCATACATCTGTTGTGATTGTTTGTATGTTTCAAATTTGTCGTGTTACAAATTGCTATTGTTATTTGCCAATCCGCTGGTGCCACTCCCCTTTTGAAAAAAAAACCTAAAACAAATAACAATTACCACATTATTTCATGTGCTTCTGTTCTTTTGTTAAATAAATAAATTACATGAAATTTCTCTAAAAATGAATGGCGGTTGTGGTGCAAATACAAACAACTTTTGTAAAACAACAACAACACACGACTTGGCTGCGGTTTGTTATTATATTTTATTAACATTTGAAAATGGAAACAAAAACATACTCCTGTGCAACACAACATTTCTCAAATGCAATAAATGCAAAATTATGTACATTATATTTAACGAATAAACCATATGGACGCGCCTAAATAAATTCTTGTGATGATTCCCATTGTGTGTGCGTGATTACAAATATGCAACTGGTGCTATTCAACAACTTTGCCACTCTGCTACCATCCATCACCTAAACTACTTATATACAACTTCTTTTAAAATCTGTGTGTGATCTATCGATCTTGTCGTCAATTTTTATAACTGATTTAATTGCTCTTGAAAAAAAAACGTGTAAAATTATCAACTACAAACAAAAAACTTTAATTGGTTTTTCTCAACTATAACTAAAAAATATATATCTCGTATGTAACATAAAATGTAAATTATATTGAAACTTGAAATTCGTATGAATACGAATGAATACGAACTGATATTGAAAAAAAATGTATATGTACAAATAATTTCTGCCACACGCCTTAAACAACAAATATACATATTTAAAATCTTTGATTGCCTTTAAAACCCGAAACATGAAACCACCGCTGTTCTGCACGCATTGACCATCAAATAAAACCGACCTCTCCATATTCAAACGAAAATATTTATATATATTTTTCAAATTTATAAATATGTAATTATGCGCATTTGCCATAATATTTGAACAAAAATGTGATCAATCTATTTCTAAAAATGTGTTATATATAAAATGTAAAAATATTTACAAAATTTAAAATTGTATTTGCAATATGACACCTGCGCTCGCTCTACCACCCGTTTTCTTCATATAAAATGTGTTCTGATTAATAATAATGTAAATAAAAAAACAATTCATAAATCGTTTTAATAATGTATATTCTTCTTACATACATACATACATACATATTGAATCTTCTGTATTCGATAATATTGTATTGAAAATTATTATTTGCGCATACATTGTAAAAACGAAATAATGAATTCGATGTTAATAATAAAATGTACTCGTATCGTATGCGTCAATATGTCAATAATGTCAATAAAAATAAAAAAAATCAGATGGTCAATCGTGGTGGTCCTACTGGCAATCGTAATAACAATCGTCGTGGTCAAGGAGGTTTCCAAAACCGTGCTGGTGCTAAATCAGCCCCTAAGCCCGGCGCTGGTGGCGGCATTCGTAAACAGAATGCCTTTGATCGTGCAAAGAAACTTTTGGCTAAAAATGCCAACAATAAAAAGAAGGATTCCGCTTCTGGCGATAAGAAAACTGAGAGGTAAGCCTTTAAAAACAAATCTTCAATACAAAACAATTTTTCAAGATAATTTTTCCATTGAAAACAAAAAAATTGAAAAAATATATTTAATCTATATTTTTGAAAAATGTTTCATAATATTTTCAAAATATTTTATGTACATTTGTCTACTATTATATAAGAAACTTTTAAAATATATAGATGTGGTTTGGGAGGGAAGAGAGTTCTCTTTTGGCAGCGCTTTATTTCAGGTTTAGAAGAAACTCTTCGTTTTTGTGTTGATTTTTGTACGAGTAAATTCGTTGGTAGATTTGAAAAAAAAAGTTTTATATACATTTATTTTTTATGTTTTATTTTTAAGTTGTATTTTTTTTTACAAATTGTTTATTTTTTAACAAAAGAGATTTAGAAAAACTATTCATTAGTTTTCATAAACATGCGCAAGACATTTTTTTGTTAATAATTGTGTTTTTCTAAAATTCTTTTGATAAAATAAAATTGGGGTTGTATAATAATTACTATTTCTTATTTATATAAAATATCCTTTTCAGCTTGGAAATGGTTTAAAATATTCTTTAATTTTACTATGAATATGTAACGCATAAGCACTAAAATATCCCAAGTGGAAAAAAAAACATGTTCCAAGAAAACTCAATATGATAACGTTTTGCCGAAGAAATCAAAATGGGAATAAGAAAATTATTTTTCCTTTATCGTAAGTTTTCTGTGCTTATAAACACGCGTCTTTAACGCTTTTTGTAAAAGAAAATTGTTAGAAAGAGCTTTCTTACGAAAACTGCTTGTTTCGAATAACCACTTTAAAATTTATGCATTTGATTTCGAAAGAAATTAAAAAAACATGTGTACGTATGAAGTTTTGTATACTTTTGTATTCGTTTTTAATACTTTGTAAATAATTCTACATTTCTGTTCACACACTGCATTATTTATGTATATATTTGGATGCCAATAAAACCAGGTCAGTGTTCGGAAATCGACAGAATTTTATCATATCTTCTCAAAACAATTGTGTTGAAATTCGTTGGGTAATACCAATATTTTTCCATAAACAACAAGAAAACGTTATAATTTTCTAGAATATTTTAAACCATATCTAAAAAAGAGATCATTCTAATTAAAACTAATCACTTTCCTTTCCCTCCATATTTATCACACGCAATATTATATAACGTTGATATCCGCAATTTGTCTAATATTTCTTATTTTTTTTTGTCTCGTTTATATTTTCTCCACTACTTAATTTTTTGGGGTGGAAATATGAAATCTGATCCAAAAAACAAATAAAAAAAAAAACAGCAAAGAGTCTCCTTATGCCAATGTACCCAACGACATGTTCTACTGTCATCTCTGCAAGAAGCACATGTGGGACGCCAACTCATTTGAGAACCACATCAAGGGACGTACCCATTTGATGATGCGTGAAGGCATTGAGGAAAGTTATCGTCTAAAGGCGAACATGATCCGTCAGGAGGCCAAGATTGCCGAGCAGCTGAAATCTATTGAATTAGATCGCTTGAAGCGTATGGGAAAGAGCAAGCAACGTCAGTTGGACTACTGCACCATGTGCGATTTGAACTTCCATGGTCATATTTCGACCCATCGTAAGTCAGAAGGTCACTTGCAATTGAAGAAATTCTTGCATCCCAAGTGTACTGAATGTAACAAGGAATTCGCCACTCGTATCGATTACGATACCCATTTGTTGGCTGCGGAACATTTAATTAAGGCCGCCGAAAATAATACCAAAGTTGGAGAACATAAGCGTCAAACCTTGCCAATCCTGACTGAAGAAGATGAGTTGAAGGACATTCGTCTTCCCGCCAAGAGGAGGAAGAAGGTTCCTGCCAAGAAGACCGCGGAAGCTGCTGAAGGCGGAGCTGAGGTCAAGAAAGAAGGGGAAGAAGAAGCTGAAGGTGAAGAGGCCGAAGGTGAAGAAGCTGAAACCAAGAAAGACGGCGAGGAAGGTGCAGATGAAACCAAGGAAGGGGAGGAATTGAATGACACCCAAGAAGGTGAAGAGGAAGTCGCTTTGCCTGTCGATCCTGAGGATTGCATCTTGGATTTCCAAGAAGGTGATGAAATCCCTACTGAAGTTGATAGCCGCTTACCCAAATACAATTGGACTCGTCCAGTTGGCACAACTCTCATCACAAAACTTGAATGTTACGAGTGCTCATTGTGCGGCAAGTTCTTCGACACCGAAAAGACTGTCGAAGTGCACTCTCGCACCGTCACTCATCACCGCAACTTCTTGAGGTTCATTAACGAGAAGGCCAGTGATACAAAAATTGCCCAAAAACGTGCTGCTGCCGCTATTGAAGAAAGTGAACGTAAGAAGCGAAAGTTGGAGGAGGCTGAAGCTGCTACCAACGGAGAAGGTGATGTAAAAACTGAAGGCGCTGAGGGCGGTGATGGTGAGTTGTATGATCCATCAGAAGCTACCGGCGAGGAAGAAGATGTTGAAATGCAGGAAAATGGTGATGCAGCCGAAGGTGCAGCAGAAGGCGAAGAAAATGGTGAAGAAGAAATGGAAGCTCAAGAAGAACAACAGGAGGAGGAGGAGGAAGCCGAGGCCGAAGCTGAGCCCGAACCCGAACCGGAGCCAGTTAAAGAAACTCCGAAAGCCGAGACTCCCGCTAAGACAGCCGTCAAAACTGCAGCTGTTTCTACACCAGCTGCTGCTGAAGCATCCCCAGCCAAGAAAGCAGCAACACCTGCAGCACGAGGTGGTGCCGCCAAGGGAACGCCGCGTAACCGCAGTCGTGGTCGTTACAACCGCTATTAAAATACTACATTTTTATAAAATTCAGCACCCCTTGATTCCTTCCTTCCTTTTACATTTTCTAAGCACTTTCACCTGGATTGTCTTAAGAAAGTATTTGACGCGAATATTTATATTCAGCAGAAATAATTTTCATGACATTAATTTCCATATTTTTTTTTTTTATATATAAATTAAAATTATATACATACATACCTAACCAAAAACAAAATCATTTACTAAAACGCCCAACAAGCAAAATCCTATCACAAATCATACATGAAAAATTTGAAGCTAAAAATAATATTGTATTTCCAAATGACTTACGAGTGTGTTCACTCACCTTCTTTAATCTATGAGATGAGTGGTGATTCATTTGAATCAATTTGTTTATTCCATTAGAAATGACAAAAAAAAGTTTGCAGTTAATAATAATTAAAATGATTAAAGCAAGAAAGTTTACACGTTGATAAAAAAATTTCGGCTTATTTCTTTGTTAAAAATACGGAAATTGTTTTGATTGAAAGTATGAACCGAAAGAGCTTCATAGCAATTAATTTTAAATAATAATTTAATAAGTATTACACTTTGATTGATGACCGCTAATCAAAAATATTCAGAACCCACTTAAACATAATAATAATCTAAACTTTCCAAAACATTACACACACAAAATTTAGAAAGTAATTTTATTATTAAAATGCAAAACAAAATTATAAATTATAAAGACTTTCTGTAGTAGAGAAAATATAAAACATTGGAAAATGATGAACAAGTGAAATTCAAAACACAAATAAAACATACCAATGTAAGTAAAAATAAAAATCTTAAAGAATTTGCGTATTATTTAGGAATATTATTCAATGGGAAGTACATTTCGAATACAGCATTTTAGTCGCAGATTAAAGGAAGAATGATGCGGTTTTTAATGCATACCGTCATTAATTGGGTATTACATCGAAGCACATGTCCCTATAAATTTTCAAACCTTTGTCATAATCAGCTGAATTAAAAATTAAGAGTAAAGAACTTGCATTTTTTACGAAATTGAGTATATTTTTAAGCATCAGTAGTGCGATTCAGTAACTTTTAACGATCCGACAATCGTAATTTTTGTCTACACATTTTGTCGCTTGCAATAACGATTGTGTGATTCTGTAACTTTTTTTTAATGATAGTAGGCAGCGGATATTTTCTGTTAATTTTTGTCGATAAAATTAACAGCACATAAATTAATGTCGCTTAAATAACGACAGAGCTGACATTAACCTATAGCGAATATCGTTAAAAATGTTACTGAATAGCAAATTCGATAACTGTTCGTTATAATTATTTAACAATGCGAATATCGTTAAAAATAAAGTTAGTGAATTGCACTACAGGTATCTAATTTAATGTGCAGTTATTAAAACTATTATGTGTAGTGTGGATATAATATACTGTTTTTATTATGAAATATATTGAAAAATTTACTAATAATAACTGTAAAAAAGTCGAGTGGTGGTCCCGTTTCCGTTTCACCTTTCAATAAATAGAGCATATTTTCCTTATGTAGTACACGTAATTCCCTTGTGATAAGTTTTAAGCAAATTCGATAAATTTTTCAACAATTTTCCGCCATATTGGATTCGCCATTTTACTTTTTCAAAACTGACATCATATTCGTAATCAACGACCCTAAAAACATTGAGGGTACCTAGTTTTATGAAAATTTATTGAATCCATATGAAGTAAATACATAATTTTGTCTCAATAGATTTTCAATTAGTCCCTGTGTGCGGCGTTATGAAACATTACACTTTATTCGAAACAGCAATTGGCGTTTCACTAACTACAAAAAATTACTCACTACACAAACTGCCATGTTATGCCAGCAAAATTATGCTCGTGTAAATCAGCACATTGAAAAAGATGTGTGTGTGTGTGTGTTGCTATTGCCCTGCCAGCACTGTCAGTTGTAAACACTGCAGAAGTTACTTTACATAGGCAACACTGATTTGGTACTATTAAAATCTTAATGTGCCGGTTTACTACAACACTGTCTTTTATAAAATAATTTCAATAACGGCATAAAGTGAGAACGTGAATTCGTTAATTAGTGGAAAATAAATTTATATTTGTGAAAATAAGTGTGTGTTTAGTGAAAATTTAATAGACAATAATTACTTTATCATGAATAAAAGAAAAAGTTGGCCTTTCTACTACGGTGTGATGCCATCACATGGGTAAGTGCCAAAGATCTTTTTACTTAAAAATCCAACACTTTTAAAGTTTGTGGAGAAAATAAGTTTTCGTTATATAACAAGAATGTGCGTATGTAAATATGTATCGCTTAAAAGAAGTTAAAAGATGTACATTTGATTAGGTAGTGGGATAAATAAAACTAAAGGTCTACTACAAAAGAAACATCCCACTTGCATACATATGTATGTACATATGTATGTAAGTATATACAGATATCTATGTTCAGTATGCCCAGTAAACCTTTTTGGTCGACATCTCTGATAGAATTAGTCTAATGGGCCATTATGTATAGAAACCAAATTGCTAGAGCCGGCAACTGGAATGTAATTTTTCATTGGCAATAATTTTTGCGGGCAATCGAGAATTTTTAGTTTCTGTCTCACAACGGAACTGAAGTTTATTTAATTGTTTCAGTCTATGGACAGAAAGTTCTTTCAGGCTACGATATATGTAAGTATGTACATGAGCACAATTTTTCTTTGTAACTAAGACATAACTTACACATATATATATAGAGTAAAATATTAAAAGAAGTTCAGCTGCTATCTATAATAAACATAAAGTTCCCATTTCTGCACATTTTTTGAAATATCAGGGCATCTATGTACTTTGTAATGAAATGAAAGAAAATGTTTTCAAGTTTGCGTGTAATTAACATAAAAATTAGAAATAATTTTTTTTCGAATTACAAAGGAGACCCTCAGATTAATAATATCGAACCGCTGTGCACATTGTCAGGAAAATCTGCTTGTTTTCTGAGCTCATTGTCTTTAAAAACATTTAACTGTTATTGTTTTGTTGCGTCATATTTGTGGTATTGTGTAAAATTTCATGACTCGTCATAAAAATGGGGTTGATATTATTTCTTTGACTCGAAATTTCCACTGTTGTGTCATTTATGTAGCTCAAACTAGGAGTTCGGAATAAATCGTTGGGATCGAAATTTAGCGAATCAAAATTCGAATCTACTCAATACACTTCCGTCAAAATTAGAAGTCAAGTTCTTTGTTTTGTCTAAATTAGAGATACATACATAGATCATGAGTAAATTGTTTTATATGAAAGTATGTACTTCTTTAGGAATGTCATCTCACGGTATAGTCACAATTTTTTATCCCTTTTATTTAATTTGAATTTGCCAAACAAACTGACACAAAATTTTATAATAGTATTTCTGCAGCTTTAACCACCTTGAATTAATGTTGTAGTACACAAAGTTTGAAGTCCTTAAATGTTACAGATTTCGAGCTGAATATAAATTAAAATATTCATACTGGGAAAGATGCAACATTACTACTTTGATCCTTTTATCCTTCATAAACTTATGAAAATTAACTCTGCAATAGTAGGAAAAAATTTAACTAATTTTTAAATTAATAATTTTATGGTTGATTTTTAATACAGCATTTCCTTCTTTATTGTATGTATATCATTTTGTAGAATCATTTGATTCACATGAGATAATTATATGTATAGTAATTATCTCATATACTACATATGTACATACATATTTATACTATAAAACATAAAACTAATTTAATCTTAACATTATAAAATATTATTTACAACAATAATGGTAAAAGTAATAATATGGTTGCAAGCATTATTCATATGTATGTACATAATAATTTAAGATAATTTGCTCTTGGTTGTATTATTATTATAAGTGTGTACTTGATGACACTTATGTTACGTTTTTTCTTTGACTTAAAATTAAATATCGGTATAGCAGAAAAAAATAATTGCATTATGTTAATTAACAACAGTATCCTCTTTAATACAATCAATCAATGGGTTATTCATAAGTACAGAGTAATGAATGTGATGCTGTCTGTAGCGCACAGTGGGAGTTTTTTTTTAAATTAGGATATGAAAATAAGTTAATTTTTTTTTTGGTAATAAAAAAGTATGATACAGAAACTAAACTACACAATGAATTAAATAATAAAATAGTATATAAATTGATCGACGAAATAGGAATGATGATTTTTCATCTTTAAAAGTTAATTTGGAAACAAATAGTTTTTTGCTTAATACATATTTTTAAATGACGGGCTTATTTATTATAATAACATCCTAAGCCACCCGAATTGAAGGAGATTTTATTCAGAATAATTATGTATAGAATTTTTTTAAATTTTAGTGACTTATGATGTTTTTGCTGTAATGATGCATAAATTGCATAAATTGCAGAAATTATACAATAAGCTAGTTAATTACACTAATTTTAACTGTTTCCATTTTGCCCACTTATCTAATAATAATATATGAAATTTTTTGTTTAGAATAAAATTTTGTTTTCTGCAATAGCATCGTAATTTACATTAATTTTTTGAAATTTTGAATTTCCGCAATGTTCTTGAAAGGATGAACAGTATAATTTCATTAAAGACCTATTTTTTTAAATTATTATTATCTCAAAATAATTTTTTTGTGACATACTTAGGGAATTCACAATGAGTATCTTAAACTTTTAATGTGGCAACATTCTGTTATTACAATAAGCCCTTCAAATGAAACAAATATTGTTTTAATTTTTTTTAATAACGAGACCTTAAATTGATTTTACAATTTAAATACTTTGCAATCGTATCCAATCTTATTCAAATCTATTACTAGTCGAACTTATTCCAAATATGTATTAAAAGTATTAATACAGTGTTTTCTTGGTTTAATGTTAGTTCAGATTTGAACTAATGTAAAATTTTTTTCCATTGAGTGTCTTTTTATTACGTATAAACCGAATAATTTTGTATGCGAAGAACGGTTACTTGGGTCAAAATGATCAATTATTTTTGTTATGTTTGAACTGACGGTAAGTTAGTTTTTCGCTTGATTGTAGTTCGTTAAAATATTATTAAGTACATATGTACATTGAAACTTTTCTGCTTAAAAATACATTATAAAAACTTTTGAGGTTAGGAAGTAAATTGGCTGTCAAATGATGAAATGTCAAGAATTGATATGAATAGAATTGAATTGGCTGTCATCCTTTGACACATTTATTTAGTAAAAATTTGGGAAATGGTGAATATTTTACAACGCATTTTTCAACAAAATCATCTTTAGTGATGAGGCCAGGGCCCATTTTCAATTAGGTGGTTATGTAACCAAACAAAATTGTTGCATATTACAGAATCCACAAACAGTCCTCGAAAAACCATTACATCCAAAGAAAGTGACAGTATGGTGAGGTTTGTGGTCAGGCGGCATCATCGGCCCGTATTATTTTTTTTTTCGAAAATGAGCAAGAAAACGCCGTCACCGTGAATTCTCTGCGCTACCAAACCATGATAACCGATTTTTTGTGGCCACAATTGGCCACTGTTGACATCAGTGACCTTTAGTTTCAGGAAGGCGGCGCCACAACCCATACAGCCGGCGAAGCAATTCAGTAATTGCATAAGAAATTTCCCGGTCGCGTAATTTCTCGATTTGGCAATGCCTCGTTCTTGTGACTTAACGCCGCTGGATTATTTTATGTGGGGTCATTTGAAAGGCCGTGCTTACGTGAACAAACCAGAAACAACTGAGGCTCTGAAAGATAAAATTCCTCGCTGCATTGATGAGATAAGCGAAGCTTTGTTGTAAAATGTGGTTCAAAATTTTGTAAAAAGAGCGGACGTCTGCCGACATGCTAGAGGTAAACATTTACCCGACATCATCTTCCATTACTAATTCCCATATTTCTACTTTACATTGATGTCAATTAAACTGAATTTGTCAAACAAAAAGTGTGTTTTAAGCCAATTTACTTCCTAACCTTAAATTTGCCCACCCTTTACATGTTCACATACATATGTATATACGTCTAATAGGTGTTATAAGGGGTCGATATGTACATATGTAAAAACAAAACTTCTATGCCATATAAAAAATTTTAAAAATGTTTCATATGAAGACTTGTCATTAAACGCGCTGTTTTTTTTCGATATTGGATGCATTCATAAGATGTAGCTGTTGAGTTGTGAAACTGTTTGGCCCAAACCCTTACGTGTTAGAAACTTGATGGCTTGATGGATATTATTTAATTTTATATCTTTATTTCGTTACTTTATCATTTGTAATGTAAAATTTAACAAATATTTGCTCCTGCCTCCTAACAAAGCATATAAAAGGCATAGCTCTATTCGATCAGCTGTCTAGGCTGGGCACAACATGTTGACCAAGGCGAATTGATACCAGATGGTCTTAATTTGCAACTCTGCATATCCGCCTTGTATATTTGTTAGTGTAAAATTTCCCGCTGTCAGAATATTTTGCATTGATTGACAGCAGCGTTATGTCAGCTGGTGAATTAAGATCACCTGATGTGTATTCGCCTTGATGTTGACTATAGATAGCGAAAAAATTTTATATTTTAAAATTACTCAACCGTTGCGCAACAACTACGTTTTATGAATGCACCACAAGCACATTATTAAATAACTTTAATCTGTGCTTATTATTCAAAAAGATTTATCTTTTAACAGAGTTCAAAAGTTGAAAAAAAAAATTTGAATTACATTTTTTGTGGTATCGTTATTTTTACTTTTAAAAGTTTAAAAACGACTTTCTTAATTTATAAATATTTCGATTTTAGATATGTATGTATGTGGTTTTAATGAGATCAATACAAAAGTTGATGACTATGTCAAATTATAGTAACATACTTTTTAATATTTGTTTACCACTGTGAAGAAAAAATGATAATGATGGTTTTCATAATGTCCATGTAATTATGTCAGGAGAGAAGAAACTAAAACAAATTTAGTTAAGCTGCTGGAAAAACGAATGTGTTGTGGAAGGGAGGAGGAGGGGTGGGGGTTTGGATTTGATGCATGAACTTGCTTTTAAAAGCAGTACAAAATTTAATTGATACCACAATCTAAGGTATGCTGTTCGATGGTTGTGCGTAAACGACTTTGATCGCTTTGTGAACGTTTTAAGCCAGTACGCCAGCGTTTGAGGCAACCCAAGATGTACGAGTGTTTCGTACGACTCAAGACGTATACATAGGGGTCCGATGTAAAATGCAATGCCATCAACATATCGGCTACCATGAAGAAAGGATGTGCTTTGGGTACGCGATTAGGCACAATAGCCATGGGTATGGCAATCTAGTTAATAAAAGCAAATAACACAAAACAAAAGAGATTAGTATTTGATATAACGTTTTAAATTAAAAACAATTTACAGTTTTTGTGTTGTGTCTGTCTGTCTGTGTGTTGTTTTATTTATTTATCAAACGTACTCACCATTTGTGGCATCCAGCAGATAACAAAGGAAATGCTTAAAAACAACATTAATTTGGCGAATTTTAATTCATCGGGCGATGCGGCTGCTGTCAATGTCACGCTGTTAGCGTGATGATATTGTGGTATTTGTGTCGTACTGCTTTGATGATGTTGATACAATGTAGAGCCGCTGGAGCTCTCGCCATCGATTTGTGCGGTGGAACCTTTTTCGCAACGATTTACCATGTCGTAAGTCATATGACGTTGGGTGGTACGTGTACGACCAATGAAGCATAGAACGCGTGTAACAAATAAGTTGCAGGCGACTATAACCACACATAATAAAGTGCCTGAGAAAAGGAAGAGAACAAGATGTAAATGCCTACATAAGTGAGTACATATACTCGTACATACATATCGCACACTAAATCATAAACAGTCACAACTCAAAATGATCAAAGTGTTCTTTTTACAAACTAGTTAATTGAACAATCTCCAACAATTTCTTTTGCTATACAGTCTTCTTGAAGCATATGAAATACCGTTATGCTTTTTTATGTATTATACTTGCGTCATTTGTACGGTATCAACAGTTCAGCATATGAAATTTTATGAGTTGTAACTGTTTATGATTTAGTGCACGATATATATGTAAATATACATACATATATGAGATAGATGTAAAATGCAATGGATGACGAATGAACGTAGCAAATATTTCAATGCAATCTTTCAAAAACAAGCCTATAACTACAGTATCATCTCGATAATCGGAACACACGATTCTTGGCAGACATCTACACTTCGCACACTGCTACCGGACAGGCTCTAGTGGGCACCTCATGGGGCATGAATAAGGAGATAATTGCCATCGCTCAACGACGCAAAACAATGCACTTCGGATCACTATCGGATGTGTCAAGATGACGAATGCTGGAGATCTTTGTCATGAGACAGAGATGCTACTGATGATTGGTCAACAGCACAATATGCTGTTGACCAATCAACTCCTGATGTCATGCCACTTGCCAAATTATCGTAACCATAAACCGTTCACACAGCATTCCCCGATAAGACACATCCAAAAAAACTTTCGCATATGCCGTGATGGAATTAGAGACGTTATCCCATTCGACGTGAACATTAACTCAATCATGGAAGCTATCAAGACCCTCCACCATCGTATAGTCTCAATCACTATAGATGGTTGTAGGCCTAGGTTAGGTTAGATTAAGAAGGATGGTGCTACAACACACCTCCACTCGGAGATCCAGTCACAAAATATACAGAAGTGTAAAAAGTGACAGGTAAAAAAGCTAGAACCAGGTTTTTAAAATCCGTGGGAAAAAGAGACAAATACAAATAATACACGTTGAAATTTTATTGCACTAGATTTCTAGTGCAATACTCAGACCAAAATAGGCAACAAAATTCCAGGGAGAGCGAGACAAATAGAAAAATACACTTATCTTCCGTCTTGTCTCATCTCTGTATACTTTGTGACCCAGTTGAATCCATTGTGATTCCCTTCTGTTAATACCAGTTAATAAAAATTTAACTCCCAATTATACCCCGAATAACCCCAAATTGTCTGTCATTAAGCCACTGAATTCCCATGATGAAGCCCCTGATGACCTCCATTTTAAACTTTGCGATATCACTAATGCTCTCATAGAAACGTCTGCTCAGCCCTCTAAACCTATGGCGTTGCAGTTTCGGACAATGGCAGATAATATATTCAATGGTTTCTGGTTCCTCTGCATCCTCGCACATCCAACAGTAATCTGGAGTGCTAGTTTCCCAAATGCTGCCGCTTGCTCTGACCGAACGCGATTATCAAGACTCGTATCGCCCTTCTATTCATATCCAGTGGCAGTTTGGATCTGCCTGAGTCAAGTCAAGCCCTCCCTACTTTCCCATAAACGGTTGATCCTGCTCGCCACCCAATTACTGAGTTCCCTGTAGTAATGACCTATCGGTAATTTCACCGATCTGTCACACCATCCCTCATCTAACGCCGACCCTGTTCAATTTCATTTCCCTCAACAATGCTGTGGTCAGAAATCTAACAAAGTCTGACACTATATTTATTCATAAGGAAGTTTTAGGGCTCTCCTACAGTCACTAACAAGTTTCGATTTGCCATTGTGTCCCTTCAAAGCTTTTAGCGCTGCCTGACTGTCGACGTAGAAGGTTACCTTCTCACCTTCAGCTACATTCCTGGCCACCAGCTCCGTGGCCCGGGGATCACCAAGATCTCAGCTTGGAAAACGCTGCACTCATTCGGTAGTTTAAAGGAACTGCGAATGTTCGTTCCTAAGATATAATAGACACCAGCCTCTGTGCATTCCCCATTTTTGACCCGTCTGTAAAGACTGCGCTACCCTCACATAGTTTATCACGCCTTTCGACTATTTATTGTGAAACAATATTAAGGCTCATGTCTATAGGGACACGCCCGCAACGGTTGACGCACTGCAAGACAGTATTTAAGAACTTATTCGTGTGATACCGGCCGATATGCTGGCGAGAGTATGTCAAAGTTGGACCCAGTGTATGAATCATTCATGAAATCATCTTTAAACATTGAATTATATAGATCGTTCTATCGACTCAAGCAAAGATTTCATACATTTCTCTAAATTTTATGTTTCTTTGTTTATAAACCAAATCAGAAAGCTCTTAAAAAATCACCCTTTATTAAGCAGCCAGGAGTAAAAGTTTCCACTAATATTTAGTTTTTTGTGTTTGAAGATTTCGCCATTAGTTATAGAAAAAAGTAAAATAAATAAAAAATAAAAATTAAATCTTCCAGAAATTAGAAAATTTTTAGGGCCTACTGTATTGTATTTGAGTTTTTCGAGTATTTGCATTTCCACAGACTTAAGTCCACCTTTTGTCACGTGACGTTGCTGGCTAACGTAGGCTGTTTTTCAAAGAAAAACTTATATTTGAAATACTTTTTTGCATGTTGGTGTAGAGCGTAATCAGCTCTACATTTAGTAAAAGGTAGGAAATAATCGAGCAGCATTGCTCCGAAATACAAACTTAATTGCTTGGTGACGTAACGTGATTTCCTGTGGAACTGCCCATATGCATACTTATCTTACAATGAACAATCACATACATTTACAAAATTTGCAACTAAAAGCCTGATTTGAACTTGCAATGTTCGTGTAACGTGCGTTGCAATAATATACACAACTTTATTTTTGATCTTTTAGCAATATTTAAGTACTTACCGAATAACATAAACAATACTGAGTAGGTTTTATTTAAAAATCCTTCAGCATCACGATAACGTAAACATGTTACATTATTTGGGTCGCTATCATCTATATAAGCTCCAAAGCCAAAGAAAGGCAAAAATGTAATAATCACGGCAATAAGTATTAGGGATTTAATAGTTTTACGCACCAATTCGTATGTGATGTGCTAAAAATCAAATCAATTGTAATAAATAAAAAATCACATGCTTTTTTAAGGAAAACATAAAAAATCGGACTTTAAGTTTAATTTGGTTTGCTTTATTGCTTGCTAACTTTTATTTATTTTTTTTTATTATTTATACATATGTATACATGTACAGTTGTGTTCAAAAAAATAGCAGTGCTAATATAGAAAAAAGTTTCAGTTTGTAAGAAAAATTTCTAGTTTTGTTTAGTTTTTTTACATCAGATTTACTAACTTATTTATAAATTTATTGTAAAAAAATTACAAATGTAATTTATGGTCAAGAAATAGAAGAAAAAAAAAATTAACAAAATTGCTCAAAAATTCACTGTTAATTTCTCTGTATGTTTTTAATTTTTTTCGAAGATCATTTTAATCAACGCTCTTTATTCTTCAGAATAATGTTTTCATGGTCCCAATTGATGTATAATTATAGTTTTAAATTACAAAACACGATATTCCGTAGCATTTTCAAACTTACTTTTCACTTTTTTTTATATTAAAAGGTAATATCAATTTTTATTTGAAAGAAATTCCACACACTCCTATTTTTTGGATCAACTCATCTAAGTGAAAAATGTAAAAACTAATTATGTAATTATATTATACACAAAAGACTTTTCGCACAATTCTTTTATGAATTTTGCTTCTTAGATTCCATTAAAAAATCCGTTTGGAAGCGTCCAGACTAACGACTTTTACGCGGAAAAATATTTGGCTGCAGCACTCCTATTATATTGAACACAGCTGTTCATATCGTCACCTTTAATGCAAACGGACGTAACTACACTTTTATATTTTTTTACAGGAAAAAAAAAAAAAATGTTACAAAATCAATAATAATAAAGTATTCTTGAAAATTTTCTTCGAAATTTACTTGTAGTATGGATTAGAGATGGGCGATTTTTCGAAACCTGTTACTTTTTCACAGCGATTGAAAAATCACTAATCACAACTGTGACTGAATTTATCCAGTAACAGGTTTGGAAATATAGTTCTTTCATACAAACTGTGAATGTTCTTGTATGCTTACTGTACAGTAAATAAAGCTACCACATGCATTTTTTTTATACCTTTACCGTTTGTCGAGAAAATATCGTCAAATCGTCTTTTCTGGTAACTATGTATCGCTCTCACATTCTTGTATTTGCAATACGACAATTCTCAATATTCGAATGGGGTTGATTGATAATTGTTTGTTCTTGTAGCTCTTCTTGTTAGTATTTATCAAAATACCAATACTAATAACTACTTTTAAAGCAGAAGAGCTGAAATGTGTTAAACCGTCAGGGTTCCCAGATTTCTTTCGACTGACATCCCCAATTTCAAAATTTCTATCCCCAAAATTCCCCAAAAGGCAATTTGTACTAATTTTACCACTTCAGGAGATGGATCAGAAGTGTCACAACAAATTCAATTATTTTTAAAATGTATATTAATTCATAACAGAGATTTAAGTACTGAATTTTGTTTCTAATTTAATTTTTTTATTGACTTCATTGCCGAAAAAACTCGTTCGTTGCTCGTTGATGCACAAAGTAAGCTTCTGCCCAAAACATGTTTGAATTGTTTGTTATTTGTATATAAAACTGTAAGCATCAAATAAGTTAAAGAACTAATTGTCAAATAACTTAAGTTATATAGTACATACGTGTAAACAATAAAATTAGCTGATGAGCAATCTCCCCAATGCGAGTACCTGTTTGTCTTTTAATAAACCTTATTTAAATCTTGCTAACAACAAATGTTCATTGTTACCATTTATCATTTTATATTACTTATGAATTAAAAAAGAGCAATTGCAATATATATTGATATTAAAATATTTCGAGAAATAAATAAAAAAATATTAAGTAATATAAAAATCCCAAACAATTTCATAAAATCCCCAAAACATAAAAGTTATCCCCAATTAATTCCTCAATCCCCAAACCACAATTCTTATCCCCATTTCGAAAAATAAATCCCCGATTTGGGGATAAATCCCCGATTTGGGGATAAATCCCCTAATCTCACAACACTGTAAACCGTGATCATAGTCTCTGTTTAATTTCACCGCTGCTCTTCTCAACAAATAAAATACTGCTAAACTGTGATCACAATCACAGTTTAAAAGAACAGCGATTTAGAAATCACTTTCACAAGGAGCAGCATTATTAAAAAATCACAGTATCGCTCAACACTAGTATGGATACTTACATATGCATATGTTCTTAACCATTTATTTCCTTTTTATATACATATAGATATTTAAGCTTTTATGTTAGTTAACATTATTTGCAATAAGAAATATTCGTAGATGCATTCGTAATTCCGTCCGTTTGAATTTCTTTAATAAAATCGTAATTTTTGATCGCAGAGGTCTAAATATTTGCGTGAACATGTAGTTTGATAAAATGAACCATAATCAATCAAAAACTCGATTTCGAATTTTCATCTAGTTACGTCCGTTTGCATTTAAGGTGGCGACATGTATGTATATACATATTTGTGATGGTCATTCTTTCCCTACTTACTTTATGGTAGATAAAAGGCCTTGCCAGTGCCATCCAACGTTCAATGGCCATAACGGCTGCTATGCAACCGGAACTCAAGCCGAAAAATCTCCAAATAACTTTACCCACACAATCCCATTTATTGTATTCCTGAAAGATTTCACGAGGAATATATAATTTCAAAAGAAGAGTCGTTAACATGCCCAATAAGCCGATGAAATTATTGGTGGATAAACAACTGTAAAGAAAAAGAAATTTGTATTTTGAAGATAAATAAATTAAGTTTAAATAATCGTGCAGGTTTCACAATACATAAGTACATACATGCATATGTATGTATCTAAGTATAGATTATAAGCGAATTATATTTTCACGCATGTTAGCTTGGATAAATAAAAAACTATAAGAAAATAATAATCTGGCCCTCTTTTTTTGCAGACATTTTGCCAAAGCTCACTTACTCATGTCAATTGCAATTATGTATACATTGAAAATGAAAGCAATTTGTTATATATACGCGTATATTGATTGCATTTCGTTAAGAATTATGTTTTACTACATGATGGCTGGTAGATTTGTTTCAAGCCTTGACTTCCAAGCAGGGCACCACCATAGTGAGGGTTACATTAGGTTTGCAGGTTGCTGAGAAGAGAAATTAAGTTTTCAGCTGACTTGGGTGCAAATATAAGTCACTTTGGCTTATATGAGAGCAGTAGGAAAACGATAGTGCAAGTACAGATGGTGAAGTGACAGATATGTATATATAGACGCATATCAGAAAAACATGTGATGTTGATATGACTGGGTTTGGCCATGGTTTGAACTCGGACTCTCGATCACCGCCATTTGTTTTTGTAGTTGACGTCAGGGATGCGAAATCAGATTTTCAAATTGTACTAATTTTTAAGAAAAATTGTACTTTTTCCAGTACGATTGTACCACATTCTTAATTTTTTTCAATTAACTCAAAACGTACGTAAAATTCATTTGTATATGTATGCATGTATGTGTGTAAAAACTTAACAATTAACAAAAAGGCACTTTGAAGTTAATTTATTATAATATCATGAATTATTATTATTAATTAATATTAATTTTTAAACAATATTAATGTCTAATTTCAGTAGGTATACAAAAGACTATTAGTTGTTGAGATCTGAATATAAAAGTAACATTTAGGAGATATACTTTTTCATCCTTGATTCGATTGGAGTCGAAGCAAACAGTCTTTATTACTTTGGTTTTATTTATATGTTGGTACGAATACCCTTTCCACATTTTCAGGCGAATGTAGAATAGATAATATTCCTCTATCATTTCTGGAAATATCGGAAAACATCATTTTGTTTAATTCATTTTTAATTTCTAATACCCTCGAGCAAAACGTATAAATGTTGTCGTTTCTTACAGGTTTAATAATTCCTACATCAACCAGCTCTCGAAACTGGTTATTTATTGATTCATTTTTTTTCATGTTGTATAATAGGAAAAAAGTTTCAATAGTGCTAAATTGGTCATTGGGGTGCTATGGTACTTTTGACTTTCAAATAGTGCTGAAAAAAGTACAATTGTACCAACTTTTCCATCCCTGGTTGACGTACTAACTATTTAGCTCAATAGCATGGAAATTGTACATGAAAAATTTTTTTTTATACAAAATCCGGTTTTGTTGTAATTTTAAGCATCAATTGCAAATAAGTACGATGTTAACCCTTAAATACGTTTTAGGCTTATATGTATTTGCATATTTCTGTTGTTTAAGTTGAGCACGTTACATAGCAATTCTTGGAGGCCATAATGACCTTTCTATGCCTATGTTAACACTCTCGCACACATTATTATCAAGGAAAATATACATACTCGTAAATATTTATGATTATAAAAAAGGAAAGGGAAACTGATGTGCGAGTAATTGTTGTTATCTAAGTGAATTGTTTAAATATTATATTTCCAATTAAAAACTAAAAATACCCGTCATTATAACCAACCTACTCAAGTGTTACATACATATGTACATATCGCTCCTTTATTGCAACATGGTCATATCTCAAAAAAATGGATTTTTCGCAGAATTAAGATGCAGAATTAATCCTCATATCGTCCTTCATATTGTGTAAAAATTTCATACAAATATCTTCTTTACTCAGCTCTTGAGAAAAAATTAAATTTTCTTCTTCCAGTAAGTTGTGTGTAATTTGAAAAGTTTAAACGAGTTTTTTTTGGAGTTATGACTATGTTGCAATAAAGGAGCGATATGTGCTTAAATATGTATTTTGTTTGAACTAAAGGATTTTTTTGTAAAATATCTACAGGTTTATTTCATAAGATATTTCAATAAAAAATATTGTATTTCTTAAAGGGGAACGCTTTAATAGTAAAAAAATAAATAAAATACGTAATTTCTACTGCGCATCAACATACACATGTACGTCATCATAGAATACAAATAAGTGCTTGTTGTGAAAACTGTGTGTGTGTGTGAGAGAGAGAGAGAGAGCATTTTCCATACACAAATGTACTTTGTTTACAACACATAAAACGTGTTTTTTTCAGAGTGTCACAACTTTGAGTTTGCATCACTGATTTATTTGAGCACCATTTAACAGCTGATAGTTGTTTTTTGCTTAGTTTGCTTTAAAATTTCATTATGAATCGACTTACACCAGAGCAACACATGTAAATTGTTCAGCGAATGGGCTGAAGCACAAATTGATATTGATTTTGAATTTCCATTCAAAATTTTATTTTCCGATGAAGCCCATTTCTGGTTGAGGTACGTAAATAAGCAGAATTGTCGCATTTGGAGTGAGGAGAATCCACAAGGTTTTTTCGAAACACCATAACATCCACCGAAAAATGATTTGAAATTTGTTCGTACCTCAATTACGTGGCATTAATCTTGCTGACATGTGGTTCCAACAGGACGGAGCCACATGCCACACAGCGAGCGCTACAATTGATTTACTGAAAGAAACTTTTGATGAAAAATTAAATTAGTTACTCACTTTTGCATTTTAGCTAACGATATACTCGTATGTATGTATGTATTTGTATGTATGTAATTTAATTGATATGTTAAAAACTTGAGGAAAATATTATACTTTTTTCTAAAATGCATCTAAAATCTTAATTGTCTTCTTACATACGAACATTTATATATCGTTCGTCACAAGTAGAAAGACCCCAACTCAAATAACTGTAACTTTACAGGAGAAGGTAGCAACGTAATAATAAACAGTACAACTGCTTGTAGAAACGTTATTTTTTACACTATTGCAATAAATTTTTGTGACGAGGTGTATTTGTGTCAAATGTATTGGAATCACTGATAAACTCAATTTCGTTGCCTTTCTACTTGTGGCCATATGTATGTATAATATAGATATAAATATGTATGTACAAGGTGGGCCAAAAGAAATCACCCTATTGGAAGATGCTCTTATTTTTGCAAATGGCGGCCAATGTCAAATTTGTTTTGACATTTGTGAACTAAACAGATGTAGAATACAAGTGGACAAGCCATGGGGAGTGTATCCCAATAACGCGGAATAATCGTGTCGTGGCGTTCCCGGGTCGTCTCATCTCTCGTTTTGGCGATTTACACTGGCCCGCAAGATCGCCCGATTTAACCGTTGCAGACTTTTTTCTGGGGTTTTTTTGGAAGCCCTCAGGGACAAGATTCGACACGAGTGCGAGAATCTGTCGCCCGAAGTTCTCGCCGAAGTGATGGAAAATGCCATAAAACGAGCAATCAATTGTGACGGCGCCCATTTGGCCGATATCATCTTCTCGACTTGGCCAATAAAATGCTAAAGGTTAAAAAAAAGAGAGCCAAACAACATCGGATGACTTCTTTTGGCCCACCTTGTACATGCGTGGTGTATACAAATTAAATAATCTGTAACATTGTAAATCACTTTTCTCTAAATTTAATTGCGGAAGCCTTAAAAACATTTATATAGAGATGACGAAATCTGCATTACAATAAAAATAAGTTTATTGATTTCTTAACGTCAAGAAAAGCCATTAGGAATAAATATTGAAAGTTAATTACGTTAACGGAATAAGAATAATAAAGTATTTTTCCACTTTTCTTCTGGTAAGTTTTTTTTTTGTATGACACTGAGCAACAAAATTGTACTTGGAAAAATTCTGACTTCATCATGCATACATATGCAGAGGCGTAAAAAGGCCAGAATTGCTTTTGCCCCCATTTTGTTGGCCAAAAACATGAAAAGGTTACTTGAGGGGTTACTTCAATATTTTTATTTAAACAAAAACAAAAGTATGATTTATTCTGCTTTTTTTTTTTGGAAAAAGTTTAATAGCAAGTGGTACAATACTATTGGCTTTCCCATTTAAAACATAATTTGGCAAAGATTTCGGAAACCAGTTTAAATAAAAATCTCCAAAAATAAAAGTAGTTTTTAAAACAGAGAAAACTCCATTAAAAAGTGTACTCACAGGTTTGAAGAATTTTGAGCTGAAAGAGCCAAAATAGCCTAGATAGTACCACAGGTCTATCAAACCACGAAAAGTGCTGATTCTACCTCCATAGTTTTTTGTGTCTTTTGTTACAAATAATATTAGGTTTGTTCATTTACTAAAAAAAAATTTTAAGGTCAAAGAATTTATCACATCTGATTAGAGATGGAAATTGGAATTTTTGTATTTGTTAATAGAATAGAATTAAAATATAATGAAAAATTCATAAAAATAGTAAATAAATTAATTCTTGGGTAAAGTTCGGTAAAATGAGAGCAAACTGTAATTTCTCTCAATAAACTGCAAAAATGCTCAAAAGTACGGGAACGCGAAAAACCAAAATTTTAACACAAAAGGAAATGTCAATGCATGTATGCATATTGCAAAATAAAAGAATAAAATGCTTTTATTATATTTACTTTCTTCTTAGAGCTCTCGGCTGGAGCTCCTATTCTTAGGATTTTTAATTGATTTTATTTTACAAATTAGTCTAGATTATAAAAATGAGTGATTTACTAAAATTCACTCAATATCTTATTTCTAAATGTTTAATAATTTTAAATTTTTTTATGGGAAAATAAAATGATATATTCCCATAGTGAAAAGTGGCATGCGCCACACACACACACACAATAGCATACGGCATATTTTAGTATAACAATTACTTAGTGTGTATTGCCAATGCATGGCTTTGAATTCTTTAAGTGTCAATGCAATAGCCAGCGGCACCGAACAAAGTATCAAGTGCAGTTTGACTTTTTGCCTGACATTCGACACCTTCTCAGTTTAGTGCATGCCTGTAAGATAGTGCATTCATGCTATAGCGTGTTGGTTTAAAATTAGAGATGTGCACGTGAGCGGTTTTTGACTCACGACACGCACGCTCACGCTGAAATATATTTTACTCACGCACTTTCACTCACGAATGATTTTGAAAATTTTCACGACACGCACGCTCACGCAGAAAAATATTTTACTCACGCATTTTCACGCACGAATGATTTTGAAAATTTTCACGAAAAATATATAATTAATTTTTTATGTTTGTTAGTTGAAAAATAAGTTCTTACATATATATACATATGTCTGTTTATACATACGTACATATGTATGTATGCATTATGTTTGCAGGCTCATTCTACCTATATGTATGTATATACATATTAATGTACATAAATCAGAGCTGGCCACCGAGAAAAACACACACGAGAGTAATGTATTCGCGTATGTGTATTCATTTGTGTAATAAGCCGATCGATGTTCGGCACTCTGGTGCTACTTTGTGCAGCTCAGACATAGATTGTAGAATTTATTATAAGAAAATTTAAAATTTTTAATACAATTATATACCCACGCAAGAGTGTTATCTCGTGAGAGCGTGAGAATTCGTGCGTGATTTTAAAAAAAAGCTCACGCACGATCACGCACGAGTAATTTTTTTTAAGTCACGGTCACGCACTCACGCGTGATTAATTATAAATTTTATCACGATCACGCGTGATCACATGATAAAATCACGACATTTGCACATCTCTATTTAAAATAATTAAATTATGGTACACTACAATATACATACGTACACACATAACTAAACATATCGACGGCTTATTTTCAATACCCGCCATACGCCAAAACACAATTTTTCAGGAGAGAAAAAAAAAACTGTTTCATTCCAAAATTCTTAAGGTATGAATTAATCTTTCATCTATAATATTTTTTAAATATGACTACTGAGTGACCCTTATAAAAAAAATAGAACTTTTTACTCTATTCGTAGCGATATGGTTGATGTCGGGTATTGCAACTGAAATCTTCAAATATTTTTATGGCATATAGCGGTTATTGCACAGTAATAAAAATATTTTTTTTTGCTCTAATATGTAATTTTATTAAATTAAGCATTTGTTTAACGTTTTTCTAACTATTCGTTCCGTATTCTCAATGTATGGCGTATGGCGGGTATTGCATTAAAAAAGAATCGTGCGGTTGATAGCGATATCACAAATATTTAAAAATAAGGACTTATATTAATTTTTTTTTCGGAAATTTTTGTCAGAGATTAAGCTGGCATCAGTGAACAATTTGCGATCAAAAAGTCATTTTCCAAAAATTGGTGTATGGCGGGTATTGAATATAAGCCCTCGATATACTTATGTACTAGTATATACACACGAACTTATTTACATACATGATTCAGCAAATATAGAAGGTTTTTTGTCTTAATTTCATATAAAAACTTATAAAACTTTGTTCGCCACTAGCTTTTAAATATATTTTCATACATTTTTCCATTTTTCTAGCGTGTAATTTTTCTTTGTTATTGTTTAGTTTTCAAACAGCTGATTGATTTTCTATGTGCCCAAAGTAGCACGAAGAAAAAGTACGGGCTGTTTCGTGCAAGCAGAAGAAGAACATTACTCTCACAAAACCTCTCTCATTTACCCAATTTTCGAGTACGGGAACGCTTTTCGTGCAAATTGGGCTCCCGCGGGATCCCAATGTAGAGTAAAGAAACAAACTTAATACGTGAAACTGTGTACAGTATTTCTTATTAAATGGCGATTTTTAAAAATTATGCAATTTAAAATATTATCACACAAGATTATTCAAAATATGTACATCGGAAAAAGTACAATTGTATCATGATTTCCATCCATGGTTTTGATGTGAATAAAATTTTCTTGCAATTTTTTACAAGTAAAGCGTTCATTTACTTTTTCGTATATGGGAGAGTAATTTTGTAAATTTCTACCTTAATCTCTCGTTGCAAGTTTCTGCTAGGAAAGTAAATGAACACAGCTATTATATTACGCCGAAAAATAGTAATTAAATAAGAATAATGTGTGACGGCGGTATCTTGAAAATTAAATTGCGTGCAGCCTGCGCCACAGCTTTCAATTTATGTGTGAAAAACTTGAAAGAAAATCTTGGCAAAATTTTAGTAAAAATATAAAATATAGAAGAATGTAAACAAACAATTTTGACAATTAAAAAGCAAAAGTACACATCCACACCCTGACACTCGTATTACTGTCAATTAATTTTGTGCGTGAATTTCTGACTATACTCGTACGTCCTTGGTTTTTTATTTATTTTGTTTATTTGTCATTATTAGTTCTTGTTCGAAGGGACTTTTCTTTTTTTTTCTATTTTGAGAAATTAAGACTAGGTAAACAAATGAATGAACACACTTTCAGTACGTGAGTGTATGATTTGCATTTGTTATCTGTTGCAAATGTCCATAAATTACTTTTACAACTATTTATCATGCATATTTTGTTTCTTACGTTCTTCATGTTTTGCGATTTCCAAACCTTAATAAAGTTTGCAATAAATTAGTCAGACGCATTGATACGAGTAGATAATTAATAATGAGAGTGAGTTAACGATAAAACTCCAAATTTGGTTATATACATACATACATACATACTAGAGCCCTGCGTAAACATTCTTACGTCTACAATACGTCTTGCGGACTTTTTAGATTTTCAGTGTTGCCGTAATTTTCCGTGGAAGTGTCGCAGAACTCCTGGGATTTCGGGGATTTTTAGCTTAGTTGTTGGGAATGTCCCATATGGTTTGTGTCTCTGCTAAAAGGTTCGAGACTTGGATAAGCTATTCGTGGCTGTGACAGCTGAAGGTGTCTCTGCTAATTAATATAAAAAGTAAAATTTATTGTTTGTTTGTTGCGCTTTAACGGCTAAACCCTGGAACCGATTTTGATGAAATTTAGAACATAGATAGATCTAAGTCTGGAAGGGTACATAAATAGGTTATATGATTTTTAAAAAGTAGCACTACGAGAGAAGGTAGGGGGGAATTTCTGTCTCTCAGAAACTATTTAACCGATTAGATGAAATTCGAAACATGGATAGATCTGAGTCTGCAAGGACACAAACGCTATATATTTTATAAAAAATAACCCCACTAGGGGTTAAGGGGCAATTTCTAAGGAACTATGTTCCTACACCGTGCCCCATAATTGCATAATCTGGGCAATCATGAATAAAATTCCGCGAGAAAGTTCTCCCTTTTCGAATTAGAATTTTTTCTTTTCCCTATTACTTGCTATTGTTTGAAATTATTCCCCGTGAAAAATTTCTTGCGGAATTTTATTCATAATTGTCCTCAATATTAAATATTTTCGTTTTACGTTCAATTCGGAGATTCTAGTTCTAATTTCAGAGCGTTCAGGACGTTAAAATCACATGTTCTAATTTCTAGACAGTTCGAATTTAAGATAGCTCTCATTAAAAAATTTGTTATCTAGACATTACAAACAGACACTTACTGCCGTATACGTACAAAATAATTTAGGTTTACAAAACGTTTAATAAACAAATTTCGATAAAAAATTCGTTTTGTAGTAAACCTTTTGTAAACCAAAATTATTTTTTATGAACACGGCAGTTAAATTTTGGGTCTGTTTCTCTAAATGCGAACGATAGATTCGATCGAATGTTAATATTGGAAACAAAAACAAATTACAGTTTTTTGTTTTTGTTTCCAATATTAATATTCGATGGAATTTGTCGTTCGCATTTATTTATTTGAAAATAAAAAATATTTGAACTATAAAATTTGTCGTCAATATAAAAAGTCAGCGAACATGTTAAACACACTTGGCAAATTTATCACAAACTATAATTTCGCCGAAAAGAGACGATATTAAACTAATTCATCATCAGCACTGTAGAGCAAAAAACTGCTTTCATCAGACATTGAGGAAAACAAAATTAAATGTGCGCAGGGCGTTGTGAAATCAATGACTAGAATTTAAATGGACAATTAAAATCAAATAAGTAAATATACAATGAAAGAATAGACATGTGCGTACATATGTATGCATGTATGTACAACTGCATATGTAAATTGTTTAATTCTATTAGAACTTAAACGTTTTAATATCGCTCAATAAAGTTTTATAAATGACACTCAAAGGAGCCGGTCATACTTAAAAGATAAAAATGCAAGTGAATCGCAGATCATTAGTAACAAAACTTACTAATGTTATACCTCTATGATAACAAAGATGTTGATGATTATAAATGTAAAGGGTGTTTTTTGTTTAGAGTGTCACAACTTTGAGTTGGCATCACTGCTTTATTTGAGCACCCATTTAACAGCTGATAGTTGCTTTTTGTTTAGTTTGCTTTGAAATTTCATTATGAATCGACTTACACCAGAGCAACGCGTGCAAATTGTTGAAATTTTTAATGAACATAATTGTTTTATTCATCAAACTCATGGATTGATATTGATTTTAAATTTCCATTCAAAATTTTATTTTCCGATGAAGCCCATTTCTGGTTGAATGGGTACGTAAATAAGCAGAATTGTCGCATTTGGAGGGAGGAGAATCCACAAGCTTTTGACCAAACAGCAATTTTCTGTGGATGTAATGGTGAAAATTGCTGTTTGGTGAGCTTTATGAGCTGGCGGAGTCATTGGCCCATATGTCTTCAAAAACGATGATGGCCAGAATGTTACTGTCAATGGTTACCGGTATCGGAATATAATTCGAAATTTTTTCGTACCTCAATTATGTGGCATTAATCTTGCTGATATGTGGTTCCCACAGGACGGAGCCACATGCCACACAGCGGGCGCTACAATTGATTTATTCAAAGAAACTTTTGATGAAAAAATAAATTCACGTAATGGCCCAATTAATTGGCCACCACGATTGTGTGATTTAACCCCATTGGATTATTTTCTTTGGGTTTATGTTAAGTCACTTGTCCACGTCAATAAACCACAAACAATGGAACATCTGGAAATCAACATTCGAAGAGTTATGGGCGAAATAAGGCCTCAAATGCTGCGAAAAGTTGTTGCAAATTTGTGTTCCAGATTGCGGCTTCTACGAGCCAGCCTTGGCCACATGCCACATGACAGAAATCATAGTTAAACATTAATTTCATAAAATTTTCTTTCCAATAAAGGGCGTTTCATTGATATTAAAAATATATTTCCTTGTTTTGTTATGATTTAAACTTGTGTCACTCTATAAAAAACACCCTTTACATTCATATGTACATACATATGGGCACACATGTACCGACATATGTATGTATGTACAGCGATGATGTTGAAACATTTTTTAAATTAAATTAAATCTTGATTAAATTGCAAAAAAAACTTATGTAAATTTTGCAATTGAATACGTATGTACTCGTATGTACGAACGTTGAAACAAACTTGATTTATTAGTTAAAACCAAAAAGACGGCAACATAAATAAAATAAAACTTTCGGAGCAAATATTACAATTATTTAAATGGTATTTTAAAAGCTACAATTTAAACTAAACTTTGTCAACAAATTAAGTTCAATAAACTAATGCCTTGAACTCTTATTTAAAGACAAGTAAATTGTTATTTTAAATTAAAAACACATATGTATGTATGTATATATATTTAATATATGTATGTATGTACATAATACACTAAATAAAATTTTGTAACGAAAATTTTTTCTTTTTAAAATAAATTATATTTTAAAAGAACTAAAAAGCGTCTTTAATTGCAAACCGAACTAAAAAGCTGAAAATAATCGACAAAGCTATGAGCGACAGAGCGGCGAGAGGCAAGAAATTAAAACATACCGAATACTATGACACAATGTACACTGTGCCTTTTTTGCTTGCCTGTTCAGGCAGGCTTTTTTGTTTGTTTGTGGGTCAGAGGAGATGAGAAGCTTGCGGGGGTAAAACAAAAGGCAGGAAATGAAAATTCGAGGGGATTTATGACCTTTCTATTTGCCTTTTTCGTACTCTCAGCGTTAAGCGTGTGTATAAATGCCAAAAAGGCGTGAAGAAAAAAGGCTTATTGTAAATCTGCGTGACTTTTCGTAGGGGCTTCAAAGAAAATTGTCAAAACAAGGCAGGCTAAAAAGGCATAGTGTGAAATGGCTCTATGAAAGTAGTTAGGCCTGTCAAATATGGCGATTTTTCAACTTGTTTTGATTTTTTTCGATATGGCGATTTCTCTGGCGATAAATAAACATGTTGGCGATTTTTATGGCTATTTTTGTTTTAATTGAACTTCAATATTTTTACAGTTCAGAAGAATTAGTTTGTTGAAAGCGTATTTAAAAAAAATAAACCAGAAATTAAAACAATGCGATTTTGATAATTTTTGTTATATGTATGTATGTATGTATGTATGTATGTATGTATTAATCATGAATCAAGAAAACATGATTGCGCATGGCGCATGTCCGTTATATTATTTTCTGCTTGTGACGTAGGCATAGAGTTTTGTTGTAAACAAAGTACATACATACATTTGTTTGTGGAATGTGCTCTCTCTCACACACACTTTTTACAATAAACACACGAGTGTATTCTATATTGACGTAGATGCGCAGTATAAATATTTTGTACGGCTGAATGCGCAATCTTGTTTTCTTGATTCATATGTTTTAATAATACGTGTATGTACTGTATTCCATGTGGAATACAGAAGTTCGGAATTGCCATATCATTATTGTTGTTATGAATACATATTTCCAACAGCAATATTATGGCAATGCCGCGCGTTTTAATTTCACGTGGAGTACAGAGCATACCCTATAGTCATTTAAGTGCTTTGAATTTGGATGAGAAAAATTTGCAAGAAATAATTTTTGCGATTTAATTTGTACTTTTGGCGATTTTCTGCTACATTTTTTTTTTTGCTATTATTTTATAAAAACATTCATATTTTTCTGTTTTCTAAATCTGTTTTCTAAAAATTATGTAAAACTCGTAGTTTTTGCAAATAAGTTAAAACGTCAAACAGCTTGTTTGCGTTTTTTGTCACAACAAATTAGTCTGAGCTTGAGCTCTGACAAAATTGGCAAGACACTGCAATAACACTGATAAATGCAGTCTATATCTGATAAATTTTACTCTTGATAACGATTTGACTTTCATCATGATAAAAATTTATCAGGTACAGACTCACTGTAATATTTCTAAGAATTTTTTTTTATAATTTATGTATGTATACGAATACGAATATTCGTAAGTAAATATACATAAGAAAAATATTCTTAATTTTAGTAACTGAGTATAATCATAACTGAGTATAAGCAAACAATTCGCGCGCTCACATATTTTCTCTCAAGCAACTATGGCTATAGTCTATAGTATACATACAAGAGCATCTCTACTTCGTTTATGCGAAAAACTGAAATACGCTAAAACTAAAAATGAAAAGGTACATGCGTATCAAGCACATTGACTCTCTCTCATACTTGTAGTTGAAGTATGATTATACTCAGACTGTGGATATTTAATCGGACAAAAAAATATACGCATGATACTCGGGATACTTATTAATCATACGCCACCGTATTGTACATACATTTGCGCCCCTAATTATGAAAGCATTCCAAGTCATGTATTTCGTTTGTCGAGATATTTGTACTAGAGTAAATTTGAACAAATGAAAAAATATTTTTATATTATACAACATTTTAATTTCGAGTTGTTATAGTCTCGATAAGTAGAAATTCATTCAATATTTATTAAATATTTATTGCCGTTATTTTAAGATTTATTTATTATTTCGAAGCACCACTTTCATAATTAAGGGCACATACTCGTATGTATATTTTATAATCGGTTGTACGAGTATAAACGATAAGAATGACAAGGTTTTTTATTTTTTTGTATTCTATATATTTTTAATGTTCTTTTTAGTTTTTTACCACAAATAGTTTTGCCATGAAAAAATTTCTGATTTCGAAAGAAACTTATGAATTAGAAAATTTAGTGTTTTTTTTATAGTTTTAGCTTTTTGTAGGCTACTCTCTCATGACCTATATCGTTTGCTATTTAATGGTTTACGCAGTTAAATTCATGATTTCTTCGTTTTATTTTTTAAGTTATTATATTTTTAATTTTTCTTAACAGTTTTTTTTTTATAAATGTTTGCTTTTCTTTTTTTATTATATATATATTGAGTTGGCAAATTTTCTGCACAATTTGAAATAATTGAAATGTTTATAAAATTTTGATGAAATCAATATTTAAAAAAAACTTAAGTTTTAATTTCTTTGGGTTATTTGTTTAAATATGCAGGTTCTCTTGCTTTGTTACGAATCTTTTCAGTTTGTGTAGATGAAAGGGGAAAGGCGAATGGGAAAGGGTACTTTGTTCCCTGTTCTTGTTAAGTATCTCATTCTGATCGTCAAAAATGAGATGGCAATAAGGAAAAAGCGCTTAAGTCATATTTTACTGCTTTGTAGGAGAGCACTTTTAAGCTTTCAATTAGGTTTTCAGAAATTTATTTCTTTGCAGGAAAATGACATTCTACACACTATAATATATTCAGTTTGAAATACACAAAAGTGCATATAATTAGCTTACATATCTCGACTTTAGCACTTTTTCCTTTTTGCACACAGATATTAAGCTGCAAAACAAAAACTTCATTGTCTGGACACGAATGCAATTTCAAAAGAGGATTTAAAAATGTTTGTTTCGCAGCAAATGTTTCATAGTATGGCTAAACCTAGTAGAACTTTTGGTAAATGTAAAATTTTGGCACGATTTTTTAGTTTGTTCTTTAAACACTAAATTTGTGTGAAATTTTAGTTTTTGTAAAATTTTTGCAGAATTTTCGTATGTCTATATATACATATCGATGGCTTAATATAAAAATGCCGTAATTCAATTCTTTACGAAATCGTGTTTTTAAAGTTTTCTGTTAGCCAACGTATACGTACATCCTCCTTAAAAACTTAAGGCTCAGTTAGCCGACTGTAATGCAATGTAACTGTAATATAGGAAACAGCTGATCGATATTTTTATATGAAAAGTAGGTTACGTTACATTACATCTCTCTAACCATTTCCATTACTCTTGACATAACAATATCGATCAGCTGTTTCCTACTGTTGCAGTTACATTACATTACAGTCGGCTCACTGAGCCTTTAAGTACGTTACAGTTAAAAATAAAAGATTTGCAATCAGTCTAATTTACATATTTCTTTTATTTTAATCCAGATTTAAAATATTTTAATCGAATAAAGAAGTATAGTAAACAATTATCTACAAACAATACTCCATATTGTGGAAAATTGCGTGGAAAATAATTTGTTTGCAGAAAGCGCAATCTACCAAAAAAAAAGTAAAAAATTGTGTTGCTTATTTTTTTTTAATTGCACAAACACAATTCTGTTTTATTTTTGTTATATTTTTTTTTTCTTAAATTTTTTCTACAAACAATTAAAGCAACTATGTACATACTTACCGCAACATAAACGTATATTTGCTATGCTTAGTGGCTTTTTTGCGCGCCAAAATCACTAAAGCCAAAAAATTTCCAATCACTCCAAGAACGATAACGAAGGCGCTCAATAGCAAGCGACGTTTGTTTTGATACAACCGTGCTGGTATCGGTGCTGAAGAGGATTCTGTTGTATTATAATTGTTATACTCGTACAATTCTCCAGCCATTCCTTTCGATTCAGTGTAAAAGCCATGGCTCAAGCTTGTGCATACTAGTGCAGCATAAATTAATTTTAAAATTAATTTCATTAGCATTTTAAAGGTGGTATGCAACTAGCTTTCAAATTGTTTTGCAACAGATTGAATAAAATTCTTTGATTTATTTTCGTGTACGATGAACACATGAATTTTCATTTAAAAAAATAAATTATCAATTTTAAATGATAAGTTTGCAAAATCAATAACGAGTTTTTCTTTTTCAAACAAGTGCAATTTAATTATTTTTTTGTAGTTTTTATTTTTATTTTTTTTTTTATTTTATTACATTACTTAGATTTTAATAATAAAAAAAAATCAACTAAAATAAATAACGACACTCTCACTTGCTGTCGGAAAAAATCTTGTCCATTAGTGTGCGCGGCTCTTGAGAAACTGAAAATTTTCGATGCGTTGCTAACGATAGACTTTAATTACAAACAACACTTTGGCTATGCCGGCAACAGCAGCAACAGCAGCAGCATCAGCTGTAAGTTGTTGCTGTCTTGTGTTGTGCGTTCGTTTATTATTATACGATTGTTCTAGTATCATTATGTGCATGTGTGTGCTTTATTTTAAATTTTATGCGTATGTATATGTTAGCCAATTTACATTCTCAAGCCCACATACACACGTGCTTGCACACATCAATACATACATACATACATACCTTATCTATCAGCTCTACTGATGATTATCTTTGTATCTTCTGTGTTCCTCTCTGTTGTAACTTCTTTTTTTTTAAAGGAAGGAGTATTTTTTTATACCTTGAAAAAGGTAAGAACACAAAAAATGTTTATGCAAAATTAAATATAATTAATATGGAAAATATCTACTATGTACATGTTATTGATTATGCCACCAAATTGGCATGTACATATTTCTTTTGGTTTTATTGTAACAGAAACGTGTCGGCTTGGAAAGACGCCATGATGTCCTTTTACTGACAATATTGTTATTCTTATCGTTCCTTTTTTTCATATCGTTGGTTTAAATGAAAACCCATGTAACTAACAAAATTTCATTAAAAATTCATGTTAAATAGCTGATGTTAACAAACAATCTATGCCCAAGTAGATAGACATGGGTGCTGCTGATGAAGTGTGTGGCGGCGCAGAAAAATGTCAACATTTACCCCAGCTAAAAAGTCTAGGGTTCTATTCACATATTACTTAACACTCCAGGTTTTCTTACGGGTTAGAAAATTTATATTGAAAATTTTGTAAGGTGCTTTACTAGGGATGGGGGGGGCGGGGTTGTATCTAAACTCCGAACAATCCCTACTTTAATTTTTCTTCTATCTTGTTTAGAAAATCATTTTAATTAATAAAAATATTTCATTCTATAAGAATTGAAAATCCTAAACTTAAGCCCTGTTAAAAAATTATTCTTAATTAAAATTCGTTCTAGTTCATGTATCAAAAAATCGTTTTTTTTATATTCAATTCATATTTTTAAGGCCGGACCAAAAAAAGGGGTGTTATAAGTTTGTAGTGTGTGTCTGTCTGTGTGTCTGTAAAAATCCACGTGCAGACCAAACGGCTGGACCAATTTTGATTTATTTTTTTTGTTTGAAAGGTAACTTGCTCGATATTGTTCTTAGCTATGTTTGAAGAAAATATGTAGGTCCATCTTTTCTAGATGTCTTCTGTTGCATATGTGTGTCTTTGACGCCGTAGCTCCCGAACGGCTAGACCGATTCTAATTTGGATTTTTTCTTTTGAAAGCTGAGTTGACCTAATATCTTCTAGCCTGTACTTGACGAAAATCGGTGCAGCCCACTATGATCCCAATACCAAATTTAGCGCTAGCGCGAAAAAAGTAGTTTTTTTAATGCTACAAAACTGAAAATTTTTTATGGTTTTTTAATGACAAGGCCCCACCAATATTATTCGTATCACTGCAGTATTGTTTCAAACATAAATAATTGGTTTTTTTAAAGAAACGAGTCGATAATTCTGTGTGATTTTGAGAAGTTGTAAAACAAGGAAAAAACATTTTTATATTTTTTTTGATATCTTATATTCTCTTCCCTCAAATCGGTTCAGTTTTATGTAAAAAAATACAAAAAAATTTCATATCGATAAGTTGTGTTTTAGGGTTGCGTCCGCCTCTCAAAGTTGACCTTCAAGTCCATTTATTCAATTCAATTTGTTTGCATATGACTATCTTTTTAAAAAAAACACTTCACAAGAATATGATATATGGCAATATTATAGCTCTTCTAGTCAACAACATAAAACAAGAAAAAAACATTTTCAGTACTATTTTTTGTTGATATATATTAGCGTGGCCGTTATATTTTTTTTTGATGTCTTATATTCTCTTCCCTCAAATCGGTTCAGTTTTATGTAAAAAATTTCATAGCGATAAGTTGTGTTTTAGGGGTGCGTCTGCCTCTCAAAGTTCACCTTCAAGTCCATTTATTCAATTCTTTTATCTAATTTTTCGACCTTTTTTTTATTTTAATTAAACTATTTTTTTGAGCTTTAGGTCAGTTTTATAATTTTATTTTATTATTTCAATATTTCGTTAACCTTCGGTTAACTTCTTCAGGATATCTTAATTTTTTCTTCTTTCAATTACAAATTATTTTTACAATTTGTTTGCATATGACTATCTTTTTAAAAAAAACACTTCACAAGAATATGATATATGGCAATATTATAGCTCTTCTAGTCAACAACATTAGCCTCAAATAAAGGTTTTTGCTAAAATTAATATTTTAGAAAATAATGAAGAAAATAATCAACAAAATCCCAAAAATTTTATACACCATAACTACATTTATATGGAAATTATTTGTACTAAGCGCTAATAAATCAGTACAAGTTAATCTCTATTTTTGGTTTAAAATCTATAAATCAATACAGTACTTAAACCATCTTTCAACGCATAAAATTGATCGTTTAAACCACCAATACAGGCCATATGGTTTTGTTACTTACAGACCATATGTTTTGCATTAAAACAGCACTCAACTTTTTTGCATGTCTCTACTTTTTCTTCAGATCTTGTTCGACCTGTTTTCATACACTCAATTATTCTTTTATACTATTCTACTTGGCCAAGCATAAATATAATTCCTTTCCCAGTAAAATTTGTCGATCTTTAATTAAAAATGTTTAACTTTTTTGCATTTTTTTTTTTGATTGTGCAAAGAATTGATGGTCTACTGCAAAACAGCTGTCAGAATATTATTTTTTAAACTACACATAAGGTATGGTTCACTGACTTACTCCTGTTGAGTTTAAACTACATATAAATTTGAGTTTAGTTTAACTAAACCAGCGTTTAAACTTTGACTGATTTATTAGCAATAAGCATGTGCAACAAGAGCTTATATCTAATAAATTATTTCATACATATATTACGTATAGTCAAAAGAAAACTAAACAAAATTACATTGAATAAATTTGCTTGAGGGCGGACGCACCCCCTAAAATACAACTTATCGCTATTAAAATTTTTGTCTGGACAAAAATTTTGTTCGGAAACAATGGGCGAATACAGCTTAAATATTATCTAGAAATTATATGACACCCTTACGATTACATATTTATATAATGCATAGCATATTTCAGATATTGTGCCAAACAAAAATTGGTCAATATTTTTATCTCACTAATTTTGGTGGCCGAAATTTTGGAAAGGAACTTGTCCTTTTTTCTCATTAACACAAAGAAGGAGCGACGTTACATTATCTGATGTTTTTTGAGTTTCAAAACACTGTGAATATACATATCGCACTTGATCAACAAGAGGGTATTAACTCAAAATTTTTGAATTTTCAGTAGAGTCAAAAAACTGTTTGTGGCCATATTTTAACAGAATTTAAAAATTCACATATACCATAGGAAGCAAATTCCATTTGAAAATATATATATATAAATTTTTTTTGTTTTAAATTTTACCAATCATTGCAAAAAAATCTATTTTTTGAGTTAACACCATTTTTTTGAAATTTATCGATTTTTTTTTGGTATTATTTTGAATTTTTTATCAAAAAAATAGTATCAACTCAAAATACAACCAAATATAAATAAAACAGTTTGATTATTTTTAACATAAATAAAGGCTCAAATCAAAATAATACCTTTTTTATGAAAATATACCATTCATACCTATTTCAACTTTTGTATTAAATCGAAATAATACCTTTTTGTTGAAATAAAGGTAATCACTACATTATCATGAATATGGTCTCAAAAGTGGTTTTCGAGATAAAAGAGTAAACGGAATACGTTGAAATTTTTACAGTAGATAGATATTGATGTTGTTAGCTGATTTCTTGAAAAAAGTGATATTTTAAAAAATTTTGAGTTAATACCCTCTTGTTGATCAAGTGCGATATGTATATCGAATCTTTCCATTCCTTTCTTATTTTTTGCCTAAATTCCTGGGCTTCCGTCGCCCAGGAATTGCTTATATATACATATACATATGTATGTATTATTATTTCCTTCTCAACGAGTATTTTGTATATTGAAACTTGAGTAGGCAATCATTAAATTGAAATATAAATATGTGTCAAATTTATTTTATATACTCGTACATACATATGTATGTATATTGAGTTTAAGGATTTTTTATTTGATTTTTCACAATACATACATACATTAATGTTGTTTGTTACTACAGGGTGTCTCAAAAGAAAATTTATATTTGCTTAAATGACAGCTTAGACGCAACAAATATGACTTATATTAAGAAGAAGTTATTTTTCCACATAGACTGCATACCATCTGCATTACTTTACAGCATTTTTGTAGCAAATGCAAAGTGAATAAACAAAATTATTCTCTGCGTGGCGCAGTAGTAGAGCGTGCAGAATGAATGAATGTTAAAATTTTGCAATCGCCAGAGAATGACAACGAGTACTCAAAAAATATATATGTATGTACATAAGTACATAGTCTTAATTTTAGTAACTGCGTAAAAAAATAATTGTAGCGCAAACAATTCGTACGCTTACACATTTTCTCTCCAGCAACTATGAATATAGCCGATTCCAACATACAAGACCACCTCTACTTCATTTATGCTAAAAACTAAAATACACTAATACTTATAGCCGCAGTATGCTTATACTCAGAGTATGGATATTTAGTCGGGCAAAAAAAAATATACGCATGACACTCGGGATATTTATTCATCATTTGCCACCTTGTACATAAATTTGTGTATACAAAATGGAATAAATATGCGCCATTGTTTGTATAAATGCCTCATTTATGTTTAAATCGATCCACTAAACATAAACTTTCTTTTGAGGCACCCTGTATGCATGTATCCAAGGAAACGTATTTCAGTGAGTTTAACTTGATATGCCAAACATATCACAGGTTAAAATATCTGGAATAGTCATTTGTCATTGTCTTTAAGTAAATTAAGATGGATGGATAACTGGGGTTTTTTCTCCCTTCTGCGTGTGGGACTTTTTAGCACGAGTACTTCTCGCAAAAATTAGCCAATGAAGTACCCTTAAAATGTTTTACAAATATGTATATTGATTGTTCGTAACTCTAAATACAACAATTAAAAACCCTTCGAGTCGAACCATGTGTATGACTTGAGAATAATTTAACATCAAACTTGTTTTTAAATTTTTTAAAGTTATTGACAGACATTTTGAGTGTAACCTCACTTCAGCTGCAGGAACTTTATTCATTTATATTAAATTTCGTTAGCTTTTTCACTGAAATGAATTTTCTATTTGTTGAAAATGTAATTTAAATACTTTTTGCAAATACCAAAATCTTTCTCTTAACAAAACACTTGGTACATTTGAATAAGAATGTGTAAAAGTAATAAATGTATGTATACATGTACATATGTATATTTAATACAAATACATATGTACCAGGAATCGAAAAAGGAAAATAAATGCTTTATAACAATAATTTTTTTTATCGCAAATATATGCGAATGCTGAGATAGTGTGCATTCTAAAAGCTCTTCCAATAGGGGCTTTCGAACTTTGATGGTCGAGAAATCATCTTCAATAAACAAAATTTTCAAACTTGGGACAATACCAATTGAGCACTTAACTAATGCGTCCCGAAATAGTCACTGTTTGGTGTGTATTTTGCGCTGGCGGCGTTGTCGATTTATATTTCTGTGGAACGATGTTGGCCAGGCCGTCATCTTCAAAGGCGATGATTACCAATTTCTTTTGGACACCAACGACATGTGGTTTCTACAGGACGAAGCTACATGCCACACCGCTCATGCCACGTTGAACATTCTGCACGAGCAATTTGCAATACTGCATGGCCAGCCGAGGCAGCCATTTGAATTAAATTATTTTTCATTATTCGCCGGAAGGATTGTACTTTCAAATAAAAAAAGAAATTTGAGAAAATATTCAGTAGTTTTTTTTATAGCATTTTCAAAAAAAAAAAAAAAAGTTATCTGGCGGACCCTTTACAAGTCACTGCGGCCCTCATTGCCAACATAAATTATATGGCATCGCCCAAACTCGGCCAGATATATGATATATGGTCACGCGTCACCCAGCAAAGCCACGGGGGACATTTACAGTATGTTATATTCCATATTTAAGAGCCACTCAGACTATTACATGTATAAAGACTTTCAGCACATTTTACGAGAAAGAAATCTAAAGACATTTCTTTCGACTGTCAAAAAATCTAATTTAAAGTGAAATTTTGTGTTCACACCATCACACACCTCATATTACATATTAAAAGCACAAGTAGAAAGCAAACAGCTGTTGTGGATTAACATGCCTACATTAATCGTTGACTTGCGGCGGCAGAGCAGTTTCATGCAGGCTATGGACTGTGATCGATTTATATAAGAGAACGAAAAAAGAAATAAAAAGAATTAGACATGGCTTACAGGAAATATATTTCAATTCGGTAAACATATTCAATACTTAGACCCGAAGATGAAGAAATATACAATAAACGACGGCATGGCAACGGCGTGGAAACAGACGACTTGTCAGTTTGTTTATTACTTGATTTTGTAAGAATGCAACTCTGATCAGATGAAAAGTCTTATCGTTTGGAAAAATTTCAAAAAATGGTCGTCATGACATTCACGTCGCATTCACAATAACGCACTTGCACAAATTATTTGAATTTTCGACATGTATTAATACAAACTATAATAGTCTGCGTGGGCCTTTAATTGCAACGATAGGCCTTTCAAATAAATAAAAAATCTCGATGATATCCCACACACACTTTGTTTTCATTTAATTTTTAAGATAGGAAGCGCTCAATGAAAGACGCTTTACAACAACACACAGTAATGCATTGAATTCTTAATGCTAAATTATGCAAAATAGCTTCAGCAAATATAGATTTAAATTGGAATTTTCTTTTGCAAAGAGTCGATAACTTTTTTGCAATTTATGGATTGTTTGTTTGTATGTAGGCGGGCTGCAGCCGCCAGTTTTGGGGGTGGAAGTCAGCAACAAAAAAAAACTAAAAGTGCAACAAATAAACAAAAATGAACAACACAAAATAACATCAAGCACGTGTATTGACTTTTGATTGAAATCGGAAATAAATCTTATATTACTAAAAAATTTATTTACAAAAAGGGCGTCGGCTTTTCTATACTACTTCATCATTAATTAAAGGAACTGCAAGGAGGCAGGGAGGGAGAAAAACGGATGTTTAAAATATTATTCTATAAAGCATCCAATATGTTTGAAAATCTAAGATTTATGGTAAGGGATACTAATAAGATACTCCTAATTCTACAACACCAAAAACCACATACATACATAAATACATACATATATATACATATCGCTCGTTTACTCAAACAATGTCATATCCCAAAAAAACAAACAGTTTACCAGAAAAAGAGTTTGAAGTTTTCAATTTACACACAATTTAATGGAAAAAGAAAATTTTATTTTTCTCTCAAGAGTTAAGTAAACAAGATATTTGTATGAAATTTTTACACAATATGAAGAACGACATGAGAATTAATTCTGCATCATTAAATCAAAAAAATCCATTTTTTGAGTTATGAAGTTCTTTGAGTAAATGAGCGATATGCACATACATATCGTTACCTTAATATAGAAAGGCCCTAACTCATTATTGTTTTTGAAATCGAGTTTTTTGTATATTTCGATTGAAGAACATCAAATGTATCGGAAAATACAAAAATATCGATTTCCAAAAAATAATGAGTTAGGGCCTTTCTATATTAAGGTAACATTTAAATGCCTGTCTGATAACATTTTCAGATTGCATGTCACAATAGAAATATTCGCAAACGACGCGTGTACGCGAATACGTAACAATTTGGGTCCAGAACACGTGTTCCTTACCTTTCGTTTGAGTTAAGGCCGAGTCATATGGAATCGTCATACGTTACACGTCGCCTTTTTCAAACTGACATTAACGCAACGACAAAGTTGACACAATGAATACTTTGTTGACGGAAACATTTGAGCAGTTTCAATAGGTTTTTTTCTCTCTCAATTTCATTAATTAAACTTAACTTTTTTTTCATTTATTTTATTTATTTCTTTTGTTTTATTTTACTTTTGCTTACACAAAAATAAAAAAAACAAAAAAACCTAAATCAAAACATACTACAGAAACCAACTATAGATGTCAAATTACTCAACACACCCTAAAAGTTAAAAGTTGCCCAACTTTTGTATTTTGCATTGACGGAGACATACTGAATGTGACAGACCTCATAAGAAACCTTGTATCTCAACTTAGCTGTCAGTAGAAAAAGGCGAAGTTTAACGTAGGACGGATTCTATGTGACTAGGCCTTTACGTTGTAAGTCACAGTGTTGCCTATCTGGCAATAATTATATTTTGTTTACATTTTTTCATATGAATAAGTAACTGTACTTATTATGGCAAAAATATAAAAAACAACTGAATATGTACGAGTATAAACAAAACAAAATTAATAAAAATTTAGTTTGTATTAGTGAATTTTTCAATTTAAATAATTTATAAAATTAGAACTTGTAGTTAAAAAATCCTTTTTCTGGAAATTCTTTCATGCGCTTTACTTTTTGTTGTTGATATTTTTGTGATGTCCATTAAAATACTCTTTTCGGCGGTAGTAAAATTTTAGCTGTCGACAAAATCACCCTTATTGTGAATGGCGTCATCGATGTCACACCAAGACGGCAGTAAAAATTGTCACTTGTCTACTCTTTTGTTGTCTTTGTCGACAACAATTGACTACTATTAACATGCTCCATTAATTTACGATACCTTAGAGATTAGTAAGAGATTGTCAATACGAGCCAATTGTTGCCGATAAAGAGAAGACAAGCGACAATATTTACTGACGTCTTAATGTGACGATGTCGACGACGCCATTCACAATATCTTTTTAGCGTGCTAAAAACAGAAATTTAAGTGGTTCTAATCATATGATCGGTAGTGTATGTATGTATGTGTGTATGTATGGATGTATGTAAATACGTGTCTCTAATTCGAGTTAATGTCATTTTGTACTCCTACATATTTTTCTGTATGGTTTGGCTGAATAAATTGAAGCAGTAGTTTTCGAACTTCGGTTCGACTCAATTTCATTTCTCATTCTTTGCATGTGTCATTTATTTTTATTTTTTATTTTAACACGGAGTGAAGGCTTCATTAGTCTTTACTTTCTGTTGCTGTTCTGTGCTGTGCCGTTCTGCTTGCAAATTTGCGTACTTACTTTTTCTATAGTAACTTATTAGCTGTTTCTGATCAGAAGGGTCGCAGTTTTCCACTAAAGTAATGAATTTTGCATCGTCCATTGTTATGTTTCAATATCGATGGCTTAATTCCAGAGTATGCTAAGTCGACTTAGCATGTTTTGAAGGAGTTTGTTTATTTGAATTTGGATTGATGTAACTTGAGTCCTGTCAAAAGCTCGACTTAATCGGACAACCCTATCAAAAGTTATGCTCACAATTGTAAAATTGAATTTCTATTTTATACGGCCTTTGAGAAATTCCAAATAAACTTTGAACGCGTCTCCTGTAAAATTCACTTTCTAGACTTAGCGTACTCTGGAATGAAGCCATCGATATAATTTTATGTTTGTCTTTTCAAAATTAAATTTTTTAAATTCTTAACGCACAATCACAATTTATTACAAAATATTTTTATTTAATTTATGCTGTCACTTACATTTACTTAACAATTTTTGGATATTCACAGGTTGAACCGAAACAGAATAGAACGAAACAGAAAAACTAACGAATTGTATTAGATTTCCATAAACAAAAAAGAGTCAGCTGATTCGTAACAGAACAGAAAGTAAAGACTAATTCTGCCTTGAGTGTATTGCAATAGAAAATATTGAAATGCCTTTAAAAATATTCATTTCAGAGGTCTTGTAACTTCTGTATTCTCTACATATCGCACACTAAATCATAAACAGTTACAACTCAAAATGAACAAGGTGATTTTGTTTCTTTTTATAAACTAGTTAATTGAACAAATCCCTGACGACCGCAACAATTTCTTTTGCAATACAGTATTCTTGAAGAATATAAAATACCGTTATGCTTCTTTTTATGTCACATACTTGCGTCATTTGTACAGTATCAACAATTTTTTGCCACTACTCAGCATCTGAAAATTTTTGAATTGTGACTGTGTATGATCTAGTGTGCGATATGCACATATATATGTATATGTATGTATGTACTCGTATGTGTAAGTATGATTGTTATTTGAAATAAGAATTAAAATAACTTATACGTCACTATGGAAAAGAATATCGTCAATGAGATCATATCGCATTATCAAATAATAAATTGCAAGTGTTTATTACATTTAGCAGCATTAAAGAATACAAAAATAAGAAAAAAGTCTACATATGTATGTATGTACATATACATACATACACATACATATATATATATATACACATGCAAAGACGTAAAACAAAAGAGCGATTGACCTAAATTCTACAGCTTGTTACTAATAATATGTAAATATTCAGTTACAATAATAAATGTATAGTATTTATCTTCTAATATTCATACCTTTGGCCAATTCTTATCTTTTTGGAAAACTAAATTATGAGAGTACATTTTTGTTGATGTTGTTTTCCATTAATGAATACGAATGTATGAAAAAGCTGAGGACAACTTACCACATTTAACATCGAACGAAATTTATATTTTGAAATACTCGTATTAAACAAAATATCAACGTCAATATTAATATACATATATGTATGTAGATACATACATACATACACCCAAAAAATAAAGTTTTAAAATCAAGAAGAAACATTTTGATTTTAAAAACGAAACCTTTATGAAATAGAACTAAGTTTGTTTTGTGTTATTTTAAAAATTTTCATTCTTTGCTTAAAAATTAAAACTATTTTGGAATGAAAAATTATTATTTTTGTTTTAAGAAACAACAACCTTGAACAACAAGTTGAACATACTCAAATTAAGAACTTATGTTTTTGAATTAAGAATGAAATATTCTTGAAGTAATAATGAAGCATTTTTATTTTAAAACTAATTATTTTTATATAAAAAATGAAATGTTTTGAATTAATAATGGGGACTTCTTAAATTAAGAATGAAACGTTTTAAATTAATAAAAGAGAATTTTGAAATTACGGATGGTTCGTATAAAATTAAAAATGTTAATTTTGTTTGGAATCAAAATGCCCTTATTATGAAAAATTTTCGGTCTTCGACTGTAGTCCAAAGCGCTAATCGAACGAATTTTCATTTGCGTCATGACGAGCATTCAACAAAAAATGTCGCTATTATGTTATGAACATCGTGTTTTTTAAAATTTCGCAATAATTTTAAGATTTTGTGCGCAAGGATCATACAGGATAATGGACATTAATATACACTTGGTCATAATAACAGATTAATTCTTATTTTTTTCAACACGACACAAATATAAAATGTTACTCGGGGAAAAATATATTCTTTTATTTAAAAAAAATTAAAATTATTGATATAATAATAAAATATTTTTGTTTTTAGAATGTTTAAAAATACATTTTCTTTTTTATTATGATTTCAAAAATTATAATTTTTATTTTAATAAGAAAACATTATAGTTTTTGAAATTTTTAAAATGAAAGCGCACATTTTTGTTTTAGAACTGTTTCGTTATAAAAATAACAATGTTGTGTATTAATATTATAAGAAACATTCATATTTTAAAAATGATTTTTAAAAATGCAGCATTTTTAAAACAAAAACGCAAGATTCTTGTTTTAAGAATGCTTTTTTGGTTCAGTGTATGTATGTATACATATATGTATATTTTTGTTTTGCTTTTCCAAAAATATTTTGTTTAAAATGCTTAAGGTCTTATTTAAAATCAGTTTATTAAACAAATTTCGCTACAAAATTTGCTTTCCCGCTATAGGAAGTTACTGATTTCATGCCATTTTTCAAATCATCATATTTCGATGCTCTGAGGTTCTGGAATGAATGAATTAAGTTAAACGGGAAACGCAGGACACTGCGACCGAAGTAGATCTATTGTATCCCTTGCCAGGTGCTAGAGCACCTCATCTAGACCTATTCTCCTGATGAATCTCAAGATAGGCAGTGGGTCTAGTGTTGACAGTTCCGAATCCTCCAATAGGTGCTTGACCAATTGGCCATACCTTGTGTGGCATAACGCTTCACAGTACTTCAGAATATGCTCTTTAGTTTCATCGTCGTAGTCACACACACGCTGCTCAATGTCAAGTCTGTTGAGGTGTTTTCTCAGTCTGCAATGTCATATGAGGAAGCCTGTGAGCATTCTTAGATTGTTTTTACAGAGGGACATGAGAGGTATGAAACAATTTTGGTTATACGTTGCAATCATTAGCTTTGCATGCCTCAATCCAGGGAGATTGAGTCAGAAGTGCTCCCTAGTACTCTTGATCTCCGTCGATATATCTTCCCGGCTTTTGTCCAATCCAAGTCCGCAAAACGTTTCTAGTCCGCCCATGGGTGTACTAGCTCCTTTCTGGCCATTTTGTCTGTATTTTCGTTTCCTACCACCCCGGCGTGTTCAGGAACTCAGCAGAGTGTCACCTTATTGTTGCTTAGCTGATTTAGCTTAATGCGGCATTGCCAAGTTAACTTAGAGGTAAACTCATACGAGCTGAGTGCTTTGATGGCAGCCTGACTATCTCCTTTTGTAGCCCTTGTCAAGATTAAATTGTGCGCATCTTTAAATGGCATAAGCTTCCGATTTCAAAAATGTTAGGAAATTTTCCTAAGGACTCGTGGTAGTTAGTCCTTGGTCCTACGACTCCCACACTAGAACCTAACGGCGTTCTGTCATCAGTGTACCACCTGTTGGTGCCAGTTCCATAGGAATACCGGGGTGCTATTTCCACCCATTCCCTTCTATTGGCCAGAACAGTTTCCAACCTCTTGTCGAAGTCATACACTTTATTCATCACGTCAGAGGGTTGCGCAAGCTCCCATTGGCTAATTAAGCAGTCCCTGTCTGTGCTTTTCCCCATGATGCTGATTACTTTTTGTCTGGCAGCAGTCTGTACCACAATCATCAGAGGTGTGAGTTCAATGAGGACTTCCATAGCCGCCGTAGAACACGTTCTCATATATACAGACTCATGGTAGCCTCTATAAATTCTCTACCTGATCTCTGGTCGTAGCGCCAGCCTGACCCTATTCGACCCGGCAACAGCACCATAAGTGATGATATGTCTCACTATCATGTTATACTTGTATATCCATCTCAAGGTTTTGGTTGCGCCACCCCATATTTTCCCTGCAACAAATCCACAAATCATTAGTGCTTTCGTTGCCTTGTCAACAGTCGCCTCTAAATGCTGTCTCCATAACAGCTTTGAGTCGAATATCACTCCCAGATACTTGACCTCTGATGAGCTTTCTATTTGCACGCGGTCTACTCGGATGTTTTGCCAGCGTGGAAGTGTTCTCCTCCTTGTGAAAGGGGCAATGGTAGTCTTTGCAGGGTTGATATTCAGTCCTACAGATAGACACCACACTATCCTTAAGCTGTTCTGTATTATATCACACAATATCTCTTAAAATTTTCCTCTTGCAATGATAATGATGTCATCGGCATATGCTTGACATTCTATGCCATTGCTCGTTAGTATGTGCAACAGTTCATCAACTACGAGGCTCCACAAAAGTGGAGACAGTACAGCACCTTAGGGGCATCTCTGGTCGTCCTTACTGCAAAATATTCCTACCTGACTTGGATCTCTGCAGCCCTACTCTCAAGCATGGCCTATATCCATCTGGATATGGCGTTCCCAACTCCTTTCCTTCTAAGCGCAGATGCAACGGCAGAGTGCTCTGTATTGTCGAAAGACCCTTCAACATCTTGAAATGCACAGACAAATGCATATTGTGTTCGTCAGTTGATACAGCGCAGTGTCCGTTGAACGACCTGCCCTGTATGCATGCTGTCGCGGATGTAACGGCTCCCTGCACAAGGTAGTTGATCGGATATAGTTGTCATTTTTTCCATCAGTTTAAGTATGAAGGAGGTTAAACTTATGGGTCCGAATGACTTCGGAAGTGTTAGATAGGTATGATATCTTAGGTATGAAGATCACTCTTGCCCTGCTCCATACCTAAGGTATGTAGCATAGAGCTAATCTGCTCATGTTTATACTTATTAGGTGGAACATTAGCTCCCTTTTCCCCTGCTGGAAAAATATAGGGGGGATACCATCCAGCCCTGGATACTCGTATGGTTGAAAGGTTCCAATAGCGCTGTTCGGTGCATAGTTTCCGTGCATCGTCCCAGGTGAGGTCCTAGAGGTAGATTCTCACTATTTTCGCGATGATTTCCGTGCTTCAGAAGTTCAGATAAAACAAATGGTAAATGGTTAGTTATTTTTGGCCGACACTGTACTATACATATGATAAACTTTTCTAAGCTCTGATGGCAAAATATCAAATATCACTGATATCATCGTTATACATATATATTTTTGAATATTTCAGAAACTTATTAATATATACTATATACATTAACAAAGCTATTACATTTTATATTTATTTGTATTAAAAACTTTTACTTTAATTCTGCTTTTATACGAGTATGATGTATATCTCCTTAAGGTCGAATGTATTGTAATAAAAACAATCCATACATTTTTTATTTAATAAATATAAATCATACATACATACATCCTATTATTTTCTAAGTTATTTTCTTTTAATGTCTTTCGCCTTATTTTTTTATTAGGCCTTCCTTCTCATTATAAAACGACCTTAAAAACTGCATAACATTCATAAGAACTTTGGATATAAAAACCAAAAGTAACACTGTGTAACAACGAAAATGTGATTCGTAACATCTTTAGTGGCCTTCGAGTTCTATTATACAAAATAAAACCCTTGGTATTTTGTAAAAGCAAATTTGATTATGATAGCAAAGGATAAATATTTGAACCTTTATTTTGTCACTGTTTTTTAATAAGAGTCATAATCAGGGCTCGGACTTTCATTTATTCAAGTTTTTTTTTGTGATATATAAAAAGATATTGAATAACTATCTATCCGAATCATCAAATTTTAAGTAATGTGGCATCGATTTGTAGTTGTATATTACATATTTTGGTAGTAAGCTCATATTTTTTTTTAAACATTTTTAATGCATGTTTCAAAATTTAAAAGAATAATAACTTTTTTAGAGTTATGCTCTTTATGCCACGATGGAAACATTTTGAAATATTTGCGGCGAATTTGGCATCATCATATATGTAGGTAATATAATCTTATTACATTGTTTTTGAACACATGAAATTTGTTTTATTTAGCTAAGCAGCATAGCTCTAATCGGGAGGTTTTGTTTGGTTTCACTCACTTCAAAGAATGAAACAAAACAAAACCAAAATTTTGTTTCGTTTATTTTCGTAGATACTCTGCTTTTAAGTACAAACAAATCAAAATAAAAATTAATTTATAACTACAATAGTGTCGATTATTTTTGTTACGAAAATCCCGTCCTAGCGCCTGTGTCGTGGCATAAAGAGCATAGCTCTAAAAAATATTTCCAATTTATTTTATTTTTGGCGCTTGTTTATTGATTCAGTAAATACACATTTTTGTGCCTATTTTTATTTTTTAGGTGCATTTGTTAAGCGCTTAAAATCAATTTTTAGTTGCATAAAAAAGTAATAATGAAATAAAAACTGTTTTGTCGTGGATGTCGACAAAAAACAAAAACTAATTTTCTTAGTTGTTTATTGCATAACATAAGAAAATTACAGTATAACATATATTAACGCACTAAAAATCCCAAATTATTTTGAATAATGTAATTTTGGTGCTAAATTTAATCACAAGATTACGAATAGCCGCCTCAGAAGGTCGCCCAAACTGACCATAAAATGGATGAAGTGCACGATGCACTTTCTTAACCGCGTATGAATTTTGATAAAAAAATTTAATAATCTGTCGATTCATGTTTAAATTATAGACCAAACTGAACATGTTTAACAGTAAGTCCCGGTTCACACACTTCAACTTTTGTTGCTCAACTCGTAATGCAGCTATAAGAAAGATGGAAAAAGAAATACACATATCTCTTTTTTTTCTACAAGCTGAATTACGAGTTGATCAATAAAAGTTGGACTAAGTTGCCAAAAACAGTGTTGCCGAAAAGAAGGTTGCTAAAAAATCACACTTTATAGCTAATTACTTATGCATTATCTTTTTATTTATTTATTTAAATTATATAAATATTTAACTCGCAATATCTGTGATTTAATAATATTATTCTTTGTAATATCAATAGATAATTAAATACCACACATACCTATGTATGTAATTATATATAATTTGTGAATAAACATTACATTTTTAAAGGCCATGACTCACTATCATACAAAGTCGTGCGATCTACGAAAAAGTACAACCCTGGTGTGATGAATTGTTATTGTCTTTTGAAAATTTTCATAAACTCCATCATACCAGGGTTGTATTTTTTCGTAGATCGCACGACTTTGTATGATAGTGTATCACGGCCTTAAATGAATAAAAAACTCTGATAATTACAATTTTCAAGGAAATGTGTACGAGAAAATTTATTCCATTCCGCTTGTGCTAATCGGAGTAATTAATTATTATTCTTTGGTTCATTTATTACTTAATATGTCAGACAGACAAATTCAAAAACTGATTTTTCTTAATATTCAGACTACCTATTAGGCTTATTTAATTTCCTGGGAAATAAAAGAAATAATTTATGGATAAAAAGAAAATATGTATGTACGAGTACATAATAATTATGATTTTATTACCACACACTCTCATAACAAATAATAGATAATATTTTTTTTATTAAAAATACATTGAAATTCAATATTGAGGGGTTTAGCTGGATCCTATGCGCATTTCACTGTTGCTAATGCAAAAGAAAATAAAAAAAACATGTTGATTATTGAGTTCTTGTTTCAACTTTGTAATTTGTTGAGTTTCTCATTTGTTTAAATGAAAGTTTAACATAATAACTCTTAATTGTTCTAAGAAATTTTTGAGTAAAGGTTTCCTGATGATCTGCACTAGCAACAGTGAAATGCGCATAGGATCCAGCTAAACCCCTCAATAATCAATTTCAATGTATTTTTAATAAAAAAATATTTTACTGAATAAGTAAAATAATAATTTGGGATTATTAGCGCGTTAATAAATGTTAAACTTAAATTGTAACAATTCCCAAAAAAAATAAACGCTAAATAAGAAAATTAAATTATGTTGCACTGTGTAACTTCATTCTTGGGTGGGGGAAATAACTTGACAACCCCACAACGTATGCTGTTTGATTCCCTTTCAGCTCCCAACTACATATTAACAATTTTCAAAATGATAAAGACATACGAGTACTAACAAAAATGTTAACAAAGAAAATTACATATAATCTACATACACATATTTATAGATATTGTAAGAAATGTATTGCAAAAGAAAAATTTGTTGTGCTGAAAAAATAATAAATATGTATGTATGTATGTATACATATGTATGTACATGTGTATGTACATATGTATGTGATTGTTAAGTTTAAAACGTATAATTTTTATATTTGTAATTTTATTTACTGAAGGTTATTGATTTTATTAAACGCTATTATGTGGCATAAAAAATTGTCATGTGGCATAATGGCTTCTAACGAGCTAAAAAAATATATATACTTACATACACACATATCGCTCATTTACTTCAACAACGTCATAACTAACGAATTTAAAGTTTTCAATTTCTCTCTAAAGATGAGTACACAAGATGTTTGTATGAAATTTACACAATCAGCCCAATTATGAATAACAATTGCCCGGGAGTTTTTTTCCCCTTTTCCCATTCCTCCTATTATGAATTGAAATTTTCTCGGGAAAAAAGTAAGTACATATTCTAAATATGAGGGAGAGGGAGAGGGAGAGGTAGAATTTTTTGTGAGTTTTCTCCCTAAACATTTTGAAGGGAACTATTCAAAAATTTAAAAATCAAATTAATAAATCTTATAAAACAATATAATATTTACCTGCCGCACATCCAATTCAAAAACATAAACCACTTCTGCTTTCAAAAAAAATATTAAAACACTAAATTTTGCACTCCTACTTTAAGTTCACATAATAGCAAATGGAAGATTTGTTTCCCTCTAATATCAAGATCGATAAGAAAAGCATTAGAAATTTATAACTGCCTTTGTACTTTTTCCACTTTTTCAGCATAAAGTTATTCCGCATGCTTGTGAATGTTTACGCTGCTTCTTATTGGCAATGAATACATACATATTTAATCTCTATTTCTGAACTCTTGCGTTTGGTGCAGAATATTTTATTCTTCTTAAACATTAAACAGCTGATCCAGCTTTAACTTTCTCCCGTATTTGCTTATTCCCCGGCTATTTAGATTAGGATTAGATTAAGAGGGAAGAGAAAAAACTCCTGGGGAAAATTCATAAGTGGGCTGAATATGAATAACGATATGCGGATTAGTACTGCACTATTTACTCAAAAATTTAATTTTTTGAGTTGTTACATTTTTGTGGCAAGTGAGCGACATGTACACACATGCAGACTTTTCATGATGTTCTATTATTTGTTATGAGAGTGTGGTAATAAAATCATTAATTATTAATTATCCTCGTACATACATATTTTCTTTTTATCCATAAATTATTTCTTTTATTTCCCAGGAAATTACTTCCCTCTGTTTTTTTAATAAGCCTAATAGGTAGTCTGAATATTAAGAAAAATCAGTTTTTGAATTTGTCTGTCTGACATATTAAGTAATAAATGAACCAAAGAATAATAATTAATTACTCCGACCAGCACAAGCGGAATGGAATAAATTTACTCGTACACATGTCCTTGAAAATTGTAATTATAAGAGTTTTTTTATTCCTTTAAAAATGTAATGTTTATTCACAAATTGTATATACTTACATACATAGGTATGTGTGGTATTTAATTATCTATTGATATTACAAAGAATAATATTATTAAATCACAGATATTGCGAGTTAAATATTTATATAATTTAAATAAATAAATAAAAAGATAGTGCATAAGTAATTAACTAAAAAAGTGTGATTTTTTAGCAACCTTCTTTTCGGCAACACTATTTTTGGCAACTTAGTCCAACTTTTATTGATCAACTCGTAATTCAGCTTGTAGAAAAAAAAGAGATATGTGTATTTCATTCTCCGTCTTTCTTACAGCTGAATTACGAGTTGTTCAACAAAAGTTGAAGTGTGTGAACCGGGACTTACTGTTAAACATGTTCAGTTTGGTCTATAATTTAACCATGAATCGACAGATTATTAAATTTTATTATCAAAATTCATACGCGGTTAAGAAAGTGCATCGTGCCTGCACTTCATCCATTTTATGGTCAGTTTGGGCGACCTTCTGAGGCGGCTATTCGTAATCTTGTGATTAAATTTCGCACCAAAATTACATTATTGAAAATTAAACCACCAACAGGCATACGTAAAGTACGGACAGAGGAAAATATATCCTAGCTGTATTCTCTAGTGTTCTTGATGACCGTGGATTATCGATTCGGCGTCATTCGCAGCAATTGGAACTCGTTTACTTTTTTTTGTTGCCCAAAATGCAAGAGCTGGACTTGGCTGACAAGTGGTTTCAGCAAGAGAGTTCGGTAACTGTTTATTTCACGTTTGGGGCCGGTCAATTGGCCGCCTAGATCGTGCGATTTAGCGCAATTAGACTATTTATTGTGGGGCTATGTTAAGGCTCATGTCTATAGGGACAAGCCCTCAACGGTCGACGCACTGGAAGACAGTATTGAAGAATTGATTCGTGATATACCGGCCGATATGTTGGCGAAAATATTTAATGGTCAAATTGTTACTTCACTTATGGAGTCCACATTTGGACCAGTTTCGCTGTGAAGCAAATGTGAAGAGTATCTCCAATGTTTTTTTATCAACAATTTTTAGACATTTCATTTTAGATAACCTAGAGTTTCTTCAGGTTAATTTCATCTACATTGTATCATATGGGACATGCATACGTTAAGGTGTTATCACACTCTTTAATATTAAAACCCTTATGCAAAGTTGATTTAACAAACGAATTTTGTATGGGAACAATAAGTTTTTGCATAAGGGGGTAAATTTTTTATTTCTAATGCTTGCACGTTTGTGCACCTCAAAGCTCTTACGGTTCAAGGAATTTTTTCTGCCCATTTCTCTTATATGTTTCGAAAAAGTTTAGTTTTTCGTCTAAACTTATACGCAGATATTTGACGCATGTAAAGGCTAAGCTAAACATTTGAAATATCTTTTTTAAGGCCATGACTCACTATCATACCCTGTTGTGATGAATTTTTATTGTCTTTTGAAAATTTTCATAAACTCCATCATACCAGGGTTGTATTTTTTCGTAGATCGCACGACTTTGTATGATAGTGTATCACTGATTTTTGAAATTGTTGTAATTGTGTTGTAAAACGAATTATTCAGAATCAACCAAAATTCAAAGAATTCAATAAATAAAAAAAATTTAGTTTTAGGAATATGCGAATACGTGTGCGTACATAAAATAAATTCAGTAAAGTGCGACTCGCACACGAAGGGTTCCGTACGGCGCTTTGTTTGTTCGTTTTTGGTGATTTGTTAGTTCTGGCGTTTTTTTCTTTTTGGCGTTTTTTGGGTTTTTGGCGATTTTTGTTCTTTTTTGTTTTCTTCAAACACATGTGTTTAGTTTTAGCGATTTTTTTAATTTTTGGCGATTTTTTTCGGTTTTTTTAATTATTTAGTTTTTGGCAATTTTTTTCGGTGCTTTTGGCGACTTTTTAGTTTTTTGGCGACCTTTTTACTTTTGGTGTTTTTTTTTTGCATTTTAGTAGCAGGTGCTACTTGTATTAAAATAAATTGTATTATTTTTTTAAGTATTATTTGATTTGAGACGTTGTTAACTTATTTCTGTTAATAATTTTCGCAAAAGTTCGCGCGAGAACTAACAACAGATATAAATTAACAATGACTCTGCTAATTCTAATTTATTTTAATACAAGTAGCATCTGCTCAAAAAATCGTAGTATTTATGGAATAACGCATTGCTGATGGTACGAATGGTAAAGTTTAATACACTTGAACAAATCTTTCAAATGATGTAATTTTTTTAATACGTTGTCTTGGGACAAAATACGAAAAAATGCAAAAAAAAAACTTCCAAAATAGACATTTTTTAGACGCGGTCCAGCTCACGAACGATCATCGCTAGACCCCTTAAATGTTTTGGGAGTCCCCATTAAATAGACCAATCAATCTTTGATTTGAGAGAGGTAACAAAGTCGCGGTTTTCTAATGTACATACATCAGAAAGTACGGCGCATATACGAGTATTTTTATTAATTATAAAAGTAATTATGTACTTGATTTCTTAGAAAATAGCTAAACTTATTAAAGTATATTTTTATATCTATCTTTTTTAACTTAAATAATTTGTCTGTAAAAAAGGAATTCATGCCTCTTGAAAAGGATATAATAAACTTTTTCCTCAATTGCATATTTTATTAATAGTTAACAATACCGCCAATAACTAAATAATAATATTACATTTGTGTTGTCTAAAGTCATCACTAAATTTACTCAGCATTAATTAAACATTTAGCATGTCATTTTTAAAAGGGACATTAACCGTTTGTTAATCATCCAAACCTCGTCCACATTAAGTAGACTCTTTCAGTTAATTTTTTTTTCGATTTTCTTAATGAAATTGTTTAACAAACAACAACAACAACAAAAATAGTGAAAAAATGTTTATGAAACACAAAGTATACATATATTGCAGCGAAAGTTTATTAACCGCGATAAATTATACTACAATACTCGTACTAGAAAATGACTAGCAGCATTTCCAAAGGAATTAAGCTTATAATGAAACTTAATACATACCACCATTAAAAGAAGAAGAAAAAAACTACAAGTTTTCTAAATAAAATGCTTAGTAAATTGCCTTGTTAAAGGGGAAAAGCAGAAAGTAAAAGAACACATACATATAATGAAAATTTAATAATTAAATTAAATTAAATTAACTGCATACTTCTTTGAGGAGCCGAAAATGTGCTATAAACTTAAAAAACAACTGCCTTATTTGTAAACGGACTTATTAGTAAAAATTATTAAAGCTTAATAAGCAAAATTTTTTTAAGGAAATCTGTTCTAAAAACCCTATATAAAGCCTTAATAATTTTTATAAATAAGGCTGAAAAATATTACGGCTTTATAAAGGATTAATAAGAAAAATTTTGTATGGAAATCTGTTTTACAAACCCTTTATTATTAAGCCTTAATAACTTTTACAAATAACGCAGTAAATTGTTAAATATTCAACATGTACATATACAACTTGCCAAAAAATCAAATCTTTTTAATCTTTAATACAACCGAGACACAATTTCATACAACGACTCCACACACCTTACCATATCATACACAGCCTGCTCATGTTGTACCAACGATCGCAAAGTGTGTGTCTTGCTTTATATTGTTTTTCAACGAAACGAAACAGTTATAAAGTACCGCTTATTTTTTTGTACGCAGACTTTTGCATGAGTCCAAAGTTGCCATACCTGTAATTTTAAGCTGCGAATTAGAAAATATACAAGTGAAAAAAAAACAAAAGGCCCAACATAATTTTTAAATGTTTATCTGTAAATCAAAGGCAATTTTAAAAGGAATACCACTAATATTTAACACCAGGGGTCTTCAGTTTGAGATTACGGCATTCGCCATCGAACAATGTAATAATATTGTTCGATATCGAATGCAATAATCTCAAACTGAAAAAAAGTAATCGAATCAGCAGGCAGATTTATGCAGCCCAGTGTATAATCATTAGTAACTTTATTGTCTTGCGAAGTAAATTTTTAATCAAAATGTTTGAAATATCATCCAGCCCAGGCGATTTTGTAGATTTTAGTGACAGGCGGATTTAAATTGTCGATGCCAATCAGGTAGGCAAATTCTATATTTACTTATTTATGCGTTTAGTTACTCGTATCATTGTTATTGTCACCGACTTGGAATATCACTAAAGGGCCACTCAGACTATTATACATGTATAAAGACTTTCATCACACTTTACGAGAAAAAAATCTAAAGACATTTGTTTCGACTGTCAAAAAATCTAACGTAAAGTTATATGTTGTGTTCACACCATCACACCTCATATTGCATTAAAAAAACAAGTAGAAAGCCAACAGCTGTTGAGGATTAACATGCCTATATTAATTGTTTACTTCCGGCGGCAGAGCAGTTTCAAGCAAGCTGTGTTCGTGTCGGCCTTTGAAAATAGACGGCGGTTAAAGTACTTGATATAAATAAGATAAAGAAAATGAAAATACGACAGTTTTGTTAACTTTCAGGCATGCCTTACACGAAAAATTATTCAATACGATAAGCATATTCAATATTTATATCAGGTTTAAGACAAAGACATATACCATAAACAACGGCACGGCATCGGCGTCGAAACAGGCGACTTTTTAGTTTGGATTTTGTAATAATGCAACTCTGATCAGATGAAAAGTATTATCGTTTAGAAAATTTTCAAAAAATGGTCAAGTATTATGGGATGTCAGATTTTTATCGTATTATTTACCATTCGTTATGTCATTTTGCATTCACAATATCGCACTTGCACGTATTATTTGAATTTTTGTCATGTATAAATACAAAGTATAATAGTCTGAGTGGCCCTTAATAGATAACAGATATAAAAATTTTTATTGAACTGAATTTAAATTATTTTCAACTTTTTACTGCTTATTTTCGAAATCCATTGAATTTTTGAAAGTTTTATTTTTAAGTTTTTAGTGCAGTTTTATTTATGTTTGCAGGGGCGTGGTCAATTTTGCAAATATTACTGACCGCCTACATTTCCAAATTAAACATAGCGTCACTTTCAGAGCTCAGGGTGTGTGCCAATTTTCGAAAATAAGTATATTAAGATTTAATCGGAATGACCCGCCCACTTCTTTAAGCACAAAATTATGCAATTCCACGAGCCAAGCTTCGTGGCAATCGAATAAGTAGAAGTATGTATATATAATGTATACTAATTTTTCATGGGCCTAGCCCCGCCCCCTTTTTAAAATGCAAGATTGAGTCTTTTCAAATAATTTTTTTAAGTATTACGATTATCTTATATTGCTTTTTTTTAATGCAGCGGTTTTCGTCTGCACTGAAATGTAATATTTTGTTTATACTCGCTATTTTCTAAGGCCGCTAGATCTAGATTAAGAGCGTTTATCCACCGAAAGCTTTGTCTAATCAAACTAAGAATTTAACATCACTTATTACATTGCAATGTAAAATAAGTGATGCTAAAATGCATTGGTTCATTCCAGTGTACGCTTTTAGTACAAAGTTTCACTTTTAATTTCCAATTTATATGCGTATGCGAGCGATTAATATATACAAATCATATAAATATTTGCGTCAGAAGCTAATGATGTCGCGTTTCAGGAATAAAAATTATAGTTTTGCATATTAAGTTTTTTCATCTACGAGTATAACGCAAAAAATTTAGTCATATATTTGGAAAATAAATACGCATACAAAAGTTCGATAACGAAAAAAAAACTCATATTACTCGTACTGTTAAAGAATAATTTAATCAAAGTCTTCTTAATGCACATTCCATTTTTATATAAAACTGCATTTTAATTAATTTTGTCTGCTTGCCTCCCATTTCATTTTCGTTCATAAAAGTCTCAATAATTTTAATGATCTGGCAAACGTTCGTAAAAGCATTAATAAAGCACGTCTGCAGCATATTATGAATGCATAGCCTGGCAACACTGTTTAATATCAAAAGTTTAAAAATGCCGCAAATCTCTGCAAATGGCGCAATGTAGAAGGCTGTAGTGGAATAATAAATTTAAAATATTTTGTTATTTAGTAAGTTACATGTTTCGAAACTTACCGAAAAAGAAGACATGTACGAGTACTATATGTACATATATGCATATGCTGCGAAACAACATGAGCAGTACCATGATACAATTATACAAGGTACTTGCACGACTACAACAAAATTGCAACACCAAGAAACACACGCATTTTGTTGGTAGAAACAAACAGAATTTAGTCAAAAACAGATGTCTTTTGTTGTTAAAAATAACAATTACAGGGTAACTAAAGTACAATTGCAGATACGGCATTCATGAATGATTATAGTCATTCAGTGTTGCCAATATGTGTGTAATATACAGAGTGTGTAATTTCTACTCACATGTGTAGGCCTATAATTAGATTCATGTATAATCTGTGTGTAATTCTACTTTGACTTCTATTTTTGTTTAATTTTGTTTTAATTTTAACCTACACAAAGGATGTGTAGTGTAATTTTCTTCAATGTGTAATTGGAGACACAGCCACATGCAAATTCATCGGCAACACTGTAATCATTTTATTCACACACATACACTAACATTTTTGCGGCTGGTAAACAAAGTTTGAAAATTTTCTGCATTGTATACATTAACAGGCTGGACCAGAGTAGCAAGCCGTAGCGGCGCGACTGGCGGCTAGCTGGTCAGCCGATTTCTTTTCAGAAGCCGAGCCGCCGCCGAATCACTCGGCCTATCGGCGGCTTAATACTCAGCCGACTTTTATCTGTTTTTACTTTTTATCCTTTAAATTTCTGATTTTGTGACTACTTATCATACGTATGCTTTTTATTTATATGAAAGCCAGTGCCTTAAAAGATAGTTGTTTTCGCTTTGTTGTGCAAAAACTGCAAATCACACAGAAAGAGCTGTGACAACGCTTACGTTCTCTCTTTGAGTCGTTTCTAAAACCCATCCTCGTTTACACAAAGACTTTTAGTCGCAGCATTCGGATGACTTTTTGATAATGGGCCTTGTCGTGGTTGGCGTATTTCGACGTCGACTACGACAATTTCGTCCTAGATTGAAGAAAAAGTGTTCTTTAATCTATTACAAAACCGTCGTAGTAAGAGTCGGTAAGGGTCATTCATTTGATCAATACTTTTTATTCGTTCACCCCCCAGCAGTATTGCTATAAAATTAAATGCTTAAAAATTCGGCGTTAAGCCGTTCAGCCGCCGCCGCCGAAAATATTTGCCTTTCAGCCGCCGCCGAAATATTTTGATCGGCTTGCTACTCTGTGCTGGACTTGTGCAAGTACCTTGTATAATTGTATCATGAGCAGTATCTTTTTCGCACGGAATTTCGACAATGCTGCATACTTTCAAGCGATAAAAGCGAGAAATTTATAAAAAAAAACGCAAGTTGGGCTACATTTCCATGTCAAATTTTTCACGCGTAATAATGCAATTAATACACAAAAAGTAAAAACAAATAGAATTTGCTTTTGTGTTCCCGGCTATTCCTAAAAAAATCGGAAAATCCCAAAAATCAGATTTTTTCAGTATTTTTTCAGTATTTTTCTTATCTTTCGGCGGGCGCAGATAATATTTTTGGAAATATTTAAAAATATGTATGTATATCATGTCTTAAGATGGCATGATAAATTTTTTGGTTCCAGCTTTGGAATTTGATATTTATAACAAATATAGGTATATTTAGAAACGAACTTCCTTCCTTCAATAACGAAAATTTTTAACAAAATATTTCTTTGTAATATTTCTAATAGTATTACCTTTTGAATAATTAAAAAATGGGGTTGGTACCTATTTTTGCAAACTTTTTTTTTATAATAACTCACTTTTTCCTGCAAAAAACGGCGAAAAATAAAAAATTTTAATTAAAATTGCGTATAACTTTTGACTTAATTGTGCTTTTTTTAATGTTACAAATTTTGCTCTTCATTCATTAGCAGAACAGTGCAGCAAGGTTGGTAAAAAAGCCAACAGTTTAATTTTTTTCTCGTATATTTCCTAAACTGTAAGCGATTGAATTTAAAAAAAATCAACTTGCAAAAAATTTTCTTTATCAGACCAAAAACATCAGCTTGTCATCGGTTTTAATTTTTCATTAACTCGAGATTGCCCAGTTGAGGGCTTTGTGGCTACGCCCTCTTTAGAGATATACATATAGTCCAAGACTTACAGCCTGTTTGTGTAAGACGTTGACGATGGAAATCTTGACGTTTCTGTAATAGATTAAAGAGAAGTTGTACAAGTTTCCTTTAATATATTACAAAAACGCCAAGATTTCTAACGTCAACGTCTTTACACAAACAGGGGGTTAAGTTTGTGACACCTCCTCAAATGCTGTATGAAATTTCATAACAATCTGACTGCCGGTTTAGAAACTACAGAATTATTTCCATTTTTTTTTTAACTAAATTTCCCACTATGTATCGGGTACTTTAGGCCCCACTAGGCACCAGAAGGCACCGTCGCATCGAGCTAAAAAATTAAGACCGCATTTATGACAGCAAACCTCATATTTTAGACAGTGCAAATATATTAATTAAAGAAAAAGCAATGACTAGACCCAAAAACAAATTTCTGAATACATTTCCATTTTTTCCCAAAATCCCCCACTGTGCGGTGGTTCCCGTTGAATTTCTTTATCTATATTTTTCTTTAATAAAAACTATTTCCAAAGACTTGCGCTTTCTTTTGCACTGCTCATTTTACTTACTGGAATGATTTCTTGGGTGTATTTCCGTAAATCGTAAAAATTTTAGATACGAGTACAAGCAAGAAAGACAGAAAGAAGACTTCTTAATTTTTTTTCTGCTGGCATTTTCACAATAAAAAAAACACAATTTCAGTTTACATACTTAAAACTGCTTTTATATAGAAAATCAATATATATGTATATATATATGTATGTGACGCGCAAAATAGAAAGGGACCTAAGGGTAAAAACCGGTTTTGTTCAGGAGAAGAGCCATTTTAAAGATTTAAATACGTGTATCTTTGGTGTACCATCACTGAATAAAACGCGCATATCTCTGGGAGGGAACACTTTTGGGGCATGGGATCGGTCTCATTCGATGCTCAGATGTTGTCCACATCAAAAAAAAAGTGAAAATTGATTTTTTACCCTTAGGTCCCTTTCTCTATGCGCTGTCATGTATATATATATATATATTTAGAATAACAAATTCCTAAATTAAGTTCATAATTTAAATGTGTGTTTTTCGCGCCAAATTCGTTTTCTTTACACACATAATAATTATTTTCGCATTATTGCTAAATAATAAACAATAAAAATCTTTAAATATGTAAATCGTCGTCAAAGAATAATTTATTTATTATTGAGCATCAGAACAATAAAAAATGTTCGAAAAAAAAAACAATTAAAAGTATTTTTTCCCAATTGTTGTTGCTGCTATTATTTTTAATTTTTCGTTATGGCAAATAATTATTATTAAATACATAATACAATACAAAAAAAATTCAAATAAAAAAAAACGTGACTAAATTATAAACTATTTAGTTGTGCGAAAAAAGTATTTTTTAAAATGCTATTGTATAAAGAAAAAATAAATAAATTAAATAAAATAAAATACAAAGTTGTATTCTCTTTGATTGCCAAATTTTATTAAAGGAAGTTAAAATTTATGAATATTTTTGTAACGCCAATTAAGAAATTTGTACATACTCTACACATTAATATGCAACACGTTTTCACTACTTTTAGAAGTTGTTTCTTTTCTGGAAGTTTTTTATTAATGTACAACTTTAAATATAATAATAATTTTTGTAACTATAACTTGGGGTTAGCTAAAGGTAGGATTTTATCGGACGTATAAACACTTTTTCATTAGTATAACTTCGCTTTAACCTAAAAGTGAGAGATAAGTTAAAGGCAAGTTCGCCCTAACTGTTAGTACGTTTATACGCACGGCTTATTTGCAAATAAAACTGTAAATTGTTGCCATATTATTGTTTTTATTGCGACTTACTAATTCAGAAAACTATTCACGTTTAACGCGCTATTTGCAAATAAAATGCTTGAGGTTGCCACACTTACAAACAATAAATTGACAAATATTGCACAAAAAAACATTGATAGAAGAAAATTATGGCAATAAAAACAAATTATTATTTGTTGTTTTATACATTTACACAATTTTTTTGTAAACATAAGTAACATGTCTATAGAAGTGCTACCAAGTTTTTATGTATTTACAATGCCGTATAAACAGTGAGTTAATTTATTTGCAAATATTTTTATTTAGTAGCGGTTTAGTCATTCGAAGTTGCCACATTTTCATAAGTTGCCATACTTTTTACTTTATAAGTTACAGTCAAGTCAATACAATTGAAGACTGTTGTAAATTTAGAGATGGTAAAATTGAGCTTTCATTACAAAAAAGCTTTCAGAAAATTGTTATACGATTAATTCAAAACAATTCACATATTCTATTTGCTATAAAAAGTTGCGTATACTCGTATAAAGCAGAAATCTACATCAACTGACACCACACACAGTGGACCAAACACAAAGATCGCTGATGAGGAGGTTCCGTTCTACTACGTGTTTGTCAGAATATTTACAATTAACTTTGGTGTTATTTGTTCATTAAACACCCTTATTATAACACAAAACACATAATCGCCCTTATCGGGAATAAAGTTCATGTGAAATGTGTTCCCTTTCCCTAAAATTGCAATTGTCAATTTTTGCGTTGTTGTCGTGTCAATGTACTGTTCACCATTTTTTGTTCAAGGGAACTATTTCCCGTGAACAAAATTGTTCGCCTCTTATTCCCGACAAGGGTGAAAATGCAAAAAAAAAAAGGAAAACAAAGAATAGACAAAAATGGTTTCACTATGTTTGTAATTGAGCAAATAAACAAAACATGTCGATGCCACTAAGTATTTTTAACAATCCAAAGTAGTCGGTATCCGCATCAATGTTGCCACAATACAAAAATTGTATTATCAGGCCTGTCACAGAATCCAAATTCGATCGAAATGATATCAATTCCGTAATTAGGTTCTTCAGAAAACGAAAAACGAAGAATATGCTCGAAATGAAACCACTTTAAATTCAATGCTCGAAATTGTAAAGTCTTGACGTCCCTGCGCACCACAAACTGCAGTTATTGCAGACATTTCGTGTATTAATTTTTAAATTTTGTTCACTTCAAGTTAAAAAAAAAATTTTGTGCCTTTCCTATTTTGTTTTTCTCTTCTAATAACCATGTGTTTTTTGTTTTACGTTGCCCAATATTGCCACATTTAAATTGAAAACAATCGAATTGCTGAATATTGAACAAAATCGATCAAAATCTGGAGAAGGTAAACAAAATCGATCGAAATTTTTTTCTGGTTTGTGCTCATATGCAAAAACAATAAAAAAAATTGAGTAATCCTTCACATTGTTTTTGTTTCATTCACTTCAAAGAACGAAACAAAACAAAATCAAACAATTTGTTTCATTTATTTTCGTACTCTGGTTTTAAGTACAAAGAAATCAAAACAAAAGTAAATTTATAACTGTAATAGTGTCGATTATTTTTATTACGAAAATTACGTCCTAGCTCCTGTGTCGTGAAATAAATAGCATAGCTATAAAACAAAAAATTCTTGGTTTCATTTCATTCCTTTAAGCACTTTTTTTTTTTTTTTTTTTTTTGTAAATATTCCACTTACATACCGTAATTGAATTTTAAATTTAACGCATTAATCGAATCGAAATGGAAGTTATACGAAGCAGAAATGAATTATTAAACAAAAGATAAAGTAAAAAAAAAAAATAACAAAATGCTTGTATTATAAACAAAAATGCAAATGCAATTGTTTTACTTGGACACCAAATAGCACGCGAATTTATTCTTTAGGGGCACAAAAGACCGACAGCATTCAATTTTATATAGATAAACACAAAAGGCTTTAAAAAAGACAGAAGCCAAATTGCTCGTAAAGACAAAAGCACTATGAATCTCTGTATCACCTTATCTATAAAATTGTAGTTATTGATCATAGAAAAATATCATAATGCTTCAATAAAGTATTTTATGGAATTTTTAAGAATATTTTATGTGTAAAAAAATTAAAAAAAAACACATTCACATACAAATGATTGATTGAGTAGATTTTCTATATCACATACATATGTACATGCGTAACTGGGCACAGTGGAGCAAAAATGATGTGAAATTTTTTGTCAAAGGGAATTATATTTTAATTGTTCACTAACTAGTTTCGTAAAAATCGATAAAGTAGAAGCTCCTGAAATATAATATTAAATTTTAATGGACGTTACTCCGCCCACCTTTTTGAACACCAGATTAAGTATTTTTCAGAGCTTAAGGTGTATGCTAAGTGTCGTAAAAATCGGTAAAGTAGAAGAATGTGAAATATACATAATATTAAATTTTTGAATGCAAGATTGTGTGCCAAGTTTCGTAAAAATAGGTTCAATAAAAGCACGTGAGATATAATAATAAAATTTGATGGGCGCAGTCACGCCCACTTTTTTAAATGCAATATTGTGTCTTTTTAAGGGCTCAGGGTGGGTGTGTGCCAAGTTTTGTAAAACTCGGTCAAATATAATCACCTGAAATATAATAATAAATGTTAATGGGCGTGGCTCCGCCCATTTTTTTTCAACTACAAAATTGTGTCATTACAATAACCCAAGGTGTTTGCTAAATTTCGCAGCAATCGGATCAGTAAAAGATTATAAAATTAAAGAAAAAATTAGTGGGCTTATTCCCACCCACTTTTTGACAATGGGACCAAATTAGAAATAGCAAAAATAAAAATCATAAAGTAACTGTTATTTTCTAAGTAATGAATAAAAATTAAAAAAATTACTTTTATTTTGTGGGGAATAAATAAAAATCAAGCAATAACTAATTTTCTTAGGAATAAATAAAAATTAAGAATTAAATTTTATTTTGTGAAGTACAAATGAAAATCAAGAAATTACATTTATTTGCTGAGGAATAAATAAAAATCTAGAAATCTGTGGGAAAATGGAAAAAAGTGCTTAAGTCTAGATAAGCTGATTCTGAGTCAATGGCAATTCTGTAATCTTAATGATTGAAAGTACCCCTGGCCAAAATTTTTATTATTTTGTATGATTTTTGAGGAAGTTATAGCGCAATAACTTGCTGCTTATATTTTTTCGACTTGTAAACTCATAAAGTATAACAACAGCTTAATTCAGCTTATATTTTTTATACATATTTGAAATTGAATGCATCATTTATATTGTGTAGAACGATATTAACAACGAATTTTAAAATTTAATTGCAAATGAAAGAAATTTAAAGTTTAAAAATGTTCTCCTACAAAATAGTAAAATAAAATTAATAAAATTTTTGCTCGTATAAAAATTGTTTATATGTATTTTTGAGTCTCTCTTAGTTGAGAAAGAGCAAATAAATGAGATAAATTACATGTACATCAGCTGTTCATTTTGAAAGTGAGGCAAGTAAACTTTTTAAAATTGTTGGCAAATAAACAATCATAAAAAATTTAATCGATATATAAATGCTTTAATCTTAAGTTTTTTTTTAAATTGATTTTCATAACTTTCGAAATGAAGGGCTCATGCAAAAAAAATTTGTCCGGGCAAAAATTTTGTCTGAAACAAATGGGTGGTGGGTGGGTGAATCGGCTTTAATATTCCCCTCATTGCAAACAAAAATCCATTGAAAATATCCATTTATTTTAGCAGATTTTCTACACTTGTGAAGCTATTTTTTCTGTTTGAAAAATTGTTACTCCCATAATATTGTTTTTTTTTTCAACAAAAATCGTTCCTATTATTGTGCCTAAAAAATAAGCTATAAATTCTTTTGTTTTAAACCACTGTTGCATACAATACAATATGGAAACTGCAATATCTGCATTTTAATTGAATTTATAATCATTAACCCACTTACGATCATTCATTAATAATAAGGTTAATGAAACATCATCAATATTCATATTAGTTTTTTAAGCATCTTTGTGACCATAAAATTTATTTCCATTTATTTATGTACATACATATGTACATATGTACTCATTTTACACATAAATTTTATTTATTATATATTTTCTTTTAACATAATTTTAACATAATTTGGTATACATATTTTCTTTGATTTGAATATTTTTTTTTTTAAACTACATAAATAGGATTTAATTTGTAAATGAATATGCATATTTATTTATAAATGTTTTCTTAATTAACTATAAATATTCCCTAATTTGTTTAAAAGCCACAGCATTATGTTTTGTTACAAATTACTTTTGGTATTGTTGCTTTTGTGACAATTTTGTGACAATAAAACAAATAAAAATAAAATAATAATAAACTTTGCACTTTTCAATTGTATTGGAGAGACTAGTTTCTCTTCTTGAGCTGAATGTTCCTTTCGCACTTGAAACTATAACTATAAATTTTAATTATAAATATCAACAGCAACAAAAAATACATAAAAGAAATTTGTATCTTGAAAAGAATTAAAAACAAAACTAAAAAGGAAATTTAAAGGACAATAAAAATGAACTAACAAAATCACAGCAGATTGAAAAATGAAAAATTAATTCTTATAGAATTGCAGGTGCAGGTGTGCTTATCATCTGTTATTTTATATTTTTATATGCGACTGCAAAAATTGTACAGCAATTGTTTATCTTCGAAGTGATAAACATTATTGATATGACGCAGTACACGACCATTTACCAAATGTTTTGCATAGTGAACAGCTTCTAGACGATCCTTAGATAGACCCACTTCTATTAGCCAATCAACAAATTCACATCCGTAAAATACTTTGCGATACGTTCGAATGCGCCATCTAAAAAAATGTGTAAATGGGTAAAAAAAATTTACATTAAAGTTTTCATTTCATTTTATTTCATTATTGCGTTTTATTGTGTCACGATATGTATGTATGTAAAGGGTGATTTTTTTTAGAAACTTTCTCTTTGGCAACACTGTTTTTGGCAACTCGGCTGTTTTCGTGTATCATGTTACTGTTAAACATGTTCAGTTTGGTCTATAATTTAACCATGAATCGAGTCACAAATGAACAACGCTTGCAAATTATTAAATTTTATTATCAAAATTCATTTCATTCATTTTATGGTCAGTTTGGGCGACCTTCTGTGAGGCGGCTATTCGGAATATTGTGATTCAATGTAGCACCAAAATTACATTAAAATATCGCAGCTGTATCCGCCAGTGTTGTTGATGACCGTGGATTACCGATTCGGCGCCGTTCGCAGCAAGGGGCCCCTGTTACTATTTTTTTGTTGCCCAAAATGGAAGAGTTGGACTTGGCTGACATGTGGTTTCAGCAAGATCGTGCCGCATGTCACACAACACGCGAAGCAATGGCCCAATTGAGAGGCGAGTTCAGTGAACAGTTTATTTCACGTTTGGGGCCGGTCAATTGGCCGCCTAGATCGTGCGCTTTAACGCCTTTAGGGCCATTTTCACAACGAATAAAAGTATACTTTAAGAGTTTTAAAACTAGTATTTCAATACAAAATACTGGTTTTAAATTCTTAAAGTTTACTTTTGTATCGTTGTGAAAATGGCCCTTAGACTATTTGTTGTGGGTCTATGTTAAGGCTCATGTCTATAGGCACAAGCACGCAACGGTTTGCGCACTGGAAGACAATATTGAAGAATTTATTCGCGAGATACCGGCCGATACGTTGGGGAGCCTATATGAACCATCTCAGGCATAACCACGGTCGACATTTACATGAAACCGTCTTTAAATATTGAATTCTACAGATCGTTCTTTCGACTCAAATAAAGATTTCATACATTTTTCTAAATTTTAAGTGTTTTTTTTTCTTCTATAAATCAAATCCGAAAGCTCTTAAAAAATCACCTTTTACATATGTACATAGTACATTTGTAAAAATTTTTACCTTCTATCTTTAGCAATATCCTTTTTGCAATTTTCCAAATGATGATTACGAAATTGTTCACATATATGCTTAGTTTCTTGACTAACATGTGACCAATGCGGCAGAGTGACAACATTCGCGCCATACCTTACGCATTAGAAATGTCAATTATTAGTAATACATCAATATCAAATAAAATGTTGAATTTTTTTTTACCATATTTTACGCCAAACTTTTACCAAGGGCAATAATAATTCGCTGGTGTCACCAATGAAAACAGCCATTACAATTAAACTTTGACCAAAATTTAAGAAAGCATCCAAGAAACTTAATTCCAAGTAAATACCAGACATACCCTCCATAACCAGCGTCCAAATAGAAACAGCCAAGCCCTTAATATAATAATATAATATTATTAAAAAATAATAATCAAATATGGGAGTATGTCAAAATTAAAAATTACCACAAACATTGAGCACAGTAAAATGATAAGCAATACAATATGTTTTAAGGTTTGATGGTCATCTTCATCATTGGCCTTTTCCAAAGGTTCCAAACCACTTCTGGTATGTTCCTCATAACGTTCAATTATCGATTGGCAATTTTGTGACGTGCTAGCGCCACAATTAAAAGCTGGCCCACACATGTTGGGACGAATACTATAATAAAAATATACAATTTCTAGTATTACTAGGGGTTACCTTAGGCTGATTCCCCTAGTAACACTAAAAGAACTCATTGGTCAAAAACAAAACAAAACAAAACCAACACTCATAAAATTTCTATTTGAAATACACTGTCGGGAATTGAGTTTTAATACATCTATCTTTACAGTATCTGAGTTTTCGTCTGATTTCAATAGGTAAGAGATACAAGTGAAATAGTCTCCCTAGTATAAAATATTTTATTTTCCATCTGAGCTCTCAGCAAATAAATGACTTTTAAGATGTCACAATCTTAGTGAAGGCTGTTGCAATCTCACTAGAGCTCAGACAATTGTAAAGACAGCTTAAATGAATATAAACAAAAGAGCTACATTGAATCTTATATGCGTTGACAGACAGAACTAAAGCCGGGGTGTCAAGTCTTTAATTCGAAACGAGCTGTAATGTTAAGAACACACAAATTCGAATCGAAAGCAATTTTTTCGTTTCGAAATACAGTCTAGACCACCCAGAAACGTGCAAAAAGAAGAGCTGTAAAAAGAATGAAACTTTTCTCTATCTCTTCCTTCATCACCTGTCTGTCTGTCTGTCTGTCTCTCATATGTATGTACATATGTATGTATGTAGGTTGAAAATTAAAATTTATCATAATTCATTTGCTGGACTTTGCTTAAAATAATATGTAATCAGAAAACCCTCCTTTTAAATTAATAAAATTTAGTTTAAAATTACTGATTTTGGGACTAAAAGCAAAAACAAACAATCCCTAAATACCTTATGTTGAGTAAACATCTGGCATTTCTTGTGTTGTCATTTTCAAAATGTGAGCAACGCCGTTCACATTATGTTGTTTATATGGAAAGCAATGCCACATGGGGGTGGCGTTGGCTGAAGTAGTTAGCACGTTGACTACAAAACCGACTATCGCGGGTTCGATCCCGGTCTCTGACAGTCATTAAAAAATAACAACACCATGCATTTTTCTGATGTGCATTAGTGTCCTTTGAATCAGTTGTTGTAGGAAAAGGTGTAGGAAAAGAGATGTAGGCTTAAGGCACTGGTCACTGAACTACACCGACTTCAGCGGATGCTAATCCTAATGTAACATCAGAACGCCCTCCTTCGTCAGTACTTTGTAGCAGAATCATCGGCGAAGTAAAATAACCAATAAAATGGATACTAAACACAGCTTCAAAAAAATTTAATACACCTCATTTAACACCAGAGGCGCTGCAACACTGTATTACTATAAAAAATAAAAATGTGCAAACAAGCAGAGTTGTAAAAGAATGAAGCTTTCCTCTATCTCCTCCTTCACCATCTATGTTCTCTATCACTATCCCTTCCCTATCACCCTCTCTCACTGTCTTCTCCTCAACTCACAGGTAGCACAAAGGGATCATTGTATTGGACTTAAGTGAGCTGGACTCTAAATTTCACCCTTCCTTACCACTAGACTGCTAACCTATCCTAATGCCACACAAAAATATCGGAAAAGACAAACGTTGCCACTAGTACACACTAATTGCGATGTCACAAAATGCCGTAGTGTGTACTCGGCATTAGCTTTAAAATTTTTTTTGTTCGATGGAAACTTTGATCTTCAAATAGTCAAAGAAGTCTTCGATGTTCTTTAAATCTCATAATAGAAATTAGCAGGAAGAACTTCGAACTTCTTCGTGCCACAAAAAACTTGCCCTGGGAATTAGATACTCGATGTTTGATTGATAGTAGCCAGCATAGAGTGCAGCTCATAAGTAAATGCCAGAATATAATAATTTGAAGCAATTATTTTACTTACCGTTCATTATCCGAAGGCGGTGTTATACTCGCATCTTTAGAATCCTTTTTTTTATTTTGTTCCAAATTGTTCTTATTCAAAAGATCTTCTATATCTACCACAATCGTTGTAGGTGTAGGAATGGTTGTGGTATTTGAAGAGCAGCAAGTGATACCATCGCCATTACCGCAGCCGCCGCCTCTGACTGCTGCATTATTCGATGGATTAATGGTGTTAGGTAACATATCATCATCATCGGATGAGGAGTAGGAAGTATAACGTCTTCTTTGATGGATATCACCATTAGCTGCAGACGTGATTAGGTTGGCCGTAGAAATAGTAGATTGTAGATCAGAAGTTTCTTTCAATACAAAATCAAAATGAAACATTATTAGATTGTATACACATTAATTAAACAGATTAAACATGAATTAAAATACCTGTTTCGGGATTTGATAATTCACGTGAAAATATTAAATATTTTTCATAACGCTTCTTGTAACGCTGATGCATGACCAAACAGCCCACGGTTACTTAAAAAAAGATAAATATTTATTATGTAAATGCATTTGATTACTGTTAATATGTTTTATTTAATAAGATCATTTGATCAGATTGAAAACTTTATTTAAACATCACAAGACAATCTCAAATTGATTTAATAATACTTTCGAGTCAAATTCTTCATAAATTAAAATTTCAATCAGAACTTAATAACGTACGTAACTTGTTTAAGAGTTTCTGAAAAAAATAAAAAATAAAATATTTACTAGATTTGACTCCATATTATTAAAGTAATTCAAGATTAATAACTGTTCAATTAATAATAATTTATCATCATCATTTAAACCCAAAAGCCAAAATAAAATTTTTTGATCGAATTTTATTTACCTATGAAGCACATGACCAACATGAACACCGATATGGCTGCCTGAGCATTACCATATTGGAAACTGGGATTATGCTTTTCTGCCGACATAACATTGCTATCAAATGCTACCAATAATCCCGATATAATAGCGGGCACACCCCAGGCAAAAACAATCTTAAAGGACACCATTTGGAACACATTTATGTATCTAATAAATTAATACAAATTAAAACAAATTACCATATACGGCCAAAGCTTTAACACAAAACAAAGACTACGACATTGTAAAAATAGCAATGAAATGGCCAAGATGCTTGTCCATAATCTGCTGCTATAAGTGCCGACATTGAACAAGAAAAATTGTACAAGTAATGGCCATTTTTGCACATGTTCTAATTTGGACCACAGTATTACACCAACACAACACATTAACTGCAAAAAGCCAAAGATAATTTTTGTTTAGTTCAATGGCTAAAAGTGTTTAGTTAAAAAAAAAAAAAACTTACCTGAGACAAGACCAAACAAAAAGTAATGCGATGCGGCATGCGCCTCACGCGTTTAGTGATTATAAGCAACAGCAATACCCAAATACAAGCACTTACTCCAGCAACACTGATGTCAAAAGAGAAGACATCCAGCTCATGTATATAATCAGTAGGATTGAGATTTGTTAACGAGATCATTTTGGCGGAAATAAACATTAAAGGAGCCGAGATAAATGTGCACAAGACCATGCTTTTGGCAATCTGGAATAGAATTTGTTAAGATTTTAACTTCCACAATTAGAAACTCTTAACCTACCAATTCCACTTCAATATTATATTGGGTGGCAATTACAAAGGCTCCGGGTGCAGCTGGGAAAGTGCCATAAAGGAAACCAAATGTGCTTAGTTCTGTCGTATCATTGAAATCCGCACCAGCATTCATAATATTAACAGTTTGGCGACTAACCAAAGGCAACACTAATCTGTAAAAAAATATGTACTAAATAGTTACAAAAATGCTTCTAAAATTACGCTTCAATAATAAAATTAACTTACATTTTAACCAAAATCAATATGCCGGGTAACAGGAACCCCGAACCCTTTAATGAACTGCCTTGGCCAACTATTTTCAAACCCAGCAAAAATAAGGCCGTAGCGGAAAAGGATTGACCAAATACTTTTAAAACACTGGCCACCATTTCAGGCAAACCATTAGGAAATATAAAAGAACCGGCCACACCCAAAAGAGTCATTAATAGCAGAGGATTGAAAAATAAAGATTTAATGGTGTTCAGCACAATCAAAGTTCTTTCATTTAAACAACGATTGCGTTTCGCCATTTGTTCGGCCGGGCACGAAGGAGGATTGTGAGCCTTGAAAAAAATTTAAAAATTAAATAAAAGCAAAATACATTTATTATAACGCACTAAAATCCCAAATTATTATTTTACTTATTCAGTAAAATATTTTTTTATTAAAAAAAAATACATTGACATTTATTATTGAGGGGTTTAGCTGGATACTATGCGCACTTCACTGTTACTAATCAGGGAAACTTTACCCAAAAATTTCTTAAAACAACTAGTTATTCAGGCTTATCCTAAATAAAATTTCACATGGAAATTTCCGAACGTGTGAAAAATCGGTATCAAAAAACTTCCATACGATTGCGAAATAATCTGATAATTTATGAAAAAAAAAATCATTCACATAAATTTTTCTGTTGGAAAAAGTGGAAATATGTTAGTCTTTAATTTTATTGGAATTGATTAAACGAAATTAAAATCTTTGTGAACGAAAAATTTGATTTGTGGAATTCATGATAAGGCTGATTATGTTAAACTTTCATTTAAACAGAAGTTCAATAAAAATCAAAGTTGAAACAAGAACTCAATAATCAACATGTTTTTTATTCTTATTGTACCATTATTACATTGACTGACTTTATTTCAGCTCGAATTGTAGTTGTAAGAAGAGTATGTATGTATTTATGTAAATGCAAATAAATGTAGAAAACAACAACAGCTATACTCGTACAATGCTTTTGCAAGAATAGAGTGTTGCCACACAAGTATTTTTCACCGGGTACAGTCAACTTAATAATTGGTGTTTTCTTTTTGGGAATTATTATTTACTTTCAAAGCAGAAGCGAATGCAAGAGTTTACTTTTTCAACAAAAAACTTTTGCTTCAAAGCCACTGCATATTAATTTAAACTTTTGCTTGTCTGCTATCAGTTTTTTGAACACTGATTACAAGTAAAGTCAGTTGGGGAAAACTTACCTGCTCATTTTTATTTTGTGAAATTTTTGCAATTTCCATTAAAACTAAACCTATAGGATTCAAAATGGCCAACGAGATGGGTGCCATTAAATATAAATATGATGCATACTCGGGATGTATGTCCTTGTATAAAGCCATAACTGAAATAAGCAAAAAAATACTAAACTCAAATCAAATTTTTACGCAACCAAACATAGCATGTGTTCGTAAATGCATCACTGCTCTGCATCATACGTGCAAACTTTTATTTAAAATACAATACAAGTTCGCTGATAATTTGTTTTGCCATATTTGATATTTATTTGTGCATTATCGACTTCAGTGAACCAGTTTAGAACATTTAAATTTCCATTTTTAGCGCAGAGATGCATTTACGAACACACCCATAAACTTACCTATGGGATAGCCTATGGCAAAATCATTCGATTGTGTACAAAATATACCCAGTAGACCAGCTCTGGCTACATTTATAGGTCTTGCTATTATCAGTGATATTAGAAGGACCGCAAAAAATACCAATGACTTTGATATTAGCATGGCCAGCAGGAATGTCCAGTTGACTTTGCCCCAATTCAATTCCACCAATGACAAAAATATTAAAGAGGGCAAAGCAAATGTGCCAACAAATGTACCCAGACCCTTCGTTTCGGCATTTGAGATAATCTTAAAACGTCCAGCAATGTAACTGAAAAGAAACATACATACATAAACACATATATATGTATAATATTTATTTAAAATATGGCAACTTTGTAAATAATTCTAATAAGTGTTTACAAATAATAAGGGTTTTCACTATCGTGATTACCATAATGTCTCATCTTCCATGTTTGGTAAGTTTTTAATATACATATACTTGGAAAGCACAGCACATTATCTTCTAGTGCAAACTTTTAAACGTTTATATGGCCATCACAGCCCACAATATATATTATGCTATCGAATAAAAAACGCATTTGGCAGCTTAAAAGTTTGAAAAAGAGACTTTGAATGAAAAAAATATTATGAAAACTAATAAACATAGATAATGAGGTATTATGGCACGGAGTTTTGTTTGTTTGTTTGTTATCATCAGGGACGGGGGTTTCATGCAAATGCATGTTTTTTCCCCTTAACTCTGATAATAACAAAAACGAAATATCTTTACGAAATTATGAATATCTACGAAATTATGAATTTGTGTAAAAATGGCATCGATTTGTTAGTGCATATTTCTGCATATTTTGCGTAAAACGCATATTTTTGCATAATTTGATTAGAAATGCATATTTTTGTCGCATATTTTGGTATAAATGAATGGCTTTCTAATTTCATAAAAAAAAATTTTGTTAACAAATTATTCATCAAAAACTGTTTTGATGGTTTCACAAAATTTATTTGCTTAAATAAAGGGTCCGCCATCTAACGTTTTTTTTTCAACTAGTGCTTATTTCGTGAATGGTAACACTTAGCTCATGTCTGATTTGACAGATAATTAGTTTTATCCTTCCGCTGAACGAATATGGTTGTGTATACGCTTGAACAAGTGGGCCTGTGATCGACTTACAGAAGATGTCGATTTTGCCACAAAAAAATCATCTTTTCAGATGAAGCTCATTTTGATCTTGGCGGGTGTGTAAACAAGCAAAATTGTCGCATTTGGGGCACAGAAAACCCGCACGCATACATTGAAATGTCGACGCATCCAAAACGAGTCACTGTTTGGTGCGGATTTTGGTCCAGAGGCATAATTGGGCCAATGAGCAAGGAGTGGCCGTTACAGTCAATGGCGATCGTTATCGGGCCATGTTGAATGAATTTTTGTTCACAAAAATTAAAGAGGAGGATATTGGCAACATTTGGTTTGAACAGGACGGCGCTAAGTGCCACACAGCCGAAGATACACTCGATGTTTTGCGCCCTGTTTGATGTGAAGATCGCATTATCAGCCGCAGAGCTGATGTCGTTCGGCCTCCTCGGAGCTGCAATTTGACACCGTTGGACTATTATTTGTGGGGTGCCGTCAAAGATAAGTGTTACGCCGACAAGCCAGAGACAATTGACGCTTTAAAGGACAATATTCGTGAAGCCATTGGTGAAATACAGCTGCACACAATCGATAATGTGCTTAAAAATTGGACCGATCGTGTAGGCTACTGCATGGCCAGCCGAGGCAGCCATTTGAATGAAATTATTTTTTATTATGAACCGGAAGGATTGTACTTTCAAATAAGAAAAGAAATTTGAGAAAATATTCAATAGTTTTTTTTATAGCATTTTCAAAAAAAAAGTTATCTGGCGGACAAATTTAATGTACATTATCATTTTGATGATTTCAATTGGAAAATATCTCCTATTAAGGCTGAAAGTAGTGAAACCATTCGGCGGAAGCCAGTTATCGTTTTTTTTTTTTTTTTAATAAGAGAATTTAAAACACAAATCTAATACCTGGTATTCAAATCATTGTAATGGTTCAGTTAAATAAATATATGACATTAGAAAACTAGAATCATTCGTTCTTTCTAAGAACAAATTAATTGGATTCGCATTCCGAAATATAAAAAAATTTAAATGAAGATAAATAAATAACAAAACTATTTCGTTTCTATTTAAATATCGCTACATTATTGCAATTAATGCAGAAAAAGTCGTTAAATCACATCTAATTAACTTTGCGTAAACATTTCATATAAAAGGCTTGTACGCGCACGTATTGAGAAAATAAAATATTTTTATTTAGTTGCATGTTAATTGAAAACTTTTCGTTTAATAAAAATTTTGGAAAATATGTGCATATTTTATTGTTTTTAGTGCATATTTAGCGTTTTTAATGTCGTATTTTAGGTGCCTAAAATGCCTTTTTTAAATGCATAAAGTCCTTGTTCCTGGTTATGATAACCGTTGGAGAGCAGTTTTTTTTAAATCAGTTTTAATAACTTTAAAATTACAATGCTTTTCTCGTATTTTTTAATCTTTTTTTGAGCGACCGGGCGGGCTATGGCGTTATTTATTTTTCTTCCAAAAGCAAAGTAGATAAAACAAGTTTAATTATGAAGATAAAGGACTCTCTGACATCTACTGAGGCAAAAAGATCCAATTCGATTAGGCAAATTATATTAATTAGTAGCATTATTAAAAAAAATTGGAAGGTGTACTTAAACTTTATTGCTACACTGTATCTTTTAAGAACGAAATTAAGGAAATAATAATAAATTAATAATTGCGTATGCAAATAACCTCAGTTTTTGACTTTGTGTTTAAATAAAATAAATAACTGATGAAACATAATAACTGATCTTCCCACAACTAGATAGACATGGGTGCTGATGAAGTGCGTGGTGGCGCAGAAAACACTGCATTCCCTAGCCTGTCTCAATCAGCTTTTTAATAAAAACTTAGAAACACTGAACTGAAAAACCTGCTTAAGAAAAAAAATTATTTTGTGTTGATAATTTTTTTTTTAATAAAATGTAGAAAGTAAAACACAATGGGGCCATTAAGTAAGAGAGTTTTAAAATTTTATAGGGAGGGGACACTTATCGAAAAAAAAATTTGCCGATCTCTGCTTTAATTTTATTAATTATTCCGTAATATTTTATTTCCAATAGTTTCTGTAGTAAATTTCAATTTAAAATTAAATAATGATGAATTACTTACAAATCAAATTCAATAAAAAAAAATAAATAATAAAAAAAAACAAATAAGTGAGAAATATCAACTCAAAGGTTAATGAACAGCTGCATGTGTAAAATGACTGGCAGACGGCAACTTAATCAACGTGACTTATCAGTAATTACGATTTTTTTTGTCTAATTTTACAAAAATTGTAAAAATTGCAACAACAAAAAAAAAAAGAAGCATAAAACACATGTTTTTAAGAACTTGAAATAATATAGACTTTTGAGCACGTTCCAAGCGAATAAGAAATGAATCAGTGCAAATTTTTAAATTAAAATTATGCGTCGGGCGGGTATACCCACCACGATATTTGCATATTAAATCAATATTTGTCATAAGCAGAATGTACGACTATTGTCTTTTATCAAACAAAAAATTTATAATTAAATAATTAAACAAACAATTTACCTTCGGAAAAAAATATTTGTAACGAAACTCCTTAATTTTTGGAATGGCTATACTTCTATAGTAGACATGAATGTGTATGCTAAATTGTTTTTTTTTTGGTGTTTCGATTAAAAAAAAGTCGGTCTTAGAAAATCGTCTAATCTTAAAAAAAAAAAAAAAAATAATTAATTACATTTTTTTTATGTGCAAAACCGGAAATGACCAATTCAAATTCACATTTTCTAACTTCGATAATTTTATTTTTTACCAAAATGAGACTAGGATATTCTCAATATAAAGGGTGTTTTTATAGAGTGACACAAGTTTAAATCATAATAAAAGAAGGAAATATATTTTTACTGCCTTATTTATAAAAATAATTCAGGTTTATTAAGCTCTTATTTGACATATTTCTATGGGAAATTTGTCAAATAAACCTGTAATAAACCTAAAATATTTTTTATGAATTAGACTCTTAATATCTATGAAACGGGCTTTATTGGAAAAGAAAATTTTATGAAATATGATTTCTGCCATGTGGCCGCCACGACAGCAATTTTCAACAACTTTTCGCAGCATTTGCGGCCGTATTTCGCCGATAACTTGTCGAATGTTGATTTCCAGGTGTTAAATTGTTTGTGGTTTATCGACGTAGACAAGTGATCTAACATAACTCCAAAGAAAATAATCCAATGGGGTTAAAGCACACGATCTTGGTGGCCAATTAATTGGGCCATTACGTGAAATTAGTTTTTCATCAAAAGTTTATTTGCGTAAATCAATTGTAGCGCCCGCTGTGTGGCATGTGGGTCCGTCCTGTTGGAACCACATATCAGCAAGATTAGTGACACGTAATTGAGGTACGAAAAAATTTCGAATCATGTTCCTATACCGTTCACCGTTGACAGTAACATTCTGACCATCATCCTTTTGGAAGACATATGGGCCAATGACTCCGCCAGCCCATAAAGCGCACCAAACAGCAATTTTCTGTGGATGTAATGGTGTTTCGACAAAAGCTGCTTATTTACGTACCCATTCAACCAGAAATTAATTGGCTTCACGGGAAAATAAAGTTTTGAATTGAAATTCAAAATCAATATCAATTTGTGCAGCAGCCCATTCGCCGAATTGGCGGCGCATACGATGGTCGTTTGGCTTCAATTCCTGCACAAGTTGAATCTTGAAAGCTTTTTAAGCCAAGATCCTTTCGTAAAATCTTCCATAAAGTGGAAGGGCACAATCCCAGTTGCTGAGAATGGCGACGAATTGCTTGATTAGGATCATCTTCAATGCTTTCATGTACAGCGGGTACAGCTTCTTCAGTGCGCACTGTAAGGCGTCTTACGGTATGCCCATTATCAGTAACAGTAAATGTGGTGCGAAAACGATCTGAAGAACGATTATGTACGCCATTAAATGGCAAAAGTGCACGATGAGTTTGACGAATAGAGCAATTATTTTGATGATGCCAACTCAAAGTTGTGACACACTAAAAACACACGCTTTATGTAGAAATATGTCATTTAAAATCAAGCTAGTCGTTTAGAAATTATTTATTAACAGGCCACTTGACATACTCTTATATGGTAAATCTGGTAAATCAGCTGCTACTTAGCATTTAATTTAAAAGCTCTTTTAAGAAATAATACTACGAGCACCACTTTAAATAATTAAGCAATAATTAATTACACGCTTTAAGCGATGCACGTGGGCGGTGAACATAAATAATCGTAATTGGAATTTTAAAGTGCTGTTATTAAACTTGTTGACAAAATCATATTTATTGAAAAAATAATGACAAGAGGACACCACTGGCTTTAACAACAGACAACTGTGAAGTGAAAATTTTTCTTTGGTATTTTATTGAGGTGACGACAACAAATAGTTACGTAATAAAAAAAAAAAAAATTTAGTTGCATTTAATACATTAAACTTTGTAAATCACATTGATGAAAATTTCTACTTGAAAAAAAAAATTACTTTATTAATTTTACAATCTCCCAGAAGAGTACAGAATATATGTACATTAGTCCATATTTACACTATTCAAGTCTTATTGCTAAGCTGATTATTTTCTTAGGAAAGAGAGACGAGGGGAAAAGAAACGTTACTGTGCCCCTCGTCTCTCTCTCCCTCAAACTAATCAGCTTAAGCAATAAGACTTGCATAGTGTAAATATGGACTTAGGGCAGGTCGATTTGTATGGAGGCAAAAAAATCGCTCAAATTACAAGGAAAATCGTATTCTAGGGATCAAAATAAGAAACTTTGCCGAAGGAACCATACCTCTAAAATGTATTTTGATGTCCCGACTTTTGATCCGAAGGGTCAAATTTTGAAAAATCTCACTTTGACCCATTTAGAGTTCCTCAATCGAGTCAAAATGTATGACCCACCCCCACTAATTTTGGAGGGCCGACCCACCTATGCCAGTGGCACACCCCCTGGAACCACTACCGGGGGTTCCCCATAGAGAGCGTGCGAAATTGCCCAGACTTGAAAGCAAAAAAGACTTCAAACAATAATTTCTTTGTTATTTTCTTTTCTATTACTAAGTAAAATTAATTTTTTCATTTCATTCTGACTAAATAAATTTCTAAAGGGAAAAATAAACTCCAAAAATAAAAAAATAGCCATTTCGCTGATTTTTTCTTGTAAAATATTTATTTATTTATTTATTTAAGAAATACTTTACAAATTAAATTTGCAAAGTATTGTTGCACAAATATGGGCGGGGTAGCTAGACCATATGCCCAAGATGTTATTAACAGTTTTTTAAAAAGGCTTTGTGACTGACTGTACACGACCTATGCCTTCACATAGGAAGTAGCAACGTGGTTGTTAAAGAAATTCCACAAAAGAACCGCAAGAATATACGGTTATCCGTGGCAGATCAGTCAACCAGTGCGAGTGAGACGCAAAACTCTCGAAGGCCAATAAACAACAGTGGCCTGGTTGCACTTAAGAGATAATTGCCAACGACGCTTGATGTTGACTCGCCCAGAACTGCTTTACGACTGTTCTTGTAAAATATATTATACATACATATATTTTTTCCATATTCATTACTTTGATTTAAAAATTATGGTCACATGACTTTAAAAAAAAACCGAAGGAAGAGCGGTTTTATAAAAACATTCGCATGTACGATTTACTTTATGAGAAAACATAATGGGCATGACATAAAATTGTTTGTTCCCTTTGCCCTTTTTAACTAGAATTGTGCCATAATATGCATACGAGTTTCTTATCGCAAAAATGTGTAATACAGGTTAGGTTAGGTTAGGTTAGGTTAGCAGGCTGCTGGTAAGGAAGGGTGAAATTTAGAATCCAGCTCACTTGGGTCCAATACAATGATCCCTTTGTGCTGCCTGTTAGTTGAAGAGAAGATAGTCAGAGAGAGTGTTAGGGAAGAATAGTGATAGAGTAGACAGGTGATGAAGGAAGAGATGGAGGAGGAAAGCTTCATTCTTTTACAACTCTGCTTTTTTGCACGCTTTTTGATAATGCAGTGTGGCAGCGCCTTCTGGTGTTAAATGAGGCGTATTAAATTTTGAAGCTGTGTTTTGTAGCCATTTTTTATTTTTATTGGTTATTTTACTTCGTCAATGATTCTGCTACACAACGAAGGAGGGCGCTCTGATGTTACATTAGGATTAGTATCTGATGAAGTCGGTGTAGTTTTTAGTGACCAGTGCCTTATGCCTGCATCACTAGAACTTTTCCCACAACAACTGATACAAAGGACACTAATGGACGTCAGAAAAATGCGTGATGTTGTTATTTTTAATGACTGTCAGAGACCGGGCTCGAACCCAGGACCTTTGGTTTTGTAGTCAACGTGCTAACTACTTCAGCCAACGCCACCCTCATGTGTAATACAAGAAGAAGAAAAAAGCAGCAGCTACAGCAGCATGATTTGTTTTTCCAATAAGTTTAATAATAGAGCTTAAAAATTTCAATTACAATTATTTATGTTCACCGCCCGCTTACTTGCAACGTTTAAAACTTGTCGTTGTTGATTAATTATTCAAACTGGTAGGATTATTTCCTAAAGAGCTTTTAAATAAAATGCTAAACAGCAGCTGACTTATGAGAATGTGTCAAGTGGCCTGATAGATAAATAATTTCTAAATGACTAGCTTGATTTTAAATGACGTATTTCTACATATTAATTACATACATATGTATGTATGTATGTACCTTCGGCGGATAAAAACCAGCCGATTACTTCATTAATTCGGCTAGACATACAGATTGAAATTATTTATTATGATAATAATTTTAATTAAACTCATGTGTCCTAAATGTCACGTACATATTTTTTTAATATCTGTAATATAAATTTTTTCAAGCTTATCAGAGATATTTGCTTTAAGAAATAATTCATATTATTACTGTAGTAGGGGAATACAATTAACGATATCAGAAGCAAAAGGTTTGCATATACGAGGTCTGACCAAAAAATAACCGTTATTTTCAAATTTCATGAGTTACGTATGTTCGATTTTCGCATTTTTTTTTCTGTTATGTGTACCAACATGTCTGTTATATACATACATATGTTGGCAATATCAGCCATTTTGGATTGTCAGTTTGTTTTTGACAGATAAAAAGGTTAGTCGTGGTTTGGTGTGCTCTTCGATTTTTTACTATTCGAAAAAATGGATCAAAGAAACTGTATTAAGTTTTTCGCTTCAGCGGTTTGGGCACAAAGTAGACCAGAGGTGACACAGGACGGAAGATAATTGTGTTTTTGTGGTGTTTTTAGAGGTCTCGCTCACACAGTCATCAAATCCTCCTTACTTTTTCTTTCGCGTGGTATTATTTTAAAGTAATTACATTTTATTCCTTGTGGTCTCATTCGCAGCCTAGTTTTTGTAAATAAATGGTAAAAATTAATATTTGCGAACGAAAATGCTTAAAACAAAGTCTCTAATCATTTGAAAACAAATTTTAATCACTTTATTAATACTAATAATCCTTTTCGCATTGTGTTTTTTAATTCAATACCACAAATTCCTTCATTTAATTTTGTGCAAATGTTCATGTGCTCAACTGTATTTTCAATTTATGCTTTGTGGTCTCATTCGTTGTTTGCTTTTTGCAAGTTGAAGTTAAAAATTAATATTTTTGAAGGAAAATTTTTAAAATTGAGTTTGTAAGCATTTGGAAACTAATTTTAATCACTTTTATAGTACATACTAATAATATTTTACACATTGTTTTATTTAGTTCAACACTGCAAAATTTTTCATTTAATTTTGTAAAAATGTTCAATTGTTCATTTCACTAAGTATACATTTCTGCTGTTTGTTTTGGTTATTGTACTAAAAATTCAATAACAAACACACTCTATATTTGTCCCTTTTTAACAGTGATCAAATCAGCGGATTTTAGCTTTTTTATAAGTCACTTTCTACAACTCTGGTCTACTTTGTGGTTTGGGCGTGAAGGCGTAGCAAACAAACAAACTCACTTTCGCATTTATAATATTAGTAAGAATAATAAGCTAGTGTATTTAATAAAAATTATGCCAGTTTTTTTTATTAATTAATCCAAATTTATTTGACGCGGTGGTAATTTTTAAACAACAAATAACCCAAGGAAAATTGTAATTATTAAGAAAATCATTGGAAGGACGAATCTCCATGTGCTTTCATTTTCCGGGGGGGGGGAATTGCCCCTCCAAGAATATCTTATGTCTCCAACTGCTAGAATTATTAAAAATTGCCTGTAATTATCTATTTCAATATTACTCATGGAAATAAAGTTGTAATGTCCCACCCTCCAAAAAAACAATTTTTTTAGCTCCGCCAATGGTTTTCATTATCAGTCGTCACTTGTTTCATCCACTGTGTGTGGTGGCAATTAATGCAACTTTCAGCATTACATATAAACAAGCTTTCATCAAATCCCTGTCGGAAAGTAAATTAACATTAAACTAACTTTAAGCTAACTATTTCGCAACTAGTGCTGACTGACGCTTGGATTACTTTCCAATGGAAACAACTAACTATTTTAGCATTGCGATGTCCTAGGCGGTAGTCAATTGTCTCACTCTGCACTATTTTTCAACTAACTTAAAGTTGATTTTTTTGAAGTCACCTGATAGTCAGTAAATTTACAAAAAAAATTTTGCTGGGTTTCGAACTATGTATCATCACACACCTTATATAGTCAACGCGCTACTACCAATTAAAATAATAACAGCAAAATGTTAATATAAAATTGTAGCTGAGAGTATATTTGTTGACTCTCTCTAAATCCGATTATGTACTTATGTAATTTTGAGTATTTTCATATCTTTAGTGATACTCTCAAGATTCAGAGAAATCGATTGAAGAAAGTCAGACAAACGTTGATCAGTTATTATATGGCATAGTGAGTCACAGACTTTACTAACATTGTGACTGTGTCTCAGCAATAATACAAACTTCTTTTGTTCCCACTGAAAGCCACGTACATAAGTATACGAAATGCTTTCTTTTATTATAAAACTGATTTGATATTGAATCAGCCAAAAGTAATAAATATATGTACACATATGTACTCGTATGTATGTATGTAAATATATGTACATACATACATATCGCTGTTAACAAGTAGAAATGCTCTAACTCAAATAACTGTAACATTACAGGAGATGGTAAAAGCATAATAATAAACAGTACAAGTGCTTCTACAAAAGCGTTATTTCTTACATTATTGCAATAAATTTTTGTGACGAGGTATATTTGAGTGAAATGTATTGGAATCACTGAAAAACTCAATTTCGTGAAAATACGAGTTAGGGCCTTTCTACTTGTTAACAGCGATATATGCCATTAACTGTTTATTATATCGTCGGCTTAGAGTGTAAACCTGCTAACTCCCTTCAAGCAAGTTTTACAGGATAAACAAAATACTGTTAACATTTTCTATACATCGCTTAAGAAATTAGCCTAATACATTAAGTTTTTTCGGCATTTAGAGATTCAAATTAAGATATTAAAATATTTTTCTCTTTCGAACGGCATTAAAATGTCAGATTTTATAAAAAGTGGATTTAGCAGGTTTACACTCTAAGCCGACGCTATTGAATTTTCATGCAGCGCATAAAAAAAGTTATAAACATTTATGAGAACCTTTTTATAGGCATCTGCATTTTGTATTGGAAAATAGTGATTCAAAATAATTATGCAGATTTAAAAAAAAACATTTTAATTTTAGCAATTTTTTTTGTTTGTTTAAATTAAAATATTATGTGCAGTTAAAAGCAAAAAATAAAAGGGTAAATATGAAGACTTGATGTTATTAAGTCACTGACCTGAGATTTTTTTTTAAAGAAATATCAACGATTCTTTGAAAGGAATTATTTTAAGAGAAGTTAACGGGGGATATAAAATAAAAAAACCAATAAAAAGAAAGCAGGATAAGCAATATTTTATATTCTGATGTATTTCCATTAATTTTATTTTAAAATTCAATGTTTTTTTTTTAATACTGGTTTCAGACGACATGTTTCTTACCACATCTGCCCTAACAAATTTTTCACTGCAAATTTTAAGCATCCCGTGTGAAAGTATTAAAACATTTGCAATATCCGATGAAAAAATTTCAATCAGAACGCCTTCTAAATGATCAAACACAATAAGTCCGCAACTTCAGAAAAAATCGCTGTCAAATTAACAAAGCCCATAATAAAATATACGGCAGTAACTTCAAATGCTCTCTAATGTTCGTTTTATTTTCTTAGTAGTTTTGTTTACAAAATGTATGAAATTTATTGAAAGTATGGTAGCATTGTTGATAGAATACTTAGGCCCAATAATTGAGTTCTCAATTATACATATATCATTTAGCTAATTGCGACTTAAATTTAAGTTGCACTTAAATGCAGTTTCATTTTATCAGTCGTAAAATTAAATGCTCACTTAAATACTATGAAAGTATGGTAGCACTGTGAAATGTCGATAGTTCTAAAAGAAAACAGATGTTTAATGTAAATAACAAAGTTAAAAAGAGCATCCGAACGCATTTTTCTATTTATATATCGCATGATATTAATTAAACGAAATTTTTTTTAATACGACCACATGATGTTCATGTACATGTTTTCAATAAACACACACAAACATAAAAACATATAGTATGCTCGAAAAACTTAAATAAAACTTATATACGCAAGGTTGGGCATTTAAGTATTATTTAAATGTTTCTCAACTCTGCACTGAAAAAATTAATTTCTATCTTAAATGGCATTTAAAGATAAATCACACATAATTGATAGTCAATTATTGGGCCTTATTTATATGTGAGAGCATAAGAAAAAATGCTCTCAAAATAAAATAGATTCTATCTCTCGAATGCTTTCTGCATTTTTGTGTCAATTTGTATATAAAATGTGTGCAATTCTGTTCCATCATTAATTTGATCTGACAAAGCATCTGTCATCAGCTGTTTTGATACAACAACAGTACCACACACCCATGAATCGAGAAAAAAAGATTTTGCATTTCGCAGGTTCGTTAATTTATTTTCTGCTTGTGACCTAGACATAGAATTTTGTTGTAAACAAAGTATATACATTTGTTTGTGTAATGTGCTCTCTCTCACACTTTTTACAACAAAAACAAGTTTGTATTTTATATTGACGTAGATGCGCAGTATAAAATTTTTTTGTACAGCTGAGTGCGCAATCTTGTTTTCTTGATTCATGCCACAATGGTTAAAGTTTTGTAATTCTCAATGGTTTATTGGGCATTTGTCTAAAAGCATTGGGCTTTTATAAGCTTTCTTGAGTTGCGGTTGAAGTCTACTGTTGGGTTGCTAAAGCAGCAACGAAATGCATCTAGACATTAACGGCCCTATGCATAATGAAAAACTCGCATGAAGTTAGCATAAGTGGCAAAATTGAACATGGTCTTAACGAGTTTTGGCACACAATTTGACATTAAAAATCAACGCATAATTTAGTTTTAACCCACTACTAAATCCTGGCGTGATTTTTAATTTTATATTATGGCAAAACTCGTTAAGACCATGTTCAATTTTGCCACTTATGCTAACTTCATTTTTTTTTTAACAAACGCAACCCGCAAAGCGATTAGCTTGTCTGCAGAAAACACCCAGGGTCTATGGCGGGAATCGAACCCACGATTATAGTTTTTCATTGTGCATAGGCCCGTAAGTTTTTATTGTTCGATTATTGCAACTTTTTGGTAAAAGCAACAATCCCGATTTCCTTTCGTTTGCGCAAATCGAGATCGTACTGTTTACAAAGGCGGGTCAATAAGTCCTTAAATTTTTGAATGAAACACGGGTTTGTGGACAAAAAATAATACATTTTTTTCAACGTAGACTTCTTTGAGCTGTTGTACTTTATTCAACGTTTCTGAATTTTTTGTTATCTCTTCCAAAAAATAATATTTGTTGACGTTATCAAAATATTAATTTCTTCATGCTTGGCAACAAGAAATAGTTACTCTGGGCTAAATCCGGAGAATAGATCGGATGAGGGAGCAGTTCATAGCCTAATTCATGGATTTTCGCCATGGAAGCTGCACATGTTTGTACCCTTGCATTGTCTTTGTGGAACCGCCTGTATCGCAAAAAACGTTCGCCATGACTTTATTGGCTGACGAACCCACCTAGACCTTCTTTGCAGAAGATTCACCTCGAGTTTTTACTGCTGTTCGATCTCTGGTGTTTTGTGGCGACTCCACGTTTCGTCCATGGTTACGAAACGGCGCAAAAACTAGTCCATATTGCGATTGAACAATGCCAAATCGTTAGCTGAAATACAAAATCACGTAACTACACTATTTTATAGGAGAGAGGAAAAACCAAAGAAAATGGCCCCTATCGGGAATAAAAGGCAAACAATTTGTTAACGGAAAATTCCGTATTTTTTATGAAAAAAAAAATAAAAATAAACGCCCTGTCCCACGATGTCACTAGAAATCGTTCGTTATATTGAAAACAACCACAAATTTTCTAATGTTATTGTTGTTTGCAATACAAATTGGCGATAGAACGTTTGCAGGTGACATCGTGGGACAGGCCGAAAATTTCACGTGAAATTCGCCATTTTTTCCCGATAAGGGAGCATTATTCTAGTGGCTGAAGCGAAGTTTCTTTATCTTTTATTTTTAATTTGGCTGATTGTTATGATAAAGGTTTGAAAATTTGAAGGGACATGTGTTTGAATGTAATACCCAATAATTAATTAAAAATGCGATTTGTAATTTTGTTAGTTACGTAGTTTTGCATTTCAGCTGACGAAATAGTCCTGTGTAAATGTCACACGATTGCGTTCGTGGTCGATTGTGAGCAAACGCGACCCCAGTATTGCGGAGACCTTTCTCATATCCATATAATCATTCAAAATTTGTACTCCGACGCAGCTTCTTCAAATTTTGACAGCACTCAACTAATGCGAGCAGGTGTGGTGTTGCCCTTTCATTTAAGAGACGGGAAATTATACAAGTGACGGTTTTATTGACCTGCCCTCGTATATAGTATGTATGTATTGTAAATATATTTTTCAGTTCACTTATCACAAAGTATTTTAAAGAACTTGAATATTCGGTTGGCAAAATCTATTGCTTAAGAATGTTTGCTCTACGCGTAATTTATACATTTAACAATATTGAGGTAATTTCCGTAGTAAATAGAACAGAACACTAACATTTCTCAAATTGTAAAAAAAACTTAAGAAACGAGGAAGCAGGCAGAAGTAATGTATTAAATTTGTGCGATTTTAATTTACTCAGAGAAAGTCGATAAAAATGCTGCAATAAATAATTAAAATAAAGCCCGTAAGCGATCTATAATGGTATTGCTTGAAAAAAAAATGCACAAACTTGCAGTATAGTGTTGTACTGATTAATGAGTATTTAAATACTCAATAGTAAATGTTTTTTCTGCTATTCCCTTAGAGCGTATAAAAGTTATATGTATGTTAAAAAAATATGGAAAATGGTTGACCTTGGAGGCCAAAGCGCAACTCTAAAGCGGACGAAAATTTATCTAAATATATGTGTGTGTGTATAAACACCTCATAATTTAAGAATGGGTCAACGGAAAGGGAGAGTATTTAGCGCTTAGGCGTCGTAAGATAGTGAATCGATTCGATTCGCTAGAGTTCGAAAATATAATGTTTACACGATGTCAACAGAAAACATTCGATCGATTACTTATATTATTGAAAACAAAAAGAATTTTCTTATTTTATTGTTGTTTTCAATGCAAATTGTCGGTCATACGTTTTCTGTCGACATCCTGGGACATGCCATTAAATTCAAAAGGACACGTCTTTTGCTGCCAGTGTTACCATATACGAAATATATGAAAATTTATCTAATTTTTGAACATATGCCATTTGGTACTTTTAGTATGCTATTGAGGTTTCTTTTCACTAAACTACGAGTACTTACATACATATTGTCATAATTGCTTATCATATACATACATATCTTACACATATTCTGTGCAGTAAATGTTTTGTGCTATTTAGTTTTATGTAAGTTATTTTGTTAGTTCACTGCAAACAAAATAAATTATAACTGATACTTTGAGAAAAATCACAAAAGTCTTTTTATGAAAACAAAAGGTTTTTTGGTCGACGTGCAGATTTTGAAAAATAAAAATATGGCAACACTGATTGCTACCAAGTTGTCTAGACTCGAGTGATCAGACCATCTTGAAGAATACCGCTGTGAGGGATGATATTTTGCAATTAATATTCAAGACTCTTATGCTCCCTAAGGGGAATAGATCTTAGCATTTGCCACATTTTGGATGGAAGCCACTTACAACTCCTGGTTGCCATCACTGCGCACACGCATGTCGGAATATCTATAGCTTGTTCATAGGAGCACAGTACGAACTGCTTCGACAAAGAAGATGATCTAACAACTGTACTTCCCTGCTTTCAAGGAGGATTTCTCTCAACTAAATAGAAAAAGGAGAGTACCACTAATCAATTTGTTGAGCTTTACTAAATACACGAGTGAGAAATAATTTCCAGCACTACGCAAAAATGTAGCTTGTCAAGGAAATTTTGTGTGAAAAATATTTTCACAAAATTTAAAAGCACATACAAACATATGGGCAATTCCCGCTACATTCGTACACTTTTAGTTGAGCAAAAAACAAGAATGAAGTGAAAAGGTCCAATATATACATATATTAAGTGTTTTAAAGCAATAAAGGAGTAGTATATAAAAAAAATGTTGAAATGTGAAACTAAATCGTTCGGAATTGCCATAGCATTATTGTTATAAATACATACATATGTACGTATTACGATTAATCGGTTCAACACAACTACATTTATACTTCGAAAAATTAAGCACTGAAATTAAAGTATTACTTCATTATCAGTAATCATTAAATTTAATTTTTTCGTCGGTTCTTTTTTTTTATATAATTGCAATATGTAGTATACATACACATACATACATACCAGTGTTCATACATACATGCATGTGCATATGTATATATTAAGAAATGTAAAGTACGAGCAATTAATGCAATGCGGTGACAAATTGCAACCTCAAACACTCGTAAATCTTAATTTTATTTAAATCAAGTTGAACTTTCACTTTAAACTTGTGTAACATCATTTTTGTTTAAGGATTTCCTGCTCTGGACTCCACCGTTATGATTCATCAATGTTAATAACGTTTTTATTGGTAAACCAGAATTAAAGGTGTGATCTTGCTGTTTAATACAAAAGTAAAAATTTCAATAAAATAATTCAAAATAAACAAAACGTGTTATTAAGTTTTGAAAGTTTTTATTTATTTTAAAATTGAGATGTGCATATCTACATAAAAAACAGCTGTTAATTTGAATGTTTAATGTATGCATGTACATACATATGTATGTATGTACACCACAGAATTGATTGCACTTCAAAAACATGCATATCGTTGGTCACAAGTATAAAGGCCCTAACTCAAATAACTATAACTTCACAGGAGAAGGTAAAAACATAATAATAAGCAGCACAAGTGCTTGCACAACTGCTTGTAAAAGCTGGAATCACTGAAAATACCCTAACCCTTTCTACTTACGACCATCGATATACAGTATATACGTACATATGTACAATAAACAAATTAATATAATGCAAAAAAAAATGTAACATAATGATCTGTCAGAAAATATCTGTTGCTTGACTTGTTTATAATTTAAACAAATTAATTGCAAAATATGCGATTTTCGGAATTTCAAATAACAATGATTTTATGAGCCCTGTATCGGTTTTTTTCCTGATCCTGGTTTACACACACCAATTTTTATTGCTCAAGCTCGTGGTTGGCGTATTTCGACTTCGACTACGACGTTTTTGTAATAGATTAAAGAACACCGCAATATTTTTTATTTAATCTAGTACCAAATTGTCGTAGCCGAAGTCGAAATACCCCAACCACGATAAGGATCTATGTATATGTATATACATATATCGTTTGTATAGCTCTCTTTAGTCTCATCAAATTATGTACATTTATTTTATTTACAAATTCAGTTAAGGCCGTGATACACTATCATACAAAGTCGTGCGATCTACGAAAAAGTACAACCCTGGTGTGATTAATAGTTATTGTCTTTTGAAAATTTTCAAAGATCGCACGACTTTGTATGATAGTGTATCACGGCCTTTACTGATATTGGAAAAACATTTTTAGACAATTGAAGCAAAGCCACGAATAACACATTTTAAAAGAGATGTTTTGCAAAACGTATTTTTTCACAGATTACCATTAACATTACTCTCTTGCATTGTTCAAACATAAAACCAAGGTGAATTCAAATCAGGTGATCTTAATTCTCTGCTGTCAAATCAATGCAAAACGTTAGGAAATATTCTGACAGCAGGAAATTTTACACCTGGTATCGATTCGCCTTGCATCAAACCATCCAAAATTATGAGATACAAAAAGAAAAGTATGAAATGTTTTTACTATAATTATTTCTGATAAGGTAAAAAAATTAAAAAAAATTAAATAATAATCTTGCCTTTAAAAGAAATAAAAATTAAATAAATTGATTCCAGAACTCAAAATGTTATTGTTTTTTTCTGTCTCTCTCTCTTAAGTAATTTGAAATATAATTTAAATTGATATGCTTCATTGGGACGGAAAGATTTAAATTCTATTTTATATGAAATTTCAGTTTGATTGCATGATAATTATTGGAGAAATGGTTGCGTTTACAAAATCACACAAATATTGTAAAATTGAACATAACATTTTGCAATATTCTCATTACACGATTATATACTCATGTACATACTTGTGCATGTACATATGTATGTATATACATATGTAAGCAGTTTGTGTACTTTTTTTTTTGACAGATTCAGTTGCAAAAAACAAAAGTCTAATTTGCTTATGAAGTGGCGTTACACAGTTCAATTTCATTTATAGTAGCAAATTTGTTATGCCGGCACTATTTACAATTGCTGCAGTAATGTTTAATATTTATTTAGTTGTTTATATGTAAATATGTTTAATTTTATTCTCGTGTTTACGTGTTTTATTTGCACTTTTGTAGCAACTGCTTTCTATGTCCAATTAAATATGTATTTAATTCGTATTTAGTCAAAGAGTAGTGCAACAAAGTACATGTATAAGTATATGTTACATAAATCAGACGCGATCAGAAGGTGCGTAAAAAAATGTTAAGTGCTGACAACAAAATTGTTCGGTAGAAAACATTTATTAATTAGTTCAACCCAAGGCACATTAATTTCCAGGTAATATCAAGATTACAAAAACAATGAAAAAAAAATGTGGATTTCTGTGTTTTTTATGGGAATTGTTACAATCAAGTTGAACATTTGTTAACGCACTAATAATCCCAAATTATTATTTTACTTATTCAGTAAAATATATTTTTTTTTGGGTAAAGGTTCCTTGATGATCTGCATTAGCAACAGTGAAATGCGCATAGGATCAATAATCAATTCCAATGGATTTTAGTTTATCCAAAATGTCAAAAATAGAATTTGTTAACATTTTGTTAAATAAAAATAAAAAATATTCACATAAAGTTGAAAAAATTTCTACGCGGCAGCTATCACTAACCAAATTTGCAACGTTTAGCACTTTCACAATTTTTTAATAGTTTTTTCATATTTTTAAATTTTTTAACAAAGATTTTTTTTGATAAAATATTTTTCATGTTGAAATTTTTTCAATTTTTTTTTTAATTTCTATTTCGTAAACAATTTTGAAAGTTTCTGGTGAACTCAAATTTGCAAAAAAAATAGCTCAGCTGCGTCTTCGCTATGTTTTTAGTAAAATTTATTTTTATGAATAAGAGCATTAGTATTTTTTTTTTAACACTGAAATTAAGTAAATTACTATCATTTATTTGCTTAAATTACAACATTGTCAGCCCTATACTGAATAACAATTTCCCTATTCCTTGTTTCCGTATTTAAAAAAAATTACACAGTGCAACACAACCAAAATGGGAATGGGATGAGACCAATTGCAAATGAAAGTTAACATTATGCATAATAAAACCTTGAAGGCCTTTTTCTCAGTTCAGTGCGAGATTTTTTTTTACACGCATGTGAATTTGTTGATTTTGAACGCTAGATAGCGTTTGTATTAATTATAGCGCCATCTAGCGTCAGTTTTATTTAGGTGAAAATAAATAGCGAAAATGAATTACTCGACCCCAAAAACAGTAAGATACCACAACTTTCCAGGATAATACAAATAAATAAGCATTCTTTTATCAAATATTCAATGACCTTTCCTTGTTAGACAGCGTTCCAAAATCAACAACTTCAAATGCGTGTAAAAATAATCTCGCACTGAATCTAAAAGAAAAAAAACCTTCAAGGTTTTGTTATATGGATAATGTCAACTTTCATTTGCAATTGGTCTCATCCCATTCCCATTCGGAAAGTTTGATTTTGTATCACTGTGTTATTTGCAAACTTTTAAGTAAAATATAACAAAAATTAAAAATGATCAAGACACCTTTCATGCAGAAAAAAATAAATCAAAATCGGTCCAGCCGTTTGGTCTGTACGTGGACACGGACAGACACACAGACACACACTACAAACTTATAACACCCCTTTTTTTGGTCGGGGGTTAAAAACAACTGGAAACAAAATAAGTGACTTGAAAAATTTTAAATTCCCTCTCACTTTTTATTTCCTTCGCCATCACTTTAGAATAGAACGATTTTATTCTCGGAAAAAATTAATACCCTGGGAATTATGGCGAAAGAGTAGAAGAAAAATGAAGCAAGATTTTTTCAGCAGGTAGATATGATCCCCCTATATGGTATATACATATATATATATATATATATATATTTATATATATATATATATATATATATATATATATATTAAAAAATTTAGAGCAACAAGTGCGATATGTATTTTCAAAGAAGACTATTTCGCGCCATATTTTTATTTTATGAACCCATTCATAATTAAGTTGGAATTCCCTTTCCTATCTAATTCCGTAGCATGTTCTAAATAAAATCATTAGGAAAAAGTACTTGAGCGTGATTAAAAATTTTCCCCAATCAAATTTTAAATTAAAATCTATCACACTTGAAAAACAAAAGTTTCTAATATGATTCATGATTACTCTCGCACAGGAAGTTAATAGTAACAAATTGTTTTTTTAGGTACACAAATACACAAAGCAAACAAAACAAACAAACAAAAACAAAATTTATACCAATAATAATTTGATCAAATTATAAATATTTAATTTATACCTATAAATATTAAAATATTCGAAAACAAATGAATTAATAGTTGTATGTATGTACTCGTATGTATATGAATTAGACGTGAAAACACATTCTTAGATTATCAAAATTATATTTACTTGAATATGTATATACATACATACAGATATGTACATACATATGTATGTATATAAGGAAAAAACAGATAATTAAGATAGATTTAATTATTGTACTTTTTTTAAGCATTATTTATGTGTTATATAATTTAGTCGTTAATTATGAAGAATACACAATATTTTTCCAACAGTTGGCTGCAGCTAACTAACTTTTATTTAATGCGCCCAATTATATTTAAAAATACAGTTAAAATGAATTATTTTCTTACGTTTAATTTTGAATTGTGCAAAGCAAACAACGCAATACTTTTTTATGTACGTATGTATATACATTTCGTACTATAATTGTGTCAAATGCCTGTTTAAAAATTGCATTTTAATTAATTTTAGCTTTTGCAAAAAAACCAACAAGTTTTCAATTGCTCAAATTAAATACGAGGGTGGCTGATTGACTCAGTGCCTTTTTAAACTTCCCGCCTCTTAATTGAAATGGCAACACTGCTCCTGTCAACAGACAACTGTCAGTTGTGGCCGTACAAACAAGCCGAACGTTCTGGACGCCCAGTTGAGGTCTCTACATCCGAAACAATTAAACAAATTTCACGGTATGGTTATATAGCCGACTGGAGATTGAAAGTGAAAGAGATTGTGGAAGCCATAGGCATCTCACATGGCTCAGTGGTTTCAATTTAATGATCACTTTGGTATGAGAAAGCTTTCCGCAGGATGGGTAATGCGTTTGAGCACAATCGACCACAAACGCATGCTCCCTCATTCGCCCTATTCTCCAGATTTAGCCCCGAGTGGTTATTTCTTATTCCCAAACTTAAAGAAATGGGCTGGACGTAAAGAGATTTGACTCCAACGACGAATCATCTCACAAACAAATGCCTATTTTTATGACCTCGACAAATCATATTTTTCGGAAGGTATAAAAAAATTGGGGAAACGTTATACTAAAGCCTGGATCACACTATCGGCACAATGTACCGATTTTCGTCGGCTCTCTGCAATAAAGCCATAAGTAATAAGACAAAATCGCATTATTACTCAATTAATTCTGGAATAATTCTATATGGCTTTATATTACCAATGCAGTGTGGTGATATTATGTCCTTATATTTCAATTAGTTGAGAAATAAGGCAAATTTAACTTAATACTTATGACTTTATTTCAGTGAGCCGGCGAAAATCAGTACGTTGTGCTGATAGTGTGATCCAGGCTTAAGTGTATAGAACTCAAAGGAGACTAGGTTGAAAAATAAAATAGCTTTCTATATAAAAACCTGTGTTTAATTCAAAAAGTCACGGAGTTAATAATAACCCACCCTCGTACTTAATATAAAAGAAACAGCTAACATTGCATTTTAATACAACTTCATGTCGTTGATAACACGATAGAGGCAAACAATTTTCAAGTTATTAATTTTCACCTGCAATGACTAAGTAATATCAGCAAAACATTTTTAAAACAATAATGCAAACGTCATAGTTATGAATGCTTCATAAGTGCAATTAATGAAAAAGATAACAAGGATAGGCAAATGTCTTATTAATATCATAAATTCGCTTCATAGGGGATTTTCTTATAGTACTCATATCAAGGCGAATTGATAACAGGTGGTCTTAGTTTGCAACTCTGCGTATTCGCCTTGTATATTTGTTAGTGTAAAATTTTCTACTGTCAGAATATTTCCTAGCGTTTTGCATTGATTTGACAGCAGATAAATTATGTCAGCTGGTGAATTATGATCACCTGATGTGAATTCGCCTTGACTTGAGTGGTGTAACCCACATAACTTCTTACTTTTGTTTTCGTGGCTGTTCTGGTGATAAATACATTTTTTACATTACCAACTATCAATACAAAAGTGGAGTAAGCCATCTTTTGTTAGTATTCAAAAGAAGATGGAGTTAAAAAATCGTTTTAGCACTGAACATAATATAACAAAGTAAGCAATTATTAAATAATTAGTTTGGGGTTACACCACTTGCGCTGATAGCCTCATGTACATATGTATATACATGCATATGTATGTATGTACATATAGTGCAACCTAATTAAAAGCGGCGGTGTTCACTTTTGTGAAATGTTAACCTTTTCGTATACTAAAAATAGAAGAAGAAAATTTTTAAAAATTGTTGAACTCATTGAGGCTGATTTGTATCTTTTGTATTCAATAGAGCAGTTGAAGATTTAAAAACCGTCTTATGCAAAATGAAAAACACATTGACGTATTTCGATATTTTTTCTTCATAAACATTATTATATCCAAGAATATTGTTTGAACAAGTGCAAAATTATTTTGTTGTTTTCAACTCCAAAAATCAAAAACAGTGTCTTAGGGCCATTTTTACAACTTAAAGTTGGTTAAAAGTAGCATTTTATTGGGCGTATAAAAAGTTTTTTATTGTTACAAATTTAATTTACGTCCTGTCCCACGATGTCACCAGCAAATGTTCGATCGACAACTTGTATTGCAAACAACAACAACATTAGGAAATTTGTTGTTGTTTTCAATATGAGTATTCAATAGAACGATTTCTAGTGACATCGTGGGACAGGCCGTTAATTTACCAGCTCCCTTATTCTGCAACTCGCTAAAACTAAATCTCTATCGCTAAAAATCTTCTAAAGACGACTTATCGATTTTCGGCTACGAATGCAATTTTCAAATGTGTATTGCCAAATCAGGTTAATGGCTTAAACATTTAATCCGAAGAAATTTTCGCCAACATTATTAAATTTTGTATTTGTTCAGCATTTTAGCTGTCGAATTTAGCTTCAGCGAATTTCAGAATAAGAGGGCAGGTAGCATAAAATTGCCCTAAGTTTTCGCTCAGTTTATATTTAAGTAAAATCGAAATAAAGAAACACTTTTTATACGTCCAATAAAATCCTACTTACGGCCATTTTCACAATGTACAATTAAAAGTTAACAGAGACTTTAACGGAAAGGTTTATATGAAGAACTTGCAGTTGAAGTTCACATTAACTCTTAATCCCACATTGTGAAAAGGGACGTTATTAAAGCAATATAAATGTTAAATTCACAGCGTATTTATTGCAGATTGTATGTTATTTGAAGTGTAGCCGTTATAGATGTGTGTAGCAGAGAAACCAGCCGATCGGCTTCGGTTCAAGAGCCGCCACCGACTTTCAATGTAACTTCAAGCCGCCGCCGATGTATGCGGCTGGCCTCGGCCGGCTAATTATTTTTTGTAGTTGCAAATTTGTACTACATCTTACAAATTATATGGAAGACATCAGGTGTTTGAAATTTTTTTTTATAGAAATGTGTTTAAAAAATTTATAAAAAGCGGCTGCCAATGCCAGCCGGCTTATGAGCCGCCGCCGACTATTTTTTCCTAAGCCGTCGCCGCTGACTTTTTAAGACGGCTTGTTTCTCTGGTGTGTAGTAAGAATTATTAAACGTTACAAGGCGAATTCATACCAGGCCAGGTGACTGTTTTCGCCGCTTGTAATTTGAATCTCCCTCACATTGCAACTCCCGCCCTCGATTTGCAACTCTGCATATTCGCCTTGTATATTTGTTAGTGTAAAATTTCCTGCTGCTGAATTGAGATAACCTGATGTGAATTCGCCTTGCTCCCTCACATGTCGACACACATTTTTTAGGGCCAATCCCGCGATGTCGACAACGTGCGACTTGTTTTGGATGTAAGTGTGCGACAAGTCGAACGTTGTCGACATCGTTAGATTGGCCATTAGTACATTTTTTAGACATCCCAAGAACGCATTTTCAAAGCAAATTCTATGAAAATGCCTTCAATTTTTAGAAATAATAATTGCTGAACTCACAAGCCTTGTTGTGTAGTTTAAAGTTGTATTTGAAAAGACAATTTGAAACAAAATTTCTCAAAACAAAAACAAGTTATTTGTAAAATGTTTTTCTTTTGAGAACTTTTATTTGCAATTACCTTTTCAAATACAAATTTAAATGATGCAACAAGGCTTGTGAATTGAGCAAATAAAATAATAATACTAAGTCCTTGTTTACACTATGCAAGCCTTATATTGCTAAGCTTATTAGTTTGTTAGGAGAGAGAGACGAGGGGAAAAGAAACGTTTATGTTCCCCTCGTCTCTTTAATCAGCTTAGCAATAAGACTTGCATACATAGTTTAAATTACGACTAAAATTACATTTTAAATAAGGATGGCAAAGGGATCTAATTTTCTTAATTTCGGAATTTGGGAATATATGATCCCTGATCTTGGTATTTTTCGGGTTTATTTTGGAACACAAGGAAATAGAATTTTTTTATGCAATTCAAATTTTAATAAACACTACAGTGAGTCCATTAAATTAATAAGACAATCATTCACTCAGTAACAATTTGCAACAATTCAAATTTACATTCCAGTCATAGAATGGAAGCGAAATTTTATTCACAGAATTGTTTATGTGTTGCTAAATTTTTAATTTTTGTCTTCTTGTTTTTTATACTTTTATTTATTTTTTATTTTTTATTTTATTAGTAAACAAAAGAGTAATCGCTTTCCAAATTGATAATCTATGTTCTAGCAAAAAAATGCATGCATTTAACTTCAATTTCAAAAGAGATCACGATATCAGAATTAAGACCTTAAAACTGTATTTTGAATAAATAAGACAAGATTTTTATTTATAATTTTTATTGCAATAAACAACGAAATATTTACCTAGATTGTCAAATAAGAATCGTTGTCTATCACATCTAAGTAAACTTTTATATATTGACAATGTTCCTTGAACGTCTACTCGCAAATAGCAAAACCGAATTTTTATTGATACTAACGTCTTTAATATAAAATATAAGAAAAATGTATACACTAAATAAAAATAAATATTTTGGCCAAGCCATAAGCTTGTAAGCATATTAAAATAAAAAAATTCTATGAAGTATCAAAATATGTCCTAAAAGCGTAAATTATGATCTAAAAATTACAAAAAATGCTAAGGATATGCGTGTAAGACTGATATATGCAAAAACATGCTTTGAAGAGTAAAATATGCAAAAATATGCACTAAAAAATCGATGCCAAAATTCGTTAAAAGTTCTGAAACGGATAAATATCTTGTCCACACATTAATACGTCACACAAGAAAAAATATGCAATTGCATATTTGCGGTTTCCCTGGTAATGAATTATGAAGTATAACGAGCAACTTTCGCGCAAGTTGGTTTATAGGGAATTTTCGCTTACCTCAAAATTTATATTTTAAGGCTGGTACTCTGTTCAAAGTTGTGAAAAATTTTCAGCACCATTGATTATTTCGCGTGAAAAAATTGACATGTACTAAATGTAGCCCAACTCGCGGTTTTTTTTTTATAAATTTCTTGCTTTTATTGCTTGAAAGTATGCAACATTGTTAAAATTGCGTGCGAAAAAAGCACTGCTCATGTTGTTTCGCAGCTAAACTAAAATGATACCAGACTAATTTTGCATGGAAAGACATGATTTTACGTGTTTTTCACAACAAGAACAGAGTACTACTTTTGCGAATTTATTTCGCAAATATTTCACACCAAATACTTTTATATGTAGTTTGACAGCATTTCGCACGAAATTGTGAACAGAGTACCAGGCTTTATGCAGTATTTCTTATGTTTTTATGTTGCTAATTTACTTGTAAATTTTGTTTATAATTTATGCACCAAATATTTAGAAAATATGTAAAGCTGGATTCACCCATTGTTTCCGAACAAAATTTTTGTCCGGACAAAATTTTTTTATACATATGTAGTTTGACGTCTCTCTTCTTGAAAGATAGAACATATTTTTACGAACAACTCTCAGCTTGAATTGGTTTAATTTAATGCGATGCCAACTATTTTAATTTTTCATCCAAAAGTTGAACTGAGCTGCCGCATCATGTTTTATGACTAATAAAAGCACAGAGTAATATACTTGTATTTATTAGAATAGAAATAAAGAAAAATTTAAAAATAAGACATATTCATATGGAGTTGAACGAAAGAATTGCATTAAACAATTAAAAAGATGTGTGTGACACAGCAAATTGTAATAATTTGCCGCTGTGCTCCCACTTGTAAAATTAATATGCATCATTTACACAAGTATTTCATATGGTAGCTTTGATTTTCCAGACAAAATGTTCCAAATGGATGAATCGTGCTGCAGAAAACTCTCAGTAAAAAAATTGTTGTCTGGACAAAAAATTTTGTTCGTAAACAATGGGTGAATCCAGCTTAATACAAATATTAATACAATAATAAATTTTAATCAGAAATAATTTCTTTGTCGGGCTTAATAAGTTCAGTAATTTCAATTCTTGTTGAATATTTTTATTAATTAATGTGAGTTTCTAAAGAAGAGAAGAAAAATTAAATTAGACTTTATTAGCTGGGGGAAATACCGATATTTTTCTGTGCAGCCACGCACTTCATCAGCACCCAAGTCTATCTACTGGGGTAGAGATTGTTATTAACATCAGCTATTTAACGCAAAATTTCAATGAAATGGAATATGAGAAATGTTGTGTATACAATTATTGATTTATCTTTGGTACACACATTTGTAAGTATCACTATTCTATACTAAAAATTGTCTCACTATAATAATAAATTTTTGTTTCTGGAAAAAAATTAGTTATTCCGGGTTGTAACGAACTATACATAAACGTACAAAACTGTTCAATAATCCAACGATATTGGTGTAGCCGAACTTCACTGTGTATGAATAGTTTAGGTTGTAGCTGGTTTATACGCTTCAGAAAAGTTAAAGCATATACTACTTAGGAATAGCAAAACAAAAAATTTATGCATACATACATTTAGATGTATATCAACTAGGGATGCCAATCGGGATTGATTTTTGAATATCCCGAGATTCGGGATTTTCTTAATACCGATCCCGAAATCCCAGGATTTTTGGGATCCCGGCATTTTTCGGGATACCGGGATTTCGGCATCTAAATTTTTTTTGTTAAAATAAATAATTTTTTTTAAAGTACTTTAATAACAAATTTTTATTTTATTTATGAATTTTGAAAGGTTTTATTTTGATAATATAGCATTACACAGTTGTCTTTAAAGTTAACAATTTTCTAATGCCAGTATGTGGTTAAATATGAAATGCAAATCAGAAGAATTTTTCTCATCTATTTTTAAGTTGATTAATCACATTTGATGTTCGAGAATTTATACTGAAAACAATAACTAAATATGAAAATTTGTTTTTGTTTTCAATATAAATTTTTTTCTATAATCTAGTGACTTTTACGGTTGTTACATATCGTTGGTTGGTTACTGGTTTGCCGCACAGATACTCGTATTAAACCAGTAACCACCCGACGATATGCCAAGCATTGTCTCTTTTTTATCGATTTCGTCACGACTACGACAACCATAATAAGGCTGAACATGTCGAAAAATGAAAACAATTTTATACACAATTCTAATCAAATTCAATTAATTACGTCTAACTCGAATAAAACTATTTTTGGGTCGAACTCCTTCAGTCGGTAATTTTTGACACAAACTATGATTAAATAATTTAATTTAATTTAAATGGGTTTGATTACAGGTTTGTCTTAAAAGCAAACCCAAACGGTATATGTAAATAAAACGAAAATACTTTTGAACTGCAATGTAAAAAACACACATACAAACTCGAATAGTTTTTTAAACAAAATACTACGCATTATTCTGTAACATTTTCTCGCTTTTACTTTATGCCGACAACAAAAAATTTTCACTTGCTTTGTATTATATTGCACTTGGTAGTCGACATATAGATAGAGGGCAATCATGAATAAAATTCCGCGAGAAATTTTTCCCGTGGAACAATTTCAAACAATAGCAAATAATAGAGAAAACATAAAATTCTAATTGGAAAAGGGAGAAATTTCTCGCGAAATTTTATTCATAATTGCCCTGATAGTTATACACGACAATTATGAATAAAATTCCGCAAGTAATTTCTCCATTTTCCAATTAGAATTTTATGTTTTCTCTATTACTTGCTATTGTTTGAAATTGTTCCACGGGAAAAATTTCTCGTGGAATTTTATTTCTTATGGAATAAGAGGGAATGAATTTTCCAAATGTTATTTTTCTTCCAAAGCTCATATAATTCTTTGTGTTTTCAAAATAATTCTTAGTTGTATACTGTAGCACCCTTGATGAAAATAACCGTAAGAAAGTAGTTAATTTATTTTGCTTTTGTCTAAATTGACAAACAATTTGTCACGAATAGTCGTTAAATTGTTAAAAGTATATATAAAATTGCATGGGACTTTTAAATATTATAAAAAGTACCATAAAATTAACGAAAATTTTAATATAAGTATGTATAAATAGTATTTTATATAAAAATTGCTAAATAAAAACCGGGATTCGGGATTTCCCGTTTGGCATCCCTAATATCAACACATGCATATATGTAGATATAATACTAATATGTAGATATATATGTGTATATGCATACATACATATGATATAAATCAATGAACCATAGATGCTTGTTTACGTCTAGCTAAAAAAATTATTATTATATTGGATCCCACAAGCGTTTAATTTGCTAAATTCATATGTATGTATGCATGTGTACATGCTTTCCGCAATATCAATACAATATCGATGTTTTGAAGAAAAAACAAGATCGAAAATTATTATTTCAACAATTGAAAGTAAATTAAAGTACGTGCATGCATATTTTTGTTTGCAAATTTGTTTTATATACATATGTACATACATACATATGTATGTACATACATTAGAGTGGCCGTTATTTTCTTTATTTTTTTTGATTTCTTATATTCTCTCCCCCAAATTGGTTCATTTTTATGTAAAAAAAAAATACAAAAAAAATTCAAAGCGATAAGATTTGTTTTAGAGGGTGCTTCCGCCCCTCAAAGTAGCCTTCAAGCGCATTTTTTAATGTATTCTGTTTGCATATAACTATCTATTTAAAAAAAACATTTCACAAGAATATGATGTATGGCAATATTTTAGCTGACATATTTCTATGGGAAATTTGTCAAATAAACCTTTAATAAACCTGAAACATTTTTTATGAATTAGACCGTAGATCTTTTAGTCAACAACATTAATCTCAAAGAAATTTTTTTTGCTAAAATTAATATTTAAGAAAATAATGAAGAAAATAACCAACAAAAACAAGAAATTTGATTTGACAAAATTATATTTGTATGGAAATTACTTATAGGTACTAAGCATGTACATATGTATGTATGTATGTACAATAAGAGCTTATATCTATTAAATTATTTCATACTATACTACGTATAGTAAAAAATTACATTGAATAAATGGGTTTGAGGGCCAACTTTGAGGGACGGACGCACCCGCTAAAACACAACTTATCGCTATGAAATTTGTTTGTATATTTTTTTTTTACATAAACCTGAACCGATTTAGGGGGAGAATATAAGAAAAAAAAAATAACGGCCACTCTAATGTATGTACATATGTACATACATACAGTTTGTCAAGAAATCTTTTGACATATGTAAAGGGTGTTTTTTATTGAGGTATAGAACTTTAAGTTGGCAACACTTTTTTAACTGGCGGCCATTTTGTCAGCTGTCAAGTGATTAATATTTAGTTTGGTTTGCCATTTCATCATGAACAGGTTGACAAAAGAACAACGCTTGCAAATCGTGCAAATTTATTTCGAAAATAATGGTTCAGTTCGCGAAGTTTACCGCAAACTCCGTCCATTTTATGGTCGACATAATCGTCCATCAGAGCAATTATGGAATGGACCTGTCAATTGGCCACCAAGATCGTGTGATTTGACACCATTGGATTATTTTCTTTGGGGATATGTGAAGTCGCTCGTCTACGCCAACAAACCAGAAACGTTAGGGGACTTGGAAGCCAACATTCGTGGCGTTATTGCCAACATACGGCCCCATATGCTCTAAAAATTTGTTGTTTGTTGAAAATTGGACCTGTAGAATTGGCTTTATTCGAGCCAGCCGCGGCGGCCACATGCCCGAAATCATATTTAAACGTTAATGGCATAAAATTATCCTTCCAATAAAGCCAAATTGATTGACATTAAAAGGATTTTCTTGTGTTTTATTTCAATTCGAAGTTCTATACATCTAAAAAAAACACCCATTAGTTAAAATCGTGTTAAATTTTGACTTGTGAACCTGAACCGATTTAGGGGGAGAGAATATAAGAAATCAAAAAAATTTCTCCATACAACTAACGGCCACTCTAGTGTACATATATACATACATACTTATGTACATATCAGTTATATACGTTATATGTTTTTCAAAAAAGCGAAATACATATGTATGTAATTACTATTTTAAATTTAACATTATTCTTATCATTTCAACCAGTTGCGATCTTTATTAAAACAATAATAGCAATCTATTTTATTAAAATATGAATGAATAATGTTTGTTTTCTCTAATATAAAAAATAGTCAAGCTTGCTGATGTAAAATTTCATAGTACATTTTATCAGGTAACATTTATCTTTTTAAAGGAAAATACATATCATCATTAAGTAAAATAACCATGTTGGTTGTTAGCATTTCGTACTTACCCACAGATTATAATACCAAAACATTGCACTAAAGCTGGATAAAAGTTATTCATAGATATTGTAGAATCATGATTGGGAGTTTCAGTTATATTGGAAGCAACTGTTGTAGATGAAAACTCTGCAAGTATGTCACTTGTTTCTGGAGTTATGGTGGTAGTGCCAAAATCATCTAGATTTTCAGCATTAGCCAAATGGGCATAAACGGCCGAATCTCCATGTAAAGCTGCCAACATCATTCGACTATCCATTTTGGAAAAGAGAATATATTTATTTGGAGCGTATTCTTGTCAAAAAAGTGTAGTTTTTAAAATTGCAGAAATAGTGGACTTTTATAGTTATTCTTAAAACGTTCCAAAAACTACGTCATTATGCGGATTTATTATTTTTAACTGTTTTCTTCTACATATGTATATGAAATATTTATGTCCATACATACATACATATATGTATGTACATATATATAACAAGTGGGTGAAAAATATGTCGAATGCTGCCCTTTTGTATTACATAAAAAAGGCGCAGGTCTTTCGGCGACAAATGAGGTTTCATGGATTTTCACAGCAATCAATAAGTAATAATTTTAGTACATATTCTTAACATAATTTACATTCCAACCATTTTCAAGTATTTTTTCATTTTTATTGACTAATTGAAACTACTGAATTACGTATTTAAATAATTTACACAGGTTGATTTTATTTTATATTTTAGTAATTTTTTATTTTGTTTATCACGCCAGATAATTTCCTTATTTGATTATATTATATTTATCTTTCTTTTGTGCAGCAAATTCTATATTGTATACTTTGTGATTTTCCGCAAGTACACTCACGCTGATATTCCGTTACTATATGTCAGATGCGAGAGAGCAACTTGCTTATATCAGCTGACCAAGTAGAGATGCCAGAAAAGTTGAAAATGTTTTTCATCAAAATAGTGCTGGTAAGTGTAAAAATAATTTGTGTATAGAAAAACTAGGTATAAAAAATTCGAAAAAGCAATATTAAAAACGTAAAAAATTTGGGAAAATTCTAAGGCATTCAAACAACCTCTTCGCTGTATCTTTGTTTTATTGATTTATTTATTTCAGTCTATGGGCCAAAAGTTCTTACAAACTATGATAAAAATAACTTGTAAACTAAATAATGAAACAAGTGTAGATAAAACTAACAGCCTTCAGTAGAACTAGAAGCAATGAAAAAAAAAAACTAAAGGAAAAAGTTATGTATGTATGTATGTATACGTAGAAGAAAAAACTAAAAAGTAACATTTAATTAAAATAACAATTACATATTTTATTGCATTTAAAAGTAAGATCTTGAACTCTGTTTTATCAGTGTTGAATTCGATAGTTTTAGCATCTTTTTGAAGATGAAGATTAATTTCATTTAACTAAGTGAATGCACGAGCACAGAATACACAGAAGTGAAGAAAGTGACAGGTAAGAAAAGCTTCAAGCAGGTTTTTTAAAATTCGTGGTGTACTACTACTTACCAATTAACACAGCTAATAAAATGCGTTGTAGTTTTCTTGCACTAGAAAGAAGAATCAAAACAAACGAAATTTGAGGGAAAACGAGACAAACCTTATCTTCCGTCTCGTGACACTTCTGGATGTTTTGTGGCACGAGTTAAGGTGCCATTATACCCCTTTTAGACACGGAAAGTTTACTTTGCAAAGTCTTAATTCAGCTGGGAGAAAGAAAGAAAGAGATAGTATTCCTGCTTCTGTCTTTCACACAGCTGAATTAAGACTTTGCAAAGTAAACTTTGGGTGTCTAAAATGGGTATTACAAGCATAATTAGTTCGATGAAGAGGTACATCAAACAACTTAGCTGTGCAATCGATATAACCATTGATAATGTCATATACCAGCATGACTGATTGAACTTTTCTACGCCCTTCCAACGTTTGTAGGCCAATAAACAGGCATTTAGACTCATAGGGAACACCAGATAAATGAAGCAAACGAGTAACAAATTTAATGAAGATTCGTTGACGTCTCTCAACTCGCGAGACAAGATTAAACACATGAAGATTACAAATGACAAAAGGCGTATTCTATTTTGTGTACAACCATATATGTATGTTTAGATTAAAGCCATGTTTTGCTTATATAGTCTACGACTTTTATAAACGTATTGATAAGTTGGCCAGCAATAAAAAATGGATTTTAATACAATAAAAGCATTTTTAAATTGTGACTACCAATTGACAACATTGTTTTGTCCAACATCTGGTTTCAAGAGTTGCCATGGCACAGATGTTTTTATATCAAAACAAATACACAAAATTAGTCATCTTTAAAAAAGGTCTGCAAAATTAAAGTTTCTCGTATAAAATCTTAACTTTCAATATTAATACTTGCAAAGAGAGAGTTATTAAATAAGCAAACACTATGAACCGCTTATTTGGTAGGGGAAAACCCAAAGAGCCAGCTCCAAATCTAAATGATTGCATCAAAGGTGTAAGTTATTTGTTGGACAAAAACCATACTTGAAATTGTGATATCATCCACATACATATGTATGTATGTATGCATGATTGTACAGGTTGACGATAGGGCTAGTAATATAGAGCAAAAAATTAACAAATTGGAAAATGAACTGCGTAAATATCGGGAACAAATGTCTAAAATGCGTGATGGCCCAGCTAAGAATTCTGTGAAACAAAAGGCTATGAGGGTGTTAAAACAAAAGAAAGGGTAAGTTAATGTTACTTGCTTGTTGTTTATTAATTGTTATTCATATTGTAGTTATGAACAACAAGCGGAAGCTTTGAGAAATCAATCTTTCAATATGGAACAGGCCAATTATGCTGCACAATCTCTTAAGGACACGCAGGCTACTGTGGCTGCCATGAAAGATGGCGTTAAACAAATGCAAAAAGAATTTAAGAAAATCAATATTGACCATATTGAGGTAATAGTGGGGTATAAAATATGAAATTAAGATTAATATTTTTCTTCTTATTTTAGGATATACAAGATGATATGGCTGATATGTTGGAACAAACTGACGAAGTTCAGGAAGCCCTAGGTCGTACTTATGGTATGCCCGAGGTAGATGATGATGAACTGGAAGCTGAGCTTGATGCTTTAGGTGATGAAATCGCTCTAGATGATGATGCTAGTTATTTGGATGATGTTGTGAAAGCTCCTTCAGCCCCTGATAAAGAACCTGGCGCAGATAGCATTATACCAGGCAATAAGGTAAGGTTAACAATTTCATACGGATGAAATATAGAAGCCCTATTCGTAAATCAATCCCAACGATCGCAATTTTTGCTCATTTTTAATTTGGCTAACTGAGTAAATGCATCATTGCAATACAGCATGCAATTAGTCCTAGTTTACACTATGCAAGTCTTATTGCTAAGCTGATTAGTTTGTTAGGAGAGAGAGGGACGAGCGGAACATTAACGTTTCTTTCCCCTCGTCTCTCTCTCTTTTTCATAACAAACTAATCAGCTTAGCAATAAGAGTTGCATAGTATAAACTAGGACTTGCGAAGAGGACCAATCTTAAAATTATGATTTCCAAGTGGCAATACTCATATTTTTCTTTATCTAATTAGAATTCCATTGAAACCGATGAATTTGGCTTACCCAAGGTTCCAACATCCGTCAAGACATAAATAAAAACACTCAATTTAGAATTTAACAAACTTTATTCTTTCTATATATATTTTCCAACATTTTTTGTGTTTAATTAATAAATCGTTTAATTAAAAAAAATTTAAATAATAAATTTGAATATTGAAAAAAATTCTAAATTTGTTTTAATTTTAATATAGTTTTTGTTTGCCAAAAAAATTGCAAAATATTAATTTATATAAAGAAGAGTGTTTAAAAAAGCACTATTTTATAGAAAAACTAAATAGATACATATATATTTTCTAACTATTTTTGATGCAAAATTTCAATCTCGATAAATATTTCTTTTTACAAAATTCGTCTCTTAATATTAAAGAGCGAAGATATAATTTGTTATTCACTCATATTTGTTATACATACATACATATGTACATATATGTTATATGTATGTATGTATGTATAAGCTGTGTTATTAAGGAAGACAGTTATAATTAATTTTTTTTTATTAGTAAGTTTTTCTTGTTTTATAGGTTGTAAACAACAACTTAGATAAGTGTTTTAAGGTAATTTTAAAATATGGATTTGTGTTAGAGAGTGTTTGTTTCCCCCTGTTTGTGTAAGACAACGTTAGAAATCTTGGCGTTTTTGTAATAATCGTTTAATAATAATTTATTACAGATACGTCAATATTTCCATCGTCAACGTCTTACACAAACAGGCTGTTCTTTTTTAATTACTTGTACTTTTTTTTGTTTTTTTTTATATACCCTTTCCCATTGATGGTACATAAGATTAATTTTATTGTTTAAATTTTTGCAATATACATTTTTGAAAATAGAATATTTTTTCCAAATAAAATAATATTGCAATTTCTTTTTAAATTTTCATAGTTATAAATAGCTGCGATTTAAAGTTAGAACACATTTTATTTAAAAAAGTTCTAAATACATATCAACTTCCTAAAGGACAAACGACGACGGACGTTACAAAAAGCACTCAATACAGAAAGAAAAAATTTCGAACATGCAGCCCAATTTTCATTAAATTAGCTTAAATTGTATAATTAGCTTCTTCTGCAGATGTTTTAAAAATGAATTTTTGAAAATTACTCCGTAATTCGAAACGTTAGAAAATATGTACTTTCAAATTTGCATCTTAATAACATGTAAATTCTAAAGACTTTACTTTCGTTTCAAATTACAGAAGACACCCACCAGCCAGGTGATCACAACAACAAAATGGGGAATAAAAAAGAAGAGAGGTGTCTTAGTACACCCGGTTATAGCTTTGCTGCTTAGCTATATAAAACAAACTTAGTGTGTTAAATAACAATGCAATAAAATTATATTATATGAAGATGTCAAATTCGCCGCAAATATTTCAAAACGTTTCCATTTACTTCCCATTATTTTCTTTCCTAGCGACGTACTATTAAATTAATGTGTTTGCCGGCTTACAGCCGATCGGGTGTGTTCTCTGGTTTGTGCTTATGTGCAAAAACAGTACAAAAACAAATTGAGCAATCCTTCACATTGTTTTTGTTTCACTCACTTCAAAATCAAACCATTTGTTGCGTTTACTAATTTCGTACTCTGGTTTTAAGTACAAAGAAATCAAAACAAAAATAAATTTATAACTGTAATAGTGTCGATTATTTTTGTTACGAAAATCATGTCCTAGCTCTTGTGTCGTGAGATAAAAAGCAAAGCTATAAAAAATTTATTTTTGGGCAAAAAATAAAAATAAAAATTACTACCAATATGGACGATGACAAATGAAAGGGCTAGACGATTGCATTTAAGAAATTTAAATTAAATTAAAAAGTGTCCCAACTGACTACAATATCAAAATGGCGGATAGCGTGGGCATCTTAAAATAGAACTTTATCAATATGGGTCTCAAAAACTAGTATAAACAAATTCTGAGATGGCCACAACAAATTGGGTGATGAAAATATAATATTTTTGGACAAAAAACACACCTACCAATATTGGTCTCAATTAAAAGTATTCTCTACTTGATCACAGTGTCAAAATGACGGAAGTCGTTTACAGTTTAGCTTTGTCTGCTAACAAAGTATCGGGCCAATCAATATTCTAGTACATAATAAGAACGCTATGGTTGTTTTTAAATTTCAACAAAATTCAAGTAGATAAACGGTTTTTACACACACAAAGTCTTGAGTTTGTGGGAGAGAAGAGAAAATAGTTCGGATTCTCTTTTTCCTACAAACTCATTACTTTGCAAAGTAAACTTTGCGTGTGTAAAAGTGGATTGTAGTGACAGAGGGAATTTTCGTATCTAATTATAGTTCAAAAAAAAAAAGTTGGCCTGGTATTAATTGCGGCTTATTTAAAACTAAAAAAATTTATCTTTAATATTTTATAAGTTAATATAAATATATACGAACGTATGTATGTATGTATGTATGAATGTATGTATATTATAATTTAGAATATAAATAGGCAAAGATAAATTCTTATTTTCTAACTTGGTGAATTAAGTACATGATGATGTTTTCGTTGTGAGTTAAATGGATGCAGTTGATTGACGACTGACTTGAACTTAAATAAAAATTGTTACATTAATTAAACAATTAAAAATAATTACATAGTTCTTCATGCTTGGTTGCGTTTTTTTTTTAATTTCATGGCAAAGGATATATGTACATATAACATTCAGTACTGCGCAATTAATTATTAATTAATTGTCAATGCTATTACATACATATGTATAACATAAAGTGAATAAAATTTTTTCTGTTATTTTTTAATTGTAAAATAAAAGAAACCTGCAACTTAACATACTCGTACATATAAAGGGTGTTTTTTTATTGAGGTATAGAACTTTAAGTTGGCATCACTTTTTTAACTGGCGGCCATTTTGTCAGCTGTCAAGTGATTAATATTTAGTTTGGTTTGCCATTTCATCATGAACAGGTTTGCAAAAGAACAACGCTTGCAAATCGTGCAAATTTATTTCGAAAATAATGGTTCAGTTCGCGAAGTTTACCGCAAGCTCCGTCCATTTTATGGTCGACCGTTGGTTACCGTTAATGGAGACCGGTATAGAGCCATGATAACCGACTATTTTGTTCCCGAATTGGATGGCATGAATGTGGATGAGTTGTGGTTCCAACAAGACGGCGCTACATGCCACACAGCGCACGTCACAATCGATTTATTGAAGGAAACATTCGATGAGCGCATAATTTCGCCCCATATGCTCGAAAAAGTGGTTGAAAATTGGACCTGTAGAATTGGCTTTATTCGAGCCAGCCGCGGCGGCCACATGCCCGAAATCATATTTAAACGTTAATGGCATAAAATTATCCTTCCAATAAAGCCAAATTGATGGACATTAAAACGATTTTCTTGTGTTTTATTTCAATCCGAAGTTCTATACCTCTAAAAAAACACCCTATACATATTTACGACAAAATGGTCTTTCGAACAGCTGAAATTTTCTTTTTTTAGCTGCATATACTACATGAGCAAAATATTAATTAACTATTTAACTTTCGTTACATTAATGGCACTAAAATGCTCATCATTAGCAAGTTATAAAAAAAAAATTATTTTTATTTTTTATTATTTACTTATTTCGATTGTATAAGAATTAGAAAGTCTTGTGTTTTCTTGGTCTATAAATTAAAAAAAAGGAACTACAAAGAAATAATTAAATTAATTAGTACATTTTGTTTGCCGAATTTAACTTAAGCCTTATAGTACACGGCATGTAAAAATTCACATTCGTATGTGGCTATGACGTCACGAGAATTTTCAGCATATTCGTTGCATTTTTTAAAATTACTAGTAGTGGCTGCATGCCGTAACATTTTTATAGTATTTTTGTTTCAAAATACAAATATGGCACATGCAGCCGAATCGAAGACATTTTCTGAGGCAGCACATCTGTAAGCATGTGAATATCTACATGTACGTATGCTGCTAGTACACGGCATGTAGCAAATGTAGCATCGTGATGACGTTTTTACATGCCGTGTACTGTAGGCTTTAAAAATAAACATACATATAAATCACAATAGTAAACGTGGGTGCGCAAACAATTAAAATTATCCTGATTGTTTTTCTTCTTTTTAAAATCTTTTACTTGAAAGCTGTTTAGGATTACAAATAATGAGTTCTTTAGAATATTTACTTAGAAAATTTATGATTTCTGTGGCTATAATTTCGATATACATATTTGTCAATTTAATGTGAACTTTTTTAATCAATGAGGTGCCCGTCCCTAGAGTTCCATTCATAAAATTAGAATGAGTAGTTTGTAATTATATTTATCACATTTACTGCCAGTTAATAGAAGCCATGTAAAAATTCTCGTCTGGCTATTTACATTGAAAACAAAAACAAATTTTGAGTGCTTTGCTTTTGTTTTCAATATAAATAGGCAGACGAGAATTTTTAAATGGCTGCTATGAACTGGCAGTCAATAGTCGAAGAAATACGTACATATGCACATACATACATATATTTTATTAATTTTCTATAATAAAAAGAGTAAAAAACTAAATTTGAAGCGAGCAAATTATAATGTTCAATTATATCGCTGCTTTATTGTAACAGTTTTTTTTTTTTTTTTTTTTTTTTTTTTGATAATCATGGAGAATGATTCGTCGTATTGTATTTGTCTTGCGTAAACATATCATACGAAGTGATTGTACACTCACCTCGTGCGAGAAAAAAAAATTGTTTAATATCCTTCATTAGGTTGTATGTATGTATGTAAATTCAAAAAAAAAAAAAAAAGATTTGTTTACTCTACTCTGTCATTAAGAGAATTAGTTTTCACAGATCACGGTTCAGGGAGTCTACTGTGTAATTTGAAACGAAAGAAAAAGCTTTCGAATTTGTATGTTTATAACATGTAAATTCGAAAGCATTTTCTTTCGAATAGAATTACATTACTTACACTGTGCAACCGTGCAAAAAACACACGTGACTTAACACTTTAGGTTCGATAGTACCATCGAAGTGCAGTAAAACCATATATATACATATGTATGTACCAGTGATCTGCATGATTACGAATCAAACGGCATAATTTTGAATTTTCTAAAATGAATATTGAGCTAGCACTTAACATTAAAAAAATGAAAGATGCTATTGCATGATTCATATCAATGAGAACTGTTGTTAATAAATGCATGCCACTGCTTGCAATTGCTATTCATTCATATGATTCACTAAAGCAATGAATCAGTATGATTGTTTTGAAAACTTCTTAAGCCCCCTTCTGACAAATATAGTTTTATGTAATATTACAAAATAAAATAGATAGGCTCATTTTATTTTATAAATTATTTTAATTCGAGAAAAACTATTAATTAATACGCAATGTTTTATTAACTTAAGACTTCATCTGGTCAACGTGCTTTTGTGAGTTATTTGATTACTATACAAAACAATCAAACAACAGTAAGAATATTTTATTTATTTTTACTAACAGCACTCAAAAAAAGAGAGTGAGTTAATGACAGTCAGTTGTTAGAGAGGTAACCGTGAGTTTACACATGAGAGTAATAGTTCGAAAAACTCAATACACTCACACTTTTTTACTATAACACATTCACATTTTTCGCACTCGCAGCTCTACTCGCAGCAAATTTTGCATACGAGTGAAATTTTGACACTCGCATGCAATAAAATGTCAAATAAACTAATGGAGTTACCCTGTCAACAATATTAAGCAAATTAACGGGATCATGTTATAATTAAAACTAAAAATTTCGATTGTTTTCGATTAAATTGTGTGTGAGTTTCTTAAAATTAATACAATAAAAGGAAATATTTGTGTTATAGATTGCTAATATCATTAAAATATTGATAATAATAATTAATGCCAATTATTTCCTTAAAAATGATTCTATGTTGAGAATTTGGCAACTCTATTTTGTAAACAAAACAAAATGAAATGAAAAGAAATTTATAGTTGGGATTAAAAACTTTAAAGACAACTTTCATTTTTATTATTTCATTTGCTTTTATTAATTGTTGAAGCTTTAAAATCAAACAAATTTTTTGAAGTTTACTCCTTGGCGACATTTTTAAAATGAACTTTCACTCTCATGTGTAAACAGAAATGCAAATTGCAAGAGATTCGAGTATTTCGAACAATTTTTCGTTGATAATACGTATACAGCACTTGCATGAGAGTACTCGTATGTGTAAAGGCAGGGTAGCTCTGCAAGCAATATCATTAGTACATATTGATGTTAAAGAACAATGCAAAAGCATTGTAAAAGTGAGTGGAGAGCGAAAGTGAATCAACTCATACATATCTCTGATATGTACTCAATTTAGCGATTTTGGTGCGATTTCAAAAAATACTGCGCCCTCAAAAAATGGTGTCAGCAGTTTTTGGCCAACAGCTAATTAAGACTTAATGATACCAGTTAACTATACGAGGTGTGTTCAAAACGTATCGCGAATTTTGAATTTTCGCAGGTTACGTATATTCGAATTTTGATTTTTTTGTGGCGTTATGTTGGTACTTATGTCTCTCACTTATGCCGACAATTTCGGCCATTTTGAAAGTTCAGTTAATTGTTGACAGCTGCTTTGCTTGCACGTGTTTTGGCTCGTCTTCGATTTTTACCTTGGTTCGTGCGGCAGCTTCCATTGAGATGATTGAGCTTTGTATTCGTATATGGCAATAATGTAGCTAAGAGTCCATCAAACAATCTTTTTAACATTTTACCCCAAACAAAAAATAATTTCTTCATGCACCTTTTTTGTTTTTGCAAAAATAAGGGAAATTTTTAAAAATTTTTAAAAGTTTTTCTTATTTAATAAATTATTCTGTTCTACTTGTGAAATGAATACGGTCGAGTTTCGCTAAAACTTCCAAATATTTAGCTAATTTCAAGTTATAAGGCATTTGTTTTTTAAACTTTGTGCTTTTTATAAAGAACAATAATAATATAATAAAATCACATTTGAAGAAAAACCAAACACTTTCACTTCAATCTTTGCAATCTTAAACAGCCTCTCATAGTGTTATATTCTCGACATTCTCGACACATTTTTTATATAGTACATTATCGATGGCTTAATATAAGAAAGACGCATGTAACTCGAACTTTCGATATTTTACAGGAGAGAAAAAGAACTGAATAAAAAAAAGCTAAAGCGTTTACATGCAAAAATAATTTTTAATTTGCAAAAAAAAAAAAAAAAATCTTAACTACTTATGTCTCTAAGGAGAACATAATTATACGTTGGCTATGCGATTTCGAAAAAACTTGAGATACCCCATTTTTATATATAAGCCATCGGATATGTAACTATTTTTTATTTTATTTTTTATTTTTTGGTTTGTGATTTCAAGCACAACCACTTAGTCGGCGTAAACGTAAACGCTTAAAATACTTTCCTGGTGGTGGACAATGATGCGTAACATTAGTTACAAAGTTATATGCACCATACATATCTTCGCTGGTGAGTTTGTGCAATGTGATCATACCTTTTAATGTGCAAGGGTTTTTGTAATGGCCATAACTAAAAAGCGGATGATGATGTCTTGTAATATTTGCCTTCTCTGCACACATGCCAGTAACATAAACATCCTCCAAATAAACTAGACTAATATTCAGGGATGCTTCATATAGTTGCGGCACTACATCCATGGACATCAAGTAGCCGGAACCGGATAGGTATGTGGGATAGTGATCCTTGGGATACATATAATACGGCATATACCATTTACTTTTAACATTACTAAGGACGGGAGCTTTGCAGAATATGTAGCCCACCATATAATTTGTGGTGGCATTCAAACGGTTCGTAGCTGACAATGTCTGATACGTATGACTGTCATAGAAGTCTAAAGTTTCGTTGTACAGCGGCACCGTTCCACCCAATAAGAATTGCAATAGGTTGGGCACATTAACAAACGTATCGTCATCACATTTCATAAAGAAAGCTGCATTTTGAAAACATTTGTTGCGCGTTATCCATTTCAAAGCCATAATTGATTTAATAGTTAAGTTGTTATAAGAATCTAAAAAGTTTTCTTGCAAAATATCATCATACTGTTCGGCTTCTTGTTGCAAACGTATATAAGTTTCGTTATTGCCTCTGCCGCTGCCGCTGCCACCGCCCTCAATGAGGGTATCTGATTTGCCCAATAAAAACACTATTTTCACTGGAAATGCAGTTGGGGGAATCGTTGTCGTTTGCTAAATACAAACAAATAAATAAATTAAAAGTGTTTATGATGATTAAAAGTAATAACAAATGATAAAATAAAAGTGAAAATGAAAAGATTACAGTACAGTAGATAGTATGTACATATACTCAGGGACTAAAGCTTAAGTACACACCCCAAATCTGTAGTTTCAAGAAAACCAAAGCTTTTCTGAAAACTTTTCCAATGCAGTTGTATTTACCTTAATTTTTTTTTAAATACAATAAAATTGGGTGGACAAAAGTTTCAATACATGTGGAGATACTTTAAAATAAAATTGAATTTGAAAAATAAAAAATATATAATATTTTAGTACTCTGTTAACCCATCGGGACTCTCTACGACAGTTTGTGAACAATTTGGCATTAACAGTAAGTAACAAATTTGGCGTTTCAGAAGGTGTTATTTCTGGCCATAAGCTTTTATGAGCATTTTTGAGGGTTTCTTTTCCAGTAATTTCTTCTTTCATCCATAGAGCATGCCTCTATGGTTTTAATGTTTGGGGATCGGGGAGGCCTGTAAAGTTGTCGTGGAACACATTTAAGGATCCAATGAGGTCCAAGGTCTAACCTGTCTACTAAAGCTTGTGAATTATCTTCTAAGATGCTCTTTCTTAAAAACAATACTTTGCTTTTTCTTAGTTTGGCACAAACGCTCAAAATTTAGCGTGTTTTGAATCTTCAAAAAGTACTAAAAATAGTGGCAAAAGCGCCCACTTGGCATCGCTGCTCCACATTCCTTTCTGTGAGAAGTTAGAAGAGGAGTAACAATTTTTTAATTTAATGTAAAAAATAAATAATTATTATACGTTACAGTGAAAAATGCACACAGTCTTGATAGTATAAGTTCGACAATTTTTAAGCTACAAAGTGGTCTTAATGAAGTATTTAGTAGTGTTGTCATTCGAATAAAAATTATTCGAATATTCGAACAACATTTTTTTCATGTAACATATAAGAGTTTTTTTTACGACTGGCGATAAATTCGATTTTAAATCGGTTAATATTAATTAAAGCGCAGAAAATACGCTTTCTACAGTTTAAAAATTAAGCAAAAATAGGTACATATGTAAATCAAAAAGTAGTTTTTATTTTCTAAGTCCTAGTTTACACTATGCAAGTCTTATTGTTAAGCTGATTAGTTTGAGGGAGAGAGAGACGAGGGGAACAGAAACGTTCCTTTTCCCCTCGTCTCTCTCTCCTAACAAACCAATCAGCTTAGCAATAAGACTTGCATAATGTAAACTCGGACTAAGCAAAAAATAAAAGTCAAGAAAAAATTATTCATAAGTAATTTTTAAAATAAAACTTATAAACCTGGGAAAAAATAATTTACAAAACCAAAATACATACTTATACCCAATTTACATTAAGCATTTTTTTTTCATGAAATTAGTTGCATGAAAATTTTTTATTTGTCAATAGGAGACCTGGAGGAGCAACTTATGTATATCAAAACAGTGGTCAAAAATGCATCAGAGATTCATTCTACGTCCTTTTTTATATAACATTCTCTTTTATAGCACTGCAATTGGCAAATAGAAAAAGTCTCGAGCAACAAAACTCATGAAATTTCATGAAAAAATGTAAATCAGGTAATACATAAAAAATTTTTCAACGTTTAGCGAAATTAATTAGGCCCAATAGAAATACAAAATAAAAATTTTAACCATTTTCCCCTCTCATTCTCTAACTATTTGTCGACGCCACGTCAATATCGACAAGAAAATTTGTTATTTGTCTGGCCATTATTGACAAGAAAACAATTGACTACTACTTATTTATTTATGTGTTTTTTCTAAGCCGCTGAGAACGGTAAGAAATTGTCAATAGAATTCAATTGTTGTCGAGAACGGCAAGGCAAGTGCCAAATATTTGGTATTGTATTGACGTGACGTCGACAAACAGTTACATAATAAGGGGGAATAATCTTTTTTATGCGAATAATCATATTGCTTACATTGCCATTCAATTTGAAGAAATCCTGAAATAGTATAATTCGCTTCTTTTTTGGCTGCAAATAGTTATCACTTAAATGTGAATGTAGCTTTTCGAACATGCTGTAATTGAATGCGGTAGTATTGCCCCATGTTTCGCGTATAGTTTGCCTGAACACATAGAGAGAAAGAGAGGAAAATATGTATATATAAAAAGTAGAACATACATACATTAATTAAATACATACATATGTATGTGCCCTTAATTATGAAAGTGGTCTAAGTCATATGCATTTTTGCTTCGAAATTTTGAATAAATCTTAAAAAAAAAAAGTTCAATAAATATTTCATAAATATTAAATAAATTTACATCCGCCATCTAACGTTTTTTCTTTCAACTAGTGCTTATTTCGTGAATGGTAACACTTAGCTCATGTCTGATTTGACAGATAATTAGTTTTATCCTTCCGCTGAACGAATATGGTTGTGTATACGCTTGAACAACGCTGGGAAATATTGCGACATTACTTTGTCCATTTTGCCAAAAAAAAATCATCTTTTCAGATGAAGCTCATTTTGATCTTGGCGGGTATGTAAACAAGCAAAATTGTCGCATTTGGGGCACAGAAAACCCGCACGCATACATTGAAAAGCCGACGCACCCAAAACGAGTCACTGTTTGGTGCGGATTTTGGTCCAGAGGCATAATTGGGCCATTTTTCGAAAATGAGCAAGGAGTGGCCGTTACAGTCAATGGCGATCGTTATCGGGCCATGTTGAACGAATTTTTGTTCACAAAAATTGAAGAGGAGGATATTGGCAACATTTGGTTTCAACAGGACGGCGCTACGTGCCACACAGCCGAAGCTACACTCGATGTTTTGCGCCCTGTTTTCAAAAAAAAAGTTATCTGGCGGACCCTTTATTAATCGAGACTAAATTAAAATGTTGCATAATATAAAAATATTTTTTGATTTGTTCGAATGTAATCTACTAAATAAGTCGACCAAAGAAATATATGACTTAGGCCACTTTCATAATTAAGGGCACATATATACATACATGTCATATAGAGATTAAAATATTATAAAAAAAAAATATTTAAATATTTTATTTAAAAAGCACTTATTTCAAATTAAACTATGTTCCACTTTCACGTTATTTTCGGTGTACATTTACAAACAAAGCCCAGCAAAGAAAAAATTACGAAATGGTTGGATTTAGGAGACACATGCATGATTTTTACATTAGCATGTGATTGGAGATCATGAATCAAAGAATACAAAATTACGCATGGCGCATGTTTGTTACATAGTGTGCACACCTGACGAATTTATATCATGATGAATGTCAAATTGATATTATGATGAAAATTCAGCGCATCCCAAAATACGCTAAATGAGAACACAAATTGAGAGAGTAAAGTGACAGTTCTTGTCTGAGTATTTTGCAAATTTTTACTGCAGAAATTTGTCGTAGTAAAGTTAAGTAAGATAAAAACATATGATGCAAAATGTAAACAAATGAAAAGTAAGCAAACGAAAAGTGTAAACATTTTTGAAAAGGTTAAATAAAAACTGTGAAAGTCATTTCAAAATAGAAAATTTATAAAGAATTGTAATAACAACTGTTAATATATATATTTTATAATATAATTTATTAATTCTTTTGTTTTGTGGATGACTTTAATTATTCAGAGTTGTAAAACTGTAAAGTATCTGTTTAACTGCTTTTTAAGGTAGTCAGTAACATTGGCAAACATTCAGATAATAATTAATAAATTTAACCAACAACAAATCAGAAAAATCAAAAATTAATTAATTGCAAATATTAAATAAAATAAATTAAAAATTTATTCTTAGATTGGCCGTGTTATAAAAAATATTGTATCGAGTACCAATAAGAAAAAGAATTGAATAGTCAAAAGTGCAGTTGCAGTCAGCTGTTTCCTTAATCTTTCTAATTTTTACTATTTTTCTGTTCGCGTACATTTTTCGGCAACAACTCTTTTAGAGAGTAAATTTTAAAATTTTTGCAGTAACTACTCATTTACTGCATTTTACTACAAAAGTAAAAAAACACACCTGATGATACTTAATTTGAAAACTAATAAATTTAACTATTTTTTAATTTGTTCCATCTTGAACATAATACTTTTCAGTTTTTTTTTTTGTTAAACTTTTACTTCAACTTTTCTTATTTTAAATGTTTTTATTAAAACAAACAATGTAACTGTAATGTAAGAAACAGCTGATCGATATTTTTATATGAAAAGTTAGGTTACGTTACATTACATCTCTGTAACCATTTCCATTACTTTTTACATAACAATATCGATCAGCTGTTTCCTACTCTTGCAGTTACATTACATTACAGTAGGCTAACTGAGCCTTTAGCCGATTGTAAAGCAATGTAACTGTAATGTAGGAAACAGCTGATCGATATTTTTATATGAAAAGTAGGTTACGTTACATTACATCTCTATAATCATTTCCATTACGTTTCACATAACAATATCGATCAGCTGTTTCCTACTGTTGCAGTTACATTACATTACAGTAGGCTAACTGAGCCTTTAGCCGATTGTAAAGCAATGTAACTGTAATGTAGGAAACAGCTGATCGATATTTTTATATGAAAAGTAGGTTACGTTACATTACATCTCTATAATCATTTCCATTACGTTTCACATAACAATATCGATCAGCTGTCTTCTACTGTTGCAGTTACATTATATTACAGTCGGCTAACTGAGCCTTGAGCCTTTATACTTCGTATTTGCTTACTTTTGTTTATTTTATTGAATCATATGTTTTTCTCATCTACTGGATTTTACTGGCAAAAATTTGTCCAGTAATAATTTGCAGACTCTCAGTCAACAACTGTCAATTTACTCTCTCGATTGGCATTCTCTTTTGCAATTTTATTTGTAAACGAACGCATTTCAGTAAAATCTAGTACAAAGTTGCACAAATTTTGGGGTAAACAAATGGACCTAAAATCATCAACGTCTACCCCTTTGTTTTGATATTAATGAAAAAATGACAGTTGCTCTGCCGGCGTTATATATATTATGAGTTATGATATAAAATCGCCAGGTATGGACACTATGTTAAATTGAGTGTGCTGGTGTGACGTCAAAATGACGTAGAAATCGAAATGCAAACAAAATTGCCCTATACCAAAAATAAATTATATTTTATAAGTCGGTGATGAACCCGTGCATGTTCCCTGATTTTAATGCTTTTTGGATGTTAGTTTTCATCACTTGAATAATGACGAACCTGTTCGGATTTAGCAAAGCGTTATAGATGAATTCACTTCAAAGTAATGATTAAAAAGGCGTGAAAAAGACAAAGAACTCTTGGAACTACTTCACTTTTTTTTTTGTTGGGATGGTTTCGTTTTACTGGATTTTACTGGCAAAAATTTGTACAGTAAAAATTTATTCAGTCAATGAACTGTAATTTTTCTCTCTCTCCTCTCATTTACTGGATTATGTGTATACGAACGCAGTCTAATAAAATCCAGTAAAAAATAAGAAAAAATTTAAAAAGTTTTTGAGTTCTGGAACGCAGCTTATATTAAATTTTTTGATGAGTTATTTGTTCATGTATAATATACATACATATGTACATACCTTGAAACAAAATTATTTATGCCCGAGGACACAACAATCAAAATGAAAACTTTATCATAACACTTATGGCGTGGCTCCAATAATGTTGTGTCATTATATGGCAAAACATAATCGCTTATATTACGTGACACACTAGAATCCCAATCCGATAAGGCATCTGAAAAAATGATGGTAAAGAAACCAATACTTTATAAAATTGCATTAGCATATGAACATATAATTACAATTACTTACAATTTCTTGAGGAAGTACCAGAGAACATGAAGGTATATAGTGTAAAAAATAGCATCATGGGCACCATGAAAGCACAAAACAAATGGCGTGTTATGCGTTTACCAAATCCACGAGTGATGTTTATCTTTCGACGATTATTCGCTGCAATTGTATACGAAGCTGATCGGAGGACACCACCTAATTTTGTACGATATTGTCTTTTCTTATTTTCACATTTAATATCATCCTGATCACTGACATCATCATCATCTAGCGATGAAGATGACGATGGATTTGTATTAGAAGTGGTGCTATTCGAGCTTAAAGGTAATAGCGTGAGTTTTTCATATTCATAACGACCCATAATTTGGCGTTGTAGTACTCATTACTTTTTCCTTCTAGATAAGACTACTAAAAATTGTCAAAAGAATTACTAAAAGCGTTCGAAACTAATCTAGGTTAGCTAAACATCTAAAAAACAGAAAGAAGTTTAGTCCATATTTACACTATGCAATTCTTATTGCTAAGCTGATTAGTTTTATTGGGGGAGAGACGAGGGGAACAGTAACGTTTCTTTTCCCCTCGTCTCTCTTTCCTAACAAACTAATCAGCTTAGCAATAAGACTTGCATAGTGTAAACTAGGACTTATTGTGAAATTTTTATTGATATCGATTATTATATGAATATTGTTATCAGCAATTGCGGGATTTATAAATTTATTGATAAGATAAAATTATTTTTTATTTTTTTTATAAAGCAGTTGGTAAATATAAATTAGCTATAGCATGTAACTATAAGTTAAATCTAACTCTCATAAAAGAAAAAAGTTTCCTACCTATCCGATAAAGAATTGAAAAATAAGAAGCAAAAAATTAAATTAAAAAATTGGCGGCGAGGTTTAGTTTCCAAATTGTGGCCTACTGAAGTTCTCCCCCGCGAAGACTTCCTGCATGGCCGGCGTTCGGCCGGGCTTAAACATTTTCTCTACCATGATGTTTCCAGGAACGGCACTACATATCAAAGATTTACTGCAAAGCCGGTCTTCTGCCATGTTTCGGGATTTTCTCCATTATGATATTTCATAATACGGCGCTGTTTAATAAAAAATTTATACATTAATTCCACTAATATTGACCGCAGACCCCGTATAATCATGAATTGGAAACTAAGGATCGGCACCATTTTTTTATATGCATATGTACATACATACATCCATATGTACCTATGTATGTATATTTTTTTCCTTATCGGATAGGATAATCGTTTTACTTTTTTGAGAGTTGCAGCTAAACTTGATTTAAAAAAATATTTTTATCTTTTCAATTAATTTATAAATCCCACAATTCTTGGCAACAATATTTAATAATCAGTAGGTGTTAATGAATATTTCACAATAAATTTCGTTTTTTTTCTGTTTTCACTTACCATACCAAAACTCCTTGCGAATCAACAACGAAAGAGACGTTTTTGTTTTTGTTGTCAAGGAAAAAGAGTGGAGGAACTTAATAAAGGAAATAAAATAAGCGACCTTCAAAATTATTGCATGTGCATATCACACAAATAAAGTGCAATTATATACACTGTACATATATGTATGTATATCTATATATAAACTGCATCGTTTAACTAATCTTTTTCAATAAATTACTTAACGATTTCAAGAAAATTTCTCTTTCACTTTTATTTAAAATTTTTGATTTTTTTCATTATTATTGCAACATAAACTTATATCACGCAAATTCACACCAAGCAAAGCAAAATTCACAACAATTGTTTCGTGTTTTTAAGCACATACATATGTATTATATGTATGTAAGTAGGTAGTTCTTTTAATTGTGTTTTTAATAATTAATTTTATATGATTAAAATAGCAGATATTGTTTATCCATATATCAAGTGTTTATCAATCACATTTCTGTTTTAAGCCGTGTCTTTATCACAGATATCTTTATGATTGCTTTTGTTTCATTTTGTAGAGTTTACGCTCTTCAAGAAAGCGTCCTTAAAATGACGTTCAATTTAGGAATTCAAAAAGAAATCAATGGGAATTGAAAACAAGGATACCATATGTGAACACACTCAAACTTTTTTATGCGGTTCTGAAGTTATGCGGTTTGTGGTTTTCGAAGTCGAATTCAAGGCGATTTCAGTATCAGGGACCTTTTCCGCCCGGCTGATTATCAGCTGTTGATGTCAAATTAAGTAATTTGAACTAAAATGTAAAAATTTGCTTAGAAATCTTCTGACAGATTGGTTTTGTATCATAGCAAACTAATTGTTGTTTTTTATGTAATTGTATTGTTGTAGTGATAAGATCACCTGACACTGAATTTGCCTTGGTCGAATTTTAAATGTCATGAAATTGACATTACCCAACTACATTTTTATAAAAAAATTGTTTTATTTTCGCTTGAATTGTATATGGGGCGATTTTTATGTATTTATTTTATTTATTTATTTAGTTTTTGTAATAGTAAGCCTACAAGGCCAATAAAATATTACAAATAGTAAAATACCCAAGTATTTCAATAAAAGAATAATAACAAAATATAAACTTCATAAGTTTATCATGAAAAAACTTAAAAACTGAAAGGATGTGATGTTAAAAAGTAATAATTAATTGGAAAAAGGTGGAGAAAAAGAAATAAACAATCTCAAAAATAAATTCAAAAATTTATGTAACAGTCTATTTTTCGACGTCATTTTTGGTTTGATAGTGAACGGTGTAGAGAAGAAAGAAGAGTAGAAAAATTTACTCGGTTTCTGTTTTCCATGTTTTTTTATATTTCTCTTTAAAATGTCATTGGTGTTACGTTTTAATGATACTCTTCTAGCTTATTGCTATTTATTATTGTTACTCTTCTAGCTTATTGACTATATAGCTGGAGATAAGTAAAATTAGACCATGATTAGATGTGATTAGACGTGCAAAAAAACCATCATATGAATGCAAGGAATTTTTGGTAGCAACTTCAAAAGGGAATTAAGAAAAATAGCCGTCATAAATTTCATCGTGTGAATTCACACTAAGTGTGCTTTTGCATGCATAAGTCATGTTTTAGACACAGCAGTTTTGCTTTACATAGCATCTATTCCAGATATTAACTCTTATATAATATGAGAGAGAACGTCGGCAGAATGAGAAGAAAAATATATTTATATTATTATATTAATATCTATGTAGGGGAAAACGTACTCTTTTAAATATCATAATATTTCATAATTATCATGCAACCGTGCAGTAAACATCTTCGTCTATTTTAATAGTACTGCATGTTTTATAAAAATTTTGGTATTTCCTTAATACATCGTATATAATAAAAACATTTCTGAATTTTTTTTTTAATCAAATATGTAATACTAATTTTCATTTTAATACACAAAACTCTCTTTTCGTAACTATGTATGTGTACGTTTTTTGACAGTTGATATCATAATATTGTTTTCTAAATATTATGAAAACAATATTATAATGGGTAGTATGAATAAAAAAAGTATTTTCTTTTTACTTAAAAATTTGGTTTAAAACCCAAAAAACACATAAAAATTTTTGGTTTTAAAGCAAATTTTTAAGTAAAAAGCAAATACTTTCTTTTATTTCTTTAAATTTATTTTCTTCTTAATATTATTTTGAATATATATGTACATACATAGTTATTAAAAATAAACGGATTTCTTATAAAGTTATGCGTTTTTTTAAACAGGAACTTATCCACCCCTTCTGTATAGAAGTAGTATCCTTTTTGTGAGGGGTTTTAATGCGGTTTTCTTTGGAGCGCATCTACCGCATAAAAAAAGGTTTGAGTGTATAAAAAAATTAGTGGATGGCATTTCCTAGTAGTAAGGTACACAACTGCCACAACAAAAAAAGTGGATGCTTAACGGAACAAAATGAGACAATCGTTAAAACATCTGGCGGTTTCTGAGAAAAATTAAAAACACTCCTGTTATTGTAATGTACACATATATATATTTTAATACAACCCATACATCAACTAGAATCTCAAGATGACTAATATTTATATTGGAAAATTTCAAAATATGTGTTAAAAAAATATACTCACTATGGGATTTGACAGAGTTGACAGTAAAAAATGAAAATTATTCAGTGTTTTTATAGCAATAGAAATAAGAGTTTTTGTTAATTTTATATGAGATCCATTTTCTTAATTGTTAACATTTTGATTCATAATACGTATACAGAAATTTCAATAAAGTACTTTCATGTGTAAATGTAGCGTTACAAACGAACTTCGGCTGCAAATTTATTATTTACCTAAATGTGAAAGGGGCCAGACGAATTTTCTCAACTCATGAAGTTCCCATAAGAAGCAGCTTTCATATATGTTACTCCCTAGAAAATTTTCTTTGAACTGACTGTGGAAGCCCTACTTGCATAGTGCAATAATTTTTATCAGCCGGGAAAGTTTTTGTTCGTGAGTGATTGCAAATTTTATAAAAATATAAACTTATTTCGAAAAATGGCACCCTTGTCTTCTAATTCTTTGAATAGTAAAAAATGGCATAGTTTGCGTAATATCCTGGAAAGAGCAGGGCCTTTTTGTAAATCCGATTTTACACCCTCCGCAGACAATTTGGAGTTTTTACAAAATACTTGCAAAATTTTAGTTATTGGTAAAAGAAAGCTACTTAAAACGTAAAATATAAAATAAATTAAATTTACCATCTATTCGTAGGTGCTGGTGGCTTGGGATGTGAACTTTTGAAAGATCTGGCTTTAATGGGTTTTGGTGATTTGCATGTCATTGATATGGACACTATAGATCTATCGAATTTAAATCGCCAGTTTCTATTTCGTAAATCCGATATTGGTTCTTCGAAGGCTGAGTGTGCCGCCAAGTTTATAAATAAGCGTGTGCCTACGTGTTGTGTTACGCCACATTTTTGTAAAATCCAAGATTATGATGAATCCTTCTATCACAAATTTCATATAATTGTATGTGGTCTTGATTCTGTGGTAGCTAGACGTTGGATAAATGGTATGTTGTTGTCTATGCTACGTTATAATGAAGACAGTTCCATTGATCCTTCTTCAATAATACCCATGATTGATGGCGGCACGGAAGGTTTTAAAGGCAACGCCCGTGTTATACTACCCGGGTACACAGCGTGTATCGAATGTACTTTGGATCTATTTCCACCACAAATTACCTATCCGCTTTGTACTATAGCTACTACACCACGCCTGCCCGAACACTGCATAGAATATGTAAAAATAATACAATGGGACAAAGAAAATCCATTCAATAACACTTTAGATGGAGATGACCCCCAACATGTAGCTTGGGTTTATGAACGGGCCAGCGAAAGAGCAAATCAATTTAATATTTCTGGCATTACTTATCGCTTGGTACAAGGCGTCTTAAAACACATAATTCCTGCTGTAGCCAGTACAAACGCTGTAATTGCTGCTGCTTGTGCTACTGAAGTCTTCAAGATGGCTACCAGCTGTTACGATAGCATGTCGAATTATTTAAATTTTAATGATATCGATGGAATCTACACTTATACCTATGCCGCAGAGAAGTCAGAAAGTTGTTTGGCTTGCAGCAATGCGCCTCAGACAATAAATATTGAAGATCCCAATACAACGACTTTAAAGAACTTAATAAATATATTGTGTGAAAATCAAAAATTTCAAATGAAACAGCCAGGTAAGTTTAGAAAAATGTTAACTGAAAACCATAAACTCTATTTATCACTTGCTAAAAATATATCAAACCATTGAGAAGTGGGCACAGCCTTTAAATCAATGGCGGCCATTTGACCAAACAGTTGCTTAGAAGCCACATCAGAGCATAAAAATAAAATGTTATTTTTATGCTCTTTAATATATCCGTTCATAAGACAACGACGAGTGAACATGCTTATAGTACCATAAACAAGAAAGGGCAGGCCCAGTGATGGGAAATGAGATTTGCATTTCGGTAAATTTTTTTGAGTACTTTTTTGATCTTGAGAGTACAAAAAAGACAAATAATTATATAAAATTCATTTACAAAATAAGAAAAGGAACACAAAGCATATATTCATATGTACATAGGTACAAATGTTGAAGTTATAACAAGAATTTAAGACGTCAATAAAACTTAAAGCCTATTCGTTTGTTATGTTTTCATGCGATTTTGTTAAGACAATTGTAGAGGAGTGAGGTATGGACAAAATTCCGCAAGCTTTATAACACATGTCTTCTGGCTTAAGCTGGAGAGGAGTTAAAGTGGGGGAAAATTTACCACCTGGGATTCAAAAACAGTTTTGAGGCTTGTAACTTTTTTAAAAATTATGGAATATAAATAGAAGTTCCAGATTTATTATTATTTATTTTGCAAATGCCGCTACTATGATGCACTGTAGACCAGAAACTGCATATATTTTCTGTTGTTAATGGTTTCAGTTCTTCCATATCAGCAAATGCTCATTATGGTTAATATTTTAAAAATTTTGATTTTCGCTGGGAAACATTTTAATTAAAAGTGGTATAAAGCTGTTTGTTTTACCAGATAAAACAACATTTTCAGGGCAAAACTTACTAAACCAAAGTAACATTTCCTTGTCAAAGTACACTTTTGCCCTTAGAACTTGACAGAATTTAAAATAAAACTTTTGTACAATTTTCTTTAAACTGATTTAAAATAGTTGTTTCAACATGGTTTGCGTTTATGTGTATATAGATCAACTTCTGTTCCACAGAAAATATCATGGTTTTCGTTTATATTTAAATGTGAAAGATTACACTTTTCTAAAATATCTTTACTAATAAAATGTCGTGCCATTTGTCTAGAAAGAAATTTAATTCTTGGCAAAAATATACTATATATGCATTCGCGCGTCTTCTGACTGCATTTCTAAGTTTACTTTTTCATATCAAATAGTATTAAAAAAAAGTACGATCGCACCAACTTTCCCAGCACTGGGCAGACCGTTTACCAGTCCTCTCTTGCTCTTTTTTACTAAGAAATAAAAAGTTGCTGCAACCAAAATTGCAAAAAAAAGAAGTCCAAAAATTGTGTCTCGATATAAAGATATTAAAAAAAATACTAGAATTTATAACTGCATTAGCATATTTTTGCTAAATTTTAAAGCTTTGTATATTTTAAATAAATTTCTTAAGAAAAGTAGTTTTTTAAATGTTTATATTCTTAAATTTTATTTCAGGAATTACAACAATAATTGATGGTAAAAATAAAACTTTGTACATGTCTACAGTTAAAAGTATTGAAGAACGCACACGCAGCAACTTAAACCAATCTTTGAGTGAATTAGGACTCAAAGATGGCCAACAAATAATCGTATCCGATCAAACAACACCAAATACTATAGCCATAGAGTTAAAATATAACGCCAATGAAATGGAAATCAATTAAACTCATAAATAAACAAAATTAAAGAAAGTGAAAAACTAAAAAACTAAAAAAATTAAAAACTAAAAAGTAAAGTAAAAACATGTAGAAAGAAAAAAAAAATTAAATTAACGCTAACAACTATTTATTCACTAATTTCATCGATTACTGGTACATTTTGCAGCTCCGAACATTTACGTTTCCATATTGAAAGTTGTTCCTTCAGCACTTTCTCTTTGGCGGCAGCACGTGTTAACAAAACTTTAGCCTTTTGCAGCAATTGTGACTTTTTAACAAGTTGCTCTCGAATATATTTTAATTCATCTTGTGTTTGTGTATCCATGGACAACATTTTATTTTTATTTTCGCAATGTGGACATTTTGATTTTAGTTTTAATTCGGACTGTAAATCGGAAATTCTATTTAATGAATCGGTATACATTCGCTGTAGACGTGCTGTATCGTTGCTGGAAATTTCCGTGGAAGCCTTTAAAAAAAAAAAAAAAAAAAGGTATACATACATATATTTTTTTCTTAACTTATACTTTAGCTCACCCTTGATTCACATGATCTTCTACCATCTTTTAAATATTTATTTTCAGCTTTTAATTTTTCCACTAAATTTCTAAGTGATAGTATTGTTGTTTCTGCCGATTGTCCAAATTGAGTGTTAAGCTTTACGCCACTACACTTGCATAAATCCTTGCGGGCTTCTGCAGAAGCCATTTCTTCTTTCAAAGCAATAATATAACTGCAAAGTAGAAATGCTATTCTATTAAAGGTAATAATATTTGTATTATTTTACTATTTATTATTTACTAATGCTTAATTATAATTTTCTAGGTAGGTGGATTTTTTAATGAATGATTACATGTAAATGCTGCAGTTTGGCAATTAGAAACGAAGTTTATAAAAACTGGAAATTTGAAACTATAAAAAACCACCATTAAAGAAAATATAATATTTGTTGGATAAAAAAGGAGAAAAGAAATTTACACAAAAAATATCGATAACTGTGCCCAAAAAAAACTTGAAAATTTGTATTGAAACTTAAAAAATTTTACAAAAATTAAAATACGTGAAATTTTACATATAATTTTAGCAAACAATTTCAGATTACTATATTTTTTTTTAGTTAATTTTAATTATTTTTTTTCGAATTTCATTTGTTTCTATATTTATGATTTGATCAGGCTAAAGTTCGTATCGCTTTGTAAGCCAAATTACATGTGATAATTATTAATGAACAACAAATAACACCAAAGTTAGTTGTAAATATTCTGACAAACTCATAGTTGAACGGAACAACTAGCTGTTTTCGAAGGCCACTAAACCTTCATCATCAGCGTTCTTTTGCGTTTGGTCCACTGTGTGTGGTGTCAGTTGATGTAGATTTCTGCTTTATATACTCAGCCATTATTGCAAATGGAATATGTGACTTGTTTTGATTCATCGTATTGCAATTTGCTGAAAGCTTTTTTGTAATGAAAGCTCATTTTTACCATCTCTAAATTTACAACAGTCTTGCCATTGTCGTTTGTTCTTTACTAACTATGCACATGTTACTTAATTTGCTTATTTTTTGTTCTACTTAAGACAAACTTTTTTGGTTTGATACTTAAGTATATTTTTATTTAGTTTTATTTTAATTTTAGTTAGTTTTAATTATTTTTTTTATTTTTTAATATATTATTTTTTTTTTTTGATATTATTCAGTTGCTCCAATCGATAAAATAAATGCGTTTGAAGAATTATTTGGATAGTTCGATGAACTTCGAAGCCTTCGTTTTTGCAGACGATATACAACTATTATTTAAGGGTCATACGCAGCTTATAGATGTTTTCGAATATGATATTAACACTTTAATGTCCAATGTTTCACGTTGGATGAGTAACTGCAAAATTAGTATAAATTCTTCTAAGACCAAAGCGATGATTTTTAAATCGTCTAGTGCTACGATTAACCTGTCTAGCATGATCGATGGCCAACCTATTGATTTTGTCGGTCGAATGAAATGTCTTGGTGTTTTACTAGACAACACTCTTAGTTTCGGACACCATATTAGTGGACTATTTTCTAAAATAAACTTCACCTTAAGAAGACTATATGCAATGAATTTATACCTGCCATTACATGTTAGAAAGAGCATAGCCCACTCCTTATTGATGTCTAAACTATTGTATTTTATGGAGGTATATTCCGGCTGTAGCGCTGAAAATTTAAATAGGTGTGGCCTACTCTTTAACAGAATAATACGCTTTATATACCAACTAAGAACTAACGATTATGTTTCAATGTATGTTAATGATTTTTTGGGCTGTAGTTTTAAACATTTCTTACAGATTAGATCACTACTTTTCTTTTATAATGTTATGCTCACAGACTGTCCAGACTATGTCCGTAGACATTTTACGTTTTTGCAAAGTGATAGAAGCACACAGCTTCTATTCCCCATTAGAAATCGTCTTATTTATGAAAGGTCATTTACTGTTCGAGTCGCCAAATGTTGGAACTCATTGCCACGATCCTTAAGAGCATTCCATCTTACTCGTAATTCATTCAAAGGCAAGCTTGTTGAACATCTCTCACATTTGAACTGATCTAGATTCTGAATACATATAGCTAATTCCAAGCGCAATATAACTTCCAATTTACAATAATTTTATAACTACATATTATTATTTTTTCATGAATATTGTGCCTAGTCTATTTGTTGCCTACATGTTTAATTTTTCTTATGCTATTCTTGTAGTCCACCAACTATATATGGCCCTATGGGCTCGGTTGGTTATTGTTATAAATAAATAAAAATAAATTTCGCCATGACCCATGCACACGCCATACATACGTGCTAAAGCTTAGTTTCAATTCCTTTTAGAAAGTCTATTAAAATCCTATAATTATTGTACTTTTCTTGTTTGAAAAAATCAGTTAAGTTTGAATACTTGAGTAATAATGGATATTTAAATCTGATGTTATCATAAAAATTGCATTCAAATATTATATGAGAATCAGTTTCAGTTTCAACGATCTTCATCATATTACCATAAAATTCATATTTACTACTCCAATTTGCTCCCTAATTTCTGCATACAAATTAAATAAAAAATTCACATAAAATTTACATATCGTCAGTTAAATGCAAAACCACGTAACTAACAAATGATTGAAATTTGAATGTTTAATTATTTATTGGGTATTACATGGAAACACAGGTCCCAACAAATTTCTAAGCATTTGTCATAACAATAAATAAACTTTACTTCAGTCACTTAAATAATTTTGTTTAGTTTTATTTGACTCCTATAAAATTTAAAAAAGTATAGTTACGCTACTTTGCATTTCAGCTAACGATATGTGCACATATGTATGTACAAAAATAAATTCAGAGTCTAATCATATGTAAACATCTCACCAAATGAAAATTATAATGAAAACAAACTCTGAAAAATTTATTATTTATTTGATAAATACATGAATATGCAGACCTTTGCATTGCCTTTGATAACACTGTGCAACAGTGAAAATTCCATATGGTCTTGTCATTATAGGTTCCGTACTACTAGCGAAGGGTAGTTTTTCTTTATGGGCCTTCAATGATTTCGAAAATCAGTGCGCCCTTAAAAAAATGGTGTCATCAGTTTTTGGCCAACAGCTAATTCAGACTTGGTGATGGCGCTTAACTATATAGTATATGGCAATAATGTAGCTAGCTAAAAGTCTACAAAAACAAATCTCGTTAACATCTTATGCCAACAAAATTATTTCTTCGTGCATTTTTTTTTTTTGCAAAAGTAAAGAAAAATATTTTTTTTTAACTTTTTGCAGAATAACGAACAATATTTGGCAAAGTTCTAGCTACGGTGAAATGAAGAAGTTTTGTGAACATAAAAATGTAATCTGAATTAGTCTAGGCACTCTAATAGCTCATACAGACAGACCAGTTTTTAATTTAAAAATTTCGTTTCTTGCTACAAATTTCATAAAAAAAAGTTATGGCGTAAATTAATACCTAAGGCTCAGTTAGCCGACTGTAACGCAATGTAACTGTAATTTAGGAAACAGCTGATCGATATTTTTATATGAAAAATAGGCTACGTTACATTACATCTCTATAACCATTTCCATTACTTTTCACATAACAATATCAATCAGCTGTTTCCTACTGCTGCAGTTACATTACATTACAGTCGGCTAACTGAGCCTTAATCCTTTAAAACGTAAATAATAATTTCCGTCCGTTAAGTCATGTTGAAAACATTATGAATATTACATTTATTGTGTAAAAATTTCACACAAATATCTTGTTTACTCAGCTCTTGAGGGAAAAATAAAAGTTTCTTTTTCCAATAAGTTGTGTGTAAATTGAAAACTTTAAACTCGTTTTCTGGCGAACTAGTTGTTTTTGAGTTATGACATATACATATATATTTATTTTAGTTTCTACTCACTCTTCTAAATGCTTGATTCGCTTCTGTAAACGCTCCGTGCCATCGCCTTGCCTCAACAGATCATTATCCAATTGCAATTGTAGATTTTTGGCTTCTAGGCGAATATTTTGAGCTTCAACGGAGGATAATTTCTCCTGTAATTTTTCCATTTCTGTAGTTAAAGTATTGCTGCCCTTGCCCTCCAATTCCAAAGCTAAAATTTTACGTTGCTGCATTTCGATTCTGGCTTTCAAAGCTTCAATTATATCGCTGTGGGTATTTTGTGCAGAGCTGTTGATATGATTATTAAAATGAGCTTTGTGACAGTCTGTTAAACAACTGCGTCCGGGTGAACTGCATTCACTACTAGCGCCCGTATACGTTTCAGGACTTTGCGAAGGCGTGTATTTGGCCACACTTGACGTTGCATGATGCAAATTGGGGCATGAGGGCGTACGGCAACATTTCATAGAATGTTGCACATTATGCTGAGTTATTCTATTTAGTTTTGCCTCGACAATTTGTTTATCTTTCTCTAAACGATTTATGGTGTTTCTAGCGGATTGCAGTAGACTGCGAGTTTTTTCGAGTAAGGCTTCGGTTTCCTCTAATTTGGCTTTAAACTTCTCCGCATTTTGTTGCCATCTCTTCTGTTTTTCCCACAAGCCCACTTCATTTGCACTGCGTGCCCTCTTGCCTTCAATAACAATCTTTTGTCGTTGAATTTCGGCTTTGGCATCTTCTAAATCCAGCTCAAGTTGCTGCACTTTCTTTTGAAGGTTTTCATTTTTTACGCGGGCATTAAGTTCGCTTTTGATGGAGACAACAGGTCGTTTTATTAATTGATTACGCAAGGATTGATTTAATTCTCTCGCTTGCTTTTCCCGTTGCGTTAAATTGGTGATTTGTTTGCGTAAGGCATCGATTTGCGTGTGATAGATTTTATTGGTGGCCTCTGTTCTAGTCAAATCATTGGCTAATTTAGCTATTTGATCAGCGGAATAATGTGACGACTCATTGATATAGCGTCGCTGATCATCCTGTGCAAGCAATGACAAAGAAATAGTCAAAATAAAAATAAAATTTTAAGTTAAAAACAAAAAAAAAAAAAACTTACATGGAAATTGTTCAAGGTGTCCATTAATTCATTTATATGTTTTTCTTTCTCTGCCAATAGCGAACGTAATTGATCCATTTCCGGATTCAGTGCTGCCACATTGGTTGACTTTTCACGGTCTTGCAGGATTTTTATTCTAAACAATCATAATTGTGATTGAAATTTACATACAATTAGGCAAAGTCGACTCAACGGTTTTTATTTAATTTTTTTATTTTTAATTTCATAGCCCTGGATTAACACGACAATATATAAACGTTAGTCATAAGGGTCATATTGTCATAATGTCATACGGTCTAATTCATAAAAAATATTTTAGGTTATTACAGGTTTATTTGACAAATTTCCCATAGAAATATAAGCGCTTAATAAACCTGAAATATTTTTTATGAATAAGGCATATCGATCAGCTGTTTCCTACTGTTGCAGTTACATTCCATTACAGTCGGCTAACTGAGCCTTAACAGTTGATCACGCATACGCAGTAAAACTTGGCAGGACTACGTCTATCTATGCAGCGATGCATAAATTTGCTGAATTTACGAACATACCCAAACTCAAAAATAACAAATTTTGTGAGGAATAAATAAAAATTAAAAAATTATCGGTAAAGTTTTTTTTAATAAAAATTAAAATTATAAAAATCCTTGCATCTATGGTGTATTCCTTGTAGCACTTCTCTCTTAGTTATTTGCGGTCCCTAATTGTGCTTTTGTTTTTTTTTGTAAAAAAAAATTAAAACTTTACGACACTATTTTAATTAAACTATTTTTTTGTAATTGAAAGAAGAAAAGATTAAGATTTCATAACGACCAAACAAAAATATCCTGAAGAAGTTAACCGAAGGTTAACGAAATATTGATATAATAAAATACAAATATAAAACAGACCTAAAGCTCAAAAAAATAGTTTAATTAAAATACAAAAAAGGTCGAAAAATTAGATAAAAGAATTTACGACACTATTATTAGCTTTATGACTACCGTTTGAATACCCCAATTGTATTTCAATTCTTAAGATTATTAACCAATTTGATGATTAGAATGATTGGACGAAATAATGCCCATATCGTGGTTGGCATATTTCGACCGAAAAAAACATTAAAAATTAACGCCCTTATGTATAATCAAAAATTTATTTTTACCAGAAAAGTATGGAACTTAAAAAAAATTTTAATTTTTCAGAGGCAGGAATACTTCCTCTGAGGTGAAATCTTTTCCCTATGTCCGATTTCTCTTATTGTCAAGCTTTAACAGTTTATAACTATATATATACATATAAGACATATTTCCTTAAAGTTTCATTGATCTAGGGGCACTCAATAACTTTTCACAAGCAATATAAACTAAGTAAAAAGTAATGGCCAGCTTTTGGGCTCAAATACTCTTCTGTGCTGCGACCCTCCTACCACTAGACTAACATACTGCCTGGTAGGCGAAAGGGAACGGGTTAAAATGTTCAACAACTTTTGTAGAACATTTTAGAACCCCTTATATGTAACCTTTTTAAGGGTAAAATAAAAATACAATAAAAACATAAATTTTCCTAGTAATATTTTATATGTAAAAATTTCATGAACACATCCTATAACTAAAATGTAGAATTTGATGAAAACTTTCAAAACGGCCATACTAATCTCTTTGTTTGTGTTTTTTTTTATAAAAGAGAAGTACTACTACTATTACTAGGTGTTACCTTCTTTTAGGAAAGGGATGGTGATATATAGAGAAGATAGGTGGTGAAGGAAGAGATAGAGGAAAACTTCATTCCTTTACAACTCTGCTTTTTTGCACGTTTTTTTTAGTAATGCAGTGTTGCAGCGCTTCTGTTGTTAAATGAGGTGTATTAAATTTTTTTGACGCTGTGCTTAGTGGCCATTTTATTGGTTAGTTTACTTCGCCGATGATTCTGCTACACAACGAAGGAGGGAGGGCGCTCTCATGTTACATTAGAACTAGTATCTGCTGAAGTCGTTATAGTTCAGTGACCAGTGACTATCAGACCAACCTAAATTACGACGCAAAGCGCAACGTAATTTAGCGCTTAGCTTTTACGCTGAAATGAGTAACCTAAATTAAAGCGTTAACGTTGCGCCAGAAGCAGTAAAGTTTACTCACTTTGATCTATTAAAAATTCTACATAGAAATAAGATAAAAATAAAAACGCTAAATTGACCTGAAAGTAGCTAAAGTTACATTACTTAACAAAAACAACAGTACTTTTGCAGGCAACTTCACTTTTGTACGCGCTATCAAAATTTGATTTTCCAATTGCAAAGCGTTAACGCCGCGTTATTTCGGTTGGTTTCATACATTTTGTATGGGCATGAGAAATTTTGACAGCCAGACAACGCTTTGCGTCGCAATTTAGGTTGGTCTGTATGCCTTCATCACTTGAACTTTCCTACAACAACTGATACAATTCATGGTGTTGTTATTTAATTACTGTTGGATACCGGGCTCGAACACACGACCTTCGGTTTTGTAGTCAACGTGCTCTAACTACTTCAGCCAACTTCAGTGTTATTTATATTGTAAATATGTAATACGAAATTATATAACTTACTTTTGCTTTAGTACTTGCACCTCTTCTTCTTTTAGCTTAAAAGAACCTTCCCAGTAACTGGACTTTTCCTTAAGTTCTCTTAATTGTTTGGACAAGTTCTCTGGCATATCTTGATTACGTTCCACTTCATGTTTCTCCTTAACTGCACTCTCCGTTGTATTCAACGTTGCGGGCGTTAAATTCTCTTTAAACATTTCTTCAATTTTCTCATCTGTCATTTCGTTTAGGCTATTGTCTACGTTCTCCTCGCCACCAGCTACTAAATGTGTAGACAATGCCAATTTCTCATTAGAATTACGGCGCACAGCGACAGATTCCAATTGTGTTTTAAGTTCTAATATTTCTATATCTTTAGTTTTTATATTGAAATTCAAATTTGCTATGGTGCTTTTCAAACCATCCATTTCATTGTTTAATTTATTAAGATTTGATAGATTTTGTTCTCTTTCGGTTTGTAAAATATCTTGAAATTTTCCAATTGATTTATCCTTTTCAGTGAGTAGCGTATGAAAGGATAATATGGTTTTCTAAGAAAGGTAGAAAAAGGGATTATTTTTTTTCAAGATTTTAAAATTTATTCATTAGAATTATGTACTCGTATATATGAAATAATTGCTTAAGTTGAAAGTGGCAGTCCTTACCATGATACATTTGCAAAGAAAGGATCTCATGAAAGTAGAACCATGCATTATAGTCTTTTAATCTCTCAAGGACGTTTCAGACAATAATACAAGTTTTAATCAGGCTTATCATAAATAAAATTTCACATGAATACTTTCGAACGTATGAGCAGTTGGTATCAAAAAATTTCGTACGATAGCGAAATATTTTGAAAATGTATGAAGAAAATTATTTACAAAGATTTGTCTGTTAATTAATTAATTTTATTTTAATTGATGATACGAAATTAAAATCCATGTGAATGAAAAATTTGATTAGGTAATTTTCACATGTGGAATTTGTGATAAGGCTGAATACTTTTGTCGAAAATGAAAGTCTGGCATGTTGAGTTATTCACCCGTATTGCGTATGTCGAGTCGCATATTCGTCTACGAGAACTTCGTAGATGAATATTGACTCGACATACGCAATCATACGGATCAAAAATGGGGGAAGGTACAGGTAGTGGTGTCTATATCTTGGGAACGAACATTCGTAGTTCTTTCAGACTGCCGAATGAATGCAGCGTTTTCCAGGCTGAGATCTTGGCATTCCTCAGGGCCACGGAGCTGCTGGCCAGGAATGTAGCTGAAGGTGAGAAGGTAACCTTCTACGTCGACAGCCAGGCAGCGCTAAAAGCTTTGAAGGGACACATTGTCAAATCGAAAATTGTTAGTGACTGTAGGAGAGCCCCCAACTTGCTTATGGATAAATATAGTGTCAGACTATGTTGGGTTCCTGGCCACAGCAGTGTTGAGGGAAATGAAATTGCCGATGAGCTGGCAAAAATAGGGTCGGCATTAGATGAAGGAATGACAGACAGGTCGGTGAAATTACCGATAGATCATTACTATAAGGAACTCAGTAATTGGGTAGAAAGCAGGACCAACAGTTCATGGCGAAGTAGAGAAGGGAGGATTGTAGAGTCTCAAGGGGCTTGTGGCCAAAACGTTACTCAGTAAGATCCAAACTGCTACTGGACATGAATAGGCAGGCGATGCGAATTTTGATAGGCGCGTTGACAGGTCACTGCTCGGTCAGAGCAAGAACCAACATTTGGGAAACTGGCACTCCAGATTTTTGTAGGATGTGCGGGGATGAAGAGGAACCAGAAACCATGAAAGCATTTCTGATATCAGGAAGTGTGGACGGGTAATAGGGTCACTTCTGGCTATAAATGGGTGGTAAATATTACTTTTTTTTAGCAATAGAAGGGAATCACAATGGACCCAATTGGGTCTCCGAGTGAAGGTGCGCTATAGCACCACCCTTCCTAACCTAACCTACGCAATAAAATTGATTGTTTTTTTGGAGGCATTTTCGCCAAAAGTATTAATACTTGTATTAAGTCGGACACAGCCTTTAGTGGTATCGTTAAAGCTTTGCTTAAGTCAACTTAAGTGATTATTCCATTTAGCAAGAAGATACTATATACTCGTATACCTCAATAACATCCGATTGTAAACTAGAACTAGACGGTTGGGTTTGCTGTGCAGGTGCTGGTGTAGTGATGGATTTTTCTTGCTGTTCCAGATTGGCAGATGCACTTGATGTTTTTGTTATCTTTTGCTCCAACTCTATTATCTGTAGCTGTGCTTGGGATAAACTGAAAGAGTTTAAAAAGATTAAGAATAATTAAGTTAATCAGATATGATAAGGAAATCGAATGATCTTAAAATTATAATTTTTTTTTTGAACATACACGTATAACGAATTCCCAACAATATCTATCTATTATCAATTCAGAGACAATTCCAATTAATAGGGTTTCTAAAAGTCGTCCAGAGGTTTGAATGAATATACATTTCGCTTATTTACTAAAACAATGTCATAACTCAAAAAATTAGTTTGCCAGAAAACGCGCTTAAAGCTTTCAATTTACCCACAACTTAATGCATAAACGAATTTTTACTTTTCTCTCCAGAGTTGACAAATACAAGATATTTTTTGAAATTTTTACACAATAACGAGAATAACGATATGAGGATTAATTCTGCATCACTTACTCAAAAATTCACATTTTTTTGGGTTATGACGTTGTTCGGGTAAATGAGCGATATGTAGAACAAATTTGAAATTTAACAAAAATATTTTTTTTTTAGTTTAACCGAAATCAAAAATACGCACTATGAAGTCAAAAATAATTTTGTTTTATAGTAGGCTACACATATAATATTTATGGGGGCGCCGCCAACTTCAAAATTAGCTTATCTGGACTTAATCATTTTTTCCTTTATCCCACAGAAATAATCAGCCTTATGCCGAGCATACACTATGGCATTTTTTTGACATCGCAATTGTGTATACTGGTGGCAACGTTTGTCATTTGCGATATTTTTCGTTGTGTGGCATTGCTTACCATGTAAAAAACATTTTGAAAATGACACCACAAAATGATAACACAAGAAATGCCATATGTGTACTCGGCATTACTCTAGTTGTCAACGTGACGTCATGTCAATATAATTCGCTCTCGAGAAAAATGTTGTGCTATTGAAAGTCTATTTCTGTTCCCTAAGGTCTAAAGAATAGCATGACCTTGTCAATAGCAGTCAATGACCAAACCAAATAAGTCCGCAACTTCAAGAAAAATCGCTGTCAAATTAACAAAGCCCATAATATAGTCTACGCCAGTAACGTCATGTCTTGACTGCTTTCTTTGTCAGCGAAAATTAAATGACACAGCTCGCTCAAATTGTGACAGGACTCAACTGACAGTTACCTGCTGATAAAAGCACTGGTTGCCCTTTCACTTAAAATGGCGGAAAATTCAAAAAGTCTCGGACTTGTTGTTAATTAAATGGGTCCTACTGATGGAACCAAGTGAGCTATGCTTAAGGCGGCTGCCAATTCAACCTAACCTAATCTAACTTAACTATTATATTGCAACTTACCTCTCTTCTGTTTTATAAAGTTTCTCCAGTGCTTCCTTGTAAACACCTTCGCTAACTGACTTCTCGTTATCGCATTTTTCTCTGTTCTCGTCGTCTAAAGTTTGAATAGCTTTAGAGGTTTGTTTAATTAAATCTATGCTGGTTTGTATTTCAGCCTCAGCTGTTTCGCGACATTCCACCGATTTACTTTCCTTACTCTCTTGCTCTAATAATTTAGTAGAATCAATATTTTCAGTCTGTGTGCCATCGTCATTGAGAGTTTTTTTTGTAGGCGTTTGTATCGGAGATAAATTTTTATCTACCATTTCTTTGGAGATTTTGCGTGACTGAGCATTCATTAAAGAGCGTTCAGCTGGTATGGGTAAATGATCTGTGTTGCAGCCAACTTCAGTGGTTAATTTTTTTATATGCTTGTCATTATGTTCATTGGGGTTTTGTTGTTCTTCTAAAGTTTTCGCTGTGCCAAATAAAGCCTCTATAGTGTGCCAGTGTTCAGATTCTCCAGCCATCTTTAGTTTTAAATCACTGAAGTCCTTTTCTAGTTCATAGTACTTCTTTTCCCACTGTTTCACTTGATCTTCGTACAGTTTGCACTGGGTTTCCGTTTTGACCATCTTTTTTTAAATTAAATAATTATTTATTGGTTACGTTCCTATTTTTTATTTTTTTAATCTAATCAATTGTAATTTTACCTTTATAACTTTTTGATTCTCCTCCATTTCTAAATTATATTCCTTTAAGGCGGCCTTAATAACCTCTTCCATATATTGATTGAAAAATTCCCTTTCGTTTAGTTTATCATCAATCAAAGTTGATTTTTTCTTCAGAAACTTATTGTAGGCGTAAACAAAATTGCTAAGGAAGACCAGGGGTGTAAATTTGGCATATTTCTCTTTCAGAGCACATAAGGATTTTTGCAGGAATCTGAAAGTTTACATTTAAATAAAAAAAAAACAGTATATACAAAAATTTTATGTTTTCGTTTGAGTTTTAATTGAAATACCTGATCTTTGTGCTATTGTTTTGGCGTTCGAGTTGGAAGTTTTTATTTAACAATTCAATAAAATTATTTCGACTTATCAAGTCCTGTTCTGCTGTTTCAAATTGCAGCTTAAAAGAGTCCCTTTCATTTCGTATGTGATTAAGTTCTAGTTTTGCTTTTGAATACAATAAAAAGTTGCAGAAAGTGAATATTGTATTTATTTATTTATTTATTACCTGCATCTAAATCCCTTTGCATTTTGGCCATTAACAATTTCTCTGCCGTGGATGTTTGCAAATCGGCTACTAAATGCCTCAAGTTGACATGATTATCGGTAATGTCGTTGAGCAGCCGTTGCTGTGATATTATCTGCTCTTGGGCTATTTCCAGCAGCGATTCCAATTGAGTATTTTTTCTTTGCATCTCTAATTTGTGGGCTTCGAATTCTTTTAACATTTGCTGTTGCTCTCGATATTCCTGTTGTGTTATAAACTCCAATTGCAAATCTTCTGTAATTACGCCATAATCCATACAAAGCTCGGGAATTTTTATACCAGCTTCTTGCTGGTCAGCCAAAAGTTCTGCGGTAATTGTAGCCAGCATCATTTGGGTTTCGTTTAGCGTTTGTTGCAGCTTGCTGTAATCTTCAGATGAATAGCTGTAGAGATCTTTGTAAATTCGAAAATCTTGTTTAACTTTCTCTAAAGTTTGCTGCTTCTCAAGTAATTCTTTTTTAAGTTGAGCTTGTGTTTGGAAGGTCTCAATTTCCAGCTGCTTTAAAGCTGTTAGATTTTTATCGAAATCCTCTCTCATAAATTCATAACTTTTGCGTTCTCTTATTAGCTCTTGCTCTTGTGTCACCACCTGTTCGGTGAGTTGGGCACAAGTTTGCATAACTTCCATTTCATTAGCATTCATATGCAGTCTGAGTTCCTCATAATATTTTTTAAAGACTTTAAGTTGTTCTATTTCTATTTCTATTTCTAACTCTTGTTTTCGCCATTTTTGTGGCAAGAGCGACTTTTCAGTCTCTTGCGGAGTATCTGTTTCATGCGTTACACTGGGTACATGAATACTTTTGTTGGGTGTTGTTGGTCTAGTTGAAGTATCTAATAACTCGGGCAGCTGTAATTCCGTCTCTATTATATCCCTTATTTCACCATCTTCTCGTACACTTTCAATGGAATTTAAATCTTCTGCAGCCATTTCTCTCACTTCTGATTGTGCTTTTTGTTTGAGCAAAACATCTTCTAAAGCTTTCTCTCGCGACTTTATTAACGCCAATTGCTCTCGTATTTTTTTGGGAGTGTCAAACGGAGAATTTGAATATTTCAAAGCCTTTATTAATCGAGAGAGCAGTGCATTGTCGATGATAATGTTATCTGAACAATCTAAAAATAATTCATTAATATAAAGAAATTGAAGTAATCGTTTGACTATGTTTCTCTTCTCATTCTTACCATCATATTCCCTTAATTTTTCTAATATCTCCAACATTCCCTGCCTTAGGGTATCATTTTCTTGTTGAATCTCTTGAAATTTGTTTTCTAAATTATATTCATTGGGATCTTGTAGTTCTATTCTTAAATTTCCCTGACATTGACTACAAGCTGTTACTATTAAAGAAGTTTCTCTTGAATTGCTAGAGTCTTCCACTTCACCCACTTCTTTAGTGGTGGGTGGATTTGTTGAATAATGATTCGATACTTTTTGGGGGGACTTTTTGTGTATTATTGCGGCCTTCGTTCGCACAGCTTCACTCGCTTGCTCTTCGGACGGCTGTTGTATATTTTTGTTTGGTTGCACTTCCATAAGTTGCTTCCTAAAAACCATTTAATAGGCGAAGTAATTAACACCTTGTGTCCACAAGTCAGGCAGGCGACTCGTCTGTAAAATTTTGTATGAAAATCACTCAATAAAATCAGTGCTTTTCAAATAAATTTTCTACTCAAGTCGACCGTCGGGATTCTGGAAACACTGGGTAAAGCAGGCTTGATTTAAAATATTTTATTTTTCTTTGAAAATGAGATAAAATTATATATTTTCTTTGAGCAAAATGAATGGAATTTTTGATAAGTTTCTGTGCCCTCTTCTCGCACTTAATCATAAACATCACAAACACATTTCAAAGTTATTCTTTCCATTTAAAATCTGTTTTTTTTTAGTGTATAACTTTGAATTGCAATATGCACACTGGCAACTTCATGCCCAAAGCGAATTCATCTTAGATGGTCGCAACTGCAATTGCAATTTGAATATCCGTAAGATGTCAACAAAAACTTTCCAGTATATTTTTTCACATCAAAAGTGTAAATTTATTTTTCAAAGCGAATTGTGCTAAATATACCCAAGGCAAATTCATATAAGCTCAATTTGCTTGCAAAAATTTCAACTTTTAATGTTAAAAAATGTACTGAAAAATGTGTTTTGCCATCTAACGTGTGTTTTGACATCTAACGTGAGAGATCTAATATACATCGAACGTATATCAAATAAAATTTTTTTAGTGAATTTTTTTTGTCATCAACAGTATAAATTTTTCAAAGCGAATTGAGCCGAGTATAGATTATAAAATTGGTAGAATCGCTCAATTCTCTTTGAAAAATTCATATTCGCCAATCAACACACATTTTTTAGTAAATTTCTCAAAGCGAATATGCCTTGACCTGGGATGACTAGATCACTTGTTGTAAATTAGCCTGGGAAACTACGTATAAAAATTGTTGACCACAAAAAATACATAAAAAATTAATTTAGTAAAGTGCGACTGTGACTCGCACACGAAGGTTTCCGTATATATGTAAATAATACTGTACGAACTTTAGCCTATATAATCGAATATCTTACCTGATGTAGAAATTTTTTAAAAAATTTTAAGTACCCCGTAATTTTTTTTCCCGTTTGTGGCGATTTTGTTTCGTTTTAGTGCTTTTTATTAGTTTTGGCGGTGTTTTTGGGATTTTTTTTCGGTTTTTGACGTTTTTTCAGTTTTGGCGTTTTTCCGTTTTGGCAATTTTTTTTAGTTTTCTTCGCGATTTAATTCAGTTTTCATCGATTTTTTAGTTTTTGCCATTTTTTGTTTGTTTTGTCAATTTTTTTAGTTGGGATTTTTTTTAGTTTTGGCTTTTTTTTTTGGTTTTGTCGATTTTTTTAGTTTTGGCCTTTTTTTTTGTTTTGCCGATTTATTTTTTTAATTTTGTCGAATTTTTTTTAGTTTTAGATTTTTTTAAAATTTCAAGAGTTTGCCTCTTATCGTTTCCAAGATACAGCAAGTTGTCAAAATTACAAAGTAAAAATTACATTAACTGATAGAATACCCTGTAATTTTGAGTTTCTTAATTTCAGTGTTAATTTGAAAATGTTAAGTGTATCTGTATTTAATTATCTGTATTTTACATAACATTTCAACATGTTTCGTTGCTCGCTTTAAAATATCCTTTAATTTTTAACTATCGTATAATTGTAGATATTTAGTGAAAATTTCAAGACCGTAACTCTTACGTTTCTCGAGAAAACAGACTGTGACAGACAAACACACGGACTGACTCACATCGTACCGAAAACAATAGGGTTCCTTTTCACCTTTGGAGTACGCAAGGAACCCTAAAAAAGAAAACGAAACTGAGTATGCAAACCATATTCATACCATGTCGCCCCAATGCGCCTTGATGCATTTTTTGAGGCTGATTCAAATCACAAGCGGCGCAAAGAATAATCCGCTCTATCGAGACCACATGGTATGAATTCGTATACTAAGAGTAAGCATAATAATATATGTAGTTGCCAGATCTGACAACTTTATCAGATTTTAATACCGGGCGTATACATACTTTAAGGAAAAAAAACACGCATTTAATTTAAATTCCTACCACCTTCCTTGCTTAGTTCAAAATTTACTTTACTTTAAAGACTTTTAGTATTATTTAAAAATTTGTTTTACCTTAAATCAGACTTATCCATTTGCAATTGCAGTCGCATTTCCTCGGAGGCTCTCAATTTCAAAGTTAATTTTTCTATCATTTTCTCTTTGCTACGCTCCTTGGCTTGTAAATTTTTAGCCGTAAGTATCACATCTTCAGGAATATTCAGACGTTTTCGTAACAAATTATTCTCTTGGGCTATTTCATGCATCGAATTCAGTTCCATCACCAAAGCTCTGATTTGTTTATCTCTCGACTGCAATTTACTTTCCAAAGCAGAACATTTGCGTAAAGCCGATATTAGGCCGTCTTCGCCTTTTTGATAAGCTGTCAAAGACTTAACAGCTTCCAAGGCTTGTTTAGCTTTGAGGGCACTTTCCTCTTCGGCTTTTTGTAACATATCAGAAAGTTCTTGACACTTTTCATTGCCAGCCTTTAAAGCCAATTCCACAGTTTTACAACATGGACGTTGTTTGCGTGGATTGCGTTCTTCTTCCTTCTCGGCCGTTAATCTATTCATAAGTTTCGTGGAAGCAATCATTTCCTCAGCCATCATTTTGATTTTACTCTCCAGTTGTTCTATTACTTTATCGCGCGATTCTAAGGACTATTTTCACAAAAAAAAAAAAAACCTTAAAATTATAATGTAATACAGGCAGTATATTTATGTATATCAGGGGGCAAACTAGGGCACTCGATATCGAACAAAATTTTGAAAATATTTCAATAGAGTTTATATGGAAATATTTCAAAATTTCGAATGGCGCAATTTGCCTTCAGTATTTTTGACAATGGCGACCATGGGCACTTATTAAGGGAGCAGTTCTCTATTTTACTCATAATTTATACACGAAATTGTGAACTGCTCTGTATTAATAAGTGTGTTTTGAAGAACGCCGATTTCAACCAGGCACCGCCATTTAACCCTTTTCCCGGCATTGGGCTCGAAACACACACTCAACTCACACTCTCTTGCTCAAAGTCGAAATTATATGCTAAATTGAGCGGTATGCTGAGAATGCCTGCCTGATTTAAGTCATGTTTTAGACACGCCAGTTTTTCTTGTAGCAAGTCTCTTCAGTTCTCTTTTGAAACTGCTCGTTTGTTTACACAGAGACAGTCTGTTTACTCAATTTTCGTATTGTGCTAATGCAGCGATTGAAATAACAAAGGGCATTGAAGTAATTTCTCGGTAGAAACAAGTCTGTACCCCTCTTTTTTCTTCATTCTCCTCTCTCTCTCTCTCTCTCCCGTAAACTTAGACTTGCTTCAAGAAAAACTGCCCTGTCTAAAACATGACTAAACATACCTGCTGCAATTTTTGTAACTCCTCTTGTTCATACAATTGCTCACTGTCTGCCTTGGCTTCGGTTTCCTGCTTCTGACTGCCAGTATCTTCTTGGAGTTCGTTTTTATTACTCCTGAACTTCTTCAATTGTTTGTCTTTCTCTTCTAACATGCGCTGCCAGGAAAGAGCTTTCGCTTCTAACTTTTCAACAAACTCTTTTAAATCGTGTTCGCTCTTTTCTCTCTCATCTTCCAAATATGTTATGTTGCCCTCCAAGCGTGATATTTCTATATACAGATCTTGTACAGATTCTTTTAGAGCTATTTTCTCACTTTCCAAAAGTGTTATGTCGGCTTTCAGTTGCAACTGAGTATCTTTGGCCTGCTGGAAATCTTTTTCCAATATCAAAATCGTTTTGCACTGCTCGATGTTTTGATTTTGTAAAGACTTTATGAAAGAGAGATGGGATTGGGCTTAATAAGAATTTCTTTAAACAAAATTTTGTTATTCAAGAAGAAAATTGGATTTCGAGTCTAAATAAATATTGACTGCTGTACGCCTGCAGTTTAATTTGTCCATCTCACTCACCTCGATTTCTTTTAGCAAACGCTTAATGTGTTTATTCTTGGTATTGATGCTACGTAGCAGCGTCTCCTGTTTATCTAATTCGGATAAGGGATCCGATGAATCCTTGTCGCTGACATCTGCATTGGCAACCTCGCGTAAACGAGTTTGCAAGGAAAAAATTTCCTCAGTTAACTTTTAGAATTAAAGAAAGAAAGAAGACTTTACTTTAAGTTATAAATAATTAAACGGCTAATGCTGAATCATCACCTCTTTTGTTCTATTTTTATATTCAAGTTTTTCATCCTCCAAACTGCCCACCATGCGCTTGAGTTTTTCGTTTTCTTTGAGTAAACGCTCGTTAGGGAATTCTGTATAAACAAGATTTTGCTTATATATTTTTAAACTTTTGTATGCTGAACATATGCCTACCAGAACTGCTTTCTTTGACTTTCGTCTCCTCCAGTTGTTCTTCCAAATCCTTAATCTGCTCGCCTTTATATTCCAATACAGCCAATGTCAACTGCAAAGTCTTTCGTAATGATTTTTTAGGCAACTCTTCTATGGCCTCTGACAGCTCCAACAGCGTTTCGTAAAGTTCTTCTTTCTGTTGTGTGGAGAAATCTCGAAATTTTCTTACCGAAACCGCTTCGGGTAATTCCATTTTTATTTTTCTTGATTTTTTTCTTACTTTAATTAATATTAAAACTTTAAAATTACAAATTTTTTATTTTTTTTGACGTTAATGAATAATCAAAAGGATGTGTGTGTACTTTTTTCCATGCTCTTTTTCCCTTATTAAACTGAGTGATTTCATGTTACCTTGACTACGATTTCACTCAAAACACAAGTGTCAAGTTGCTGGCGCGGAGGGTTTGTGTTTGGAGGTAAATATACGGTTGGTTGTGGTTGTCAACGGTTAAATGATTTACATGGATTATTTTGGTTTTGTTTTGGCCGTTAACGCTTTTTATTTTGATTCTTCTTCGTTGTTTAAATAACAAAACACTACGCATTTTTCTGATGTGCATTAGTGTCCCTTTGTATCAGTTGTTGTGGGAAAGTTCAAGTGATGAAGGCATAGTCACTGGTCACTGAACTATAACGACTCCTCAGATACTAATCCTAATGCAACATCAGAGTGCCCTCCCTCGTTGTGTAGCAGAATCATGGGCGAAGTAAAATAAACAATAAATTAGCTATTAAACACAGCTTAAAAAAAGAATAATACTCCTCATTTAAAACCAGAGGCGATGCAACACTGCATTATTCTTTCACCACCTATCTTCTCTATCACTATTCCTTTCCTAAAGAAGGTAACACCTAATAATATAGGGTGTTTTTTATTGAGGTATAGAACTTTAAGTTGGCATCACTTTTTTAACTCGCGGCCATTTTGTCAGCTGTCAAGTGATTAATATTTAGTTTGGTTTGCCATTTCATCATGAACAGGTTGACAAAAGAACAACGCTTGCAAATCGTGCAAATTTATTTCGAAAATAATGGTTCAGTTCGCGAAGTTTACCGCAAGCTCCGTCCATTTTATGGTCGACATAATCGTCCATCAGAGCAATTAATTCGGTTAACCTGTCAATTGGCCACCAAGATCGTGTGATTTGACACCATTGGATTATTTTCTTTGGGGATATGTGAAGTCGCTCGTCTACGCCAACAAACCAGAAACGTTAGGGGACTTGGAAGCCAACATTCGTGGCGTTATTGCCAACATACGGCCCCATATGCTCGAAAAAGTGGTTGAAAATTGGACCTGTAGAATTGGCTTTATTCGAGCCAGCCGCGGCGGCCACATGCCCGAAATCATATTTAAACGTTAATGGCATAAAATTATCCTTCCAATAAAGCCAAATTGATGGACATTAAAACGATTTTCTTGTGTTTTATTTCAATTCGAAGTTCTATACCTCTAAAAAAACACCCTATAGTAGTAGGCATTCATTGCCTTAGGGTTACTTCTCTTAAAAAAGAAATAGAATAGCATGGACGAATAATTTCAGTTTTTGTGGAAACCCTAATGCAATTGCCAGTAAAAATTAACGACAGATGAGGATTCACACTGAAAAAGTTAGGGCTCTCTTTCTTAAAAAAATTCTTTAATATGTGATTTGAGTTTTCAAGACACAAAACATAATACGAGTGGACATTGTGACACCAAACTAACGCCAAAGAATTCTTTACCATTTTTTTTATTTTACGGAGGCGCTATAACAATAAGTTTTTTTTTGGGCTAAAAATATGTAAATCTCAAATTTAAAACACAATTTTTAATTAATAAAATGTTTTTTTTTTATAATTAATCAGCCCCATTAATATTTTATTTCATTTTTGAGTAAAGCAATATTCAATAAAGAAAAAATATAATGAATAAAAATTTGTTTTCTATTTTTATAGTTGTATTTACCATGACATTCTCTCATTTTTTCTTGACATTCACCATATGTCAAGTATAAGGACTAAAGGCTCAATCAGAGGTGCCATAACCATAACCATAAAAAACAGCCGTTCGAACCAAACTAATGGACAACACTGTATTTGATTATAGGTGACTGTGGTTAGTAAAGCGGTTTCTCAAGGCAGGGATAGTCGAAGCTGGAAATTTGGATTTTTCATTAATTTTCTTATTTTTCACAAGGGGTGACTATTTTCGCTGCTTGTAATTTGAACATCCGTTGGATGCCAACAAACACTTCTTAATAATTTTTTTAACATCCAAAAATATAAGGGCCAAACCCACGATGTCGACGACAACGTTCGACTTGTCGCACACTTACATTCAAAACAAAAACAAATTTTAATATTTTGTTGTTGTTTCAAATGTATGTAAGTGTGCGACAAATCGAACGTTGTCGATATCGTGGGTCAGGCCCATAAATTTCTCAAAGCAAATTGAACCACCGAGTGTATCTTATATGAATTTGCCTTGGCTTGCCCAATCATAATTACGAGTATTTAAATTTTATATAAAAACACAATGCGAATTCAATTGCAGAAATTGCAGGCAGGTTTTAATATTTTATTGCAAAATATATAAAATTATATAAAGAGTTTGCAAAGAACTAATTTTAAAACAAACGCTATTAAGTCGTTAAGTCTTCCGAATAAGAGAGCTCAATACTTTTTGCACAAAACATGGACTGATTTTCTTCATTTAACTGCATAAATCAGGGAGGCCCATTTCTTGATTTTTTTTATCAAACTGCAGAAGCATAAACTCATAAGTCACTATTGTAGCCATCATCTAAAAAAAAAATTCAAAACGTTGATTAAAGCAAGAATATGTATAAAAACACGACACAACAAAGTCAAACAAAAAAATTTATATAGCGTGTGTCGTCTGAACCATTTGTACAAGTAGGTTTGCAGTACTCCCCCCTTTTGTTTAAATTCTTTAAACATTAGATTTGTAATTTAGTTAATTAAAAATCTTTCATATTTAAGAGAGAAATTCATTCAAATGTTATTCGCTTCAAAACTAATATCTTAAAAAATAAATCTAGTTTAATGCATTAAACACATTGACCACAGCAAACTATGCGAACACACAAGTTTAAACGTCGCCAGCTGCATTTTTCGCCTTGTAGCCAGCTATTTGATTATTTTGGAGACGGCAGTACCACCATCACAAACAGCTGATATTGAAGTATAATTACATTTTTCCGTAGCATCAGCTTCAAATAGTTCACATGTATAAAAATAATTAAAATGTACTTATATCACGTAAAAATATAAAATCAAATCAACTTTATTTTTTAAATGAATTTTTATATGATTTTTTCTATTAAATAATATCCAATATCTTTAAGCTGTTATTAATTTCACATTTGGTATTATATTGGCAGCACTGCATTTGCTCATTGTAGCCATGGTAAAATTATACAAGGTGCTTGCACCACTACAGCAAAATTACAGCAGCAAAAAACACACGCATTTTGTTGGTAGAAACAAACGGATAATTGTCAGAAACAGATGTCTTTTGTTTTTAAAAACAGAAATCACAGGGTAACTAAAGTACAATTGCAGACGCGGCATTCATGCATGATTAAAGTCATTCAGTGTTGCCAATATATGTGTAATACACAGTGTGTAAATTCTACTCTCATGTGTAGGCCATGTAATGAGATGCATGTGTGTGTGTGTGTGTGTAATTATACTTTGGGTTCTATTTTTATTTATTTTTGTTTTAATATTAACCTACACGAAAGATGTGTAGTGTAATTTTCTTCAATGTGTAATTAGAGACACAGCTATGTGCAAATTCATAATCGTAATCATTTTATTCACACACATACACTAACATTTTTGCAGCTTGTAAACAAAGTTTGACAACTTTCTGCATTGTATACATAACAGGCTGGGCTTGTGCATGTACCTTGTATAATTTTACCATGATTGTAGCCAGCAAAAATAGAAATCAGTCTATGGCATTTAGCGACGTCGCAATAGTGTGTACTAGTGGCAACGTTTGTCATTTCCGATATTTTTCGTTGTGAATGTGAACGGCGTGCTCAAATTTTACAAACGATACCACAAAATGACATCACAAGAAATGCCAGATGTGTACACTCAGCATAAGTTGTTCACACTTGGGTGTTTAAACATCTCAAATGAAGTGTTTAAGAATTAAACACTTCGTTAAACACGTAAATGGAGTATGCTCAGTCCGTTTTTTGATAACTCTGGCAACTTTATGTTGTTATTAAATTGCGGCACGTGAAAAATTATTTGGTAAACAAGTAATTAGTTAAAAAATACTCAATTATTTACACAAACATTTGTTGTTTGAAAATAATAAACCATAAGAAAAAAATACAATAATTTACTGACAAAACGTCAACCTTAAACATCTCTAATGTAATGTGAACGGTTGTGTTTAGTTTTTTAAAACACTTGCCTTAAACACGCTTAAGACCATAAGTGTGAACATACAAAAGTGATCGTGTTGCCGCGAAAATAAGCATTTTGATATAAACACATGTATTAAATTTTTGACAGGTTGTAGTCGGTAGCCTGCTGTGACAAATGTGTTCAGTCTATGATGATGATTTTGTTGGCTGCCTTGTAAATCATGGACGCTCATAAGTTTTACCGCTGCTTCTTATTGACAGAAGTACAAATTTATTTTTGATATTTCTGTCAATTTTAACATATCGCACACTAAATCATAAACAAGAGACACAACTGAACAAAATACCAAATTCAGGAGTGGCAAGGAGACTCAAGTATGCAACATAAAAACAGGCTTAACGGTATTTTTAACCGACTTCAAAAAAAAAAGGATGAAGTTCTCAATTCAATTCGTCTGTATTTTTTGTTTGTTATGTTACTGTAAAAATTCTTTTTTTTGTCTGATAGGGTATGGCTTACATTTGGTCCCGTTGTAAAAAAAGTAATCGAGGACACGCCCACAAATTTTTTTATTTGATTGCATGATATTTTATTTATTCGATTGCTACGAAACTTAGCCAACACATTGGGCTCTCGACACAATATCGAAGTTGAAAAAATTGGCCTGACCTCGAAAAATTATACAATCTTCCATTGAAAAAGTGGGCGGGGCTACTCCTATTAAATTTTAATATTACATATACATATATCACGTGCTTGTATTGAACGAATTTTTAGAAAACTTGGCGCACACCTTGAGCTCTGAAAAACACTTAATCTGGTGCTAAAAAAAAGTAGGCAGGGCAACGCCCATAAAAATTAAATATTATATTTCACGCGCTTATACTTTATAGATTTTTACGAAGCTTGACACACGCCTTGAGCTCTGAAAAACACTTAATCTGGTGTTCAAAAAAGTGAGCAGAGCAACGCCCATTAAAATTTAATATTATATTTCACGCGCTTTTACTTTATCGATTTTTACAAAACTTGGCACACACCGTAAGCTCTGAAAAACACTTATACTGGTGTTCAGAATGTGGGCGGGGCAGCCCCCATTAAAATTTAATATTATATTTCACGTGCTTCTACTTCATGGATTTTTACGAAACTTGGCATACACCTTCAGCTCTGAAAAATAATTAGTCTGGTGTTCAAAAAAGTGGGCGGAGCAATGCCCATTAATATTTTATATTACAGTTTACGTGCTTCTACTCTATCGATTTTTACGAAACTTGGCACACACCTTGAGCTCTGGAAAATACTTCGTCCTGTGTGAAAAAAAGTGGGCGGGGCTATGCCCATGAAAGGTTTGTTATAAGTTATATGTACTTCTACTTATCTGATTCATTCATGACATAATATTATGCTTAACGAAGTGGGCGGTGCCGTGCCCATTAAAGATTAATACTATATTTCACGTGCTTGTATGTACTTAACCGATTTTTACGAAACCAAATAAACATTTTGAGCTCTGAAAGCGATGTTGAATTTAGAAAAGTGGGCGGACACTAATAGTTGCGAAATTGGGCGTGATTATGTCACCGATAAATAAAATAAAATGTTTTATTTAACTGAATCTTAATTATTTTGAAATTTTGTCGTTTCAGTTTCTTTTTCGAGTTTAACATATTCTTCAAGAAGCATGTGTTGCAAAAGAACTGTTCAGTTGACTGGTTTATGAAAAAACAAAACCATTTTGATAATTTTGATTGATTTTGTGTGCGATATACATTAATTGGTTTATGGATAAGGCCATCAATGTTAATTTCAAAGTTTGAGAGCTTTTTGATACTTGCGAAATGGTATAAAAACTCTAATGCATGATGAATCATCTTTAGTCTATACGTACTAAACATGTACAGATGTATTTATTATTTACATTTGATTACTTGTAAAGGGTATATAAGATGCGACACAGCCGAATACAGCACTCTTACTTGTTATTTTTTATGTTGTGCAGTGTAACTAAGATCAACAACATTAACTCACCCCAAAAAAGCTTTGTCGTGTAACCCCATAGAAATGTTTGCCCGTCAAACCGATGTATTCATTCAAAATTTGTGCTCTAAAACGTTGAACCTCTTCGGTCCAACAACCACTTGGTACCAAATATAAAGTTTGCAGCGGCAATACTGCAGCATCGTGTATTCTAGAAGCAAACATAAAGACACAGGCAGTGCGACTTAATAAAAATACTAGAGAAAACCAAAAGTAAATGTAATTAATGAGGTAGCGAAGTTTCCTATAAATTAAAAATTACTCAAATTAAAGGAATTTTTTTTATTATTAATTACTAAATATACTCACGTAAATATATTTAGTAAACTATTGCAAATAAAATACATATTATTAAGAGATGATAGAAGTACAATTGTCGATAAGTGACCATTAACTTGTTCCATAAATTCACACAACACGATGTGTTCTCGGCGTATTTTATACCAAACAGCATCTGGCACATACTAACATAAAAAATAAAAAAAAAACAGCTATACTTTATAAAGTCCTTAATTAAGGTGCAGCAAATTTTTCGACTATTTAGTAAATTAATTAAAATGTGACACAGTACAAGTGGAGGGGTGTTTTGGGTATTAAACGACTTGAGAATTCCATATTTTTAATAATATTTTTATAATTCTCTATATGTGTGTGTGTATGTATTTACATATGTACGTATGTACCCTGTCGGAGAATGTGTGGTTGACTACAAAAATAGTTAACTTATAGTTAACTTTTCTTAGACTGACTGAAAGCTAACTGCAATGTCATCCAGAACAAATCCAAAATTAATTCGTAAGTTGAGTACGTAATCGAATTTGGTGAGAGCCAACAAATTTATTCTCAGCTACTTTGAAACTCATTTCAGTTTTATATTAACATTTTGCTGTTATTATTTTAGATGGTACCTTGGCTGTGTAGTTAGCGCGTTGAGTACGCAACGTGTGATGATACATGTTCGAACCCCAGAAAAATTTTTTAAATTTACTGACTTCCAGGTGATTTAAAAACGCCAACTTTAAGTTAGCTGAAAGTAAGGCAGAGTGAGACAATTGACTACTGCCTAGGACATCGCAATGTTAAAATAGTCAGTTGATTACATTGAAAAGTAATCCAAGTGCCAGTCAGTACTAGTTGCGAAATAGTTAGCTGAAAGTTAGTTTAAAGTTAACTTAATTTCCGACAGGGTATATGTTAAGGTACGGTCACACTTCGGCAACCAATGAAATACCTTTTGATTCAGACACATGCTTATTAAGTTAAACAGTTTCCAATAATATTTGATTTTATGACATTGTTTATTAGTTACGTACGAGTATGAAACTGTTTAACTTTATAAAAAAGGATTTCCTGTAGGATTTAGTAGTTACGCCTTTTTGAGCAAATGTTTGCCAAGGAGCTTTAATAGGAAAAACAATTGTTTTCGGTGTGTAAGCAGACATATCGTCAGCCCATTATTGGTTTGACCCACCGAACCATTTAAAAAAAATGAATTAGTTATCGGGTATATATACTCCGAATATCTCCTTTCTGAATCCAAAACATGTTCCGCGCAATTAATTATGGCTTCTCAGATATTTAGCATTCATTTTGCTCCATTTCAACTATTTTAAGGTTTAATAAGTACTGTTTTGCTGTACATGCCGGCTCCATGAAAAATCGCCCAAAACAAAATCGCCCAAAAATAAAAATGAAAAATCGCCCAAACTTTTTTCATATAAATTTTTTTTGCCCAATTTTTCATTTTATGGGTGATTTTTAATTTTGAAATTTTGGGCGATTTTTCATATGAACAATCGCCCAAAACCAAATCGCCCAAAAAACAAAAAATTAAAAATCGCCCAAAAAGTTCTTCATACAAATTTTAAGTAATTTTTCATATAAAAAATCGCCCAAAAATTTTTAAACATTTAAAAATTAAAACGAAAAAAATACACCCATAAAATCTGGCAATCTGAAAACTTTATTAGACAGGAAAACTTTGCGAGGCAGAAAATCTTTATTAGGCTGCGCCGTGTCGGGAAACACCATGGTGGAGAAAATCCTTAAGCCCGGCCGATGGCAGGCAGTGCAAGACATCGTTATAAAACAGGAAAAACGATTTTATGCACTACCGGCCTTTGGCCGGGCTTTTTTAAATTTCTTAGTAATAAATGTAAAATTAATTCCTTTTATTCATAATTTTATTGCAATTCATTAAGAAACGAATATTAGTTATGCTTTTCTATAACTTTTCTTTTTTTTTTAATATAAAAATGAATTTTTTTGGTATTTTTAATTTTGGACGATTTTTTCTTTTTTTTTTGGTGATTTTTCATTTTGAAGCTTTGGGCGACTTTTATTTTTTTTTTGGGTGATTTTTCATTTTAAAATTTTGGACGATTTTTCATTTTTATTTTTGGGCGATTTTTCATTTAGCCGTACATGCCACAAATTGGCGTATGCGTCAAATTCTTCATACAAAAACATTTCTATAGGGTATACTTTGAGAAAACTTCAAGTAAACCTTCTTTATCGGTTTTCTCCATTCCGACTTTTTGGCATATGCTCCAAACCAATAATGGGCTGATGATATGTATGTATGTATATTGCTTGAAAAATCAATACCTAGTTAAAAAATTTTACTTACACAACTCGCAAAATCTTCTACACGAGCATTAAACTGATGGAAACGCGTTGCCAGTCCCAAACTTATGGCAATTATGAAGAAATCCAAAAAATTCCACACAAATGTAAAAGCGCTGTCCAAAAACTTCAGAAGAAAATGTAATGAAAATGAAATGCAAATGTTAATAAATATGTACATAAACAAAAATTTAAAAAAATGCTAATACATATAAAATTATAATTAAATAAGAAAATTAAATACTTGAATAAAGCCTGGTACTCTGTTCGAAATTTCATGCGAAATGTTGACATAATCCATATAAAAAAATTTCAAATGAAATATTCATGAAAAAATGTTGCAAAACTTGTACTCTGTTCAACTCGTGAAAAATGTATGAAATGTATCTGGCAACATTTTCTTGCAATCTGCGAAATAATGTGACTGGCATTTATTTCGCGTGAAATATTGACAGCTGGTGTTTATCTGTACAAAAGTCGATCAATGTTGCATCTTCTAACCAATAAAAACGATTATTTTTTGGAAAAAGTAATGTGGGCATCACTTGTTACGTGTCAAATTTTTCACGCGAAATAATCAATGTTGCTGAAAAATTTTCACAACTTCGAACAGAGTACTAGGCTTAAGGCAGTAAATGAATTGTGTATACCTTTCAGCACTCAAACAATTTTTAGTTTTGAGAGCAAACTGCAGGTATTTTTTGTTAATTTTTGAATTGCTTGTCGATTATGTTTTGAGAAATAGAAATAAAAGCCACTAAATAGCATATAAACGATTTTTTTTACACATTTGAAAAGTATACAAAATTCATTAAAAAAAAAATTTAAATAAAAACATCTCAATTCTTTCACAAAAATTTCTTCTATGAAAATTTTTTTAAAATTTCTTTTTTGTGTCTGAAACCACAAAATGAAATAGGTTGTATGTAAAATATATACAAATGCATAAACAGCCACAAACATATTGCTGGGAAAATATGCAAAGGCGTCCTGAAACAAATCCATCTCTAGGTAATCCATGAAGGTGTAACGCTTATCTCCAGGATGGCAATGTAAGCGACGCATACGAAAATTATAATAACCGGAAGCGTAAAACAAACAATACTCCACTATATGCACGTACAAACGACATAAGATGGCAAACATGCACATGGCAGCATGCACGTCGAGTAGTGAGTTAATAAATGTACATACATACATACATATGTACATACATACGAGTATGTGCATGCAAAGAAAGATTAAATAATAAAATTAACTTTAATTAATCAGTATAATATGAGAATAAAGGATATATGTATATAGCAAGCTTTTGCTGCAAGATACTCATAACGTTAAGCAACTTGTTTTACCGAGAATGTGTGTGAAAGTTTTCAATTTATTAACAAATCAATGGTAAAATAACATATGAATTCCATTGCTGCAATAGGTCCATAATACAGGGTGTCTGGTGGCAAATTTATATTTTTAAATACGATTATTTCAAAAAGCAATAAACGGTGCGGAGGGAGGGTGGCGCCGTTGGAATTATCGATTGTGCGGATTTGTAAAGGTAGAGGTCCATAGCTCGCTTTTTGCGCGTTATGCTTTACACGCGTTTCATCCTCTTGTTTCATTCTATACTTTGTTCGCGTTGAGTTACATGCACTGCTTTTCATGCGCCATTTTATTTTTGTTTTGATCAGCTGTGTGCGTTTGTTTATAAATACTTATAAAGAAAAAATGGAGAGTGAAATCGAGTTTTTAAAAGAATTTGTGGAGTTAGTCGTAAAAGTAATCGATAACTAATATGCAAAATTTGTTACTGAGAAAAGTGTAGTGAAAAGTTAATTAAAATACGTCGCATTAATGAAAATATTCACATATTTTATTAAACAAGTTTTTTTTTACTAAGAAATTTTTTTTATTGAAAAAAAAAGAAAAAAATTATCCACGGCAAAATAATATTTATCGATAACGTAAGAAATAAAGTATTATTTAACATCTTTAGCATTCAAGAACAGCTGACTTTCTTTCATGGTGCTTGTAACGCGTACAAAAGTAGACATACTTTTTGCTTTGAACGCGCCTACGCGTTCTGCGCTTTTTGCAATATAACTTGTCACATACTATTACATTGATTCTACTTTTTTGACAGATGCATAGAAAGCGTAACGCGCAAAAAGCGAGCTATGGACCTATACCTTTAGTCACGATGTCGCAGTGGTCGAGAGATCATCGCGCGTACATTTTTTAAGAGTAAGAGCATAGACAACAACCTGCCGCCCTGTTGCCTTGCTGTCTTCAAAAGAATCACTCTCATATAAACATGTGTATTCTATCCTTGACATTTTGTAGTCGCTAGTCTGCTGTGGTGAATGAGTTTAATGCATAATGATTCTTACGTCGTCGTCGGCAATTTTGTTCAAAGTTCGGTATTTGGCGAATACGCGATGGACCGAGTGCAAATTTATTTCGTCCATGGGTGCAGAGATTCCGCGCAACTGCTTCGGATATGAATGCCCCACGGCCAAGGCCCAGTCGATCTTCAAGGACTGCCGAAAACATTGAACTGGTTGCAAGCAGTTTACGTGAAAATCCGCGACTTTCCATACGGAAAAGAGCAGTCTCACTGGAACTTCCAAGAGGGTTTATTCGTGAAATTTAAAAAAAAGGATCTGAAGTACAATCCTTTTAAAATTCAAATCGTTCAAAGACTGAAAGAAAGTGAGTTTGATTTACGCAAAAATTTTTTGTGAAACGATGTTGGAGCGTTTTCGCACTGTAAATCCTATTTTTTTTTTGGAGCGACGAGGCTCATTTTCACTTAAACGGCCACGTCAACAAGCAAAACTGCCGTCACTGGTCTCCAAGAATCCGCAACCCTCGATTGAAACATCAAAAACCATTGCATTGCATTGCCCCCAGGTAACTGTTTGGTATGCCTTATCCACGCATGAGATAAGGCATAAGGCATTTTGTTTGATTTAAAATTTGATGATCTTTTTTGGTTTATTTTTGGAGCGCCTCTATTATTTATTTTTTAACTTTAAAAAAATTCAAAAAACAGTTATTGCGTGTTTTTAATAAATAAATTTAAAGAACTGTCACATCGCTTTTTAAGTGTTGCCCTATTTACGTAAAATATTTTCAAGAATGCCACATCTATATTGAAAACAAAGTATGGCATTTCTAGCTAAATTGACAACTGTTAATCCATCACTGAAAAACAGCATGGGCGGTTATACCCCGTTTAAATTTGTTTCTTGGTTAACTCAAACGTATGTTAAACTAAGTTTAACTTATTAGTAAAAAACTAGCCCTTAATGAGCATAAATTTTTGCTCCTCTGTTACCAGTATAATGAAGAAATAACCTGCCATTATAGTATTTTTTTGTACTGTAATTTTTTTTTTAAATAAAAATTAAATTCAAAAACATTTGGCTTCCCAGTGTTAAATCAATGCTAGTGATTGGTGTGACGCGGTCAGCCAGACACTATTCTAGGCGCTGTTGCCATACAACAGAAGCTGCTATGGGCACGGACATAGCAGCAGCAAGGTGCAGATATAGAACAGGGATAACTACTATGATCGAAGATTGCAACCTATGTGCCTTGTGGAGTGGGCACTGGTTCATTCTTAAGGGTGCATGGGGGCGATGGAAGCGTCCAACCTTCACCCGGTGTTAAGACCACCGTGAGATAAGACCGTAAAGGCAGGTGCTCACGTAAATCTTGAACACATCTGTCAAAATTACATTTACTGATCCTTTAATTTTGATTTTTTCCAAACTTGAGTATGAAGTAGACATAAAAAAATAAAAATAAAAATGTCAAGTGCTCGAAAAACTATTTTCGCTGTTTGGTGATTTTTTTTAGTTTTGGCGCTTTTTCTTAGTTTTTGCGCTTCTACAGATTTTCCGATTTTGGCATTTTTTTGGTTTTAGCGTTTTCTTTTTAGGTTTGGCGATTTATTTTAGTCTTAGGGAATTTTTTTAAAGTTTTGGCGCTTTTAAGCTTTTGGCAATTTTTTCGGTTTTTGGCGATTTATTTTTAGCAATTTTTTTAATTTTAGCGCTTTGTTTTCGGTTTGGCAATTTGTTTTTCGGTTTTTGGCGATTTTATCACTTTTGGTGATTTTATTTTTGGGATTTTTTAGTTTTAGCGTTTTTGCAATATTCAAGAATTGACCTCTTACGGCTTCCAAGAAACAGCTAGTTGTCAAAATTGCATAGTCAAAATTACATTAACTGATAGAATATCCTTTAATTCTGATTTTTTTTTTAAATTTCAGTGTTACTGTGAAAATTTCAGGTGCATAGCTCTTACGGTTCTCTAGAAAACAGCCTGTGATGGACAGACAGACATCGTAGCGAAATCAAAAGGGTTGGTTTTCACCTTTGGTGTATGTAACTCTGTTCACAATTTCGTGCGATATGCTGTCAAATTACATGTACAGTAAAATCTCGGAAAAGTTAATCAAAATGTCCCAAGGGTAATTAACTTTTTCGAATTATTAACTTTTCCGAAGGTTTTTTAAATTTATCGAAATAAAGCTTAAAGCATATATTTCTGTAAATAATATTTTTATTTCATTTATTTTTAATATTATACATATGTATGTACATACTTATGATTAATTAAAAAATTTCAGTTATGTATTAGGTGTTGTGAAATAACTTTTTAAAGTTGTTTGTTTCTTGCTTTTGTTGTGGTAGGCTGCTACTAATTTAGTGCGTTTGAGAATCAAGTCTTCCACCTCATTTACATCATTTTTGAAGTATTTTATTAAATTATTTATGCTTTGGAGTGCTAAATTATAACTAACTTCCTTTTGTGGGCTACTTTGCTCGATATCTGAGTCAGAGCTATCAGAAGACAATTCGCATTCTACATCCTCTGTTGCTTGATCTTCATTCCAGCCTTCTACGTCATCTATGTTGATCTCCACATTATCGGCCACCTTCGAAAGTAAAACTTGAACTTCGTTAATTGAATTGTTGTATTCGCTGTTCAGTGCAATAAGCGCAGACAGTGGAATGTTGTCTTCGTCTTGATATTCATCATCATCCCACTTGTTTATTTTATTCCATGAGTTGCTGAGAACACTTGGCAACAATTCATCCCAAGCTGCCTTAAGCATCAATATGGCTTGTCGAATTGTATGTAACTTCAACATACGGTCAATTGAAATGTTTTCCTCTGCAAGCATGTTGCATAAAAGTTTATTTCGATAACCCAATTTGACCAATCTTATTGGATTTTGATCCATTGGCTGTAAAACAGGTGTGACGTTGTGCGGAAAAAGCATTGCTATAATATTGCCGTCCTCAGTTTTCAGTAAATCAATAGGCTTGTGTGCCGTGCAGTTGTCTATGAGCAACAAAGCCTTTGGTGGCAAATTATTTTCATGAGAAAATTTGCGGACCTGTAAAATTTTAAAGTTATTAGCTCTTATAGAAATGCACATGTATTTAACGAATTGCTGAATTTACCTGTTTGACAAATGAGTTATGAAACCAGTTATAAAAAAGTTTTGCATTCATCCATGCCTTTTGTGAACTAACGTACTCCAATGGGTTTTCAAATCCCTTAAAACAACGTGGATTAGCTGCTTTTCCTATCACCAACGGAGTCAATTTGTGCGAACCATCCGCATTTGCGCACAACAAAAATGTTATTCTCTCCTTGGCTATTTTCCTCCCTGGTGCGGTTTTTTCCGTAGCTGCGACGAAAGTTTTATCGGGTAATAAACGGTAGAAAAGTCCAGACTCGTCAGCGTTGTATATTTGTGATTCAGTGATCTTCATTTGGGCACATTTTGCCCGTAAATTATCAATAAAAGGTGTTATTCCTGCGGTATCGCTAGATAGAATTTCACCACACACTTTAAGAAAGCGAATACCGTGCCTTTTCTTAAAATTTGCTAGCCACCCATCACTCGCATTAAATTGTTTATTTGGTTAAAGCTTTTGGAAATCGACTCTAGCTCTTGCTTTTATCAATGGTCCAGTTACTGCACAATTACGGTCTCTTTGTTTTAAAAACCATTCATAAACACTTTTATCCAACTCAACATATTCTGCTTTATGTAGAGTTTTCCTTGGTACCTGTTCATATGAGTTACTCAAAGCTTCCAATATTTCATTTTTCTTTTTTTTAATTTTTGAGATAGCTGCTTCTGTTACTCCATAATCTAATGCCAATCTTTTACCACTAACACCTTGGACAATCTTTTTCAAAATTTCTGATTTTTGTAGAACAGTCAGTCTTTGCTGCTTTTTATTTTTTGTTGACATTTTATTCACACACTTTACTACGCACTTTAAATAATTTTTGTGCTTTTCACAACAAAGGCTAAAAATATTGTGAGACAAGAATTGCATTTTTACATAAAACAAATGTGCAATACGTATGTATGTATTCGTGAAGTACCGTAACTGAAAATATTTCTCTTTACTCAGAATTTTTCGTTTTTTTTTTATGCACGCTCTAAAAAGTTAATTAAAAATTAACTTTTTAGAGCGGCACGTGAAGACAGCCGCTCGATTAACTTTTCCGCGAGATTAACTTTTTCGAGACTTAACTTTTCCGAGATTTTACTGTACAAGTATTTGATATGAAATATTTGCGAATTAAACTTGCAAAAGTAGTACTCTGTTTTTATTGCGAAAAACACGTAAAATGTATCTGGCATCATGTTTTTCCATGCTAAATGACTCTGGCATCATTTTTGTTTCAGCTGCGAAACAACACGAGCAGTAACAATGTTGCATACTTTCAAGCAATAAAAGCAAGAAATTTATAAAAATACCGCGAGTTGGGCTACATTTAGTACATCTCAAATTTTTCACGCGAAATAATAAATGTTGCTAAAAAATTTTCACAACTTCGAACAGAGTATCTACTAGATTTAAAGAATAAAATACACGAGAAAAGAATATTTTTTCACGTCTTCATTGAGTTGTATGTAAATTGAAAACTTTACATTTTATGCAAAACTAGTTTTTTTTTGAGTTTTGACTAGGGTGATCGATTATTCGACTTTTTCCAGAAACCGGTTTTCGAAATTATGGTTTTTACAATTCAGGAAAAACCGGTTTTTTTAAGTTAGAAAATTATTATACAAAAGTTTTGATTTTAAATTGCTTTATTAAAAAAGGAGTTAACACTTCTTGTAAATACAATACAAAAAACAATACAAAAATTAAAGCTAAAACATAAAAATTAACTTTATATACTTATGTATATTGTACATATGAATGTATGGACAAGGTGGATATCTAACTCTATATAAAATATGAAGCAAAATGTCAACAAAACTAAAAAATAGTTTTTGCAAATGGATTTTGACATCCATTGCCCACCATAAGGCCAAATTAATTCGCCTCTGCTTCCACCTCATAAAATAATTTTGCTTTAATTTCATATTTCAGTAAGTGTTGCCATGGTCAAAAAACGCTTGGAACTTTTACATTGAAAAAAAAAATACTTAGGAAAATCAACAGAACACGTTGGTCTAAGTTTTAACATAGTAAACACTAATTTTATTGCAAAGTATACAAATAGGAAAGTATTCGAGTCAGCCGGTTTTTAAATTGTAAAAAAACCGGACTATTCGACATTCGAAAAATCAACATTTTGAAAAAACCGACAGCCATATTGTGAAAAAACCGGGTTTTAAAACCGGTTGAAAAACCAAGTCGATCACCCTAGTTTTCACACTATTGAACTAAACGACGCGATTACGAACTACATAATTTACTTTTGTTTTGTCGAATGTTTGCGGCGTCTTAACCATGATACAATTATACAAGGTACTTGCACAAGCCCAGCCTGTTTATGTATACAATGCAGAAAGTTGTCAAAAAACTTTGTTTACAAGCTGCAAAAATGTTAGTGTATGTGTGTGAATAAAATGATTACAGTGTTGCCAATGAATTTGCATATGGCTGTGTCTCCAATTACACATTGAAGAAAATTACACTACACATCTTTTGTGTGAGTTAAAATTAAAGCCATAATAAATAAAAATTATTCAGATTATACATGAATACATGGCCCACACATGAGAGTACAAATTACACACTGTGTAATACATACATATTGGCAACACTGAATTACCATAATCATGCATGAATGCCGCGTCTGCAATTGTGCTTTAGTTACCCTGTGATTGCTGTTTTTAAAAACAAAAGACATCTGCTTCTGACAATTATAGGTATATTTCTACCAACAAAATACGTGTGTTTGTTGGTGTTGCAATTTTGTTGTAGTCGTTCAAGTACCTTGTATAATTATATCATGGTCTTAAAATTTGTTTTTCTCTATCTGTGTTTCAAATTTCTTCTTACCTGAAGCTGTTATCCAAAAACCAATTAACAGTGTGCGTATTTGTTTCCGTATGGACCAGCTTGGTGGCTTATAAGGAGGCAAGTGAAACATCAAATCGATGCGTGTCCAATGTTGTATTAATTGTGGCCAATTTCTGGCTAAATTCAAAAAAATTATACAAATAATGAAACTGATATAGAAGAAGACGATGCTAACTGCAAAAGAAATATAAATGCAATAAATATCAATTTTTAGGGAAAAGAAGTGTATACTATATACATATTTTTTAAATGCAAGTGCTCGAATAAAATTATAATTTCCAATTCCATTGTTCTTACCTATATTTTTGGCATTTATGCCGTTTTTAAACATTTGTGCAGAAAAGTGCATCGCTTTTAATCCACCAAATATGAAGAAAAATACGGTTGTTGTCATGGCCCAGCAGGGTGCTTTGAATTTCAAACGATGCGGGTTGCAATTAAATGTATTCACCAGCGGCATTACGCCAAACATTTGCGCTAGAAATAAACCTGTAAAAGCAACCAATTCAATTCAAAAAAATACTTTTATGTGGTCTGTTGGTTTTAAGAATAAAACAATTTGAGAACGTTTCCAGCAAAGACAGAGAAATTAAAAAAAAATTTTTTTTTATTCATTTTGTACATGACAAAAGCCAACAGAAATATTTTTCCAGTGACAAAGAACACAAACAAAAGAGTGGGCTTTAATTTGAAATTTTTTTTTGGGGAATTGTGGGATTTAAATTAAATATTTTTATCGAAATTTTGCCCAAATTTAATATTTTACTTCTTCAGTTAAATATTTAATTTTGCTTAAAAACACATTGGCGCATATTCATAGTCGAAACAAAGCATACTTTAAGAGCTTAGAACCATTAGTTTACGAGGTGTGTTCAAAAAGTATCGCCAAATTTTGAATTTTCGCGGGTTACGTATATTCGAATTTTGATTTTTTTTACTTACGTCTCTCACTTATGCCGACAATTTCGGCCATATATACTCGTATATGGAATATAAAATCAAATAAACTTCACCTTCAAGACCAAAATCGCAAAAAATTTATTTTTTTTTACCTTTTTTCCTCTGTTCAGGTCCATAGGTAGCAAACCGTTCAAAATTCAAGGGAACAATCAACTACAAAAATGTACCTAAGATCTCAATAAACAACTTTCTAGAAAATTTCGAAACAAATGAAATTAAATTTTTTTTTTTCGGGAAATTCAGTATTTTTTTTGTCAAGTATTTAAGCTCAACCGTATCTCATAAACTGGTGCATCTAATTAATCATTAAATTTATTCTCATATTTTTTTTTATTATTTTTATCCACTCACATGGCCTTAGAGCACCATGAAAAGTATCCAAATGTTTAAATTCTTTTACAGATTGTAAAACGGAAAAATTGCTGGACATTTGCTGACGCCAACGATATCTGTTTTTAAATTTTTGCCAAATTAATTTTTGCGTAAAACTCATATTTATACAAACTTGGCTTCCTGAATTTAAATTACAAACTGCATGGCGCAAGTTTCAGCGAAATTATTTCACGTGCCGATTTTTTTAAGAGTTTTGGGATTGCATGTTGATTTTTATGAAATGATAAAACATTTAATACAAAATTTAATTAACAGTTTTATAAAAAGTATTTACATTCCATGCAAGTGTTAATTGCTCGGTAATAACAACGATACGTTTGTGTATGTTTTCCATAAATTGGAAAAGTAGTAAAAAAAAAAAGAAATAAATCTAACGATTGAAATAAATCTAACGATTGACTCATGATGACTACAACAAAATTGCAACACCAAGAAACACACGTATTTTGTTGGTAGAAACATACCTATAAATGTCAGAAGCAGATGTCTTTTGTTTTTAAAAATAACAATCACAGGGTAACTAAAGTACAATTGCAGAGGCGGCATTCATGCATGATTATAGTCATTCCGTGATGCCAATATGTGTGTAATACACAGTGTGTAATTTTTACTCTCATCTGTAGACCATGTAATGAGATTCATGTATAATATGTGTGTAATTCTACTTTGGGTTCTATTTTTATTTAATTTTGTTTTAATTTTAATCTACACAAAGCATGTGTAGTGTAATTTTCTTCAATGTGCAAATTCATTGGCAACACTGTAATAATTTTATTCACACACATACACTAACATTTTTGCAGCTTGTAAACAAAGTTTGACAACTTTCTGCATTGTATACATTAACAGGCTGGGCTTGTGCAAGTACCTTGTATAATTGTATCATGGATTGACTTGCTAAAAGCAACAACAACATAAAAGGTTATATTCTGTATTCCACATGAGACGTGCGGAATTGCCATATAATTGTTGTTGGAAATATGTATTCATAACAATAATGATATGGCAATTCCGCACGATTTAATTCCACATGGAATACAGAACATACCCGAAGGTGTTCTTGAAACCAAGAGAAACTCAAATTCCTTTAGCTTGTAAACTGTGCTTTTAGCATGAGCCACAACTTAGACGGCTGCTTTTAGCACACTAACTGTCTCAGAATTAAATTAAAAAATAAAATATATAACAATAAATCTCCTAGCTCTTTCTCATTTGCGGAATTTAGTGCCTCTCCCAAGGCAGTTCCATCGACAGAAGCCACAGTGTAAGAGTTAGCCATTCTAGTGAGACAAAATTAAATATCTTGTAAAAAAATGAAGCTAGACTTATGAATTGTGGTACAAGGTGTTACTACGCCAATATGTACCATTGTGCGAAATTGGAATTGGGCGAAATTGGACAACTGCCCCGCCCACCTCCCATACAACTGGAAAAATTTATATCTGATATTATTCATTGGACGCCTTTAATGGTCTTCCAGCTTTCAAATTTTCTTTTGGTTTCTTATAAACAAATTGAGAAATTTCAATGTTTGTGCTTAACCAGGCTCCACAGCGACTTACAAAATCATGTTTTGTTCGGTTTACCGCTTTCCACCTTAGCTTAAAGAACTTTCTAAGTGTTTATAATCAATATGAGAATAAGAACTACTGCTTATTTTTCTACAAATATGGTTTACTGAACTTCATTTTCGGGTGTTTTAAGCAATATATGTATGTATATCAAAAATTTCGTGGTATGTGGTGTTATCACTCACTATTTGTTTTTTTTTTAATTGGCAAATCTCGGCAGATAATTTTATATGTGCCTTAAAGCAGGTACTTCAGAGGTTCGTTTAAAACTTAATTTGGTGTTGAAGCGTTATGAAGAAAAGAATTTATCGATTATAGAATTTATTTTTCTTCCTGTAACTGCTTAAATGAAATAGCACTAAAAGCATTTTCCAAGTTCTAAAAATAAATTCTCATAACATTAACAGCGAATAAGTTGAGCTTCAAAACAAAAAAAGAATCGTTAAAAAATTCCATTCCAATAAAAAGTTACACGCTTTTAAAAATGAGCAATTTCATGTATGTAAGTGTTTTTGTTGTTTTTCATTCACACAAAAATACTCAAGTTTAAAGTACCGTTATATTGTTATTGTTGACAAATTGGGCAAAGTTTTTGCATTTTCTTATTTTATAACTACTGCTCTTTCATACTCGATAAAAATATTTACTCAAATTGAAACTCAAACAACGACTTTTGTCCAGCTAGATTAGCAAAATCGTACACTGTGCAAGCCCAGCTGATCAGTGTGTACAATACAGAAATATGTCCAACTCTGCATGAAGTGTGTGCAATCAGGCCTTCTGGAAGGCCTTATTTGTCAGACACAAGGCCTTATTACCCCATTTCATACTCGAACGCAGAAAAACTGTCTGCGTTCCCTTCCTCAACAGGACTGGTAGGAGGGGTTATTCAGCATGCATTTGCATTTTTCTTTAAGGTTTTTGTATTTGTTGTTTTGTCTTTGGGGTGAAATTTTTTGGCAACGGCTTTTCAGTTTTATATATAGAAGGGAGTATTTAAGCCTTCCATTAGCCCTTCTTAAGAAGTGAAGCAGACATGAGTACTGGATATAATGCCGAGTACACATCTGGCCCTAAAAAGCGTAACCACTAATTACTAATGAAAAACTGGTTGATTCAGACAAGTAATTTATTAAGTTAAACAAAACTAATTTTTTTTTTAGAATGGCCGGAGGAGCAAAACTATTCTGGGACGACAATATGTATGTACATATGTTTATTAATTTTAAAAACTCATTATTATATTATTATAAGGCTTTGAAAGCCTACTGCGGTACAAAGAATCTCGACCTTACTTAAATTTGCATCAGTTGAGTAATCACGAATCAAATTCTTTCACTCTCGTCAAAAGTCATCAACCACTGTACTTCACATTGCATTATAATTGATGTTTATTTAATTGAATAAAAAAAAACATTTATTAAGAACTCATTTGTTCAACTATTTTGTTAAACGTGTAATGAAAATTAGTTTTATCATGACTCCAAAGAACTCTGACACTCTCACACTCCCTGAATATCGATCGATAATCCTCTTAATGCGGTTTATTGCTAGCGAAGTAGAAAACGAAAAGAAAAGTAAACTATTAAGTAATTGTCTTGAGAAGTGAATGTGTGTCTGGCAAAGTGATTGGCTTCTTAAGCTATAAAGAAGAAAATAAAAATAAAAACTTATTTAAGCGGATTTCTTAGCACAATTTTTTCTTGCACAATTTTCTTTTTATATGCATCATTTAATGTTGTTTATCTGTCATATTTTGTATGTATTTACAGTTAAGTAGTTTTTGTTTATTTCAATTTATTATACTAAAGATTCAAGAAATGAGATTTACGTTTGTATGTAAAATGTATATAAATACTACTTTTTTTTTTAAGGCAGTGCTGCAGCGCCTCTGGTGTCAAGAAGGCGCATTAAGTTTTCCAAGTTGTGCTTAGTAGCCATTGCACTAGTTATTTTACTTCGCTTATGATTCTGCTACACAATACCGATAAAGCAGGGCGCTCTGATGTTATATTAGGATTAGTATACGCCCAAGTCGCTATAGTTCAGTGACCAGTGTCTATGCCTTCAGCAGTTGAATTTTCCTACAACAACTGATAAAAAGGGGTGCATTAGTCACATCAGAAAAATGCGTGGTATTGTTATTCAAATGATCCTGACCGTGACCGGGCTCACAACCAGCCATTGCCGAAATAGTAAGCACTAACAACTTTCTCCAGTTGCCAAAATGTTCTCGAAAATACGATTACGATTCAGATTGGCAACTGAAAATCATGTAAACAAAGATTTAAAATATAAGAAATGAATAACGCTTTTTGGTTATAAATAGCTGACAACGCCAGTGTTGCCAGTGAAATTTCGAGAAAGATACATTTGAGTTTCCAAAAAGATACATTTGTTCCCAAAAAGATACATTTTGTAAAAAATTTTAAATTCAATTTTTAACGTTTAACATTTATTAACGTTACATTTTTATTTCATATTTAATGAATATTGTAAAGAAAATGATATCATATTAATTCATTTTTATATATATTTAAGTCATAAATATTAGGCATGTAATTCTTAAAAATACAGTAAGCAAACTTTAAATTAATTATATGTACATAATTACCTTTGGATGTTGTTATCAAAACAAATTCATTTTTGTAAAAATTAATATACGAGTTGAGGCGCTTATACTAAGGCGATTATATCAAAAAGATCATATAAATTTCCTGAAAATAAAAAAGATGTCCATATTTCCTCAAAAAAAAAAGGTTCATATTTTCTGTACATTTTGCATACAGATTCAAAGGATACGAAAAATGTCGGGATTACACATGGTACGTGAAGTCATCAAAAGATACGAAAAATGTATCTTTTGTATCCTAATGGCATCACTGGACAACGCTGATTGTGAGTGTTGGCTGTCCTCCATACTTATAATCGGTGTACGCTTATACTCAGAGTATGAATATTTGTTCGGACAATATATTAGAATAATCATGATACTCGGAGTATTTATTCATCATACGTCTCCGTATGAATTTGTGTATATGAAATTAAATGGAAAATGTGCTTTGGCTGTGTGAAAATATTATTCAGATAATTATGGGAAATATTGTGGAATAAATGTAACCTTCAAACAACTGCTGTTTATACTAATTTTTTTTTTTAAATTTGCCAACAAATATCGTTAATGAACTGATATTTTGTAATTAGTAAATCTATAAATGTATGATAAATTTGTATACTAAATATTTAGTTAGAAGTGTTTTAAGCCCAAATGAGAATTATAAAATCGCTCTTTCCATTCCTTTGATTTGATGAGTTGAGCACCATTAGCGTTTTAGCAATTCTATTTTCTGGCAGCACTGGTGCCTTAAGTCTGTGCAAATAAAATTCTCCTGTATATACACATGTATAGTCGAATAAATACTTAGAGTATTTTTATACAAATGTGTATTATTATAGCCGTTTGTGCTGCGTAATTTGAGGCATGTGTATGAACATGGTCCTGGGTTATATACACATAGATATACTAGTATTAAGTTATGTGTGTGTATTCAGTTTGAACTTGACGATATTTTTGCGTATGAGTATGGTTTTTATTTTTAACTGTAACGTACTTATATTTGTTTGTCGGCCAATACTCAAAGAGTTTTTAAAACGATAATTTTATCATTCTCTGATATATAAGTAGAAAGGATAGAAATATAATAGCCTCACCATTGTTACATCATCTTAACATTTTTGATAAATCTGTTTTGTATAAAATTCAAAGTTCGTGCCCTTAGGATTTCCCAAGGTCTAGTCGACTTCTCCTCACAAATAATTTAATATAGTGAATAGACTATTCAATTGTATATTAAATGTGATGTAATTGCTTTCATCATTATATGATTCGTATTATTATTTTACACTTATCAACAAAGCTTCTCACCCTTTTCAAAAAGGCACACTTGTTTACAGTTCAAACCAGTAATGAATAAAAAAAAATAAATAATAAATTTTACCACAATTTTCACCCATAAACTCAAAAATTTTTGCAATATTTGCATGACAATCGCTTATAAAAAAGGAATGTTAATGTTGTGCACAACCATCACTTTGTTAATCAAATATTTATAATGTTTTGATATTTATTTTAGCTGAGAAACGTAATAATGTTCATTCATTTGCTCTAGTATGATTTTTTTTTTTTACTAAATCTATTGACAATTTTTCACTTTTCTTAACAACATTTCAAAGCCGGCAATAATACGTGTAGTGCCATTTTATAAGAAATATTAACGCAAAACGTTGAACAATGTTTTCTCGTGAAAAGTGGCAAAATTTCTTAAAAGAAAATCAAGATGGCTTGACAAAAACAAATAATGTTAACAACTATTTTAGAGTTGTCATGACTAATCAAAGCCAGATTGTGAATAATTTAAATAAAGAACTTAAAAGTGCTGAAGGAAAAAGTTTGCCAAAATCAACAGAAGTGGTGGAAGATGTTGAGGTCTTACCTGATAATCGTCATTCAAGTGACAGCGATAATAGTCACATCTTAGGCAGGAGAAAACCACTAAGCGTGAGAAATACCCAGACGCCTGTAGAAAATGTTTTCATAAACGGTAATAATTTTAATGCTGTCAAACCGAATAAAAATCATGTCACGCAAGAGAATCGTGGTGAAGACGGCGATGAGGAAGCAAAAAATAGTGTGGATGACACCTTTCATAGAGCAGCAAGTCCAAGTAAGTTTGTAAGATATTGGGAATTAAATTTACTGTCGAAAGGGAATGTGTGTTCTATGAAAATTGCTTTTGAGATAGAAGGAATGATATATATATATATATATAACTTTTGCAAAATGTTGCTCGAGACATCGTTATTGTTGATAGACTTCTATTTGTATAAAAATGTCATCAAAGTAGTCATGATACAATAACCATAAGGTAACCTTAGCCCACCAGCAGTATAAAAATACTCTGAGTATTTATTAGGCTACATATGAGTATATGCAGGAATATTTTATTTGCACACTTTTAAGGTATCAGTGCTGCCAGAAAATTATTAAGAATTGGTAAAAGGCTAACATGGCAACGGTGCTCAACTCATTAAATCACAAGGATGGAAAGTACGACTTAATAATTCTCCACAGAGCTAAAAACGTTTTTTATATAAATTTTTAATAAAAATACATTTATAATTTTAGAAATTACAAAATATCAATTCATTACCGATTTTTGTTTGTAAATTTTACCTAAAAAAATTTCTGGGATAAAATCGGTTGTTTAAAGGTTATAATATTATGTACCTATCTATTTTAATCAGGAATAAGGCTCGATATTTTTCGAAAAAAAAAATAAAAAATTGAAATCAAAAGTTTTGTATTCCTGAGCATTCGCATTCTATACCTGGTCTCAACCAAGTTCCTGGAGCAAAACTTTAAATAGAAAAGGCTTAACAACTTTTTGTCGCCATAAACAAAACATTTTAATGAATTTTTTAATAAGAATCCAAGTAATTCGTACATACGTGCAATTTATTTAATTTTCAGTGTCCACTGAAAGAGAAAAATTTTTTTCCAGGAATACAACTTTTTCATTATAAAACCAAAGCATTTTTTTTAATATATACGTATAGTGTTAATGTAATTCTAAATGCAAACAAAAACAAAAGGTCACCAAATTTGAGAGAAAACAGTTCTCAGCAAATTCCCCGCTCCAAATTCTTTATCTCCAACGTAGAGATTAATTTAATAATCTGGCAATATTTAACAAAATAAGTGCAGAGCAAAGAGTAACATAGAGGAAAATAAAATTAGATGTGACATTTTTGCAGTTTTTATTATTTCTTGCATTTCTAAGCACTTTTCACACCATCCTCGTTCTAAAAATTTCACAGAGCTATAAAGTATAAAACTCCTTCTGTTTCAGTACTTTTTCTGGGCCAATGTTTTGCTCTTATGCCCGTGATGGGAATATTAAATCCCAATCCTAAACGTACGAAATTTTCCTACAGATCGCTGCAAGCCATGGGAACTTTAGTATTCTTATGTTCTACTTCGCTATTTACTTTAACCATGCTTAAATTTTTAATCAAAATTGGCATAAATGCCAAAAATTTTGGTAAGTAGAATTTATAATTAAAAAAAAAAATAAATAATTTTTTCAAATTCTCTGTCTCTATCTAGTTGGTTTAGTTTTCTTTGGTTGTGTTCAATGCTGCACAGTACTTTTTGGCTTGCTAGCTCAGCGTTGGCCCAAAATTATACGTTATTGGTCGAAAATCGAAAGTACCTTCACTCGGCAGCCCTATGAAATGCCTAAAAGAGCTTTAACCAAAAGGGTACGCTATTCGGCCCTATTTATTATAATTGGCTCGGCTGGTAAAGTGGAATATGAATATTTTTTCCTAATTCTGAGATACAAAATTAATATTATTTCACTTTTACTTACATATATTTTAGTCGAGCATGCCCTGTATTTATGCTCAGCAATTATAAGTTACAAGCGTAGTATTGATTTGTGTGCCACAGTTCGTAATCACACCGAAAAGGTCTCGTTCGAGGATTATGTACAGCGCAATTACAATTATGTTTTTGAAATATTGCCGTACAATGCTTTTGTGGGCATATTTGTTTTGGTAAGTTGAGGGAAATATTTAAAAGTTAATTATTATTATTATTTTTTTTTTTAAATGGAAGGCCTGGCACTTTTTCACTATTTGTTCCACCTGGCATAATTTATTATTTCATTTTGTGTTAATACATAAGTTTTTTAACAAAAAATAAAAAAATATATACATCCGGGTCTATTCTGTAAACGGAATCATTTAAATTAAAAAAGAAGAGAGATGTGTCGCTATGCTGCTTAGCTATATAAAACAAACTTAATGTGTTAAATAACAATGCAATACAAATACAATTATATTATATGATGATGTCAATCAAATTCGCCGCAAGTATTTCAAAACGCTTCCATTTATTTCCGTCTTACAGCCGATCTGTGTTCTCTGGTTTGTGCTCATGTGCAAAAACAATACTCATTTTCTTTTAAATGGTCGGTGGGTCAAACCAATAATGGGCTGACGATATGTATATGCTTGTATGGGACGTAGTCATGTCCTTGCATCGAATGCAACAAAGTTTACAACACAGCTTAAGCGCATAGTTTTAAAAGTGTTTGTGAATTTTTAGTGCATTCTAATCATAAATGCAGCTAAAATTAAGTTTTTGAGAAAAAGGATATATGGGAGGTACTCGTGTCCTTGCTTCGAATAAAACAAAATTTGCAGCACAGATAAAACGCATAATTTTAGAAATGTTTATTAGTTTTTAGTGCATTATAAAAAAAATAATACATGGGCGGTAGTCATGTCCTTGCATCGAATGACATGAACTTCACGACACATCTAAAACGCATAATTCGAGAAGTATTTATGAATGTTTAGTACATTCTAATCAGAAATCCAGCTAAAATTTGGTGTTTGGGAAAAAAGGATATATGGGAGGTAGTCATGTCCTTGCACCGAACGACGTGAAATTCAAAACACAGCTAAAACGCATAATTCTCGAAGTATTTATGAATTTTTATTGCATTCTCATCATAAATGCAGCTTAAATTTGGTTTTTGAGAAAAAGGATATATGGGAAGTAATCATGCGCCTGCATGGAACTAAAAAAAAAAAATACAAAAGAGCTTAAATTTATAAATATTTTTTTATTTTAGCGTATTCTAATTATAAATGCAACTAAAATTTTGTTCTTGAGAAAAAGGATACATTGGAGGTTGTCATGTTATCGCATCGAATGCAACAAAATTTACAAAACATATTTAAAAAGCATAATTTTACAAGCATGTAGGAATTTTAAATGCTTTCTAATCATAAATAATGAAGCTAAAATTTAGTTTTTGAGAAAAAGGATATATGAGCGGTAGTCATGTCTTTGCGTTGAATGTACTAAAATTAACAGCAGACTTAAAACACACAATTTTAGAAGTATTTATGAATTTCTAATGCATTCTAATCATAAGAGCACCTAAAATTTGGTTTTTGTGAAAAAGGATATATAAGAGGTCGTTATGTCCTTGAACCGAATGAAATGAAATTTACAACAGAGCAAAACTTTAGCAATATTTATATATTTTTATTGCATTAGAAGCATAAATACAGGCAAAATTTAGTTTTTGTGAAAAAGGATATGTGAGAGGTCGTTATGTCCTCGCACTGAATGTAATGATATTTTACAATCCAGCTAAAACACACAATTTAAGAAGTATTTATGAATTTCTAATGCATTCTAATCATAAGAGCACCTAAAATTTAGTTTTTGTGAAAAAGGATATATAAGAGGTCGTTATGTCCTTGAACCGAATGAAATGAAATTTACAACAGAGCAAAACCTTAGCAATATTTATATATTTTTATTGCATTAGAAGCATAAATACAGGCAAAATTTAGTTTTTGTGAAAAAGGATATATGAGAGGTCATTATGTCCTCGCACTGAATGTAATGATATTTTACAACCCAGCTAAAACACACAATTTAAGAAGTATTTATGCATTTTTAGTGCGTTCTAATCTTAAATGCAGCTAAGATTTGGGTTTTGAGAAAAAGGATATATGGGAGGCAGTCGTGTCCTTTCATCGAATGCAACCCACTTTACAAGAGAGCTAAAATATGAAATTTAGAAAAATTTTATTAATGTTTAGTGCATTCTAATTAGAAATGCAAATATTAGAGACATAGCAGAATTTTTCTACATTTGGATAAAAACTCTAGCTAAAATTTTAATTTTAATGTTTAAGTTGCACTGATTTTTCTCAAAATTTAATTTGTTCTTAGATTTGCATTGAGTACCATTATATAAATTTGCATCCTTCTTGTATAAATATTCTAGTTTAGTCTATTCACTATATGGGGACAAAGCACACTGTGGTGCAGTCTTACTTTCAATTCAAAAATAAGTAAAATACAGGGATGGAAAGTTGAACTTTTGATTGCTTCGAAAAGAACTTTTTGATATATATAATTTTATGAAAAATATTCATATTTCTTTTATCAATAAGTATTTAAAAAAAAACATAAACGTTATGTCAAGATTTATTGAAATATGAGTAAAAAAAAAATTATGATTGTATCAACCTTTTAAAAAGAGCTTGGCTATTACCAAGTTGTATGAAAGTGCTTTAAGGTGATTTTGCATCATATTTTCTTTATCGCTTTTTTTTACAAGTTTAAAGTATTTTACACAAAAAAAGCCTGCTTGCTTTCCAAACTTTTGCACTATATTATAAAAACCTCACTTACACAATACTTTGGCTATACATGTATGTATGTATGATAATTTTTTAAGTACAGAATTGTAATTTGTAAATGATTGCATACTTTTTAACAAGATTTTAAATGGCGCCTGCACATTTGTCTGGAATTACATGGATCTCTTTATAATGATGGTCAGCAAAGGTATCGCTTATCGCTTCGAACAAATAACAACGCGCATAAATAAACTAAGCGACAGGGTAAGATTAATGTGTCCCTTTACAAATAAGGTAATATTCATGCTTATATCCTTTATCATTTGATTTGTATTTCATTTAAAAGGAGGTACCCGAAACTGTCTTCATTGATGTACGTGAACATTATGTGAAATTGTGTGAACTAATAGAATTTATAGATGATAATTTATCGGGCATTATTCTATTGTCCTGTACAAACAATTTATATTTTGTTTGCTACCAATTGCTAAACATTTTCAAGTAAATTTTTGTTGTTTATTTTTTGTTGCTGAGAAAATAATCTTTTTATTGGATTTTTTTTAATTTTTTTTAAGCAAGCTGAGATGGCCTATTAATTATATTTATTTCTGGTATTCATTGTTGTTTTTAATTGGACGTACGGTTTTTGTTTTCCTCTCGGCCGCTTCTATTAACGATGAGTCCAAAGGCGGTTTGCCTGCCTTAAGAAGAGTATCCTCTCGTACTTGGTGTGTTGAGGTGGGATATTGTATGATTTATCAATTGCATGATTTATCTTTTGCTTTCTGTATTAATAAATAAGTGAATAAGTGATGGCTTTTGTTTTGGTATACTCCGCAGGTGGAGCGACTAATATTTGAAATGACTACACAAACGGTGGCATTGTCTGGTAAAAAATTTTACTTTCTGACCAGGCGTCTCCTATTTGGGGTAATTAATTTAATTAAAAATTTTTTTTCTTTTAAATCTGTGTTAAGTAACAAATTGTGCTGGAATGTCAATAAAAAGCTGTTCAGACTATTAGGGCTCAGTTAGCCGACTGTAATGTAATGTAACTGCAACAGTAGGAAACAGCTGATCGATATTGTTCTGTGAAAAGTAATGGAAATGGTTATAGAGATGCAATGTAACGTAACCTACATTTCATATAAAAATATTGATCAGCTGTTTCCTACATTACAGTTACATTGCGTTACAATCGGCTAAAGGCTCAGTTAGCCGACTGTAATGTAATGTGACAATTCGTTCACTGTCCTACACAATCGCGCGATCTGCCAAATATGATATGTGTGCTAAAAAAAAGTGTGGTTAGTGTGAACTAAAACTGCAACTGTGTGACAGATTTTTTTGACAAGTCGTGCGATTTTAGAAATATATATGAAACATTTCATAAAATGATAGATTCCATGCGATCAGAGTTGTTTTTATTGTCAGACAGCTAAGAGTGTTGTTTTTGCATAATTTTTGCATGACAGTGTGTGACACCTAAAACACCATTTCGAAGTGATTTTTTAAAGTCGGTCAGACTTCTGCAAGATTTTCTTGTGAATGAATCGTGCGATCGTGTAGGATAGTGAATCAGGGCCTTTACAGAAGAAGGGGGATTATTTTGGAAAAATAATTTTTATTTCCCGGCATTTTCTGCGTTTCCTTAAAAAGTCTTATTAACAAATTCCTCGTGTTTAGGTAAGAAGTTTGCTAATGACAAAACACATTTAAATACTTGTACTTTAGAAACAAAGAATCAAAAGATTTAGCGTTTTACTTAAAATAAATAAATCCAAAAAATATGAATATTCTACTTTTGACATATTGTAGTCGGTCGCTTGCTGTGGTGAATATGTGTAATGTTAACCCGTTATTAAAATTTCTAATCGCTCCAAGTTCCCGTCCGTACAGTGAAACATTTGCTGCAAAATTTTTGAGTTTGTTGATGAAGGGGAAAAGAGGAATCGAAAAGGGTACTTTGTTTCATGAAATATATGAGAAAATGTATTAAGCTGCAAAACAAAAACTTCACAGTGTGGAAATGAACGCAGTTTCAAAAGAGTAATCAAAAATGTTTCGCAGCAAATGTTTCACTGTATGGACGGGGATCAAGGAAACAGTGTAAACTTAAGAAAAGCATCCCAGCGGGCAATTAGGCGAAGTACTTCGACAATAATCAATGACGTCAGTGTGACATCGTAAGCGACCAATATAAGTACTTGGATTGTAATGTACGCGTAATCGGATATATCATGTGTTACTATTAAGGCTCAGTTAGCCGACTGTAATGCAATGTAACTGTAACAGTAGGAAACAGCTGATCGATATTTTTATATGAAAAGTTAGGTTACGTTACATTACATCTCTGTAACCATTTCCATTACTTTTTACATAACAATATCGATAAGCTGTTTCCTACTGTTACAGTTACATTACATTACAGTCGGCTAACTGTAAGCCTGGCTTCACTTATTGTCTAAAACAAATGGTTTGTTATAAAACAAAATTAAAATACTGGTCTACTTTTAAGCTAAATTTATTATCATGATCGCTTACAACTAAATACGTTGTCGATTTAAGTGCAATGCTACTGATACGAAATTAAATCGTGGCTTACTTTGTAAGCGAGAGCGCACCACTTACGCATCCTATGACACTTTTATGTTAAATCTAAATAGCAAAATAAGCGAACTAATCAGCACTGGCTGCTACTAAGTATTAGTGATGTCTTCGATTACGTAATGTATATTTTTACCGCTGGGATATTCTAAAGTGGCAGCTTAATAAGACAAACAACAATTCCAGCACATGTCACGTTTACACAGCTTCATAAAAATTATTTCTTTGTTAAAAAAAAAATTAAAATTACATGAGTTTTCATAACATTCTCTACTCCTTTTGCAGATGGCTGGCACAATAGTAACATACGAATTAGTGCTTCTACAATTCGACGAACCCAATCGGGTTAAAGGCTTAGCAGCTCTGTGTGCATAAATCTAAAGGATAACTAATTTGTGTCGAGCAAAATATTTAGTAACTAAAATATGCCACTTGACACTCCCATTTAGCACAAAACATTGGATAACAACAACAACAATTGCAAATAGAATGCATTTTTTTCTCGTATTTTTTATTTTCGAGCTAATTATTTTCAACAAATAAAGTGCATGTCACGACATGTTTTGTAAAAAAAAAATGGAAAATAAACAATATTTTGAACATAGAACCTTCATAATTGGTTGCACTAGATTGGCGTGCCGCTACCAAAAAAAAAAAAAAAAAAACATTTTGTTATCGCACTGTCACACAAATTAAACAAAGTCACGCAACTTCTTACACTCACTCACTCAGTACTTTGCAGTTGTCTCAGCACACACGTTCACAAAGTTATACGACTTGCTCTTGATTCAAAACTTTATCAGACACAGTTTTATTATAGTTTAGTTTATAATTTGATTTACTTTTTTCTTGCTTAACTTATGTTAATTTAATTTTGTTTTTCTTAAGTTATGAATGAGTAACAGCGAATTGCTAATTTATTCATTTCTTTTTATATAAAGTGATTGAAATTAAATGGAGAAGCAAACATTTCATCAGTCCGTGAGAAGAAGTATGTATGAGAACAGTTTTAATTAAAAATACAATTTGTAATAAGAAAGAATGCAAAAAATAAGATTTGAATACGAACAAATTTTTTTTTCTTTATCCTTTAGTTCTTTTTATATCACAAATATTTGCGCTTCTACCTGTCTCAAATATTAATCAAAAAAACCACGCCAAACTCAAGTATGCTTGGATCAGTCTACCAACATGTTATGCATCCATTATAATGATGCTGAATCTCTCGGAGTTTTGCATCGCAATGAAGTTCATCTTTAATAATGGCATCAGCTTTCATGCAACTGGTAAATATTCACCCTTAAGCCTGGTACTATGTTCACAATTTCGTGCGAAATGCTGTCAAACTGCATGTAAAAAAAGTATCTGGTATGAAATATTTGTGAAATAAAATTGCAAATGCAGTACTCTGTTCTTATTGCGAAAAACACATAAAATCTATCTGGCAGCATGTTTTTCTATGCAAAATTACTCTGGCATCATTTTTGTTTCAGCTGTGAAACAGCATGAGCAGTACTTTTTTCGCACGGAATTTTAACAATGTTGTATACTTTCAAGCAATAAAAGCGAGAAATTTATAAAAAAAACCGCAAGTTGGGCTACATTTAGTACATGTCAAATTTTTCACGCGAAATAATCAATGTTACTGAAAATTTTTCACAACTCCGAACAGAGTACCAGCCTTTATCGGGAATAAAAGGCGAACATTTTGTGCACGTGAAATATTTACCGTGAACAAAAAATGGTGAACAAAATTAGAAAATAGTATACTGACACAACAACAACCCAAACATTGGCGATCACAATTTTAGGGAAATGGAATACATTTCACGTGAACTTTTATTCCCGATAAGGATGATTAAATGTTTCTTTCTACGTCTCAACCTGACATGAAATTTTGTTGTAACTTGAAGTTACAACTGAGTTGTGAAAACAAATGCACTAACGATAATGTTATAACTTGACAAAAAAAAAAAACAATAACTTGAGCAGTATACACTTAACATTAAAGTTAGTTAGTAGTTTGTGTCAGGTGGAGACCGCAAGTAATGTATTTCACAGAAAATTTAAATATTAGGAATTGTCATAAATATAAAGTACAGGGTGTTTTTTTAGAGGTATAGAACTTTGAATTGAAATAAAACACAAGAAAATCGTTTTCATGTCCATCAATTTGGCTTTATTGGAAGGATAATTTTATGCCATTAACGTTTAAATATGATTTCGGGCATGTGGCCGCCGCGGCTGGCTCGAATATATGTTGGCAATAACGCCACGAATGTTGGCTTCCAAGTCCCCTAACGTTTCTGGTTTGTTGGCGTAGACGAGCGACTTCACATATCCCCAAAGAAAATAATCCAATGGTGTCAAATCACACGATCTTGGTGGCCAATCCATGGTTAACCGAATTAATTGCTCTGATGGACGATTATATCGACCATAAAATGGACGGAGCTTGCGGTAAACTTCGCGAACTGAACCATTATTTTCGAAATAAATTTGCACGATTTGCAAGCGTTGTTCTTTTGTCAACCTGTTCATGATGAAATGGCAAACCAAACTAAATATTAATCACTTGACAGCTGACAAAATGGCCGCCAGTTAAAAAAGTGATGCCAACTTAAAGTTATATACCTCAATAAAAAACACCCAATATGTTTGTAACAACAATGTTATGATAATTATAAACATTTCTTTGTGTATCCTGTGTAATACGAAACCATGTAAGGCCGAGGCCACGCAATAAGCGACAAAGCGGTGAGCGGCAAAAAATTAAAACATATGCAATACTACTGAAGTGGCCACGCAATGAGCGGCTAAGCGACGCCGCTCAGGAATAAAACTTGTTCTAATTTTTATTTGTTTTCTGAGCGGCAAAAAAGAAACATTAATGTGGAGCTTATAATTTAATCTGTACAAAGCCGACCGCTATTATATCAAGACAGATTACCATATTATAGAAAAAGAAATTATAGAGCGAAGTTAGTTAAGTGAATTGCTGCAAAAATCTGTCTAGTAATTTGTGTAGATTGCCTTGCTTGATTTATCGGATAAACACCAAAACTATTTTCTTAAACGCATTAAGTTCTTATAAATATGAATACGATTTACAATGGCAAGAAAAATGCCGCTCACATGCCGCTCATTGCGTGGCCACTTCAGTAGTGTTTAATATGTTTAATTTGTTGCCGCTCGCCGCTTTGCCGCTCATTGCATGGCCTCGGCCTTAGATATCATGATTTAACTGAATTTGTATTAAAAGTTTGAATTTTGCAGGCACAATATCATTGTTTTCAGTTTGTCTTCTTGAGCATGTCTGTTTTTGGCGTCTGGCCATCAAATGGCCGGTACTTATGAGCCAGTGGAGAGAGGTGGAGCAAATATTCCTGAGGGCACCTTATCAATTGTATGCCAAATTTAATATGAAATTGAATATATACTTTTGGTATTCTCTAATTATGTTGGGTGCTTTAGGTAACGCTCGCTTAAAGTATGTCTGCCTTTGAAATTATGATTTGATTTGTGGCTTATTTTTCTAGCGGAACATTGTATTTTGGTATTCAATTCTTTTCACAAAAGCGAATTGGAACGTGTTCAATGTAAGCTGAACATTAGTTACTGGCAGGGTTTGTATGCTCGTGAAAGGCCCCATTTAGTGGGTGTTCTACCGTTTCATTATTTGTTCTTGCCGATTTTGGAGGTAGGAGGATATGTTAATATTAAGTGCTAATGCATGTACCTATTTTAATTTTTTAGTGGATAAATTTAACTCTGGCTTATCCCCGCTCCTTTACCGATACTTTTATTATAATCATAAGTATTGGTTTGGCTACAAGATTTCGTCAAATATATTTACGTGTTGAAAGCGTTCGAGGAAAGGTGAGATGGTTTACAAATTTCGCTATAACTCTTAAGTACAGCCAATTATGATATACTCCTCAGCAGAAGATTTCACAATGTAATGTATGTACATAATTCGCGATTCATTCATGCACTGAATTAGCAAAATTTGAATTGATTCTTTTGACATAAAAAATGAATTGAATGAAATTTGAGTCAATTCTAATGAATTTGGTAAAATTAAATTGCAATTCGTTTCCAACTCAAATGAATTTGTCAAGTGAATTGCAAATCGTTTCTTATTCAAATGAGTTTCATTTGACTTGAATTGATTTTGAATCACAACTATGGCTGAATTTATCAAGTAACAGGTTTTGGAAATATAGTTCTGTGATTTCTCTTGTATGCTTACTTTACAGTAAATAAAGCTACCACAGTAATTTTATTTTATATCTTATACTTTTGTCTAGAAAAAGTCGTAAAATCTTGTCAAATCGTCTTTTCTCTGCCCTTTTTACGACAATATTCAATATTTGGAAAAATATGGTTAATTGTTTCTTCTTGTCGCTTTTCTTATTAGTATTTAAAAATACTAATCGTCGGTTGGTTATTGGTTTGCTGCAGACATAATGTATTTTGAATATACTGTGCCGCAAACCAATAACCCACCGATGTAATACTAACACACACTTTTTAAAGCAGAAGTGCTGAAATGTGTTAAAACATGATCACGGTCAATTTTTATTTTTATTTCTCAAAATAACACAACTGCTACAAACAAAGTGCTACAAAAAACCTGTGATGACAGTCACATTAAAAAAAACAAAGATTTAGAAATCACGTTCGCTAGGAGCAACATTATTAAAAAATCACGGGATCGCTCATCTCTGGTTCGAACAGCTGCTTGATTATTTCACCCACATGCTTAATTTTTTTTCTTCAAATAACTAAAGCTATTTACAGAAGATTGTCAGATCTTAGAATATTTTCAGTAAAATGCGCTAAAAGTTTCTTACAACCGTGCGAACTGAGTTTTTTTTGTCTGACAACGTTGCCAGAGCAAGCATTGCCAGTACATTACAAAACTATCAGCAGACAATAGCACATTATCAGCGCATTGCCAAAGCTGACAATATTGTAAGATCTGACAATGTGCATATATGCAGCTTAACATTGCTCTCTTCCCCTAAGCCTATGCCCTCTATATTCTGGACCGAAACTCGTGAGCATTATTTGGTAGTCAAGCGTCTTATGCGTCTTATAAATAATGAAATCTCGGCCCTGATAATACTGGCTTCGGCCAATAACATGTATTTCATATGCTTTCAACTCTTTAACAGTTTTAAGTGAGTAACCTTAATAACTTGTGACTTTAATTAACCGAACATTACATGCGTATTAACTAAAATGCAACCTTTTAGCAATATTGGTGTCGATATGGTGGCAGAAATTGGCTTTTGGTTCTCCTTAGTTTTCAATATACTGCGCACCGCTTTTACACTGTACCTGGTAACGTTGGTGGACGAGTACACGAAGAAACTTATATCCTGTTTGCGTGATGTCCCAACCCGGTCCTGGTGCATGGAGGTTGGTTCAATTTATACATTTACACGTCTTACTTTTGCTTGATGAAACATTTCCTATTTGTTCCTGGAAGTTTTTATAGCTATGCTGTTTATTGCGCGATACAGGAGTTACTTATTTATTATTTATTTATTTATTTATTAGAAAGTACAATTATAAGTACAAATAAGACGACGTGATTTTCGTAACAAAAATAATCGACACTATTACAGTTATAAATTTATTTTTGTTTTGATTTTCTGCTTAAAAGCAGAGTTCAAAACCAAACAAAACAAATTGTTTGATTTGGTTTTGTTTCGTTCTTTGAAGTGAGTGAAACAAAAACAATGAGAAGGATTGCTCAATTTGTTTTTGTATTATTTTGCACATGAGCACAAATCAAAGAACACAGCCGATTGGCTGTAAGCCGGCTTACAGTCGCCACCGGCCACAAACAATACATTAATTTAATCGTGCGCCGCTAGAAAATAAATTAATGGGAAATAAATGAAAACGTTTTGAAATAAATATTTGCAGAGGATTTGACATCATCATATAATATAATTTTGTTGCATTTTTATTTCACACATAAAATTTGTTTTATATAACTAAGCAGCATAGCTTTAACCGGGTGTCCTAAGACACCTCTCTTCTTTTATTTTATTTTATTGTTTTTACAATTTATTAACACTTAAAATAATTAATTTTTACTTTGATTTGTATGTATGTGTGTGTGTACAATATGTAGCTGCATAAATATTTATTTTATTTGTATTTCCGGTTCAATGGTTCTGCTTGATTGGTGGTGGACACATAGACTCAACGTTTTAGTGAACAACTTTCGGGCGATTTAACAGCTTTTACTGCTGGTGGCTTTTTCTTTATGACCCGTAAACTTATACTGGCGGTAAATATTTAAGCTTTTGAGTTTGTTTTGTGAGATGAGAGAAATACGCTGAATATAAAGTAACTGGAAACAATTTAAAAATTTACGTTACAGCTTCAGTGTCTGGTTAGTGGAACGAACGTAAGTTTTTTTTGATTCGAAATTTATTTTATCATTCTGTAAAGATAATTTTTGTTGATAATTTGTTTTAATTATCTTGACATTTTTGATAGCACTTTTTTTTTACAAAAATTTAATTATTCAGTAAAATTATTTGATTTTAATAAAAATACATTGAAATTTATTATTTAGTCCCCGTGCGCTTTTTGGCAACAGTGCCATGCAGATAATACGGAAACTTTCAACCAAAAATTTCTCATAACAAGTAGAGATATTATATTGAATTTTGCATTAAACAAATGAGAATTATAACTAATATTACAAAGGAAAAAATAACTACATAAACAATCAATCATGTGCTTTTATTTTCTGTCTTTGATATTCCACATACGATAACTTTTTTATCCAACTCTAATTGTAGTTGTAACAGGCATATACTTACATATCCAGCCTTTGCTGCAATAGAGTCATAACTCAATAAACATTATATTTGAATTAAAAATGCATATTTAATCACAATATCGTTATTCATACTGTTTAAAAATCTCATACAAATATTTTATAGCTCTACTCAACTCTTGAGAGAAGAATACAATTTTCTCTTTTGAAGCAAACGCTCGATATTTTATAGAAAGCAGAAAGTAGAAAATAGATTGATGCCAATAACATATTTTTGGCTGCATCAAAGCATCAATTTTATAATTTTAGTTTGGTTTTTGGATGATAACCCTTAAACTATTGTTTTTTTTGGGTCGCAAAAGCTTGTAATAAGCTGCAGAAACCACCAGACACTGATTTTGTATCGTCGAAACATATAAATGTTTCCTAGTTGAGAGCTTTTGCATAATGCATTAAACACATTCACCACAGCAGGCTCCCGACTACAAAATGTCAAGCATAGAATACACATGTTTATATGGGAGTGATTCTTTTGAAGACAGCAAGGCAACAAGGCTTCGGGTTGTTGTCTATGCTCATTTTGTCGTTGTAGTCCAATTAAACTAATTTCTATTTCCTTGGCTACAATGAGAAAATTCAGTGTTGCAAGTATAATACAAAATGATGAATGAATGTTATCGTACAATTATTTCATATTATATAACAGAAACAATATCCAAAAGCTGATGTAAAGCATAAATTGATTTACTTTTATACTTTTACGACATATAAGTACATTTTGAAAGAGTAATTTAATTTTTATTAATGCGAAATATTTGAAGGTGGCAATACTGAACTATGCATTTATACTTAAATATGAGATGCAGATGGTGCTGCTGCCGTCTCTAAAATAAATAAGTAGCTGGCTACGAGGCGACAAGTGCTGCTAGCGGCATTTGAAGTAGTGTGTTCGTGTAGCCTGCTGTGGTGAATGTGTTTAATGCATAAGGATTGCTTTGTTGAATAAAATTATATAATTTATTCTTTATTTATTTTACTGAAACAGATGGCCAGCACTGTTGTCACTTATGAGCTAATGGTGGCAGATGTCATAAATCAAGGTTCCATAAAACAAATCACCGATTATTGTTCGCATTATTATGATGAGCCAAGCGAAACTTTTGAACAGTATTCATAAATTTTATTAAATTATAAATGAAAAATAATATACTAAATACGTACATATGTTGTTGTTGTAATAAATGTAAAACTTTTAATAACTTTGTGTATATAATCAAACTTTTTAAATAAAGACATTCAGCTTATTCACACAGAAAAAAAAAATATCAATGTGAAATCAAAATGCAAAAATGTTGATTTAAAATTTACAAGAAATAATTTGTAATGTGGTTAAGTGTGTTTGGTGTATATTTGCTTTGTTCATAGTTCATTGTGTGACTTGTTTTTGTTTTGTTGTTGTTCGTAAATAGTCGAACAACTTTGCATTACCAGCGAAAACTTCCTGCTGCTGGCTAGTAGTAGGCAGTGTGCCAGTCTTGTAGTTAGAGGATCGCAGGTTCAAATCCTGCAGACAAGTCAAAGAATCTACGCAGTTTGTATGCATTTTATTTTAACTCTAACTTTTCAAATAAATTTTGTGTTAAATGTTCAATGAAATAATGTTGGAATAAAATTATATTCATGATGTTATGCATGTAAAGAATATTTAAGGTTGTTGTGGCAGCAGCGGTAAGCGCGTTCACTAGCACGCGATGAGTTCCGAGGTTCAAATTTTGGCCGGGAAAGCTAATTTATATATGTGCATACAAACACTTTGTTGATGCCTGTTCCAATATACATACGTAAGTTAAATTCCTGTTGTTTCAACTTGAAATAAGTTTGATTCAACATGGTTCAGTATCGAATTTACGTTGATACAGCTTAAATTAACATGATTCTTTTCATTTTGATTTAACTATACGGGAATGTTAAATCAACATGAAATAAAGTTATTCCAAAAGGAAACATTTTACTTGAAGACGACTGCTAATCATGTTAGATTAACATGAAATACATAATATAATGCAAAATCATTGCTGAAAAAGGTTAAATTAATATTGTTTACGTAGATTTTAAATTGAATTTGTTTTGTGTTTAGGGCTTATGCAAATTTAATTGCACATACACACACGCCTACAAAATTTAATATAAATTAGAATTTTGATAATTTCAAGATGAACAATATGTATCTGCTATTGAAGTTCTTGTCCCTGGTCTTGCATGTCTCGGATATTTGTTTCATTAGACGCTAAAATTGAAAATTACATTAAGGGCCATTTTCATAACTTTCCGTTAGCTAAAGGCAGGATTTTGTCTGCCCGATAAATGGCTTTGCATTATAAAACCTTCATTTATTATTTTTTTATCCATTAAATATTATGGTAATTTACAACAACAACAATAAAAAATTTAAGTTGTAATAATGCAAAGATGTTTATCGGACAGACAAAATCCTACCTTTAACTAAAGGCAAGTTGTGAAAATGGCCCTAAATAGTTTAAATAAATTTCAAACTAAAATGTAGACAAAAATCTCTAAATCGACTTATAAAAACTTGGCCATAATATTGGTATAAATATATTAAATTTTATTATTAAAGCACTGCCCTTTATTACACTAGAAAAGTATGTATGTATGTATTTTAGATTTTTATCTCTGTTAAGTATTTACTTGCACTTGCAACTGTCATTAATTTATTTTGTCATGCTGGCAATTTAAATGTGTCATGCAACAATAATGTACATTGTGTGATTTAAATATTTTTTCTTTTTTCATTAAAAAAAAAATGGAAACGCGAACTTTCCCATGAAACTTCTAACAAGCAAAATTTTGTAGTTAAAAATTAAAAGCCAAAAACTTTTGGTTGAACAAAACGGAATTCTGCTAAAATATTCAGTAAACGTTTATTAAGTGTAATAAATGCGTTTCTAAGAAAAAATAATAAATTGTTGAACGAGTAGAGAGCAAATACACACACATACGTGCAACAAACGGCATGTCTGTACGCACAGCTGCTGCAGTAGTACAATCTACTACTCCAACTGCTACAAAAACGAGTGTCTTGGATGCTGCCAGAACTTCAGCTACAAGTTTAACACATCAACAAATGCAGCAAGTTAAAGTTCAGTCAAGTGTAGAGGGTAAAAGTGTTAATAACACTTTGCATCATGCTTTGGGACCTTGTAAGGGATATGAAATAATTCATACACATTCGTGTTCATATACGATATACATCTTTACATACTTACATAGTACATATGTACATACTCGTATTACTCGTACAAACTGCAGACTGCAGTCAATATGTTCAGTTAATATATTTAACTATTGTTAGTGTTTTTTCTGGGAATTGTTACAATTTAAGTTTAACATTTGTTAACGTACTAATAATCCCAAATTATTATTTTACTTATTAAGTAAAATATTTTTTTATGAAAAATATGTACATTGAAATTGATTATTGAGGGGTTTAGCTGGATCCTATGTGCATTTCACTGTTGCTAATGCAGATCATCAGGGAACCTTTACCCAACAATTTCTTAGAACAACTTCAGTTTATATGTTAAACTTTCATTTACACAAATGAGAAGCTCAACAAATAACAAAGTTAAAATAAGAACTCAATAACCAACATATTTTTTATTTTCTTACTTTACGCTGCAGCCACACGTTCAATAAGTCGCTTTCAATATCATCACACATACTTTGTGTCAAAATTCCTTGAAATTGATAGCTGTGACTCAAATTGATAAACAATTTCATTTTTTAAATGCCACCGACGAAGGACCAACTCAAATTTGTAGCTTCAATCAATGTGTGTTGTGACCAGCTGTTCAAATTGAAAATTAAATTGCCATATATGTAAATGGATAGGAGAATTTGAAAGCAATCTAGTTTTCAATTTAAAAAGTTTGATTGTGTTAGTAAAAAAAGTGTGAGTGTATTCCAAATTGAATGGAATTGAAAGGCAAAAATTGATCGTGTGGCCCCCAAGTTACCATTGCTACATTGGCTGACTTTTTTTCAGCTTCAAGTTGTAGTTGTAAGAGTATGTAAAGAAAATAAATGTAAACAACAACAACAGCTATTCAAGAATAGAGAGTTTGCACACAGGAACGATTATCAATTTATTTGGCCACTTGGAAGAGAGCGGAAAAGTTTTCTAACACTTTGTGAACAATTTTGGCACACTGTAGCATCGTTAGTAGTTTGATAATTAAATATATTTAAAAAAATATATTTACTCCAATTGTTTAAGTAAGTGTTGGTTTAACGTAGAAATTTTTTATGAGAAAACCGGTTTAAAGATGGCTTTAACTTTAACAATCGTTTATGAGCACCGTTGTTAATTTTTACTATATATTTTGCAATAAATTGCCACATAATATGTCACTATTGTAAATCATTTCATTGTAAGAAAGTAGTATAATATTGATAATAATCTTAATCTTAATCGTTTTCATGCAAGCTACCGTCCGCAAGATTCTTTAACTCACATGGAAAACCATTAGGGAGCTCACAATAGCGTTTTAAAATATGTCTTAAGGCTCAGTTAGCCGACTGTAATGCAATGTAACTGTAATGTAGGAAACAGCTGATCGATTTTTTTGTATGAAAAGTAGGTTACGTTACACTACATCTCTATAACCATTTCCATTACTTTTCACATAACAATATTGATCGGCTGTTTCCTACTCTTGCAGTTACATTACATTACAGTAGGCTAACTGAGCCTTTAATACTGCAACGTTTCAATTTTAATACTTTAATATGGGTGGGCAAGTTTGTTGTTTTTGTTTGTGTACCGTGTGTACCAATTTTATCAATATGGCAATATGGTAATGTTAAACTAAATAAATTATGACTGTCAGCGCAGCTGTAGTTGATGAAAAGATATTTGTATTTTTCGCCGTCTCTAGACATTTTGCAGAACAAAAGTTTGTTGTTTCAACATGTACTTCATCGTATTGTTGCCTGCTTACAATGAAAATTTTAAGATGGCTTAATGTTGCCACATTAAAATTCCAAGATACTCATTGCGAATTCCCTAAATAACTCACCTATTACGAGTACACATATGTATGTATATGTGACCTTCTCCCAGAAAAGGGACCTAGTGTGTCAAAAAACGGGTTTGGACTTAAGAGTGGATTCTGGTACCTAAAAGGGTGTAGAATAAGATGAAATGAGTTAGATTTCTGATAAAAATTTATTTACCCCATAAAAAAGTACAAAACGAACTTGGCAAAATCGATAAAAATGAGAAAAACATAAAAATTTTATTTTTTTTTATTTTTTGGTTTTAAATTGTTTTTTTTGATCAGGTCCCTTTTATCGGAGAAGGTCACATATATTAAATTGTCTTGCAGTTCTGGTGCTGTCTCGTTTCTTTGGTATTTTACCCGTAATGGGAGTGTGGCCAACTGGCGATATTCAACAAGTTCATTTTAAATGGTTAACACTACCAGTGCTGATGACTGCAATATCAACGGGATTTGCCACAATTGATTCTTGTCTTACCTTCAAAGTGCTGGCGGAAAAAGGTTTAAATTTGAAAACATCAGGTGGGTGTTTCGGTTTCCTTTGTGTTCTTACAAATACAGCAGAGCATGACAGGAAAAAATATATAGAAAAAAAAAAAACGAAAAAAATTCTGCAATACAATAATTTAAGTTTTTGTTGTTACTTTTTGTACAATCGTGCCCGTTAGCTCCCCTAAGCTTTAGTCTCGAGTGCTTGAGTGCTTACATGGTGTTCCTCCTTCTGTCACGTAATTGGCCAAATTTGATTAAATCAACGCAGCGCTTGGAGAGTGTATTGTCCCACCAAATCTACATTTGTAAGGATTCAGAAACATTTAGTCAGCGCATCCGTTTAATCGGCTGGTTATTAATTTTGTTATCCACCAGTAAGCAATTCCATGACAAGTAACGATATTATAAATGTTTTATGGATTTTTTTTTTATACTAAATAGTTGAACATTTATTTTATATTGTCAGCGGCATCTACAGTAATCATGTGCAAATTAAGCAATGTAATTTAACTGTGAATTTTTGGCACAATTATTATATGAGGGAGCGCTTACATATATTCTCCATAATGGATTACACAGCGTGGATGATACCTGTGATACAGGTAATGCTCGTAGATAATACACTTATTTTCTTAATATGTTTAAGAAAAGTACCTTTAAAAAAAGTACCGCTTTTAAAAACGTACCTTTTTTTTAAAAAAAAGTATTTTTTTTCAAAAATTACATTTTAAAAAAGTACTTTAAAAAAAAGTATCTTTTAAAGAAGTAACTTTTAAAAATAGTACCCTCTTAAAAAAAGTACCTTTTTAAAAAAAAGTATATTTTTTCAAAAAGTAGCTTTTAAAAAAAGTAATTTTTTAAGAAAAGTACCTTTTTAAAAAAGTTCTTATTAAAAAAAGTACATTATTAAAACAAGTACCTTCTCAAAAAAGTATCTTTTTTTTGCAAAAAGTACCTTTTTAAAAAAGTACCCATTACCCAGTACCTTTTTAAAAAAAGTATATATTTTTTTAAAAGTTCTTATTAAAAAAAGTATCTTATTTTACAAAGTACCTTTTTAAAAAATATCTTCTTAAAAACCGTACCTTTTTAAAAAAAGTATATATTTTTTTAAAAGTTCTTATTAAAAAAAGTATCTTATTTTACAAAGTACCTTTTTAAAAAATATCTTCTTAAAAACCGTACCTTTTTAAAAAAAATATATATTTTTTTAAAAGTACTTATTAAAAAAAGTATTTTCTTTTACAAAGTACCTTTTTTAAACAGTACCTTTTTAAAAAAATTATCTTTTTTCAAAGCGTTGCTTCTAAAAAAAAGTACTTCTGTAAGAAAAGTACTTTTTTAAAATAAAGTACATATTTTTTTAAAATTACTTATTAAAAAAGTACCTTTCTAAAAAACTACAATAAGTAAAATATAGTTTAAATATAGTTGAGTATTAGCCCATTAGTGCTTCTTAACCGGCATTGAAAGAAAAATTTGATTTTCAAAATAGTTTTTTTTTTTTAAATTACTGCATTTTGAAAGACGATTTCCGATAACTTTGTGGAATTTAAATTTAAAACTAATTTAATTTAATTTAATTTATGTTTTTGGCGTAGTTTGCTCAAGTTCACTTAGTTCGAAACTCTGTTCCGAAAAATATTTCGTTCTTGATATAGAAGGTAAAACCACTAACTAAATTTAGTAGTGAATTGTGTAAAACGCAAAGCCAAGCGTTGACAAATTTTATATGCAAAACATTTTAATAACAAAAACAAAATACATACAAAATTTATAAAATAATTATTTTATTTATTTTTTTAGGGTCTAAGAACCCTAAATTTAATGTTGAAAACACTTTGCATAAGAAAATAGAAAATATACAAATGTAGAAAATTCATTAAAATTAATTTCTGTGCGTAATAATTTGTGGAGAAAATGAGAAACAAAAAGTTAATTCGCCAATTATTAATTACTCGTACGTATTATGTAAGATACCGAGAATTAAACGTTTTCTTTTCGGTCTTGTAATTTCGCTTATTTTTACTGCTCTCAGTGGATAACAACTGCCATGACATTTGCTTGGAATTTCACTGATATTTTCCTCATACTGGTGTGCCATGGCTTGGCTGCACGTTTTCGTCAATTCCACTGGTGCATACAATTTCACGGTAAACAGGTAATTTCAATTCAGTTAAATTCATATAAATGTATTTATTACGTTCCTCTCCCTCGCTTCTCCTCATATTTTACTTAAATTTCTTTATGCAATATGATAAAGAAAATGTCAAACGAATTCTGGCTAAAAATTCGCCAAGATTTTTTAATGCTCCACAATTTATTAAATCAGTACGATGAGAAATTATCCGCCCTCATATTGCTGTCATCCACGCAGAATTTATACTTCTTAGCGGTGCAAATTTTCTACAGTTTTCTGTAAGTAATTAAGCCTTTTTCGGATATCTGCAAAAAAAAAAAAGTTCAAATAATTTTTTATTTTGCCAACAGAAACCATGGCAACTTTATGAACGACATGTATTTTTGGGTTTCTTTTATATATGTGGCATTTCGCTCATATTTTGTGATGTCGGCTGCGGCCAGTATTCACGATGTTGCAAATGATATTAGATCAACCATGTATGAGATTCCCACTGGCCACTGGTGTCTGGAGGTAAGTAGTTCCTCAAAAAAAATGTTTATTTTGTGCTGTTTTTTTCTTCAAATTTACTGGAAAAATTTAAAGTTCATTTGACTATGGATTTTAGCTCAAGAGACTTAACGAAATCATAGTGTCTGAACTGTTCGCTTTAAGTGGCAGAGGTTTCTTTTTCCTAACGAAGCGCTTGATATTTGCTGTAAGTATGTATATTTTTATTTTAATCCAGCAAAATTTTCGAGAACGGAGTGGTTTTGTCTTTAATGTTCTTAAAAAAAATAAATAAATAAATAAAATAAAATATATGAGTTTCAATTAAATTAAATTAAATTAAATTGAATTGAATTAAATTAAATTAAATTCAATTCAATTCAATTAAATTAAATTAAATTAAATTAAATTAAATTAAATTAAATTAAATTAAATTAAATTAAATTAAATTAAATTAAATTAAATTAAATTAAATTAAATTAAATTAAATTAAATTAAATTAAATTAAATTAAATTAAATTAAATTAAATTAAATTAAATTAAATTAAATTAAATTAAATTGAATTAAATTAAATTAAATTAAATTAAATTAAAGTAAAGTAAATTAAATTAAATTAAATTAAATTAAATTAAATTAAATTAAATTAAATTAAATTAAATTGAATTAAATTAAATTAAATTAAATTAAATTAAATTAAAGTACAGTAAATTAAATTAAAGTAAAGTAAATTAAATTAAATTAAATTAAATTAAATAAAGTAAAGTAAAGTAAAGTAAAGTAAAGTAAAGTAAAGTAAAGTAAAGTAAAGTAAAGTAAGGTAAAGTAAATTAAAATAAAGTAAAGTAAAGTAAAGTAAAATCAAATAAAATAAAATTTAAACTAAACGAAACTGAAATAAAGTAAGATAAAAAAATTAAAATAAATTAGCAAAGTTCTGCAACTTTCTTTTATTTTATTAATTTATTATTTGTTTTTCCAAAAAAATTTTGCTGGTTAAAAAATTAAAATTTATTTAAAAATTTATTGAAAATAAATTCAAAATTAATGTTAATATGCACTTCTTTATGGCTTAAATAGATGGCCGGCACATTGGTCGTATACGAGTTGGTACTTTTGGATCAAGTCGACAGCGCTGATGTTACTACTCCACTTTGCAGGAATCTAAAGGATTGAATAAAAACACACCACTACACTTTTACGATTATAAAAAAAAAATCGATTCGCCTGCTTCCGCTGGAAGCTTGCGACGAGTATATTTTATTTATTTACGTGAATGATTTTTATTGAGTTTTAAAAATGTTTTCATCCATGTTCAATGAACATTGTTCATGCAATTCATAAAAGATTAAAGAAATATCAAACACATAAATAAATTGAGAAGACTATAAAATTTTTTTATTTAGTGATTATCTTTTATGAATTATGGGTTCATATAAATTTAAACTTAACGTTTGGGTTGGATTGTTCTGACAATAAGCTTTTAAGTTCACAATAATAAAATTTATATTTTGTCATGTAAATTGAATTTTAATGCGAAGAGATTATTGTTGTGATATATACTCGTACATACGAGTACACACATTAATAATATTAGTTTTAACTTCGGTTGCTTTGCCAATTGACAAGGCAGTTGGCTTAGTTGAGCCATAAATGTTTTTTTTAAAGTTGATCATTAAGTACGGATTCAATAACGGAATCTCATAAAAATCGATTTTTGTCTCTCATTTTTCAACTCTTTCTTGTGTTGAATTTTTTTTTCGAACCTTAAGTTTTCAGCATATTTCGACGTTTTGAGGTCCTGTAAGTCGATTCTGAGAGCAGATTACGGTATTCGATATCGTTAAAATTTGCATACAATTTTAATTGAGTTTGTATGGGAATTTCGATCGCGATGATGGAAGTATGAATGCATATATGTGTCTTTTATTGTAAAAATGGTGTAACTCCATATATTTAATGAATACATATTTTTGTAGAAAAGTATCACATTTAGTCATATCTTTTGTAGTAACAGTGAAGCAACTGCAATATTTGCACCAAAACCCCATAGATGGCGTTACTTGTTTACTTTTTTTTTCCTACACAATGACATTTAAAAGGCTCGTTTTCCCGAAACTTAATTACAAGGAGATAATTCACTGTTACAATGAACGACACATATATGTGTGGGTGTGTGGTTGTGTGATTGTGTGTGTGTATATATGTAGTTGTCGTAAGATTTTGAAAATGAATTTTCATACTTAAAGTTCAAAATCAAATCAGCTCTTAACCTCAAAATGACACGCCCAATGCCACCAATTTGACCAAAATCGGGTGATTCGTTCGAAAGAGGAACAATTTTGAAATAATGTTTTTTATTTTCTTGTAATTTCTTTTCTAAAGTAAATAGTATTTTAATTAAAATTTATAAAAAAAATTTTTTTGCAGCTGCTTAAAGCAAAATTTGGCATTTAATTGAAATACACAATTGTACCAAATAATTTCAAAATTCATTTAGCACAATGCGTACTCACAAGTGTATACGGCTGCAAACTACGTTATTTATATTGGTTTCTTATCAATTTTAGAAGAATAAATTGTTTTTGTTTTGTGAATTTTGCAGAATACTGAAAAATATTTCTCGGAAATAAGTTTTTTCCACAACTTTTCTTTTTGTCGAACAAGACACAAGCAAAAAGCATTAAATTTTGTAGAATAATTAATGCAAGAAATTTAGTTTTGATTTATTTTAGTACTAAGAACCCAATAAGCTAAAAGCATTGGAGCTGAACTCTGTGAAACATTTTCATATTTTGTTGCTGTGATAGATAATATATGCGTTTGAATAAACTAACAAGTTTTATAGTTGAGAAAAATAATCTTAAGAGTGCGTTAGTTAGGCAGTCAAATTGGTTTAACATTTTTTCACATTTGGAATTATTCCATACGAAGAGTAAAGGAAGTATTTGCTTTTCAAATGTACATACATATGTATGTGCCAAATAAAATAAATTCATACATATGCAATACTATACGAATTTCAGCCTATACCCTGGTACTCTGTTCAAAATTTCATATAAAAAAATTTCACATGAAATATTCATGAAAAAGTGTTGCAAAACTTGTACTCTGTTCAACTCGTGAAAAATGTATGAAATGTAATGGCAACATTTTCTTGCCATCTGCGAAATAATGTGACTGGCATTTATTTCGCGTGAAATATTGACAGCTGATGTTTTTGTTTACAAAAGTCGATCAATGTTGCATACTTCTAACCAATAAAAGCGATTTTTTTTTGGAAAAAGTAATATAGGCATCACTTGTTGTTACGTATCAAATTTTTCACGCGAAATAATCAATGTTGCTGAAAAATTTTCACAATTTCGAACAGAGTACTCTAGGCTTATATAATCGAATATCTTACATGATGTTGACATTAAAAAAAATTTAAAGTACACGCCAAACTTTTTTTCGGCTTTTCGCGATTTTTTTTTTAGTTTAGGCGCCTTATTTTCATTTTTGAGATTTTTTCGGTTTTTTATTAATTTTTTTATTTTGAGATTTTTTAGTTTTAGTGTGTTTGAAAATTTCATGAGTTTGCCTCTTATGGTTTCCAAGATAAAGAAAGTTGTCAAAATTCCATTAACTGATAGAATACCCTTTAATTCTGATTTATTTTTAAATTTCAGTGTTAACTATTGTAGTCTGCAGAAAATGCATTAAAACGTTGAAAATTTCAAGTGTCTATACATAATTATGCCCCTAATTATGAAAGTGGTCTAAGTCATATATTTCTTTGGTTGACTTATTTAGTAGATTACATTGGAACAAATCAAAAACTATTTTTTTATTCGATTAATAAATTTATTTAATATTTATGAATTATTTATTGAAGTTTTTTTAAAATTTATTTAAAATTTTAAAACAAAAATTAATGTGACTTAGACCACTTTCATAATTAAAAGCACAATTGTCTGTATATTACATTTTAACATGTTTCGTTGCTAGCTTTAGAGCAGCCTTTAAATTTTAACTGTCATATGTTTGTTGTTGTAGCGGCCAATGTTTTACATATTCTGGAAAAATTTCGGGTAAGTAGCTCTTACGGTTCTGTGACGGACACACGGACCTTTGGTGTACGGAACCCTAAAAACGGAAAAATACATAAAAGGCATAAGCACTCCAACCACAAATAAATGTTCTACATTTGTATTATTTTCAATAGAAAACTGTAGCTAGATTGGGAATGTTTCCACACTATAGCTGGCATAATGAAAAACTTCTCACTCACTTTATATTTATTGGAGCACATTTATACCCTGTGCTGAGTTGTAGCCTGATCGAATTAAGCAGAAAATTTGAGCAGTTTTTGAGTGATTCTCCTTAGAATTTTCTAAACGAGTCGACTTCCTATCTTATGCAAACAGGGGATTAAATTTTGTAAAACTAAATATTTTGAGTTAGGAGTCTGTTGCAAGAAAGGAGCGATATATACAGGCATGTTTTAAAATCACAATTGTGATTTATTTGATCGTGTTCTGAAAATCACAAAAGTTTGAGCTTGTACAAGAAAACAGCTGACGTCTTGTTTTGTAAATGCAAAATCACAAATACAAATCACGCAGCATATAACAACATTTCTTGCAAAAGAAAGTCACTTAGATATTTTCATAACTTTATAAATTCTTTCGTAGAAAATTGATAATTTTACTATAAAAAATCAACAAAAAAGATATTAAGTTATTCATTTAATTCATTTATTGGGAATTTCAAAATAAAGTGCTTGAAAAGATAACCAAGTGATTTCAAATCGGCAGGCATTTAGCTGACCCGTTTGAAATCACAAAAATTCAAAAAGTTTTGTGTGCAGAACACCTTTCTTGTGACTTTCACAAAAAGTGATTTGCAGAACATGCCTGATAGTTTTAAATGATCACGAGTATGCTATATTTCGGAGCATTACTGTTGGCATACTCAATGCAATATAAGCACGTGTCTTCAGTTTTACTTTTGCAACAATAACAGTAATAATAATAACAGCACATATTCAAAGGAGAAGAGAAAAACAACATCCGCAAGTACTTTTAGTATGCAAGTACATATACACAAATACATATACACAAATATGTACATACATACTCGTGCATACATACGTAATGTAAAGTGTTTATCGAGTTGCATTATAAACATTTTAATATCTAAAATCTGGCACAAAGTGTAAGGCTGAGTACACATCTGGCATTTCTTGTGTTGTAATTTTGTGGAGTAATTTTCAAAATGTGTGCAACGCCATTCACATTATGTTCTTTATATGGAAAGCAATGCCACACAACGAAAAATATCGGAAACGGCAAACGTTGCCACTAGTGCACACTTTTATAATTGCGGGGAAAATCTCAACACAAACGATTCCTAAAATTTTACGCCATTCTTAGAGCTTTGGAAAAAAAGTTATTAAATGCAAAATTTTACGCCTGCAAGCATATGCACATACATACATATTTATGTATGTATGTATTTCTTTCTGGTACAGTGTCTGCTACATCTTATAATTTTTGCATTGAAATTGTAAAGGGTTTTTGAATATGAGTGATAGTTTTTCAAATAGAGATTTCTCGCTTTCTCATGCACTAAACACAAAGAGCACAGCAGACAGATACTTTAATCTTTTACAAAAACATCGTAGTCGAGGTCGAAATATGCCAACCACGCTAAAATAATCCCCCATGTTAGTGGGAATTTATAGGCACAAAAAATTCAACTGTATAAATTAAACATTCCCAAGTAAGTCCACACAGGAAAAACGAAAACACCAATGTAAAATCATCATGCAAAAATTTTGATTTTCAATCATATGTTGAATAATGTTCGTAAATAGCCGACAAACTTCGTATTACCTGCGAAAATGTCCTACTGCTGGAATGTAGTCGGAGGGTCGCACGTTCGAATCCTAGAGACAAGTTAAAGTAGCTTCGCAGTTTTAATTTTTTTTTTAACTATAGCTTTTCAAATAAATTTTTTTGTGTAATGATTAATTAAATAATGTTGAATTGAAATTTTATTCATCATAGTATATATCTAGTGTGTATCTAAAGAATATTTATGATGAGTTTCGAGTTAAAATCTTGCCCGGGGAAGCCAATTATATACACAAAAGCATTTTTCTGATGTTAAATAATTAATAAAATACAATGACTACATGAATTTAAACTTATGTTTTTCATGCAACTTAAAAATAACTTTGATTCGACATGGTTCTTCGTGTTATTTCAGTATCGAGTTTACGTTGTTCCAACTTGAAATAACTTTGATTTAACATGATTTTACATTTTCATTTAACAGTACGGGAATGTTAAATCAACATGAAATAAAATTGTTTCAAAAGGAACAATTTTCTTTGAAGATTACTACGAGTCATTTTAGATTATTATGAAACACATATGAAGCAAAATCAATTAAAAAAAAAGGCTAAATTAACCTCGTTTACGTAGATTTTAAGTTGAAATTTTTCTGCGTGTCCGTTAATGAATTAATGTCAAAACATTATTATTTTCGGTTGTTATTTTTGGAGAGATAACATAATTCTTTTTTGTTTAGGGAATTTGACTCCGAAAAAAAATCTGGCAGTCAGCTAAAGGGCGCCAGGACCGAAATGTTGTTTTGGAGACTGGAGAATTTGTTGTGATTTTTTTTCATGCTTTTGACGTTTTTTTTGTTTGTTTTTCGAACCAAAATGAGGTGCATTATTGAGACTTTGCAGATTTACGGTAACATAAATCTAGAAGCCTTAGAAATGAATAAACCTAGAGTTTATTTATTTGGATCTTCTGTTTGTTTGTAATTATTTTTTATATGTATTTGTGTTATATTTTTTGCTTTAGTAACCGAACTACAATATGCTAAATCATGCTGTAAATAACAAAGAATGAAGGAAAATTTAAATTCATTGCTTTCATGCCATTTTATTATCGTCCTTTTTTAACAGCTTAACAGACAACCACAAATATTCAACAGCAATGCACAGTGATGTTATTAAAAAAAAAAACAGAGCCGGAAAATACAAAATAATAACTGTGGAGTTAATGAACAACAAACTAGCAAATACTTGTCTTTAAAAATATGTGCAAATCGCTCATTTACTCTCAAACAACGTCATAACTCAAAAAATTTAATTTTAGAGTTAACAGTGCCGAAGTAATCCTCATATCGTTATTCATATTGTGTAAAAATTTCATAAAAATATTTCGTATAATCCACAATTCAGAGAAAAATCAAATTTTCAAATTTTCGTATGTTTACATACATACGAATAGACTTAAATTCAATCCCTTTTCAAAGTGCTTTAAAATTTACTAACAATTAGCAAATATGCTCTTAAGGTTAATATAATTTAAAAAATATGCTGTAATATACATATATGCAAAAATATGCACCGAGAAATCGTTGCAAAATTTTTTTAAATGCTTTCGAAATTTTTAAAATGCTTGTAGTGGCTTTAAAAGCATAATTTTTACAAACGAAAATTCCATCGATATTTGCGTATGTTAAAAGCTTCTAAAATTTTTTACGACAACTATTCTCAAAGCCTTAACTGACACGTTTTACTCTGTCTTGGTGGCATAAGTTGCAAGTAATACTGATCATTAGCCTACAATTATCTAACATATGCATATATGTATATTCATATTACCACTTACTTTACCATCGAACCCACTGTGCCATGTGTAACAGCATAAGCCTTAAATTGTAAATAAAAAAAAGTAAAACATGCAAATTAAATTTTGTATTTTTCAAGTTGAAACTATTAGAATTTGCTCGTGCTAAAAAACATTGACAACGAGTATTTGGCATTAAATGCTTTTCCAGTCTGAGTGGGTTTAAATGTGTAATCGATGCCATATTTGGATTTGGGGTTAAAGCAGTGATTGTAGCGGAAAAATTTGCTGTCAAAATAAAACTGAGAATTTATTAAATTTTTTTTAAGTGGAATAAAAATTTCATGTGATGTTATATTTGCAAAAATAAAATGTGATTAAAACCACACTAAAGGCAACAAGAAAAAAAAACATGAAAGTTGCAAAAAATAAAACTTACTTAAGCTCACCAAAGCGAAGTTTGGTGGCAATTCAATTCTGGAAAAACCGTAAGGTCAACACAACGGCAAATGAGTGGGTATTCCAAATGAAACAATTAATACAAAAAAAAATAAAAAATATATATAAAATAAAATAAAGAAATCATAGTAAGCGCTTTTTAAGCATTTTTAATTTGTGTAATTCTATAAAGGAAAAAAAAAAAAAAATTATGAAATGTGTCGCTTAAACAAAACCTTGAACTAAATAGATAAATTTGCATAAAATAAAATTGTAATACATAAATATATTGGTTTGCTAACCTAAACCTTTACCCCCATATTCATAAAAAAATAGATGAGTTTCAAATCCATTGCAGGAAAATTTTGTATGAAATTTTTTTAATAAAATCATTTAAAATGTATGTTAAATTTTATAAATATGGAGGTTATTATCTATTTAAGTGTCACACGCCAAAAAATATGCAGTTTTATTTAAGAAATCAGCTTTATAAATATCTGTGGCAATAAGGAAAAAGTGCTTAAGCCATATTTGACTGTTTTGCAGGAGAGCACTTTTAAGCGTTCAAGTCGATTTTCAAAAATTTATTTCTTTTGCAGTTAAATTGGGAAACTCTTAACCTTTATTTTTTTTAAAACAAACATCGTTCTACACATTGTAAATAATGCACTCAAGTTGAAATATACTAAAGTATGACCTAAATTAAACTATTATTCCAAATGAGATTAGAAGTCGAAAAACGATAAGCCGCAAGTCATAGTGCTATAGCTTCCGAAGAAATCGCACAAATCAATTGAGATTTTGTCCAGGGGTACTTTCAAATATGCAGATAACGGGGGTATCCTTAACACAAAATCAGCTTATCTCGACTTAAGCACTTTTTCCTTTTTGCCACAGATATACATATTAAGCAAATAAAGTAAAAGTATGGTAATGAGGAAAAAGTGCTTAAGTAATTTTTTACAGTTGTAGCACTTTTAAGCTTCCAAGTCGATTTACAGAAATCCTTTTCTTTTACAGTTAAATTGAGAAATTCGGTTTTCGCTTTTATTTATTTTAAGAAAAATATGCACTATTTTATGACATCTAAGTGAGTGATAGGCACACACACACACACACATACACACACATACACACACACACATACACACATACACACACACACATACATACATACATACATACATACACACACACACATACACACATCTTCACACGGACTTCCCCACACAAATAGTCAGAATCGACTTTCAGAACTTCAAAACGTCGAATTACGATGAGGCAAAATCAGTAACTCTCTATAGTGGGAAGTTAAAAAAATTATAGTTTTATACATAATGAGCTGTAAAAAAAGTGTTTTATGCGCATTCAATATACCCTACAAACTCGAAAAATACGCCCTTAAAAATAATATAAACTAATTTATTTGGAAAAAATATACATATATTTTTAATCCATCACTTCAATAACATTTGCATATAAAATAAGACAGAAAAATATAAAAACAGTAAAAAATGAGACAATTTTAAATGTTTAGTTGAACTATAGTGAATTTTAATCAGAAATAATTTCTTAGTCGGGCTTAAGTTCAGTAATTTCAATTCTTGTTGAATGAAATATTTTTATTAATTAATGTGAGTTTCTAAAGAAGAGAAGAGGTATTTTCCCCAGCTTATAAAGTCTAATTTAATTTTTCTTCTCTTCTTTAGAAACTCACATTAATTAATAAAAATATTTCATTCAACAAGAATTGAAATTACTGAACTTAAGCCCGACTAAGAAATTATTTCTGATTAAAAAACAATAAAAAATTTAATAAAGAAATAAAATTTAGCTTCAACTCAAAAATATATCTCTGTATCAAAATTAAAACTTTGGAACTGCCTGTTTGATAAATATTCACTTCAATTTTCAAATAAAAACCGTTGCGAGCCACATCTAACGGCCTGTCCCACGATGTCACCAACGTTCGACTCGTCGCACACTTACATTCAAAACAAAAACAAATTTTAAAATTTTCTTGTTGTTTGCAATGTAATTGTGCGATGAGTCGAACGTTGGTGACATCGTGGGACAGGCCCTAAATAAATGTTTATACATTAAGGAGTTTTCTTTCAACTTCTACTTATGTAATCGGGGCAACAAATATCTAAAAGCAATATTTTTTTTTTTTTTTTGAATCGACAAAAGTTGAATAATTGTGGAGTGATCAGTATAGTAGTATTCAATGCAATTAGCTATGTTTACTAAAAACTAATATAGTATGGCGTAATAAATAAGCCAAATGTATACACTGTACACTACATGCATGGAACATTAGAAATGAGATTTGGAACTTTAGAAATGAGATTTAGATGGGGAAAAATAAAACGTTTGACCAACATATTAAAATAAAAAATTCGATAAAATATCAAAATATGCCGTAAAATTCTAAAAATATGCATGTAAGACTGGAATATGGAAAAATATGCTTTCATGGGTAAAATATGCAAAAATATGCACTAACAAATCGATGCCAATACTCATAAAAAGTTCTGAAACGGATAAGTATCTTGTCTCCGCATTAACACGTCACACAAGAAAAAACATGCAATTGCGTATTTGCGGCTTCCCTGATAATGAGCTTTTTCTGTAATTAGAATGTATTCGAACGGGCTTCATAACGCATTTAAATTGCTTGATAAATGTGGTTGACAGCGGCTACTTCGCGCCGGCTTCGTCGAGCCAAATGAATTTGTCCTTTGTAGTATTCAATGTAAGTGATAAGTTTATTCGAGCCCCTTCCTTAGCCCAAACAAATAAATAAATGCTCAAAAAAGGTACGAAAACATATTGATAAAAAAAAGGATAACTTTGAGCAAAGTTTTAATATGATGTCTGATTGCCTCAGACAAGGTCATGTAAACAATTCGATTAAAATAAAAGAAAACGAATAAAATATGACTTGAATTATGCAAATATTTATAATTTATTAAATTAAAAATCGTATTGTCCCAAACTGTTTTTAGTTGTAGAGAGAACTTTAGTTGGGTGCTTTAATAAATATTAAAATTGAAAAAATTTTGCATGTTTTGTCTAGCCGTTATGGGGAAATATTGCGATATTTTTTTAACATAAAAAATTTATTTAGTAACATAAAGAAGAGTCAGAAAATAAATTTGCTTAACAAACTTGATTTACAAACCGTTTGCTCTAGAAATATTTTTAGTAGAAATAAATTATAAAAACCAATTAACCAATATATATATACTGCGTTTATACGCGCGGCTTATTTGCAAATAAAACTGTGAATTGTTGCCATATTATTGTTTTTATTGCGACGTATTAAGGTAGAGGTCCATAGCTCGCTTTTTGCGCGTTACGCTTTCTATGCATCTGTCAAAAAAGTAGAATCAATGTAATAGTATGTGACAAGTTACATTGCAAAAAGCGCAGAACGCGTAGGCGCAAAGCAAAAAGTAGGTCTACTTTCTACTTTTGTACGCGTTACAAGCACCATGAAAGAAAGTCAGCTGTTCTTGAATGCTAAAGATTTTAAATAATACTTTATTTCTTACGTTATCGATAAATATTATTTTGCCGTGGATAATTTTTTTCTTTTTTTTTCAATAAAAAAAATTTCTTAGTAAAAAAAAACTTGTTTAATAAAATATGTGAATATTTTCACTAATGCGATGTATTTTAATTAACTTTTCACCACACTTTTCTCAGTAACAAATTTTGCATATTAGTTATCGATTACTTTTACGACTAACTCCACAAATTCTTTTAAAAACTCGATTTCACTCTCCATTTTTTCTTTATAAGTATTTATAAACAAACGCACACAGCTGATCAAAACAAAAATAAAATGGCGCATGAAAAGCAGTGCATGTAACTCAACGCGAACAAAGTATAGAATGAAACAAGAGGATGAAACGCGTGTAAAGCATAACGCGCAAAAAGCGAGCTATGGACCTCTACCTTTAATTCAGAAAACTATTCACGATTAGCGCACTATATGCAAATAAAATGCTTGAGGTTGCCACACTTACAAATGTTTGCTAATAAAAAGCAATAAATTGTTAAATATTGCACAAAAAAACATTGATAGAAGAAAATAATGACAATAAAAACAAATTATTATTTGTCATTTTATACATTTACACAATTTTTTTTTTGTAAAGATAAGTAACATTTCTATAGAAGTGCTACCAAGTTTTTATACATTTACAATGCCGTATAAACAGTGAGTTAATTTATTTGCAAATAGTGCGCGCATAAACGTAGTAATATATATCGTATATCATTTGCAATTATAATTGCTTAAGTTAGTTAATACAATTTTGTTTTTTTTTCTCTTTATTTCAGTTTGTTATATTACAAAATTAAATCTGCCAATATTTTACAAAATCAACGCAAATCCAAAATATATAACTGTAAGTTAAAAAGAAAATCAAAAAATAGAAAAAATTTTCAAATGATTGAAATCAACCCTCTTGTCGCAAAACCTTTTTACGAGAGGCAAATCGAAAGCAGCATAATTGAACCTTCTTTTTGAAAAACTGATTTCAGTTTTAACAAAAATTTTTATTTTCTTGCACTAAACGTGGTTTATTTAATGCTTCTTGTTACAAAAAATTTTTATTTAAAAGAGGAATAATTTCTCATGAAATTTCTTAAGAAAGAAGAGATTATTGCTCATTCTATGTATAAAGTGTTTCTTTTTTACAGTGTCACAACTTTGAGTTGGCATCACTGCTTTATTTGAGCATCCATTTAACAGCTGATATTTGCTTTTTGTTTAGTTTACTTTGAAATTTCATTATGAATCGACTTACACCAGAGCAACGCATGCAAATTGTTCGGCGAAGGGGCTGAAGCACAAATTGATATTGATTTGGAATTTCCATTCAAAATTTTATTTTCCGATGAAGCCCATTTCTGGTTGAATGGGTACGTAAAATATTTTATAAAAAAGATATTTTACAAAAAGTATATTTTTATTCAATCGTATTTTTATTTATCAAAAAGTACGCTTTATCAAAATTTATTTTTATATAAAATTATTTTTAGTAAAAAAGTACACCTTGTCTTTTATTAAAAATATTCAGATATTTCGGAAAAAAAATTTTCTAGCAAAATGTTACTTTTAGTAAAAAAGTACTTTTGGCCCAAAAACATTGTTTTTTGGTACTTTTCTTTGAAAAGGCGCTTTTCTTTGCAAAGGTGCTTTTCTTTGAAAAGGTACTTTTCTTTGAAAAGATACTTTTCTTTGAAAAGGTACTTTTCTTTGAAAAGGTACTTTTCTTTGAAAAGGTACTTTTCATTGAAAATGTACTTTTCTTTGAAAAGGTACTTTTCTTTGAAAATGTACTTTTCTTTGAAAAAGTACTTTTCTTTGAAAATGCACTTTTCTTTGAAAAGGTACTTTTCTTTGAAAAGTTGCTTTTCTTTGAAAATGTACTTTTCTTTGAAAAAGTACTTTTCTTTGAAAATGCACTTTTCTTTGAAAAGGTACTTTTCTTTGGAAAGGTGTTTTTCTTTCAAAAGGTTTGTTTTACTAAAACGGTATTTTTTATTTTATTAAAAAATATGCAATTTATAAAAGTGCTTTCAAAGGTAGTCTTTGTGAAAAATATTTTTTACCAAAAAGGTACGGTTTTTTTAAATAAAAAATGTGCTTATTATATAAAACTATACTCGATAATTTTTTAATTTCACTAATTTGTAACTAATTAATTTTATGTCTCTATATTTGTTTCAAGTAAAACATAAATTGTTACGAAAAGGTACCAAAAAGGACTATACTTGCACAGGCTCCTTTCAAGAGGCCATACGACCAGGTGTTTATGCCTTAAATTAAAAAATAGCTAAAATGTATAAAGAAAAACCTATAATAATTTTTTATTTCTTACTTTCTTCTGCTTGTTTGATTTTTTTTTATGGACTAAATAAAATCAGTGCTGTTTTTAGCACAAGTATTTGCCATCATGCCTTTGGCGGGTGTTACATCCAGCTCATCGTTTGATTTAAAATTCTCCTGGCGTTTCATGCGCACTTGGTATTCAGCGGTGGTCATTGTTTGCTTTGGATTTTGCATGGCCATCACAATTGTTTTTGCCGTTCGCAGTGTCTTCAACTTTGATTCAGTTGGTAAATTTATGGGCTATTGCAAATACTTTCTTCAGTCTTTATGTGTTTGAGTTTGCACTTCGATTGTAATCGTAGTAGTCATGAGCGGCAATGTGTAAATGCTTAATAAATCGTTAAATTGCCAATGAAATTAACGATCACTTTCCGAAAATTTACGATTATATAAATATGTTTTTAAGCAATTGCAGCTGATTTTCAATCCAATGATTCCCTATTCGGAACTGCTTTAGCACTACAAAGCGATACGCAATGAATCACTAAACGCCACTGATCACATATTTTCAATGTGTTACGATTTTCAATTGCTTGCAAACCCTAACACACGAATTCTGTTGTAATAGAAAACATATTTTGAATATTTTGAATATATTATTTTTCCATTTGTTCTTTCGTTTTCGGTCTCTAACTCTGTATACTTTCCTTGTTTTACTTAATTTCATATGCCTGCCTTTTCCAAGAGAGTGTAATATTTTATTCATCGATTTTTTTCATTGCGATAACATTTTTTCATATGACACACAAGTGGCCTGTACTAATGCAACAATGGCAACAAGTGGAAAATGGTTTGCCACAACAGCGTACCGTAATAGAGAGATCTCGTTTAGCACATAAAATCAAAATGATTACGTTGGTGGCAACAATGTGCTCATTGGGTATGTAATTGAATATAAAAAAAATACAAGTAGTATGTAGAGAATGGATAAGGAAAAAGTGAATGTAAAAGAAGCATAAACTTCATGTGTTCAATGGAGGCAGAATATAAAAAATATGGGCTTAAGAAAATCTTACAGACAAAAGAAGGCTACAATTTAATTTTCCAATAGATGAAGTGCATAATATTCTATACTTGGCAGTAATTTTATCGCAGTTTATTTTTGGAGCAAACAAAATTTCTTACCAAAATTTAATTTGATTTAAATTAATGTACACAGAGAAAAGTAATATAAGAAATTTTGTTATAAAATCAATTAAAATTTTAATTATATTTACAGCTGTAAACAAATGAATAATATCAACTGATTGTGTTATACCATATTCACACTTACGTATTTGACGCCTCAAGGCTCAGTTAGCCGACTGTAATGCAATGCAACAGTAATGTAGGAAACAGCTGATCGATATTTTTATATGAAAAGTAGGTTACGTTACATTACATCTCTATAACCATTTCCATTACTTTTCACATAACAATATCAATCAGCTGTTTCCTACTGTTGCAGTTACATTACATTACAGTCGGCTAACTGAGCCTTCATTCGTGTTTAAGAGCTTAATATCTTCTAATTTCAAAGATCGACAAGAACTGGAGAAACCTGGGCCACAACAACAGTTGCACGAGTTCGATTCTTCACTTCACTAACTTGTCCCCAGACTTTAAGTTATTCATTTGCTGGACGAGAGATGCTTCACAACCATTTTTTTTCAGGAAATTTTAATAATTTCAATGCGTTGTTGAGGCGCTTATCGAAAAAATTGTGCCACAATTAATCTGTTCGATTAAGAAATTAATTGATTGAATTAAATATTTAATGGTTTCAATTAATTTACTGGTGAAAATTTAATTAATTTTTTAACTGTTATTACAAAACTTTAATGGATATTACAAAAGTTTTCATAAAGCTTTTTTTTTTCTGTGTATCTAAAAAAAAAAATACTAAAAAAAATATTTAACAAAAGGCAGACGAAAACGGAAGAATTAAAGCTATATACATATCGTATATTTATGATTCGATTAGACTAAAGCCAGTATCGCTCTGTAAGCCATATTATATGTGATAATTTTTAAAGTACAAACAACACCAAAGCGATACGTACTTTGGCCTAATCGAATCGTACTGCCAGTTTATAAAAGACAAGTGAACATTCTCGTCTATTTGAGTGCTTTGTTTTTGTTTTCAATATAAATAGACAGACGAGAATTTTTACTTGTCTTTTATAAGCTAACAGATAAACATAGAAACAATTAAAGTTCCAACAGGAATAATTTTTAATTTTTTTTTTAATAAAGAGAAGTAACACTCAGACAATGAATGCCTACTACTATTACTAGGTGTTATCTTCTTTTAGCAAAGCGATAGTGAGAGATAGCGAAGATAGGCGGTGAAGGAAGAGATAGAGGAAAACTTCATTCTTTTACAACTCTGCCTTTTTGCACGTTATTTTTTATAGTAATACAGTGTTGCAGCGCTTCTGATGTTAAATGAGGCGTAATTAAATTTGTGAAGCTGTGTTTAGTGTACATTTTATTGGTTATTTTACTTCGCCGATGATTCTGCTACACAATACCGACGAAGAAGTTTATCATCATCACTTGAACTTTCCTACAACAACTGATACAAATGGACACTAATGCACATCCGGAAAATGCGTGGTGCTGTTATTTTTTAATGACTGTCGGAGACCGGGCTCGAATCCAGGACCTTCGGTTTTGTAGTCAACGTGCTAACTACTTCAGCCAACGCCACCCTCAAAACATATCAAAGTGCAGCCTATATTAAGGCTTAAGCTGAGTTTACACTTACTCAATTCAAAACATCTTACTCCCAGGTGTTGGCAGCTGAAATTCATATTTTATATAAACTTAAAATAGAATAAGTTGTCTTTGCAATTAAGCTCAGATGAAACCTAAAAAATTATTATGTTAGAGATGAAAACTACGATAGTGAAAAGGCAGCTTTAAACACGTACCCGTACAGTAGATTTTAGCTTATTTGTGTACAAGTTTTATTTTATTTTTAATGGAATCACTCTATCACCACTCTAATTCTTATTTGCATGTACAACTCGCCCCCGCAAGGAGAACACACACTTAGCATGTTGAACATAATCTATTATGTCAATCGTTGTCCCAAATTCAAACATCATCCAATAGACAGTTTCCTGTTCACAAACTTCTCACAATATTTCTACTTCTTCAATTACACCACCTTCGCTGGCATAATGGGAAAAGTAATAAATATATTATCGACATTTGCATGGAGTTTCAATGATATATTTTTGATGTGTGTCTGTGTGGCATTATCGTCGAAATTTCATCAACTGAATGTTTATATGGCATCATTTCTGAAAAAGGTTAAACGAGTTTTAAATTAAATTTCCTACTACTGTTTTCTTTTTTTTATAAACGAAAGTGAAAAGAATAAATTTAATTTCCAGCCCACCTCAACAGCATTTTGGATGGAGCGTCGACAGAACTATCGCATGTTGTGTAGGCTGAGCGAGTCCTTGGATGACACAATTTCCGCCATAACATTATTGTGTTTGTCCAATAACTTGTATTTTATTTGCAACAAAATTCTTAAAAGCATACAGTAAGTTTTGAAGTTAGAATACGGCTATACACAAATAAATATCGTTAACTTAATACAGAAAGGCTCTAACTCATTGTTTTTTTTGGAATCGACTTTTTTCTGTATATTTCGATAGAAGAAAATTTAATGTAATGAAAAATTTAAAAATTTCGTTAAAAAAAATATAATGAGTTAGAACCTTTCTATATTAAGGTAACGATATGTACTCGTATGTGTTGCCACATATATTTCTGGTTTATATATCTTGTTTCTTTTTTCCTTTTTCTTAGAAAAAAACCTTCATTTACCCATACCTTATATTTCTGGTATTCATTGATTTTTCTTTTGGGACGAACTTTCATTTTGGCTATATACGCTGCTGAAATCAACGAGGAGTCTAAAAAACCTTTGATTTTATTCCGTAAAATTAAACGTGAATTTTGGTGTCCAGAGGTTAGTAAAAGCCGGAAGGGAGGAAAGCATACGCAAATTTTGTATCTTATGAGTCATAAAATTCCATAAAACTACAGTAAAAATTAAAAAGGTTGAAGCATAAAAATCCATGAAGAGGGTTAAATTAAAATAAATTACTATCTGTAGTCTGATCAATTTTGATTTCAATTATCTTGTTGTGTGCTCTTTTGTGCATTTGTTTAACCCCCCTTTTCTTGTTATATTATTTCCACAATTTTACTTGTCTTTTTCACTTTCCCGATATAATTTGTACAAGGTGGGCCAAAAGAAATCACCCTATTGGAAGATGCTCAAATCTGTTTTGACATTTGTGAACTCGACAGATGTAGAATACAAGTGAACAAGCCCCAAGAACGCGGAATAATCGTCTATTTTTTTGCGTAACAATTTGTCTGTGGTGTTCGCGCAGCACGAATTCCATCGCCGATTCCCCGGTCGTCCGGAACCGACTGCGCAAACATTGCGACGTTTGGCCACCAACCTTGAAAAATATGGGACCACACGAGACGCTGCCAAGAGTGGCCAGCCCCGGAGCGCCCGTTCTGCCGAGAATATCGCCGCTGTTGCCGAAGTTGTCGAGCTGTCGCCAGAAACATCGACCAGACGCCGTGCCGCTCAATTAGCCATCAGCCGGTCGCCCCTAAGGCGAATTTTGGTCAAAAACCTGCGCATGTTCCCGTACAAAGATCATTCTGTGCATCAGCTGCGTGTAACATACGCCCAAGTCATCCTCAATCTGGAGGACGAATTGGAAGATTTTTCGACCAAAATCATAATGAGCGACGAGGCTCATTTGCACCTCAGTGGGTACGTGAACAAGCAAAACTATCGCTTCTGATGCACGAGGAGCCATTACAGCCGCTCAAAGTGACTGCATGGTGCGCTGTGCACGCTGGAGGAGTCATCGGGCCATTTTTTTTTTCGAGGACGCCGCTATTCAAACGTCAACAGTGGACGGTGCGCGCTATGGGGCCATGTTAACCGAGTTTTTTCTGCCGCAATTGAACGAATTATGACTGGAGGACATGTGGTTCCAACAGGACGGAGCAACGGCACACACTGCGCGAGCCACGACCGATATTCTGAAAGCGGCGTTCCCGGGTCGCCTCATCTCTCGTTTTGGCGATTTACACTGGCACGCAAGATCGCCCGATTGAACCGTTCCAGATTTTTTTGTGTGGTTTTTTGAAGTCCCGTGTTTACGTGAACAATCCCAAGACCCTGGAAGCCCTCAAGGACAACATTCGACACGAGTGCAAGAATCTGTCGCCCGAAGTTCTCGCCGAAGTGATTAAAAATGCCATAAAACGAGCCCGTATTACAATCAATTGTGACAGCGCCCATTTTGGCCAATATCATCTTCTCGACTTGACCAATAAAATTCTAAAGATTCAAATAAACATCGAATCGAAGTTTTTCATTTAGAAAAAAATGAGAGCCAAGCAACATCGGATGACTTCTTTTGGCCCACCTTGTATATTACTTTTTTTCTGCTTCTTCTTGTTTTGTATAACATATTTTTGTGTTGTGAACTGTGTCAGTTTCAAGGTTAGTGCATTAAACACATTCACGACAGCAAGTTAACAACGACAACCTGTCAAAAATAGAATATCGTTGGTCACAAGTATAAAGGCCTTAACTCAAATATGTAACTGTAACGTTAGAGGAGAATAAACAGTACAACTGCTTGTAAAAGTGTAATTTCTTACATTATTGCAATAAATTTTTGTGACGAGGTGTATTTGTGTGAAATGTATTAGAATCACTGAAAAACTCAATTTCGTGAAAATACGACTTAGGGCCTTTCCACTTGTGACCATAGATATGCACATGTGGGTGTATAAAAATTATTATTTTCACGACAGCAAGACTACAATACCACGCTTGCAGCTGTCGCCAAATTAGATTTAAGGTTTCTTTAGTTTTGGTCACTTGATCGGTAGTGATGAGGGATACATGAATCAAAACTTTTTAAAACATCGAATTTTATTGTAAAATATACGCTTGCGGCACAAATTTACAATTTATTCGGCCTGTAAAAGTAAAAATAAAAATAATAGTGAATAAACGAAATTTTCCAAATTTAATTTGCGGCCTGTCCCACGATGTCACTCGAAATCGTTAGTAGATCGACAACTTGTATTGCAAACAACAATAACATTAGAAAATTTGTTGTTGTTTTCAATATAAGTATTCGATCGAACGATTTCTAGTGACATCGTGGGACAGGCCGTTGATGTACATACATACATACATACATGTTTTGTAAAAGGTTGAAGGTGCGTTGGAGGATGAATAAGCGTGCAGACGGCGGCATCTAAATAGTACATATTTGCTTATTTATGGTTTTTGTTCTTACATATTTATTTTACTTCTTTATTTTTAAGTTAATTAAAAAAAATAAAAAATAATAAATTCAGTAAAGTGCGACTTTGACTGGCAAACGAAGGGTTCCGTATAGACTCTACATATGTAAGACCATGCGAACGTTAGCCTAAATAATCGAATATCTTAAAAAAAAACTTGAAGTATCCGGTAAACTTTTTAACGGTTTTTGAAGATTTTTTTTATTATTTTTGCTTTTTCTTCTGGTGTATTTTTTCGTTTTGGGCGATTTATTCGGTTTTAAGCAATTTCTTTCAATTTTAGCGACTTTTTAGTCTTTGCCTTTTTTTCTTTCGGCGATTTTTTCGTTTTGGCGATTTTTTTATTTTGGGATTTTTTAATTTTAGCTTTTTAAAAAATTTCAGGACAGACGGAAATCGTAGCGAAAACAAAAGGGTTCCTTTTCACTTTTGGTATATGTAACCAACCCAAACAATTTACTACCTGTTTTCAAGTCTCCGTCGACTCCTCTGAAAAATTTGTACGAAAATCCTTTAAAAAAATTCAGTGCTTTTCATAAATATAAATTTTCTACTCATGTCGACCAACCGGGCTGTGGAAGCAGGAGTTAAAATAATAAAAAATTATATTTTACTTAAAATTTTTGGTTGATGTTTTGGTTAAGCAACGTCTATATGCATTTCGTGCCTGCTAATGGAACTCGTCAGTAGACTTCAACCCAAAAGATTTCGATTTAAAACATCATACGTTTATAATTATATTTTTAATACGTTATTGAGAATCACCATATGCAAACATGAGAAATTTAAAAGTCTCAAACAAAAATCTTTACAAAACAAGCATCTTTAATCGATTTTGCATCTATTTTACTTTCCACCACCTTTTTACAATTAGCTAATGCATTGGGCAACAATAAAATTATTCAAAAGCAAACAAGAAAAACAAACTATTTGTTTCACATGAGAAATAGCAAAGTATGTATATTTATTTGACATAAAGACGTTGCTCAGCCAAAAAATCAAGCAAAAATTATAAATAAAATAAAGACTTTATATCAAATAAATATATATTTATATTTTACTACAATAGATATAACCATAATTTTTGATGGGTATATCCCTTAAGTATGATTACTCAACTGTGGTGGACATACTAATCAACTTTAGTTTATCAGAGTTGACTGGCATTATCCTTCAATCATGATTGCTCAACTGTGATTATTATATTAGTCAAGTTTGATTATTTATTGACCAACAGTGGTGGATATATTAGTCAAGATTTATTAGTTGGAATTGACAGGTACATTCATCAATTATGATTACGCAAATGTGTGACTAATATTAATTAATTTTTTTTAAAGAGATGTAACACTCAGGCAATGAATGCCTACAACTGTTACCAGGTGTTACCTTCTTTTAGGAAAGGGATAGTGAAAGAGAAGACAGGTGGGAAGGGAAGAGATAGAGGAAAGCTTCATTCTTTGGCCACTCTGCTTTTTGCACGTTTTTAATAATACAGTGTTGCAGTGCCTCTGGTGTTAATGAGGCGTTTTAAATTTTCTAGGCTGTGCTTAATAACCATTTATTGTTTATTTTACTTCGTCGATAATTTTGCTACACAATACCGTCGAAGGAGGGCGCTTTGGTTTTACAGCAGGGTTAGTATCCGCTGAAGCCGGTGTAGTTCATTGATTAGTTAAAAGCAGTAGAGTTAGTTAGTTAAATATATGTTATATAGTAGTTGGAATTCACCTGTTAGAGAAATATTTAAAATCACATTTTGGCCTTGATAATGTAATAGAAACTTTGTTCTACGCAATGATGAATATATCTTGCATGAATACCGATCAAATGACCGATCAATAGACTGATATTGTTCTTGTAGGGATGTATTCAGAATAGAATGTAAGTGTTAAACAAACAGTAAATGCTAAACCTGAAGTATAAAGGAAAGCATAAAGGTTACGCAGGTTCCTATGCCGCGTCTCTATAACAATAATGTGTAATAGGGCGAGGGGAATCTTAACCAAACAGACGTAAAATTTCAAAACGTCGTTTGATGTTTCCTTTCTTATGTTAAAAATGTTTCGATGTCGCTGTGCAGTGTAATGTATTTTTTTTTTTTTAATTTTTCCCAGCTCAAGCGTTTCTCCGAAGAAGTAAATGCCGATTTGGTGGCGTTGACCGGTTTAAAATTTTTCCATTTAACACGCAGCATGGTTTTGTCTGTAAGTAAAATAACTTTTTTTCGCTTTATCTTTTTAATATTTTGTTCGCTTGTATTCTCCTATTTTGCTTGACATTAATGTTCTTTTAATGTTTTTTTTTTGAAATTTTGAAAACCACAATGACATTTTAAGTATGTGTGTAGCTTGTAAATTGTAACGAATAAAAGTTTTTCGTTAAAGCGCAAAATTTTGCAGAAAAACTCGTTCGTTTGTTTTTTTTTGGCTTTTCTTCAGCGTTTTTTTTTATTTTATATTTACTTTGCTTTCATTTCCCATTGTTTGGAAGACAACATGTGCTGACTTGTTGTCACTCTCCTTTTCTTTTCTTGCGATTGTCATTTTAGGTGGCCGGCACTATTTTGACGTATGAATTGATCCTGTTACAAATGACCAAACAAAATGTTGTCGGTGATTGTGCTCAAGAGTAAATGGCGCGCCGTCAAGCAGGAGAAAAACAATAATAAATAGTTTATAAAATATTAATTTAAATTTCATTACATTTACAGTCTGTCACAAGATGTCAAAAGGAAAACTGTTGCGACGACTTGAAGTGAAAACAACAATAAATTATAAAATTGGGTTTTGTTTTCAAAATAAGTTGACAAACGAACGCTTTCTTTCGCCATCGTTCAACGCACTGCTTATTGTCTCAAAATTATTCAAAGAAATTTAATTTTGATGGAATGATTTCAAATATACCCCGCAGGAAATCGAACTGACACAAGACTAGTCACGGAACCGGTCTCCAAGTGTTAGGAACCAGTCCGAGTTCTAACACTTTCTATGAAGCGGACCAGTCACTTTTACATGGGGATGTCCTAGGATGGGGTTAATTGATACTTTTTATGCACCTTGTGACTTGTCACTGAACTATCCCATAGGGACCTAATCGATATAGAATAATATAAATTATATACACATAAATGTCATTCCGACATTTAACTGTTACAATGAAACACTTATAATTTTTTTATTGTTAAAAATGCAAAGACGGTTTATTTTTAATCTGAAAATTTTTTGAGATTCGAACCGACAGCCTCGTACATGACAGGCTTGCACACTACCCACTCGACCACAGGGCCACTCATATTTCAAAAGTATAAATACCAGTTAAGCTTAGGTTAATATCTAAGTATAGTTACGGGACTGGTTCCAGAGTCACATCGTAGGGAGCAATTAAGATTATATTTACACTATTTGATAGGTCCTGTATTCAATCACATCGAACATGTTCAGTACCGTTTACTGCAATACTAGACCGAGTCCCACTTAAATTGGCTCACGATCAAGACGATACATCACGAAAATGTTGAATAGGTGAATACGTAACCATTTACACGATATGTATTTTTTTTACCATACGCTACTCCGTACTTTTGATAACAATCATAGGACGAGTACGTTTGGATCAATTGTCACCAAATTTTCTGCAGGGTATATACATACCCAGAAAAAAGAACTGAAATGGTTGAAAGAGCTTTTCTTTTTGGCGCCTTCTTAATCATTACATGAAGTGAAATTTGTCATTATTCAGGCCCCAATTTTTAAGTATTTTTAAGGTATCGCAGCTATTAAATACGGTTGGAAAAAATGTATCGAGCTTAAAAGGTGTCGAGATTATGTTGATAAATAAAGAAACTTTTCATCAAATTGCTTGTCTTTTCTTTGTAAGCTCATCTTATTATGGGACAGCCCTCGTACATACAATTTTGAATAATCTATATTAGCGAAATTCACAGGTGCTTGGCTAAAAAAACCATAAACATGTTTTAATATCTTAATTTAATTTACTAAATTTTGCTTTTTTTATTTTTTAAAACATCGAGTTAAATAATTATTAAAGGGTGTTTTTTATAGAGTGTCTGACACAAGTTTAAATCATAATAAAACAAGAAAATATATTTTTAATATCAATGAAACTGGCTTTATTGGAAAGAAAATTTTATTAAATTATTTTTTAAATATGATTTTTGCCATGTGGCCGCCACGGCTGGCGCGTAGAAGGCGCAATCTGGAAAAACCAATTTTCAACAACTTTTCGCAGTATTTGCCGCCGTATTTCGCCGATAACTCTTCGAATTGTTTGTAGTTTATTGACGTAGACAAGTGATTTAACATATTGCCAAGGAAAGTAATCCAATGGGGTTAAATCACACGATACGAGAAATTATTTTTTCATCAAAAGTGTCTTTGAGTAAGTAAATTTTAGCGCCCGCTGTGTGGCACGTGGCTCCGTCCTGTTTGGAACCAATTATCCGCAACATTAATGCCACGTAATTGAGGTACGAAAAAATTTCGAATCATGTTTCTATACCGTTCACCACTGACAGTAACATCCTGATTTCAAAGCAAAATAAACAAAAAGTAACTCTCAGCTGTTAAATGAGTGCTCAAATAAAGCAGTGATGCCAACTCAAAGTTGTGACAATCTAAAAAAAAACACGCTTTACTTAAGCCTAAAACTTTTGCAACATACTTCCGCGCAAGCAGGCACTTGAATTTTATTTGTTTACAAAATTAAATTGTTCGTGACAGTTGCGTTTAAGTGAAACATTAAATTTTTCCTAATGATAATTATAGTTGTAAGCAAACAAAGAAAAAAACAGTAGTTAAAGTGTTTGGAAAGAACAAGTGAAAAATAGCAAAAAAGAGAATAGAAGTGTAACTGGCATTTGTAAAAAAATCCTTGCAAAGTGAACATTAGAAAGGAAAGTTTACACATTAAAAAACAAAAAAAAAAAATAAGTAAATAAAGTTACATCTGCAACAAAATGAAAATTTTTAGGAAATTCAATAAAAAAGCAAACAAGCTACGAAAAGACAATGCGCCAACATCTAGAAATAAGTTGGCATTAAGCACCGGGTACGAAATAAAAATTCATAACTGTGAAATTTTGAAATATTTATTTGCTTGAGATGACGTACTTTTTAATTAACTGCCTGATTATTCTAAAATAATTTATATAAGTCCGATAATTTATATTGAAAACAATAACAAATAGATTTTTATTTTTATTTTCAATAGTGCGGTTCACACTGAATTTTTTATTTGTTTCTTTCAATACATTTTGATGCTTTAAAATTAACGCCTTAAGAAGAAAATTTTTTTATGAAAATCTGTGTCTTAAATTCTTTATAAAGCCTAAATAATATTTATATATAAAAAAGAATTACTTTTTAAAATTTTGAAACAACAAATACTCGTACATTGAAATATTTCCCATTTTACCAAGTAAACAAATAACATATTCAGTGTGAAATTTCCCATTACAAGTTTTCGGTCGAAAAATATTTGCAGTGAATATTTTTAAATTAAAGTCTTTAATAAAAATTTCAACTAACTGCAGGCTCAACTTTTAAATGAAAATATATATATATATATATATTGTGTACATACGAGTATGTATATAAAAAACATGTTGTAAATGAAACTAACATACATATGTATATGTTTACGCTGAAACATAATAAGACCCATAGTGAAATATTTGATTTATACAAAGCAATTAAAATTTTTTTTCATGTTATATACACTGAAAGAAAATTCATTCATTCACTCAACGAACTGGTTTTATTAAATGTTTTTGATTAATTTAGTAATGATTTTCTTTAAAACAGCGAACAATTACATTATATAGATATGGGCAATTCCACGCCAAACCAGTCTATACACGAAATAACAAATAATTTACTTATTTTTAATCTAAATCATTTAACTGATGCTCTCAAAAGAATTAAAATTATAGGCAAATTAAAACAAATAATTTTAGATTTATTTTTATCAATTTGGAAACGATTTTAAATGGGCAAATATTGAACACTCTTGCTCTCTTCTTGTTTGTATGTTTGTCCTTTACTTTACGTTTTCCTTTAATTGATTTATTATTAAAGTTTCCACTTTGTATGTCTTATAATGAAGATTTTTTTTTTAAATAAAATTTAAATATGAAAATTTTTGGTCACACCCGTCACGGTAAAATTTAAAAAGTTTAATAAAATGTTTGCTGCACACAGTAAATAATTGATACGTTCTTAAAATAACAAAGTAAGCGCAATTAGTTATACAAAATATTTGGTCACACCCGTCACACCAACTTCAAAATGCTTTTCTTTAAAAGGTTGTCAAAATAAAAAAATATAAACAAAGTAAGAAACTGAAAAATATAAAGAAAAAAGAGAGGGAAATGCTAAGAAAATTATGATGAATAAAAAATCTTAAAAAAAAATAATGACCGTGAAAAAAACGAAAGAGCGCCAGACAACAGAAAAATATAGTAAGTCAAAGAGTTAGCTTTTTGAATAATCTAAAGTTAGTAGTCTTAAAATTAAAAAAAAACCAGTCACTAAAGTTAAATCTAAGCTTCTTTGTAGTCAGTCCATCAAAAAAAATTGCTTTTATTAAGTAATTCTCCAAAGAGGATTCCTTCAGATTCTCTGGTGCCTTCAATAAGCACAAGATAAAATCCGCTGATTTGTTCACTGTTAAAAAAGGACAAATATAGTGTGTTTGTCATTGAGTATTTTTAGTACAATAATCAAAACAAACAATAGAAAATGTATACTTAGTGACAGAGTAGCAAGCCGTAGCGGCGCGGCTGGCGATTTCTTTTTAGAAGCCGAGCCGCCGCCGAATCACTCGGCTTAATACTCAGCCGATTTTTTATTTGCTCTTACTTTTTAAACTTTTGGAATTATTTTTGATTTTGTGACTACTTATCATACGTTTAGTTTTTATTTATATTTCGTATGGAATATGAAAGCGAGCGTCCTCGAAAGGTAGTTGTTTTCTTTTTTGTTGTGTTACGTAAATCTTAAGACTGCAAATCACATAGAAAGAGCTGCGACAATGCTTATATTCTCTCTTTGAGTCGCTTCTAAAACCCAAAGACTTTTTGTCGCAGCATTTAGGCGACTTTTTGATAATGGGTCTTATCGTGGTTGGCGTATTTCGATTTCGACTATGGCAGTTTCGTCCCAGATTAAAGAACAAGTGTTGCGGCGTTCTTTAATCTATTACAAAAATGTCGTAGTAAGAGTCGATAAGGATCATTGATTTGATCAATGCTTTCTATTCGTTCTCCGTAGCTGTGTTGCTATAAGGTAGCCAATTTTTTCTTTTCTTGGCATTTGGGACATCAATTACTGCAATACTTAACTATTAAATGCTTAAGAGATCGGCGTTAAGCCATTCAGCCGCCGCCGCCGAAAATATTTGTCTTTCAGCCGCTGCCGAAATATTTTGATCGGCTTGCTACATGGAACATTTTTACCAAATTAAATGAAAGATTTCGTAGTGTTGAAAGAAAAAACACAATATTAAAAGATTATTAGTACACCCAGAGAAAAAACAGCTTAAAATCAATAAAAACCATATTGAATTAATAACAAACATTAACGAAAGTCTAGTAATGTTGAAATTTCTGATTTACAGTATTTATTTATTAATTTTATTTATTTTTAAGTATTTTCACATACATTTTCTATTATATTGAACTTTATTGAATTAATATGACGCGTTCTTAGTTTTGAGTTGCAGCTTTTCCCTGAGTGTATTTTAAAAGTGATTAAAATTTGTTTTCAAATGATTACACACTTCGTTTTAAGCATTTTCATTCACAAATATTAATTTTTACCATTTATATACAAAAATTACGCAGCGAATGAGACCACAAAATGAAAGTACTTTAAAATAATACTAAGCGAAAGAAAAAGGAAAGAGGATTTGTTGACGGTGTGAGCGAGGCCTCCGAAATCACTATTATCTTGGGTCTCGTGACATCTCTGGTATACTTTGTGATCAAAACACAGGCTGGCGATATTAAAAGTTTCTTCGTCCCACAAAAAGGTCACACCCGTCACATCAAGAGGTCACACCCGTCACATTTTGGAAAATTTTTTTTCACTTAATAAAATCAAAAGTACTTAGACAAATTTACTACACCAAAATTATTTTACAAAACATATCCAAAAAGTCATAATTCTGTAAAGAGTGAAATTTGTAAGGTCACACCCGTTACAGCCTTCTGATGGTCATTGTACTCCATTTTCAAATTAAAACAAAAAGTGTCAGTATCATTGCTACACCATTCTGCTCGCCTGAATTGGCCTATCATCAGCTGAAAGCGGTATTAGACACACTTCTTTGATTTGAGCTGTCCTATAGGGACTCCCATATATATCCGCTAAACTATAAATTATACATATACTTGCTGAATAGTTTGTTTTGTGCGCTGAGAAAATGGTTAATGGTTAATGGCAACAAAAAAAAAACAAAAAAAAAAGCAATTCGGACAATTCGAACCATCTTAAGTTTTTTGGTTATTTCCGGTTATTAAAGTTGAATTTTCGACTTGTGTTCTTAGACCTATAGTATAATTTCATGACAAAATATTTTTGTATTTTTGCCAAATATTTCATCTACATGCATCCCTGTTTTAAAGGTGATGTTTGCAAAAGCAAAACATTTTCAGAAGAGTTAGAGAGAGAGTTAATGTATGCCACTATAATGTTGCCTGTAATGTGCTGAATAAATGTTCTAAACATACTTTATACCAAAAACCAAAGTATCACACAATTTCCTATATATATTTTTTTTACTACACAAGGGTGAAAATTTAAATAGTCCGTAAAAGGAGTTTCAGATGTAATCTTTTAAAATGCCTCTACAAGAATCAGTTGGCAGAACATTGTTATTATTTGTGTCTTGGACAGTGTTATCTGTATGAAGAAATTTCTTTCAGTGTATTAATGCCCTATAATATGTTTTTTTTACTTTTATTGTTTTTTTTTAATATACATATTTGCATAGTACTGCGAACAATGACGAAAAGAAATTGCAAAAATCTCTTTTAAACATGCCAGTGGCCACATTTCGCATGGATGTAATAAATGATTCGGAGGAATTTTACTCCAGTTCTCAATATTTAAAACGACAATATAATCTTAATGCTACAGCGTTTGCAGATAAACCGCCAAGTATGTTTTCATTCAATTATATTAAAATTTTCTAGCTGCTTTTGCTTTAATTTTCTTTAGTTTTCTTTATACAGAAATATTTCCAAAGGCTACCAAAGATGATTTCATGTACGAGGGTAGTTTCCATGAAGCGGTGGGGAAAAGTAAGTAGCACGTATTTACTTTTAAGGCAACTAAGTTGTCAATGCAGCTATAAATTTAGAAAAAAAAAAATTTTTTAATGTGCTGTAGATTGTGTTTGTTGACGAGAGTTTTTTTTTACTTTGTGGCAGTTTTGTCGTTGAATAAACGCATTGGAATAAGTGACCGTATTAAGCTGAAATTTTAAGTTTTTTTTTTAAAGGCAATAAAAAATACTCGTTGCTTGTTAAGCCTTGGTCTTCTTTAAAATATTTACTAAAACATTTTCTTAATGTTAAATTTTCCAAATTTTTGCAGCCAAAAGTTTTGTTCTCTCTCCGTACAAATTTCACTCCAATTATAATTTGTTTACCATTCAGGGAACTCCTAAGAAATATGAAAGTATAGTCTAAAGAGTTCTTTGAAATTCATATTAATTTCAATGATACAATTTTACATATTGCCTGTTTTTCAGAAAAAAAATTTACTTAAATACATAAACAATTTGAAAAAAATTTGAAAAAAAAAATATAAATTTTGAAATGGTGTCAGGGCCCTACACTTTTTTTTTTTGCAAACCAATGTTATATCTTAAAAATCACTCTTTTCATTAAAAACTTTATATACAAATTTCAAGCTCAAAATTTGAACTCCCCCATGTAGCCAATCGTTGTTTACTTAACCTTTCAATCGTTGCATAAATATAGTTCTTGATATTCTAAAATTTTTCATAATAAATTTTTATTAAATGATAAATCGAGCAATAACCGCCAAAATAGCTTAACCGACACATTTTTGGACCTTTTTTTTTGTGACAAAAATCGATTATTTACGATCGCAAATAATCGATTTACGATCGTAAATAGTCAATCAAAGTCGAAAATTATGTCGCTTAAGATTGTTTTGGCTGCTATGGCACGATATACATATAACACGGAATGTGTGTGTGTTTGTTTAATTTTGTCAAATTTATTCACCATTTACGCTCTCGCATATGACAACGTATGAGTAATACTGAATAAGAACAATTTATTACTCATACGTCCTAATTATTTTATACATATTTACAACACTATCAAAAACAGGGATGGAAAAGTTGGTGCAATTGTGCCTATTTTAGCACTATTTGAAAGTTAAAAGTATCATAGCACTTTAATGACCAATTTAGCACTATTTAAAATCTTTGTAAGATTTCAGTTATATGAGGAAAAATAAAATTAATTTGGGTACTTCGAAAAGCGTCCATAATTCGTGGTGGTCAACTTTGACAGCCTGTGCTTCCCCTTCGTTTTTACAGCACGGTGTCCAAAAAATAAATTTTCAGAAAGTTTAAGTCCTCTTCTACGTGTTTGGTCTGCATCATTTTTTCAATAGTGCTTGGCAACTACTATGAACTTTAAAGCTAAAGTAAAATATTTTTTTTTGCATAAGTGGGTAAGTCTGCATTATTAACTAAAAAATTAAATTTTTTTAGTTATAAATAACTTTGTTGAAGTAAACTAACGTAGAGCGCTTAAATTGCTTCATACTCGTACATTTAATATTTGTGCATTTAAAAATTAAACGCCATTTTCATAAAAAATTATCTTGTTTTAGAACCCAAAAAATTTCCATATAAAATCTGTTTTGCAAAACTTTTGTAAGCCAAAACTATTTTTTATGAATACGGCAGTTAAAGTTTACTTTTAGGCTTAGCAATAATTTCATCATGTACGAGTATACACATATTTTTTTTAATTTAATTTTCTTTCAGTCTTTCTGTTGGCTGAATTTTTTGCCATAATGCCAGTTAAGGGCATTACTATGCCTCATCCACGCTACTTTAGTTTCGCCTGGTCCAACTATCGCACCTGGTACAGTTTAATTTTTCTTTTTATAATGATATTCGATACATCGCTTTCCATGCACAAGGTGTTAAACGGACCCATCACATTCAATAACATTGGTAAGTTTTAAATTTAATTTCTTTCAAAATAAACTCAATTCTCTTATTTGTAGTTAATCATGCTATCGTCAGTCCATTATTGGTTTGACCCACCGGCCATTTAAAATAAAAATGAGTTAGGTATGGGTTACATACATATATATATATATTTCGAATATCTCCTTTTTAAGGTTTAATAACTACTGTTTTGCTGTACATGGCCAGAGTTTGGCGTTTGCGTCAAATTCTTCATACAAAAACATGCGAAGTAAAGTTAACTCTTGTTTTGCTTCATTTCTCTAAGAAATGAATAATAAAAAAAGAAGGTGCCATAAGAAAAATTCAACGGCGACTGTTATGCAAAAAAAACCTTATCACCCAGACGCAGCCGCCGATTAAAACTTATTAAACACTAAAATAAAATAAAACAAACCTTAATTATGCACGTTTGAGCACAACAGAAATCCGGAGAAATAAGTCGGCCGTTTAACGCCGACCAAGAAGCCGCCCGCCGCCGTAATATTTTTAACTATCGATCCGCTTACACAAGAAAAACAAGTAATTCAAGTGTATTTAATATAAAGAATGAAATTATATTAAATACACTTCAATTACTTGTTTTTCTTGTGTAAGTGTGTAAGCGGATCGATAGTTAAAAATATTACGGCGGCGGGCGGCTTCTTGGTCGGCGTTAAACGGCCGACTTATTTCTCCGGACAGCAAGAAAAATAAACAAAACAACAAAATTCTCAATTCTCAGCAGTAAAGTACCCGTATGGACAACAAAAAGCCACTTTTTGAAAATAAATTAAAAAAGTGGTGCAGGCGGCACGAAGCGTATTTTTAGTTTCACAATAAAGTAATATTAACTTCTAACTTCATACATGAAATTTCACAAAAATTTCTATTTTTCTTCAAAACATGTGTCGGAAGCAATGGTGAAAATACAAAAAATTTCTATCGGCTATACTTTGAGAAAACTTCATGTAAACCTTGTTTGTCGTGTTTGTCCATTACGACTTTTTCGCATATGCTCTAAACCAATAATGAGCTGACGATATAATTTATTTTTCAATCTTTAAAGCTCTGCTTTAAAAATTTTGTTTTGTGCTTTTGACTTACTGATTTACAAATTTTTCATTTCTATTGTAATAGTTTTGATAGTTGAACTTTGAAGTTTTTTTTTTTTAATTAAAATTTAGTTCTAGCAATTGCTTGCACAAAATTCTTTAGTTTGTCGGTTTCAATTTAAAATATTTTGTGTAAAAGTATTTTATAATTTTTTTTCCTCTTTTAGGTTTTGATATTAATCACACATTCGTAATATAAAATAAAATTTAAATTATTTAAATACACTCGCGTTCAGATCATTAGAACCACTGTAATTCCTCTTTTTAGTACGTCATGACTTTTTTGAATTTTTTTTTATCAACAGCTAAACATTTTACTTCCATGAATCAGAAAGAGCATTTTATTAAGATTACAAAAAATAACAACAATAACATTGTATTTTAAATTTATTTTTGCAAGTCTGATTTGATTTTTTTGTATGTTAAACTTTCAATAGCTAAAAAATCTGTTTTTATTTTCATGAATAACAAAATAAGAAAAAATTTAAAAATATGTGCATAATTTTTTTTCTAAAACAACAACGGTTAGAAGTTTTATTTAAAACATTGCTTCTTAATCATTATTTGTTGAGTTTTATTTATTCTTTGGAAAATAAAAGTTATTTACGAGTATTTATTCATGAAAACCACATAAATATTACTTTCTAATAAATATTAGTGAAAAATAGGCAATTGTGCGGCAAATTGGCCGAATTAAAAAAATCTGTGTTCAAGGTCAAGGATTGTAAACGCTGTCGAGAAATTCTGCTCTTTTAGTTTTAAAAAGAAAATGCTTTAGATCTGGAAAATTAAACTTTTATTTTTTCACTGCTACATGAGAGATAACTCAAAAATTTCTTCTACGAGTACATTCTGTTGACGAATTTATATGAAATTTTAAAATATTCTTCTAACAATATTTAGCTGTGCTATTACCGGACATATTTTCGAAATCGGTATAAAAGTCGACTTTTTATTTTCTTTACAAAAAATTTTAGTTTTTAAAAATTGGGTGACATTTCTGTGGCAAAAAAGAAAAAGTGCTTAAGTCGAAAAAAAAATCTGCATATTTGAAAGTACCCCTGGACAAAATCTCAATTAATTTGTGTAATTTTTTAGGAAGTTATAGCACTATGACTTGCTACTTATCTTTTTTAGACTTCTAATCTCATTTGGAATAATAGTTTAATTTAGTTTACACTTGGGTAAATTTCAACAGCGTGATCCACATTTCAACATTTTTAAAGTTAAAGTGCTTCTCTATGATTTCTATATACATTATTGTTTTGTTATCGGATCGCAAGTTTCAAAGAAACGGCTCTATTACCTATTTTTTCTAATTGAAACCACTACACCGAGAGATAATGAAGTAGCATCATTAATAATTCTTTATGTATGAATGAAGTTTTCTATTAGTTTATTGAAAGTTTTCATTATATGCAATTAAATTACATAGCATACATAGTTAGCTTCTTGTTAACGACAAAATTCATTGATCCCAAGCCGGTGTTCCTTGCAGTATATGCACCGTGCTCAGACATACAAATAATGAGTTATTATCAAACCAATCCAATTTCTGAGTATACTCAGAAATGTTTGATTGTGCATCTACTTGAATTGAAATTGGTGCATTTTTAACCGACTTAAAAAAAGAGGGAGGTTATCAATTCGTATGTATTTGTTAATTTTATAGCTATGCTATTTATGTCACGAGACAGGAGCTAGGACGTGATTTTCGTAACAAAAATAATCGACACTATTACAGTTATAAATTTATTTGTATTGTCATTTCTTTTATGTACTTAAAGCCAGAGTACGAAAATAAACGAAACAAATTGTTTGATTTAGTTTTGTTTCGTTCTCTGAAGTGAGTGAAACAAACACAAAACAAAAACAATGAGAAGTATTGCTGAATTTGTTTTTGTATTGTTTTTGCACATGAGCACAAACCAGAGAACATAGCCGATCGGCTGTCAGCCGGCTAACAGCCGCCGCCGGCCACAAACAATACATTAATTTAATCGTACGCCGCTTGAAGGGAAAATAATAGGAAACAAATGGAAACGTTTGGAAATATTTGCGACGAATTTGACATAATCGTAAAATATAATTTTATTGTACATTAAGGTTGTTTTATATAGCTAAGCAGCATAGCTATAACTGGGTGTCCTAAGACACCTCTCTTCTTTTTTTTAAATTGTTACTTCGGGGGTATACACCCACTACACCAATTATTGGTGACACATATAAAAATGTTTTACTGAACTGAATCTAAATTATTTTTAATTTTTCACTTGCTTATTTTTGAAGTCGGCTTAATTTTTTTAAAGTCTTATTCAGTTAATCTTTGTGTTTATTTTCAATAAACTAGCACTCAGTTGAACCTTATCTTCGAATTGAAATAAAATGTAGCGTCAAGTTTTATTTTCGAATGTGATCACCATTGCTGCTACTGATATAAAAAAAAGGATGTTATAAAACTTTTATTTAACAATATTTTCTCACTTGCATGGAAAACGATATAAAAAGTGCAAATAAAATAAAAACAAATCAGATATGGTTCTGACTTTCCTTGAAATTCTCAAAGGAATTTTGAAAAATCGCAAAAGAATTTGTGGAATTTTTCAGTATTTTTGTTCTATGTTTGTAATTTTTTTGTTCTCACCTTGGAATTTCGATATAAGGGCATTTCCACAGTCATGTTACGTCATCGTCACGTTATGTCAGCAATTAAGCTTGTAATTTAAAGCTATGCTGTGCGATTTGTTCCTATCATGCTCGTACCAAATGTACAGTCAACTATGTTCTAAAGCAATATTCAAAAAAGAATATAAAACATAAATTTTTCATTGAAAAAAAAAACAAGCTATAATTACCAATATACGTAACGTGACAAAAAGTGGAAATGCCCATATACAACCAAAAGAGATTTATTTTGAAATGCTCTAGTCTAGTTCCTTCAATAACGAATTTTTTTTACAACAAATTTATTTGTAACATTTCTTATAATATTACGAGTACCTTCTAACTTAGTATAAATATGGGGTTGGTTTTTTTTCATAATTTTTTTTTATAAATGAGAAATAATTAAAACACTTCTTCAGCAAAAAGGGCCAAAACTTTACAAAATTTATTTTTGAATATTAAAAATTTTGTTTCAAATCCATAAAAAGCTTATGTATGCAAGTCGGATAAGACTTGACTTCTTTATTGAAAAAACCGTGGACCAAGGTTGGTAAAAAAAGTTAAAGTTTTAATTCTTTTGCTCGAATATTTCCTAAACTGTAAAGCGGAATTTTTTTTAGCTCTTAGTTGAATTATTTATTATCCCTTAGATAGGAAAATATACTTGCAAAAATCTTTCTTTTTATATTTCAGATTAAAAATATCAGCTTAATAAATGAAGGTTTGAATTTTTCATTAATGCCCACTGTGGTTGCCAAATTTTAAATGCGAGCTCTGTAACACCCCGCCAAAGGACGCATTTTTATAACAATTTTTGTGTTTTGCTAAAATCACTCCCTCCGTGCGATGGTTGTACAACTTTAGTGTGGTTCTAGTCATCTGATCAGAAGTGTACATAATTTCGTAATTTATATATGCAGAGCATTACTACACACACATATACATATGGATGTATGTGTGAATATTAGAATATTGCCCAGTTGGCCAGATTATCAATCATTCTTATCTAAGATGCTTGTATGACTTACCCTGCGTTTAGACATGCAAGTAATTGCATGCAAGCTCTGTGTACGTATTATCAAAGAAAAATGCCCGACTGTCCTGCAACTTGCATGCTAACTTTTTAGTGCAGAGTTGCCCATAACATAAAAAAGTTTAATTTTAAAGAAACCAGATAGTATTGAACTTTATTCGCATTGTTTCAATGATATTTATGTCTAAAAAAAATCATTAACTGCTTGCTTTGTGAATATTTAAGAAAAAACAAAAAATATCAAATTAGCTTTTAAATGTATTTAAAATGAGTAAAAACTTAAAAAAGCATTACACTGTAATCCAGTTAATTTGTACTAAAGTATAAATAGGGCAACACTGTTAACTAACTTTTCATTTAATTTAATTTTCTACAAGTGAAAACAAGTCACTTTCTTGTAAAATTCTTGGCAGTCGAGTTGAAAGCAGACTACAAGTGCCGAAAGTGTATCTGTGTTAGTAGAAGAGTTTGAGTGTATTGAGTTTTTCGAACTTGCAGTTGCATGTGTAAACCCTAGGTTATACTCTGTTTTCTAGTCGACAATTTAAAGGAAATCGTCGTTCACGACAAACTGAATGACAAGGTCTGGCATGCTGTCCTCAAATAAATACTTTTGACTTTGTTGAAGGCAATCTGAGCGACAAGTCGTGAATTTTGTCTTCAATCAAAGAGTATGTTTGCCTGGCTGCAGCCAGGTGGTAAGCGCGAAAACTTATAAACATGCAGCCATGCGAATTCCAGTCAATCAATAATTTAAATGAAACGAAAAAAAAGAAGTAAGCAAAAAAAATTAACTTTTGTGTTAAAAATATCAATTAAAGCCAGTTCTGTTGAAAGACATTGACGCCCCAGAACTCACACTATCTTTTTGTGAACGAAAATCGATATGGTGGTGGAAATTGTCGCTTATGTGGTCTTGCACGATTTCGTGGCTATTTGTTCCAAAACCTAGTCAACAATTTGTTTGAGCTTTAGTCAATTTTGTATTGTCTTGTGCCCATCATTGAAGATGTCTAAAATAAATGGCCAACTGGGTAATTTCATTACAGTTTTTATGCAGCACGTGTAGCTTCTATTACTTTATTTGTGCTAAACTAAAGCATACTTTTAGGTTAACAATTGAATTCTAGATAGTTTTTAAAACCACAGTTGTGAACTTGCTACATTTTGACAGATTTAGTAATTTTGACCCCTTTTTCAACTCTCATGGCAATAATGAAAAATTTATACACATTCCCGAATGTGCCGTACATTTTGCATGGAAGTTGAAGATTTTTTTTGCTGCTAAATTTTTTTTATTATAAAGGAAGATTTGGAAAAGTATTTAATGAAATGATGAAAGAGCTGAGCAAGAATTATTAAATGAAATTTTTACTAAATGTCTACGTTAAATTAAATAAATGTTGGTTCAACGTGAGACAACTTTGATTCAACATGGTTCTTCGTGTTATTTCAGTATCAAATTCACTTTGATTCAACATGATTCTTCATTTTAATTTAACATTATTATGGTAATGTTAAATCAACATGAAACAAAGTTATTTCAAGTGCAACAATTTTCTTTGAAGATTATTGATTTACAATTGAATTAATGTGAAACACATATGAAGTAAAACTCTCGTCGAAAAATGTTAAATTAACTTTGTTTTCGCAAATTTTACCATGAAATTTTTCTGTGCGTTCATTCAGAAATGGTGACAATTGAATTGCTACAAAAGGTAGTTGTCAACTACCAAAATTGGAAAGTTTTTATTGTAAGATACGTACGAGTATACATTACAACAATAAAATAAAAATTAAGAAACCAGCCCAAAAGAATGAACTAATAAAGGTAGTTAAACTACTTTATTATACGTACCCGAATGTATAATTGTTTTTATAAACATTTCTATCATCAAGATAACACTTCCACTATCATTATTTGCTTGTTTTCTTTTTTATTTTGCATTAGTTTTATAGAGTGTAATGACATCCAACTTATGAATATTTAAATTTCGCTTAAATTGTGAAACAGTAGAGTCCCTGACATAAAACACTTAAAAAAATAATGTATATGAGCTTTGAAAAGCAATTTTTTCGGGGGCGGAATTAGAGAGTGATCCCGAGCAAAGTAAGTATATCAAGTACTCGCGCAGACATTTTTTGTCTGTAGAATGTTTTTATTTTGTCAAAATGAATTAAGTAAAGTGCGACTTTAAATCGCTCATCAAGGGTTCCATACGGATACTAAATACGTACATATGTACGAACTTAAGCCAATATAATCGAATGTCTTACCTGAAGTAGACATTTGTTTTTTAAATTTAAGTATCCACTATCTTATCATCTTTTTCGGTTTTTGGTGATTTGTTTTAGTTGTAGCAATTATTTTTTAGTTTTGGCGTTTTTTTTAGTTTCGGGTATTTTTTTCCTTTTTCGACGATTTTTTCGTTTTTGGCGTTTTTTTCGGTTTTTGGTGATTTTTTCGGTTTTTGGTGATTTGTTTTAGTTTTAGCAAATATTTTTAGTTTTGTCCTTTTTTCGTTTTTGCGATTTTCGAGAGAAAGTATTCGATCGTTTAATAGTTATCGAATCTCATAATCTCAAATTTCGATACAAGCTATTCGATATCGAAAAGTAAAATTTCGATAAAAGTCATTCGATCGCGAATGCGACGATTTGGCCCCTGGTTACTTGTAATCGATTTAACAACAACCGAAATTGATTAGATTAAGCTACGTGACCATTTCTGCGTATCAAATTTGGGTTTCTACCAACAAAATCTATATAGAGTTGAATTCGGTTATAAGGAACATCGTCGATTATGGTGCCTTATCACTTGATAACGAAGATCTTCTGCGACCCCAACACATTTTCACTAATATTTCTTACAAAATATTGCTCCAACACCGCAGCCATTTGTTAAATTCTGTAAAAAAGTTTTCCGAGAAGTTTATGCACTTGCAATTTGTAATAAGCACACTTTCCTACATATATATTCATAAACTCTTGGGTGCATTTTTTTAATACACTAAAAATTGCTTCGGGAGTTTGACTTTAAGCAAAGTCTACTACATGACTTGCTTAAGCAGATACAAAATGAATGTAGACAAACAATACTTTTTTCGAATTCGTAATCACTTTAACGCGTATTAAATAATGAATTACTATCAAAATTTATGTATATAAATACATATATACTTACATATGTATATAATGCTCGAAATTGCCTGGTACAGCAGAGTTCGTCATAATCGAGCTCCACTACAATGTGCGTAGAAATGAGTAAATACATACAAATAAAATATACAACATCTTTCAAACAAAAGAAAAAATAATAAATTTCTTGAAAAAAAAAATAAAATAATAATAATAAAACGAAGAGAGCTGTCTTAGGTCAACCGGATATAGCTAAGCTGCTTACATACACAAATTTCATGTGAGAAATACCAATGCAATAAAATTATATTATATCGAGCCTTATCGTAAGCGACAAAAACTAAATTTTTCAGGAGAAGGTTTTTTCATAATATTCATATATGTTTTCGTATGTAGATTGTCGTTTACGACAAAATTTTACAGCCCGTATCTTCTTAAAATTTATCAAAAATTTTTAAATTTTTTTATAATCCTAAACTATGGGTAGGCCCATAAAATTTTAATTTCAATAAAAAAGTCTATTTTCGATAACATGTGGCTTACGATAAAATCGAAAAAAGGGCTCTATATAATGATGTCGAATTCTCTGCAAATATTTCAAAACGTTTCCATTTATTTCCCATTATTTTCTTTTCTAGCGGCGTACGATTCAATTAATGTGTTGTTTGTGGCCGGCTGGCGGCTGTTAACTGGCTTACAGCCAATCGGCTGTGTTCTCTGGTTTGTGCTCATGTGCAAAAGCTAAACAAAACCAAATTGAGTAATCGTTCTCATTGTTTTTGTTTCACTCACTTGAAAGAACGAAACAAAACAAAATCAAACGATTTGCTTTTGAGTACAAAGAAATCAAAATACAAATAAATTTTTAACTGTAATAGTGTCGATTATTTTTGTTACGAATATCATGTCCTAACTCCTGTATCGCGCAATAAATAGCATAGCTATAATAATAACAGTAATAATGATCATAAACGAATTGAGAGATATAATTGAAAGCATTATATTTTTTTTGTATAAATATGTGCTCTCAAAGAAAAATTAGTAAGTCAACTTTTGAACGTCAAAAAAATAACTATTTCTACGAAACGAGCCTAAATCTAAGATAATGAAGTCGGTAAATTTACATTTAACATTGCTGATATTATTTTGCTGCGCACAATGTTTCTCGACCCAAAATTTACCTGTGCCAACCTTTAGAGTTCTAGGCAAGGGAGGCATTAATATATCCGTGCCTGCTGAAAATGGCTTGAGAGGTTTTGGCATCAGAGGAAGAATAATCAACTCATCAACAAAACTTAGTCAACCACTCAACGCATATATCTTCAAGCCTGAGAAACAAATTTTAGTTTATAATAATAAGAAAATAAAACTTCAACTAAATGATGTTATTGAGTATATAACTTATGCCAATATAAATAACGAGCCCTACGTTGCGTATAATCAAATATTTATAGTTAAAAAATTGGAAAATTAAATAAAATGAAATGAAAATTTAAAAATTAAAAAATTTGTGTAGTAAAAATTTTACTTTAAAAAATTTTTCCTATCAAGGCACCAATTACCACATAGTGGCCAAGACGCAGCTGAGCTATTTTTTTTTCAAATTAAAGTTCATTGGAAAATTCAAAAATCTTTTACGAAAAAGAATTAAAGAAATATTAAAATAAAATTTCAACATGAGAAATATTTTATTTAAAAAATTCCTTGTAAATAGATTTAAAAATATGAAAAAAACATTAAAAAAATTGTGAAAAGTAATAAACGTTGCAAATTTTGTTGGTGGTAACTGCCTGTTGTGGAGAAATTTTTTCAATTTCATGTGAATAATTTAAATTTTTTTTTCTTAAACAAATTTTATTTTTGACATTTTGGATCAACTAAAAAGCCATGTTGTTTTTTCATTGTGGTATTTTTGTAATCTTGATATTACCTGGAAATGAATGTTCCTTGGTTTATATGATACAGTTTTTACATGAAAACAAAAATAAAATGTTAATTTTTTTTTGTTTTTCTTACAAATTCATCACCGAAGAAAAGCAAATAAATTCAAAAGCTTGTTTCTTTATTTCTCGCATCGTAAAATTTCCAGCACGAAACGAGTAAGTTCCCTGCAGAAAATGCGAATAGTGAAAATGTAGTGATTTGTTAGTGACATTGTCAGTAGCACTAATTACCAGGTGTACCCCAGCCAATGTAATCGGCTATTGACATTTAACATTAGCTTGTCATTGAAAATCCACCATTAGACTGTAGCACTACTGACTAAGTAAATAGTTTTTTTGGGACATTGGCATCAAAGATTCACTAGTAAATTTTAGGGGCTCTAGTCTACAATATTGATATTTCCTCGCTCGATGTCCGTAGTAAAAATGTACTGATTCACTATAGACACTGTAACCACCTGCAAGGAAATTGTTTGTCATTTCTATTAAATACATATGTATATTAAAATTAAAAATTGTATGTTTCGCTGAATTAGTAAAGTCAAACACTTACGTATGGATCTTAAAATGTGACAAATCTTTACCTGATGGCACAAAATCTTCCACAGGGTAAAAATTTCCATAATTGGCACCTTTCACTTAAAACTCTTCAATTTTCACATTTCATATTTTTATACAATATTGATTGTTATTTTTTTTTTGGATTATGTTTTTAATTATTGTTAAATACATTTATATATATATATTAACCTTATAATTCTATTTCTTAAGATAATTTTTATAAACACTTAAATTTTGCTTGACGTCACGTTTATTTTCAACAAACCAATAAAACATTAAGAAGAAGCATAGTTGTGTGTATCTGAAAAAATGTTTCCTACGCATTAAAACCATTATTAATAGACGCTCTGTTGACAATGTCACCAAAATAGTCGACAAAAGTGGTGACTTGGGGACACTTAACCCCATGTTTTCTGCAGGGTTGGAACAAAAACAATATAAAGATGTATGTGTGTTTGCCTGACTTTAATATACACAGTATGTGTATTTATATCGTTGCCTGCTCACAATAAAAAAATTAAGATGGCACAATGTTGCCACATTAAAATTTTAATATACTCGTACTCATTGTGAATTCCCTAATTTAAAAGCAGTATTACCATACAAAATACTGGTTTCAAACTCTTAAAGTATACTTTGTGTTGACTATGAATATTGAAAAAAAAAATTATATTTATCGATAACGTAAGAAATAAAGTATTATTTAACATCTTTAGCATTCAAGAACAGCTGACTTTCTTTCATGGTGCTTGTAACGCGTATAAAAGTAGAAAGTAGACCTACTTTTTGCTTTGAACGCGCCTACGCGTTCTGCGCTTTTTGCAATGTAACTTGTCACATACTATTACATTGATTCTACTTTTTTGACAGATGCATAGAAAGCGTAACGCGCAAAAAGCGAGCTATGGACCTCTACCTTTACCGTAATGGTTGCGGCGTTCTCATTTTTAAAGAAATATGAGCCAATGATGCCTCCGCTCTACAAGCCGCACCAAAAACTCATTCGTTATGAGTGCATTGGCTTTTGTAAGACCAGGTGTGGGTTTTCTGAACCCCAAATACGGCAATTTCGCTTATTAACGTACCCACCAAGATGAAAATGAGCTTCATTCGAAAAAATTATTAGCAAAGACCGATCGTCTTTGTTTTGGAAATAAATTTCCAAAAAATCCCAACTTTGCTAAAGCATAAATCGATTCATTTCGTTCAGTGGTGATAATATACTGAATTTTGTGACAGAATAGAATGACATAAGTACGAGTATGTATTGTTGGATTCGGAATAACCGGTGGCTCAAATTTAAACCGATAGATGGCCGACCCAACGCAAAAAAAATATTTTAAAGAGAATATTTTTAGTAAAAGTTACTTTTTCAGCTTTCAAATTAAGTGAAATCTAATACTGGTGTAATATTAGATTTTCATAAACTTTAGCTTTTGGAGGGAGATGAAAAACGCCTAAAGTCAAATTACAACTGTTGTTGTTGTATCCATCTGATGATTTTGAAACTCATCCTAATCGGATTATATAATACTTATGTTTCTTTTTTATGTCCACTTTCATTTTTCATTATTAGCAGCAAACAAACAACTCCTCCATCATCCTTGATAACAATTCTTTGTTCCTTTTTTTTTCGCTGTCATTTAAAATTTCTTATTGCTTGCAGAGCCCATGATATTTCGTATTTCCATCATAACATTCATAGTTTGTTCTTTGAGCTTGGCCCGCAAGTGGCCAGATTTAATGGTCTACTGGTATGAGATAGAACAGAAGCTGCCGCCGTATACATCGCAAGTAGAAAAGTGTCGCATGGCGTACAAAATACGAATGGTGACGATTGTGGGAATGATGTTGTCACTGAGTAAGTTTAAAATGAGAATAATAATAATATAAATGTATGTATGTATGAATGTGTATGATATATCTATTGATATACATACATACATATGTATTTTCATAGCATAAAATTTATAAAGACAAAAGTGATAAATTACTACTCGTACGAGTATCAACGTTTAAGATAAATTATTGTTGTTAATAATAAAAATGAACATTTTTGTTTGTCCTGTGAGATCGTAAAAAAAATCCTTTAATGTTTGCTTCTATCACAGTTTAAGGACTTTATTGTTCATTATCTAGTTTACTATTGTGTTTTATTGGATATAAAGACATGCGAGTACATATTCATTTCACTAGGTAGTGTCGGATTTATAAGTCCATATTTACACTATGCAAGTCTTATTGCTAAGCTGATTAGTTTGGTGGAGAGAGAGAGACGAGGGGAACAGTAACGTTTCTTTTCCCCTCGTCCCTCTTTCCTAACAAACTAATCAGCTTAGCAATAAGACTTGCACAGTGTAAATTAGGACTAACTACACACATGTGTACATACTTACATACATATGTACATGCTCAGCATCTGCTTTAAATGTTTTGGAAGACATTTAAAGACATTATCGTTTAATTTAACTCGCATTGTTTGTCATGACGTGTTAACAGTAGAACTCTGTTATTAAACTAGAGATGGGCGCATGTGGAATTTTTCACAACACGACACGCGAGCCGAACACGAATACTAAGATGTCCAACACGTACGAAATACGAACGGAAAATTTTTCTCAACCCGTTATACCGAAAAATTGGTTAAATCGCAAAGTGTTGTTAGTTGTTATTTTAATTATTATTATTGTAGACATGAAACAGTGCAATAAAAACAATGACTGCAGCTTGTTCTCAAATAATCTATCAAATACAAACTATTTGCTGTAAATTTTGTTTAATATTTTGTTTTGCCGTTTGTTCCCAGCAAAAATATTCGTCCACCTGGAAGCAGGTTGGTAAAGGAGAGAGAGAGAGAGAGCACAACTTTCGCATACCAACCTGCTTCGGTATCACATGGTTTTTGTTCGTGATGTAACACTTGGTAGCTCTTCAGGTATGAACCTCTGAACGCATACAGGATGTGCAGAAAGAAGCCCATGTTTCATGCCTTTTTCATATGTAAATAATCAAAAAATTTGCTCTTTAGATCAGAATTTTATATCCACTCTTAGATTAACTTTTTTTGTTTTTATATTTACGGCCTGGCCCACGATGTCGACAAGAAAGTTCCTTTCGCTTACTTATATTGAAAAAGAAAGAAACTTTCTTGTCGACATCGTGGGCCAGGCCGTTATTATATATTAAGTACAATATCAACTCAATTGTACTCAATTCAATTAAAAAATAAAAACTTGTATTCAGGTAAGCGAGAGAGGCTGCACTATAAAGAACTTTGAGAATTTGAGTATAAACAGTCGACCAACTTCGTAGTGTTTGTGTGCAATTTCGTCATTCGCTTACGTTGTTCGTAAGGCACGTACTTTTCCGCGCTTCCGAAGCGCTTCTTTTTGTCTTAGTGCGTACTTGTACCAAACTTATTTTTGCTGGGTTATATAGAGAACAACATTCACTATATAATTTAGTACTAAATATTAAAAATATGTTGCTATCAAGGATTTGTTTTTTAGTTTGCAATTTTTTTCTTTATCATTCGTTATAGCCGGTATAAAATTAAGATAGTATTCTCTATACAAGGTTGCTAATGTAAAAAGTTTGAACGTTCGTTACATCGGATTTTCGTTAAATAGAGATTCGTTATACCGAGATTTGCCTGTATTAATTTTGTAGTGTGAAACTTGAAATGGTAAAATTTAAAAAACATGTTATGTGAAACCAGCTTTAAGTGTGTGTGTGGTTAGAAAAATCACAAGCGCATGATTAACAAAAGCAATCAAGACTATTAGAAGTTTAAATAAAGACGAATTTGCATTAAGAAAAAGTAGGCCGTTGCCTATTTTTGCTGGATTTGTTTTCGTAGAGTATCTTACCGCCAAAAACATAATTAAAATTAATAACTTTTTAGTTAAATTCATTGAAGTGAATTTTTGACATTGGGATTGGCATTTCAATAGCTTTTGTTCTAATCACGTTGTCAACTAATTGATAATTGTATTTCCAAACAAATATAATATAATCTTTTGATTACTAATATCTGTGCATTTGTATGTATGTATATATTTTTAGCTGAACACTTACTCAGTTGCATATCGATCATACACTATTCGAATTTTTGCCCCATAACCAAGGATCCCATAGAAAATTTCTTTCGTTTATCAAACGAACATATTTTCAATGTTTTCTCCTACTCCTCTTGGTGGGGATGGTATGGCAAGATATCGATTTTTATTTCAACTTTTATATGGAATTATATGGACGTGTTCGTAATGATTATAAGCATTGGACTGGCAGCAAAATTCGAGCAGCTGAATGAAAATTTATTGCAATATAAAAATAAGGTATAACTCCTCATAATATTGGCTTCATTCTATTTTATTTTTCTAATGTTCTCTCTTTATTTGGCAAAATAAAAAATAAATAAAAAACAAAATAAAATGCAGCAAATGTCACCAGCCTTTTGGTCGGAGCGTAGAATACTCTACCGCAATTTGTGCCGACTGAGTGGGGAAATCGATAATGCCATCTCAATGATTACAATGATTTCGTTCTCCAACAATTTATATTTTATCTGCGTACAACTGCTACGTAGTCTCAAGTGAGTTCTGATTTTCGTTTAACAAGACTTCTTTTTATTATATCTGTAACCAAAACATGTCTGTCTGTCTGCTGTGGTTGCTGTGTGGAAAAAAAGCAAAATGCCTTCAATTGCACATGCAGCATATTTCTATTTTTCCATGTTCTTTCTATTGGGGCGTACACTGGCAGTGTCCTTGTACTCCTCAACCGTAAATGATGAATCCCGTAAGCCATTACGCATTTTGAGATGTGTGCCCAAAGAGTCATGGTGTTTGGAAGTGAAACGTTTTGCTGAAGAAATTAGCAACGATTTGGTTGCCTTGAGTGGCATGAAGTTTTTTCATTTAACACGAAAATTGGTTCTCAGTGTAAGTATGCATGTATGTATATACATACGAGTATGTACTCGTATGTACTGTCTATATGATTAAAATTTCATACAACAATCAAATACGTAGACTTGTGCTCGATTTATTTTTTGTTCATTTTTGTCATGTATGTACATCTATGCATAAAATATTCATTAACTGTGAAACTGTGTACATACATATTCGTATGTATGTATGTTCATGTGTTTCTTCAATTGCAAGTCAATCACAAGCGTGATATAATAAAGTTTAGTGGACCCTGAGTTATGGCTCCATTATGGATAGCAACCAAACTAACTACAGTTCCATTGTCAAAAATCACATTGCGATAAACTTTTACTCGAGTTAACTTTTTCGAGATTCTCGAGTTTTCTTATTTTTTAGATATTTTTCAAATAATTAATTTTGCAAAAAAAAAAACGCTGAACAACTGTTCGGATAATGCTTGAAAGTAAAAATTTCCCCAGTAATAATTTGTAAGAAATTTTTTGTCTCTAAAATTTTGACTATTTTTTGACGCTCTCGCTTTGCAAAATTTTTGTTACTTTCTAGTCACAATTGTTACAAATTCGTAACAATTTTAAGCAAATGAACACACCTATTGTTTTTTTTTATTGTTGTCATATTATTATTATTAATTAGTTTTTATTGAACTTATATTAATGGTTTTTGCCACCAAAGTCACTTTCTTTTTCGTAAATCAGTTTTCTGAATACATGTTTGACTTTTATTTATATGTACGAGGTGTGTTAAAAAATTATCGCGAATTTTGAACTTTCGCGGGTTACGTATATTCGAATTTTGATTATTTGTGACGTCACCCGCGAAAATTCAAAATTCGCGATAATTTTTGAACACACCACGTATGTATATTGTTTCATTGTTTCCGTCATAAAAATATGTACATAAAGAAATTTATTTTCTCAAGCGTAAAAATTTCCCTTGTCTCTTGCTACAATCTTAACCTTAATGTTGAAATGAAAAGAATAGTAAAGATTTTGTCGCGTTAAATTCTTTAGTGTACAACAAATGATAAAACGACTCAATTTATCTTCCAATTGTCTTTTATTTTCTTTTAAACACATCGTTAAGGTGGCCGGTACTATTGTCACTTACGAATTGGTCTTAATACAATTCCATGAAGATACCAATCTGTGGGACTGTGAAAATGATCGAAAGCAACAACTGGAAATAATGAATGCACAAAAGCTGAATTGAAATTTAAAAATTGTTGGGTACCCTGCAATAAATGAATGAAGGACTACTTACAGACTCGCAACAATTTTATATTGAATTGAGCAGTGACAGTCAATTGACTTGTCATTTGATCGGTAGTGATGAGGGTTATATTAATCAATTTATAAAATACATATATGTATGTATCTCTTTTTAAAATTTGAGATATATGTAAAAAGTAAGATGCATTGGAGGTTGAAAAAAGCACGCAGAGAGCGGTATCTAAATAGTGTTTGTTTATTTGTGTTTTTCGTTTTTACACTTTGACTCGCACACGAAGAGTTCCGTACGAACACTACATATGTATGTAATACTACACGAATATATAATCGAATATCTTATGGAATGTAGAACATTTTAAGTTCACGGTAAACTTTTTTACGGTTTTTGGCGATTTTTTTAGTTTTGAAGCTTTTCCTTAGTTTTAGCACTTTTTTTGGTTTTCCCGTTTTTTTTCGTTTTGAAGATTTTTGTTTCGGTTTTCGGGGATTATTTGTTTTGGTGATTTTTTTTTATTTTTGGATTTAATAGTTTAGCGTTTTTGAAAATTTCAAGAGCTTGCCAAGATACCGTAATTTGTCAAAATTATATAGTCAAAGGACGGACATCGTAGAAAACAGGGTTCTTTTTCAGCTTTGGTGCACGGAACCCTAAAAAATTTACTCCCTGCTTCCATAAGTCAGTCAATCGACTCGTATTGAAAATTGTTATGAAAATCTCAAGAAAATTCAGTGCTTTTCAGACATGCAGATTTTCTACTGAAGTCGACCATCCAGGTCGTAGAAACAGGAGGTAAAATAATATAAAAATTATTTTTACTTAGAATTTTTGGTTGATTTTTTGGTTAAGCAACGTCTATATGAATTTCGTTCCTGCTAATGGAACTCGTCAGTAGACTGCAACCCAAAAGATTTTGATTTAAAACATCATACGTTTATAATTATATTTTTAATTCGTTATTGAGAATCACCATAAGAAATTAAGAAGTCTCAAACAAAATCTTTACAAAACAAGCACCTTTAATCGATTTTGCATCTATTTTACTTTCCACCACCTTTTTACGATTATCTAACGCAGTGGGCAACAAAAAAATGATTAAAAAGCAAAAAAGAGAAACAAAATATATTTTTTTTTTCATATAAGAAATACCGAAGTATGTATATTTACTTGACATAAAGACGTTGCTGATGAGCCTAAAAATCAAGTAAAAATTCTAAATAAAAAAAGGGGGCAGTTATGAACAAAATTCCGTGAGAAATTTTTCCCGGGAACAATTCCAACTAATAGGGAAAACAAAAAATTCTTATTGAAAAAGGGAGAAATTTCTCGCGAAATTTTATTCATTATCGCCCTGAAAAACTTTATATCAAATAAATATAAGTATGTACTTCGGTATTTCTTATATTTATATTTTACTACAATAGATATATCCATCAGCTTTGACGGGTATATCCCTTAAGCATGATTACTCAACTTTGGTGGATATATTAGTCAACTTTAATTTAACAGAGTTGACTGGTATTATCCTTCAATCGTGATTGCTCAACTGTGCTTAATATATTAGCCAAGATTTATTATTTAAAGTTGAATTGTTCAACTGGGAGGGATATATATTAGTCATCAATTATGATCAGTCAAACCTGTAACTAATGTTTACAATATCGTTGATTAGTTAAAAGCAGTAGAGTGAACAGTTTAAATATATATTTTCTATAGTAGATGGCCTTTACCTGTCAGGGAAAGATTTAAAATCGCACGCACACAAAAGTTTCCATCACATTTTCCATTTTGGCCTTAATAATGTAATAGAAACTTTGTTTTACGCAATGGTGAATATATCCTTCATGACTACCGATCAAATGACCGGCAAATGAAATGATACTGTTCTTGTAGGGTTAGTAAAAGGATTTGTAATTTGAGTTGGATAGAGAAATTTTATTAATAAAAATTTAATCAGCGCTTACATTTTAAAATTAATACCATCACCTTTACAAGGTTTACAGTTCTACTTTAACAATTATGAATTTATCGGTCATGTCACAGAGTTCAATTCCGTTCGAAAACGGAATTCAATCGACCCCATTTTTGTAGGAGATGGTGTCTTAAAAAGAAAACTTAAATACGGCAATTTGTCAGATGTGTCCAGACTGTTGGGAGCGCTGGTATGTTGGATTATACTCCGGCTAGGGCTCGACATCTTGAGGTGGAATTGAAGTCTGTGACATGGCCGTATATGAAAATCTCTTAAAATAGTTGACTAAGAATTTATTTATTTTTTTGCTCTATAGTTAAAAATCTATTGTAATATTAATTGTAATAATATCTAAGTTAAATAAATTAAAATAAGAATTTTAATGTACACCAAATATGTAACAAATATTTTTTTTTTCGAAAGAACTTTTATTACTTTGTGTGAGCATAAAGTTTTCCCATTCATTATTCTTTTTGTACAACACAATAAATGTTTTAGTTTTTTTTTTTACTAAAAACTGCTAGACGCTCACACATACACACCACAAAATTTAATATAAAGGGTCCGCCATCTAACGTTTTTTTTCAATTAGTATTTCGTGAATGGTAACACTTAGCTCATGTCTTATTTGACAGATAATTAGTTTTATCCTTCCGCTGAACGAATATGGTTGTGTATTCGCTTCGCTAATTGGGCCTGCAATCGACTTACAGAAGATGCCGATTTTGCCAAAAAAATCATCTTTTCAGATGAAGCTCATTTTGATCTTGGCGGGTATGTAAACAAGCAAAATTGTCGCATTTGGGGCACAGAAAACCCGTACGCTACATTGAAAAGCCGACGCACCCTAAACGAGTCACTGTTTGGTGCGGATTTTGGTCCAGAGGCATAATTGGGCCAATGAGCAAGGAGTGGCCGTTACAGTCAATGGCGATCGTTATCGGGTCATGTTGAACGAATTTTTGTTCACAAAAATTGAAGAGGAGGATATTGGCAACATTTAGTTTCAACAGGACGGCGCTACGTGCCACACAGCCGAAGCTACACTCGATGTTTTGCGCCCTGTTTTTGAAGATCGCATTATCAGCCGCAGAGCTGATGTCGTTTGGCCACCTCGGAGCTGCGATTTGACACCGTTGGACTATTATTTGTGGGCTGCCGTCAAAGATAAGTGTTACGCCGACAAGCCAGAGACAATTGACGCTTTAAAGGACAATATTCGTGAAGCCATTGGTGAAATACAGCTGCACACAATCGATAATGTGCTTAAAAATTGGACCGATCGTGTAGGCTACTGCATGCACTGAAAAAAATGGACAAGAATTATGTTCAACAAAACCATGTTATTGAAAAAAAATTTTAATTTCAACAATATTTATCATTAATTTAATACAATATTTAACAATACCACGCATTTTAAAATATCATTTAATTTAATTTCTTTGTGTTGGTGATTATCTTGCTTGTTTGATTGACCCAACGCGGTCATGTGCTATTGTTGTTGTATTTTTTGATTGCTCGTGTTGTATGCGTGTGAATTCCGACAAGAAGCCAGAAAACGTCGTGGATTGTTTTTTTTCACTCAACAAAGTTATTTTTAAACTATATCAACGCAAAGCGCATATGAATATAGAAGAAACATAGAAATCATGTTTGCGTGTATTCATTATTTGCATGATCGCATGATCGAAACAATTTGCTCTTTAGCTGAGTGGTAAGCACGTTAGTCTATTAGTCAAGAGATTGCCGGTTCGACTCATCCCAAACACATTTAGTTTCGAAGGTTGTGTGGAAAAATAAATAACTTTAAAATTTAACAAGAAATCAAATTCGAAATAAAAATTAAAAAAAACTAACAAAAAACGCACATGAGAATTTGAAAAACAAATTCATTAAAAATTTTTGTTTTTCGTTAACAACTCAATTGTCAATAACACAATCATTTTAATTGGAAATAATTGAGTTGATTTTGTATTCTGATGTTACAAATGTGTGTTTGTATTTACAAAAATCGTTGTAGGTGCCTTTTTAAATAATATTTTAATTGTATTCACAAATAAATTAATTGTATTTACAAATCTTTTTTTTCTGTGTGGCCAGCCGAGGCAGCCATTTGAATGAAATTATTTTTCATTATTAACCTGAAGGATTGTAATTTCAAATAAAAAAAGAAATTTGAGAAAATATTCAGTAGTTTTTTTTATAGCATTTTAAAAAAAAGTTATTTGGCGGACCCTTCAATAATTTTTTTTGTTGCAATTTATCATAATTTGTGTCCTAAATACTTTGTTTTTATTAAAAGAGAATTATAAAACAACAAAAACAATACTAAAATTTATTCAAGCTAAATGAACTGTTATATTAACTCTGATAATTTATAACAATCTGAATCGTCAAAAAAAGAAAAAAGCAAAACAATAAAATTATTCGAACCGAACGCAAATTCCAAATATCACATCCACACTTACAGTCTATTTAACTTTTCTGGAGCGTTCAATTTTCCAAAAACTATTTGTGTACATACGATTAGTACATATGTAAGTACATATGTACTCATTGCTCATTTACTTCAATAGTGTCATAACACCAAAAATGCATTTTTTGAGTTAATAATGCATTTCGTATTTTATCTTGTGTAAAAATTTCATATACTCGTAAATAGCTTTTACTATTTACCATCTCATGAGAGAAGAATATTTTTTAATTTTTTCATTGAGTTGTATGTAAATTGAAAACTTTAAACGCGTTTTCTGCAAAGCAGTTTCTTGAGTGACTATCATACTTGTCCAAGTCGCCGTAGATATGACAAGAACAACTTTAAGGAATTTTAGGGTTTTTATGATATGCACCAGCCATAAGTCTTATTAAAACCAATTGCTGGTGACAATGAAAAAAATTAGACAACCATTAGCAAACACATAAGCCTGTGTGCACTATAAGTGCCCTGGAGACGATCAAACAAACCCGTCAATCCAAATGGTCAATCAAACTTTAAAGTGCTAAATAAATCTGTATATAAAAAATAATTATACATACATGTAATTAATTTACATATATGCATAAAAATTTATTTCTTATCTTCATCTCTTAATTTTTCTTTAATTTCCGTTAATTGCCTTCTTGCAATTGTGATAAAAAAAATTTGCACCAATCGTAAACATTATTATTATTATTTTTATTCATTTAAAATTTGAATTTTCTGTGTAGTTTCGCAACAAAACCGAATGTATCAATCAGGCCTGTCACAGAAACCAAATTCGATGGAAATGATTTCAATTCCGTAATTAGGTCCTTCAGAAAACGAAAAACAAAAGAAAAAAATTTGCTCGAAATGAAGTTCAGTACTTTCAATTCTTATTGAATGAAATATTTTTAATAATTAATGTGAGTTTCTAAAAAAGATAAGAAAAATTAAACTAGACATTCTTAGCTGGGGAAATACCGATATTTTTCTATGCAGCCACGCACTTCATCAGCACCCATCTACTGGGCATCCAAAACTGCAGTTATTGCAAATCCAGACATTTCTTGTATTCATTTCTAAATTTTGCTCAGTTAAATTTAAAAAAAAAAATTTGTGCCTTTGGTATATTGCCGATTTTCGATTTTCGGAATGAAGAAAATCTATCGAAATGAAAATTCCTAAATAAAACAATTTCGGTATATTTCTGTGACAGGCCTGTATATTTCGAAGGGAACAAAAATTCAAGGGAAATTCACCATATCAAATTGTTGTTTGGGGGAAAGAAAAATTTCAGGGGAATCAACTGTTCGCCCTTTCTTCGCGTTAAGGGTGATTAGGTTCCAGCTCAAATTAGGTTATGTTAGATTAGCAGGCTGCTGGTCAAATTTTACAGTACAGCTCACTTGGGTCCAATACAATAATCCCTTTGTGCTACCTGTGAGTTGAAAAGAATAAAGTGAGAGAGTGATAGGAAAGGGATAGTGATAGAAAAGGAAAACTTCATTCTTTTACAACTCTGCTATTCAGCACGTTTTTAATAATGCAGAGTTGCAGCGCCTCTTGTGTCAATGAGGTGTATCAGATTTTTGAAGCTGTGTTTAGTGTAAATTTTATTGGTTATTTTACTTCGCCGATAATTCTGGTACACAATATCGACGAAGGAGGGTGCTCTGGTGTTACATTAGGATTAGCAACCGCTGGAGCCGGTGATTTTCCTGATCTTTTCCTGCAAAACTGATACAAAGGGAAACTAGTGCACACCAGACAAATGCTTGGTGTTGTAATTTAATGACTGTCGGAGACCGGGCTCGAACACAGAAAGCTCGGTTTTGTAGTCAACGTTCTAACTACTTCAGCCAACGCCACCTTCTTCTGAAAGCTTGGGTGCTCTTCTGAATCATTACTCTGCAAACATTATTTTCTAATTTTTTATCTCACCTGAAATTGTGCAGTGTCGCAATGTCGTAATGTCCTTCCTCATTAACTTTTAAGATGTGACCCGCTTTGTTGTTCTGGGTGGGTCTTATTTCAATTATCATACACATGAACAACAGCAACTATTTGTTTCATTATTATTTATATTTTACTTTGCTAATTGTGGCAAATGTGGCAAATCAGTTCTTTATTGCAACAGAGGAATAACTCAAAAAAGCTATTTTGGCAGAAAGTGTTTATGTATGTATGTGAGTGTTAAGTTTTCAATTTACGTTCAACTCTATGAAGATATAAAAATATTTTGAAGAGGTGCGTGTACAAGCCTTTTATATGAAATACAAGATTAAATATGATATAAGGATGTTTTTACTGCATTATTTACTCCAAAAACGCAGTTTTTTTTTTAGATATGTCTATAATGCAATAAGGGAGCGATATGTATACCTTTTTTTCACAGCTAAGCACTAATTAATATGTTCAAGCATTTTGTTTTACTTCTTTTCATTTTCAGCATATTTTTGACGACTTTTTTAGAATTTATTGACTGGGCGTCGTTATATTGGGCGTTTATGCCATTTAGATGTTGTTTATATTTTTCTGTTTTTTCCTACGTATGTTGTTTGATAAACCATTACGACATTACGATTTATTACTTTTGTAGTTTTGTGCCAAAACTTGTCATAAAACTTTTTTTTTTTCTTTTTGTACATTTCACTTCGTTTTCAGTGGAAAAGTTAGAAAAGCAACGATTACTTTTTAATATAAATGTTCTAAAACAAGAGAGTTATTATCCAAAAAAAAAAAAAATATCAACTGACAATAACCATAATATATAGAATTATAAATTGCGGTGGTTTTTTTTTCATTTAGGGAAAGCAAAGCCTACATTTTCAACAACGCGAAGTTGGTCAGGCCTTCTTTCTGCTAGAATTGTATAATATGAACACCAACGAGATGTATTTCAAATAGAACGGCGCTATGTGCCGCACAGTTCATTCCTCATTGAACGTTAGAGGGGCTGGTCATCTCACGGGTAGGTGATGTGAACTGTGAACCGAGATCACCCGATTTGACCTCATTAAACATTTTCTTGTAGGATTTTCACAAGTAGTAGGTCTATGCGAATAAGCCACAGAGTTAAGGAAAATTGGACATTTGAGATGCGTGCCACCCAGCAAAGTCCCAGCAAACATATGCAGGGTGTTGTATTAGCTACATAATGGCTTCGATGGGCCCTTCAATCGAATAAAAAATTTCGAAGATTAGTTAAATTTAAAGATAGAAAGCGATTAATGAAAGCCCTTCTACGAACACACCCAAATGTTTGCTGGGTTTTCACAATAAAGTGAAATAAAGAAATGCAAATAAAAAAAAATGTAAAAATCCAAACAATCGAATTCACATACTTTTAATACTTTCAAGTTCAAGGATGTAATAAAAACTGGCCTGCAAACTTTTTTTTAACTGCCTTAAAATGTGTTCAAGCACGTGATGATGATTAAAATATACTTGTACATATTTACATTTGCATGCATGTGTGTATGTAATATTGTATGATAATATTTCAAGCGGCACATTAATGTTTGTTTTTCCTTCGCAATAAAAACAGCAATAAAAGTAAAGTGATTGCGGGCAGCTGACGGCCATTAAGGACTTTATTATTGTCAAGTGTGAACGCGTTAAAAGAAAAATAATTGGTATACAAGAATTCAATCAAATTAATATTTCACAAAATTTTTACCAATCATTATTATATTAATTAATAATAAAATTAATAATTACCAATTAATTAAATAACACTGTGTGTGTGTGTGTGATAATAATATTTTATTCTACTTAAAATAATCTCATAATAATTGCAAAATCAACCAACCTTTAGTTCATTAAAAGTGTAAAATTTTTAATTTTAATCAAGCCACATGGTTAATTAAATTTTTGTGGTGGTTACAGTTTCCGTTTGACGTCGAAACAAAAATTCAATATACATAAATTAAAAAGTAATAAAGAGTTAATTTTAAAATTAATTTTTTCCGTTATTGAACTGGCAATGGCTTTTATTTTACGTCGCCTCAACAAAAAAAAAAGTGTCATTAAAAACTTTAAGAGTTTTAAGAGATTTTCACAGTTGATAAGAAAACAAAACTCCAAATCGCTCGTAAAAAATAACAGGTAAGAAAACTAGAAAGAGAAGTAAAAGCACAAACATGTCAGCAAAAAGCATTTCCTTGCAAAATGCTTAATAACTACGAGCAACATAAAATTCAATTGTTGCGATTTAAATTGATCGATTAAAATATAGTTTCAGTAAAAATTAATTATACGCCAATCGATATCCCCACAACGCACTATGTGTCCAAAAGCCGAAATTGCGGAAAAAAATTATTTCCAAATGGGCCAACATCATTATAAAACTTGTTGTGGAGACCCCTCTTGCGACAATAAACATTTTAGTAAAGTTGGCAATACTTTTTTGGTAATAACTTTGATTCAACATAATTCTTCATTTTGATTTAGCAGTACGGTAATATGTTAAATCAAAATGAAATAAAGTTATTTCAAAAGGGAAAATTTTCTTTGAAGATTACTGTTAATCATGTTAGATTAACATGAAACACATATGAAGCAAAATCATTGCCTTGTTTACATAGATTTTATGTTTGAAATTTTTCTGTGTACATACTCGTATATGGTCTTCCCCATATCCCAGGCGTTTACGGATCAATATCATCGATTGCACTGATCAGTCATCAAAATGAATCCTTTATTTATTTCAAATTATTAATTAGACAACCAAATTGAAGTTTTCAAATCAATTACGCAATGTACGAGTATAAGAAAAATATTGACTTTTAAACTCTATTGTAATATATTGCAATTTCGATCGAAATTTACAAGACTCTCGCTTCTAATGTGGATTATACAAATCTATGTTGTTTTATTAATTTTGCACATTTAAAATATTTAACATATCTGTGACAATAAGGAAAAAGTGCTTAAGTCATATTTGACTCTTTTGCAGGACAGCACTTTTAAGCGTTCAAGTCGATTTTCAGAAATTTATTTCTTTTATATTTAAATTGGAAAATTCTCTGTTACCCTTTATTTTTTTAAGCAAACATCGTTGTACACACTATAAGTAATACATTTAGATTGAAATTTACCAAAGTATATCCTAAATGAAGCTATTATTCCAAATGAGATTAGAAGTCTAAAAAAGATAAGTCGCAAGTCATGGTGCTATTACTTCCTGAAAAATCACTCAAATTAATTGAGATTTTGGCCAGGGGTACTTTCAAATATGCAAATTACGGAGGTATCATTAACTCAAAATCTGCTTATCTCGACTTAAGCACTTTTTCCTTTTAGCCACAGATATAAGAAATTTATTATTTGACATATTATCATTACTTTATTTTATGTCATGCATGTCTATATGCTTTTCATTGGTGCTTTGTCAAATCATCAGTAGACTTCAACCACACATTTTGAACAGTCGAATATAAATTATTTGCTGGGTTTTGTATAAGTTTCTAATCCTACACTTTTATTTTATTATTTTCTGATTTTGTGAATACCCAAATAGTTTTTGAAATTCTCTGCATAAAAAAAGAGGTTTGTGACTGTTAAAAAGGTGTAGTTGAAGCCTACTAATCATTTGGCAAAGCACCAACGAAATGCATGTACTATAGACATGCTTAACCACCAGCAAATAAGTTCCATTTAAAATATTTTTTTAAACTAATCGTCATTAAACTACAACTAAATTATATTTTGTTTAAATGTTTCATTAATATTATCCATAGAAAATCCCATTCATTTGGCAAGGAATTCCAAACCATTTGGAAGGATTTAAAGGATTTAAGGCAAAAGCATCGTAAGTTGTTACAAATGGTTTTTGCTATTTGGTTAAGTATTTATTTATTTGTTTCCTATTTTATTTTCCTCTTGGCGGAGTTCGTTATGCTCGCAATAAGGATTTTTTGCACAATGGCTCATTTCATGAAGCCATTGGGCCAAGTAAGTAAAATGCTAAAATGCATCGAATATTAAATTGGTGCAATTCGTTTTTATTTTTCCAACTTTTTCTCGTCAAAAAATCATTAATCATTTTATTTACCGCATTAAATTCATTAATTACCTTTCCTATATGGTTTTTCATGGCAGCAAATGTAATTAAATCATTTACTGATATTCAGTTATTTAGAAAATATTAAACACCGAGAGTTAATGAAATGTGAAAGCAAGTGATTGTAAATATTAGTATTTTTTTGTTTGTTTTTCGTTCAGGCATCAAAAATTTGTGGCAATTTATTGTCGAGTATGTATCACTTTAGTTGTATGAATGCGCAAGTTATTATTGTTGGCACTCACCGGCTTTTCCTTGCTAATGCATATCACACTGCTCTGCTTCGTTGGTTTTTGTAGCATGACGTTATCGGCAAAATTAAATAACAAATGAAATGGCTACGTAACATAAAATAATGCGCCTAGTTAACACCAGAGGCGTTGCAACGATGTTATAAAAATTAACTGACGGCTGTAAAACCAGTTTATCTTCATAATTGTGTATCAGGAGGCATATTAATTGTCTAATTGTTACTTTTCTTAAAAAAGAAAGAAACTAAATTTCAATGTAGCCACACTGTGTTTGAGTGGTAGCGATGCTAGACTCTTAGTCCAGGGGTTGTGGCTTCGATTCCTGCCATAGACCCAAGGTGTATATTTTTAACTTGAAAGTCGACTTGATACTGATAAAAGTCATGTTTCAACTCGATCACCCTTGGTATTGAAATTATTGAGCCTTAAGAAAACAAAAAACATGTTGATTATTCACCCGTATTGCGTATGTCGAGTCGAATATTCGTCTACGAGAATTTCGCACTAGATTAAAGCAAACGTATAGAAGTTTTCTTTAAGCTAGGACAAAACTCTCGTAGACGAACATTGGGCCCGACATACGCAATACGGGTGATTGAGTTCTTGTTTCAACTAAGATGTTAGTTGAGCTTCTCATTTGTTTAAACGAAAGTTTAACGTTGTTCTAAGACATTTTTGGATATAAGTTCCCTGATGCTCTGCTCTGCTCAACTAAAGGCCGAGTCATATATAATCTGTCATACGTTAAACTTCGCCTTTTTCAACTGACAGCTAAGTTAAAATACAAAGTTTCTTATCAGCTCTGGCACATTCAGTACGTCTCCCTTAACGCAAAGTACAAAAGTTGGACAACTTTTAACGTTTGACAGCTGTTAATTAGTTGGTTTTTTTTATGTTTTCATTAAAGTTTTTGTATTTTGTGAGAGCAAGAATAAAATGAATCAAAGGAACTAAAAAAAATAAATAAAAAACTCGAATTTAATCAATGAAATGAACAACAAATCTATTGAAGCTGTTCAAATGTTTCCGTCAACAAAGTATTAATTGTGTCAACTTCCTCCGTCGTTGCGTTAATGGTAGTTGAAAAAAGCCCACATGAAAACGTATGAAGGATTCTATGGGAATTGGAATGAAAGAATTTTTGGGTCGTCGTGAAGAACCTTCTCGTGCAGCAATTATGAAACTGGTGGAAAAGTGTGAACTGTTGGTACAAGTAAGTTATGCGAAGAATCGAACTCGTGCACATCGTTAAAGAACAATTGATAATATGTATTGCTATTGCAGCCCATAGTGCTGAAGAAAACTCAGCTTTGTCCATTTCTCGTCGATCTATCGAATTGTGCATTCCACAAACAAACATTTCGCCCTAATTTGCATAAAGACTTTGATCTTAAAGCTTTTAAGATTCATTTAATAATTTAATTTATTTCTTGTCTACCGATCATCAACAACGTCTTGTCTTTGCTGATTGGGTCCGTGAAATGCTTCTGGAGGAATTGCGTCGAAATCATTTCTGATAATGACGAGGCCAAGAATTATTGTTGAAAGGCCTCTCCATCCTCACCGTATGACTGTTTGGTGGGGCCGAGTCATTGAACCTTACTTTTTACGGTGAATAGATTGCGTTATCAAACAGCGATTAATAATTTTGGGTAGCCGAAATCTCTAGATATTAATGGGGACGTTGTTAGTGTTCAACGAGACGGCGCTACGTACCACAAACGATTCACGACCTCAAAAATTTAATTCGCAAGCCCATCGAAGATATGCGGACGCATATATGCGATTTGACGATGGAAATTTTCATGAAAAGAATATGGTCCTGCTATTGTAGCTGTGGCGGCCATTTGGCGGATACTGTTTTTCGTTATTATTCACAATTAAATAAAAATCTCATGAATTCGCTTAAAAATACTCGTTATTTCTACCAGTCTACCAATTCTACCAATCTACCAATTTCTTATTGGAAGACCCTTTATTACAGCATCTACTTTACCCAATTTAAAGTTTTTACTTTGGCATCGCCCATACGGACGAAGTTTCCAAAGCCACACTACAAATTGTTGTATTACGCATTTCTCTCGGATTTGCTGCATTCACGCAGTCAGTTAGAAAATTTTTCAAACTTTCTTTTGAGACACTCTGTATTTATTTATTAACAGTTGCCCTTTAAATTTTTCATTTAATCGAATTTATTTATTTTATTTTATTTTTTTTTCAAATTGCGCCCACTCTGCCCCTTTCAGTACTAGTGGTGGCTCAATGTTTTTGTTTGATGCCGGTTCGTGGAATCCGTAGCAAATCCGCCAAAAACTTATCCTTTAGCTGGTGTAGCTTTCGCACGGGCTATTGTTTGTTTTATATGCTGGCCACCATACTGGACACTTTATTAACAATCAATATGATTATACATGTAAAATTGGATGTGCGCAATATAGGTGAGGCCCGACTGACTGATGACTGACTGACTGTCTGTCTGTGTGTCTGTTGCAAAACAAAATGTAAATATGTGCAATTCTGCAAAATGCAATAATAAATATTTACAGAACCGTTCATGTTTCACTTCTCAATATTGATGGCATCGATTGGATTTCTACGTTTGGCTTCAAAATGGCCAAAACTAATGCGGCACTGGCAAGAGGTGGAAGAACAATTGCCCTCATTTAATAACTGGCGCGAAAGTGGAGAATTATCGCACAGAATTCAAACTGTAACATTTGTTTTGATAACACTCTCGTTAAGTAAGTTTACTGGATATCTGTACTAATAAAGTTGAAATAAAGTAAAAACAAACAAAAAATTAATAAATTACTGCAATAAAGTGTTTTAGCTGTAAAAAAATGCTTTAATTGCCGGCATTAAGTAGCAACTAGAATAAAGTATTTTTATGGTCACATTTGTAGATAATTTTATTATTTTCAGCTGAACACTTGCTCAGCACAATTTCAGCCATACATTTTGCCAACTATTGCCCAGCCACCAGTGACCCAATAGAATCATACTTCCTAAATGTGGTCGATCAAATCTTTTATGTTTTCGACTATACACCCTGGTTGGCTTGGATGGGTAAAATACAAAATGTTCTTCTGACTTTTGGCTGGACGTACATGGATGTTTTTGTAATGAACATTGGCATGGGCTTGTCGTCTATGTTTAAGAGAGTTCAGAATCATATGGAAAAATATCGGGGAATGGTTAGTTTTTATTTATACATACATATATAAATTTATAAGAAAGTCCTTAATCGTAAAATTCTCGTTTCAGTCAATGCGCGCATCATTTTGGGCTGAATGTCGTTATCAATATACTCTGATATGCGATTTAATCGATGAAGTGGATGAGTCTGTCTCTGGTATTGTAATGCTTTCCTTTGCCAACAATTTATATTTTGTTTGCATACAGTGCCTTAAAAGTATCAAGTGAGTAAATGGGTCGACTTGGATTTTGCTAAAAAAAAACGGAATTAATTCTGCAGTTTCTAAAAGAACTGTCCGACTGTTAAAAAATTTCATACAGTACATAGAATTTTTGGAAATATTTAAAAACATATCATGTCTTAAGCCTGGTACTCTGTTCAACATTTCATGCGAAATGCTGTCAAAATACATATAAAAAAAAAATACATATCAAAAAACTTGTTCATGAAAAAATGTTGCAGAAATAGTACTCTGTTTATCTTGGGAAAAACGTCTGAAATCTATCCTCAACATTTTGAGTTTTCATGCGAATTAAGACAGGTGGCACTTATTTCGCATGAAATTTACAACAAACAATGGGGCGTTTTTAAAAACATAAGAAATTGTAGCATAGTTTCAGGGTTAGTTAATATTGTTCAACAAATCAAATCAACATTTTTCACAAACTTGAACAGAGCACTATGCTTTAAAGCAGAACAGAGTACCAGGCTTAGGGTGGCATAATAAGTTTTTTTGGTTCCAGCTTGGTTATTTGAGAAAAAAGACCTTACATTTGATATTTATAACAAAAAAAAAGTATATTTGGAAACGATGTGGTGCCTCTACTAACGAAAATTTTTAACAAAGAATTCCTTTGTAATATTGCTTATAGTAAATTATGTAAATGAAATACCATGGTGTAATTATACAGGTGACTGCGTAAGGATTTGTTATGCAAAAATACGGCAACCAAAGTTGTGTAAAGAACCAAAGAATGTCAAAAGCACAAAAATAATTGCACCAAAACCAAAACAAAACGAAGTTTTTGACATTATACAGCTGCAAAGCACACAGAGCAAAAAATTATCAGTTGAACTAGTGCTGCCACCTGGTTAGATACACCTTATGAAACTCGTTATTATTAAGAATTATATATAAAAAATATTTTAATGTGATTGAAAGAAAAAAGAAAGAAAAGAAAAAAATTAAATAACAAAAAATGAGAAATATCCTGAAGCAGATAACTGAAGGTTAACAAAATATCGAACTAAAAGATAAAAATATAAACCGATCCAAAGCTTGAAAAAATAATTTAATTGAACATATAAAAAAAGGTCGAAAAATCGAATTTTTTTCAATATTTTAATTTAAATTACGTAAAACTTTTGACTTAATTATGCGTTTGATAAAAAATTTTTTTTTTTAATATGAAAAATTTTGCTTAATGCTAGGAACACAATTAGGACGAACGACGAATTTCGTCCACGTCGACAAATTCGTCGATAAGAATTTGCTGAGTAAATTCGTCGTGTGAAGCACAATAACGACGAATTTACTCAACGAATTCTGCTCTTACAATTAATAAAGTTGGTTATTGTGTGTGCAACGAGAGAGAGAGAGAGAAAACTGTTTTTTCGTCTTTCTCAGAGCTCGTCACGCACAACGAATTTCGTTCTATTTCTTCGGTGTTGTGTTCATTTTCGTATGCACAAATGTGTTGACGAAAGTTCGCCCCAAAAAATTCGTCATTCTTCCCAGTTGTGTTCCTCGCATTAAATCAATAATAAGTTTCCAAATTCGACAAGATTTGACTTTTCCATTGGCAGAACAGTGGAGTGGAAAAAAAGCTGAGTTATAAAATAATGAAGCTTTCCTCATCTCTTCCTTCAACGCCCTTCTCTATACTAACCCCTTTCTAAAAAAGGGTAACACCTGGTAATAGTAGTAGTAGGCATGAGTTACTTCTCTTTAATAATGATTTTTTTAGCGAATATTTCCTAAACTGTAAGCAAAAACACATAAATGTAGCAGACCTTTTTTTAGCTCTTGCTTAAAAAATTTACTTTAAAAAGTTTGTTTTCAGATCAAAAATATCATTTTTGCATCGGTTTGAATTTTTCATTAATCCGAGGTGGCTCACTTTGGGGTTATGTAGCTCTGCCCAAATTCCACATTTAAGCTCTGTAACACAGCTCCTCAAATGTTTTAATTTTATAACAATCCGAAAAACTGCAGAATTATTTTCATTTTTTTTTCAACAAAATCCTCCGCAAATGCCAAATATTGAAAACACTTATTTGCTTGCACTAAAGTTTTTAGGTGCCCCCAAAAAAACTCGTATTAAAATTTAAAAAATTTCTTTTATTTCAGTAAAATGCCTTCCATGGCTCATGCAATATATTTTTATTTCTCGCTGATGTTTTTACTGGCTCGCACATTGGCCGTATCGCTTTATTTGGCAGAAGTCAATGACAGATCTCGTGACCCGCTGTTTGTAATAAAAGATATACCAACCGATTCTTACTGTCCGGAAGTCGAACGTTTCGTTTTGGAAATTAATATTAATAAAGTGGCAATGACGGGCATGCAATATTTCGATATAACCAGGAAGCTGGTGTTAACGGTAAATCAGTACAAAATAAATTTCTAATTTATTCGCACACTTTTATTTTATTAATATTTATTAAAAACCTTATTAGGTGGCTGGGACGATTGTGACTTACGAACTGGTTCTGATACAATTTCACGAAGATCAAAAACTATGGCATTGTGGCAACGATTAGACAATGGTTTCTCCTATTAAATACTCGTATGTACGTCGTTCGTCAATTAGATTAAAAAAAAAATAAAAGTTTTTTATTAATGCCACAAACCTGAGTGTACGAAATTTTGCAAAACTTTGTAACTTGTTGGAATGAAGTTATTAAAGAAATGTGTTAAGTTGCAATGTGGCCAATGTTTCGTTACATTCAGTTCGATGTTGATGGGGGCTTCTTTTGTATTGTTTTATGATCAGGGTAGCCAGAAACATCCAATCACACAGGTAAAAATACCAATGTAAAATCAATATGCAAAAATTTTGATTTCAATTCATATTAAATTTACAAGAAAGAGATAATATGTTGTTTAAGTGTGTTGGTGTTCATTTGCTTTGTTCATAACTTCAATACACTGTTGTGCTTCGTTGTGTGATTTGTTTTGTTTTATTGTTGCTTATTTTGTTACTTCCTGCTGCTGGCTATAGCACGCAGTCTACTAGTCTTGTAGTGGGAGGGTATTTATTTTTTTTTTTAACTAAAAATTTTCAAATACATTTTATGTTAAATGGTCACTTAAATAATGTTGAATTAAAATTGTTTTCATGATGGTATATACATATGTATTTCAAGATTATTTAAGCTTGTTGTGGCTGCAGCATTAAGCGCGTTGTTGACTACCATGCAATGAGTTCCGAGTTCAAATCTTGGCCGGGGCAGCCAAAACACAAACTTTTTGCTGATGCCTGTGTCACTACACACATTCACTTAAGTTATAGTTTTGCTATCCATCCTCTTTTTTCCGGGCACTGTCCTCTTTTTGGGATATCTGTAATTGGGAAAATTTAAAAAAAAAGTTAGTTCCTGGGAAACTCCTACATTTTTAAGAACATTTTTTCGCCTTTAAATTGCTTGACAAAGGGCTTTTATTAAAAAGCAAGCTAAAAAGGGAAATGAATGAGGATTGTGGTATCTTATAGAGTTGGGCATAGTTGTTCTTCTTGGGGATTGTTCTTTTTCGTTCCCAACAAAAAAAAAAAAAAAAGAACTAGTTCGTTCAGTGAACAATAGAACAGGGATTGCAAAATCATCAAATCCTCTTTGTTATTCTAAAGTAATTTCATTTTATACTTAGTGACTTATTGGTTGCCTAGTTTTTGTAAGTAGATGGTAAAAATTAATATTCTTGAATGAAAATGTTTAAATAAAGTCTTTAAGCATTTGAAAAAAAATTAAAAAAAAAAATTTTTTTGCTACTAATAATCGTTTTCACATTCTGTTTTTAATGCAACACAACAAATTCTTTCTTTTCATTTTGTAAAAGTGTTCACTTGTGCAAACTTATTTTCATTTTGTACTTTGTGAACTCATTCGCTGTGTACTTTTTATAAGCAAATGGTAGAAATTATACTTTTTGAACGAAAATACCCAAAAAGGAAATCCGTAATCAGTTTAAAACAGATTTAAATCACTTTTACTTTTTCACAATCAGGTTTTTAATTCAGCACTACAAATTCTTTCTTTTTATTTTATAAAACTCTCTTGTTCATTTCAGTTGACCAAGAGTTTCGTTAATGATATCGATTTCGAATATTTCTCGAATATGTATCCTGTAAAACTATCGAGAATGGCACTCAAAAATTAATCAAAAAATTTTACCTGTCGCTCAGTTTTGTCCCCAAAAACATTCGATTTCGTAGGTTCGCTAGCAATAAAAAAGTAATTTTATTTTTTAATTTATTTATTTTAACTTACTTATTTTATTTTATTTTTTTAATTCGTATACTTTCGCTGCAGAATTTGAACATGGTACGTACCTCCATTCTAACAGGCTAGCACACATCCACAGGCAATTGTGGCAAATTTTTTGCTGTTCAATTATTGCACATACGAGTACATACATATGTAAGTATGTGTCCTTTTTTTATTTTTTAACTTACAGTGCTGTCATGGCTCGAACTTGGTACCTCTAGACTAAGAGACTAGCACACAAGCACTCGGCTACTGTCACACATTCGGGATACTATCGAGAAAATTTAAAATTTCCAAACTTTAGCGAACATTCGAATTTTTTTTAAATTTGCGAAGAAATATCGAACAACTTTGTTTCGAAAAACTTTGCTTTTAGAATTTTATGACAAATATTTTCGCAGAATATTTCAACAGGGATGTATTTCCCTGTTTTAAAGGTGATTATCGCATTTTTTTAAAAAACATTGCAAAAAAAGACCCATTTCCAGCAGAGTTAGACAGTTAATGTATACTAACAAAATGTTGCTTGTAATGTTCTGAATAAATGTTCTCAAAACACTATAAACCAGAAACCTAAGTATCGCACGATTTTTTAAATTTGCTTACTACACAAGGGTGCAACTTTAAATAGCCCGTAAAATGAGTTTCAGATGTAAACTTTTAAAACGCCGATACACATATATCTTTTTTTAGTCTGCTCCATAAGAATCAGTTGGCAGAACATTGACATTTTGTAGAAGAAAAAAAAATTCATGACAGTGTAATTAAAAAAAAAAAAATTATAATTTTTAAAATGGTTAAAACTACCTGAAGGACATTATCCAATCGTTTTCTTCCAAATAAATTTATTTATATATTATACCAGCAAACATCCCATTGTATTTATAAGTTTACGCGCTGAAATATTTTGTTCGCTGGTGATTAAATTAATTAATTAAAAGGAAGTAAGATTATGTTAAGTATGTATAAACTTTTTTTTTTGTTTGTAACAATTAAAGCACCAATACAAACAATTGTAAACCAACTACTTTACAACACTTCCTTTGACCATAAATCACATCCGAAACATCCAACATATTACGAGTACACTGTCAAAAGACAGAAACAAATCTCAGATACTCAAGAGTATGCCAACGCAATGCAGGTTTATAAACTTATAAACGAATTTAGCAAACAGCAACTAGATTCCATTTACCATTTTAGAAAAGATTCAAAAAGAAATTATATCACTTGCCAGTATACGCTTGTCAAATCAAAACTGTGCACAGTGGGACAGAAGTGGCTTAAGATTAATGTGAGTACCTGCCATAACAGCCCAAATTGACCGTGCAATTAAACGGGTGAGCTTAAGCGTTTGCAACCGCGCCTATGTATACCAAGAAAGCAATGTGTGACTTGCAAGAAACAAATATACATCGCCGGCTGAGAGTGTAAACCTGCTAACTCACTTCCAGCAAAATTTACGGGAGTGACAAAATACTGTTAACGGTTTCTATACAAAGCTTAAGAAATTAGCCTAATAGAATAAGTTTATTCAACATAAAGAGCTCCAAATTAAAATAAATATTTTATCAAGTCGATGAGGCGTCTCTTTCGAATGTTATAAAAAGTGGATTTAGCAGGTTTACACTCTAATGCGCAATTTTTAACTTAAAAATTAAACGGGTTTTAAACTTAAGTTCCATTTAAGTAAAAAATTCATTTTTACAGATCCTATTTAAATATAACTTAAATCGCCGACCCCATCCATTTAAGTGAAACTTAAGTTTTTCATACTACCATATGATTTTGACAGTTCTGCAAATTATGAAAATTGCACATTGAACTTTTTCATTATTTTATAAAAATATACAGTAAATAAACTCGTGATTGTGATTGTGTTATTATTAATATCAACTAAAACAATGAATTCAGATGAAGAAGATATGAATGATGCAGCATTCTGTGCAAGATTAAGAAGACAAATTTTGCGGCGTTCAAGTAACAATAAGAAGTAGACCAAACCATTTTCATTTTGCAGCTGTTAAGTGAAAAAGTTGTTTATATTTTATACAAATATATACACAATTTAATAATGCTACCATACTTTTATCACAATTAAATACCAAACACATTTTCACACTGAAAAACTGAAACCCTATTTAAATGAAAGTAAAGTTTTAATAAAAATTAGCTAAATACGTACTTAAATATTAAGTTAAAAACTGCGGGTAAGCCGACGACATATATGTATGTTTGCAACCCTGACTATGTGCAAGAACCTTGAAGCGCTTGGAGCTATCTAATCTCTCACTGATTAAGACGCTTACGAGAGACGGGCGCTAGCGCGGGGGGATAAACCAAAAGGCATTCTCCAAAGCCGCAACCATCCAGAACCATCAGAAGCAGCTTCTGTTGAATATCAATGCACTTAGACATCCAAGATCATACTACCAGAGATTTTGTTAGCATCCACAGCCACTACTGATACTTCAGCGCCTCGTGTCTTCCAAGAGAATACCTCACCAATCGCCCTACTGTTGGAACGATGTCCATGCAGATACATCTTTCCACACTTACATATTTGCCATGGTAAGCATCATATCTACTAAACTTAAGCCCCCGATTAAGAAACTATTCCTGATTAAAACACGAACATATTTTTTTTTTCAAATTAGTCCACTGTGCTTTGGTGAAAAGCTGAAATGAGACGAACAAAGCACATCAAAGGTGCTCTTTCAGATTTGGTTCAATACCTTGCATTTTTGTATTCTCAGGAGTGTTTTTTTTTGCTTATTAAGGAAATTGCAATATTCAATCAACAACTCTTCAACTTTGTGTTTTACTGCATGAATGAGGGAGGGACTCACCAACTCACTCACTTACTCAGTTTGGCAATTATTTGTTTTATTTAACTAGCTTATGGTTTTCTTTAAATTGTAAGTCATGTTTTACCAGCTTAAACTTTTCTTGCTTCGAATGTAAGTTTACAGGGGGGGAGAGAAAGGAAAGAAGAACGAAGTAGGGTACAGGCAGAAAATTAATTCAACATTTTTTTCATTCTTTGGTGGGAAACTCATAGGAAACTTTATCGCACAGACTGTCAGTCTTACATACTCGTATGTGTGTATTTCTTGCACGAAGGCAAGATTTGTGTCTGTCTATTTTTTCCATTTCATATTGTAAAGGAAGTTAAACCGCCTGGTAACATAATTATTGAACTTCTTCCATCTTCGAGCTGAAATAAAGTCAGCCAGTGTACGAGTAGTAATTGTGAAGTAAGAACATAAAAAACATGTTAATTATTGAATTCCTGTTTCAATTAGGACATTCGTTGAGCTTCTCATTTATTTAAATGAAAATTTAACATATCTCTAGTTCTTCTAAGAAATTTTTGGGTTAAGATGCCCTGATGATTTGCATAAGCAAAAATTAAATGCTCATGAAATTTAGCTAAACCCTCAATACTCAATTTATGTAAGAGTATTTTGAAGAAACAATTAATATTTTACTGAACAAGTCAAATATTATTTATGTGAAAAAGTGCATTAAAAATATTAAAACTTGATATAAAATTATGTGTTTTTAATAATAAAAATTGTTGATATAGTGAAAAATTTTATTAAAAACCTCTATTCCAAACAATATAAATCTTTGATACAATAAAAAATTTAATTAAAAACTATTTTTCCGACAAAACAAATTGTGGATATAACAAAAGATTTAATTAAATAAGAATTTTTTCAACAATGAAAATCGTTGATATAACAAAATATTTAATTAAAAAATTTCTTTGTCAATAATCTAAATTGTTGATATAATCACCCTTATCGGGAATAAAAGGCGAAATATTTTCCGTGAACAAAAATTGGTGAACAAAATTAAGGAATAGTATACCGGTACAACAACAACGCAAACATTGGCGATCACAATTTTAGGGAAAGGGAACACATTTCACGTGAACTTTTATTCCCGATAAGGGTGAATACTAACGCCCCTTTTCACAATGTATGATTAAGAGCTAACGTGAACTTTAACCGCTAAAGTCTCTGTTAGCTTTTCATTGTACGCTGTGAAAAGGGCCGTAAATTTAAATGAACAAAAAGAAAAAAAATTAGTCAACAAAATATATTGTTGATGTAATAAAATATATAATTAAAAAATATTCGCTCCCATCTTACAATATTTATAATTGTATTGACATAAAACGTAGCAAGTTCAAGTTCAAGTTCAATTTCAATTAATTATTTAATTGTATTAACAAAAAAATTAATCACATTTACAAGTAATATTTTCTGTGTATTTAAAATCAGGGCAATCGTGAATAAGATTCTGCGTGAAATTTCTCCCTTTCCTAATTAGAATTTTTTGTTTTCCCTATTACTTGCTATTAGTTGGAATTGTTGCCAGGGAAAAATTTCACGCGGAATTTTATTCATGATTGCCCTGAATATGGAATTTTAGGCCATACTTTCCCAAACAAAAGACACTTCAACGGAGTCATAAAAATGCGCAGTTTGCGACTTGGAAGTAGTGTAAATTTGGATAATTTCTAATGATTTTTAGCTAGAGTTGTCATTGCGAGAAGTTCTCTTTTTCCATGTCTTATCACTGAATTGAAAGCGGTTTTAATAAAAATTTCTTTTTATGTGTTCTATAAGTAATTTTTAGTAAATTAGTTTTAATTTTTAAACCAAAATTATATCATAAATTTCTTTAAAAAAAAAATTATTTTTTTATAATTTTTTTAATGACGAAAATAAACTTCTAAATGATTTTCTGCTAATTATCGACAAATTAAAAATATCGATTTTTCGAAAGCAGTGAAAATGTAGTTGCTTCAGAATGATTCCCAATTTTTTTTTACTGGGATACTTAAGCTTTTTTTCTTTGTCATTGCCCAGCTTTCACCCAGCCGAATTTTTAAAGACATTACCAACCTTAAAGGTATTGACTGGAAAAAATTGTGTTAATGACACTGAGTACCTATGACGTTGAGGATTTCGTTTAATTCACTTGAGAGACTGCACAACACGCCTGGTTACTGGCTTATGTGTATGGTTGTCCGTGACATGAGCGTAATGGGCCCTCTCGTCAACCATTTATAACCTGTAATTTTAGGCCATACTACAGTAAAGCTTAATTTTTTTTTTTAATTTTCTTGTGGGAATAAGTTTGGTCTCCTTACACAAATTTTGTGATACTTTCAACGATTATTTTATGGGAAACAAGCAGTTCTGCCTTTTGTTCCAGCATGCAGCATAATAATACCTAAATAAAATCAAATACTTGTTGTGGTTAGATTTTATTAAGCTCTAAACTAAAAGTAACACTTCAAGTGTCAACTAAAAATTTCAAATATTTTGGCTCAAACAAAAAAGAAAAAAAGATCAATTAACAAAAAGCCAAATAAGATTAAGTTGGTCACAAAAAATAGACTAAGCGTCGAGTATAACAAAGTAAGAGATTATTAATGATTATTATTATTAATACAAATAAAGATGAAAAATATTAATAATAATAATTTTGAGATCGTAATGATTGATATACGAGTACGTGCCCTTATGTATACCGTGTTATACATACGTGTATAAAATAAAATAAGAAATTTGTTCATGAAACGCCTAAAGCCATAAAAATACAAACAAGTGGCCAAAATGCTTTCATTAACATTTCAGCACACAATGGCATTAAGGAATGCTTCCTTCCTCAAACATGAACATGAGTGATAAATTGAAAAATAAAATTCAAGTAAATGATTTTTACATTTGTCATGTTTATGTTTTGAGTCAACTGAAGTTGGTCGCTTTTCGGAAAATGGCAAACACTTGCCATTAGTAGTTTATGCCATTTTTAAGTTTGAACTTGTCTTGAATTAACACAAACAATTGAGTCACGTGAAATAAAGCGATCAAGTTAGTTTGTTTTTCTGCTAATATTTTTATTTATTTATTTGTATTCGAAAATAGTGGTTGGTATTAAATGTTAAACAGTTGGAGGAGGCCTTCGATATCAAGTTTTTTATTAAGACATTTTGTCGTTGTAATAATCGTATAAAAACTTAAACACTTTATCCCATCGGCATCAGTTGTCTATCAATAGCTAGTGTCAGTCCATGCGTTAATCAAAACAATCAAGAAGATAAAAAAATTAAACTTACTTAAGTAAACAAGCAGTTGCTTAATTTAAAATAAAACCGAATCATTAAAAAATAAAGCATATATAGATTAAAATTGATTTTTAAAATTAAAAAAAAACCCCAATAATTTTAGTGGAAAACAAAGAATTTTAAAAATTATGGAAAAATTTTTAGTGAGTGGAAAACTGAACTTAAAAGTGAAACATCAATTTAAAAAATTTTAATCTTTCATTAGGTGGCCGGTTGGACCTTGTGCAGCTTACTTGGCTGCTTACAAGCAGAATTCGTTTACGCTGCTGTTTCAGGACTACCAACCAATTTCCTGCCTCCTCCTCTTTCTTCTGACAACATGCCCCATAATATGAAACCACCAAATTTGCATAGTGGACCCTTGGCGAGACCTCAGCGTTCCTTATATGGTTGGCATGGGCCTCCAGTTCATCCTCCTGCAGTGGGTTTAGGTCAGATAAGCAAACAAGAGTTGATAACTCTACTTGAAGCAGCCCAAGAGGCGGTTAGGCCTGAACCCCAACCAGAGCCGGAGCCGGAGCCTGAACCGGCGCCTGCACCTGGGGCTGGAGCTGCAGGTCCACCAGCCGGAGTACCTCTTACAGTCTCATTGCCAGCTTTTGTTCCCATTCAACTCTCCGCCATGTATACAGCACCCGCACCTGCAGCAGCAGCCTCAGGAGGAGCAGCAGCTGCTGCGGGCGGCCCTGAAGAGGAGGAGGAAGAAGAAGGTTCGGAAGAGGAAGATGACGAAGAAGATGATGAAGAAGAGGAGGAGGAAGAAGAGCAACCCGAACCTGGACCAGTATACGCACCTGGGCCAGTATACGCACCTGGTCCAGCCAAACCATATTATCCCATATATCATCCCTGGTCCTCACGTGGTGCTTTCAACCGTGGAATTGTTCCCTTTTCGGCACGTTCAGCTAAAACAACTCAAAATAGCAGCAAATCCGGCAAAACAAGATCAAAGTCCAAATCTAAATCTCGTAAGACTAAATCTAAAAAATCCAAAGCTCGTTCAAAAAAAAGGTAAGCTTCAGAGAATTATTAAAGAAAATATTTATAAATATTATAAATTTACTTTACTTGCAAGTAATGCGCGTAAACAGGTGAAATCCGGGTGAGTTTTTACTACATAAATCGCATTTACAAATCTAATATGTTTAAAAAACCATCTCTCCCCGCTAGAAAATTCTACCAACATCCTGCCGGCTCTGCTCAAAACATACAAGTTCTACCTCCACCACCTTTTTTGGCTCGTTCTCCAGGACCTTTGAAATTGGTGCCTTCCGACCAGTTACTTAGCAACTGGAAGTGAAAAGTGCTCAAGTGCCATTAATTCAAGTCATTATTTTATGGGCTTAAGTAAAGAAAAACATTATTTTACGACTTTTATGTTTAAGCAATTCTAAATAAAACATATTACTAATTATTTTATACATTATATGTAATGTAAAAATTTATTTAAAACAAAATTAAATTATATTAACGTATATTCATAGTCTAAACAAAGTATACTTTAAAAATTTAAAACCAGTATTTCCCTACAAAATACTGGTTTTAAACTCTTAAAGTATACTTGCTTTTGACTTTGAATATGCGCCATTCTTTAGTGCAATTCGTAACAAATAAACAGACATTGTATTGTTATAAAATGTAATCTCAGCTTGTTATTTCGAATGAAACCCTAAATTCATAAAATATAAAATTGCACAAGAAAATATGAAAAGTAACAAAGACTGAATGTCCTGCAGGCAGAGATTTTCAATTGTATGTGTAAAAAGATAATTCTCATCTCCACATATAAAATGTATGTATGTGAACTAGACACACGACAACACACTAAATAGCAAAAGCAATTGCCTGTGTAAATGTATATAAAATATTCCCACTAATTCCTTAAGAAAAGTTTTACGCTGCCAAGCAGAATCAATTGCTAATGACAACGAGTAGAAAGAAACCAATTATTTTTCGTATTTTGTATTGATGCGATGTCGAAACGAAATTCCCCAATAAGTGGTCGTGAGTCCGCCCATCTTTCCAAACAGGAAACTTCGTTATTACAGGAACAGACTTTCTTAATGGGCGCAGATCCGCCTACTTTCTTAAATAAGAGATTGTGTGATTACGCGTGTCCAAAGCGTGTGACAAGTTTGGTAAGAATCAGTTAAGTGAAAGTATGTAAAATACTGTATTGAATTTTAAGGGGCAAGTTTCCGCCCACTGCTTACAGTTCCGAGATCCATAAGAGCTTTGTAACTGAAGTTTTCACAGTATATGTAAAGTTATGATGGCTACAACAACAAAAAATATATGACAGTTAAAAATTAAAGGGTGTTCTAAAGCGAGCGAAGTTCCTGGGTTTGAGCTCGGTATCCAGCAGTCCTTAAATAACAACACCACACATTTTTCTGATGTGCATTAGTGTCCCTTTGTATCATTTGTTGTACGAAAGTTCATGTGATAAATGTATAGTCACTGGTCACTGAACTATACCGACTTCAGGAGACACTAAGCCTAATGTAACATCAGAGCGCCCTCCTTCGCTGTGTAGCATAATCAACGGCGAAGTAAAATAACCAATAAAAAAAGGAGTTGTAAAAGAACAATGAAACTTTCCTCTATTTCTCCCTTCACCACCTGTCTTCTCTATCGCTATCCCTTTCCTAAAGAAGGTAACACCTAATAATAGTAGTAGGCATTCATTGCCTGAGTGTTACTTCTTTTTTTATAAAAAAAATTATAAATATATAGACATTTAAAATTTTTAAAGTTTAGTGTATTTTTATGCAGACTAAAATATCCTAAAAACTTAAAGAAGCGCCAAAACTAAGAAAAATCGCCAAGACCAAAAAAAAATATCTCTAAAACTCTAAAAAAGCATACCGGGGGTACTTAAAATTAAAAAAAAAAATTCTATATCAGGTAAGATACAAAGCTACAAAGTCTTCTTCATGAACATAAAATACCGTTATGCCTGTTTTTATGTTAAACAGTTTTGTAATTTGTACAGCAGCAACAGTTTTTTGCCACTCCTAAAAATCTGGAAATTTTTTGAGTTGTGACTCTTTATGGTTTAGTGTCCGATATGTAGCGCACTTTGCTAATTTATTTATTTGTTAAAATCTCGTGTCATCATGAGAGCGGAAGGTATATATCGTTACCTTAATATAGAAAGGCCCTTACTCATTATTATTTTTTTAAATCGAGACTATTTCATTTTGCGATACATTACATGTTTTTCTATCGAAATATACAAAAACCTCACTTTCAAAAAAAAAAATAATAATGAGTTAGGGCCTTTCTATATTAAGGTAACGATATATATGTACATTTATACGAGTATATGCATTGTTTCTTACGAACTTGTTTGATATTATTACATGATATGTAAAATGAATTACAATCGCCATGATCCCGCCCACTTTTCAAAACGCAAAAAAGCTTAAAGTGTGTGCAAAGTTTCGCTGGAATCGTTTTAGTAGAATAACATGAAATATTATGTTATATTCCAATGATCATATGCCCATTCCCACTTTTCCAAGTGCGAAATTATATATGTAATTAAATACTTTTAAAGGATTACGTTGAGTAGCAGTAAACGGGATGTTATATTAAATTTGAATAGGCGTGGCTGCGCACATTTCAAAATAATTAAGCAGGGCGATGATAGTAGTCAACAGCATTTGTAGTCGTGTTGTTGTGTAGCCTGCTGTGGCCAATGTGTTTAGTGCATAATGATTAATGCAAAATAAATGGCAACCTCAGCTTGACATTTATATTTTCTTTTATAAATGTATTAATTTATATTCTTTAATACACTCCCAGATTGACATAATTTACTTGACCACTTCCATCCTACGCAGAGTAAACCTCTTTACTTTGTTGCATGTGAAACAAATTGTCTAGTATTAAATGAACATTTTCTTTTCCCATCTAAGTAGGTGTTGACAACAAAATTGAAACATTTTCTAAATCACACACGTACTTACACACACACACACACACTTTGTTGACGTGTCCTTGAGACGTTGCTACAGTTCAGACATTCGAATGATGACAATTTGCATGACCAGAGTCTTATAGACTTTATGAAGTTGTATTAAATAAATTTCTTTGCAATAAATTGTTACCTTAATAACAATATCCTAAAGTTTTAACAGGAATAATTTTCGATTTACATACATACATAAATATGAGAAAGTTAGAATGAAAATAGAAGAAAATATTTGCGCGTGCAAGTGTGAGCTTTCACAAACTTTTTTTTTTTTTGTTTAATGCTGGGAAATATTAGGAAAATGTCTTCAATTTAAATTGCTTTTGTTTTTTTATTTGCAATTTAAATAAGTTTTCTAAGGCAAATGTAATATTTTAATATAGTGTTCTGTATTTTTTTTTTATAATTAGGACGACAAATGGTTGGCTAGAATGTCCTCAGAAAATAAGAAATATATGCTTACATAAGTGCATATCACGCATTAACTCAAACAACTACAAATAATGGTACTGAGCTCTTCACGTGTATCCTGGTTAGTACACTCTTGAAGTAATTACATACCCTGCAGGAAATGGAACTGACACAAGACTAGTCACGCGATCGGTCCACAAATGAAAGGGACCAGTCCGAATTCCAACACTCCCTATGAAGCGGACCAGTTCACTTTTATATGGGGATGACCTATTTTGTATGCATCTTTTGACTTGCTTCTGAACTATCTTTGGGGACTGTAATAATGATAACTCGATCCAAACACATTGCAATTCTTTAGTGCCGTTTACTAAATACTAGACCAAGTTCGATGCATCATGAAAATGGTGAATATGTAACCATTTACACGATACCCATTTTCTCAAGACATAGGACGAATACGTTTGGATCAATTATCACCAAATTTTAGACAGGGATATTATCAATTTGCTAAAACGGACTCTAATAAATTCAGTAAAGTAAAACTGTGACTTGCACACGAAGGGTTCCGTACGGACTCCACATATGTAATACCATACGAACATTATTAGCCTTAGCCTTTTTTTTTTTTTTTTTATTTTACCGATTTAATGGTTTTCGGCGATTTTTTTTAGTTTTGGCGCTTTTTCTTAATTTTAACGCCTTTTTCGTTTTTGAAATTTTTTTTTAGATTTTTTTCGTTTTTTAGTCTTGGCGGTTTTTTTTTGTTTTGGATATTTTTCGGTATTTTTCGGGGACTTTTAGCGTTATTTGAGTTTGGACATTTTTTATTCGTTTTGGCTATTTTTTGTTTTGTTTTTTTTTACAATAGTACATATTTTTATCTCTAGCGATGTTTTTAGTTTTGTCGCTTTATTCGTTTGGGTGATATTTTTCGGTCTAAGTCGATTTTTTTGTATTTTTTTACAATACATATTTTTAGTTTTAGCGATTTTTTTAGTTTTGTCACTTTTTTCGTTTTAACGATATTTTTCGTTTTTTTTTGCAGTTTTTTAGTTTTTTGGTGAACTTTTTACTTGCGATGATTTTTTTTTTTGCATTTTAGCGATTTATTTTATTTATGGTGATTTTTTTATTTTGGCGATTTTTCGTTTGGGCATTTTTTTTAATTTTGGCATTTTTCAGTTTTAGCGTTTTTGAAAAGTTTTACATATTCTGTGAAGATTTCAGGTTCATAGCTCTTTCGGTTTTCGAGAAAACAGCCAGACAGAAAGTTTATTTTCACCTTTGCTGTAAAAAACTCTAAAAAGAAAAGTGCACAACATTTCAGACAGTTATTATCTGTCACACAGTTGACCATCTTTTCCATGGAAACAGTGAGCTGTAGGGTCATTGTTTTGTCACACACTCAACCATATTTATGTATGAACATTGTGTGCTCTCAACCACTCAACTATCTTTTCAGCGCTGTCACATAGTCAATAATATTTGCTACAAGAAAAGTGTAATGCGTGTTAGGTTTGGAAAGGTGGTGCTATACCGCACCTCCACTCGGAGACCCAATTGGGTCCATTGTGATTGCATGTTAAGAACCGTAATTGTTTGCTTGTCTTGAAGTTAAAAAAAATACCAGACATCACCTATTCACAACAGGTATGGGCAAATGTATTTAAAATAAATTAATTCAAATGTTGACAAATGTTTGCCTTTAAAATAAAAATAAAAAACATTAATTGAAAGAAATATCTTTTGAGATTATGGTCATGTATTTATCCACGCTTGTTGGCACCCATGGATAAATACTGCCGCTGCAAGTGCACTACTGTTCATTCGTTGTTGGTGTTGGTGTTGGTGGCACTTGAATGTCTGCATTAAATTTTTTGCCATAGAGGGCATTTTAAGGTGTTGCTGATTAGACAAAACTCGTTCATAGGAAATGGTTTTTATTTGCCAATTGCGACTGCAATGTAAAGTATTAAATATGGGGATATGAAATATGTTTGTACATACGAGTATGTGTATTATGTAAATGTTTTACAGATATTTATTAACATAATGTTCGGTGGCACAGTGGTATAAAATAAGACGAAATGCAGTTAAAAATACATTTTGTGTTAAAGTTTTACTACCATATTAAAAGAAATAAGAATTTTGTGTTATAAAACGCTTAAACTATGCAACAAATGAAGGCTTTTGGAAAATACATGGACTGGACAGTATAGGTTCAATAGTACTACCAAGGAGTAGTAAAACCCTATACTCATTAATGTCATACATATATAATTAAGAGCTATTACGAAGTCTGAATTAGTTGTTGGCCAAAAACTGATGACAACATTTTCTAAGGGTGCACTGATTTTCGATATCTTTGAAGGCCCATACAAAAATTGGTCACCATGGAACCTATACTGTCAAGATTGTGTAGATTTTTCACTGTTGCAAACAAATTTATACACAAAATTTGTTTTGTAAATCTTTTTGAACACGACTATTATACTTGAAATAATTATTGTCGGATTAACCCATTATGAGCCTGTATTGTAGTTAAAAATTTTTTAAATTCCAATCAGGGGCATATTTTTGGTAACAAAATGAAAAAGATTCTTAAGAAAAAAGCTGTAAGATTTTCGACATGAATTAACCTATTACTGGTTAATAATTGTCCCCATATTCATAGGCCTGTCTTGGGGAAGGCGGAAAATGAGGGTTTGTGCTTTTTTACTTCGACTCTCTTCTATTTTTGCTAAATACATTCTATAGAAAAATACTAGTAAATATATAAATGAATAATTATTTTTTATTCACTGCCACCAAGTAGTTTCAGCATCCATTTAAGTAATGAGATTGCTGGGAATCGTTCATCTTATAAAATTTTAACAAAGTTCAACAATCTGTACTCCTTTTTACAAAAAAAAAAAAAACATTCCCACCATGTGCCAAATGCTTTTTATTACCTTAAAATTTTAAACCGACAGTAACAAATTATCAAGTCAAGATACCTTCTTTTTATTAATGATCCTGTTAAAGATTTATTTATATTCGCTTGTAAAGGTATGGAATAAATTATTTACATACATATATCGGAAAAATGCAAACCAATCACACTAGGAAACAAAATTGATATTTTTTGCAATATTCTCACATACAAATTACGAATCCTTATGTATTTTTACATATTATGTAATTTCAATGGTAATTTTTCGCTAGGAGCTCTATTTGAATTTTAATATTTCCATAATTTACACTATCTTTTGCATTATGCGCTTAATATTTAAAGAACACACAGAAATGAATACCAATGTGCAATCATCATGCAAACATTTTGATTGCAATTCATATTAAATTTACAAGAAATAATAGCCCGATTCACAGTCTTTGCACAAGATTGTGAATTGGTCTATTATGTTGTCTAAGTGTGTTGGTGTTTATTTGCTTTGTTCATTAGCTTAGTTGTGTGACTTAGTTTTGTTTTGATATTCGTAAATAGCCGACAAACTTCGCATTACCAGCGAAAACTTCCTGCTGATGGCTAGTAGACAAGGTACTTGCCTTGTCTTGTTGTCAAAGTAGCTTCACAGTTTTTTTGTAACTACGTATAACTTTTCAAATAAATTTGAAAATGATTAATTAAATAATGTTGAATTAAAATTGTATTCAAAGGATGTTTAATAAGGTTATTGTGGCTGCAGCGGTAAGCGCGTTGACTACCACGAGATGAGTTTCGAGCTCAAATCTTGACCAGGGAAGCCAACACACAAACTTTTTCCTGATGCATGTGTCAATACACACAATAACGTATGTATGTTAAGTAATTAATAAAATACAATGACTACATTACATTAAATTCATGTTGTTGCAACTTGAAATAACTTTGATTCAACATAATTCTTCATTTTGATTTTAACAATACGGAAATGTTAAATCATCATGAAATTGAGTTATTTCAAAAGGAAAAATTTTATTTAAAAATTACTTGGTTAACATGAAACAGATATGAAGCAAACTCATTGCCGAAAAAGGTTAAATTAATCTTGATTATGTATATTTTTTTGTATGATCTGTATGAACAGTTCTGCAAATAATAAATTGCCTTACAGATTATTAATATCCATAAAAGTGTCATGGCGGCATCTGGCTGGTAAAGGTTATCAACGCACGGACACTCAGAGATCTTAAATCGTCTACCAACAGAACTATGGAAAGTCTCAGATTTTATGGTACCAAAAACGGACTTTGATAGAACTTTCAAAGTCTCTCTCGCAATCCGGAAAATAATGTGAAAAGGCGAAATATTAAATGATCATGATATCAGAGTTTACGCTGACGCATCAATTATGATCTAAAGTGTTGGGTCTGGAGTTTTCTCAAGTGATCTGGGCGTACAGCTATCGTACGGCGTTCTCGCGGGAATTAGTATTTTTGTCAACAGACAAGCAGAACTTCTTACGATAAGATCACTTCAAACCTCCCAAATTTTAGTGAATCAGTGATAATGCTGCCACGAAAAATGTTCATAACAAATAGTAAGCAAAACTAGGAAGATCAACTCGCAGTATTGCTGGGCTCCTGGCACCGTCATTGCACAAATTTCTAGGAAAACACATTCTAGACATCCCATCGGATATATCACATATTGGTATAGGAAACCTCATGCGTTACTTCAACGCAACGGATCGATATAGTGCGACTGATCACTGGATGCAATATTGGTAACAGACCTTTTTCATAGGTTTGGACTCGAAAGGAGTAGAGTAGTATTTACCGAAACTGAATCTCAAGATTCTAATTGATTGATCGTAGCAGCCACGCAAACCAACCAACCAACCAACCTAAGGCAAGCAAAATTGATTGTAAAATAATTGCAATATTTTACGTTAATAAATTATGGCTTGATTATGGTTCGCAGCCGAACATGCGTTGTCAACTTCCTCCAGTTGACTAAAAGTTATCGAAAATATGATTATGAGGGATTGGCAACTGAAAATAGTGTAAGAAAAGCTTTAAGCTATCGGAAATGTAAACTTTAAAAGGAAACTTGATTCAGTATTATTGATTTAATAGTAACTAAGCATGAAGATAATTAAATCAGTGGAAATAATTTTCGATGAAGCGAAGGAAGTACAAAATGTGGCATCTATTAGGCGGCACTTAAGGGACAGTTAAAATTTTTTAGCATTACCGCTTTTACTGTGAATAGATGTTAATGCTTAAAATAATTTTTTTGTTTTGCCTTAATGCATATTTTTGCTTTTCCAAATTTTTTGAATTTTAATACCTTTTTGATTGCGGTTGCCAATATAAACAACAATTGGCAATTCAAATTAGCAACTGATAGTTGTCAAAGTCCAGACATATCGGAATTTCGGCAATTGGCAACTCAACTAAAGTTCCGTATCCATAATTAATTAAAACTCTAACGAAACATAAAAAAATCATTGTTAATGTTAATAAAAATTTGACAAAAAATTTAATTCACAAAATAAATTACACATAATTAAGAAAAATTATCGTTAATATAAATAACAATTTCGTGCAGTTAATAAAAACATCACAATATGATACACAAATTTGTTAAGGATATTTCTTTTTTCTTCTAACAATTCAGCTGCTCCAAAAAATTTTAAATAATTAATTTTATGTTAATTTTTAAGATATATATACAACCATGACAGGTTGTATATACAAACATCACTAATGGTGTAATTTAATTAATATTTTAATTGTATATACGAAACAGAAAAAATTATTGTATATATTAAGTTAAATGAAAAAACGGTGAAAGCTCATTTGTAACATTTTATATGGTTTGGTATAATTTTCACACAACTTCTGTATAATTTATTGTTTCACTGCTGGTGGTAATCTTCTGTAGCATCAGTTGTATTTGGCCACAAAGTCTCTTAACAAAAATTTGCTTTGCAGGTAAGCGAGATAAAGGATAAAACCATTGAATTTTCCTTTTAGAGCATAATTGAAGCACTCGAAAAGTGAGATGTTTTCTCTGTTTTTGTTTGATTAATTTTCTTCTTAAATTCATAGAATAAGCGTTGTCTTCTCTACTTAATTGTCACTTCTGCTAACAAATAATACCTTGAGGTTATTATTACATACTCGTATATTTATATCAGCTGCGTCATTAAATAAACATCTCATTAGCACTAAATGTTTATTCATAAGCTTCCTTGTTCTTCAAGGAAAAGAAAAGAATCTATTTCAAATATTAAACATTGTTGTTGTTTTAACTTAAATTTGCCATTAACCGAACAGATATGCACTTAAAATAATCAAGGTTGTTTTTAGGTAATTAGGTTCTAAAAACAAACAAAAAATCTTTTATACTATATTTTATGAATGTATGTATATATGCACATATATATGTACGTTATTGTTCTGTATACGCCTGAAGACACATGTAAAATTTCATCAAAATATTCCTTGCGAAATGTTCTATTGTTTTAAATTAAGGAAGCATCACTAACTACCATCAAATAAATGATAAGCTTGCACAAAGTAATGATAAGCCAAAAAAAAAAAATAATTAAAAAACCTTTACAGCTGACAATTTGGTATTTAGAAGAAAAAATTGCGAAAAATTTGTTACATATTGTTTGTTGGATTTTTGGATTAACTTAATCAACTGTGGTCGCCCGCGACGACCCAAATTTGCTCCAGAGGGTCATAACTGGTGACGAATCGTGGGTTTATGGCTATGACGTGGAAACCAAAGCTCAATCATCTCAATGGAAGCTGTCGCACGAACCAAGGTAAAAATCAAAGACGAGCCAAACCACGTGCAAGCAAATCAGCTGTCAACAATTAACTGAACATTCAAAATGGCCGAAATTGTCGGCATAAGTGAGAGACATGAGTACCAACACAACGCCACAAAAAAAATCAAAATTCGAATATACGTAACCCGCGAATATGTATGTATGTCAAGACTGGTCACTGAGAGAACACCGAGAAAAATGTATTCGCGTATGTGTATTCATTTGTATAAGAAGCCGATTGATGTTCGGCACTCTGGTGCCAGTTTGGACAGTCTTGATGTATGCACGTATGTACATACATACATATGTGCGTGTGTACAGAGAGTTATTTATCTTTAGCAAAACACAGTCGTCTGTCAGTTTAATATAAGGCCGCACGTGTGCTGGCTGTATTAAAGCATATTTTCTTTAATAAAACGTTAGGGAGGAATTTATTTAATTTTTTCTAATATGATAAACAACTGGGAGTAATTAAAACCATGTCGTCGTCAACAGGAGAAATTATAGTGCGTAAAATCCATCCACATGAGCGGTCGCAAGCGTTAGATTTTCTACACATGCACTATTATCTAGAAGAGCCTCTAACAGCGGGCAGTGAACCTAAGCAACATGATAAAGAAGATGAAGATTTTAACATGTCGAATATAGAGCATGGCACTTGTTTCATGGCAGTTCTAAAAGGTGGCTCGTCCTCTACGGAACAAATTGTCGGTGCAATTTTGGCAGGTCCAAAAGATACCGATGAAGCCGAACATCTTTTCGAGGAAGCCGCTAGACTAGGACCTACCAAATGGAGTCGCATCTTGCACTTTTTAGCCTGCGTCGAGCAGGAAGCAAATATTTTTGCACGGTTTAATGTACGAAAAGTTCTACATATCCATGTTATTGCAGTGAAAGGCGAAATGCGTGGCCAAAATATTGGATGTCGCTTAGTCGAGGCAGTTCTGGGTTGTGACAACCGTATGAATTACGAAATGGTTTCAGCAGATTGTACCAGTTTTTACTCAGCGAAATTATTTGAACGCATGGACTCTCAGTGCATTAATGCCAAATACTACAAAGATTATGTCGATGATAGTGGAAAGCAGATTTTTACACCTGACTTGCCCCATGAGTGTGTTAAAACATTTGCTTTTAAATTGTAATTTAAGTATGTATGTTTTCATTATTGAAGATTTGCAACAAAAAAAAACAAAATTTCTTGCTATCAAAAGAGAAACGATGTTTTGAATAGAAAAGATTTCAGCAGAAGTAAAAAACCTTTTGTTTACATAAGAAAATGTGCTCTTTAATGAAATACACTTATCTGTGAACTCAAATATACCTCTTTATAATCCCAGCAAAAAATTAAAAAAAAACAAAAACCGTATCGGATCTAAGAATTTTTTTCACAAAATTTTCCCAATGATTTTAACAAGGCGTAAGACTAAGGTAATAAATTTTTTAGCACTGGTTATTTTGTTTAATGTCGGAAATAAAAGTTCATTGCAACTAGGTACATATGTATGTACATAAAAATAAATTTTTCATCAATTAAATTGATATAAAAATTAGAAATGAGTTCAACTAGCATTTCGTTTGGTGTAATTTGTTTTGTAAGTTAGTAAATAAATTTGGAAAATTATATAAGCGAGTGAATAAATTGGGTATACACAAATGTAGGTCATTATATTGTGCCACATAACCGCCAAAAAAGCTTGATTGACATAATCTTCGAACTTAATTTTTTTTACCATTATTTGCGATGATAAGTAATCGATTTTTGTTAAAATAAACAAGGTCCAAATAATGAGTCTAACTGACTTTTTTTTGGCGGTTATAGCTCGATATGCAAGTTGTTCTTAGGATAATGTCTAATTTTTTTTGCTGGGATGTACACTATAAGAAATATATTCACACATACATTCATGTATACATACTAACAAGGGTGGCCAGGTTTTAAAATAATATTGCGTTAAATCAGTTTGAAATAGTGCTCAAAGAGTTAAAAAAAAATAATGTAAAACTAGGATGTAGAGCTCAATTTTTTTAATGCGTTTCAATAAAATTTTTCATTACTTTAATATATTCATAGTTAAACGAACACGTATGTATGAACATATGTAAATATTATGTAAGAATATATTTTGGAACAAATCCAGTTTAGTGAAGCAGCTCGAAATAAAATAAAACTTATCTCATGTGATAGAAAAGTGAATTTTGAGAAAGGACTGTTAAGTACAAAAATCCTCGGAAAGGTATATTTACGGAGTTACGGATTTTCAAAGATTTGAATGTTTTTTGGCGTTTTTTTTTGTAAGGTTTTGATTTAGTATATCAATATGGATATTATTTAAAAAAATTATCCAAATTATTAGATGATAAATATATTTTCAAAGAAAATCAAATTGTATTTTTTCTTAGTTTTTGTTTGTTTTTAAGTTAAAGGTACTCGTAAATATTCATTGCTCAAGTGTTATTTTATTTTTAATGAAAATTGAACAATAATAAATGAAAAAAGTCAAATTAACAATGTTTTTAAGTTTTTGATATGATATTTCTCAACACGGTGCGCAATACTAAAGATTGCTTGCATAGCCGGCCTTTGGCCGGGCTCAAACATCTGCTCCTCAATGATATTTACGGGGACTGCACATAATACTAAAGATTATCTGAATAGTCGGCCTACGACTGTTCTTAAAGATTTTCTACTCTATGATATTTCCCGACACGATGCTTTTTATGTATAATTTTGTTTATTTTAAAACAAAAGTAACACTCCGACCCTAAATATCTTACCTGGATTAAAAAAAATAGGAACAACAACAAATACAACTTGATTTTCCTTGAAAGTATCTTTATCATATAATTATTTTGCTAAGCTTTTATATGATGCCCATATTGTTATACTAAATAATAAATTTACAATGAAAATGCCAAAATACATCCAAAACCTTACAGCTCCGTAACTCCATAAATATGCCTTTCCGAAAGTTTTTTTTTACACCACAGTTTTTCTTAGAATCCTATTTTCCATAATTTAAGATATTTTTTTTTTTAATGTGAAGCTGCTTCACTAAACTATACTTAAGCCTGTATTTTCTTTAATTTAAATAAAAAGTATTGAGTCAGCAACAAAATAAAATTATCTATTTTTTAAATAAAAATTCCCTTAATAACAAAAAAAAAATTAACTTAATAAAATTTTAAATTTTTTTTTCATCGATTTCAAAAATAAGCAAAAAACAAGTAATGTGGTCAGCCCAATACCTGAGTACATACCTACAACAAAATTACAACACAAAAAAACACACGCATTTTGTTGGTAGAAACAAACGAATAATTGTCAGAAACAGATGTCTTTTGTTTTTAAAAATCACAATCACAGGCCAACTAAAGTACAATTGCAGACGCGGCATTCATGCATGATTAAAGTCATTCAGTGTTGCCAATATATGTGTACTACACAGTGTGTAATTTCTACTATCATGTGTAGGCCATGTAATGAGGTGCATGTATAATCTGTGTGTAATTATACTTTGGGTTCTATTTTTATTTATTTTTGTTTTAATTTTAACCTACACGAAAGATCTGTAGTGCAATTTTCTTCAATGTGTAATTAGAGACACAGCTATGTGTAAATTCATTGGCAACACTATAATCATTTTATTCACACACATACACTAACATTTTTGAAGCTTGTAAACAAAGTTTGACAACTTTCTGCATTGTATACATTAACAGGCTGGGCTTGTGCATGTACCTTGAATAATTTTGCCATGGTACATACAAATCTAAAGAGTCGATAAATAATGTAATTAAAGAAGAGATTGGCAAAACCAATTCTCTATGTCCATATTTACACTATGCAAGTCTTATTGCTTAAGCTGATCAGTTTTAGGGTGAGAGAGAGAGAGACGAGGGGCACAGTAATGTTTCTTTTCCCCTCGTCTCTCTTTCCTAAGAAACTAATCAGCTTAGCAATAAGACTTGAATAGTGTAAATATGGACTATGAATTCTTCTTTACTTCAAACTTAATGTATACAAAACGTATTAAAAGAATTTGCTAAATTCAGCTGTGCCGAAGTGTATATACTACATACATATATACTTTACAGCTCAATATAATGTTAAAAAAAAATAATAAAATTTTTAAGAGGTTTACTTGACAGATTGTCTTAAAAAATTTGTTTATCAAACCCTTTAATAAAACAGTTTTAATTTTTTTGAAATAAAGGTATTTATTCTTATTTTATAAAAAGGTAACACAATGTTTATTTTATAAAAACTAAATACAAAAATAAAAGTATATGTATATACATACATAACAATAAAATACCAATCTGATGGAGAATAATTAATGTGTTAAGCCTACAGTACACTGCATGTAAAAAACCACATGCGCATGTAGTTTTGACGTCATCACGATGCTACATTTGCTACATGCCGTGTACTAGCAACATATGTACATGTAGATATTCACATGCTTACAGAAGTGCTGCCTCAGAAAATGTCTTCGATTCGGCTACATGTGCCACATTTGTATTTTGGAACAGTAGTACATGCTGTGTACTATAGGCTTTACTCACTCATACGTACTCATTATGTCAGTTTATAGAAGACAATAAAAAAATCTCATATGCCTATTTATGTACATATGTATGTATATTAAAAACAAAAACAAATTTGAGTGCTTATTTGTTTGTTTTCAATATGAATAGACAGATGAGAATTTTAAATTGCCTTCTAAAAACTGGCAGTAAAATGTTGATTAATGTTGATTCATGAACATGATTTCGCATTCACTGAATACGGATCAAAATAGAGAACTTCTTGCAATGGCAACCCCATATAAAAATCGTTAAAAATGATACAAATTTGCACTACTTCCGTATAACATTTTCAGGATCTTATTGACTTCTTTGGAAGCACTTTTTGTTACTGGGTGCCGTCTAATAGATGCCACATTTTATACTTCCTTCTCTTCATCGAAAAATAATAGCACTAATAATAAGCACTTTTACTTAACAACTTTCTTTTGAGCACTTAAAGTTCTTATAATTTCCATTATTTTCAGTTGAAAATCTGTCATAATCATATTTTCATTACCTTTTTGGCAACTGGCATATAATATTAATTTAGTTGGCATGGCAACTGAAGTTCGGTTGCCTCCGATAATCGAGTCATAAATTTGACGAGACAGTTTGATGATGTGTGGCGGCAGGCTTAAGTCAATCTGAAAACACTGTCAGTAAAACAATTGTTAGTTCATATGGCTTTCATATGCAAAATTTGTCAGATCTGTTGTTATGCGTTGCCAAACCTAAAGCATTTGATAGAAATTGTCAATTATCAGTCGCTTGTGTTTGTGTTAATTGTAAAAAATTGAAATTGTAATGACTTTGGCTGCATATGTTCAATTATATTTTTGTACTGTTTTCTGAAAAAAAAAACATGGCGATTGAAAAGAATAAGCTTTCGGTAAGTTATATTAATTTATACAAAAATAATTACTGCTATTTCGCTTAGCTCACCGTTCATCATTTTAACTCCGTTTCTTCCGCAATGCTGAATCCAAATACAAATTACAGAGCTGATGTTGCGTTTATGGTTTAATTTAAGTTTGCAGTGTGCGTGTGTGTGTGTAAAAATATGCAACATGAATGATAAACGAGTTGCGTAAACGTGATGCAATGTGTGTATCTGCCATTATAGGCATCCAGAATTCAGATTGCCTATGAAAATTTTATAAACTACAAATGTAAGAGCAGAGCAATCTTATGTACTTGTTTTATACTCTGCTAATTTCCTTGTTTGTCTGTTTGTTTAGTTCATGAAAACTTTTATTTCCCTAAACATAAAACTAATTCGTCTTGTTTTATTTTCTGAGTTTATTTCTTTCACTCCATAACCAACGGCTAATGCTTACAATTTCTCGTATCCTGAGAGGCTTAACTTCAAAACAAAAAAAGAAAAAAAAAAAAAAGCATTTTCAAAAGAAATTCCTTGATCCAATTTCTTATTGAAGTTGCAATAAATAATAAGTATGAGCTTAATACAGCATGAGTAATAAATGTTATTGAATATAAATAAATACACTGAAACCATTTGCCAAATAGAATTTGTTAAATAATTTATTGATAAGATTGAAAGCAGGCATTGATCAATAATTTTGCACTCCTTAATTTGTGAGTTTACATACAAATTATTTTTTTATTGTTAATAATTATAAGAGTACAAATTCCTGATAGAATAATGAAACATATAATATACTTATTTATGTTCAAGAAATTTATTATTCGACATATTGTCATAATTATATTGGAAGTGAAATTTATTTGCTGGTGATTTTCAAAATTATTATTATTTGTGAATTCTCAAATAGTTTTTGGAAGTTTGTGCATAAGATAAGAAAGAGGTTTGTGACTGTTCAAAATGTGTGGTTGAAGTCTACTGACGATTTGTTAAAGCAACAATGAAATGCATATAGACATCGCTTAACCACCAGCAAATAAATTTCACTTACAATACTTATTTATGTATTTCTTTTAACAGAGAAATTATTTAGGCACTTATGCCTTCTAATAACAATATTTGTATGTTCACGCCAGAGTTATTGGAATTGAACGAACTAGCTTATGGCTTATGGCCACTTTTTGACTTGATAATTAAATGCCATTTATAGGTATTTCCACAGAAGAGTCTCTTTTTTGTCACATTAAGTTACTTGGTGACATAGCTTGTTTTTTCTAAGAAAAACTTATACTTTGTCTTAGTTTTTAGAACATTGCAACGTAGTTTAGTTTTAAAATAATAATTACAAGCTTAATTGCTTAGTGATTTAACGCGACAATGACGTAACGTGACTGTGGAAATGCCCATGTATGTAAGTATATGTGTGTATATATGTTCCTGCTCTGTGCTTATTGAACTGAATTTCATTTAATTTAAACATATATATAACAGCTAGAATACATAGTTTCATACCATACAATAACTGAATAGAAAAATCCCTTTTGATTCCCTTTTTATTTAACAAAATGTGTTTTGTTTTTTCTACTTAAATTTTGTGTACGTTGACAAATTAACTTCTTTATTTCTGCAAGTAAATAAAAATTTTAATTAATTAATTTATATTTTTTATATATTAAATAAAAAACTGGAGGTAAGAACCCCGACGTATTGACTAAACGGCTAGACCGATTTTCTTGAAATACAAGCGAGAAGATATAAGATCAAGTCACAAATTAAAATCGGTCTAACCGTTTGGGAGCTACGGTGTCAAAGACACACAGATTCAACAGAGCATATCTAGAAAAGATGTGATATCTTTTAAGCGGCTAGAGCGATTTTCTTCAAACATAGCTAATAAAACTCTCGATCAAGTCACCCCTCAAACAGAAAAAACTAAATCAAAATCGGTCCAGACATTTGGTCTTTACGTGGACTCGTAAAGGCACATAGACACACTCCAAACTTCTAGCACCCCTTTTTGTGGTCGGAGGTTAATAAGAAAATTGTACAAAAGAAAATGGTGCAATCATGCTAAATAAATTAAAACTGAGTAATAAAATTTTGGATGGAAATACTTTTTAACCCCCGACCAAAAAAAGGGGCGTTATAAATTTGTAGTTTGTGTCTGTACGTACAGACCAAACGGCTGGATTTAGTTTTTTTTTCTGTTTGAAGAGTGACTTGATCGAGAGTGTTCTTAGCTATGTTTGAAGAAAATCGGTCTAGCTGCTTAAAAGATATAACATCTTTTTCATATGTATTCTGGTGAGTATGTGTGTCTTTGGCGCCCTAGCCTCCAAACGGATAGATCGATTTAAATTTTTTCGTTTGAAAAGCGACTTCATCTAATATCTTCTCGCTTATACCCCAGGGGAAATCGGTCCAGCCGTTTGGTCTGTACGTTGGTGGTTCTTGAAATTTTTAATGTTTGTTATTTAAAGAGTGTTCAGGGACTTGAATTTCCACAATTAAAATGTTCGTTGTTCGTTGTGCGCACATGGTACAAATTTAACATTAAAATTTCATTACCAATTAACTTCATTCTATGAAATTTGCTCACTTTGTAGTATGGAATTAATAAATTAATTTGTGCAGTCTTTCGATTTGATATTCCACTTTATTGCAAACGTTTTCTTTGTAATTTTCATTTGCATAAGCAATATAATTATCACAGTGGTTTATTGATTTGTGGTTGCAATATACCAGCCCATATATGCATGTACGAGTACATACATTTATGCACAATAAAAGTGCAATTTTTTTTCATACTACATATAATGATTTAATCATTTTGTATATTGGATTCTACAGTTGACCAATATAACGTATGTATGTATTGAAAAAATTTGTCAGACTTTTTATTTTCTGCACTAATATGGAATTATGGAATAATCTATGTAGGTCTGTTTTTTTTTTTAATTTTAACTCTCGATTATTTGAACTTTTTCTCTGGTTTCCTAAATTTTAATTATCAAGAGTCGACTGTGTATCGAAAGAATAATAAGAAATTATGTAAAACCGTCAAGCGAGCGCCTGCGTATAAGCAGTGTTGCCATATAAAAAAAAACTGTTAAAAAAAATTTCTAATAGCATTACAAGTATATTTCTTGTTAAAACGTGTAAACGTGGCATAACAAAGCTTCGTTGGGCAGTTTATGAACTGGTATAGCATTGGGTTGTATGTAATACTCGTAGTTTTAGCTCGCACCTACAAACTTTTCAATATCACTTTTCTTGAGACGTTGTTCCGTTATTACTCCTCCTAATATTTCTAGTTAAATGTTGCCTTAACTTTTCGAATTTTAATTGCGATGGGAAGTCTGCTATAAGTATCCGATTATCTTCTTCACAACAATTTTGTAAATAAAATAAGCATTTAAATTTATTTATTTATTTTTTATTTTTTGAAAAAGATAAGGAACTCTCAGGCAATGAATGCCTACTACTATTACGAGGTGTTACTTTCTTTAGGAAAGTAATAGTGATAGAGAAGACAGGTGGTGAAGGAAGAGATAGAGGAAAGTTTCATTGTTCTTTTACAACTCTGCTTTTTGCACGTTTTTACTAATGCAGTGTTGCAGCGCCTCTGGTGTTAAATGAGGCGTATTAAATTTTTGAAGCTGTGATTAGTAGCCATTTTATTGGTAATTTTACTTCGCCGATGATTCTGCTACACAACGAAGGAGAGCGCTCTGATGTTACATTAGGATTAGTATCTGCTGAAATCGGTATAATTCAGTGATCAGTTACTATGCCTTCATCACATGAACTTTCCTTCAACAACTGATACAAAGGGAAACTAATGCACATCAGAAAAATGCGTGGTGTTGCTATTTGATGACTGTCTGATACCGGGCTCAAACCCAGGATCTTCGTTTTCGTAGTCAACGTGCTAACTATTTCAGCCAACGCCACCCTCAAATTAAATGCATTTAAATGCAATTTAGCATTATTTGATCAATAGAGCTATATGTAGTGTGATTATTAACACCCTAATCAGAAAACTCCTCACCCAGTTGAAACAAAAAAACTCCCCAGCCAGTAAAACCACAAATTATTTAGCGATTAAATGCATAGAAATTATAATATTTTATCCCTCATTATTTTGGAAACTTGTACTCGTATGAAAAAAATTTCAGTAAGCTGTTTTACACGATTGGGATTTGAATGACAGTGTGTATGAACTTGCCACTGATATGAACTTGCCACTGATATGAACGTGCATCAGCGATGAAAAAATTAATTACTGCTGGTTTGAAATATGCATTGGAATTAAAAAATTGACTGAAAAGTAAAAAAGCAAAAAAAAAACTAAAAACTGATGATTTGTTTGTTTGTTTTTCTGGAAAATGATGATTTATTAAAAACAAGCTGCATGCAGTTCATAAAAACTGCGAAAAACCGATAAATCTGCACATTTGGCAACGTTGCGTATAAGTAATGCAGACAATGTAAAAATCAAGTATACGTAACAGAACCTTTTGTTGTTGTATTTAGTAATGGAATGCATCCATTACATTTAATTTTTATGCTAAAGCCCCGTTCAGACTATTATACAAGTATTAATACTTTCATCACATTTTACAAAACAGAAATCAAAATACATTCGTTGCGACTGTCAAAAAATCTAACGAAAAATCATATATTGTGTTCAGACCATCACACTTCAAATAAAATGTATAATACAAGCAGAAAACAAAACAGCTGTTCAATGAAAATGTCTATGCTATTCATTGGCTAGCGGCGGCAAAGCGGTTTCATGTATTCGGGGACGTGCCGGCACTTGAAAAAATTAAGCAGTTAAAAATATTCTATGTAAATAACAGAAAAAATTTAAGAAAAGATATTACAAAAACGTTAAAAAATTACGTCAACGAAATATACTTCCATACGATTCACTTGTTCAAAATTTCGAGCCGATATACATATGACAAAACATTAAATCAATGACGACAGGCTATTGGCGGCGAAACAGCCGACTTGGAAATTTGGTTAGTGTGAAAATGTTACCCTGATCTAATGAAAAGTATTATCGCTTAGAAAATTTTCTAAAAACCAAAAAGTCTTATGGGATGTCAAAATTTTTATCGTATTATTTGCCACTTTGATGACATTTTGCGTTCAGACTATCACACTTGCACGTATTATTTGAATTTTCGACAAGTATAAATACAAAGTATAATAGTCTGAACGCGGCTTAAATAATATGTTAAATTAAGCTTTTTGATTTAGCCATACATTTTTCATTTATTCGTTAGCGTTCTGACCTTCAGTGAGTAGTAAATGGAATTTTTTTCCCACGAAATTTTATTTACTTCGAATTGATCAATTTCACGTTAAATTTTTTACCCGCTGTCAGTTCGCACAAAAAGTAAAAAAACGGAAAGAATATTTTTAAAGATTAAAAATTAGCCGAATCCCCAAATAATAGGTTTATAACAAATATTTCTAAGTATAAAGTTGTGTTTTTAAATATTCTAGCTGGAGTGGAAAAAATTCTTTAGCATACCACCACCATCAAACTTACAGCATGTGAACCAAACAAGTTCATACTTTATAAAAAAGAGTGCTGCAGGGAATTATTTTTAACAATTAAATGGACTTACATTGTCCATTTTTCATGCAAAAAATTAAATTTGCTATACATCGTTTATTTTTCATTCACAAAATATAGTGGACCATATATACATCGTCCATTTTTCATGCAAAAAATTAAGTGCGCTATACATCGTCTATTTTTTATGAAAATAATTAAATCGACTATACATAGTATATTTTTCATGCAAAAAGTTATTTCATGCCAAAAATATAATGGACTATACATCGCCCATTTTTCAGAAAAAAATTATTTCATGCAAAAATATAATGGACTATACATCGTCCATTTTTCATGAAAAAAGTTATTTCATTCAAAAATATAATGGACTATACATGGTCCATTTTTCATGAAAAAAGTTATTTCATCCAAAAAATATAATGGACTATACATCGTCCATTTTTCATGAAAAAAGTTATTTCATCCAAAAAATATAATGGACTATACATCGTCCATTTTTCATGAAAAAAGTTATTTCATCCAAAAAATATAATGGACTATACATCGTCCATTTTTCATGAAAAAAGTTATTTCATCCAAAAAATATAATGGACTATACATCGTCCATTTTTCATGAAAAAAGTTATTTCATCCAAAAAATATAATGGACTATACATCGTCCATTTTTCATGAAAAAAGTTATTTCATCCAAAAAATATAATGGACTATACATCGTCCATTTTTCATGAAAAAAGTTATTTCATCCAAAAAATATAATGGACTATACATCGTCCATTTTTCATGAAAAAAGTTATTTCATCCAAAAAATATAATGGACTATACATCATCCATTTTTCATGAAAAAGTTATTTCATCCAAAAAATATAATGGACTATACATCGTCCATTTTTCACGAAAAAAGTTATTTCATCCAAAAAATAAAATGGACTATACATCGTCCATTTTTCATGAAAAAAGTTATTTCATCCAAAAAATATAATGGACTATACATCGTCCATTTTTCATGAAAAAAGTTATTTCATCCAAAAAATATAATGAACTATACATCGTCCATTTTTCATGAAAAAAGTTATTTCATCCAAAAAATAAAATGGACTATACATCGTCCATTTTTCATGAAAAAAGTTATTTCATGCAAAAAATATAATGGACTATACATCGTCCATTTTTCATGAAAAAAGTTATTTCATCCAAAAAATATAATGGACTATACATCGTCCATTTTTCATGAAAAAAGTTATTTTATCCAAAAAATATAATGGACCATACATCGTCCATTTTTCATGAAAAAAGTTATTTCATCCAAAAAATATAATGAACTATACATCGTCCATTTTTCATGAAAAAAGTTATTTCATCCAAAAAATAAAATGGACTATACATCGTCCATTTTTCATGAAAAAAGTTATTTCATGCAAAAAATATAATGGACTATACATCGTCCATTTTTCATGAAAAAAGTTATTTCATCCAAAAAATATAATGGACTATACATGGTCCATTTTTCATGAAAAAAGTTATTTCATCCAAAAAATATAATAGACTATACATCGTCCATTTTTCATGAAAAAAGTTATTTCATAAAAAAAATATAATGGACTAAACTTCGTCCATTTTTCATGAAAAAAGTTATTTCATCCAAAAAATATAATGGACTATACATCGTCCATTTTTCATGAAAAACGTTATTTCATCCAAGAAATATAATGGACTATACATCGTCCATTTTTCATGAAAAAAGTTATTTTATCCAAAAAATAAAATGGACTATACATCGTCCATTTTTCATGAAAAAAGTTATTTCATCCAAAAAATATAATGGACTATACATCGCCCATTTTTCATGAAAAAAGTTATTTCATCCAAAAAATATAATGGACTATACATCGTACATTTTTCATGAAAAAGTTACTTTATCCAAAAAATATAATGGACTATACATCGTCCATTTTTCATGAAAAAAGTTATTTCATCCAAAAAATATAATGGACTATACATGGTCCATTTTTCATGAAAAAAGTTATTTCATCCAAAAAATATAATAGACTATACATCGTCCATTTTTCATGAAAAAAGTTATTTCATCCAAAAAATATAATGGACTATACATCGTCCATTTTTCATGAAAAAAGTTATTTCATCCAAAAAATAAAATGGACTATACATCGTCCATTTTTCATGAAAAACGTTATTTCATCCAAGAAATATAATGGACTATACATCGTCCATTTTTCATGAAAAAAGTTATTTCATCCAAAAAATATAATGGACTATACATCTTCCATTTTTCATTAAAAAAGTTATTTCATCCAAAAAATATAATGGACTATACATCGTCCATTTTTCATGAAAAAAGTTATTCCACGCAAAAATATAATGGACCATACATCGTCCATTTTTCATGAAAAAAGTTATTTCATCCAAAAAATATAATGGACTATACATCGTCCATTTTTCATGAAAAACGTTATTTCATCAAAAAAATATAATGGACTGTACATCGTCCATTTTTCATGAAAAACGTTATTTCATCAAAAAAATATAATGGACTATGCATCGTCCATCTTTCATGTAAAAAGTTATTTCATCCAAAAAATATAATGGACTAAACATCGTCCATTTTTCATGAAAAAAGTTATTTCATGCAAAAAATAAAATGGACTATACATCGCTCATTTTTCATGAAAAAATTTATTTCAACAAAAAAATATAATGGACTATACATCGTCCATTTTTCATGAAAAAAGTTATTTCATCCAAAAAATATAATGGACTATACATCGCCCATTTTTCATGAAAAAATTTATTTCATCCAAAAAATATAATGGACTATACATCATACATTTTTCATGAAAAAAGTTATTTCATCCAAAAAATATAATGGACTATACATCGTCCATTTTTCATGAAAAAAGTTATTTCATCCAAAAAATATAATGGACTATACATCGTCCATTTTTCATGAAAAAAGTTATTTCATCCAAAAAATATAATGGACTATACATCGTCCATTTTTCATGAAAAAAGTTATTTTATCCAAAAAATATAATGGACTATACATGGTCCATTTTTCATGAAAAAAGTTATTTCATCCAAAAAATATAATGGACTATACATCGTCCATTTTTCATGAAAAAAGTTATTTCATCCAAAAAATGTAATGGACTATACATCGTCCATTTTTCATGAAAAAAGTTATTTCATCCAAAAAATATAATGGACTATACATCGTCGATTTTTCATGAAAAAAGTTATTTCATCCAAAAAATATAATGGACTATACATCGTCCATTTTTCATGAAAAAAGTTATTCCACGCAAAAATATAATGGGCCATACATCGTCCATTTTTCATGAAAAAAGTTATTTCATCCAAAAAATATAATGGACTATACATCGTCCATTTTTCATGAAAAAAGTTATTTCATCAAAAAAATATAATGGACTATACATCGTCCATTTTTCATGAAAAACGTTATTTCATCAAAAAAAGATAATGGACTATACATCGTCCATTTTTCATGAAAAACGTTATTTCATAAAAAAAATATGATGGACTATACATCGTCCATTTTTCATGAAAAAATTATTTCATCCAAAAAATAAAATGGACAATACATCGCCCATTTTTCATGAAAAAAGTTATTTCATGGAAAAAATATAATGGACTATACATCGTCCATTTTTCATGAAAAAAGTTATTTCATCCAAAAAATGTAATGGACTATACATCGTCCATTTTTCATGAAAAAAATTATTTCATCCAAAAAATAAAATGGACTATACATCGTCCATTTTTCATGAAAAAAGTTATTTCATCCAAAAAATATAATGGACTATACATCGTCCATTTTTCATGAAAAAAGTTATTTCATCCAAAAAATGTAATGGACTATACATCGTCCATTTTTCATGAAAAAAGTTATTTCATCCAAAAAATATAATGGACTATACATCGTCCATTTTTCATGAAAAAAGTTATTTCATCCAAAAAATATAATGGACTATACATCGTCCATTTTTCATGAAAAAAGTTATTCCACGCAAAAATATAATGGGCCATACATCGTCCATTTTTCATGAAAAAAGTTATTTCATCCAAAAAATATAATGGACTATACATCGTCCATTTTTCATGAAAAAAGTTATTTCATCAAAAAAATATAATGGACTATACATCGTCCATTTTTCATGAAAAACGTTATTTCATCAAAAAAAGATAATGGACTATACATCATCCATTTTTCATGAAAAACGTTATTTCATCAAAAAAATATAATGGACTATACATCGTCCATTTTTCATGAAAAACGTTATTTCATCAAAAAATATAATGGACTATACATCGTCCATTTTTCATGAAAAAAGTTATTTCATCCAAAAAATAAAATGGACTATACATCGTCCATTTTTCATGAAAAAAGTTATTTCATCCAAAAAATAAAATGGACAATACATCGTCCATTTTTCATGAAAAAAGTTATTTCATGCAAAAAATATAATGGACTATACATCGTCCATTTTTCATGAAAAAAGTTATTTCATCCAAAAAATAAAATGGACTATACATCGTCCATTTTTCATGAAAAAAGTTATTTCATCCAAAAAATATAATGGACTACACATCGTCCATTTTTCATGAAAAACGTTATTTCATCAAAAAAATATAATGGACTACACATCGTCCATTTTTCATGAAAAACGTTATTTCATCCAAAAAATATAATGAACTATACATCTTCCATTTTTCATTAAAAAAGGTATTTCATCCAAAAAATATAATGGACTATACATCGTCCATTTTTCATGAAAAAAGTTATTCCACGCAAAAATATAATGGACCATACATCGTCCATTTTTCATGAAAAAAGTTATTTCATCCAAAAAATATAATGGACTATACATCGCCCATTTTTCATGAAAAAAGTTATTTCATCCAAAAAATAAAATGGACTATACATCTTCCATTTTTCATGAAAAAAGTCATTTCATCCAAAAAATATAATGGACTATACATCGTCCATTTTTCATGAAAAAAGTTATTTCATCCAAAAAATATAATGGACTATACATCGTCCATTTTTCATGAAAAAAGTTATTTCATCCAAAAAATATAATGGACTATACATCGTCTATTTTTCATGAAAAAAGTTATTTCATCCAAAAAATATAATGGACTATACATCGTCCATTTTACATGAAAAAAGTTATTCCACGCAAAAATATAATGGACTATACATCGTCCATTTTTCATGAAAAAAGTTATTTCATCCAAAAAATATAATGGACTATACATCGTCCATCTTTCATGAAAAAAGTTATTTCATCCAAAAAATATAATGAACTAAACATCGTCCATTTTCCATTAAAAAAGTTATTTCATCCAAAAAATATAATGGACTATACATCGTCCATTTTTCATGAAAAAAGTTATTTCATCCAAAAAATATAATGGACTATACATCGTCCATTTTTCATAAAAAAAGTTATTTCATCCAAAAAATATAATGGACTATACATCGTCCATCTTTCATGAAAAAAGTTATTTCATCCAAAAAATATAATGGACTATACATCGTCCATTTTTCATGAAAAAAGTTATTTCATCCAAAAAATAAAATGGACTATACATCGTCCATCTTTCATGAAAAAAGTTATTTCATCCAAAAAATATAATGAACTAAACATCGTCCATTTTTCATGAAAAAAGTTATTTCATGCAAAAAATAAAATGGACTATACATCGCTCATTTTTCATGAAAAAATTTATTTCAACCAAAAAATATAATGGACTATACATCGTCCATTTTTCATAAAAAAAGTTATTTCATCCAAAAAATATAATGGACTATACATCGTCCATCTTTCACGAAAAAAGTTATTTCATCCAAAAAATATAATGAACTAAACATCGTCCATTTTCCATTAAAAAAGTTATTTCATCCAAAAAATATAATGGACTATACATCGCCCATTTTTCATGAAAAAATTTATTTCATCCAAAAAATATAATGGACTATACATCATACATTTTTCATGAAAAAAGTTATTTCATCCAAAAAATATAATGGACTATACATCGTCCATTTTGCATGAAAAAAGTTATTTCATCAAAAAAATATAATGGACTATACATCGTCCATTTTTCATGAAAAAAGTTATTTCATCCAAAAAATATAATGGACTATACATCGTCCATTTTTCATGAAAAAAGTTATTTCATCCAAAAAATATAATGGACCATACATGGTCCATTTTTCATGAAAAAAGTTATTTCATCCAAAAAATATAATGGACTATATATCGTCCATTTTTCATGAAAAAAGTTATTTCATCCAAAAAATATAATGGACTATACATCGTCAATTTTTCATGAAAACCGTTATTTCATGCAAAAATATAATGGACTATACATCGTCCATTTTTCATGAAAAAAGCTATTTCATCCAAAAAATATAATGGACTATACATCGTTCATTTTTCATGAAAAAATTTATTTCATCCAAAAAATATAATGGACTATACATCGTCCATTTTTCATGAAAAAAGTTATTTCATCCAAAAAATATAATGGACTATAATACATCGTTCATTTTTCATGAAAAAATTTATTTCATCCAAAAAATATAATGGACTATACATCGTCAATTTTACATGAAAAAATTTATTTCATCCAAAAAATTTAATGGACTATACATCGTCAATTTTACATGAAAAAATTTATTTCATCCAAAAAATATAATGGACTATACATCGTTCATTTTTCATGAAAAAAGTTGTTTCATGGAAAAATATAATGGACTATACATCGTCCATTTTTCATGAAAAAAGTTATTTCATCCAAAAAATATAATGGACTATACATCGTCTATTTTTCATGAAAAAAGTTATTTCATCCAAAAAATATAATGGACTACACATCGTCCATTTTTCATGAAAACCGTTATTTCATGCAAAAATATAATGGACTATACATAGTCCATTTTTCATGAAAAAAGTTATTTCATACAAAAAATATAATGGACTATACATCGTCCATTATTCATGAAAAAAGTTATTTCATGCAAAAATATAATGGACTATACATCGTCAATTTTACATGAAAAAATTTTTGTTCATCCAAAAAATATAATGGACTATACATCGTTCATTTTTCATGAAAAAAGTTATTTCATCCAAAAAATAAAATGGACTATATATCGTCCATTTTTCATGAAAAATGTTATTTCATCCAAAAAAAATAATGGACTATACATGGTCCATTTTTCATGAAAAAAGTTATTTCATCCAAAAAATATAATAGACTATACATCGTCCATTTTTCATTAAAAAAGTTATTTCATCCAAAAAATAAAATGGATATACATCGTCAATTTTACATGAAAAAATTTTTGTTCATCCAAAAAATATAATGGACTATACATCATCCATTTTTCATGAAAAAAGTTATTTCATCCAAAAAATAAAATGGATATACATCGTCCATTTTTCATGAAAAAAGTTATTTCATCCAAAAAATAAAATGGACAATACATCGCCCATTTTTCATGAACAAATTTATTTCAACCAAAAAATATAATGGACTGTACAACGTCCATTTTTCATGAAAAAAGTTATTGCATCCAAAAAATATAATGGACTATACATGGTCCATTTTTCATGAAAAAAGTTATTTCATCCAAAAAATATAATAGACTATACATCGTCCATTTTTCATTAAAAAAGTTATTTCATCAAAAAAATATAATGGACTATACATCGTCAATTTTTCATGAAAAAAGTAATTTCATCCAAAAAATATAATGGACTATACATCGTCCATTTTTCATGAAAAACGTTATTTCATCAAAAAAATATAATGGACTAAACATCGTCCATTTTTCATGAAAAAAGTTATTTCATGCAAAAAATATAATGGACTATACATCGTACATTTTTCATGAAAAAAGTTATTTCATTCAAAAATATAATCCTCCATTTTTCAGAAAACAATTATTTCATGCAAAAATATAATGGACTATATACATCGTCCATTTTTCATGAAAAAAGTTATTTCATCCAAAAAAAATAATGGACTATACATCGTTCATTTTTCATGAAAAAAGTTATTTCATTCAAAAAATATAATGGACTATACATCGTCCATTTTTCATGAAAAAAGTTATTTCATGCAAAAATATAATGGACTATACATCGTCAATTTTTCATGAAAACCGTTATTTCATGCAAAAATATAATGGACTATACATCGTCCATTTTTCATGAAAAAAGCTATTTCATCCAAAAAATATAATGGACTATACATCGTTCATTTTTCATGAAAAAATTTATTTCATCCAAAAAATATAATGGACTATACATCGTCCATTTTTCATGAAAAAAGTTATTTCATCCAAAAAAAATAATGGACTATACATCGTTCATTTTTCATGAAAAAATTTATTTCATCCAAAAAATATAATGGACTATACATCGTCCATTTTTCATGAAAAAAGTTATTTCATACAAAAAATATAATGGACTATACATCGTCCATTTTTCATGAAAAAAGTTATTTCATGCAAAAATATAATGGACTATACATCGTCCATTTTTCATGAAAACCGTTATTTCATGCAAAAATATAATGGACTATATACATCGTTCATTTTTCATGAAAAAATTTATTTCATCCAAAAAATATAATGGACTATACATCGTCCATTTTTCATGAAAAAAATTATTTCATGCAAAAATATAATGGACTATACATCGTCAATTTTACATGAAAAAATTTTTTTCATCCAAAAAATATAATGGACTATATATCGTTCATTTTTCATGAAAAAAGTTATTTCATGCAAAAATATAATGGACTATACATCGTCCATTTTTCATGAAAAAAGTTATTTCATCCAAAAAATATAATGGACTATACATCGTCCATTTTTCATGAAAAAAGTTATTTCATCCAAAAAATATAATGGACTATACATCGTCCATCTTTCATGAAAAAGTTATTTCATCCAAAAAATATAATGGACTAAACATCGTCCATCTTTCATGAAAACCGTTATTTCATGCAAAAATATAATGGACTATACATCGTCCATTTTTCATGCAAAATGTTATTTCATGCAAAAATATAATGGACTATACATCGTCCATTTTTCATGAAAACCGTTATTTCATGCAAAAATATAATGGACTATACATCGGTAATTTTTCATGCAAAAAATATACTAACATCATCTCTTTTCTATACAAAAGATTACTTCATGCAAAAATAAAAAATAAACAATTTTTAGGTGAAAAATTAAATGGGATGTAGATGTCCTCTTTTTCATGCAAAACATTAAATGGACTATACATTTTTCGTGAAAAAAGATTAAATTAAATTCCAGAGCGGGTTCGACTGACTGTTTTGTCACAGCGACTTCCGTTGACTCTTTGCCACAATGGCTTTGGCTGACGATTTGCTTAGTATAAGATTGTGTAGGTTTAAGTACCTGAAGATTGAGAGCTTTTTTACGTATTTTATTAAGTAGTTAATAAGGCTGTACAACGCCGACCAACCAACACTCGAGCGCCAGAAACTCCGAGGGAAACTCATCATCTTAGCTGCCAGCAATTTCCCGAAATTCCGTAACCGATTGCTGCCACTACTCTGACGAGGATTACTTAAATAAAAGGCGAACATTAATCACGAAAGCCACCGACCGACTGCTAGCACTACTCTGACGAAGATAATTCGAACAAAAAGCAAATATTAATCACGACTACCACGGGTTGAATGTTATCTTCGTTGTAGCTATAGTTCAATAAACCTATATTATATGTATCTTACTTTATTCAAATAGTAAATAAAGATAAAATATTATTTTAACCCCCTGAAAGGGTAAATAAAAAGAGTTGTTACTTAATGATTGTGGATCCGTAAGTAAATCCTGTATACGGCTTAACTATCAGCGACGTCAAAACCAAGTTAGAATTTTTTGCATGAAAAATGGACGATGTATGAAAAATGGTAGATGTAGAGTCCATATATACTTCGTCCATTTTTCATGAAGAAATTTTTTTTCGGGCAATAAATATATCGTCCATTTTTTATGCAAAAAATTAAATGGTCTAGACATAGTCCATTTTGAATCAAAAAAATTAAGTGGACTCTACATCGCCCAAAGAAAAATTTTCAAAATAAAAAAAATTTACATGGGAGGCGTCACGCAAGCTTGTTTTACTTCGACTTTTTCTTTTTTAACAATAATGAAATAACTCATTCTCAGGAGTTTTACCGTAGTAGTTTCCCAGATATTTCAAAATAAATATTTGCTATATGAGTTAGGTGCCACACCCACTTGCCTACTCCTTAATATAATTTCTTTAAATTACTACGAATATTAAAAAATTAGAAAAATAGTCCAGCCGTTCGTTCTCCGATTTTAGATAAATTAAAAAAGTGGTCGTGGTCTATTTTGACCACAAACACTGATAAATACTTGAAACAAATTGCGAAATCGACGCAGCCGTTCTTCATTGATGCAAATACCAACGAACATTTGCTTTTTATTTACATATCGCATACTAAATCATAAACAGTCGCAACTCAAAATGATAAAAGTGGTTTTTTTATCAACCAGTTAATTGTACAAATCTCTATTGAGCGCAACGATTTCTTTTGAAAAACGTTCTTCTTGAAGAATATATACTTGCGTCATTTGTGCAGTATCAACAGTTATTTGCAACTACATACTCAGCATCTGAAATTTTTTGAATTGTGACTGTTTATGATTTATGATATGATTTGTGCGATATCGTCACCTAAAATCCAAAAAGCCGTACGTACACTTTTTATTTTTTATTTTTACAGGAGAAGCAAAAAACATTATAAATTTAAGACTATTTATTTGTTAAATAATGAATAAAATTTGTATTTTTGAACACATGTGAGTAAAATTTTAAGGAAATATGTTTTTTGGTTAATCGCATCACATCATAATAAATCAAAAAGTGTATATTGAATTTTTTAGTTTTTACGGCCCTTTTAGATTTTAGGTGACGATATTTAGATAAATATTTTTGTTTATAAAGATTTCTGTGTATTTAAAAGCGTTTCTTTTGGGTTGAAAACTGTGTTTTCTAACTACATACTAAACTGTGTACATTGATTTTAAACACCGCTTTTTATTTTGTTCAAAATCCCCCTTTTTGATGGATCATGTCCCGCTTTTTGCAAAAACCATCTGGTCATATTAGAATATTAGATATACTGTATCTAGTAGGGATGCCAAATGAGATTGTTTTTCGGAGTTCCGGAATTTCGGGATTCAGAAACGCATAACGCAGTTTGTTACTTTTATTATTATTTTATTTTTTTGCTTTTAATAAAGTTTTAGAAAAGAAAACAAGTATTTCACATTTGACTTTTAGGATTATTTATTATTGAATGTTTAATAAAATTTTAGCTTACTACAATTAGATCTTTTATAAATTTAAAATCAATTACAGTATTTGATTAAAAGTTTTATTTACATTATTTACACACTTGAACCATATCTTTTCATACTGTTGTTGTGTTTTATTAATCTAAATGAAAGTAGAGATTTGCAAAGATAATTATTAAATCATGTTTTTTTTTTAATTTTATTAAATAAATAGATCACAAACTATTTTATTTTATAAAAATTTATTTAAATTAACAGATTTTAAGAGATACATGTGTATGTATGTATTTAACAAAACTTGAGGAGGTCTAGATTTCTAATCTAATAGTTAAACTGAGATTAAATTAATGTTGAGTTTATACTTTTTTTTCAAACCAGAAAATGTATTCTATGAAGGCATGTTTTAAAGTGTCTGCAAGTTTGCAATATTTTGCTCATTAATAAACTGCTTTAAAATCCGTCTTCAGTATTTTATTGATGTTATACTTATTCTTTTTAAATAGTTTTAGTTTTATTTTAATTTTGCTAAAAAAAATATTTCACTTGTTTACGTAATGTTTCCCTATAAATGTTATTGGCACTTCCGAAGAAAATAATAATAATGGAATTTGCTGTTTCTTAATCTGGCAAAACTGAGAATATCAAACCACCGCTCAAAAACACAGCATTCATTTAATGTTGAATTTATTTCAATATTTTATTTATATTTAACCCGTGTCAAAATAATTTTTATTTTAATTCGTATTCATTTTAATGCATCTAGCCATGCTAAACCAACCACAAATAAATTTTTTAAAAGTTGAGTTGAAATAGTTTATCCTTAAAATATAATCTACAATTAACTATTAGCGCTATTGAATTCATCCAATTACATTAATTGAAAAACTATTTACAAAACTAAATATATAAATTATTTCGATTTATATACAGTCGATTCTCGATAATTTGTAATAAAAGGGACCGGGGAATAAGTTATAATTATCAAGAAGGATATAGAAAAATTTCAATATCAAAACGGTTTGATTAAAAGCAAATGTAAAAGTTTCAGCCCTTGCTAAAAGCATTCCATAAAAACAACTAAAGTAAATATATAATTAAATTTTTCATTGCAATGAAATAGTTAAAATTATTGTGTGTAAAGGTGAAAAACTTCAAATTAAAGCATGTCGGCAAGCAAGATGCCTTTCCAATATATAATTTCATAATACCGAGGACGCAATACCACATAAATATGATTTCAATTTATCGCTTGTTTATCAAGCGAGCTGAAAAATATATAAACGTTTAGAGAGAATCTAACTTGCGAGTTTCAAACTAACGAGAGGCGACTGTATTTATAACACTAACAGCTTTCACAATTTTTTATACAAATTGGGAATATAAGTTTAATCACATTTAATCACAATTATTTTATTAATGTATCTATTATTATTTTTGTTATTACAGTACATAAGGGATATAAAAAAAATCATAAACTTCGAGGAAAATGTTTTTACAAGCGTGCTTTGCTTTTATGCAATTACGCATTTGTTATAAGAAAGTTATTTCTTCGCTGAAAAGATATACTACAACATACATATTTGGATACAAACGGTAGTGGTAAAGATCATCGTGTTATAATGTTTTAAAATTTTAATGAAAACAACTGAAGAGTACCCGGCTTACGACTGCGACAAAACATTGAGAGTTGTGCTGATATTACTTTTGGTTTCATAGCCGGGATGGCAAAGTTGGTACAATTGTGCTTTTTTCCAATTTCGGAATCTCCCCAGGTTCACTCCGCATTTCTTTTCAAACGATTATTTATGTCAATTTTCACAACTCATATTCTTCCCACTTGAAAACAGTCTTGTGAAAGCAAAACGCAGCGAGAAAACCAAAAACCGTCAACTCGTCCATTTCCAAATCATTTTTCTTCTAAATTCGGATGCTAGAGCACATGCTATTAATTTGTACTTATTTTTCAAATTTCAACTTAAACAGGCGTAGCCGCCATATGCTTTAACCTCCCAACTTACATGTAAATTTGTGCAAACGATTCGGTAGCCAGAACAAAGTCGATTATTTTAATACAAACGAATAAAAATGTGTAATTTGAACTAAAAAAAATTTTAAAAAGCCGTTTTATGTAAATTATTGCCGATAATATGCGCTAAAGTTAAAGCATTTTTTTTTTCTTCTTTTTTGTTTTGCAGATCGCGATTGTGGACGATTTTTATTAAGTCCTAATTTACACTATGCAAGTCTTATTGCTAAGCTGATTAGTTTGTTAGGAAAGAGGGACGAGGGGAAAAGAAACGCTACTTTTCCCCTCGTCTCTCTCTCCGTCAAACTAATCAGCTTAGCAATAAGACTTGCATTGTGTAAATATGGACTAAACAACATAAGAGCTGTCAGTTTATTTTTTGTCAATTAAAAAATTCATAAATAAAAAGTAATACGAGTACATAAATAAAATACTAACAAAAGCATAAAACTTATTTGGTTTCAGAAAAATCGGACTTTTTGTTCTTCAAATGACACAATTTATAAACAACAATTGTGTTTCCTTTTTGGAGGCAAGAGTACGGGTGAAATTTTTTCAAGTTGAATATATAAAAATATACACATAAAAAATATTTTTCAACAGATTGGCAAAATGTCGGCTATTTCTTATGTAATCGTATGTATCGACTCGTCACGTTGTCTTCTACCACCTGGCTTTAGGTTTAAAGATCTAAACACATATATTTTTTATTATGCTCTGCAATTCATAAAAACAGGATAATATTTCATTTCATTTTATTTAATATGCTGGTGCATGACAATACTGTTTATATTTACAGATATTGAAACAGACACAATGCGTTATATGAGATGTTCTTGCATCCGTTATGTACTGTACTCGTATTTATGTTTTTCTCTTTCTTAAAACTATAAAACATTATTAAAAGTTAATTTCCTTTTGGGGGGGATTAAAGGCAAACTGTTTTTGTTTTTCGCTTGAAATTTCAGCCAATATTGCCGTTCTCAACTCAAACGCAGTTGGGTTGTCTGAGAGTTAATCCATACACATACATACATGCTTATGTATATCGAGCCATAACCGGCGAAAAAGCTTAAGCGACATATTTTTTGAACTTTGGTTTTTGACGAAAATCGATTAGCTACGAACGTAAATAATCGATTTTCGTAAAAAAAATTAAGTTCGTAAATTATGTACTTGCAAAACTATTTTAAAACTAAATTTCTTGAACTTTTAAAATGCCTACAAGCTTTGTTGTGAAGCAGAATGATGAATTAAAGGGCATGTAAATGTACACAAAAAAAGTTCGAACCGGTCGAACATATTTTATCTTTACAGTCCAGTATTCTATTTAATAAAGTTCGAATCTTTCACACTTCTTGGCATTTAAATTAAAATATGAGATTTAGGTACTTACACATATCGCTCATTTACTCAAAGAACGTCATAAATCAAAAAATAGAATTTTTGAGCTAGTGATACAGTATTAATTCCCATATTGTTCTGCATATTTTGTAAAAATTTCATACAAATATCTTGTTCACTCAACTCTTGAAAGAAAAATTAAATTTTCTTTTTCCATTGAGTTGTGTGTAAACTTTCTAGTCGTTTTCTGGCAAAGTGTTTTTTTTTAAGTTATGACGTTGTTTGAGTAAACGAGCCAACTTGAGACCAACGACAAATACCTCGCCCATTTACTCAAACAACGTCATAACTAAAATAAAATGGAATTTCTGTGTAAAAATTCATACAAATATATTATTTATTCAATTATTGGGAGAAAAGTAAAATTTACTTTTTCCATTATGCTAGGAACACAACTGCGACGAACTTTTGGTCGCGAATATTCGTCGTCAAAAATAAAACACATTGGTGTATATGAAAATGCACACAATCATGGCGTAGGGCGAAATTCGTCATACGCGGCGAAAGTAGCAATATATTTATTTCTATTTCTTACGCCGGCGAACGAGGAAAAAACAATTTTTTTTCTCTCTCTCTCTGTCTTTGTTTTTTAGGCATATGCCATATTTTCACATTTTTAAAATCGATGCTCCTATATGAGCTGATAACTCAATTTTGGGGTATCAATTTAAATTAAGTTCAGTTTACTAAAAAAAATTTTTTTGAACAAAGCTTTTAAGAATGGTAGTCTTTTAAGTTTAGAAAGAGACTATCGCCAGCATAGTTTTTACTTTGAAAAATTTCACGCCACTCATTGTCTAATTTTTGATAATCTAGCTTAACAAATGGAAATCGATTTTTATTTCAATGATTATAAAAATTTCACATTTGTTGTGCCTGGGAACAATATTTTAAGCAGCTAAATTAATATAAATTCCACTTTGCTGTATAACAAGTTGCTCGTTTTTATTGGTCAACAAAAAATAACTCATTTTGTTAAAAAAAAATTGTACAACTTTGATTACCTCAGCCCTTAAACCATTAAATTAAAATTAGTTAAAAGTTCACGAAAATATGAAAAGAACTCCAAATAGTATTTTTTAGATTTTTCATGCAATGCGGAAAGCATTGATTATTTTTGAATGATCTTCAAAAACTTGCAATCTTCAATATAATCTCAATACTTAATATTGTTAGAGAAAAATTTCAATGCAGCAAGCTGTTAATGATAACAATTGCGTTATAATAGGTGATAAGATTGTATGGCTCTCTAGTGGGAAATATCGTAGAAATTCTCAGAGTTTGCATTACGTTTATAATAGGATTCAAGACTTCAGAAAATTTAATTGGACTATTATAAAATTTGTTAGAGACATGGGGATTTCCTGCAAGCTTGAAGTTTTGTCTGTAGAATTTTGTAGAACATATAACTTGATTTTGTCTTAAGTCAACTTATGCTGTTATTGTTTTAGAACATATATATAGAAATGCCATTAAAGTCAAATAGTGCAAAATTACACAAAAAATGTATGGTGCAAAAATAGTGCAAAGAACTTTAAATAGTACAGATTTTGCACTATTACACAGAAAGTGGCAACGCTGAACAATAACCAACTTTATCAAATATCAGAGAGGAATTCGCTGAGTAAATTCGTCGTTGTTGTGCTTCACACGACGAATTTACGCAGCGAACTCTTATCGACGAATTCGTCGACATGGACGAAATTCGTCTTTCGTTGTTCCTAGCATTAAGTTGTGTGAAATTGTACACTTTAAATCCATGAATCAAGAAAACCAGATTGCGCAGGTCCATTATTTTATTTTGTGCTTGTGACGTAGAGATAGAATTTTTGTTGGAAGCAAAGTATATACATGTGTGTGTGGAATGTGCTCTCTCTCTCTCTCTTCCACAATTTTTACAACAAACACACGTGTGTATTCTATGATGACGTAGATGCGCAATAAAATTTTTTTTGCACGGCTGAGTGCGTAGAGAACACCGACAGAAATGTATTCGCGTATGTGTATTCATTTGTATAATAAGCCGATGGATGTTCGGCACTCTGGTGCCAGTTTGGACAGCAGTGCTTTAAACTCGTTTTCTGGCAAACTAGTTTTTCTTTGACTTATGACGTTGTTTGAGTAAATGAGCGTGATATGTGTACATAGAAATTAAAAATATTTTTATAATTATTGGCGATTTTGCTTTTGCAACAGACTTTTTTCATTGATCTTGTTTGTTTTCTTTTTTCTTCTACTTAATACTGGGAGGGAACACAACTACATATGCTGCGTAATATAAATTTTAATTTTTTTTTAAACTTCGAAACACCATAGTGTACACTGAAAGGAAAACCTTCATTTGAGCAATGAATTGAATGTAAGAATTCATTGCATTAATGAAGAAGTTCATGCATATAATGAAAACTTTCAATAAGCTAATGAAAAATTTCCTTCATACAATAAAGAATTATTAATGATGACACTTCATTAGCTCAATGAATGTTTTTTTCTTAATGTGCAACTATAAATTTATATGTACATATGTATAAAAATAACGAATAGAAGTACTTTTGACCTTAAAACTTAAGTTCTTCTTAGAGTTTGTAATATTGTTCGTTGCTCTTCATGTTCCAAACACTTGGTCAGGAGATGAAAATCGAATCAGTCGACCTAAATACAAGTCTCATTATTTTTATTTAATAGTGTCTCATGGACTTCGTTTTCGGTGAAAACCTTTGTACGGCCATTGACACCATTATCGACACAAACAACTACCGCATTTGTACCGCCATGATTCTCTGGTATGTCCTGCAAAGAGAAAAGAAAATACATTACTTTCATTTTTACTTTTTTTTTTGGTTTGGCCAATCATAGTGAATCGGTTAAGGCCAGAACAAAAATAAAGCTGTGGGCCACTTGATATCGAACGAAATCTTAAAATGTTCCAAACTAGTTTATTTGGAAATATTTTAAAATTTCCTTCGATATCGAATTCTGTAGTTTGCCTCCTGTTCTCAAAGTTCATAATGATAAATCTTAGTTTTTTGGGCAACAGAAGGCAATCGCAATGGACCCAATTGGGTTTCCGAGTGGAGGTGCGGTATAGCACCACCCAACCTAACCTAACCTATCCAAATAAAATAAAATAAAATAAAATAAAGACTATCAGGTATGTTCTGACACTCGCATGGCTTTCAAATCGCATGTGAGTTGCAAATCGCCAAACTTTTTTCTACATGTTCTGTAACTCATGCGTTTTGCTTGCGACTTGCCATATTGATTTAGGTCAGCTGTTTGTTGAAATCGTCAGTGTATAAGTAAATTATGCAAAGACAACACTAACAAAACAAGAAAACATTTTATAAATTTCAATTTTATAATAAACATTTTACGAAACTACTCGTATTACTACTTTTGATTATAATCAAAAGAAAACATATTCAATTTCATTTATTAACCATTTTAGTGTTTCTTTAAAGTTTGGTTTAGACTAAATTCATTAGTTCTTTTATAATGATACTCTTGCGATTTGAACTCGCCAAGAGTCCTGCGATTGCGATTTGCAGAACACCTCTTTTGCAAGTTCAAGTCACAATCGCAAATGTTATACGACATGCGAGTGTCAGAACATGCCCGTATGTCAAATAAATATACTTCGGTATTTGTTGTATTCAAGCATTTAAACTTCTTTCTTGATGCATTAATCTTAGAATCTTAGGGCTAATAAATCAGTGCAAGTTAATCTCTATTTTTAGTTTAAAATGTGTTTAAACTAGCAAACCTATAAATCAGTACAGTATTTAAACCATCTGTAAACGCATAAAATCGGGCGTTTAAACTACCAACACAGGCCATATGGTTTCGTTACTTACAGACCATATGTTTTGCATTAAAAGAGTACTCAACTTTCTTCCAAGCCTCTACTTTTTCTTCAGATCTTGTTCGATCTGTTTTCTTACACTCAATTATTCTTTTATACTATTGTACTTCGTCAAACATAAATATAATTCCTTTCTCAGTAAAATTTGGCGACCTTTAATTAAAATTTTTTAAATTTTTCGCAAAGAACTAATAGCCTGCTGCAAAACAGCTGTTTTTTTGACATTTATTGTAGTGCTGCCACAATATTATTTTTTAAACTACACATAAGGTATGGTTCACTGACTTACTCCTGTTGAGTTTAAACTACATACAAATTTGAGTTTAGTTTAACTAAACCAGCGTTTAAACTTTGACTGATTTATTAGCCCTTAGTAGTAAAACTTTAAAGATATTCGATTATTCGCAAAATTAACAACACTAATAAGTATTTCGTATAAAAAGGAATTACAATTGAGAAAATGAAAAAAATCCCATATGCAGCAGCGAACAAACTTTTATAACAAGTTGGTCGCCTTTTTACCCGCCAACGGTGTTTGCAGAAATTCCGCGGATTATAAATTGATAGAAAATCGTTTTTAGTGTTCCTATTTTTCTTTTTTTCTATTTTTTTTTTTGACAACCACTACGCACACATAATACTTTGCAAATTTGTGGGGCATTTTGTAAATATTGACAAAAGTATATACGAGAGTACATACGTACATACGTACTCGTTTATGTGTGTATGTATACAGGACAATGGATTGAAAGTAATCCTTTGCAACTTAGTCTTGGGCTAAAAAATTGATTGACTGCGACCAGCCATAAAAGTGTGAGAGGGAATGTATGTGTGTGTGGGCGCGAGTGAGTTTCTTTTCCCATAATCCCGAAAAATACCGTCTTTAACAACTTGTTATAAAAAGTTTTCATTTGTTTTTTTAATCGTATTTAATTTGTTAAGTTTCATTCGTAGGAAATGTCTAACTAGAAGGAATGGCATATAAAAAATATAAGGAGGACTCGTATAAATTTCAGTACTGGTATTTTTTTATTTGTTTTCCTTTTCTTTTTTTTTGTAAGGAAATGTAAACGTTTACTGCGACAAGACCTAAAGCCATAGATAATTTGGAAGTATTATTAGAAAGTATTTAAATAAATACAATGGCACATTAAATAACATGTTTAATTTTAGACAACTTCAAACTTGGGGATGTTGTTTGTTAATGGAATATAAAAATGTAGTAAAGAGAGCACACTTAAAATGTTTTAATTTTTTATGGGTTTAAAGAGTGGCAGTTCCTTGAAGCCTCCTTTTGACATTTATCTATTATAAATCTTGAAAGAAAATTTAATTTGAGGAATATTTAAGAACAATAGAAGGCATCTGTTCACTAGCCTGAGGTGCGTTAGTACAGGCAAATCCCGGTATAAAGAATGATATGTCAGGACCATCGTTATACCGAAAAATTCGTTAAATCGCATAGTTTTTTGGAGTGTTATTTTAATTACTACTATTGTAGACATAATAGAATACAAATAAGCTACCAAACACGAATGAACGTACCACACTTTTTTTTTAACTTTACATTGCTGCTGTAAATTTTGTTTCAATAAATTTTGCCGTAGTACTAATCGTTAGAAATTAGAGATGAGCGATTTTACGAAATCTGTTACTTTTTCACAGCGATTGAAAAATCACTAATCACAACTGTGACCGAATTTATCAAGTAACAGGTTTTAGAAATATAGTTCTTTCATACAAACTGTGAATGTTCTTGTATGCTTACTTTACAGCAAATAAAGCTACCACATGAATTTTTTTTATATTTCACCGTTTGTCGAGAAAAAAATCGTCGAATCGTGTCAAATCGTCTTTTCTGGCAACTATGTATAGCTTTCACATTTTTGTATTTGAAATTTTACTGTCTCTCTGCCTCTTATACCACAATTCTCAATATTTGGATGGGGTTGATTGCTAATTGTTTGTTCTTGTCGCTCTTCTTACTAGTATTTATCAAAATACCAATACTAATAAATACTTTTAAAGCAGAAGAGCTGAAATGTGTTAAACCGTGATCACAGTCGCTGTTTAATTTCACTGCTGCTCTTCTTATTAGATTTTGTCAAAATAACAGAACTGCTATAAACATAATACTGCTAAACTGTGATCTCAATCACAGTTTAAAAGAACAGCGATATAGAAATCACGTTCATAAGGAGCAACATTATTAAAAAATCACAATATCGCTCAACACTATTAGAAATATGTTGTTGTTTTTAAAGTTTTTCTTTATCATTTGTTACATCCAAAAACAACAAAAAAAAATACGCCAGGACTAAAAAAAGAAAGAAAGAATATTTCTTTGTCGTTATTATCTTCGTTTCAAAATAAAAAATATCGATATACTTTAGATAAACATACGTCGTAACTTAAAAAAACCTGTTTGCCAGAAAACGAGTTTTAAGTTTTCAATTTACACACCAACTTAATGGAAGAAGAAAATTAAATTTTTCCTTGAAGAGTCGAGTAAGCAAAACACTTGTATGAAATTTTCACAAAGTATGAAGAACGATATGTGAATTAATTCGGCATCGCTAACTCAAAAATTCCTTTTTTTTAAAGTTATGACGTTGTTTGAGTACATGAGCGATATGTGATGATAAACAATGGTGATGCCAATTTGTCGTTTTAGTTTCGTTTTAAAATATAAACGCCAACGGGAAAAATACGTTATTTTTATAAAAAATTAACTGATATTTTCAACAACAAAAATATATAATAATAAAGAAGATCATGTGAAAAACCGGAAACGACCAATTCACATTATAATTTTTCTCACTTTTATTTTTTTTGCGTCCTAATTTATTGTTTATCATTTGCAGTGGTACACAAACTGTCAATTAAGTTGCCATCTCCTGGAAGTTTTTTTGAAACAAAATAAATGCCAATCAAATATTAAAATCATATTATTTATATCCATAGGCACTGTGGCAAAAATGACAAAAGTGCTTAAGTCGGGATAAGCAGATTTTGATTTAATGATATCTCCGTAATCTGCATATTCGAAAGTACCTCTCGTCACAATCTTAATTAATTTGTGTGATTTTTCGGGAAGTTATAACTCTATTACTTGCGACTTATCTTTTTTAGAGTTTCGATCTTATTTGGAATAAAAGCTTAATTTAGGTTATACTTTGGTATATTTCAACTTAAATGTATTACTTAGGGTGTGTAGAACGATGTTTGCTTAAAAAAATAAAGGTTAACAGATAATTGCCCAATTTAACTGTAAAAGAAATAAATTTCTGATAATCGACTTGAACGCTTAAAAGTGCGCTCCTGCAAAAAAGTAAAATATAACTTAAGCACTTTTTCCTTATTGCCACAGATATGTAAACTGCATATATAAATTCATAGTGATGTTTATTTGTACATACATACATATATGTATAGTTACATATGTATGTATATTGTATGTGTTCTACACCTCATTGACATAAACAATGTCATGAACATTTATGCGCCATTACTTTTTCGATGTTTTTTTCTAAGGATTAAGTAACTGGCAAGAGATTTAAGGCATAACATAAATTTTCGAAATCGTGTGGCTTAACTGGTTATTGAAGTAAACCTTTCAGTTTTCAACACCAAATAAACAATGGGAATTTAGTATTCATACTCGTACCATTTACGATGTGACCAGATTTGCAAGAACATTTGACAGGATTAGTGTGACCGCGACCCTTAGGCAACTGTCTACGTATGCATATAAATATGTAAATAAATAAGAACAGCTAAATATATAAAGATTTAAAAAAAAATTAACCCACTTCAAATATAAGCACTAAAATTTAAAATGTGCTCTTAAAAGTTAAAAATAAAGCTTAAAAACACAATCGCTAAAAAGTTAATTTAATTAATAATTTAGACTCAACTAAATTTTTTATGCGTTACCTATATATGGTGCGTTTAATTATGAATAGCTTTATAGGTAATGCAGATGCAAATATTTTATTTAACTGAATCTAAATTATATTTAACTTATCTAGGGATTATTTTAAAAATCGGTTAAATTTTTTTTTAAACGCAACGTCGCATATTCATAGTCAAAATAAAGTATACTTCTTTTTAAAGAGAAGTAATACTCTGGCAATGAATGCCTACTACTATTACTAGGTGTTAACTTCTTTAGGAAAGGGCTAGTGAAAGACAGCGATGCCAACTATTTATAACCCAAACGCGCTATTCCCCTTCGCAAAACGCGCTGGAACGCGCCAAGTTACAGCATTGTCAATTATTTATAGCCAAAACGCGCTATTTTCCTACGCGCTAAATTAAATTTGAATAAAAGTCAATGTATGTATGTACATGTGTATTAGTTGTTTCATTGTTTCTTCGAAATTATATCCTAAATAACTAAAATCATTTAACACAGAATCAGAATTGTCTTCTAAATAATTGAAATCCTTAGTTTTTATTTTTATTTTATTTGTCAAACTTTGTAACAACTTTTATAAATTGTCGAATAATTTTGCGATTTAAATGCTTTTTGTACTTCAGCTAGAATAGATGCTTAATAAGTTATATAAATTTTTTTGGTCACGAAATTTGAAAATATTTGCCATTTACAGTATTTAAATGCGTTTTTAATTTTAACCGCAGTCAAGGGAATTTTAATTGCGACAGCTGAATCATTAACGAATTTAAAAAATTTTATGAGTTTTGAATACTAGAAAATTGTTAAATTTATGCAAAAAAAAAAAAGTAAAAAATAATACTGAACTGAAATGATGATGACTTTGTTCAAAACGCGCTAATTTAGCGCGTTTTTTAGTAAAAGCGCTAAAACGAAAGAAAGCGCGATAAATCCAGCGCGAAACGCGCTAAATTGGCATCGCTGATGAAAGAGAAGACAAGTGGTGAAAGAAGAGATGGAGGAAAGCGCCATAAACCGAACAAATCGCCAAAAAAAAAATAAAAAGGCTGTAAAACTAACAAAAAGCGAAAAGCTAAAAAAATTGCCAATACCGAAAAAAATTTTTCCAGGTACCAACCCAGCAAAAACAGAAGCGCTTTGGAAGCGCGGAGAAGAACACAGTGCATCCCCTCTACCTTACGAGAATACAATAACGTAAGCGAATGACGAAATTTAACACAAACACTACGAAGTGGGTTGGCTATTTATAATCAAACTATCAAAGTTTTTTCTCGCCTACCTGGATACAAATTTGGATGCGAATGAAATTTTTACTTCGAATTTTGATTTTTGATATTTTTAATTGAATTGTGTATGAAAATAAATATGTATGTGCTTCGGTAGTTCAGTGGGTAGTATTCTAGCCTAACATACGGAGATCCTTGGATCTCAGTAGTCGATCAACGCGCACACAAAAAGTATTTCATTTCATATTGTATTTATTATATAATAGATATATAAAAACAAAATAAAGTATAGGAAGTTAATACAAAAGCAAATTTTTAAATTATATACATACAAAAAAGGCATGAAGTATGGACTTCTTTCTGCACACGTTCAGAAGCTCATACCTATAGACCTACCAAGTGGGACATCACGAACAAAAATCATTTAAGCGAGAGTTGTGCTTTCTCTCAGGTAGACGAATATTTTTGCTGGGAAGGTCTATTTATCATCCTCCTGATGATTTGGTGTGTTTTCATATTTGAACTGTCAAAAGTTGTTTACATTTTTGTGCGTGCTTCTGACAATTTAAACATAGTGTTGTTTTTTGTATTGTTTGTAGAGTTACATAGACCTAATAAATAGACCTTCCGGGTACTTACAATTTTTAAAAAAATGTATACATTAAACAAGATATTCCACTATATACTTAGTTTTTTCTTAAACATAAGGCTGGTAGTATCCGTAGAGCACTTCGTGCGCGAGTCAAAGTTGCCCTTTAAAGAATTTATTTACGCACAAGATTATGCTATTGCAGGAGTCCAAGTTTCGTGTGCACATTACATTACATAACTTACACCTTAACTTTAATGAGTGTGGGGCTCCGCTCTTTAAACGCAATACTGAGTAATTTTCAGAGCTCAGGGTGTGCGCCAACGAAGTTTCGTTATAATCGGTTATGTAGAAGTATTTGGAATATGAAATTTTAATGGGAGTGGCTCTGCCCATATTTTAAGTTTGAGGTTGTATCTTAAATCTCTCAGCAATCCGATTTCTCATATATTGCTTTTTTTCACCAATCATAATTCATTAGACCCATTGTTCATTCAATGGCCCCGTTAAACACTTAAGTATCATAGACACTTGCATGTGCTCGCTACCTCGTTCAATCACACCTTTAGTTCAAATTGTTTTTTTTTATTGCAAAATATTTTAACTTCCACAAACAAAATATTTAAATTTTATTTTATAAAGAGATTACAAAAGGTTATGAATAGCAATTTAAAGCAAATATAAATAAAATTAATGTCAGCAGTTAAGCCAGAGGGTAACGTCCCAAAAGCCGAAAAAGTCTTAAGTTATGATCACAATGTACCAATATTTGACGATATACGCAAATCATAATAAGTAAAGGCTGACTAATCTGAATGGAATCGTGTCAAGTGTATTGGGAGTTATGTACTCGTATAAGCTTTAAACAGAAAACATTTTCATTACTATTTTTATTAATTAATTAAATTATTTTTTAATTTAAGGAAAAATTAAAAAAAAATTTATATAGTTTTATATTCAGTTAAAATATAAAGTGATTCAATCATTAGACGCGTGTCAAAATGAACAAAACGAAATATGTTGGCATTTTCGTTGAAGCTTTTTATATTTAATAATTCTCAATAGTTTTGTTTGGGGATTTTTATATAAAGATATAAAATAAGTATGCACGTGAGAAAGCTTTTTCTGCAAGTTTGCCAAGGGGTTTCTAATCATTTGGCAGTGCATAATTGTATGTAGACTATGTAAAAAAACAGTAAACGTGTGCGTATATTTTGTTTATATTTGAAGTAATAAATCAATTACGAGAAACGAGATTTCAATTGAAGGGAAAAAAGAAGATTTTTAGTAGTTCAGCTTCTTTTTCTGCAGGTCTATCAGGCAGGTTGGGAGCTAATTATTATCTGTTATTTGAACACTTTCCCTGCTCAGCAACTCGTCAAACCTAACCTTATCGACAGTATACCAGCTGTTAGCTGCCGAATCATTTTTTTTTTTACTATTTTTATTTGCAAAATAAGTAACAATTTTTTTTTTTTTGTTTTTGTTTTCAATATAAATAAGCGAAAGAAAATTTCTTGTCGACATCGTGAGCCAGGCATATTGACTTTTTGAAGTTACTTATTTTGCAAATAAAAATAGTAAAAAAAAAATGATTCGGCAGCTAACAGCTGGTATACTGTCGATAAGGTTAGGTTTGACGAGTTGCTGAGCAGGGAAAGTGTTCAAATAACAGATAATAATAAGAAAATAATAAAAAAATTTGTTTTTGTTTTCAATATAAATAAGCGATAGAAAATTTCTTGTCGACATCGTGAGCCAGGCCGAATATATTTTGTAATAAATTTTTGACTAGTTTTTTTATCTATAGTCCACTATTTTGCTTATATATAGCAAAGCTGAATCTCGGTATCGATTTAAAAAAAAAAATTCTTTTAGTGAATTAAAGGCAAAATTTAAATTATCCAATCATCTATATAAAATAAGAATACTTGTGCAACTTTAGAGTTCACGTTTGTTTCATCAATTATTTGCTTAGTCTGACAAGAGCATTTGTATATCTACCTTTACGGTGTGCATATCCCTTATCAATATTTGAAGGTGTTGATTATAATGACGATGCTAAAGCTTTTAGCTGAAGCTAGAAACCACTAAAAGTACCCAAATATATACAAAGGTGGCGTTCTTAAGAACTCACACTTCCTGCCAATTTATGAATGCTACAAAAGCGATTCAAGTGAACAATAGACACAAACAAAAATAACAGGATACGCATTAAAAAAAAGTACATGCTGCTATTTATGTACAGCAGGGTGGTATAGTTTCTTTTTTTTTTGTGTAATTTTATAGCCATCAAATTGCTGATGTGTAAAATCTAGCAAAATAGTGCTGACAGATTGTGAAATAATGAGTATCTGGAAATGAGTATTTATGTACCGATTTTCGTCGTGTCAGTTCAGTAAGTCATAACTAATGAAACAAAATGGCCTTACACCTCAATTAATTCCGCAATAAGTCTACGAGTATATGGCGTTATTTACCACTGCAGTTGTAGTGCAATAAATTCCTAACTTTTCAGTTAGTTGAGAATTAAAGACATTTTGGTCCTTTTATTGTAGGGAGCCGACGCAAATCGGTTCGTTGCGACAGTAGTGGGATATCGGCTTAGGGGCCATCCATATATTAAATAACGCCCTTGGGGGTGGGGGGGGGGTTCGAGTTTTGTTATGATTTGTTACGGAGGGGTAGCGGGGGGGGGGGGGGTCTGTAAAATTGTTACGTAACATAAATTTTACTAATTTCGTACAAAAACACTTCGATTTTTCATTTATTTATGTATTTAATTTATCAAAGAAATACATAATAAATCAGAATCATGAGTGTTAAATAGATATAAATATATGCGTATACATATGTATGTACATAAATACATAATTGTTATTATTTATATTTTGCAAGCTTATTTGATTTTTGTCTACGCACTGTGTTAGTCTAACAGAAAATAAAAATAAAGGAACAAAAGTATTCGAATTCCCGAATATTCGTCCATTCTCAATTACTTGCATTTTCCCATAAATAAAATAAATAAATGCATAAATCCTAAACGAAACTTAAGAAAATGCCATAAAAATATTTCTATATTAGTTTGTAATAACTAAATAAAGAAATTTACTTCAATTCAAACAAAAAGTTATTTAAAAATACATACATATGTATGTGTATGAATTAAATTAAATTTTTTTTTAAATAAAAACTTAAAACAATTAAAATTTTTTTCAAGTTCTTGTTACGTTATTGTGAGGGGGGAGGGGAGGGGGGGGGGGGGGTTAAGAAAAAATCAAAATTCAAAAATCGGAAAAATGACGTTACGTAATATGTGGATGTCCCCTTAAGGCTCATACGGCAAACACATTCTCACGTTCAATAATTTTGCATTGTTAAATATTTTTAATTGCTGAAACTTTAAGCTTAAAAGTATTTAAGTTTCTATTTACTTTCCGTACATAAAAAGAGCTCCAGATAAAAGAAAACTTCCTACAAAAAAAAATACGAAAATTTGTTTTCGCTTGCAATGTAGTAAATACTCAAATGAACGTTTTCGTTAGTCATGTACGTAGGAATATATAATTTAAGAAATATAGTGAGTGACCTTATTATAGTGTTAAGCTCATCTGATGTATCCTTTATTAGGATTAAATTACATTCGTCTGTTATTGAGTATCATTGCTTTAAATAAGATTGTGGCCCTAAACGGTCATATAACTATTCTTTTTTTTTTAATCTGTGGTGCATAAAATTACAAATCCCTTAAGTGTTACAAAGTGTACGAGTATTAATGTGTCTTTGAACCGTCGTTTTTTTAAACTCAAATTACGCAGACAATTGACCAATTGTTGTTACATTCATGGTGTCTGCTAGTCAAATCTTTTTGGAACATTTGCTATTTATTTATTTAATCCTATTTTAACAATTTTATCAAAAGTCTTAAAACAAAAAAAACAAAAATGTTTTGCAAGTGCAAGTGATTTTTTATTATAACATTGAATTAAATTTCCTTTTAAAGCAAATGTGTGTTTTTGAACATAAGCAAGAGGCGGGCGGCCAGGCGTCCTATTCTTGCAACAAAGCGTAAAAAATTATACTAATTCTAATTTTCAATAAGAATTCACATATCAGCAGAGTTCATTTTTCATCATATTTAAAACAAGAAAAATATTCAATGTGACAAATGTCTTAAATGCCATAAAAAACATTTCAAAAACAACATTATTGGGGTGTGAGTAACTCATGTGAAATGCATACTTTTGGAATTTTTTTCTGTTCTATACTCGTAATCATTATGGAAGATAAATTTTCCAAAGTTTTACCCATCTTGTGCAGACGTGATGTCTATATTTAGTGAACTTTTAATAAACAAACAAACATTTTTGTACCGTCCCTCTTTTGTTGTTGTTTCCGCTAAACTGTTTGCAAAGAAAATTAAACAGTCTTAATTATATAATTCCATTAGAAAATATTGTTTAAGAACTTTTTTATTTTGCTTTATTTTTGTTCTTATTTTGCTTTTATTTTTATTTTATTTTTGAAAAGTCGTTAACAATCTAAACAAATTACTTGTCAAATTTTAACTAAGAAAGCGAAAAGAAAAAAATTATAACTTATTTTTAAAACAATTGTTTTAAGCAAGTTTATATTTTGGCCTACAGGTTGCTGCTGTACTACATTATTTAGCAAAAGCATGGATTTAAATTGTATTTTTTGGTATAAAGCGATTTTTATGAGTAAAAATAAATTCGGATTGCAGACAATCGGTCTAATGCATAAAAAATATTTTAGGTTTATCACAGGTTTATTTGACAAATTTCCCATAGAAATATGTCAAATAAGCGCTTAATAAACCTGTAGCTCGTTTCTGTATTTCTCGCATCGTAAAATTTCTCACATGAAGTGTGTAACACAAAATTCCATCGTTTCTCGATTTGTGAGAAAAAAGTGTTTCTGTATTTGAATGCGAAAACAGACAACACTGATTCTGTTTTTACTGGAATATTTCCAACAATCAAGTGTCAAATGAAAAGAAAATGTTACAAAAATATTATCTCAATAACAAAAAAAGAAATAATTTAAAAGAAAAAGAAAATAAAATAATGAACAAGAATATAAAATGAATGCAAAATGCTTGAAAGAAGTTTTTCTATCAACAAAAAAAAAATCAAAGATAATTTCCCAAAAAAATCTAAATAAATGTGAACATATCGACTTTTTAATAATATTTTGGTCCAACAATTCGTTGCATATCTTCTTAACTAGTTTATATTTCATATTTTTATACACAAATTATAAAGTTCATATGTTTTTGTAAAATTTTGGTTGTTCTCGCACCACTTTAAAATGCGAGTTGTTTTGACAGTTCTTGCGAGAAACTTTTCAGAAACACTTTTACTCACAAATTTCCAATAACATACGTCAAAAACGGTAAAATGACAAACAGTTCTCACAAAAAGTAATTACAGAAACACTTGCATGTGAGAAACGATTTTTTGTTTCAATTCACATAGTTTCTTCTTCATTGCCATCGTTTTCTGTGAGAAATTTTTCGATGCGAGAATTACAGAAACGTGCTACTGAAATATTTTTTATGAATAAATCAGAATTAATTTAAGGTTTTTGATTTACTTTAAAAAGCGGTCGTCATGTGATTTCTATAAAACTGACACAAGATACCAGGGCGCTTAGAAAACTGTCAGACCTGACATGCAGGTGCGGTAGTACTTTGAAAAAAAATTTGGGTGAAAAGTGGGAACCTTATAAATAGTGGGCTTTAATTTTTTTTTTTGGAGCAATCATAAATAAACGACCTGTGAATTTGTAAAAATGGAAAAATTGGTCAGGGTTATGTAATTCAAAACTTTTTTTGAAAGGTCTCAGTCCAACCACTATTGAAGCTGGAAGAATTTAAACGAGGCCGCACGAGCTGCCAAGGCAAACACCGTAGTGCTTCAGTGCTCTTGGAATACTACTCTTTAATAATCTTTCATCTGTTGTTGTCCCTGTTACTTAGTTGGTTTAATGTTTTGTTATTTTTTTCTCTTCATTTTTTTATTTTTTTCAAAGGTATTCTAAAGCAATTATTTTTAAGGATAAACTTGTCCACATTTATGGTAAAAGTGGAAAATTAACTGTTAAATTACCCACCAGCAAAGATAAAACACAACTTTTGCGCCAAAACAAATTTAAAAGACCATTAACATTGCTGCCACCTTAAAACAATGAATTCAAGTAAAAAAATAAATACAATAATCCGGCTGAGATATTACTTCCCTTTAATACTCGCACACAAAAATAAACCCACTTCATGATGTTAGTAATGAATATTTGATTTACATACATACATATTCTCTTCTAGCAGTTTGAGAAGTAAAGTAAATGGAAAATAATTCAACCGGAATTTATTTGTTAAACATTTATTATTCATTCCATTCACACTTTGTGTAGCAATACTTCAATTACAAACTCCTTTCTGGATGTTCTTTGGAAACTTTTTATATAAACCATTTAAACTGTCTAATGGCCATGGAGAAACAACCAAGTAATTTAATTACAATCACAATAAAATTTTAATTTCAATTTACATTATTTGAGTCAACTCTTTGTCAAATAACGCCAAAGCGCTATAAGCAATTTGGCTCGTTTTCTGAGCAAAATTGGGCAGGTTAAACTTTTTATTTTAGTTCGAACTTTAGAGCAACGGTTCTATATCGATATGTCTAGGTTCTCAGCAACTTCTCTAATGGTGATTCGACGATTGGCCAATACCATTTTCTTCACTTCATCAATTTTTTCGTCCGGCACGCTCTTTGTCGTTCACATCTTCTCGGCCTTCTGAGAACATTTTGTACCAACGATAAACGTTGCTTCGGTCCAAGGTAGCACCTCCGTATGCCACAGTCAACATTCGGAATGCATCCGCGCACTTAATTTTGTTTTTCACAAAAATTTTATACAGGTTCTTCGTTACATTTTTTTTTTAATAGGTAAAAATCGAAGACGAGCCAAAACACGTGCAAGCAAAGCAGCTGTCAACAATTAAATGTACATTACAAATGGCCGAAATTGTCACAAAAAAATCAAAATTCGAATATACGTAACCCGGGAAAATTCAAAATTCGCGATACTTTTTAAACACACACCTCGTAGTAAGTATATCGCTGTGGATCATTTGTATTACTTTTTGAGCAAACATTTTGTATGTAAAGGATATAAATTCTTTATTTTATTTTAAAATGAAGTTAGTAGACCTTTAAAAACTTTTCTGAAATTAATTTCTATAAATTATAAATTTTTTTCGCCAAAAAAGGGTCCAGTAACTTTTTTTTTTAAATCTACCATCTCTTCCCTTTCATATTTGACTTGGATGATAATTTTTTCTTAATTCAATTTTGCTGCACTGAATACGTTGCTGACAGTTAGCAAATTTGACAACTTGCCTGCCAATCAGCTGTTTGTTAGATTTATTTAAAAAACGCATAGTAAGTTGGGCTGTTTGTAGTGTAACACCCCTTTTCCACACGCAAAGTTTACTTTGCAGAGTCTTAATTCAGCTGAGAGAAAGACAGAAAGAGACTGTACTACCACCTTTGTCTTTCACCCAGCTGAATTGAGGCTTTGCAAAGTAAACTTTGCTTGTGGAAAAGGGGTCTAACCGTTTTTTCAGTGCTGGAAAGCGCTATTCAAAAAAAAAAAGAAGTATTGCAACAATAAGAGTCTCTCTATCGGGCATGTTCTGTAAATCACTGAAAAGGTGTTCTGCGCACAAATATTTTTGAGATCTGGTGATTTGAAACCGGTCAACCAACAGCCTGACAATATCAAATCACTTGATGGGTTTTAAAGCATTTTACTTTGGATTCGGTAATAAATCAATTACATACACTTAATATGATTTGTTCTTTAATTTTTTATTTTTTTTTGTAATAAAATAATTATTTTACACAAGGATTAAGGTTTTTTTTTTACAAATACTAATTTTTTTGTGGACTCCTTAAGATTCTTCATGATTTACTTTTCCTTTTTAGTAGTCAGCTGATGTTGTTTATCAAAAAGACGTTTGAGGTTGCCAGAGCAAAAAGTTTTAAACTCGTGTAGCATATGCTTAATTTATTCAACTAAAGTAACAATTAAGAAAAAAAAAACTTGATTAAATTTGTTGAATGTATTCGATGAAAATTCGATTGGTTAATATTTATTGTACAATTGTTAAAAATAAGTGCAAATTGAAAAACTTAGTATTGAATAACTGTGGCAGCACAATGAAAGCTTTTTGCCCGTCATTGGCCTTTCACGAGACTAATTTTTATGCCGCACAATTTTTTTTTTTTTTGTTGTACCTGGTTGAAAAATTATGCCAACCACAAACCACTCTCTTTGCTCCTCTCACCTACAAACTCGCATGTTATGCCACCACAATTGTTCTCGTGTGTGCAAGGTGATTTAGAACAATGAAAATCCCGACTAAAAACTAAAAATCTTGCGACTTTCAGAATATCCAAAAATTACTTGCGTGATTTCAAAACCGTTCGTGATTTGAAATCACCGTGAGTTCAGAACACAAATTGTTTGTGAATTTTCTGAAATAATTTAACTTGATCACTTCCAAATGACAGCAGTTTATAAATATATAACTAGTGATGAGAACGCTTTGTAAAGGCAGCTTTTATACACGCAAAGATTACCTTGCATAGTCTTGAATTTGCAGCAGCGAACGGCAAAGAGCTGCCATTCTCGACTTTGCAAAGTAAACTTTGCGTGTGTAAATGCCGTCAAATCAAAAAAAAAATTTCAGTTTTGTGGAAACGCCATAATGTAGCAAGTGCGACTTTGTGTATTTTGTTGTTGAATTTAAAAAAAAAATCTACGATATTCTGCGTTCACACTAACGCAAGAGCAATTGCATTAAATACTGAATGCCGCCATTGTAAATACGAAAAGTTACCTTTTCCCAAGAAACTTATCAAATTAATTAAAGTGCCAAGAAGTAAACAATTAGTTTGGCATTTTGATAATGAATAAAATTGCTCAGAAGGCAAAATTATTCTATTATTTTAATATGGACATGAAGCTTTTCTAATGGACTTAAGTATGCTGCATACAAGTTTTTGAAGTATTTGATTTTTTGTTCGAATATATTTTTGTTATTTACTTTAGATACATAACACAATCTCATGATATGGATTTTTAATCTTCACTTTTTGTATAGTTTAGTTGAAAGCTAGTTTCTTGAGTACTTTAGAATAAACGATACTGTCTGCCGATGGTACTACCAATATAACAAAAACTTTAAATTGCTACAAAACTTATTCGTATCATTTGAAATCCTTAAGAAAAACCTTTTTTCTTTGAAAAAAAAGCATTTTTTTTTTTTGCATTGTCAATCCTCTTTGTGTGATAGTTTCTTTCGTGTTCCTAAGAATCATTGTAAAAAATCTTATACTGCAATAAAAACTTTACATCTTTTTATCATGTTTTATTACTTTATTTTTCTTAATTCTCCTAACAAACCCTTTTATTTGCAGTTCTTATCCTGCATCAAGCGATTTGCTCGTGACCATAAAGTTTGTTGTGCGTAATGATGCGACTAAACTATTATACAAGGTGGCCCAAAAGTAATTTCATAATTTGAATTGGCTGTCATTTTGGCAGACGGCGCTATGTGCCACTGTCCTTGGACATTTATGATGTAGCCGTGGAGCGACACATACCTACAGAACAGTTCAAATTACGACATTACTTTTGCATCACCTTGTACTTCTTCCACAAAATTTTCATGTTCTTGACTTCTTTCGTTCTTTTCCAATTGGAGACATCAATTACTTTTAACGATTGCCCACTACTTAATCGTGTCAGTATTTTGAAGTTTTTTGTTTAAAGCGTATGATAAGAAACCTGCCAATTTCTTGGGTTGTGTGGTAAGTGCTCCATATGATTCAAATGTTCCCCCTTTCATTAAATAAATACAAAGAAAAATAACAATAACACTGCACAGTGCACAGTGCACAGTGCACACGGAATAAAATGGTTACCCAGCAAAAAATAAATAACGGAAGTCATTCTTAGAGAATCAAATTTTCACAAATATTAAAAGGGTGCTTAAGTAAATATAAATAAAAAAAAATTGTTTACTCACTTTTTCCATTGGAAAGTCTGCTTTCTTCCATAAAATATTATTCGAACTAATCGAACCACGATCCCTTACATTGTTGACATGTCTTATAGAGCGAATACGAACCTGAAATTAATGTTGATAAAAGTTTTAGATATTTAAAAAAAAATTCTTAAAAAAACAAATAGAATGAGTGCAGTTTTAAAAAAACTTTTGGCTATTTTTTTATGGTCTAATTCATAAAAAATATTACAGGTTTATTTGACAAATTTCCCATAGAAATATGTCAAATAAGCGCTTAATAAACCTGAAATATTTTTTATGAATAAGGCAGTTAATATTTTCTATGAGAATATGGTTTTTTGTATGTTTTATTTCTTGAAACGGAAAGTAGTCAAACTTTTGCTTTTTGCTCAGAGTACAAAGAGTAAAGAGTGCTTTAATTTTTTTCCTATGGACAGGAGTTTTTACCGATTGCTAAATTTTTCAACTTATTTTATTTTTTCACTAAATAATTCACTTGATAAACTGTTGTTTTATTTCACTTTTAAACTAGTACAGAGCTTGTTTTGTTGTAAAACAACCATATGGAACATTTTGTATGTTTTGAAGTACTGAAGTGCAAATTAGAGAATAGCTTGTTCAGCTCACAGCTTCACAATCCTAGTGTTCTGATTTAAAATAATTTTGAAACAGTGTATTTATTTGAGATCCGGATTTATTATGTGATTTGAAGCGAAGTGAAATACGTATTTTGGCAAAAACAAAATTACAAAAAACAAAGTCACTTTGAAAATTTAATCGATTTTGTGGTGCAACATAGCGGCGACTTGGCCTACGGACAGTGCAGTCAGCAAATGCCAAGCAAGCCGCATGTAATTTGTGGACAAAATTGACCAACGAACTAAATAAATTCTAATAGACGTCCTGTAAGGGTTATAGCTGATTTCCAGATAATTTTCGGCTACAGACTCATCTTGCAAATCGTTCTAGACTCTCGTTTTCCTCTTCCAACCATAACGCTACAGAATCCATCACTTTATTTTATTTTCAATAAAAACTGTTATACATCAGTTTTTCTTTTTGAAATGTCGTATGTATGTACATATGTATGTAATTTGACATTTCATTACTGTCAATCTTCGCCATATATTCTTGTGTAATGTCAGTGTTGCCACTTTTTTCAAAAATATTTGCGAAAGGTTTTGCGAAAGTAAAAGAAAGTACCAAATTGGCATCGCATTTAGCTTGCGCATCGTGATTGCTTTCGCATCGTAATAGAAGTCACCCCCCCCCCCCCCCCTGAAGATGAATCGCAAGTTTCACGAACTTGCAATTTCCTAACTGACATGAAATCAAAACCCAAAGAAGAGTATCTCGCCAAAATTTAAGCTGATGTACATGCACTTATAAGCCAGTGCGTAAAAGTAACTTAAAATAATAAAAATAAATCAATTTTATTCAAGTTGATAACTTGTACTTACCGAATGCATACGATCATAAGTGCTGTTATATAAACTTGTGGTGGCAACTGTTGTTTCCCGAAAGCTCGACTGATCCCGGGAAAATCCGCATAAAATATCCTTAAATGCTACCCGATAACGATGTGACATCACATTATATAAAATGGGGTTAATTGTGCTACATTAAGAGATAAAACAACAAAAAAAAAACAAACAAAAACGTAATTATGTAATTATTTACAAATATGGGCTTTTAACCTTAATATGCCAAATGAACATTATTCATTTTATAGTTACACGAGTACTTACCAGGTGACGTAGTAGGCAAAGCCTGTAATTTTAAATAACCATTCATTAATTTCTTGGTAATATTTAGTCAAGTTTCCATGGACGCACCATAAACGTTGTATATGAAAAGGCAGCCAACAGATAAAAAATGTCACCACAACAGCGGCTGTAAATTTTCCGAAAAGGAAGAGCACAAGAAAAATTAAATTAACACATCTTTCAAATGCATGCACACACATACAACCATACACACATATATACTCGTATATATATATATATATTTATATGTATGTATGCATGTACTAACCCTGCAGTTTAAAAAGTATAAATTTAATCAAAATCGTTAGATATTTCACTAACGAAAAATCGACTAACTACTACAGCTGCAAGAGTTCACCTTTTGACTCTCTCACTCATGGATATGTTAATGCCTTTACCTCAAAAAATTTTTTTGCGAGTGGAAAAAAACTGCTGTTATCCAAAGAAAATCAAAAAAAAAAAAATTATTTTAAGTAGTTATTTTGATTTTGTGTTGGCGTCAGTTACAACTGGAAGTTCGTGGTCAGTAAACGTGTAGTTTTTAGTGAAAAAAGTGCTTTTTTTTAGAAAGTTAAAATGAGCAGCAGAAGTAAATTAAAACGTCGCATAAAAAAGAAACAATTAATTGAAAAATATATTAATAATTAATGGTTTTATCAATGGAAAAATTAATTTTATTGACTAGCGAAATGACTGACGAAGTGTTATGCAGATGGTGGCAATTGACTACCGTCAATGTCATCCCCTTGCTAAAATCGTCAGTTGTGTGCATTGCTAGTAGTTAGGCTGGTAATTAGTGGTAACGATTGGTAGTTAACGAAATAGCTAGCAGGGAAGATAATGCTCCATAGTTCTTTGTAAGATACCATGCACTAGAGATGGGCGCGTGTTGAATTTTTCCAACACGACACGACACGAACACGAATGCCAAGATGTGCAACACGTACGAAACACGCACGGGAAATGTTTTCAAAACACGAAACTGCACAACACGCACGAAATCAAATTGAATAGCAAAAAAGCATTTTTTATATTCAAGTGGATACATATTTTTGTTAAATTTCAAAACATTAAGCTTAAGAGACCCCTAGACTATCAACAAATTTGATGGTTTTACGTGTTTGACGATAAAAATATTAAATTTTTTCTTTACTGGAAATTCATGCATACATATTTTAACACCAAAAATCGTTTCGCGTTTATCGTGTCAATTTGGCTCAAAACGATACGAACCGAACACACACGAAATCAGATTTTCTGTCACGAACACTTCGTGTTGAGTCGTGCGTGTTCGTGTCACGAAAAAAAACACGACACGCGCCCATCTCTACCATGCACTGTGCAATCTATAACACTGTACAACTTAATCAAAATTTTTCCCAAACACGAGCCAACGAGACCAAACAAAAAAATGATACTTAACACACTTAATACCAGAAATAACAAGAATCAATAGGCAGAACGATATTATTTTGAAAAAAAAAATTAATTTTGTTTTGCAGTGTAATCGAACTCGCACTGTAATGCATTTTTAGTAAATATCTCCTTTTGATAAAATAAATTAATGTCATATTCGATTCTAGTGACCAAAATTCAAGTTTGAAAACATTTTTTTAGAGGGTATGGAAAAAATTTTAAAATATGAGAACGAGTGTTACTGGAAAATATTAAGATTTTCTTGTGTAGATTTGTATAGAAAGTCAGTTAATTAAAATTATTTTTTTCGTTACAATTCTACACACAATATTACACATTTGATCTTGAGTTATTTCAGTACAAAAACTCCACTGATTCTCATTCCTCTGTCAGTTTATTCCGATAACTACAGGGATTTTATTACGCAAATTTTGAGTTTACACCCTTATAGAGGAACAATTACGAACGCACAGACACATTGAACAAATATTCGCATCTAAATAATCTTAATTTCCGATGTAAGTTTTTATTTTTGCCTCGTTACGTCTGTTACTTCGCTTTTCCTACAAAAGTAATATAATAACACTGCATGCATACTAAAGACTTAGATAAAAGAAATTTGAATACGTATCGCATTTCCATTTTAATAGTGTGTGAAAAGAACGTATCTTATTATTTAATATGTATTGGTGGTTTTTTTTTGTCTGTATTCTTACAACAGAAACACAATCTCTTGAAAATAAGTAAATTTATGCATAATTAAAAAAAAAAGATATTCAAGCTAAGAGCGAACTCCCACTTGACCTGAAATTCGATATAAGCGAATGCTCACTAAAGCGAAGAAACTTCGAAACGAAATTATTCGATATTTGTTCGGAAATCTAAAAAAAAATTCGAATGTTCGCTAAAGCGAGCTTCTCTCGATAGTTTCTCGAATGTGTAACGGCAGCCGAGTGGAAGTGTGCTGGTCTGTTAGAACGGAGGTACCGTGTTGAAATCCTGCAGCGTAAGTTAAAGAATTAAAAAATAAATAAAATAAATTAACATAAGTAAATTAAAAAATTAAATTACTATTTTTAACTTTTTCTGATGCCTTTTTGCGATGTCGAAATTAGTTTGATATTAACTCACTTTGATATTGCTGGCGATACTTCGAAATCGAATGATTTTTGGAACAAAATTAAGCGACAGGGGTGAAGTATTTTCCACTATTTTTTGAGCGGGATTCTCGATAGTTTTACACTATAAATGTTCGAGATATGTATATTCGGAATCGATATCATTAACGAAAGTCTTGGTCAACTGGGTTTTAATTTCAATTCAAAAACAAAAGCTCTGCTACAACTTTCAAGCAAAAAATTGAAAAAAATAATAACAAATTTATAAAATACAATTAACTAATATACATCTACTCGTACATATGTATGTATTTGGCTGTGCATTTAAGGCCATGATACCTTTAGATTTAGTAGAAGATTTAAACGCTAAATGTGACATAAATTGTACAGGAAATGACTATCTAGAGAGGGATATTAAAAGTGAATATGTCTGACAAATTATTATGACAAATCTGTGTGTGCCTCTGCTTAACTTCATAAAATATTCTATACAAATCAGGTTTATGCTATACTTTATGGTAAAGAAGCTGATAAAATTTTGTCAATCAATCTTATCTGAATTTATTTTTGCCTTAGACAGACGCTCAATATATTTGCTTTTTTTTTTGACGATAACAAAGGACGAACGAACTCAAAGCATATTTAACTTGTCAAAAAAAAAAAACGGATAACAAAAATATGAAGAAAAATTACGCACATGAAAAAAGTCAATCAGCTAAACAGTTTTTTTAAAGCCTTGGATGAACTGAGAGATGGAAACATATCTTAATATGTACTCGTATGTATACTCATACATACTCGTATATGTGCCCTTAATCTTGAAAGTGGTATAAGTCATACCCCTTCTAGACACGGAAAGTTTACATTGCAAAGTCTTAACTCAGCTGTGTGAAAGACAGAGGAGGGAGATATTATCTCTTTCTGTCTCTCCCAGCCGAATTAAGACTTTGTAAAGTAAACTCTCCGTGTCCCAAAGGGTTATCATATATTTCTTTTATTTTATAATTGTACTAGTCTCGATTAATATAAATTTATTTAATATTTATTAAATTTTTATTGAAGTCTTTTTAAGATTTATTTAATATTTCGAAACAAAAATCCATATAACACAGATCACGTTCAAAATTAAGGGCACATATGTACATCAGTGGTAAAAAAGAGCTTAAGTCGAGATAAGCTCATTTTCAGTTAATGTCACCTCTGAAATCTTCACATTCAAAAGTACTACTAGGCAAAATGTCAATTAATTTTTTTGAGATTTTTTTCGGACAATACAAAGCCACTTGTTGCTTTCAAGTCAAATACGGGCCAGAGAATGACAAAAGTATCCTCTTAAGTACTCTTCGAGTACCGGCCGTCAAACAACAGCTAAAAATAGAAAAACACACGCATTAATTTTAAATCGAATACGTATGACTAAAAACATCCAACCACTATGTTTATAAACATTTTTCTAAATTACGTAGCACAAACAACTATGACTAAAATGTACAGACTGTGTGAGCTGCAATCATACACATGAGTATAAAAATACTCTGGACTATTAATCGGTTAGATATGCGTATATACAGGGCTATTTGATTTACATACACACACATAAAGCCCACACAAAAATCCCTCTAGTCAGCCTAGAACCATATGTCTCTATGTCAACACTCTTTTCTCTAGCGACAATTGCACTAAATGAAATGCCGTCAACTGTCCTTTCATGCGCGAGTAGAGATACGTTAGATACAATAGTTCTAGTGTATTTCTGGTGACATTGTCAATGAACGCGTCAATAGTTTGGTTTTCTTTTTTATTATGCTGTGCAATATTGTTAAAATACACATGTACTCGTATGTATGTGTTTAAGTTTGTTGCCCTAACATTATGAAATTATAGATTATCATATGGTCGTAAAAGAATAGTACTAAAGTCTACTGGTAAATTTTCAATGACAACCCTATATTATATGCCAATAGGCGATTACATTGGCTGGAGTACACGTAGTCAGTAGCACTATTGACAATGTCACTAGTAAATCACTACAATTTTACTATTGACATCGAGCGAAGAAATATCGATATTGTAGACTAGAGCCCCTAAAATTTACTAGTGAATCTTTGGCGTCAATGTCTCCATGTGGTCTCAAAAGAACTACTTAGTGAGTAGTGCTACAGTCTAGTGGTGGATTTTCAATGACAAGCTAATGTTAAATGCCAATAGATGATTACACTGGCTGCGGTACACCTGGTCAGTAGCACTATTGACAATGTCACTAGTAACTCACTACAATTTCACTATTCGCATTTTCTGCAGGGATGTTTTCAAACAGCCACACACACACACATCCACACATTTTCCATTCCATTTTATATACACATATGTATGTATACGTTGGCTAATGATGAATAAATATCCCGAGTATCATGCGTATACTTTTTTTGTCTAATTAAATATCCATATGTTCATACTCAGGCTACAGGTATAAGAGAGAGTCAATGCGCTTGATATCCATGTGAAGTAGAGATGCTCTTGTATGTTGGAATCGGCTATAGTCATAATTGCTGGAGAGAAAATATATGAACGTACAAATGGTTTACGCTACAATTATGATTATACGCAGTTACTAAAATTAAGACTTTTTACTTCTGTATTTATACTTTTATTGAGTACCCTTTGCCAGTCTCTGATACGAGCATCTTTCGCCCTGATAATTTTATTTTCTCTTTAACACAATAATTCGAAAGTGACCCCAATTGTATGTGGATAAATTTTTCTTCCTAAATATTTTATAAAAAAAAGTTAAATAAATAGAATTTTCTGAAATAGATAGTGATTTATGATGATTTGAATGTCTCTATTAAATTCTTTGTGCCACTCACAATAGTCGTCATAGCGCGGGTCCTCTCTTCATTTGGACAATTTAATCTAACAATATTTTATATTGTCAATAGGCAAGTAAATTTCATTTCCAACAAACCAAATTTATTGCCAAAATACTTAAATAATTTCATGGATGACGTTATGTACAATAGAAAGCCACTTGTTGCTTTCAAATCAAATACGGGTGGGCATATTTTGTCCTGGTGATTTTATTTTCTCTTTATCACAATAATTCATAAAAGACCCCAAATTGTATGTGCCTTCATATTAAATATTAAATCTTCTTTCTTGTGACAAAATGTCAACAGTGCGAGATTGACATATTTAAGTCATTTTCTTAATAAGAATCTCTTTTATATGTACTATCACAGAAAAACAAATGAGTTAAAGTGTAAAAGGAATAAAACAGCATTAAAGGCAACAACGCACAATACTCTGAATGTACATAAATTCTGAGATACTTGCAAGTTTTAATGTTAACAAGCATATTTTTACTGACAATATCTTCATGGCAAAAAGAACTGAATGGAATAACAAAAATCAAATATTAGCGTTACAAACTGCTGGTGCAAATATTGTAGCAAGTCTAAAGATGTTCCTACGAGTATTTCACTGTTGCTAATGCAGATCATCAGGGAAAGCTTAAGCGTTTTTGGCGGTTATGGCACGTTATGTTAAACGTTCATTAAAACCAATGAGAGGCTCAAGGAATATTATAAATAGTTGAAGCAAGAACTCAATAACTAACATGCTTTTTATCTAATTGCTTTTCCATTACCACACAGGCTGACTTCATTTCAGCTCGAATTGTAGTTGCAATAACTACGAGTATGTAAATGAAAATAAGTTTAAATAAATTCACTAGAGTGCGACTTTGACTCGCTGACAAAGGGTACCGTACGGCGCTTGTTTCATTTTGGTGATTCCTTTTTTGAGTTTCGGCCATTTTTTAGTTTTTGCGCTTTTTTTTATTTTAGGCGATTTTTTTCGGTTTTTGGCTATTTTTTAGCATTTACTTTTGGCGTTTTTTTCGATTTGGCGATTTTTTCGGTTTTATTTTTAGTTTTATTTTTGGTGACCTTTTTACTTTTGGTGGTTTTTTGTACTTTGGTGTTTTATTTTCTTTTTGGTGTTATTTTCCATTTTGGCGATTTTTCGTTTCATAGTTTACCTCTTGTGGTTTTCAAGACACAACAAGTTGTCAAAATTACATTAACTGATAGGATGCCCTTCAATTTTGATTTTTAAATTTCAGTTTTAAATTTCAGTTTTAATTGTTGCAGTCTGCATAAAAATACACTAACGTTGCAAATTGCAAGTGTCTATACATATGTATATAATTGTATGTGTATTACATTAGGATTTTAATATTTTGCGTTGCTCGCTTTAGAACACTTTTTAATTTTTAACTGTCATATATTTAAAATTTCAGTTACGTAGCTCGAGAAAACAACCTGTGGCAGACAGAAATACGCACATCGTAGCGCACAGTTGATGAATTGACTTTGCTAGAATAGAGTGTTGCCACACAAGTATTTTTTAACCAGTTGCTGTCCAATTAATAATTGAAACTTTGTTTGGGAATTGTTACAATTAAGTTTAAGATTTATAAAACGTAATAATAATTAATAAAAAAAAGTAATAATTAACCCAAGAAAACATAACAATAAAATTATTAACAAAGTATGTTGACGACTTATTTGCAATTATTAAAAGAAAAGATGAAGGGAGGATTTTGCAAATATTTAATAATTACCACAACAAACTTAAATTCACAATTGAAAGGGAAGTAGATAGCTCGTTACCATATCTGGATATGAAATTAATTAGACAAAAAGATAAAATTATAACAGATTGGTATATGAAACCGATAGCATCCGGCAGAATAATAAATTATAATTCAACGCAACCACTTAAACAAAAAATAAATACAATTTCTAATTTTATCAATAACGCTTTAGTCCTGAGCCACGACAAATATAAAACTAAAAATATTAAACTAATCAAGGAAACAATGAAAAATAATAATTATCCCCCAAAATTGATAAATAATCTGATATACAGATCAATAAATCCCAGAACTGGAAATAATGAAACAAGATCTGGCAACACAAAATACTTAAGCTTATCGTACATACCAAAATTAACTGAAACCACCAAGATAAAAGAAATTATTAAAGAAGGAATTATAGTAGCACATAAATCAAACAAAACCATAAATACACTATTCACTAATCTTAAATCAAAAATAAACAAAAAGGAACAAAGTAACGTAGTATACGAAATCAAATGCAATGGGGGGACAAATGAAAGATGTAAGCAAGTGTACATCGGGACAACAAAAAGAAATTTGGGAGTAAGAATTGCTGAGCACGAGACAGATATCAAAAAGAGCAGACATTCTACTGCATTATCTCAACACTGCATTGACAATTTACACACACCTGACCTAGAAAACTTCAAAATACTTCACAAAGAAAGAAGGCAAAATAAAAGTTATACTTTGGAAAGCTTAAGTATACAACAAAAAATGGACATAGCAATGAATAACAAAACAGACAAAGACAACACCAATGCAAGCTATAGCATTGTATTAATTTAGACGTTAGTGTAATTCCAACTGTGATATTAGAAGTTAAGAAAAGACTGTGATATTTTATTTTATTTATATTCGCAATTATTTGTTACGTTATGTGTTTTATGTTGTACATTTTATGTCCCTGTAAAATACATCTCAAGAACTTGAAAGTAAATTGGAATAAAAGATAAAATATGTAAGTCAATGTTTATACTCTATTATCATTAATTGTAATTACATACATCTGTACATATATTAAAGTCGCTCTTTTTATATATTACCAATGTTACCAGATTTCAATAAAATAATTATCCCTGAAGATGTTGGAAAACCCCAACGAAACGTCGGATACATTAAAATTTAAATAAAAACATCTTTTATTTACATTTGAAGAAATTGAATGACCTTAAAAGCCTGAATAGATACAATATCTATAATACAACATTAATTGATATTAAAAACAAGGTCGAGAAATTACATACAAGTAATAATTTTTAACCGACTTCAAAAAATGGAGGAGGTTATCGATTCGTCTCTATTTTTTTTTTTTGCTATTACTTCATAACTCGGTTCATATTAGACCGATTATAAATGGGTATAGCTTTTTTTATTTGATTTTATGATATTCTACTTATTTGATTGCTGCGAAACCTAGCAAACACCTTTGCTTCTTGTAATTAAACAATTTTAAAGTTGAAAAAATGGGCGAGGCTACGCCCATTAAACTTTATTATTATATTTGATGTGGTTCTACTTGACCGATTTTTACGAAACTTACCACACACCTTGAGCTCAAAAATATACACAATCTTCAATTTCAAAAACTGGGTGGAGTCACCCCGATTAAAATTAAAATTTAATTTTAAGTGGTTCTACTGTACCGATTATTACAAAACTTAACACACACCCTGAGCTCTGAAAAACACAAAATCTTGCATTTAACATTTAAAAAATGGGTGGAGGCACACTCATTAAAATTTAATGTTATATCCCATATATTTTTTTCAAAAATTTTCAATCAGATAATTGCATTGAAGTCGGTTTTTTTGCCAGAATTATTTACAATTACTTTCAATGTTTCACGTGGATGTATAAAATGTTCCACTTTTTAATCAAATATCTGCAAAAATATCTTTGAAAAAGTTTTAATTCAAAGAAATTTTTTATGCAAGTTATATGATTAACTTGAGTTGTACGAAGTCAGTTACGCGAATAAGCTTTTAATCCAAAATTAAATTTTTTTTATTTGATTAAATATTATTTGACATAAATTTATCAATTAATTAATTGATCAAACATTGTTATGTTGCACAAACGTTCGAAGGCAATATTTTTATTGATTGCCATGGTCTGGCGACAGAAATGCTTTTTAAGGTTTCTTTTATTCTACGTTACTGTTAAAAAGTTAATAAATATAATTTTTCCTTATTCACTGCGGATTTGCAACAAAAGTTTAACCCTTTTAGTAGCTTTTTTTTAATATTTGTTGTTTTGATTTATTGGCTTTATTGTTTTAATATGCGCTGCGTCCCTGCGTCTGTGTTTTATTGTTTGACAAATATTTTTCTTTCTTTCCTCTGCTCTTGTTATCAATTACAATTGTGGCGGCGTGTGGCTGTTTATCGTTGGTTTTCTGGTAATTTTATTTATCTCTCATGTTTTCCATGCTGGCTTTTATTTGTTGCCATTTTAGGTAGGTGGTGGCACATGTTTTCGATTGATGCCATGACACTTTATGATGTGATGATGATTTTAAGTAACATTCTTAGACATTGAAATGAGATACGGCCATGTGGAGTTAGGGAGTATAATAATTTCGTTTTGACATTAATGGTGCTTTTAGAGGCTATTAAGTTTAACGCTTCTAAGAAAAAGTCTCTTAAATTAAACAAAGAAAAAAAAAATGTGTTAAATAGCACCAAGTTTTTGCTACAGTTCTTGAAATGAATTACAGCAAAATTAAATTAGCTGTTAATGTTCGTTGTAAAAAATTTGAGTAATTTTTTAAGTTTAAAGTAATTTTTACAAGACTGAATCATTAATTGTTTTTTTTTTTGTTTTTGTCCGATTGCAGGGGATTCTTTCTCTAGGTTAGGCTGATTTTGCATTGGGAATTTCTTGTGTGCCCACAAACTGTTTGATTCAAACATGTATTCACAAAATATAAATATAGGTACATAAAAAAAAATACATGGGCACCCAGGTATCAGGCTACCATCGAATTAACACATAAAAGCATGCCCTTGAAAATACTTATAAAGGGTCATTGCACACAATTTTTATCAAAACCGTTTTGTAACTTCGAAAGTCAACATGGAACAAGTTTACACAAGATTACAACTATTCCAAATAGTGAAGAAATCTAATGCTGGAACCATTGACGAGAAATTGGATTTTTTGGTCAGAAAATTGAGCGAAATTTCAAAATGTCAAGGAAATGGAGACATATTAGCACTGAAACAGTGTTTGAAAAATTTCAAAAATTATTTCGAAAGATATTGGCTTTCGGCACAATGAAAAAAGGACCGCTTTATAAGCACAAACGCCAAATGGCTGGAAGGAACTGTAATAATACCAGTATTTGGCAGTTCGTCTTCAGGGCGACCACGAAAAGAATTTAATGAAGCTAGTGAAAGAACAAAGCGGAGAAAAACGGAAGAAGTTCGTCACCAATTAACAACAGAGATTACATTTGCTGCATCCATGAGCCAAAGAGCAGCGGGACATAATGATGCGGCTAAATTAATAATGTAAGTGAAATTTATTTGCTGGTGGTTAAGCGATGTCTATATGCATTTCATTGACTTCAACCACACATTTTGAACAGTCACAAACCTCTTATCTTATGCACAAACTTCCAAAAACTATTTGAGAATTCACAAATCATAATATTTTTGAAAATCACATAAGCAAAAAAAGCGTAGTAGGCTTAGAAAGATAAGAGGTTTGTGACTGTTCAAAATGTATGGTTGAAGTCTACTGACGATTTGTTAAAGCAACAATGAAATGCATATATACATCGCTTAACCACCAGCAAATAAATTTCACTTACAATATAATTATGATAATATGTCGAATAATAAATTTCTTGAATAAATTAATAATGCATATAACGAGATCCCCAAGAAAAGCAAGAATTTGCAAGCGATCATTAACAACTTCTGAAGTCAACCCTGTAAATAAACTTTCAGCGGAAGGAGCTTTAGCACTCTTTGTAAATGCAGAGCTCACGAAAAAGCAATATGAAATTTTATACAATGCCAACAAAAATGTGTATCCATGTTACTCATTACTAAAAAATGCAAAAAAAAAAAAAATGTTATCCCAATGAAGATGCCATAACCGTTACTGAAACATTAGCGGAAGCGAAGCTCCAAGCTCTGCTCGACCACACAGCAACACATTTACGTATATACCTTGAAGAGGTTTTGCAGCAGTTGGACTATGAGAACTAAATTTTTTGGAACTTATAACCAAATGGGGCTGTGATGGATCGCACCAATCATCTTATAAGCAGAAATTCAAAAAACGAAGACGTTAGTGACGCTAATATATTCCAAAGCAGTTGTGTACCAATTAAACTAATCACAAATACTAATGGAAAATTAAAAACGATATGGCGAAATCCAACACCATCCTCAACTAGGCTGTGTAGACCAGTCCGCATCCGTTTTGTGCAGGAATCAACTGACATTACGAAGCAAGAAATAGGATACATAAATAATCAAATTGATTTAAAAAAAAAGCACAAATTAAAAACACGATGGTAATGACAATGGTCGACGGAAAAGTATGCAATGCTGCAACGGACACAAAATCCACAATGAGGTAATACATTTGCGGCCAAACTTCGAAAGATGATGCCTTGAGTTTTGGACTATGAACTTTACATGCACGCATACGCTTTTTAGAATCGATACTTCATCTCTCATATAAACTGCCAATTCAAAAGTGGCACGCAAAGAGCGATGAAGATAAAGCAATTGTTAAAGAGGAGAGGAAGATGTTCATTCAAAAAAGACTTAAAGACGACATGGGACTACTTGTAGATGTTCCCAAACCACATCACCACATCAAGAAGATTTTTTTCGGACCCAGCAACTGCATCGAAAATCACTGGAATAAATGAAGAATTTATCAACCGCCTGAAAATAATATTGGAAGCAATAACTAGCGGACACCGAATTAATATTGAGAAATTTGAGGAATATGCACATAAAACTGCCGAAATATATGTGCAACTTTACAATTGGCACTCCATGAGTCCTGCGATGCACAAGATTCTTATTATTCGAGGAAATTCAGGAAAGTCTGCAGGAAATTCAGCAGAAGCGATACAAATCGAGATGTCTTGAATAGGTTATTTCTGAGCAGTGACCCTTTTATAAGCTGCAGTACGCAAAGAGAACGGATTAATAAAAAGGCTTTTTCATCAGAAACCATCACTCTACTTCTTCCTGACACCGATGATGCAGCTAAGGAGGATATACATGCGACATAATAATTATTTAGGCATTTTTAATTAGTTTAACTTTTCCGTATATTAAGTATTAAATAATATAAAATAAACATAATAAAGCCTTTTTTTCATAAAAAAAATTCTGTTTTATAAGAGCCTTACAAATTTCTAAAAAATTTTTGAATTAGACCATAAATCGATATATGTACAGGATGGGCCAACTTGGACTGACTGATTTGAAATGCTTATAATTTTTGTATTTTTTATTTTTTTTTTTTGCAGATAATACAGAATTTTATAAAATTTTATAATGTCATCATACTCAGTGGAAGAATGTGTAAAAATTGTTGAATTTTATTATGTTTCCGGACGATCAATTGTTACAACGCAAAGAAAATACCGTCAGCATTTGAATACTGCAGAGGCTCCCAGTGTAAACATGATAAGAAGCTTAATGACCCGTTTTGAGAATTTGGGTTCAGTGGACAATGAACTACGAAGAAATGTTGTTCGTCCTGTTAGCACTGAACAAGCTATAGAAGCTGTACGAGAAAGTGTTCACACGGATCCAACTGTGTCTACTCGTCGACGAGCTACTCAATTTAACATCTCCATAACATCGCTACGACTTATTCTAAAAGTTGATCTGAAGATGTTTCCATATAAAATTCAATTGGCCCAAGAATTATTGCCGAGGGATGCACCACAACGGCTACAATATTTCAAATCAGTCAGTCCAAGTTGGCCCACCCTGTACATACAGTCTGTCCAAAATGAGTTTAAACCTTTAAAATCAACATTTGTTAATTGAGTTTCACGATTTATATCGTCTTTTATTCCTTAGGAATGTGGCTTTTAGAAAAATTTTAAAAATTTAAACTTTTTGTTTCTATTATTTTTTTTTATTGTATTTTGAAAACAAACAATTTTACGAATTTTGCAGGAAATTTTTTTTCGCCATTAAATTTTTAATAACTCCGAAATAATAATAGATAGAAAATAAATGATTTTGGCCAGTTTGCGTACTAGAGAAAAACAGATTTGAATTAAGGGCACAAAGTCCACAGACTTTTATTTCTAGGATAGACAAACAATCTTTTTGTTGCGCAGTGTAATTTTGTTGCGCAGTGTAATTTTTTGAAAATCTGCCACTAGACTTTTTATATCATACTACACCTAAAACTATCAAAAAACTAAAACTTTTAATTAAAAAAAAACGTTTAATAATTTTGGAAAGCTTTTCAGGCCAAATACTCCGCTGTGCGTCGTTGCGTTAATGTCAGTTGAAAAAGATGAAGTTTAACGCATGACGGATTCATTGTGCCCCGGCCGTAACAAGTGCTTAACATCCCCCCCCCCAACCATTCCATGGAGCTTTACGTAATATGTGAACAGCCACTAACCACTAAATTACTAATTAAAAACCCTTTGGTTCAGACAACTTGTTCATTATGTTAAACTGTTTCATACATATGTATGTAACTAATAGAACGCAATATTATTGGAAACTGTTTGACTTAATAAACAAGTGGTTTTGATTGATATTTAGTGCTTACGCTTTTTTGTTCAAATGTTTGCACAAGTGTTAACGTACCTTAAGAGGGCGAATTGTTGTAGAACTGCTTTTGAGATGTTAATGCAACAAAATGTAAAATGCAGTAAAAAAAAAAAATTTACTAATATAATTCTATGGATGTGCAGCAAAACGTGCAAATTAGTGATGAGCTATTTTTCGAAACCTGTTACTTTTTCAAAGCGATTGAAAAGTCACTAATCACAACTGTGACTGAATTTATCAAGTAACAGATTTTGCAAATGTATATAGTTCTTTCATAAAAACTGTGAATGCTCTTGCATGCTTACTTTACAGTAAATAAAGCTACCACATGAATTTATTTGTATACGTTCACCGTTTGTCGAGAAAAAATCGTCTAATCGTGTCAAATCGTCTTTTCTGGCAACTATGTATAGCTCTCACATTTTTGTATTTGCAATTTTACTGTCTCTCTGACTCTCATACAACAATTATCAATATTTGGTTGGGGTTGATTGCTAATTGTTTGTTCTTGTCGTTCTTCTTACTAGTATTTATCAAAATACCAATACTAATAAATACTTTTAAAGCAGAAGAGCTGAAATGTGTTAAACCGTGATCACAGTCGCTGTTTAACAGCGATGCCAATTTAGCGCGCTTCGCGCTAGATTTAGCGCGTTTTAACTATGCCAAACGCGCTTTTTTTCGTCTTAGCGCGTTTATTAAAAAAGCGCTAAATTAGCGCGTTTTAAATAAAGTCATCATATCAGTTCAATATTTTTCTTCCTTTTTTTGCTTAGACAACTCATAAAATTTTTTAAATTGATTAATGATTCAGCTGTCGCAAATAAAATTCCCTTGACTGTGGTTAGAATTAAAAACGCATTTTAATACTGTAAATTTCACAATTAAAAATATCTACTCGTACTCGTGACCAAAAAAGTTTATTTAACTTATTAAGCATCTATTCTAGCTGAAGTACGAAAAGCATTTGAATCGCAAAACTATTCGACAATTTATATAAGTTGTTACAAAGTTTGAAAAAAAATAAAAATAAAAATTAATAATTATTTCGATTATTTGGAAGGCTATTATGATTCTGTATTAAGTGATTTTTTTTATTTAGGATATAATTTCGAAGAAATAATATTATAAAGTCAGAAAAGAGCTACTAAAAAAAATTAATTGTATATACTAAAGGTACGGTCACACTTGTCAAACATTTACCTAAAAAAGCGTAACCAACAAACACTAATGCAAAAAGTTTTGATCCAGACACTTGTTTATCATATTAAACAGTTTCCAACAGAATCCAACAATATGGGCTACTCTTTAACTTGACAAACTTGTCTGAATTGAAAGATTTTTCATTAGCATTTAGTGGTTACGCTTTTTTGGGCAAATGTTTGACAAGTGTGACCGTAGCTTAATACACATGTACATACATCGACTTTTATTAAAATTTAATTTAGCGCGCAGGAAAATAGCGCGTTTTGGCTATAAATAGTTGGCAATGCTATAACTTAGCGCGTTTTGCCAAGGGGAACAGCGCGTTTAGGTTATAAAAAGTTGGCATCGCTGCTGTTTAATTTCACTGCTGCTCTTCTTATTAGATTTTCTCAAAATAACAGAACTGCTACAAACAAAATACTGCTAAACTGTGATCACCATCACAGTTTAAAAGAACAGCGATTAAGAAATCACGTTCACAAGGAGCAATATTATTAAAAAATCACAGTTTCGCTCAACACTAGTGCAAATACTATTTCTAATTTTATAATATAATTTTTATCTCTTTATGTGGACATTTAATGAGAAGAATACTTATTAGAGAAAATTTAAATCAGTGTTAGTTAAGAGAAAATCCTTGGAGTGTACAATAAAACAAGTTTGTGCCCCCAATTGCGCTCTTCATACATTTCCTTTTATTCATTTACACCCCCTCCCATCCAAGAAAAAAATATGTTATACATATATTTGCAGGCATGTACATACATACATACAAATATTTTTAAATTAAAATTCTTATTAATACTTACTCAACATTCTAATGACGGCTTTACGTGACTGCTGATGTCTTGATTCCCTATGCATGGAACCTTTTTGGACACCTGCAACACAAACGTGAAAGTAATAAAAATTCAATTATTGGCATTAACTTGCAAAAGTATTTGTTTTTCCGCCTTAAAATAAAGGCGATGCTAAAAAAATTTGTTTAGCTAAAAAAATAAATGGAAACTTACCCAATTTTTGTGTGGTTCTCGAATAAATCTTCGCACCCATTCGGCCATAAAAATAAAATAATAAAAACATGGGTATAAAAAAGAAGACGATAGATGAAACCTCAAATAAGGGTATATTTTCAGGCGTATCAAAGCCACAAAATGCAGATTCTGCTATTTCGCTTTTATCTATAAATGAATATCATTATTAAAATTATTATCATTATTATTATTTTTGGTATCATTATTAATTTGGGTCAAAGGAATTAAATTTATGTGTACTCTCTTCCGTTAGCTTACCGGGCGGATAGTAACTGTAATTTATTTTCGTGCATATGGCAAATGGTATGGCCCATATAAAACTTATTATCCACAGCAGGGCTATAATACGCAAAGCTCTTTTAAAACCACTCAATGCATACTTATGTAACGGATGGCAAATGGCTAAATAACGTTCCACCGAAAACGCCACTATGGTTAAGACAGACACGTATGTAGACCTGCAGGTTAAAAATTAAAAGAAAACATCTTTAAGTAAAAGAGAAAATGTTTTTTTATTTATTTATAATTTTTTTTTTTTCAATAAAATACTGCAATGGAATATTAAAATATGCCAAGCAGAAGACAGACCTTTTTAAATGAAGCTGAGATTAAAATCAAAATATCAGATTTGCAATTTAATATAACTTTTTTGTTCTAAAATTTAAACTTAACTATTCTGTAAATTCATTAATGAAAGTGTACCTAAAATAGTGACAATATCTTTAAGTTACGCGTCCATTCGAACAGTTCAGAAGCAGATGGTCTCACTTCAGCAGAAAACAGTTAACTGTTAGTTTCCCAGGTGCCAAAATGAAAGTGCGCTAAAATAGTACCGACGAATTGGTGTCGATTTCGGGAAAGCAGGTCTTATCCTTCACTAATATTTTGGGTATTCAAAGTACAAAAACAAGACATACGAATACAACTGCCAGGCAAAAAAGTCAAATATAATGGTTTTGTTTGAATATATGACTATTAAACAGTGCTCTTCGGAAACTTCATCATCGGTTTTTTTATAGCCCATGTTATTGAAAACACATTTTAAAATATCGTTTAATATAATTTGTTTGTATTGGTGTTTATCTTGCTTGTTGATTGACCCAACGCGGTGATCTGCTATTGTTGTTTATTTTGAATGCTCGTGTTGTACACGTGTGAATCAGCGATGCCAACTATTTATAACCCAAACGCGCTATTACCCTTCGCAAAACGCGCTAGAACGCGCTAAGTTACAGCATTGTCGACTATTTATAGGCAAAACGCGCTATTTTCCTACGCGCTAAATTAAATTTTAATAAAAGTTGATGTATGTACATGTGTATTAGTAAATAAAATTGATCTGTTTAGTAGATCTTTTCAGACTTTATTATATTGTTTCTTCGAAATTATATGCTAAATCACTAAAATCATTTAATACAGAATCAGAATTGCCTTCCAAGTAATCGAAATAGTTTTTATTTTATTTGTCAAACTTTGTAACAACTTCCATATATAAATTGTCGAATAGTTTTGCGATTCAAATGCTTTTTGTATTTCAGCTAGAATAGATGCTTAATAAGTTATATAAATTTTTTTGGTCACGAGTACACGAGTACATATTTTTAGTTGTGAAATTTCAAAATATTTGCTATTTACAGTATTAAAATGCGTTTTTTACTTCTAACCACAGTCAAGAGAATTTTATTTGCGACATCTGAATCATTACGCAATTTAAAATTTTTTATGAGTTTTGACTACTAGAAAGTTTTTAAATTTATGCAAAAAAAGTAAAAAGAAAATATTGAACTGAAATGCTGATGACTTTATTCAAAACGCGCTAATTTAGCGCTTTTTTTAGTAAGCGCGCTAAGACGAAAAAAAGCGCGTTTGGCATAGTTAATTCCGACAAGAAGACGAAAAAATTTGTGGCTTGTTTTTTTTTTTTTACTCAACAAAGTTATTTTTAAATTATATCAACGCAATGCGCACATGTAGAAGAACATAAGAAATCATGTTTTGCGTGTATTCATTATTTGCATGATCAAAACTATTTGCTCTTTAGCTGAGTGGTAAGCAAGTTAGTCTATTAGTCAAGATAAAACACATTTAGTTTTAATGATTAATGATTAAAATTTAATCGCAGCCAAGCAAAAACAAACAAAAAGGGGTTGAAAAATCCACACACACACACAATAGCAATTATCACCAGTGTTGTCACATTAGGGGATTTATCCCCAGATCGGGGATTTTTTTTTTTAAATGGGGATAAGAATTTTGGTTTGGGGATTTATGAATTAATTGGGGATAACTTTTAGGTTTTGGGGATTTTATGAGATTTTTTGGGTGATTTGTATTTTACTTAATATTTTTTTATTTATTTCTCCGAATATTTTATTATCAATACATATTCCAATTGCTCTTTTTTAGTTCATAAATAATATAAAATGATATATGGTAACAATGATATCGTCTTTAATATTTGTTGTTAGCAAGATTTATATAAGGTTTATTACAAGACAAACAGGTACTAGCATTGGGGAGATTGCTCATCAGCTAATTTGATTGTTTACACGTATGTACTATATAACTTACAAATTATTTGACAATTAGTTCTTTTGGACAGAAGCTTGTTCATATCAAGATGCCGCTGGATCACGGCCGTTTAAAGAACTGTTAGAGTATTATATATACTAAATTTACTTTACAATAAAAAATTAAATTGGAAACAATATTCAGTACGAATTGCTAAAATCTCTGTTACAGAAATGGTAAAATTAGTACAAATTGCATTTTGGGGATACAAAATTTTAAATTGGGAATGACAGTCGAAAGAAATCTGGGAAGCCTGATTATCACTGAAAATAAAATTTCAGTCAACAATTCTTTTCTTTGATTCATTAAATTTCTTAATTGAATTTATTTTCAATAAACGTGCATACAATTTTATTTATGAATAATGCAAAAATCGTCATCTCAGAAAATTCAAAAAAATTTTCGCATTCAAATATCAAAATAATTTTATACTGTGGATAAATTTTTTTTGCACGGTTGCCTCATTTTCTTCCCTAAAGTGGCCTGGCAATTGTGTTGTTCTACTGGGAAATGCCACCACCAATTCATATTTTCATGTCCTTGTTTCCTTCCTTTGAAATCCCAAAAATCATTAAATATTGTTCAAAAAATACCCAAATTTCCCCCAGTTTTTAAACTCCTAAAATCGCCGTCATTGCGCACGTTCAAAATCGTACAACATGTTGATGCTTTTTTAAAAGCAGCAAATTTTTACACTAAGATGTACATACATATATATAAGTTTCTTTCTGCAGAGTTGCATTTGGAATCTATTGCTAAGTATAAAGTAAAAGTAAATATGACTTACGCTTCTGATATATACGCTCTTGCTTTACAAAAATGCAGACCAAATAAATATGGATATTGATGCCAATACAAAAACACTTCCGTGGGCAGACCTGTAATCAAAAGAGAAAGCAAACAAAAGGAAACATTAAGATAAATTTTGTCTATAAGTCAAAATACTTATCATTAGAGTTCTCAAAAGGGATTTAAAATTAGCTAATAGTATTCTCATATCTAAAATTAAAACCTAGTTTTAATATTAAAACTATAAACGGCTGACATAAGTTCAGGTTTTAACACACAGGTTGTCTAATAAATTTGTTCAAAATAAAATTAATCTCCTGCAGAAATAAGTGTATTTTTTTTTTTTTTTGCTATACTTTTTCCTACTTCTTATAACACTTATTTGTTTGTATGAAAAACAAAGAAATTTTACAATGAGTTCTTAAATGAAAATTATTTTGCATTTTGAAAATGAACATTGAATATTATATTAAATTGTTTATCTCATTTTCCGATTTTTTTTATACAATAAAACTATTTCATTAAGCTTTAGGTCAATTTATATATTTCGAGTTTTTTTATTTCGATATTTCAAAAGGAGAAAAGAAAAAAATAAATATCAAAAAAAAAAAATAATAAGAAATATACTGAAGAAGTTAACCAAAGGTTAACGAAACATCGAAATAAAAAACTAAAAATATATAAATTGATTTAAAGCTTCATAAAATAGTTTCATTGCATATTATTTTATTAAAAAAATGCAAAAATACAGTAATTTCCGCTTTATTGATTTTCTGAAAATGCGCGTTTTTTGGTGCAGTTAAACGGAAAAATCATTTACCCAAGAATCAATTAAAAGCGTAACGCAATTAAAGGGAACTCATTTAAACAGGGATTTTTTCATGTGTATTATATTAACCGGAAAAAGTCAATTATGCGGGGAGCATTTAAGCGGAAACTACTGTACATGCATGCATTTTTAAGTTGAAAATGTTTCAATCGTTATCTATTTTTATTAATAGCCCTTTCACTTTTTCTCACATCTCTGGAGGAATGTTTAAAATTTAAAAAACATGTTCACATTACAATATCTTTCATCTGTCATTTGTTATAATGTTATTTTAAATTTCTACAAATTAAATAATAAACTGGAATTTCAAAATTCAGCATTAGCAACAGTGAAATGCGCATAGGATCCAGCTAAACCCCTCAATAATCAATTTCAATGTATTTTTGATAAAACAACATTTTACTTAATAAGTAAAATAATAATTTGGGATTATTAGTGCGTTAAAAAATTTTAAACTTAAATTGTAACAATTCCCAAAAAAAAACACAAATTCAGCAGTAATTGATTTACGGCCTGGCCCATGATGTCGACAAGAAAGTTTCTTTCGCTTACTTACATGGAAAACAAAAACAAATTCTCTTATTTTGTTTTTGTTTTGAATATAAGTAAGCGAAAAAAACTTTCTTGTCGACATCGTGGGCCAGGCCGTTAATTTCTGCTCTTGAAGAGTAGAAACAGTTAATGCTGCAATATGCAGAATTAGTAGAAATTATGACAGCGGATGATGTATGTATGTATTATTTCATGCGCAAAACTTTGGCGTCCGTAACAGCTTGTAGACATTTGAAAGTAATTTAAGATAATTTATTTCGATATGATAAAATATATATGTATGTATGTATGTATGTATGCATGTACGCGTATGTATGTAATAAAATCTTAAAGTAGCTACGTGCCTTTCTGGGAGAAGGATATTCCAAAGGGTAGCCATTAATGTATGTACATTAGAGTGGCCGTTTCTTTATTTAATTTCTTGTATTTTTTTATTTGGGGGGGAGAGAATATAAGAAATCAAAAAAAAAAATTCTCCATACAACTAATAATACCCAGCGGTAAAACTCAGAAGACTTTCTTACTGCAGGCCTTATTAAAGGCATTGCTCAGGAATTTAATCGATTCCATTACCATTCTTATTTAACTGCCAAAGAATATCTTATAGAAGGCCTCGGCTTTTCCGCGTAAGAGATAAGATGAATATGTACATTTCCTTCTATGAGAAGGGAGAAGAGAAGGAGTAAAATTTTTTGTTTTGTTATTTTGCAAAAACAAGAGCAAACGAATTCATGTTTTTGACTCAGTTAACATTCTTATGTAACTTCTGAAGAAGGCCTCATAGAAGACTTCGGCTCTTTAGTAAAAAAACATGGGATACGCATATTCCCCATTTCCTTCTATAAGAAGGGAGAACAGAAGGAGTAAGGTATTTTGTTTTGCTTTTTTTTTTGTTGCCAAAGCAAAAGCCAAATAATTCAGATGCCGTTATAAAAAACAAAATTCCACACGCATTAATTTTAAACCGAATAAGTATAACTATAAACATCTAATAACTATAGCCTGTTCAATTCATTAAATATAGAAACAAATGCAGTTCGAATAATAATAATTAAATTAACTAAAATTAATAGTCATGGGCTTGTGGCAAAAATTAAATAAAAATATACTTAATAGTTACAAACCAAAAAAGTTTGTCTTAAGTAGAACAAAAATAAGCAAATTAAATAACATGTGCATAATTAGTAATGAAAAAACGACAATGGTAAGACTGTTGTAAATTTAGAGATGGTGAATTTGGGCCTTCATTACAAAAACACATTTCAGCAAATTGAAATACGATGAATCAAAACAATTCACATATTCCATTTGCGAGAAAGTTTCGTACATAAGGCAGAAATCTACATCAACTGACACCACACACAGTGGACCAAACACAGAAGAACGCTGATGATGAAGGTTTAGTGGCCTTCGAAAACGGCTGGCTGCTCCGTTCAACTATGTGTTGTCAGAATATTTACAACTAACTTTGATGTTATTTGTTCATTAATAATTATCACATGTAATTTGGCTTAAAAGGCGATACGAACATTAGCCTGTTCAATTCATTAAATATAGGAACTATGAAGTATGTTTATAAAAATTTTTTAAATTACGTAGCACAATTAACTGTGACTAAAATTTATAGGCTGTGTGAGCCACAATCATGCGCATGAGTGTAAAAATACTCTGACTATTAATCGGCTACACATAAGCATATACAGGGCTATTTTATTTACACAAATGTATGTACAGTGAAACCTCACATAAACGGACACTCACCGTCGTGGTGTTTTTGTCCTGTTAGAGGTGTGCGCTTATGAGGGAGATATATATTCTTTTATTTTAATTTTGGATCTACAAAACTTGTCCGGCTATGAGAAGTTTCACTGTATACGGTGGCGAATAATATGAATAAATATCCCGCGTGTCCGATTAAATATCCATAGCATACTCAGACTGAAAGCATGAGAGAGAGAGAGTCAATGCGCTTGATACGCATCTGCCTTTTTATTTTTAGTTAAAGCGTATTTTAGTTTTTCGCATAAACTAAGAAGAGATGCTCTTTTATATTGGAATCGGCTATAGTCATAGTTGCTATATAGAAAATGTATGAGCGTACAATTATTATTATACGCAGTTACAAAAATTAAGACTTTTCACGTATGTATATTTTTTTTTGAGTACTCATTGTTATTTTTTGATGTGAACCCAATCAGAGGCTTTAATTACGCAAAGTTTTTAGCATTTCTCTGCCTATTTTTTCAGTTTTATCTCACAATGTTTTATTTCAAATCGTCACTACAGAGGCACTGTTAACTTTTTGACATACGAGTACATATGTATATTTTTTTCTTAATAATGTAGAAATTTGATTTTCATGGCAATTGAAATTTTTTTTTAATTATCGTCTTTGGCTCTTATGTTAGCCAATACAAACATATTTATTCAGTCTCCTCTACTAGAACCAGCCGTAAGAACGTTATTTATATCGCCAAAAGTGTGATTTCGCTGTACTGTGTAATCAGCGTAGGAATAGGACTCGTTGTACCTCCATTTATGATGTTTAGGTTTCAGAATACACACGTTTATGTACTAACTATGTATGTATATATGTATGTATGTATGTATGCATGTATGTATGTTTTTCCCGTCAGTAAGGCACAAATAAAAAGTCAACTGAATAGGGTGAAAATGAGAGTTGAGTTACATTTATTTTATGTTGTGCCATAAGGAAGAAACATGAAATAACATTTTTTGTTCACATCTTGCATGCATTTTTCATCATGTATGAAGTGCATGTAAAAGGAAATGGAATTCAGTTTTCTGTACTTGCAGTTATTTCCAATATTTTTTTTTTATTTTTTTTTCGCTTTGATTGATTTGCACAAAAAGATTTAAATGTTGATTTAATGGATTTAAGGGATTCTATTAAGGCTTTGGAATATCTCGAAATGTTCTGGATCTTTTGAAAAGAGATTAGACTTGCACAACATAATTCTGATCCAATTAATTCAACATTTTAACATGAATAAATTTCACTCAATGACCTTAACAGCATTTAATTACACAGTACAACATCCAATCTGGGGGGTGAGAAATTCCAAGTCAGGGTGATGGTACTAGGTCAGTATAGTAAAACCCTCAAAGGGTTTGGCGTTCGTATGTGTCAGTTTTTTTTATGACCTTTTAAATTTTTTCTTTTTCACTTGTCCGATTTTGATGAAACAAATTTAGAAAAATTAAGAATTACAATTTCTCTAATCTGTTCCTATACCGTTTTCCTATATGTGCAACACTTTCGAAGTTAAAAATAAATTTGTGGAGGCAAAAAAATATTTTTTTGCCTAAAAATTTAAATATTTTTTTTTTAAATTCATAAAAAATCCAAAATGGAAAAAAGTGCCAAAACTAATTACTTTCGCGTAAAGTCACATAACTCATGAGCAAAAAACACGAAATTAATAACACTTGATCCTTTTTTCCGTTTTGGATTTTTTATGAATTTAAAAAAAAAAAAAATTTAATTTTTAGGCAAAAAAATATTTTTTTGCCTCCACAAATTTATTTTTAACTTCGAAAGTGTTGCACATATAGGAAAACGGTATAGAAACAGATTAGAGAAATTGTAATTCTTAATTTTTCTAAATTTGTTTCATCAAAATCGGACAAGTGAAAAAGAAAAAATTTAAAAGGTCATAAAAAAAACTGACACATACGAACGCCAAACCCTTTGAGGGTTTTACTATACTGACCTAGTACCATCACCCTGACTTGGAATTTCTCACCCCCCAGACAATAATCCCAAAAATGTTCCACAGTGTTATCAGACTGGCCCTATTCATTACCCTGCCCAAACATTTTTAATAACATTTAACGCAAAAAAAAAACACACACACACACAAACAATAATGCTAATGATAACAATTTATTTTACTTACCAAATATTAAATAAATAAGATCTGAAACAGCCAGATTGAACAGATAATAATTTGTTGCTGTATGCATGGCAGAATGTTTAACAATCACGACACAAACCAAGAAGTTGCCTATAAAGCCCGTAATAAATATGCCACCATATAAAATTGTTATCTGCAAAAAAATAAAGCGTTTGCTTAAGTTTTATCTTTAAAAAGTTAAAGAAAAAGAAGAAAAAAATACAAAATGTGAACAAAACAAGACAATTTCTTTTCTTTTTTTTTTCAACACAAACGAGAAAAGTTTTACATAGCCGCGTAATCTTTGTGTTAAATTGTTTAAGAAAAATAATAGAAGATTTTAAATAAAAACTAAATGTAAATTTATTTATTTTCTTTTTGGCTTAATGTTAAATTATATTTAAAAAAAAGGAGAAAAATGTCTTGAGATATTTTTTGTGCGATGATTTAGCTTGACCTCCATCACATGGAGGTTGCAAAGTTCACTAGACTAAACAAAACAAAAATTTTCAATAACAAAAATCCATTTATTTAGGGTCATTTCCCTGGGTAATTTTACTGAGACAATTTTAGTTCTATTTAATTATAAAGCGAGATTTAAATATGTTTCTTTACTAAGTGCCCTGCAGAAAATTTTGTGACAATTGATCCAAACGTACCCGTCTTATGACTTGAGAAAATGTGAGTGTTACCAAAACTACGGAGTAGTGGATGGTGAAAATGTCGGAACGATATTTAAATATAATTTATATTATTCTACACCGAATAGGTTCCTGTGGGATAGTTCAGTGACAAGTCGCAAGGTGCATACAAAGTATCAATTAACCCCATCCTAGGCCATCCCCATGTAAAAGTGGCTGGTCCGCTTCATAGAAAGTGTTGCAACTCGAACTGTTCCCTATCACTTCACGACCGGACACGTGACTAGCTTGTGTCAGTTCCATTTCCTGCAGGGTATGTACAGACTTTAAAATAAATTTCATCATTTTCAAATTATATAAAAAAAAAAGAAAAAGTTTTCTTTGTTTGAAAACAAATACAAACATAAACAAAACTTAAAGTCAAAAGAACGTTAAAATATCATCAAAGAAATAGAGAGAACAAAAAACGTACATATGTATGTGTACAGGGTGGACCAAATGAAACAAAAGTTTTTTTATTTCCCTCTATTTTTGAGATTTTGGTAAACAAGACGTGGCAAATTGAAGATGGAAAGATAAACTACTAAAGAACAAACAAAAATATGTAATTGAATTTCATTTTGAAATCCGACGATGGTCTTAACATAACCAGCATATTGTCGTATTTTTCATTGTAACAATTATATCTTTAAAGCCAAATCCTCAGGCAGAGGATTTGAAAAATATAATATATAATATACAATAATTGTTAAAATAATGAAGACTTGTGGCAGGTACGCACTTTGCAACTTGTTTACGCAACAAGTTTATATTTCATATTGCATATTTTGATACACAAACGGCAATCTATAACGCAACTAGAGATGAGCGATTTTACGAAACCTGTTACTTTTTCACAGCGAAAACTAAAAGAAACAACAAATATATTTCAGTTAAAAACTAAAGGGAATTCTAAAGCGAGCAAATATGTTGAAATCATTACATAAAGACACTTGAAATTTTCAAAGTTAGTGTATTTTTATGCAGACTACATCAATTAACAATGAAATTAAAAAAAATCAAATATAAAGGGTATTCTATCACTTAATGTAATTTTGACAACTTGCTCTATCTTGGAAATGTTCAAAAAATTAAAAAAATGCCCAAACGAAAAATCGCCAAAGTGAAAAAAGCGCTTAAATTAAAAAAAATAAAATAAAATAAGATAAATAGTTAAAATGCAAAAAAAAATCACCAAAAGTAATAAGGTCAAAGAAACAAAAAAAATGCCAAAAACATAAAAAATCGTCAAAACGAACAAAAAAAGCCTAAACTAAAAGAAGCGCTAAAAAAACCAAAAAAAAAATCGCCAAAAACCAAACAAAATCGCCAAAACTTACAAAACGTCAATACTAAAAAGGTAGTCAGAAACCGAAAAAATCGCCAAAAACAAAAAAGAACATCTAATATATCGAAAAATGCGAAAATCTGGATTTCAAGAAAATAATGAGTCAGGGCTCATGTAGCATCATGATGACGTCAAAACTACGTCGGAGCTACACGCGTATGTGGTTTTTTACATGCCGCGTACTGCAGGCTTATGGAACCCAAATTGTTACGTATTCGCGGACGTTTCGTTAGCAGATCTTCTAATTGTTACGTATTCTGTAAGCAAGTTGCAAATCACTTCTGTGACAGGTTGAAAGTTTGCTGAGAAAGTCAGCGTATAACGTATGTGACTCAACATTAATTATTTTCCAGATGGTCTTTTTGCTTTTTTTTTTTTTTAAAGTTGCTGAAAAGTACTGCTGAAATGTGCTGTACTGTTGAAATGCTCTAAAAAATACTGGCCATAAAATAATATTATTAATGTATTTAATTATGTTTATTAAGCTCGAGGTCGTTTTTGTTTAATTGTAATAAATTTTTTCGATATTTCGTTCACAGTTTGTTAACATCGTCAGGAAATAAGCAATTGAAATATCAATTTGAAATATCAATTCCAATTGCTTATTTCCTGACGATGTTAACAAACTGTTAACGAAATATCGAAAAAATTGATTACAATTAAACAAAAACGACCTCGAGCTTAATAAACATAATTAAATAAACTAAAAAGGTCAAATAAATATAGTTAAAATAATATTATTAATGTATGAATGAATGCACCAATTATTTACAATTAATTTCTTAATGATTGAGAAAATACTCTTTACAAACCACCTGTCGATTAATCAAAAGCTCTCCCAGTGGTGTTACAACAAAAAATAATAAAAAAGTTTGACGTATTTTAGGCTTCAAAGTCATCCCTCTATAATTTCAGCTAAAAAAGTGATTTTAAAATTCCAACAATTCTCCAAGAAAAAAAGAAATGAAAAGTAAAAATATAAAAAATTGTGTGTGTGGTGTGTGTCTATTGTGTAGAAAAAAAATTTTTTTTTGGTTTGCGTTTCTGTACTTGTTTTATTTGCTTGTGAAAATTACAAAAATATAAGGTTTAATTCAACTCATGTTGTTTCGATTTAAAATTTAAGTTCATACTTTAATCTCTAAAAAATTAGGAAAAGAAAATATGTACAATGGAGCCAGTTTTGTATTTTATTTGCCACAAAATTGCAAAAGCAAAAGCCCATAAAATACATTTTCATTCGTGTTATTCGCCCTCAGTATAACACCCTTAACCATTCATAATACAAACCGAAATGGCATGAACAATACTAAACAACGTTAAAACAAGCATCCAATAAAAGTATTTGCCTGGTTAAAAATTTTTTCTTCTTATATTGCTTACGTTAAAAAAATTGCGACGCATGAAATATATTAAGTGCATTTGATTCCCTTTTTATTATTATTTTTAGCTTTGTTTTCCATGCTGTCAGAATATATTTTTCTTTTATGAATATTAGCAAAAAAAAAAAAAATACTAGAAAATATATATCTTTTCAATTTAAACAACAGAAGGTTTCAATTTGAAGGGATAAAATATCCTTAACAGATTATATTAAAAATAAACTCTCTTGGTTTACATGTACATATATTGGGTGTTTTTTATTGAGGTATAGAACTTTAAGTTGGCATCACTTTTTTAACTGGCGGCCATTTTGTCAGCTGTCAAGTGATTAATATTTAGTTTGGTTTGCCATTTCATCATGAACAGGTTGACAAAAGAACAACGCTTGCAAATCGTGCAAATTTATTTCGAAAATAATGGTTCAGTTCGCGAAGTTTACCGCAAGCTCCGTCCATTTTATGGTCGACATAATCGTCCATCAGAGCAATTAATTCGGTTAACCATGGATCGTTTTCGCACTACGTTTACTCTATGTGATAATACGCATCCGCAGAGACGTCGAACAGTGCGCACCGAAGAAACAATTGCCGCTGTAGAGCAAAGTGTTGAAGAGGACCCGAATGAATCGATTCGCCACCGTGCACAGCAATTGGAGCTTTGTCCATCAACTTTATGGAAGATTTTGCGCAAAGATCTTGGCTTGCGACCTTACAAGGTCCAGCTTGTGCTAGAATTAAAGCCGCGAGACCATGCAATGCGTCGTGATTTTGGTGTATGGGCCGAAAATGAGATTGATCTCGATGCTGATTTTCATCGCAAAATTTTGTTCAGTGATGAGGCTCATTTTTGGTTGAATGGCTACGTCAACAAGCAAAATTGCCGCATTTGGAGTGAAGAGAATCCACATAAGACCCTTGAGACGCCATTACATCCACAAAAACTGACTGTTTGGTGTGCTCTATGGGCTGGTGGAGTCATTGGGCCATACTTCTTCCGAAATAATGCTGGAGAGTCAGTTACCGTTAATGGAGACCGGTATAGAGCCATGATAACCGACTATTTTGTTCCCGAATTGGATGGCATGAATGTGGATGAGTTGTCGTTCCAACAAGACGGCGCTACATGCCACACAGCGCACGTCACAATCGATTTATTGAAGGAAACATTCGATGAGCGCATAATTTCGCGGAATGGACCTGTCAATTGGCCACCAAGATCGTGTGATTTGACACCATTGGATTATTTTCTTCGGGGATATGTGAAGTCGCTCGTCTACGCCAACAAACCAGAAACGTTAGGGGACTTGGAAGCCAACATTCGTGGCGTTATTGCCAACATACGGCCCCATATGCTCGAAAAAGTGGTTGAAAATTGGACCTGTAGAATTGGCTTTATTCGAGCCAGCCGCGGCGGCCACATGCCCGAAATCATATTTAAACGTTAATGGCATAAAATTATCCTTCCAATAAAGCCAAATTGATGGACATTAAAACGATTTTCTTGTGTTTTATTTCAATTCGAAGTTCTATACCTCTAAAAAAACACCCTGTACATACATATATCGTTCCGTTAATATAAAAAGGCCCTAACTCATTACTTTTTTTATTAATTGAGATCTTTTTAATTTTTGATACATTAGATGTTCCCGTATCGAAATATACCAAAAACTCGATTTCCAAAAAATAATGAGTTATGGACTTTCTATATTAAGGCAACGATATGTATGTATGTTCACCATTTTTACTAAAACTTACTTTTTTTTACAAAAAAGAGCTTTTTACAAAAAATATTGTAAATATTTATCTATACGAGTACATACTAGTGTTGTCATTCGAACAAAAATTATTCGAATATTCGAGTTCGAATATTTTTATCATTTTTGTTCGAACGAACAAAAATGTTCAATTTATAATAAAAAATTATTCGAATAATTTTTGTCGAATATTTGAATATTCGAACAATTTCCTTATTTACTTTGTATAAAAATTATTTTACATTACATAACTTTTTAATTTGTTAAAAATAGGATGTCAAGTAATCAAATTACTCCAAACTATAAATACTTGTGTAAGCTTTAAGCTTGTTTGTGTATATGTTCGTTAAACGCATCTTTTGTTTTCTTGCTGGGAAAAGAAAATGCTTCTTTAATGGAATTAGAAGGTGTCTTACAATTCGTGATGAAGAGTCTTGAAAAGAATAATTGTTTTTCTCTAATCAAAAGCCTTAAGAATCGAATTATTGTACGACGTAAAATATCATTAAATGCTTTAATATTATTCCTCAGCTTTCCTATAAAATACTTAACTTTTCAAAATATTCCGCTAAAAGCGTAAAAAGAGTACGCAATTGTTAGATGGCATTTCTGAAGTAATTGATAATGTTTTTTTAACTGATCTAAAAAATTTTATGAATTGAAGATGAAATTGATTTAAATTATTTGAAAACATCAAAGAAAGCATTACACTAACTGCAGGTAGATGTTTTTTAATGCTACTTTAATTATATCACCAACCTTAACAATTTGCGAAAGAAACTTTTCTACTCGTTCATGTATTAAAAGTAAAAAAAGAAAGAATCGTCTACAAGCTAAATGACTATTTTAAAAGAAATCAATAACATATTAAACTTAAAAAATTTTTGTAAATGTGTATACACACGTATACTTTTCAACTAATTTCGTTTCGATTTTTAACCCCCGACCAAAAAAATGTTGTTTCTAGTGCGTGTCTGTGTATCTGTGTATACGGCTGGGCCGATTTAAATTTAGTTTTTTCTGTTTGAAAGGAGACTTGATGGAGAGTGTTCTTAGCTATGTATGTCTAAAGAAAATTGGTCCAGCCGCTTATCTTCTAGTTTAAACTTGAAGAAAATCGATTCAGCCGATTGGAAGTTATCATAATTTTCTATATATTCATTTACTATTTTCTTTTTTGCGATTCTGTTACTTCAATAATATTAGTGGAGCAAAGGGTCTTTAACTTATGATTCAGCGTCAACTGCGTCGGTTTTTAAAAGTTTTCATTTTTGTTATTAATATTTTTATTTATTAATACTCGTCTTGTATATTGAATTATTTTTTGGTTGTTAATAAAAAAAAATTAAAGTAATGCAAACTTTTTTTAAATTATTCGAATACATTTTTTTTTTATTTTTTGTTCGTTCGCAAAAGTTCAAAATTATTCGTCTGTTCGAGCAAGAAAATAATTATGAAATTTCATTCGAACAAATATAAAAGGCGAATAATTAGCAACACTAGTACATACTCAATAATCAATTTCAATGCATTTTTGATAAAAAAAAATATTTAGACCCGGTTCACACACTTCAACTTTTGTTGATTAACTTGTAATTCAGCTGTAAGAAAGACGGAGAAGGAAATACAAATATCTCTGTTTTTCTTACAGCTGAATTACGAGTTGATCAAAAAAAGTTGAAGTGTGTGAACCGGGACTTATGTACATTCATTTTCTTTACATACTCTTACATCTATAATTTGAAGCTGAAAAAAAGTCAGCCAATATAGCAATGGTAAAATAAAAAAATAAAAAACATGTTGATTAGAAATTTTAAAGGAATCCTTTTTCTGTTATTTTAACGCACTGTTCCTCGTTCTAAAAAGTACTCGTACTTTTTGTAGAAAGTATTTTTTTTTATTAATCTTCTAAAATGTAGTTTTTAAAAACGCTATTTTAAATGAATTTTTTAATTTCCCGCTTTATGACGTCGCTGTTTTACCGCACTTTTTAAATCGAGTTTTCACCATATTTCGACGTTTTGAGGTCCAGGGAGTCGACTCTGACTATTTTCTTATGGAAGTACGCCTGTATATGCGTGTATGTGTATGAATGTGTGTGTATGTATATGTGTCTATGTGTGTGAATATGTGTGTATATGTACATAAGTATCTCATAAGTCCTAGTTTACACTATGCAAGTCTTATTGCTAAGCTGATTAGTTTGAGGGAGAGAGAGACGAGGGTAACAGAAACGTTTCTTTTCCCCTCGTCTCTCTCTCCTAACAGACTAATCAGCTTAACAATAAGACTTGCATAGTGTAAACTAGAATTAACTTAAGAAAAAGTTCACTGATTTTTATAGACTTGAAAAGTGATGCCGCAATTTTGTGCATAATCTTTCAAATGCTTTGAGAGATACAGTTGTCGAAAATTTTTATTTAATTACTTTCTAATTTCTTGTCAAATCGATTTTCGATACACATAATATTTTTTGACTTAAAAACTGGCGCAAAGTAAGCTAATACTGATATATTTTTCTAAGCTACCTTAAAAACTTCTTTTTCGGAAAGGTGCTTTTTTCAAAATGCACTTAAAAGCGAACTTGTACTCGTATAAAGCTACTTTCACTCCCTTTTACACACGGAAAGTTTACTTTGCAAAGGCTTAATTTAGCTGGGAGAAAGACAAAGGACGGAATACTTTCGCTTTCAGTCTTTCTCCCATCTAAGTTAAGATTTTGCAAAGTAAACTTTCCGTATCTGAATGGGATTTTTTCTTAAAAGCTTATTTTATTGAGAGGTTGTTTGCAAAAAGCAATATTTGTAAAATTTCCTTAAAAAGTATTATTTGAAAAGATACTACTGTTTGCCAATGTTATACTATAAAGGTAATCACTAAAAAAAATTAGTGCTTTTCATATAATTTTTTTTTATTCAAGTCAACCATTGCCAAGAATCTGACTTCTTTCCTCTTAATTATTTACCCTGTTTCGCTTCAATAAGTAAAATTTCAAAAAAATCCTAGCAGAAAATCTTTTACCTGTGCTACGAGCTGTTAGAATCTGTAGAAAAAATAAATTTTCTCCTTGTTGCGCCTTAAAGGGCTAATTATGCATTTTGGAGGAGTTGACGTGTGTTGAGTGTGTCAAAGTTGACTAGCTCGAGCTGACAAAACTAGCCGCAGCTCATACATATGTACAGACATATGAATGTATGTACTCGTATGTATCTTCTACAAATTCCAAAGAATGTGAAACAATTTTAAATGTTTAGTTGAACTATAGTGAATTTTAATCAGAAATAATTTCTTAGTCGGGCTTTTAAGTTCAGTAATTTCAATTCTTATTGAATGAAATATTTTTTATTAATTAATGTGAGTTTCTAAAGAAGAGAAGAAAAATTAAATTAGACTATAAGCTGGGGGAAATACCGATATTTTTCTGTGCAGCAACGCGCTTCATCAGCACCCAAGTCTATCTACTGCGGTAGAGATTGTTATTAACATCAGCTATTTAACGCAAATTTTTAATGAAATGGAATATGAGAAATATTGTGTATACAATTATTGATTTACCTTTGGTAAACACATTTGTAAGTATAAGTATGTTTATCCGTTTTTTTTTTCATTTTTATATTCAGGTTAGCACGAAGTTATGTCACTCTACCTAAGTATGTTTAACTATTCCAGCTTATAGTCTAATTTAATTTTTCTTCCCTTCTTTAGAAACTAACATTAATTAATAAAAAATAATTCATTCAATAAGAATTGAAATTACTGAACTTAAGCCCGACTAAGAAATTATTTCTGATTAAAATTCAAAAGAATTTTATTTTATTATTAAGAAAGAAATGATAACCAGATTTGAATTTTAATCAGGGGGGATAAATACAAACACAATTAAAATTGTATTAAAATTTGTTCGATATATAAAGCCGAAATTTACCCTCTGATCTACATAAATATTTTATTTATATAAATTGAGATATTGCAAAACCTCAATGAAATTTATTCAAAATAAATTATTCATATTACATATATTTAATTTTCGTAATGTTCGTGTTAAGTTATTATTTTATTTTATTATTAAAGCCATTTAGATTTGCTTATAAATAAGTCATTACTATAAATTTACTTTATGCTAAATTTTTTGCTTCTATAGAAATATAGGACAAATTCATATGCATATGATATTACAATTATTTCAGGCATACAATTTCAAATTTGTTGGTAAAATGCTCGAATAATTTCAATATTAAACAATGAAATATAAAAATAGATTAATTTGTTTGTTTGTTATGAAACAATAGAGAAAAATCTTATTTAAACAAAAGGGAAGTAAAATGTTTGTAGTACGTACACTAATAAGTAGTATAATTACAAAAGAATTCAATACACAGGCATACATACATATGTACATATGTACTCGTATGTGTGTATATCCTGGCATTTCAGACATGAAATACTCGTAGAATATCTTTGTTAACAAATATAAACATATACGGGTATGTTCTGTATTCAACGTGAAATTAGAACGTGCGGAATTGCCATAGAACTGTTGTTGGAAATATTTTGTTGATTAATTCACCTCGTCGATGATTCTGCTACACAACACCGTGAAAGGAAGGCGCTCTGATGTCATGTTCCTTCGTCACTTGAACTTTATTACAACAAGTGATACAAAGCCACGCTAATGCATCTCAGTAAAATGCGTGATGTTATTATATGACTTTGTCGGAGATTGGGCGCGAAGAACAAAGGGCCTTCTTACATCAATTAGTCTTCGTCCAGTTTAGAAACATGTAATCATTTTGTTAAATATTGGTTGGCTTAAATTTGTTTAAGCTTTAGTACATCTTTGTTTTATTTTTTTTTTCTCAGAGATGTATTTATGGCAATTTAAATAAAACACTGAAAAGTGTAGAAGAATGTGTTCATTCTCTTGTTAAGGCTTTCGTTCGTTAAGCTGTTTTAAATTAAAATGAAGAAAAATTCCTTAAAATCATTATAAAGCCTGAACACTTTTATCGCAGACGCACCCACACATGATTGCTAACAACAAGTTGTTTTCGTTTAAGCCATTAGTACTGATTGTTGAAATTCGTTTTTTATTTTGAGTTAAATAAACTACGTGATATGCATTTAATCAGAATCATGTTGGTGGTTCGTATTCTGTATAAAAACGCTGGTCAGCAGCTTGAACACACAGTATTTCTTCTCTTCTGCTCCTCTTTTTAAACCGATTTAAACGGACAATAACAAGCATTTCCAAGATAATGCAATAAGGTTCAAAATTATGCATTCATAAGTGTCACTTGATATAGATAATAAAATAAATTCAAATTATACAACAAGTCTCCTCCCTCTTCTTTTTCTTAATAAAGAAAAAAAAAATGGGTCGAAAAACGTTTTATGCCGCCAATGGAAATTCTCTTGTGTTAAACAGATTTATTTATGTTAGCACATGAAAATATTTAAATTCTGAAATGCTTCAAGCCAATTGTGATTAAATTTTTTATCTCAACTTTATTGATTTCACCCAAAACTATTACCAAAAACATTTTCTTTTATTCCAAACACTTAAATCAATCTTAAGACATACAAATATTTTTGTCACTTCAACGACTTTGATAAGAATTTTGTTTTTTTTTTTTTAATTTACTATAACGATACCCAAGTGTTGTGAACGAAGTAATTTTTTAGAAAGAAAAACTTTCTTAAACTGAGTTGAAAAAAAGTAGAGCATTGAAAACAAGTTACATATAGTCATATAAATTCAAAAAGGGAGTAACTTACAAAATGTAATGTAATGCAATTATATAAAATCCATCTACCCACAATATTTTTATTTGAGTATGCTCAAATATATCAAATTTATTAATGAAATTCAAAAGACTACTCAGAACAAAATGCACTAAAACTTATAATATGTTTTGCTTTTTCTGTAAGATATTTTAAATGTAACTTACGCCTTTTTTGAATTTATATGACGACATGTCCAAAACGAGCATAACATTGGCAAACAGTAGTATCTTTTCAAATAATACTTTTTAAGGAATTTTTACAAATATTGCTTTTTGCAAAAAACCTCTCAATAAAATAAGCTTTTAAAAGCAGCGTTTAAGAATAAATCCCATTCAAATACGGAAAGTTTACTTTGCAAAATCTTAACTTAGCTGAAAGAGAAAGAAAACTTTCCGTGTGTAAAAGGGAGTGAAAGTAGCTTTATACGAGTACAAGTTCGCTTTTAAGTGCATTTTGAAAAAAGTACCTTTCCGAAAAAGAAGTTTTTAAGGTAGCTTATCAAAATATATCAGTATTAGCTTACTTTGCTGGTCATCCCTGAAACTCCGCGCCAGTTTTTAAGTCAAAAAATATTATGTGTATCGAAAATCGATTTGACAAGAAATTACAATACAATTAAATAAAAATTTTCGACAAATGTATCTCTCAAAGCATTTGAAAGATTATGCACAAAATTGCGGCATCACTTTTCAAGTCTACAAATATAAAAATCAGTGAATGAGATACTTATGTACATATCCACACATATTCACACATAGTCACACATACATACACACATTCATAGACATACACGCATATACATGCGTACTTCCAAAAGGAAACCTTCGCGAAAATAGTCAGAGTCGACTCGCTGGACCAAAAAACGTCGAAATATGGTGAAAACTCGATTTAAAAAAAGTGCGGTAAAACAGTGACGTCATAAAGCGGGAAATTAAAAAATTCATTTAAAATAGCGTTTTAGAAGATTAATAAAAAAAAATTACTTTTTACAAAAATTACGAGTACTTTTTAGAACGAGGAACAGTGCGTTAAAATAACAGAAAAAGGATTTCTTTAAAATTTCTTAAAAAATATTTATTTATTTATTTAACAAATACTTTACAAAGTAAATTTGCAAAGTATTGTTGCACAAATATGGGCGGGGTAGCTAGACCATATGCCCAAGATGTTATTAACAGTTTTTTAAAAAGGCTTTGTGACTGACTGTACACGACCTATGCCTTCACATAGGAAGTAGCAACGTGGTTGTTAAAGAAATTCCACAAAAGAACCGCAAGAATATACGGTTATCCGTGGCAGATCAGTCAACCAGCGCGAGTGAGACGCAAAACTCTCAAAGGCCAATAAACAACAGTGGCCTGGTTGCACTTAAGAGATAATTGCCAACGACGCTTGATGTTGACTCGCCCAGAGCTGCTTAACGACGATCCCCCAAAAAAATATACTTTAAAAAATTACAAAAAAAAATTATTTTTAAAAATATATTTAAAAAAATTACATTTGCAAAAAAGTACTTCCCAAAAAGTTCTTTAAAAAAATATTAAACAAAAATTAAAAAATTGCCTTTTAAATAACAAACAATTAAGCAAAATTCACTAGTAAATGCCTTTTAGAAATTTATATATTTTAAATAATTACCATTAAAAAAGTACCCTTGACAAAAGTAAATTTTCAAAAAAAATTATTTTTTAAAAAATCTTTTTTAAAAGAATCTCGTGCAAAAAATAACCTTTTAAAAAGTGCCATTTAAAAAGCCACTTTTTAAAAGAAGTACCTCTTTAACACACTTCCAAAAAGAGTATAAACTAGAATTGAAAGGCATCAAAACACTCCCGCTTATTCTGTAACCATCTTTCGGCGTCACGTCAATACAAACAATACCCGTTATCGTGTTTGGCGTATTTCAACTGTTACTACGACGTTTTTGTAATAGATTAAAGAACACCGCAACATTTGTTCTTTAATCTAGGACGAAACTGTCGTAGTCGAAGTTGAAATACGCCAACCACGATTACGACTAATAAAAAAAATGTGCTTGTCTCGGCAAAATTTCATCCCATTGACATTATGTTCCTATTCCCCAAACACTGGAAATTAGCATGAACCTGTATTGTATTGACGTGACGTCGACAGAAAGCGGCAGGATTAAGGGGATTATGTATCGAAATTGAAAAATGAACGAACCTCCTTGAAGATTTTTTACTAACAAAAACGTACCTTTATAAATATTTAGCCGCGATATTGATATTGACAAAAAATTTACTTTGCTGCCACTCGAGAGGGGTTGCTTGCAATTTAAAACTTTCCAGAAAAATTATTAATTTTTGATGAGAAATAACGTAAGGAACCTAAAGTGAGATATTGCATTTCAAAGAGTTAAACCGTTAGATATATCGAGCCATAACCTCCAAAAAAACTTAACCCACAGATTTTGTGGACCTCGTTTTTTTTTTGACGAAAATCGATTATTTACGATAACAAATAATCGATTTTGGTCAAAAAACCAAATTCGAAAATTATGTCGCTGAATATTTTTTTGGCGGTTATGGCACGATATGTAGCTTTAGGTGCTGACGAATGATCAAATGTCCGGATCCAGCATATCTATATCTACATATATACATACACACACACACACATATATATATATATATATATATATATATATATATATAGAATGAAATTTCTACCTTGATTGAAAAATCTCCAATCAAATCACACGACTATTTAATAATTATTAAATTAAATGAATTTAATTTAATAGTTGATACAAAGATGGACATCTCTGCAGTATACTCTCTACATATTTGAACTTACGTATCCAACTATGTATGTACATACATATTTATGCAAATTGTACGTATGTATGTATGTATGTATGTATATAAAAACAAAACTTCTATTATTACAAATAAAACTGAATAATAAGGGTTTCCTTGAGGTCATCCACCTCACCTCACCACTCGTAATAAAAGTTAAACAAAATCATTTTAAGAAAAATGTATAAATTATCAAGTTTAAATCGTCTCAACTTACCATCAGAGATGTGTAGAGGGGTAATGTTTGTGGTCCCAGTATATACAAAATAAATTCCATACGCGTGCAATTAAAGTTTGGATTATCTGGATGACAGTCGTCATAATTATTATTATCATCGGCTAATTTTGGACTTTCTCCCATGAGATCAGTGGTAAATAAGTATGCTGCAGCGGAGGTGAACAATGTCGGATTGGCGGTAGTGTTGTGGCTGTTGTCGGAATTAATGTTTGTGGCATCATTGGGTGTTGTGGGATATGTAAAATTTGAATAAGTGGCGGCAAGTAATGGATTGATATAATCTATATTAGTGTCGGTGGGCACAAGTGGGGTGTGAATTGAGGCGTTGGTTTCATTATTAAAACTGGTGGTTAAATTGCTGGCGATTGTTGCTATTGTAGTTGTCAGCCATTGTGCGGCATAGTCGACAACAAGCGCTGTTGTATTTACTACAAAATCTTGTAGCAATATAGAGGAATTATAATCACTTGGTGTAGCAAATGGTGACAAAAGAAGACTATCATTGTACGAGTATGTGTTGTCATTTTGATTAACATTTTGTTTTAAGTTTGTGCTAGCGGACGTTTCAGTTAAATTATTCGCATCAAGCATTTCAATCATATTTTGCTAAATTTATTGTTTTTCGATATTCCACGAAGGTTTTGTATTTATTTATGTTGCGTTAGGTCAAATTATAATGTTTCACTTATACATTTTATTTCCAAATCATAAAGTTTAACGGAAAATCATGTGGTTTTGTATGTAAAAAGTTGTGCCTTTAGTTGTTCAAATGTTCGAAATTTTCTGAAAAGAAATTTGAAAACGTTACAATTATAAATTTGCTAAGTTGTAATTATCTTGAGAAAGTATTAATCCCATTGCCAACTTATCCCGATATTATATAAATTTTTTATTCTCCATTTACTAAAAATTAAAATGAACTCGTTGCAAGTGGCCCATTAATTTGAAACACACAGAGAAAACAGTGCCTAATAAACATCTCATAAAATATGGGTTTTTTTTCAAGAAGGAAATCTTATTAGTTTAATAAGGAAAACCTTTTTGAAAACATCAAGAAGCAATCTTGTAAATTTTATGAGATTATCTTATTGATTTTTTCAAAACGGGTTTCTTCTTGTTTTTATTAGGTGACACAATAAAAAATAAACAAATTTTTTTAAGTCTTTATTCTTTGTACTTATGTATTTTCATTTAAATTCTATACCATATATGTATGTAGTTAGATGTTATTTATTTATACATACATACATATTATATTATATTCTTAATTAACTAATATTACGTTTATACGGACACTATTTGCAAATAAAAGTATTTGGAAATAAATTAACTCACTGTTTATACGGCATTGTAAATGTATAAAACTTGGTAGCACTTCTATAGAAATGTTGCTTATGTTTACAAAAAAAATTGTGTAAACGTATAAAGTAATAAATAATCATTTGATTTTATTGCCATTATTTTCTTCTATCAATGGTTTTTTGTGCAATATTTATAATTTTTTTGTTTTTTATTAGCAAACATTTGTAAGTGTGGCAACCTCAAACATTTTATTTGCAAATAGTGCGTTAAGGCTCAGTTAGCCGACTGTAACGCAATGTAACTGTAATGTAGGAAACAGCTGATCGATATTTTTATATGAAAATTGGGTTACGTTGCATTACATCTTTATAACCATTTTCATTAATTTTCACATAACAATATCGATCAGCTGTTTCCTACCGTTGCAGTTACATTACATTACAGTCGGCTAACTGAGCCTTTAATCGTGAATACTTTTACAGTTTTATTTGCAAATAAGCCCTGCGTATAAACGTAGTATAACTCACCATACATACATATTATTACTTGAGAGCAAAGAAGTATTGAACTCTATCCAAGCAGTCTGAATAAGCATTGAAATTATTGTGCTAATACAAAAACGAAAAAGATCATGAAAAAATTTTCTGTATATTTATTTATAGATATGAAATAACAAGAAACCTAATAAAATTAAGATTTCTTTATTAAAAAAATTAAGAAGATGATTTACACATAATCATATAGAAACCTAATGAAATCAATAGGGAAACCCTTTTCCAAAAAATCAATAAGACAACCTAATGAAATCAATAAGAAATCCCTATATTATACAATTTATAAGAAAACCTGATAGAATCAAAAAGTTTTTCTCTATGGATTGTTTGTTTGGTGCCAAAAATAACGGAAATGGAGTAAAAATTTCTTCTTGATTTTATGTGGTTTTCTTCTTGATAAAATTAAGAAGATTTACCCCATAAAAATAATAAGGAATCTCTACGAAAAAATCTTCGCTTCTTTCTAGTGGGATACCCCTTAGCCTAAAAGCTTTTCATAGAGAAAATATTCTTGATTCTATTAGGATTACATTTATTTTTTAATCACACACCATGTTATTGTTTATTATTTTCGTTTAATCATCTAACTTCTGGGTAATATTGCATTGTGTAACTTTTTTATACTTTTTTATTCCAAAACTTTTATAAATTGTACTGTTAATTAGTTACACATGCACTAGATACATATACATATGTATGGAAACAAATTTCATTTGTTTTAAATAATAAAGCAAATTGCAAGCACTACATTTATTTAATTTATTACATAAAATTTACAATATATTACAAAACTTCCGTTTTCGCGTTAAATTTTACGTGCAAATTATTTTTTAATGAACACAGCGATTTCACTACAAACCCCTACACACTAGAAGAAGAAGAAGAAAACTAAAAGAAATTTAAGTTAGAAAAATTAACGTTTAATTTAAAATAAAATAGGGTGAAAATTTTCGTAAATTGAGCGCAGCCGAGTAAACGCACGAATTCGCTATTAAATGATTTAGTCAAATGGAATCTGTAAAACGTACCAGCAGTGAATGAATGGCCTGTTGCGTGTGTATGCACTAGTAGTATCAGCAGGGATGGACAATTCGGTACATTTGTAATTTCTAATATGCTTTTCTGTATGGATTCATTCACATTTTATAATTTTTAACTTTTTTTAATTATGGATGAGAGAGAGTTAAAAAATGTTGTAATTATGCATATTTTAATTTTTGTAACCTTTAAGAGATTCTTATATAAAAGTATACCTCAGTTCGACTTTTGACTCTATAATAAATTGTATGTACTACTTTCTCGTTTATCAGCTCAACGTCTTTCTTCCCTCTTTTAGATATTAGCATCAATCGAGGCATTTCAATTGTTCACTTCTCATTTATTGCAATATTGCCATAACTCAAATAATATAATTTCGAAAAAAAAACCCAAGATAAGAGTATAAAATTTATATATACAAGTTAAAGAAGCTGCAGCAGTACGAATTCTTCAGAATTATTAACTCTTTAATAGCATTTTTGTAAGTTACGATATTATTAAAGTAAATGAATGTGTTTAGCTAATATGGCGGCGACAGGCGTAATCGATTTTTAGCTTTTCGTAATGCCGTAATTTTTTTTGTCATACAAAATTTCAGGGCCAAATTATATTTAAGAATTTTGCGGAAGTATCGTAACGTTAAATACATTTTTGTGTAAATTTACAGCCTGTTTATGTAAAGCTATTTACAGACAATTGTCAGATGTTACAATATTGTCAGATCTGGCAATATGCTGACAATTTACTGGCAATCACAAATTTGTCATAAAATCTTACAATTTATTGCCAGACGGTTGTATGATAATAAATTCATCTGAAAAAATCGTCAGTCGAAAAATTGTCAGTTCACACGGTTGTTGTATGCAAAAATTGTCAGATCTGCTGTTGTGCGTTGCCAGACTCAAAGCATTTGTTAAAAATTTTTAAATATCAATCGTCCGGCATATATTGCATTACATATATTTCTTCTTTAAAATCAAGCGTGTGCGGTGTTGCCCATAGAAAGAATTCTCTTACAATGACGCCATTGTCAGATGCATAAACTTCGCACATCTGACAATATTAAAATGTATGACAACTATCTGGCAATAATTTTACAATGTGTTTATTCGATTGTAAGATGTCTGACAATTTGTTGTCAGCTGCTAGTCTTGCAATGCACTGACAATGCTTTTTCTGCCAACGATGGAGGACAAAAATTGCCAGTTCACACGGTTGTAATAAGTTTTAAGCACATTTTACTAACAATATTGTAAGATCTGCAATCGTCTGTACATAGCTTAAGACGTTGACATCAGATATCTTGACGTTTTTGTAATAGATTAAAGGAAACTTGTTCAAATTTTCTGTAATCTATTACAGAAACATCAAGTTTTCCATCGTCAACGTCTTATACAAGCAGGCTGTTAATATTTTCTATAAAATAAATCAATGAACTTTGACGCTTGGGGTTGCGTTTTACAAGATAAGACCCCTATTTATTGAAAATAATTCTTATTCATCTGTTTGCTTAGTGGTTCTAATTTTTTTTTGTGAAATTCATTTATATTAATTAAATTTTGAAGCTCATTTAATTTCGTGTAATCAGTCAATGAAGTTTTGAACTTTGCTTGAGATATTATAGTTACTTTTTGTGTCAAACAAAACATGACTTGCAAGTTGAAACAAGAGGCTAAACAACATTTAGCTCTATTAGCATTAAAAACTTCCGCTGTGCTGTATTGATTCTGAGAAAAGGTTAAAATGTGCTTTACTCCTAAACTTTAATGCCAAGCTGTCACAAAATCTGCCACTGCGTCTAGACAATGTCAAATTTTAATTAATGTACTCGTACATATGTAATTGGGTATTGGGGATCATCATTGTTTCATAACTTTTCATTAGAAAAAAATTCTTCATTTTTTCCGTTTAATTTTAAAAACATTTCAAAATCTTGAAGTTCCATGCCTGGTAAGATAATAATTAAACAAATAAATATTTAAACAATTTTAAGATAATTAATACTGCAGTAATTTCTTTTTATCTGCCTCATTTTGCTGTATCAGTACCATATTTTAGTAAACTGAATGATGCTGATGAAATGTGAAATAGAATAAATAAATCTCAAAGCAGACGTGAAGGTAAACGTAGTTAAAATATAATTTAAAGCGTAATTAAAAATAGCTAAAATGCCATTACTTTTTAACAATAACAAAAAATATGTGTTTAAACAGACAATTTCACGAAACGGGATGTCATCGCGTAATCGCGTTTTTATATGGTTTTGCATGAGCTTGAGAATTTTTGCCAGATACAAAACGCTTTCTGTGCTGATTTAAGTTTGGCTGTTAAAATCGACATTTGGAGCTGGAAACGTTGTCAGTGTTGCTAACTCATCACTTAATGCTGTAGTAAAGCGATTTTTATAATTTCTTTTTATTTTTAGCGCTTTTTTCGTGGTATAAAAAGGAGGCGACATTATCTTTTATTATACACTTCAAACGCATCAACTTTTGTCGATAAACTTTTAATACAGCTGGTAGAAAAAATGAGATATTTGTATTTCCTTGTCCGTCTTTTTTGTGAACCAGGGCTTGCTATTTCTTTCATTCAATTCTATAACAGAAGTGTCATAAGGGTTTTAATAGTAATACTAACATACACACTTGGAAGCTTTTTTCCTTGATTGACACATCACTCATTTACTCAAAGAACGTCATAAGTCAAAAAATTAAATTGGAAATAGTGATTGTGTAAAAATTTCATACAAATATCTTGTTTACTCAGCTCTTGAGAGGAAAATTAAATTTTTTTCCCGATTAAGTGGTGTGTACATTGAAAACTTCAAACTCGTTTTCTGGCAAACTAGTTTTTTTGAGTTATGACGTTGCTTGAGTAAACGAGCGACATGTAAAATTAATTCATTGATTCATTATTTCGAAAATTTCATTACATTAATTTAATTAGAAATAGAAAAATATAAGCTCCTCACATGTAAACGTGGGCATTCGTAAGTAATGTCAAGTACACGTCTGGCACACATGCGTAACCACTGACTACTAATGAAAAACTGTTTGATTAACCCGCAGTTTTTAACTTAATATTTAAGTACGTATTTAGCTAATTTTTATTAAAACTTAAGTTTTATTTAAATAGGGTTTCAGTTTTTCAGTGTGAAAATGTGTTTGGTATTTAATTGTGATAAAAGTATGGTAGCACTATTAAATTGCGTATATATTTGTAATAAAAGTACGGTACCACTATTAAATGTCAAAAAATATAAACAACTTTTTCACTTAACAGCTGCAAAATGAAAATGGTTTGGTCTATTTCTTATTGTACGTGGACGCCGCAAAATTTGTCTTCTTAATCTTGCACAGAATGCTGCATCATTCATATCTTCTGCATCTGAATTCATTGTTTTAGTTGATATTAATAATAACACAATCACAATCACGAGTTTATTTATTGTATATTTTTATAAAATAATGAAAAAGTTCAATGTGCAATTTTCATAATTTGCAGAACTGTCAAAATCATATGGTAGTATGAAAAACTTAAGTTTCACTTAAATGGATGGGGTCGGCGATTTAAGTCATATTTAAATAGGATCTGTAAAAATGAATTGTTTACTTAAATGGAACTTAAGTTTAAAACCCGTTTAATTTTTAAGTTAAAAATTGCGCATAAGACATGTATGAGTATTTATTGATTTAAACAGTTTCCAATCACGTTGGGTTCTATAAAATTATTTATTAGTTATGTATGAAACTTTAAATACGTGTCTGAATCAAACAGTTTTTCATTAGTAAGTAGTGGTTACGTTTTTTGGGCAAATGTATGTGCCATATGTGTAATCGGCATAAGTTTTTATTTTCCTAACTTTCATCTATTTTCCTGTGAGACAAACTAGCACCACACATCAATCAGATTTGCAGTTTTATATCAAATGCATTTTTCTTCTAAAACATTAGACTTGCATATCGCTCATTTACTTCAACAACGTCATAACTCAAACAAATTAGTTTTACAGAAAACTAGTTTAAAGTTTTCAACTTGCACACAACATAATGGAAAAAAATTATTCTCTCAAGAATTGAGTACCTACGAGTATACGAAGTATTTGTATCAAAATATATGAATAACGTCACGAGGATTAATTCTGCATTATTGTTACACAAAAATCTAATTTTTTGAGTTATGATGTTGTTGCAATAAATTACATTCATAAAATTACATTTCACAATAGCCCAATTCACAATATTGTGCAATTGGTCTTGCGTCGTAGCATGTGCAAAGTGGTATAGTATACGAGTATTGATACTCACCACTTAACAATTCTTAGTGGTGAGTATCAATATACTATACCATTTTGCGCATGCCATAATGAAAGACTATTTGCACAAGTCTGTGAATAGGGCTAATGTTCATATGTAACACAAAATGCACAGGCAGCATCAAAGACATCAAGAAAAAAATCCTTTTTAAAATTATCCGCAGTAACTGAGTGTAATGGCAGAGTAGACAAAATGATTCTTTTTTTAATGTGTTTTCAAGCATTCTTGACTTCAAAACTATTTGATAAAAATTTCGTTATCTCTTAATCAACGAATTAAAATATGTATAAATATAAAGTGCTGAAATAAATGTTTTTTTTTTTTAATTATAACTGCAGTCATAATAAAAACAAATGAAGTAATTTATCTTAAAATAAAAAGCAAATATTATTTCAAAGAAAAAGCACACAAAATGAATAATTAAATTTAGCAAAACTATCAGATGAGCAGATCTAGCACAAATCTATATATACATTTTTATATTAAAGATTAACGTTACTGACTGACTGACTGACTGACATAAGTATCATCGCTGGAGAGAGCTGAAATTTGATGTATAGATCCACTAAGAAGGCATTCTTGGAAATTCGAATTCTAAGGGGGTAAACAAGGGTAAAATCGGTATCTTTATAGCTCGGAAAATACGATAGATAAAATTAAAATTCTAAGAACATAAGAATGTTGGTAAAAAAAAAGCCGACACATGTTTGGTACTTTTTCGGTATGTGTACTTTTAGGGATTAAGAGGGGGTAAAACTGAATTTTGATACCTTTCTTACACTCGATACATCTTCTAAAGTATTGAACCTAGCAGAAAGCTTCATGTTGCGTTCTTTTCTACTGGATAGAATCTCGAGTCCCTTGGCACTTTCTGAAAATGTGCACTTATAAAGGGTAAAGCAGTATCCGTTTTCGGACCCTTTTAAAGGTACATATGGCATACATGTAAGTAGAAGCGGAGATAATAAAATGTATGGTTTTTGAATGGTCCAACCAAAGAAGAAGATAATACGTGTGGTGTGCTGAGTAGGACAGCAGGTTCGTCTTGTTCGGGGTCTGTATATGTAGATGGTTTCCCTATAGTCCCTTGTTCAGTTTATACCTCTGACAGGGAGACCAGCTCAATTAGCAGGCGCTCAAAAGAGGTGCCAAAAGACGTGAGACAATAAGATAAAATAAAGCTGAAGTTGTAAATTAAAGTCTAACGGCCTAATTCATAAAAAATATTTTAGGTTTATTACAGGTTTATTTGACAAATTTTCCATAGTAATTTATTTATGAAAATTCTTCTGCTTATATACTATTTTACTTGTTTACTTGTATCGAGTGATTTCTGAATCACTCAATGTTCTTAAGTTACACTTAAATTACAAATATACGTTTAACTTGAAACATGTGTCAATACATTTGAGTTGAATACTTAAGGATAACATGTGTCAACATTATGCAAAAGAACAATAGTCTTTGACACACTTCAACTTGTGTTACCCAATCGTTTTTATTTGCAGTCACCCTACAAAGTTGAAGTTGGTGAGTATACACTTTGCATATGGTATGACCATATGGGTAAGGTACCCTACATACGGAAAACGATGCTAAAAATTTTAAATTCTGGAGAATTTGTGTTTGATATTATTAACTGATGTAGTGTATTCTTGAAGATTGGCATTTTTAATATTAATTTGGTACCGTTGAAAAAAAAAAAATATATCTTTTTAATATTCTTTCTAGAAAAAGCACTTTTTTGAAAGTTAAATTTTTAAAAATATATAATTTTTTAAAACACAATTTTTGAAAATGCACTTTTGGGATATGAAAATTTTTGTATTGGGTACTTTTTGAGAAATTTACCTTTTGAGAATGGTATTTTATAGAAAAGTACTTAAAAAAGGCATTTACGTAAAAATATGATTTAAGAAAAACGGCACTTTTTTAAAAGGCACACATACTTTATTGGAAAAGTACTTTTAAGCAAAAAAAAAGTTTTTGAAAATAAACGGCTTTTCAGATGAGATACTTTTTTGCAACGGTATTTTATTGAAAAATATACTTTCTGTAAAAAGTGGTTTTCGAAACGGGTACTTTTTCAAAAAAAAAAAACAAACTTTTTTGAAAAATCTACTTTTCGGAAAAGGTACTTTTTGAAGAAAAAAAAAAAACGTTTCGCAAACGTTTGTTGATTTATTTGCTCATTATAATTAAACACATAAATATGTTTATGGTTAAATGATTTAAGTGTACGCTTCGCTGGTAGTCCGTGTTGTAGTCCAGCAGTCGAAGAGACGCGGGTTCGACTTCTGTCGGAGACTTTAAGCATTTCTGCAGACCAGATAAAGTTGCTTTGCACCGTTTTAATACACATACACACCAAATAAAAGATCTAGAACATATAATACCATACAGTGAATTTAGAAAAAATTAAATTAAAAAAAAACCATTCAGTGACCTCTACTACGTACTATACTGGCGAGTAATATAGTTCACGACAGAGTGCAGTTCAATTGGCGAAAACTAAACTCAAACTGTTTGCTGGTAGCAGGTATAGAAATAAATTTATAATTACACTGCGCTAGTTCAAAAATTTAACAAGCGAGGCACCTGGTGGGTAAACCTAATTTTAGGTTAGCTCTGGTTTAAAAAATAATTAAGATTGAAAACTTGGCTAAAAGAAAAAAAAAGTATAGCAAATTTTAATTTAAAGAAGTTAAAAAAATTCGCCCCAAAAATTTTTATAGTGCATGTAAATAAATTTATGAAATTTGTAACTCATCTCATTTGGCAGGCCTCCAAATTTAGAGCAAGCAAACACGTTTACTACCTCAGCCATAACAAAACTCACACAACAAACAATAGTTGGTTATTTCAATATGTAGTAGTTGTGGTTGAAGTCTACTAGACGTGCTTAATTAACACAAAAAGAAAACAAACTTTTTTAAATTCGTATTGATTTTAACACACGTCAAATAAAAATTTAACAATTTAACAGTAAAAGAGTTCATTCAACCCAATGGCAACAACAAACTTTTATTGACAGTAAAATTAACCACCAAAATTGGTTAGACTAACTTTCGTTGCTTTTGTTGTAACTTTTCGAAAGAAAAAAATGATGGCAGATGTATGAGAACTTATATTTTCCACAGATATAACTGTGCTTAAAAGCGATAACAGCATAAGTCGACTTAAGACAAAATCCAAATGTCTCTTTCTAAAAAAATTAAATTTTTGGTGCATTCGGTGATACAGCAATTTTTACTTTACCAAAAATTGATTTTAAAATCCACATTTTTTATTTTCGAGAAAACTATGTTTTTCGACTTACGCTATTATCACTTGTGAACACAGAAATCTACATATTTCAGCAGAATTCTGGAAAATTCTTCAGTTCCGCGGGCTTGAAACGATCAAACAAAATTAATTAAAACTATACTTAAGCTGACTTTATATTATTAAATTTTTCGTGAAATTGTCAAATGAAACGTTTTTTATTTGTCAGCAGAGGGTGTGGAGAAAAAAACCAAATACAAAAAGTTCATCTTACTTTATTTTTTTTTATGACACTCTCTTATTTAGCGTTCCTGTAAGCAAATAGAAAATAGAAAATTTCATGAAAAATTTCGTTCTGTAAATTCGGTCAATTGTTTTATAACACTTTAAACATTTACGTAAAATATTATGCTATTAAACCATTAAATTTAGTCGTTTATAAAAATTAAATAAAAACAGCAGCAATAAACACAAATTCTTTTATGTTTAGTATTTTATCCTCATAAGTCCTCAAACAAACAGAAGATTTAATTATAAAGATTTGACAACCTTTAAAATGCTCTTTTTAACTTTTTGTTTTAAACTAACAAGTCTTTTTCACTGGAAGATATAGAAATGTTGCAGATACAAATATCTACATGCATTTATGAAAAACATGATACAAAATTTTAATTAACACAAAATCAGTATGAATTCTTAGAAAACAGTCATTTAAAAAAGATAGCAAGGAAATATTAAATCTTTGAAAGAAAACTTCAATTTAGAAAATATTGACTACATGACTCAATTCAATAATAAAGAGTCATTCATAAATCATATTGTTTGTGCACAAGGATAATAACACTTATACACGTACACGTGAAGTAAAGCAAACAGCAAACAGCAAACAAACACCTGCAGAGTCAGACAAAATGACATAAAAATCTTTTTAAAAATATTGAGTTTCAACATGTTGGACTGCATGTTTATTTTCATTTTGAATCTCTTTACAAAATGAAAAAAAAATGAATTTAGTAATAAAAAATGTTTATAAAGCTTTAGATATGACAAATTTACTAAATTCGGAATTTTAAGTTGCATAGTTTGCTTATGGAATTGCTGGTATTTTTTTTTTTTTTTTTTTTGATTTGCAAAGTTTGATTTTTTATTGTTTTAATCTGATAGGAGAATCCAATTCAATGAAAATTAATTGAAAAAGAGAACCTCCTGCAAGGACACTTCAATAAAAAATTAATTTGAAGCCAATCACTGCATCTTATTGACTTTGCGAAAAAAATTTTATTTGCTGGGCATCAGTTCGGACAGTAATTATAAAATTCAGACAGCCTGGATTAGCTAAGTCTCATGAGTACGTAGACTATCGTACAAAGCGTGAGAATATTTATAAGATCTCTTAGAAAGTTATAGTAATACGTTTACCTATTTATGTGTACATATGTATAGTGCGAGTAGGTATGTACTGGCACAATCCTCTTTAAAATTTATGTACAGATATTTCACATTTTTTGCTTATCACACAACTACTAGTTTGTCCTATATCGATTGATTGTGTTAGTCCTTGACAAGTTTTAAGAACCCCACATTTGCAAAAATTTCGTGACTTTCTTTTGCTGCTTTGCTTTTTAAGTTATTACTATATTTATATGCTCATTTTATTTAACTTTGCGTTTCACATAAGCATTTCAAATATTTATGTCAAATGCAGCGTAAGAGCGTTGAGCATAAACCTTGTGGTGGCCTTGGAAAAGCTATAAAAAAATATACGAACATAAACATATTCCTTTAGTTCATTGTTTAAATAATTATTTATGCTTTCTTTGTTTCGGTTAACATCTCTTAACACTTTTATGCCATAAAAACAAGACTTAATCATTTCAACCGAAGAGAAACGTTTACTGCTACGAATATTTTTCAGTCCGTTTAAACATCTGGGGTTGCATGAGTGCTTTGTTACTTTTTATTTGTTTTCAATGGCTTTTAGATTATCGAGGACTAAATAAAAGAAAATGAACATAAGATGGTCTTACTTCAGTAAATAAATCATTTATGATGTTGGTAAATAAAATGGCAAGGAAAAAAAGTTAACACCTGCAAGTCACACACACACATAAATATTCAAATAGTGCACTGCTCGGCAGTTATGGGATGTGTTCCCATTAGCACAGTTCGAAGTTCAAATTGGATCGACAAGCTGTATAATTGTACTCGTAACATCTATTAACTGAGAAACAGAATTCTTGCAAGCTTTCTGCAACTTTAAAATTCAACAGAAAACCTAAATCAGTCGAATAGAGAAAAGGAGCTCGCCGCTGCAGCAGAAACTCGCTTTGATAATTTGCTGAAACCTGTTTCACACAGGTCAGGTTTTCTCTTGCTCAATATTTTTTATTATTTTATACTGAGAAAGAATAACACAGTTATTTAAATGGTATATATTACTTAAGGGCTGTTCAGACTATTATACTTTGTATTAATACATGCCACAAATTCAAATAATAAGTGCAAGTGCGATATAGTGAATGAAAAATAAATAATACGACAAAAATTTGACATCAAATAAGACTTGACAACTTAGTTAGTTTTTATTATTTATTATTCGAAATTCATTTGTTTCTATATTTATTATTTGATCAGGCTAAAGTTTGTATCGCTTTGTAAGCCAAATTACATGTGATAATTATTAAGGAACAAATAACACCAAAGTTAATTAAAAAAAGAAAAGAGGTGTCTTAGGACACCCGGATGTAGCTATGCTGCTTGATTGTATAAAACACACTTAATGTGTTAAATAACAATGCAATAAAATTATATTATATGATGATGTTAAATTCTCTGCAAATATTTCAAAACGTTGCCATTTATTTCCCATTATTTTCTATTCTAGCGGCGTACGATTAATGTATTGTTTGAGGCCGGCGGCGGCTGTTTGCCAGTTTACAGCCGATCGACTGTTTTCTCTGGTTTCTGCTCATGTGCAAAAACAAAACAAAAATAAATTGAGCAATCGTTCTCATTGTTTTTGTTTCTCTCACTTCAAACAACTAAACAAAATAAAATCAAACAATTTGTTTCATTTATTTTCGTACTTTGCTTTTAAGTACAAAGAAATCAAAACAGAAATAAATTTATAACTGTAATAGTGTCGATTATTTTTGTTACGAAAATCAGGTCCTAACTCCTGTATCGACCCATAAATAGCATAGCTACAATATTCTGATAAACACTTAGTAGAACGGAACAACCGGCTGTTTTCGAAGGTCACTACACCTTCATCAGCAGCATTTTTGGTTTGGCAGAGTTCTAAAAGAATGAAGTTTTCCTCTAACTCTTCCTGCACCACCTTCTTCTCTATCACAATCCCTTTCCTAAACAAGGTAACACCTAGTAATAGTAGTAGGCGTTAATTGCCTGAATGTTACCTTCTCTTAAAAAAAAAACTTTTGAATGGAGTAATGCCAAGAGTGCCGATTTAATAGGAGCATGACCGAAAATGGCGCTCCATCTGTAACTATGGGTGGTATAAGTATTAAGGAATTGGAAGATCAGTGTGATGTTCGGTGGACTGATCACATCTTTCAAATCTCAAAAGAAGCATTCGAGTGCCTAAGTTTTTTTGAAAAGGTGTAAGAGATAAATCACTCCATCTGATCTCATTATTATTTATACCGCCAATATTCGTCCGAAAATGGAATACAACTCTAAACTCTCTCTCTCTCTATCTTGCTCTCTTTATTGACTCATTGTAGTGTCGGCGCAAGAAGTTGTTCATTTCGTTGTTCTATCGGAATTACAATGGAAGGAAACTTGTTTCTGTAACCTGCACATCTAATCGATTGGCCAATGAGCACAAAGTATACGGAGACGTCACCACACGGAAAATAAGTGTATTTTTCTATTTCTCTCGCTTTCCCTGAAATTTTATGGGCTGGTTTGTTTTGTTACTTCTTCTATATACTACAATAACAAACACACTATATTTGTCTCTTTTTTCCACGAATTTAAAAAAAAAACCTGATTCCTGCTTTGTTTGCCTGTCACTTTTTACACTTCTGTATAAATTCTGTGCAATTAGTCGCACTACATTTTACAGAGAAAACTAGACTTTTAGCCTTGCTGTTCGTATGTGGAATAAATTAACTGCAGAGTTCTTTCCTGTAACTTTTCTATCACGTTCAAAGCGAATGTCCACAGACACTACTCCCTCTATCCTACTCCCGCAAACCTATTTCCTTAGTTCTAGCACAAAACATTGCATAAGTAGAGGACATCCTTTTATTGTTGGTCCTATTAAAAAAAAACTTTCTGATAAACCGAAAGAAAAATGAACAAAAATGAATGAATAAGTAAATGGAAATTTTACACAAAAAAGTGTTTGAAAAATTTTCAACAAGTGCAATGAAATGAAACTTTCCTATTTGATTGTACAAATTGATTGAAAAATGATTTGTTTGTAGACGTTGTTTTTGTTCTTTATTTGATTTATTAATGCCGGTGTCTGCTCAGGAATTCAGTTGGTAGCAGAGACTGTTCACGGATTTCGTTGGAAACTTATTATTCTTGCTGCTGGGGTTTATTTTTCTTCAATCCATTTTTTTGAAGTCGTAAAATTTTTTCCATTATGTTATTAAATCCTGTACATCTACTTATGTTTTCCTTTCTCAATATTTTACAAAACCATTAAATCACTTTTTTTATTTTTATTTTTAAATAAAGCAATAGTCTTTCATAAGTTATATCCTCCAGGCAAAATTATGTACATACACATGTACAAAATTATGTACACACAAAATTACGAGTATATGTATGTATGTCCAGTTATTTAGATTATTTTTATTTTAATAATAAAGAAGATGGCCAAGCCATCTGTTCAGTAAGCACTCGTAAATAAAGAAAACTGTCCATGTCCACTTGAACTGCCAATAAAGCCCAATCAAAAATAATTAGGTAACTATCCTCGACAAAAGTATTTCTTGCAAAAGTTAATATACTCGTATATATATTTATAAAAGGTGCCTTTACGTTTTATGAAAGATGCTTGTTGAAAAAATTTACTTTTAACACAAGAGAAACGTTTAACATAAAGTACTTTTTCCCAAAGATGCTTTTTATAAAAGGTCCTTTTTACAAATGAAATCGTTTTATAAAAGGTACTTTTAAAGTAAGTATTTTTTTTTTTATCAAAATGTATATTTTATAAAAGATTCCTTTTACAAAATGTACGTTTTCAAAGATACTGTTTTCACAAAAGGTACTTTCTGTAAAAGAAACTATTTGCTAAAAGTACTATTTAAAAAAGACAGTTTCCACAAAAGGTACTTTTAATAAATATACTTTTTAACTTTTAGTTATTTTTAATAATAAATAAATAAGATAAATAATCACTAAAGTAACTTTTTATAAAATGTAACTTTTTATGAAAGGAACTTTTTTAAATAGTACGTTTTATAAAGGGTGATTTTTTAGTAGCTTTCTTTTTGGCAACACTGTGATTAGCAACTCAGCTGTTTTAACATGTTCAGTTACAAATGAACAACCCTTAAATTTTATTATCAAAATTCATGCTCGGTTAAGAAAGTGCATGCGTGTAGTGTTTTTTTTTTCGTGACACGAACACGCACGACTCAACACGAAGTGTTCGTGTCAGAAAATCTGTTTTCGTACGAGTTCGGGTCGTATCGTGTTGAGCGAAATTGACACGACAAACACGAAACGATTTTTGGTGTTAAAATATGTATGCATGAATTTCCAGTCAAGAAAAAATTTAATAATTTGTATCGTCGTTTGGGTGATGATGAGGGTAGTACAAGCTAACCTTCATCACTCAAAGGCAGCCTCGGCTGCAGCGCTCCTCAAAATGAGTAAAGGAAGAGAGGAGCTACTGTTGGTCCAAGAACCCTGGGTACACAAGGGCAAGGTTTGCGGACTGGGCATGAAAGGCTTTAAGCTCTTTCATACACACAGGTCAGGTAATATAAGATCCTGCATAGTTGCTAAAAGCAACCTAAACATCTTCATCCTATCTGATTTTAGTGATGAAGACACAACAGCCGTAATATGGGAGACTGGAAACACCACCATCGTCTTAGTTTCCAGCTAAATGGCGCACGACCTCGAATCACCTCCACCTAAGGTTCGAGAAGTAGCAGATATGGCAAAGCGTAGAGGCCTGCCGATAATTAATGGAGCGGATGCAAACGCCCATCACATTGTTTGGGGAAGCTCGGACACTAACGCAAGGGGTGAGTCTTTACTTGATTTTATTCTTTGCAGTAACCTAAATGTAGCTAATATTGGGTCAGAACCCACCTTTATAACAGCTAACAGAAAGGAAGTTCTGGATATAACTCTTGTTAGCTCCAGACAATCTAATTGGATTAGGGGATGGAGAGTCTCAGAAGACTGCTCCTACTCGGATCATAGGTATATTGAGTTTACAATAGGAATTCAGTCAGAAAGGGCTGTGCCCAGAATAAATAGGAGGAAAACGAACTGGGAAGTGCATCGTAGCACCCTAACAGATCTTCTTCCGGAACCCCCAGTCATACAAGACAAGCAGGGTATAATCAACGCTGTAGGTATACTAACAAGCGTAATAAGTTTTGCGATATCAGAATCTTGCAGACCAAACGTCTACACTGGTAGGGCAAAACCACCTTGGTGGAGCCCCGAAATTGCAGGGGCCCGTGCAGAATCTAGAAGACTTTTTAATGAGGCGAAGAACTTAGGAACATGGTCGGCCTACAAGGCCTCTGTGAACCGTTTTAAAAATTTGATAAGGAACGCAAAGCGTAAGTCTTGGAAGTCCTTTTGTAGCAGCGTTGAAAGCGCCTCGGACGCCAGTAGACTTCGTAAAGTGCTTTCGAAAACGCCCACGGTGCCGGGTTTAATTAAGAAACCTTGTGGCCAGTGGACTATAAGCGCACGTGAAACCCTTGAGGTTCTCATGGAAGCACATTTTCCTGGTTGCTCAGTCTATGAAGATAGGGCAGAATCCGACTTGGAAACCAGCGCTGAATTGGTGCAGGTGCCCATTAGTAGGGACAGGCTTATCTGGGCTATAAACAGTTTTAGTCCTTTTAAGTCACCTGGCCCGGATGGCATCATTCCGGCTGATTTGCAGAGGAATGTGGACCTACTGATACCTTGGCTAATCAGGATATATATGGCATGCATAAAGTGGGCATATATTCCAAAGCCATGGAGGATGTGTACTGTCGTTTTTATTCCAAAAGGAGGCAGAGCATCGCACACCACAGCGAAAGATTTTAGACCCATTAGTCTTTCATCCTTCCTCTTAAAAATATTGGAAAGGTTGGTTGATCTTCATCTCAGAATGACAATCGAACCTGATCGTATATCAGCATCTCAGCATGCATATACTAAGGGTAAATCAGTTGAGACTGCGTTACACACTCTTGTTGGTTCTATAGAGAAATCTCTGGATCAAAAGGAGTACACGCTGGTAGCCTTTCTTGACATAGAAGGCGCATTTAACAATGTGAAACCAGAAACCATTATAATGGCTATGGCGAGACTGAACATACATCAGTCAATAATTAAACTGGTTCGGAGAATTCTTATTTACAGAACTATCTCATCCAACCTAGGGCAAGCTTCGATTAAAAGAATAGCAAATAGAGGTACTCCACAAGGAGGAGTTCTATCTCCACTACTGTGGAACCTTGCTTTAAACTCCCTTCTAAGGGAACTTGAAGATAAGATGTTCAAGTGCGTAGCATACGCAGATGACATCGCAGTATTGGTATCGGGTAAACATCTACATACCTTATCTCAGAGATTACAGGAGGCACTAGGTACCATTAGTAGATGGAGTGTCAATAGTGGCCTGAATGTAAATCCGTTGAAAACGGATCTTGTAGTTTTCTCGAGAAGATACAAGATTCCGCAATTCCAACTTCCAAGGTTAAATGGAATGGAACTTAAGTTGTCTGATTGTGCCAAATATCTTGGTATATATCTGGACTCCAAACTCTCATGGCAACGAAATGTCCAGGAAAGGGCAAACAAGGCTGCCATTGCTTTGTATGTATGTAAGAAGGCAATAGGGACTACATGGGGCTTAAGCCCTTGCAATTCCAAATGGCTCTTCAATACAGTGATCAAGCCAATATTAACATATGGCGCGTTAGTATGGTGGCCCGCAGTGCATAAGGCCATCCATCGTGGAACCATTGAAAGGATTCTAAGATCTGCAGCCCTTGCTATTACGGGTGCACCACGGACCACTCCCTCCAAGGCGCTCTTCGTGATGATGCACTGGCTGCCAGGGGATCTCATGGTAAAGCAAATTGCTATGAACTCTGTAACTAGATTACAGTCGGCAAATGCGTGGAAAAAGCTGACTTGCGGTCATTCTATAATAGGAGATCAGTTGAATGATCTACCGGCCAATATAGACTACCGATCACCCATACCTCTGCCTGACAATAGATTCAAATCTAACACATCGGGCGCATCCAACTCGTCTATAGGGGCAGAGGGGGATGTGCTCGAGGTGTATACGGACGGATCGAAGTCACACAGGGGCGTGGGTGGGGGAATCTTTATTCCTCGCTTTCAAAAGAGGATAAGCTTCAAGCTGGACAGTAGGTGTAGTATACTACAGGCTGAAATCTCAGCGATAAGTAGAGCGGTTAAATGGTTGAGGTATTATAGGATATACAACTGGGATATCCGTATATTCACGGACAGCAAAGCTGCCATTAAAAACATTGCGGGCGTCTTTACGACATCGAATCTGGTATATGACTGCCGAATCTCTCTTAACAAACTGGGAATGCATGCTGACCTGGAGCTACAATGGATTCCAGGACATGCGAATAGTGTTGGTAACAATATTGCGGATGAGCTGGCTAAGGCTGGAGCTCAAATGCAGGATGAGGACATTGATAGGTTAGTAGGTGTTCCGATGAATTGCTGTAAAATGCAAATACAGCAGAACCTTTTCAGGGTTGCACAGGCTAGATGGTTACATGAGGTCACATGCTCAACCTCTAGAATGACATGGCCCTGTTATGATATGAGGAGGTCCGCAATATTGGTGAGGATTCCAAGAGGACAACTTCGTAATTTGGTCGCAGTCCTTACAGGACATTGCTACATAGGCATACATGCTGGTAGATTGAATCTACCTTATAATGATTTCTGCAGAAGCTGTCAGGACGAGGAAGAGGAGGAAACTGCTGAGCATTTTCTCTGTCATTGCCCAGCACTTGCGGAGGTGCGTTCACTCCACATGGGGGCTCCGATACTGCAAGGTTTGGAGAGTCTGTCGGAATGTGAAATCGGTAGTGTGAATTCATTCATACGCCTTTCGGGTTGGTTTCAGCTGAATACGGATAGTGTATAGGATAAATGAGGATGGGCAGCCCACCTCAATCCGCCCAGGCAGCACAACGGGACCTCTAAGGACCCAAGTGGGCTGGTTTACTATAAATCGGCAGCCTGTTATAACCTAACCTAACCTATCGTCAAACACGTAAAACGATCAAATTTGTTGATAGTGTAGGGGTCTCTTAAGCTTAAAGTTCTGAAATTAAACAAAAATATGTATGTATCTATTCGAATATAAAAAATGCTTTTTTTGCTATTCAATTTGATTTTGTGACTGTTGTGCAGTTTCGTGTTTTTTAAAAAAATTTCGCGTGCGTGTTGCACACGTGTTGGACATCTTGGCATTAGTGTTCGTGTCGGGGTCAAAATTTACATGAAATCATCTTTAAACATTGTATTAAGGAAATAAATAAAGATTTCATAAATTTCTTTAAATTTAATGAGTTTTTTTTCTTCAACGCCGAAAGCTCTTAAAAATCACCGCTTATAAGTTAGTTTTTGATAAAAGTACTTTTAGCAAAAGTAAATTTTATAAAAAAAAAAGATACTTTTTTAAAAAGTACGTTTTACACCAGACAGTTTTTATTAAAAGTGTTTTTTCAAAAACTACTCTTAATAAAACTTACGTTTTTTTCTTCTAAAGCTTGTTATTGCAAAATTTAGTTTTTGCTAAAGGTGCTTTTTATAAAAGGTGTTTTAAAATAAAAGGTACTTTTTAAAAAAATTAAATTTTTAATAAAGGTATTTTTTAACAGGTACTTTTTATTACTTTTTTTTAGATGTATAAAAAGAACTTTCCGCAAAAGGTACTTTTTAAAAGGTACTATTCATTACTTTTTATTAGATGTATAAAAAGTACTTTTTATAAAAGGTACTTTTTATAAAAGGTACTTTTTATAAAAGGTACTTTTTATAAAAGGTAATTCTTGTTAAAGGTACTTTTTATAATAAGTACTTTTTTAAAAAATTTACTTTTTTTTATAAAAGGTTCTTTTGAATGAAGGTACTTTTTATAAAAAGTACTTTTTATTAAAGGTTCGCTTTACAAAAGATACGGTTTATAAAAGATACTTTTGATAGATGATAATTTTAATAAAATTTGTTTTTTAAATTACTGTTTACAAAAAGTAGTTAATTTCATTTTTCTACAATTATCTTTAGTAAAATACTAAAGATAATTTTTATAAAAAGCACCTTTTATGAAAATTTTTTTGTATAAGGTACTTTTTATAATATGTAGTCTATGTAAAAAGCACTTTTCACAAAAAGATAAAGATACTTTAAAAAATAAATTTTACAAAAACTACTTTTTACAGGAGGTACGTTTTACAAAAAGTAGTTTTTACAAAAAGTACATTTTTCAAAGTGTATAAATATAAATTTTAATAAAATAGTACGTTTTACAAAGAGTAATTTACAAAGACTACTTCCTGCAGAATTTACTTTTATGAAAAAACCTTAATGAAATCATTGGTTTTATTTTTTCAAATAATAGCAAACATTTTAGCACACAGCGACTGATGATTCAACAGAAGTTTGCAATTTAGTTCTAATTAGTCACAGTAATCAAACAAACTGACATGAATGTGATATACGAACATATTATTCTTTCCAAAACTCTGGCTGCCATTAGTAATTGTTTTTTGTTTAACTTTTGTATGCAGTTGCATTCCTCTATATGCAGAGTAATCCCAGAGCACTGCGATTATTAATATTTGCTTGTGTCTCATACTCGCACATTCTAAATTGCAAAATCGATAAAACCATAACGATAATGTCGATATGTATAATAATTTATTTTGATAGCAAACGAAAATGATACTAATAATTACAGATTTATATATGTAATGATCTTTGGAATTAAATTATTAAAAATAATCTTATTTTGAATAGAAATTCATAGATAAATAAAAGCATATCGCCACCTAAAATGCAAAATCACGTAACATTACTTTCCATAAGTTTATAGGAGCAGCAAAAAATTTCATAAAATGGAAACTTCTAGAGATATTAAGACAAAATTTTTAAGTCATTCGTGTATCAAGGTAAGCTTAGTGTTATGTGCCTTACGTTATTGTGAATTGTGGTTTTCGCAAACAAAATAACGTATCATCATCATTTCTTAACTACGAGGTGTGTTCAAAAAGTATCGTGAATTTTGAATTATGTTGGTACTCATGTCTCTCACTTATGCCGACAATTTCTGCCATTTTGAATGTTCAGTTAATTGTTGACAGCTGCTTTGCTTGCACGTGTTTTGGCTCGTCTTCGATTTTTGCCTTGTTTCGTGCGGCAGCTTCCATTGAGATGATTGAGCTTTGGTTTCCACGTCATAACCATAAACCCACGATTCGTCACCAGTTATGACCCTCTGGAGCAAATTTCGGTCGTCGTGGACCACAGTGCGAAAACGCACTGTAAATCCCAACATTGTTTCACAACAATTTTTGCGTAAATCAAAGTCACTTACTTTCAGTTCTTGAACGATTTGAATTTTAAAAGGATGGAACTTCAGATCCTTTTTTAAAATTTCATGAATAATCGCTCTTGGAAGTCCCAGTGAGGCTGTTCTTTTCCGTATTGAAAGTCGCGGATTTTCACGTAAACTGCTTTCAACCAGTTCAATGTTTTCGGGAGTCCTTGAAGATCGACTGGGCCCTGGCAGTGGGACATTCACAGCCGAAGCAGTTGCGCTGAATCTCTGCACCCACGAACGAATTAAATTTACACTCGGTCCATCACGTATTCGCCGAATACCGAATTTTGAACAAAATTGTCGACGAGCAATTACATTAGAATCATTACTCTTAAAAACTGTCTCCACAGCGAACGCGCGATGCTCACGCGACCACTGCGACATCGTGTCTAACAAATCCGCACAATCGATAATTCCAACGGCGCCAGTGGGAGTTAAAGGAACATATGTGCATGTATATAATTAATTGTTTAAAACAAACTATAAGGAAGGTTCAGTCCTTAAGTCGTACATTTTCTGTCATAAAATTAACACGTGAGTTTAAGCACAAGTTCAAACAGTTTTACCACACAAAACTAAAGGAGGAAATATTTGCTTAGCGCTCCCCTGGGTGTGCATGCACAGTGTTTCCTAATAATGTTTGCTTACAAAAGCAACATCAATATTTCTATTGGAAAATTAAGTTGAATTATTTTTAAAGAGCTAAATTTGTCTTGGCGTTTTACTTTCACGGGAAATTATTTGCTGCGACTTATGCCGAGTACACACTATGACATTTTGTGACATCGCAATAGTGTGTACTAGTGGCAACGTTTATCATATTCCGATATTTTTCGGTTTTTGGCATTGCTTTCCATATAAAAAACATAATGTGAACGGCGTTAATTACATTTTGAAAATGACACCACAAAATGACAGCACAAGAAATGTCAGCTTTACATTCTTGTTTAACTTTTTTTGTAAAGCTTTTTCTCCGGACGCAAAAGCGATTATTAAACTTAAAGTTGGTTTAACAAACGAATTTTGTATGGCAAAACTGGTTTTAACGCATGCTTTAACTTTAACACTAATTTTTTCATAGGAGGGTTTTGTCTTTAAAATATATTGAAATATGTATATACATACATATCGAGCCATAACCGCCAAAAAATCGATTATTTACGATCGAAAATGATCGATTTTTATCAAAAAAATTAAGTTTGAAAATTATGCCGTTTAAGTTTTTTTTTTGGCGGTTATGGCACGATATGTATATGCAAAGAAAATAGTGTCGTAGCTTAATCCACAGCTGATGAAGGTTGTAATGAGAATTTTAATTTATTTTTTTTTATTTTTTAAATATAAAATTATTTTGTCGCAAATAATTTTTTTTAAGTGTCACACAGACTATTATAAATACAAGTATAAAGACTTTCATCACATTTTACGAGAAAGAAAGCTGACGACATTTGTTTCGATTGTCTAAAAATCTAAAAACACAACTAAAAAGCAATCAGCTGTTGAGGATTAACATGCCTCCATTAATTGTTGACTTCCGGCGGCAGAGCAGTTTCATGCAAGCTGTGGTCGTGTCGCCCTTTGAAAATAGGCGCCGGTGAAAGAAGTCAATTTCAATTTAGATGATATGACTTAAATGACATGTGGTTTCAACATGATGACGCTACGTGCTACACAGTGATCTGAGAGCTTGGTCATCTCACGTGAAAGTGACGCGAACTGGCCACCGAGATCGTGCGATTTGACTCCGTAAGACTTTTTATTGTGGCTATAGGTTTTCTTCGGTTGCAGGTCTTTGGAAATAAGCCACCAAGCCCTCATAACCTATGCCATCTGTCAAATTCAGCCTGCTTTATGCACCAGTCATGGAAAATTTAGCAGAAGCCGCAGCACACATAATTGCGTCGATAGGCTTTTCAATGATATCTCACACCTATATTGTTATATTTATATTTAAAGATAAGAAGCGTTTAATGACAGACCCGTTATTTACCTTTCTAACTTATTTCGAATTGGACTCTTATTATTTTCGAAGCCGTTCCAATTTTTGTTAGAATTATTATTTCTTAAGAAATGTATTTTTCTTCCGACCAGGTTTTCTTTAATTTGGAACCATTTTCTAGCATCCCTAAGTCAAATTTGGTTCATAGGCGTACCAGTATTTAATTCAAGTCAACACTGAAGATATCAAAAAATAGCCGAAACCGATATTACATGGGATGACGGAAAATCGTTGCAAATTATTTCTTATATTTGGGCAAAGGCTTGTATTAACGTTCCTCTTTCATAATTTTAGCCACTGCTGGACAATTTTTCATGAATTTTTTTTAGCATTTTTTTAAAAGGTAATCAATCAAGTTTTTGGTGCCGCAAAATAGCTAAACGAAAGCAAATCACAGCAACTTGTATTATGTTGTTCTGGACTTGCTCCATTTGCAAGGGACAATGTAACAAAGGACAATTTGCCATAGTAATTTAAAATGCAAATTTATTTAAAAATAAGTTAAAGTTTCTCCGAAATAATAATTATATGCAATGTTGTGTTACTTACATGTTTGGAAATGATCTGAAAAGAGATTAGAAGAATTACTTTCCTTAAAACACATACGAGTATATAAGACAACAAACATGTTAATTTCAATAAGGCCATCAATCATTTCAAAACAGATTAACATGTCTATCATTCGCTTTTCAAGGAACTATGCATGTCATCGCATTGTAAACAACATGAAAGAATCAAACACCTTAAGTTGTGACTTCTGAGAGTGACGCCATTTAAATAAATAAATTGATTATTAAAGGGTTACATTGAATATTTTCTTTATTAATATTATTATACAATAAATTATTATTGACCCAATGGCTGTGCTGGCTAGCGGGCTAGATGGTAAAATGTAACGTCTGTTACTTAATGAAATATATCACAATTTACCACAACAACAATAAAAAAAAAAAAAAACAAATAGAAAATCGTTTTCGCTTAATTGATTTTCACCTGAAAAGAAAGTAAGAATGACTAGCGCAAAAAATTAATTAAGTTCTTTCCCACAAACTAATAGAAATAGAAATTCTTTGTGGAAGGGCGGACGGACGGCAAAGTATTAAAAAAGTTTCACAAAAACACCTTATTAAATAAAGTTCATGCAGTAGTTGTATGCAAGTGGTGTTTTAAGTTACAAGCATATTCAAAAGAATCTTTAGTGACACGTTTGTGCAAAAACTCCCTTAAAGTATGCAGTACAGAAAGAGTGAAGCATTATTAGAAAACAAATACCGGCAAACATCTGACTGACATTGCAAAACAGGATCTTAAAAAGCAGAGTATGAAAATAATGAAAATATTTTGCAAATGTTTCCTGCAAAGCCAAGAACTTTTAGAAATCCTTTGTCAGCGACAAAGAGCGCAAACAACACAATTGAATTTTCACTCGCATGTTTGTTTGGATATGTATATCGCTACAGTTGTGCACTTGGAAACGAAACAAACAAGGAACGTTTTTTTTACATTTCGTTCTCATTGCTATTACAGGCTAAGTAATAATATATGTAACGGAAAGAAAAAAATATACATATCGCACACTAATAAATCACAAACAGCCACAATTCAAAATTATCAAAATGATTTTGTTTTTTTTTATAAACCAGTTAATTGAACAAATCTATAACGAACGCAATAATTTCTTTTGCAAAACAGTCGTCTTAAAGAATATAAAATACCGTTATGATTTTTTTTATGTTACATACTTGCGTCATTTGTAGAGTATCAACAATTGTTTGCCACTGCTTAGCATATGAAATTGTTTGAGTTGTGACTGTTTGTGATTTAGTGTGCGATACGTACATTTAATAAACGAAAAAACTGTATAAGCTGTCTTATAAAATTGCTCAAAAATAATAGTTATACATACATACGAGTACAGGAAGCACGCTAACACTCGTATATTTCACAACTCTGTTTAATGAGTTTTATATCAAAACGATGCAGTTTTGTTTGCATTGTTCACGTTAGGTTAGGTTCGGAAGGGTAGTGCATTGTGATTCCCTTCTGTTAACCATTTGTACCCTGAAGAGCCCCCATTTATCTGTCATTAAACCACTGAATTCCCATGAAGCCGCTCATGTTCACATTTAGCGATACTACTAATGCTTTCAAGGAAACGTCTGCTCAGCCATTTAAGTTTATGGCCAATGGCAGATAATATGTTCAATGTTTTCGGGTTCTTCATCATCCCCGCACATTCTACAGAAACCTGTAGTGCTAATTTCCCAAATGCTGTTGCCACAGTTTTACCACTTTGTAAATTTTCCAAAATTTTCATTTCAAAAAAAAATTTCAACGATTGCAATGGCAAAGAAAGTCAAGGTGAAAACTAACCCTCTTGCTTCCGCTACGATGTCAGTCTGTCCATCACAGGCAAGAGCTACGGACCTGAAATTTTCACAGAATATGTACAACAACAAATGACAGCTAAAAATTAAAGGGTGTTCTAAAGCGAGCAATGCAACATGTTGAAATCCTAATGCAATATACAGACAATTATATACATATAGACACTTGCAATTTTCAAAATTAGTGTATTTTTATGCAGATTGCAGCAATTAATACTGAAATTTAAAAATCAAAATTAAAGGGTGTTCTATCAGTTAATGTAATTTTGACACCTTTCTGTATCTTAGAAACAGTAAGAGTCAAACTCTTCAAGTTTTCACAAATGCTAAAACTAAAAAATTCCAAATATAAATAAATCGCCAAAAACCGAAAAAAATCGCTATAGCTGAATAAAACGTTTAAATTAAAAAAAGTCCATAAAACGTATAAAAGCGCAAAAACTAAAAAGAAGCGCCAAGATAAAAAAAAAATCGCCAAAATTAAAAAAAATCGCGAAAAAAAACCGAAAAAAACGCTACAACTGAAACAAATCACTAAAAACGAAAACAAATGCTAAAACTAAAATAAAGTCCCAAAAACGTAAAAAAGCGCAAAACCTAAGAAGAAGCGCTAAGATCAAGAAGAATCTCCAAAATTAAAAAATCGCCAAAAACCCGATAAAAACGCTACAACTGAAACAAATCACTAAAAACGAAAACAAATGCTAAAACTAAAATAAAGTCCCAAAAACGTAAAAAAGCGCAAAACCTAAGAAGAAGCGCTAAGATCAAGAAGAATCTCCAAAATTAAAAAATCGCCAAAAACCCGATAAAAACGCTACAACTGAAACAAATCACTAAAAATTAAAACAAACGCCAAAACTAAAAAAAGTCTCAAAAACATAAAAAAGCGCAAGAACTAAGAAGAAGCACCAAAATTAAAAAAATTGCCAAAAACCTTAAAAAAAATCGCTACAACTGAAAGAGGCAAACTCTTCAAGTTTTCAAAAATGCTAAAACAAAAAAATTCCAAATATAAATAAATCGCAAAAAACCGAAAAAAATCGCTATAGCTGAATAAAACGCTTAAATTAAAAAAAGTCCATAAAACGTATAAAAGCGCAAAACCTAAGAAGAAGCGCTAAGATCAAGTAGAATCGCCAAAATTAAAAAAAATCGCCAAAATCCTAAAAAGAAATCGCTACAACTGAAACAAATCGCCAAAAATGAACACAAACGCAAAAACTAAAAAAAGTCCCAAAACATAAAAAAGCGCAAAACCTAATAAGAAGCGCCAAGACTAAAAGATTAAAAAAATCGTCAAAAACCAAAAAGTTAACCGGGTACTCAATCTTTTTTTTTTTAAGTCTATACCAGGTAAGCTATACGATCATATAGGCTAAAGTTCGTATAACATTATGTGTAGTGTCCGTACGGAACCCTTCGTAAGCGAATCCAAGTCGCACTTTACTGAATTTATTCACAGATTATCTTTACCGTTACTCCGTTGCATTGTTTAAACATCAAATTATCCAAAATTATGCATCCTATCGCCGTCAAAATACAAAGAGTCAGCCAATGAAAACACGTTGGAATTAACAAAATGTCGAAAGTAATTGATAAAAAAAAAACGAAAATATAATGTTAATTATCATTATTTTTGATAAGCTAAAAAATTTTTAACAAAAAATATTATTTGTGGGTTTCCTGAAAAATTATTATTTTGTCATTTGCCGAAGTTAATCGTGGCTTTGCTTTATTTAATATTCAGTCTCTCATGTGTCTTATATTGTCAATTAAAATCTTTTACTTTTCCCTATTCTCAGAAAAATAAATATATGTTTACGATGCCACAAAAATAAAAAAAAAAATTAAGCTTTTAATTACATTTACTGCATAATTTTTTCAAAAGATTATTTTCCCAGTCGCACTTATTTACAATTTCTGCGTGTTTTTAAAACAGCAAACAACTTTTTTTTTCCCTGTACTAAAAAAGTTTTTAACAATATTTATTTATTAGAGTGATGTTCAGGTGAAATTCTGCGTTTGGCTCAAACAAGAAAAGGTAGTTTTAAGTTTGTTGCGGTTTGGGTTGTAGTAATTTTTGCACAGAGTTATACTAACTCTTGTTTTAATAATAAATGGAAATAAAAATAGATAATTTTATATACCTCGTTTTAGTTTATTTTGTTTTTGCCGACTTCAAAATAGGAAGGGGTTCTCTATTCGCCTTAAATTTTTTATACATACATACACGAGTACTCGCATGTTACTACACTAGAAATAGTGGGAGTCTGTTTATTAACATTTTAATCACAGGTGTGTTTGTTTTATTAATTTAAATTATCTGCTCAGTGTTTTTTTTTCTTGTTTTTGCTAAATTCTTAATTACATTTAACATTCACATTAAAACAATCTGAAGAACTTATTTTTAAACAATTCTTTGCGTATAAAATTTTAGCAATTGTTTTTGTTTGCCAAGAGTATTTTTTTTAATTTTGGTTATATTTAAATTTATTTCACTGAAAACTCATTAGTTCAACGTCAGCTGATGAGTTGGGTAAAAAACCACTTATTCATTAGTAAAATTACATATCGCGCATTTGCTTCGCGGGCGTTTAAAGTTTTCAATCTAAATAGTAACAATTTGGGGCCTAATTTAGTCAGTCATTAGTAAATTAGAATGATAACTATTGTTTGACTAATGCCTCATACTCACAGTGTATTATTGTTTAACTACAGTTCTTAACATGAGCAAATAATGGTAACCCTATCAAACTATTAAGTTTAAGTATTGGCAGCTCTGCTATGGCATATGGTTTTTGTTTACATTTGTTATATTAGTTCTTAAAAATGTATAAAGGTAGAGGTCCATAGCACGCTTTTTGCGCGTTACGCTTTCTATGCATCTGTCAAAAAAGTAGAATCAATGTAATAGTATGTGACAAGTTACATTGCAAAAAGCGCAGAACGCGTAGGCGCGTTCAAAGCACAAAGTAGGTCTATTTTCTACTTTTGTACGCGTTACAAGCACCATGAAAGAAAGTCAGCTGTTCTTGAATGCTAAAGATGTTAAATAATACTTTATTTCTTACGTTATCGATAAATATTATTTTGCCGCGGATAATTTTTTTCTTTTTTTTTCAATAAAAAAAATTTCTAGTAAAAAAAACTTGTTTAATAAAATATGTGAATATTTTCACTAATGCGATGTATTTTAATTAACTTTTCACCACACTTTTCTCAGTAACAAATTTTGCATATTAGTCATCGATTACTTTTACGTACTGAGTGTCATCTCCGCTAAATCTGTATTAATTAGCTGCTTAGAAAAGTTATTGCTTAAGCCAATAATGTGCATACATTTATATGTAATTTTCAATTTACTTACATTAAAGTCAACAACAGCCGACAATCTGCTGCAATAGCCCTGGCCGAGTTCTTCTCAAGACTATCTTTTAAAATGCTGAATAAATAGTCAAAGACATCTGCAGACATTCTTGTCGCGGTTCGAAATTGCTCAGGGTCAGAAGTTTTAATTTTTTAAATGTGGCTTCAAAAAACCCACTTAAATTCCGTTCTAAATACAACGGCCGTACCCAAAACCTCTTCTTTTTTTGAAATTGTTCATAGGCATTTTTTGCACATAAAATTAAATATACAAACTCGACTAACTCCACAAATTCTTTTAAAAACTCGATTTCACTCTCCATTTTTTCTTTATAAGTATTTATAAACAAACGCACACAGCTGATCAAAACAAAAATAAAATGGCGCATGAAAAGCAGTGCATGTAACTCAACGCGAACAAAGTATAGAATGAAACAAGAGGATGAAACGCATATAAAGCATAACGCGCAAAAAGCGAGCTATGGACCTCTACCTTAAAACAAGTGCTCGCTCGTCTAACTTTATGGGGCAAGATATTGAACCAGTGCTGAAATTGGTTCGGCAAAACCAAAATATAATATAAAATATTCAAGAGATTTATTATTCGACATATTGTCATAATTATATTATAAGTGAAATTTATTTGCTGGTGGTTAAGCATATAGACATCGCTTAACCACCAGCAAATAAATTTCAATTATAATATAATATAAAATAAATAAAAAAAATGTGTTACAGCTAAAAACAAAGAAGATGCTTGTTGACAATGTTCATATGTGCGAAATGTGGCTAAAATTTTTCACAAAGCAACAGTACTAATAAAGTTTACAACGAATCAGCTGTTGTCTAACTATTTGTTAACCAATGACATTTTACCGGTTTAACTAATGGTAAACAAACAGCTGTGAATCAAATAATATTGGTTAAACTATTGCTATTAGCTAACTAATGACCTTGAATTTCGCCCTTAATGGTTAAATAAAATATAATTTTTCTTTTTCTAAAGGGCTGGTGAGGAGTATACAAAATATTTGTATGAACATTTTACAGGACATTTTTTATAAAGAACGTTTTAATGGTTAGAATCATGTCTGTTATATTAACAAGAACATAAAAACAATTTTTTTTATTGTTCCAAGAGATATTGATATTAAAAAAACTTTCGTCAAAACTAACAAAATTTATAAATGTCATTTAGGCATAAAACACTGTGCAACAGTGAAAAATCCACACGGTCTTGACAGAATAGGTTCGATAGTACAACCAAATGACAGTAAAGTCCTATACCCAGTTTGGCGATTTGGGTGACCAATTCTTTTTTATGGGCCTCCAAAGATTTCGAAAATCAGAGTACGCCCTCAAATAATGGTATCATCAGTTTTTGGCCAACAGCTAATTTAGACTTACTTAATATAACAATAATGTAGCTAAGAGTCCACCAAACAAATCGTATTAACATTTTACGGCAAAAAAAATAATTGCTTCGTGCATTTTTTTTTTTTTTTTTTTTTTTTTTTTTTTTGCAAAAGGGGACTTTTAATTTTTTGCTAGCAATATTTGGGAAAATTTTGTGAACATAGCAATATAATCTGAACGTGTTCAGGCAACCAGGCCCAGGTATGTGTGTGCCTTCTGCTGGCTCCAAAGTATTTACGCAACTGGCTACAAAGCGACAAATGCAGCCAGCGGCATTTGAAGTCTTATGTTCGTGTAGCCTGCTGTGGTGAATGTGCTTAATGCATAACTGGCTTTCCAAAGTGGAATTATTATTATTATTATTTATTTATTTATTTTTTTTCATTTAAAAGCATAAATCAATATATCGACTTCAACGTTAATTTTACACTGAAATATTTCAAAATTTTCTGATATCTCACTATGCAAATTATGAAACGGAGGGCTTATTTTGTAATTCGATTTGAAAAGAAAACTGTTAGAATTTGTACATTATTTACATTTCAGTTCGAAAGATTTTCCTTCCACTTGAAGTCCCTGAACAACTTTACTTTACTTTAGTGCTTCTTGTTTTTTAAATTTAAATAAAACCAAGTGCATGTGAGATATCTGCTAAGCTATATGGATTATAACCTCGTGCAAATGTCCACCGCTGATGGATGGCACGTATCTGATGTCAACAGTTTTTCATGATTCTAGCTCATCGGTCAGGTTGAATTGGATTTATACGAGTAGCATGTGTTGTGTTGGCTTCAAGGGCCGCTGTGATTTTTAGCTTATTCGCACACAACTGCAATTGAAAACAAAAAAAAAAATCCACAAGAAAAAGTTTAACGGGGTCAAAGCACACGATCCCGTTGGCCAAAATAAGTTGGTTATCATTGATCTATAGCAGCTACATCTAAACCATATGCACACTGCACGAGCTTTTACAAAAGAACTTTGTGCTTTCACAACGATCAGAGCCCAAGAGCCAATCAGATCTCGGTGACAACAATGCTAGCTGCTTACTTTTCAAAGAAACACGAACAATTTGTAAGAGCTTTCAAAGGTCTTCACCTCAAATGCAAACATTTGAGTACAAATGTGTTTTTGGACGTACAGTGCTCACCGTTGACGATGATGGCCCGGTTAATTGCGTTCTCATGAATGATGTCGTGGCCAGACGAAAATCCACAACAAACAGTGACTTTTTCGGCGCTCTGGGATCTTCTCATGTGGATTGATATCGTCCAAAATTTGACAATTCAATACTGCGAACGGAACGTTGCCCCAACAGAACACTAATTTTGATAAAACAATTTTATCACGTGTTGTTGAACGCTATATTCGTCCCTGGTGATTTGAAAAAAGGAGACTGGATAAATGACAGCCAATGTGACTTCACCAATATGACCGATATCAACTCTCAAAGTCAAAGTCCCTATTTCAAAAACCTTTAAATATGTAGTATATATATTATGAAAAATATTTGTTTTTAATAAAAAATTTTAATATTCCAAAAATATGTGCAACCTTCGCATTTGTATTTTAATAATTTTTTTTTTTTGCAAATGACAAATTTAAAAAAAAATACTTTTGCTTTTTTATTCAATTGCAATTTATATAATTAGACCCATATGTCAGGCAACAAATGAATATTGATACGTTTGTTGTAAAAAAAACAATGTGCTGGGTTGATTGATTGGTTCATTAGGTTCGTTAAGAATAAAAATACAAAAATAGCGTTGCAAATTTTTTTTAAACATTCATGATTAAACGAAATTTTAATGAATATTTAATTTCAAATAACTAAAATTTATAGTGTTTAAAGAATGAAAAATTTTTCACCGTATGATTTACGGAATTCATTTCCAGTTAAAGATAAAAGGTTATAAATAATTTATATGATATTAATTAAATTTTATTTATTAATTTATTTAAAAAAAATAAATGTCAATGGTCAAAGTTTGATAAACATAAATTCATTTGTTTTCTGTTTATTCATTCTCATAAATACAGTGCAGACTCGGTTAACACAACCCCCGATAAGCGCGACACTTCGATATCCGCAATACCCAAATTCTTAACATTGGTGACGCTGTTAACGCAACTTAAAAAAAAAGACCTCAATTAACGCAACTTTGCACACAAAGTTAAGATTCTCTCTTTCTTTTTGTTTTTCTACTTAAGTTTTTTATAAGCAAATTCAAAACTATAAACCTTTGTGCATGAAATCTTATGCTTACGTACAAAAATCATTTTTAAATACAAATGACAAAGAATTTTTGCGTGGTGCTTCTGTTCTTGAAACCAACGTAGTTTAAATTTTTTTTTTGTGAGTGGTTTGTTTAGCTGGATAGTTTGTCATTCAAGCTGGCGATTTGATTTATATCATTATTACTCATACGCTGTGGGTGTCAGTTCCCCCTGTGTATCAGTATCCAACGAAGTATGCAACAGTTTTCGTTTAAATATATTTATACGTATGAGTGATATTTAATTGCAGCCTAATGAATTACAGGGACTTTAACGGCAAGTTTTGTATGATGAACTTGGAACTTGTATTTAAAGTTCACATTAATTCTTCAGCATACATTCTGAAAAAGGACGTTACTCATTTAGGATTCAAAAATTTATTAAAAGATGGTGTGTATCTCGCATAGCTTGAAAAAGACTATCATCATACTATTGCATAATATATTTCTAATTCCGGAAAATTTTTCACATTACTGCTCATATTTAGTTAATTTAGCTATTTGTCTAACTCATATCCCAAGGTAATTTTTACCTGGAAACAAAAACGACATTTTGAAAATGTTTGTTTTTCCTCCAAATTCTAAGAATTACAATTATCTGTAGCATGCAACGTGTAGTTTCATTATAAGGTAGTGTCTATGTTGTAGGTAAATAGGAGCCTAAGCATGCAACATTTTTCCAGCTCTTGCTCAACCAAGGCCAGAATTAAATTTTTATTATTATTATTATCATTTTAGTCTTTAATTTTTAAAATAATATGTCATAAAAAAAACACAGTCGAAAATTGCACACTTTTTTCATAAAAAACATCAATCTTCAACTTGATAATAACCATCAGTACAAATTTACCTTAGAATGTGTATCTTTTACTTTATTTTATTTTATTTTTTTAAGTATATATTTAATTTAATTCTTTATTTTAATTAAATAAATTCGTTTAAAGTTAACCTTTTTTTTTAGTCGAAAACAGGCATATAAATTTTTTTCTCGGTTTTCGCAACAAACTCAGTTTTCGCAACAGCCCAAAATTTCTATTGGTTGCGTTAACCGAATCTGCACTGTGTGTACACAATAATCATCGCAGAACAGATGATGCAAAAAAAAATATTCCATGAACGTTTTTTGTTTTGTCCATTTGACAAAAAGTCGAATGAAGCAAGACCTATAAGTGTCCTGGAGAGGATCAAGTAAACTCATCAAGCACATAGTTGTGTGCGTGCTGTAGTGTTTTTTCTGCTACATGTAGGCGTTGTCGGCAGTGCTGGATGAAAATCGAAAAGTTTTTATTTTTTAACCGACTTAAAAAAAAGCAGGTTATAAATTTGCTTGTATTTTTTTTTTTGACATTGTTACTTCATAACTCTGTACATTTAAGACCTATTGCAAAAATTCTTTTTTTTTTTGTCTAAGTGGGCATAGCTTGCAATTGGTACAATTGTAAAAAAGTGGGCAGGGACAAGCCCACAATATTTTTGTTTGATTTTTTGATATTCTACTTAATTGATGGCTGCGAAACCTAGCAAACAAAATGTAATTACACAATTTTAAAGTTGAAAAATGGGCGGGGCTGCGGCCATTAAAATTTATTACTATCTTTCACGTGGTTCTACTTAACCGATTTTTAAGAAACTTACCACACATCTTGAGGTCTAAAATAGACACAATCTTCCATTTGAAAAAAATGGGCGTAGTCACGCGCATTAAAATTTAATATTTTATTTTAAGTGGTTCTACTTTAGCGATTTTTACAATACTTAACACACATCTTGAGCTCGGAAAAAACACAAGCTTACATTTAAAAAATGAACGAAATCACGCCCATTAACATTTAGTTTTGTATTTCATCTTCTTTTTAATCAACAGATGTTCAACATTGGAAAGATAAGCTACTCAAAGTAGTCGGTTACACATTGAACTGTCAAATTCCATACGTAAACAATTTTTATTTGTAGTTTGACAATTGGGCTGCACTTAGCTTATGTATAAGATGATATTAAATTATGTTGCAATGCATGCACGTGTATGCTGAGACCTTCATGAATACGCTCACGATGCTTGTGTCATGAGCATGAATACCATGGCCATGAATACGAATACTGCGCTTAAGATTCAAAGTGCCTTTTTACATTTATGATGTGATTTTCGTTTTCAAAAGCTTGGCATCACTGAACATCACTAAAAGCTTTTTTCACCCCAGTGTTGCCAGAAAATTATAATGGGAGCAATGCTAAAGCGGATAAAAGTTTCAGCTAAAATGTTCTACAGGAGAAAAATAAAAAGCTGTATTTCAAATTTATAATGGCTTTTGAGCAGATTTTTTAAAAACAGATTTTTTTTAAATATGCAAAAATGGCAACAATGTCGCACTTTCTCTCTATCTCAGTGAACGATGGTTTGCATTAAAAAACTAAGAAAAGCAATAAATAAAATTCAAATATTTTACCATAGTTCAAACATTTTGCTACAGTTACAGTAATAAATATACTTTTATATATTTTTCAAATGTCTGTTCAATCAATTTAATAGTAATAAAATTAAACAAATAATATCTGTCTTCATGATGATTGGGAATTTGCTTTCAGCAAAATGTCACGAAAGAATTTTGATAGTAAATTGTAATAAAAATTTAACATTTTATACTTTTTTAAGGCATGTTGATGCATTCTTTTTATTTTATTTGCTACTCGGAACGTAAATGAAATAAAATCAAAGTTACATAATTTATTTTTATGGAATCATGCGAATTTGCTTGTGATTTTTGAGTTTTCTCTGTTATAGTTTAAAAAGTTTCAATTGAAATTTAAAACTTGTAGGAAAAATAAAAGTTTTACTTTTGGTTATTTTGATACTTTGCCGCAGTCTAGGCTATTAGGCTATTGGTAAAAATTAAAAATTATAGAAATTAAAATTTTTGGTGAATTTATAGTTTTTGCTGAAATTGAGATTTTGCGGTAAAACTATAATATATATATATTAAACTGATATTTTGTAATTTTTAAAGTGATAAATGTATTTCAAGTAAATATTATTATTATTATTATTAAGAAACGTTTTTAGTAGATTCGAGAATTATTATTAAATTGCTCTTTTTATCCTGCCAGCACTGATGTGTGAAGTGTGTGCAAATAAAACACTTTTGTATATACTCATGTTTAGCCGAATAAATACTCAGAGTATTTGTATACTTATGTGCATAATTGTAGCTGATGCAGTGTATTAATTTTAGTTACAGTTGTTTGTACTGTGTAATTTAATAAATGTATATGAACAACGTTGTTGGTTGCTTATAGTTATGCGTATTCAGCTTAAGCCTGATGCGTAAGTTTGCGTATGAGTATGGTTTTTTACTTTTAACTGTATGCATTTTTAGTTGTTTGACGTCCGTACTTAAAGCGATAATTTTTAGGGTTTCGTACTCCCAAGGTGAAAAGAAACCCTATTATTTTCCCTACAAAAAAAACAAACAAATATATTTTAGTTAAAAATTAAAAGGTGTTCTAAAGCGAGTAACTAAAAATTTTGAAATCTTAAATGTCTATATGTAGACATTTGAAATCTTTCAAGGTAGTTTATTTTTATGCAGACTACACCTACAACACTGAATTTTTAAAGATAGAAATAAGAAATAAAGGGTGTCCTCTCAATTAATGTAATTTTAACAACTTGCTGTATCTTGGAAACCGTAAGAGGCAAGTAAACTTTTGAATTTAAAAAAAAACGCTAAAACTAAAAAAAAAATCCTAAAATTAAAAGAAATGCCAAAACGAAAAACCACCAAAATGAAAAAAAACGCTTAAATGAAAAATATCACAAAAAATAAAATAAATCGTTTTTATGCAAAAAGAAAACAACAACCAAGATAAAATCAAATATAAAAAATGCTAAAACTAAAATAAATCGCCAAAACAAGAAAAAAAACACCAAAACTTACAAAATCACAAAAAACCGAAAAAAGTCGCTAAAACGAAAAAAAAGCTTCAAAACTTGAAAAAAAAAATCGCCAAATACCCAACAAAAAGTCTACATCACGTAAGATTTTTGATTATATAGGCTTAAATTCATATAGTGTTACATGTGTAGTGTCCGTACGTACGGAATCCTTCGTTTGCGATTCAAAGTCGCACTTTAATGAATTTATTATTCTCTGATACATGCTTAAAATCAAGAAATTTTATCTTTAGCTTTACGAGTAATTTTTACAGCCCAGCAACATTGAAAACGAAAACCTTTCACTGAGTTATATTTTTTTCTACAAAAAATACCAATTTCTGCAATTAAAGCAATTAAAAATTATTTTTGTTATTAAATTTTTTCCAGTAGTATTTTAAAATTCTGATTTCAATTATTTAACGATCTCTTGGTTCATTAAAATACAAAATTACTGAAAATTCCAACTTTAAAATGTGTAAGAGAAAAGAGCAGCAAATAGGGGCAAATACAATATTTTATCATCTCATTGAAACTCGAACGTAAGTGAAGCAAGGAGTTTAAATGACCCTGCAAAAAAAAAAAAAAATAATCAAATATGGAGAAGGCATAACTAAGATTTTTAATGATGAATATAAATAAATAAATGGTATCTTATGCATATTTACGAAAACGAATAGTTTTATTTACTTGAAGTCGGAAGATCTAAGCGATGAGAGATTTCTAGCGCGGTAATTTTTCGTAATCGCAAAAAGTTTTTTTAAATGATTTATATTCATAACAGATAAAATCCAGTTTGAGAAAACAAAATGAATTTTCAGCACAAGCATGTCTGTGCTATATTTTGTTTGGCTTTCTTCTTTCGCCAAAAAAAAAAACTCACCGATTCATTTAGCGATATTATGAAGCACTTGCGTTATAGCTAGAGAGCTGAAATATGGTATGGCCGAGGTGAGTCAACGGCTAGAAAAATCCGAAAAACCGGAAATTTTAGCCATTGGGCTGGGCAACGTACACAAAGCTTAGAATTAAAAACTAAATTTTAATGGGCGTGGCCACATCAAATTTTATAAATGCAAGATAAAGTCACTCTTAGAGCGCATTATGTGAGCGAAGTCTCCTAGGAATCGGGTAAGTAGAAGCACGGGAAAAATAATATAAAATTTTAATGGGCGTGGTTTGCCCACTTTTGTCTAACACGAGATTATGTCATCACAAGAGGCCAAAGTGTGCGCCAAGTTGGGTAGCAAGCGGTACATTAAATAATAAAAATAAAAAATTAGTGGGCGTGGTTCGCCAAATTTTTTAGCAATGACACAAAATTGAAGCTTTACTTTACCCGACAAAAAAAATTGTTAAATCAATCTACAGAAGACGGAGCTAAGAAGTAACACACAAAATATATAAAAAATGCAACCGAATTAAGAATCTTTCCATTTTTTGAAGGCGGTTAGTAAAATATGCAAAATCGTGTCCATTAAAGCAATCAAGCGTCTGCCTTTATTTTCTGTCGTTACTCAAGCGGGTTGGGCTCATATGCCCGAAACTTAATATCACGAATTCAAGAACCCGAGTTCAAAATCCCCAATTTCAAAATCCGGAAATTAAAAATCCCGAATTTCAAAATCCCGAATAATTGTACAGTTATTCGGAATATTAAAATCAATAAATAAATTGTTCAGTATGTAAAGAAAAAGTTAAAATTTTTATTTTTCGGGATTATCCAAATTCGGGATTTGATATCAGGCCTTTTAAATCTAAGACTTCAAAATTCGGAATTTTAAAGTTCAGGACTTTGAGATACAGAATTCTGAAATTCGGGGTTTTGACATTTCGGAATTTTAAAATGAGGGATTTTGATACTGTCCCTACTCAAGCTTTTTCTTAAAATCTTTTAAAATCATAACAGAGGATTGATTGTTAATTATAATTTCATTTAAATTTCCTTAAGAAAAGCATTCATAAATATACAAATAAATTTACTAACATTTCATGCCACTTAATCCTAAATAACAAACAAAGTCGAAAAAGAGTTTTTTTTTGTCTTTCTCCATAACGGCCTGGCACACGATGTCGACAAGAAAGTTTCTTTCGCTTACTTATATTGAAAACAAAAACAAAGTAAGAGAATTTGTTTTTGTTTTCAATGTAAGTAAGCGAAAGAAACTTTCTTGTTGACATCGTGGGCCAGGCCGTAAATTTTTTCTTTTAGATACAAACGCTGCAGAAAAGTGAAATAGCTCTTAGTAAATGACATCAAAAAAGATTGGAATTATTTAAAAAAAAATGGAATATCTCCAATGTTTTTATGTACAAAAATAACATAAATCGTTTTGAGAAAGGGAAAATAAACTTAAGAATATGTTCAAGATTTTCTTTTAAAGTTATAAAATATTCACACAATATATTTTGTTTTTTATTTATTTAAATTGTGCTGGTATTATATTTTTTTAAGTCAAATACTTGAGTAAAAATTGCACTGTGTCCATTAAAATTTAATTATATTAAACTAAATTGTGATGTGTTAATTAAATTTCATTAGGATTTTTGGTATCCAACAGAAAATATTAAAATGGTTAATATAGGATGTTTTTTTTTCAAGCACGAGGGCGGGTCAATAAGTCCACGACTTTTTGTATGAAACAAAGGAATGACTTAAATTGCTAATAAACAAATGTACAACATACGTAAAGTATTTCTTCAGTTTAGATCATTACTTTATATTTGGGATTTCAAAACAAATTTTTTAGTAAAAAGGTAATTTGTTTTTATGCACAATACCCAATTAGTTCTCAAAAAATATAGTCTTAATTTTAGCAACTGTGTATAATCATCACGTATTACCTCTCAAGCAACTATGACTATAGCCGATTCCACAATACCAGAGCATCTCTTGTAGCGTAAAAATAAAAAGTCACATGCGTATCAAACGCATTGGCTCTCTCTCTCTTTCATGCTTATAGCCTGAGTATGATTATACTCAGGCTATGGATATTTAATCGGACCAAAAAATATACGCATGATACTTGGGATACTTATACATCATTCGTCATCGTATACATGAATGAATTAAGTTAAAAGGGAAGCACAGGACACTGCGACCAAAGTAGATCTATTGTATCCCCTACCAGGTGGTAGAGCACCTCATCTAGACCTACTCTCCTGATGAATCTCAACATTGCCAGTGGGTCTAGTGTTGGCAATTCCCAATTCTCCAATATATGCTTGCTCAATTAACTATATTTCACCGTACATATATTTTTGTTTATAAAATGCAATGGAAAATGTGTGGGTGTGTGTGTGTGGCTGTTTTGCAACGTGCTTTATGTATGTATGAGTAAATAAAATATCCCTGTGTATACGCATGTAAAGCCGATTAATACTCAGAGTATTTTGATACTCATGAGCACGAATGTGGCTCACACATTTTAGTTATAGTTGTTTGTGCTGCGTAATTTAAAAAATGTGCTTGTTGGACATGAGAGTATTTTTTATTTTCAGCTGTACGCATTCATAGCAGTTTGCGGCCAAGACTAAAAAAAGTACTTAAAACGGTGCTTTTGTCATTCTCTGCATGGTTTCCACAAACTGTCTGACTTTCAATCTTCGATAGGACAATACCATATCGTGGATTTACTTTCAATTGTTTCGGGCGTAGAGATCTCTAGTGGGCGCCCAGAACGTGCGGCAACAACCACTCTTTACTATTAAACCCTGGTTTAAGTGGTGGTTTTGTTTACACAAAATAATGAGCACACAAAATTTAGTTTTCTCTATTTTTTCTTTTCAAATCAAGCCCTGGTTTGCTATCAATGGTTGGCAACCACAAATTAAATGATAAAGAGTGTTAAAATTGTGACGTGGTCAAGTAACAGAATTGCTTGTTGACAGAAGCAGAAGTTGTTTTTTACGAATAAGTTAAGAGGCGGGAAATTAAAAAAGTGATTGTGACATCGATTTTCCTAAAGGATGGTGCTCACTATACTACACAGTCGTTCAACGTTTGAGAAAATGCAACCCTGGTCTAATGAGAGTTGTCAATGCCTTTTGAAAATATTTTTGGGTTGCACTTTTTCAAAATTCGAAGGGTTATGTAGGATAGTGAGTACCAGCCAGCCTCAAGTCATTTACTTTCAGGATCTAAACACACTGCGTTTAAAAATTTTAAATGATGGCCGTTTCTTATATTTTTTATTAAGATTCTTTAAATTCTTTATCTTATAGAAAAAAAAACTTAATCATAAATTTACAAGAAATGTATGTGGAGACTTAAGTGAGTGCAGACAACAAACAAGAAAGAATCAAATCTTAAATTTAATGACATAAATTAACATAAAAATGCTAAAATAAACAATTTTAGTTTAATTCTTAGCTTTTGTCCCTTAAATTGTATCCCTTGAAACCGCTTTTTTTTGTAATCGCTTGAAAAACAAAGACTTTATTTGTTTATGATAAATTTTTATCCATAAGAATGTTGCTTACAAAATCTTAAAAAAAAAACACTCCGCTTACATTTCCACAATCAATTTATACACATATTTTCAGACTTTTGAATTAATTTTAATTTTATTCCACAAGGGCACAGCAGATGTCTGTCATTTTATTCGTTGATAGAAATATCATTTTGTTTGTCTTTCTAGGTGTTTCAACAAAACACTCAAGATTGTTGTCATTAATTATTTAATTCCAAATGATATTTTTTTTATATTTGTGTTATATTAATAAAAGAACTTGACAGAAAGACAAGCCTCTTTAACTTTTTGTTTTCTATATTCCAATAATATATGATGAAGTTATTTATTCAGAAATGTCCACGAAACTGGAATGACAGCAGCTGTAATGGCACAGATCTGTGGTGTTCTTGATAAACAACGTAAGTAGCAAAATCCAATCCTTAAGGGCAGCAACAAAAAAAGATGGTAATATTGAAAACTAGGGACAAAGTGTAATAATTTTTAACACTTGTTTAAATCGTTATACAAAAATTTTAAAAATATTATGGTGAAAAAAAAATCTTAAAGCTGCCATTTTCGCATCTAAAGTTAAAACCATAAACAGCTGATTTTGCGTTCACACAGCAAGTTTGATAAATTCAGGTTTTAAACAACAGGTTGTCTAATGAATTTGTTCAAAATAAAATAAATCTCCTGTGGAAATCAGTTGTACTTTTTTCTACTTTTGATAACAGTTTGGAATTATTTTATATTTTGTAAATGAATATTTTAAAATGATGGAAGTACTGATACAAAGTGAAAAATTGCTTGTACATATGTATATCAAGTTATTATATACATACCTACATATAAAAAACGTAAAATAATTTTGTTAGAAGAAATGCTCGTGTGCTTAAAGCGGCAATGGATAGTTTTGCAATTGCTAATGCAATCTGGTGAGTAGCGTAAAAATGCAAAAAAAAAATTAAGTGTTCAGACATCTAAAGTTTGTGTAGAAGTGCGGAGAGCGCTTCTTCCACTTTATAGGCACTATTTCTCCTCCTGAAGGGGAAAATATACATAAAACGTTCTGCAAATGGTTTCATATTTAAGAGCAATAGGCAATATTTATGCAAATTCAATACACACACATATTATAAAGTAAAGCTTCTTTATCAGCCGGTAAAAGGAGGAGAGTTCAATGAAAATATTTTCGTTGTTTTACAAGCAAACGTTTATTTTTCTTTGAAATTTTTTGATTTTTATTGCAGCTGCATCCATTTTTAAGTTTAAAATGTTTCAATCCGCATCTATTCTTATTCATTTGAGTAAACATTCATCAGCTGCTTGCGATCATTTTAACTTGGCAGCACTGAATTTATTATATAGGGTGTTTTTTTAGAGGTATAGAACTTCGAATTGAAATAAAACACAAGAAAATCGTTTTAATGTCCATCAATTTGGCTTTATTGGAAGGATAATTTTATGCCATTAACGTTTAAATATGATTTCGGGCATGTGGCCGCCGCGGCTGGCTCGAATAAAGCCAATTCTACAGGTCCAATTTTCAACCACTTTTTCGAGCATATGGGGCCGTATGTTGGCAATAACGCCACGAATGTTGGCTTCCAAGTCCCCTAACGTTTCTGGTTTGTTGGCGTAGACGAACAAAGAAAATCACATATCCCCAAAGAAAATAATCCAATGGTGTCAAATCACACACGTAGTGCGAAAACGATCCATGGTTAACCGAATTAATTGCTCTGATGGACGATTATGTCGACCATAAAATGGACGGAGCTTGCGGTAAACTTCGCGAACTGAACCATTATTTTCGAAATAAATTTGCACGATTTGCAAGCGTTGTTCTTTTGTCAACCTGTTCATGATGAAATGGCAAACCAAACTAAATATTAATCACTTGACAGCTGACAAAATGGCCGCCAGTTAAAAAAGTGATGCCGACTTAAAGTTCTATACCTCAATAAAAAACACCCTTTAGCTAAAACTAGGTTGCATTTCATGCAACCTGCTTAAAACGAATTCAAAAACGGGTTTAAGTTGGTTTTAAAACAAAATAATTTTGTAACGTAAAACCAGTGCCCAAAACGTTACATCCGTGAACGTACAACTTCTCGTAAAAATACAATTTTCGGATTAAGCATAGTACTCTGTTTAAATTTGTGAAAAATGTTGCGCAACATTGATTTTTTCATACGAAAAATTTGACATGTAAACAATATTAACTAGCCCTTGAAACTATGCTACAATTTCGTATGTTTTGAAAAATGCCCCATGTGTTTGTTGTAAATTCCATGCGAAATAAGTGCCACCGATCTTATTTCGCATGAAAACTTAAAATGTTGAAGATACATTTCATACGTTTTTCCCAAGATAAACAGAGTACTACTTCTGCAACATTTTTTCATTAACAATTCGCGCCAATTTTTTTTATATTTATTTTGACAGCATTTCACATGAAATGTTGAACAGAGTACCAGGCTTTGTGGCATACGTGAACGTACTACTCGTATACGAAATAAGATTTGAGATTATGACAAACGTGATCGTACAACTGAACGTATCATTTTTACGAAATTTTCATACGAGTACCTAGGAATTTTAGTATAGATTTCATTAAAAAATTTAAATAAAGTAGAATTTTAATGAACAACTTATATTCTCATAGCATTATTATGTTTCTGGCACTAATTTTAATACATTGAATCCAAGACATACTCGTACATACAAATACAGGGCAATCATGAATGAAATTCCGCGAGAAATCTCCCTTTACCAATTAAAACTTTTTGTTTTCCCTATTACTTGCTGTTGTTTAAAATTCTACCCCGGGAAAAATTTCTCGCGGAATTTTGTTCATGATTGCCCTGATAAAGGTATTGGCAGAGAACATGAATGAAAAAAATTGGGCAAAGAAAAGCCGCAATGAAGCATTAATGGATACATGTTGCGAAACGAACTTTTAAAACCTTTCGCTGTATTCGACAATACCAATAGATTGCTTCGATTACTCGAAATTAAATAAAATCCAATTAAATTTTTTAATTATTTTGACAGTTCTACATCTATTGTGAATTTATTGTACTATTCAAAGTGCTGTGGAACTCAAAAACTATTGTGAATTTTAAGGAAAATTACGAACCGTTTGCAATCGTATGTCATGATGCCACTACGTTCATACGATTGACGTAGTACGTAATTGTCTTTAGTACGATTGTCGATACGATCACGCATGTGACGATTCGAGCCCAGTACTACTTGGATTCAATAACTTTTATTGCGATAATCGTATCGCTATAAAAAATACAACCAACATTTATCGACTTTGCTATTCATTGACATATTTTAACGATATTCGCTGTCGGTTGAAGTAAATAAAGCAAAATAACAAACTCAAATTCATTTAGTTTCTCTTTAATTCTTTTTTGCGCTTTTTGCTTACTTTGAGATTTTGTATGCAAGGATGCCACATGACACATACAATTAAATGTCGAGTAAGACACAGATGTACGCTATCGCAAAAAAGAAATTACGGAATCAAATTATCGTTACAGCAAACGAATAAATATATCGATAAATATTACGATTTTCGTTTCGCAAAAAGTACAGCTTTTTACAAGTAGTTTTAACGTTAAAACCAACATTTATAAAAACCATGTCAGTGTCTGAAAATACTATTAAAGAACATTTGATTTTCCTCTCAAATTTCAATTTGTACATACAATTATTTAAAAACATTAACTTGTTTTGTAAGTGAAACTACTTAAATGGAAATATATTCGACTTCTTTGTTGGTGTCTTGCTGTGTCTGGTTGAACAGACACTCATGAAGAAGAAAAAAAAAATACACAAACGTTACCACTGAAGTTGACATTAACCAGAGCGAGTCGAACGAAAGTAAGCAATATCTGCTAATCAAAAAAAAAAAGCTCATAACAAGTCAGTTTTCGGTCACAAACATTTCCTTGTCATGTCTCGCAGATCGCATATTTTTGCATAGAGTATCAGAGATATTATTTTAAATAAACGAGTAAAAAGAAACGTTAAATTTGTTTTTAATTACAATTTAAATAAGAAATAATTGTTTCTTTTAGGACAGAGAGGAAATTGTTATTTCCTGAAACAAATTAAATTGAAGCAGCGAGGCGTATAAGTGCTTCAAAATTTCTACGTATTACGAGCAATTTTCTGCATGTACACAAGGTGGATACTTAATATTATTTAGTCAAACATTAAAAAAAATTGCCTAAATAAACACAAAGAATTTGTGCAGACAATAAAAGAACATTTCATAATTATAAAATGAAATTGTTGGCTATAATTGAAGAAGAGCGGCGTGAGTCATACGTGAATCGCAAGTAAATTTTTTCCACAGCTGCTGAAGCGTTCAAGAGGATACAAAAAAAAAAAAGAATTAGCGTTTTACTGTTTACTCTCTAATGTGAAATATTTAAAAAGTAACCAGAAAAAAATTGTTAAATAATATTAAGAACAGCTTACTTTTCCACATAAAACTACATACGATCTGCATTACTTTACAGCATTTATGTAACGAGTGCAAAGTGATTAAACAAAATAAATTATTCTCTGAGTGGCGCGGTAGTAGAGCATGTGCTTATCATGCAGATAGTTGGACGTTTTTTTTAAATTGTGTGAGCACTTGCCTTCAAAGACATCGCCATGTTAAAACACTGAGTTAAAACGCCAAAGTAGCAAGGGAATCATAGTGGGCCTACAGTTCTCCGAGTAGAAGTGCTTAGTTACCAGCCTTCCTAGCCTACCCATTTGGCCATGTCTCTTAGACATGTTAAACGATGGATATAAGAGAAAAGAAAATCGTTGAATACATATTGACGACACCTTAAATACATCATTGACGAAATTATCGAACAAATCGTCGGTTGGTTATTGATTTGCTGCAGTCATAATGTATTTTGAATATACTTTGCCGCAAACCAATAACCAACCGACGAAATGGCCGCGAAATCATGCGCGATCATAAAAGCGACAATGTCTACAACCATATCGGTTGTCGTTCATAAGATGAGTGTGAGTTCTTGAGCGACAATGTCACTCAGAACAGAACAGACTTTAATTAATATTTTTAACGCACAAATTTATTTTTTTGCTTTTATATTCTTTTTAGGCTTCCTTACAGCAAAAGTGAAAAGGAACCCGATGTCCGTCTCTTCCTTACGATGCCTGTCCATCTCGAGAACCGTAACAGCTACACAAAATATTTAAAACTTTGGCCGCTGCAATAATAAATCTATGAAATTTAAAAACTAAAGGGTGTTCTAAAGCGAGCAACGAAATATGTTGAAATTCTAATGTAATATACAGACGATTATATAAAGACACTTGAAATTTTCAAAGTTAGTGTGTGTATTTACATATATGGGGACTACACCTAAAAAAAATGGAATTAAAAAAATTTTAAATTAAAGGGTATTCTATCAGTTAATGTTTATGTTTAGACAACTTGTTGTATCTTGGAAACCGTAAGAGGCAAACTCTTGAAATTTTTCAAAAACGCTGAAACTAAAAAATCCCAAATATAAAAAAAATCGTCAAAACGAAAAAATCGCCAAAAAAAAAGGAAAAAAATCGTGCAAACGTAAAAATCATCAAATACAGAAGAAATCCCCAAAAAGGAATAAACGGCCAAAAACCGCAAAAAAACTCTCGTAACGAAAAAATTAAGAAAACAAGCGCCAGAACTAAAAAAAACGCCAAAAACCAAAAAAAATCGCCGAAAACTAAAAAAACGCCAAAAACCGAAAAAATCCCATTAACGAAAAAAAAACGCCAAAACTAAATAAATCGCCTAAAACCGTAAAAAAGTTTATCCGAGTACTTCCATTTTTAACCGATTTCAAAAAAAGGAGGAGGTTATCAATTCGTCTGTATTTTTTTTTTGACATAGTTACTTCATAGCTCGGTGCATTTTAGACCGATCGTAAAAATTCTTTTTTTGTCCTCATTGTAAAAAAGTGGACGGGGACGTGTCAAACATTTTTTATATTTGATTTTATGATATTCTACTTATTTGATGGCTGCGAAACCTAGCAAACAGCTTTGGTTCTTATAATTACACAATTTAAAAGTTTAAAAAATGGGCGGGGCTGCGCCTATTAAAATATATTATTATATTTCACGTGGTTCTACCGATTTTTACGAAACTTACCACACACCTTATGCTCTAAAATAGACACAATCTTCAATTTAAAAATGGGCGGAGGAGTCACGCCCTTTAAACATTTAATATTATATTTTAAGTGGTTCTACTTTAGCGATTTTTACAAAACCTAACACACGCCCTGAGCTCTGAAAAACACACAATCCTGCATTTAAAAAATGGGCGGAGGAACGCCCATTAAAATTTGATTCTAAATTTCATGTACTTTTTAGTCAACCGATTTTTAATTTTATTTTTTTTTTTTTTGAAAGAGTCCAGTTTGGTCCCATTAGATCTATGCATTGTAGTCAATTTTGTGGCAGAATTATTTAAGAAAAATTTTCTACATCAGGTAAGATATTCGTTTGTATAGGCTAAAGTTCGTATATGCAATATGTCCGTATGGAACCCTTCATGTGCGCGTCGAGGGCGCACTTTACCGAATTTATTTCTTTTCCATTTAAATTATTGACTGACTTAGTTGGTTTCCGAACTGAGGTTGCAAGTTTATAAGTTTTTGCGTTTACCACCTTTGTCAATAAGAGGCCAACATATTAATGTGTTTGATTGAAGACAAAACACACGACTTGTCGCTCAGATTGTCATCGGTAAAGTCAAAAGTAATTGCGAACAACATGCCATACATTGTCACTTAGATTGTCGTGAACGACGATTAACTTTAAATTGTCTACTATAAAACAAATAATAAGTCGAACAAGAATCATAGATGACAATGTCGTGCAAGACAATCTGGCCAACTAGTTAATTTAACCATTTGCTAATTGACTGCACATTTTGTTTGAGAAAAGCCTACAAAGCCAATTTTTTTATAGTTTATTTTTTATTATCTAAATAAACCAAGCTTCAAAGCAATCAAAATCGACTTGAAGACGTCAAAATAGGATGAAAACTTGATTTTCAAAAATTAAGGTTAAATCAGTAACTTCCTGTACCGGCAAATTAAAAATATATATGTATAAGGAATTTTAGTGAAATTTTGTGAATTGGATCGAATTTAAAAATTTTCACATTTATTATTTTTTTTTTGCAATATATTTTTTACACAGGAAAAATTATGACATTTCTTTTAATAAACATGTTTTTGAAATTTGATGAGCATATATGTATGTATAAAGTGGGTTGTGGTCATATACCCGAAACTTAAAATCATGAATTCAAAATCCTGAATTGCAAAATCCCGAATTTCAAAATTCCGAAATTAAAAATCCCGAATTTCAGTTATTCCGGATATTAAAATCCATAAATAAATTTTTCAATCATAGTTTACATACATACATACATATGTACATTTCGCTCATTTACTGGAAGAACGTCATAACTCAAAAAACTACTTTGCCAGAAAACGAGTTTAAAGTTTTAAATTTTTTGTTTTGTTTGTAAACAAGATATTTGTATGAAATTTTTACACAATATTAATAACGATATGAAGATTAATTCTGCGTCATTAACTCAAAAATCAAACTTTTCGAGTTATGGCGTTCTTTGAGTAAATGAGCGAATAACTAAATTCGGGATTTTTAAATTTAAGATTTGAAAATTCGTAATTTAAAAGTTCGGGATTTTGACATTTCAAAATTTTAAAATTAGGGATTTTGATATTATCCCGTATATGTACAGCAAGCTTATTTTATTGAAGAAAATATTAACTTTTCATTTTATTAAATTTTTACGAATTCTGATTATTTCCGAATTCAGTAATTGAATACAAAATAAAAATTTTTCTGTCAATTTTTTTTTAACAAATTACAAGTGTTTGAATTTAAAATTATAATTTTAAATCCATCAAGAATCAAGTATAATTGATTTAAGAATTTTGCTTGTTATTAAATTAAACCTTTTAATTAAAAGTTAATTTAAATTTTCTTAAATTATATCAAGAGAAAAAAATTCTTTTTCCTTAGCAATACAAAAAAATAAAAAAATAAAGTAACTAAATAACTAAAGAAACAATCACTTACTAGGGGTTTCCATCAATATTAAAATCAATTTATAGTTGACACAGTTGACATCCATTTGCACGGTTTGTTTGAACAGCAAGACTCGTTGAAAGTATTTTTATATTTTTAACATAAATTTACAATGACATTTTCTTTTAACAATCGTGTGCATTACCGAAACAGAAAATCACATTATTGGAAATGTTATTTATGGAAAATGATGAAAAAAGATTCACGTTCACGTTCAATTTAAAAGCTATTCTGCAGCACAAAATTTATGCAATATTTATAAATAATGTAAATGCATTTAATAAGCATTTACATAATATTTGCGGATTTTGGGTCTTATTCAGAAAAAAATAATAATTTAATTAAACGTTTTGTAACGTTTAACAAAAAAAAATGTTCATACAAAATTTGTTTTGTAAACCAAAATTATTTTTTCTGAACACGGCAGTTTACATTTAAATAATTCACTTGTCACATAAACTATTTGCAACAATTAGCTTTTGACTTCAAAATTCCTTTTTTTTTTCTTAAAAATATATGTAATAAAAATAATTTCGAAATTTTCTAAAAAAAAATTTCACATAATTTTTTTATTTTCTTCAGTGAGTTGATAATAATTTTTAATAAACAATTTTTTTGGCACAAACGCTTCCTTACAGTTCGACTTTTAAAACCGTACTGTCTAGCTAACAATTTGTTCAACACATAAATTGCAGGCAGCACTTAACAAATTTTTGCTGTTTTCCCCCAAACAAAAAAGCATCAACATGGTTTTATTTACTACAATTTATGTACATACACACGCTACAACACATGCATATGCACACACAAACCCAAACATCCATTCCGTAAGTTTCCTAAGAAAAATATCCTTTTTATTTAAATTTACCATTGACTTTCATACAAATGGCGGGAAAAGTTTACCAAAGAAAAAATCCCATCTTAACGTAGGAGTATAACAGTTTTGCTGTTGTTTACAGTAAATTTTAATTTGTTGTGGGATTTTTTCTTCTTCTTCTTCTTTTCCCTTCAAATGAGAACACAAGCCACCATGTGCTTTAAGTTGTAATTTTATGAATGGGAAAAGGAGAAAAGAGAGTCTAAGAGAAAATTTACTGTTTTCTCAACTGTGAACTTGAAATTATGCATTTCCTGTTGAATATACATACGAGTAAATACTCAAACAATCATAACTCCAAAAAAACTAGTTTGCTAGAAAACTAGTTCAAAGTTTTCAGTTTCGCACAACTTAATGGAAATGGAAAATTTTATTTTTCTTTCAAGAGTTGAGAAAAAAAGATATTTTTATGAATTTTTTACACAATATGAAGTACGATATCAGGATTAATTAATGCAAATACATTTAATTTTTTGAGTTATGACGTTCTTTGAGTAAATGAGCGCTATGCATATACAATGTATGGCAATTAATTATGGCCTTGTGTGGAAAGGGTCTTTCATTAAGCACTGCATATCTTAAATTTAAATAAAACAAAGTTTATGTAACTGCAAATGTCAGCTGCAGATTACACAGAAAAAATTATTCCCAAAAATTATCAAACATTCACTGTTTTTTTTTTTTTGTTTGATAAAATGTTTATTTTTATTTTTTTGTACTGTACACAGCTTTAGCTGGTTTTTCTATATACATCTTTTTTGTATTTAATAAATAACATTACAATCATCCTTTCCCTGAAATTATGTTCGCCAATGTTGGCGTTGTTGTTGTATCAGCATGCTGTTTTCTAATTTTGTTCTCGGGAAATATATCACGCGAAAAAAATTTTTGCTTCTTATTCCCGATAAGAGCGATTAAATGGAATTTTGCTTCCGCTATTGAATACAAAATTGATTTCAAAGATTCAAGCAAATAAAATACATTTATCTTTATATAAATTCACGCTTGGTTCTTTCATATCCTGCACAAAAATATCTCAGAACAATATACATACCTACATACATACATATTGAATCGGTGAGCAACCAAAATTGTAGCTGCAGACTTTTAATTTGAACGTTTTCAAATGACCACAAGACTAAGATAATGACGGGCAGTATAACAATATATTTTGATGTGCAGGTATTGTTAGTTTTTGACCACATTGGAATGTGTTTTTTATTAAAACATTCCCTCTTCGCTTGATTTGCAATTTAATGAAACTTTATTTCTTTTGGACGAAGGACTTGCCATTAATTATATGAAGGCTTGACGTGACCTGCCATTATTTAGTGTTTATCATAAACCAAAAAAAAAAACCTTTTGCTTCAAAATATATTTCGAAATCTTGATAAGAGTCAGAAAAGAAGGAAATCCCCAGAGTCGCGCCAGCACGTTTTTCCGAAAACTAATCGAACACAATTGCTTCAGTTATTTTTTTCATCGACATTAGGGTCAATATTTATGTACTTTATATTTACTATACATTTATGTAAGTAAGTATGTACTGCCTTGGACAGTTTTATAAGATTTATAACAATGTCCATTGGGCATTCTTCCAGCACACACAAAATTAGGAGATATTGAAGTTTGGTTTTTATTACCAGTAAAAGTAAATAAATATTCACCTAAATTTACTTATAAAAATAGTCACGTGTGCTTTAAAATAACAGAGATGTGGTGACAAAAAAATACAGTACACAGAAAAAAATTTAAAATTGTTTTTTATTCTCAAATTGTTTGAACCAACAAAAAAAATTTCTATTTCGCACTTACATATTTCGAAAATCATGATATTAATTCCCGGAATAAAAATAAAAAATTTAAGAGAATTATTTTTTTTTTTTCAATTAAGGAAGTTTTCGTATTTAAGGAAAAAAACTCTAAAAAATTTATTTGTTGTGCACATCTAGATGTATTTCGTTGCTGCTCAAGCAAGTCATCAGTACATGTCAACAATAACTCAAAAAAACTTACAAAATCCAAATGTTTATAGACAATTTCTAAATAAATTATTGAGAATTACAAAACTAAAATTGTATTCATTGTGATACGCGTTAAATAAAAATAAAATATTGAAACAAAAAGTTTTTTTTTAATATATCTTTGAAGGAATTAAAAAATTTTTGGCAAATAAATTCTAAATCAATTCATGCTGGCTGGCTGAGTAATTTCGCTGCATAAAGAAACTCGAATATATATTTTTTTTTTAATTTATATAGACTATTGATTTTTGTTTCATTTAATAGATATTTTTATTTTATTGCAGGGCATTTATTTACACCTGCACAAAATCTAGCAGATTTCAATTAAAATCTTTATGAAAATTTATACCGTTTAGACGAAGTTTTTTTTTGACACATATCAAGAATTTTTGTCCAACAACTGCAACTTAGCCAATTCACACACCTATTTGTACTTAAGTCCTAGTTTACACTATGCAAGCCTTATTGCTTAGCTGATTAGTTTGAGGTAGAGAGAGGCGAGGGGAACATAAACGTTTCTTTTCCCCCTCTCTCTCTCTCTCCTAACAAACTATTCAGCTTTGCAATAAGACTTGCATAGTATAAACTAGGACAAATTGAACAAAACCATATTTGTATCACTAACTTCTACTGGATTTTAAGTAGATTTTGACAAAATGTAGTGACGAAGTAGATTTTGTTTTGTATGGGAAATCTGCTAGATTTTGCCCGAAATCTCGTAAGCACTAGATTTTGTTCAAATCTAAACGCCCTAATAAATATTTTTCATGGTTTTTAACAATAATTGATTTTAAGGGATCCACGCTGAGTGACGGATGCAAGTGTATCTTCTTAACAAAAAGTTGTTCATGACTGCCTGCAGAGCAATTGAACCGACTGTTTTAAATCATTTAAATTGGATGGTTTCGATTTATAAACTTTTTGTTTCCAGTAACCCCGCAATAAATAAATCTGCTTCAGTCAGTTCTTTAGATCGGGGTTGAGTTGCTGGAAATAATCAGAAATAATTTCTTAATCGGGCTTAAGTTCAGTATTTTCAATTCTTATTGAATTAAATATTTTTATTAATTAATGCAAGTTTCTAGAGAAGAGAATAAAATTAAACTGGACTTTATTTGATTAACGACCATTTTCACAATGTACAATTAATTAATAATAACAGGGACTTTAACGGCAAGTTTTGTATGAAGAACTTCCAGTTAAAGTTCGCGTTAACTGTTAATCATTCGTTGTGAAAAGGAGCGTAAGAAAATATTCCTGATTAAAATTCATTCTAGTTGAATTAAAATTAAAACAAAAAAATTGCGGGAAATAATTTTATTTGGACATTTTCGGTGAAACTCTGGCATAGCGGGGCTGCTTATGAGTGAACTTGCTCCATCTTATTAAAACCACAGAGAACTGAAAGCAGTTCTCTTTGGACGCAGTTTAGGAAAGGAGACTTCCTGTAGCATTTTTGAATAGCGATCTCCACGGTGATTTGGCAAAACAGACTGATTAAATGACCGCCAATGCGAGCGACAGATGCAGCTTCAACAACATCGAGCCATAACCGCCAAAAAAAGCTTAAGCGAAAATCGATTATTTACGATTGCGGATAATCGATTTTCATCAAAAAATCAGTTTCGAAAATTATGTCGCTTAAGCTTTTTTGTTTGGCGGTTATGTCACGATATGGCCGCTATTAACTGCGAAAGTTTCGAAGTCCCTATTGGAAGTTGTTATAAAAGGTGTATTAAAATTTACTAATGTTTTAGCAAACTCAAACTCATTTCATTTATTGGATAAGTGTAGAAAGAATATGTAAAAATAAACTCCACACATATTGGAAGCAGACATGATAGAATTAAATTTTTTTTATTTAATATTAATTGAGCTCTTTCCACAATTTACAACTTATCAGATTAAAGCTTAATGCCACCCAGAAACTAAATTATGCCACATAAAATGGTGGCAATAGCTCAATCAATACGATATTAAAAATTCATAATTCTGTCCTCAGATTTTTCTATTTTTCGGCTACATTTAAATTTTCGTAAATTTATATACATACGAGTACATATAATTATAATAAGATATATAGACGAAGTTTCCAGCACATTTGTATCATCAATAAATTAATTATCTTATGTAAATTATGTGGAAAATATTTTATGTGTGACCTTGCCTTGGTGCCAGATGTCTTTGGTAATTTAAATTGACAATAAAATGAAGGCAAAGATACTTAAAAAATGGTTTTGTTACGACTTAAAAAAAACATTACATTTCAAACTCGATGTTAATAAAAATAATAATAATAATAAATGGTTTTAACAACTTAAAACATAAACAAGTTCCACCAAGCTTTCTGTTGTATTTAAATATGTACTCGTATGTATACTAAATACGTACTTTTATTTAGTTTTCTATAAACAAATTCATAGAATGTCTCATACATTGGAAAACATTTTTGATGCTAACGACATCTTAAGAGGTAAAATCTGTAAAAGAAAAAATGAAAAACCGTGTTTGCTGCACTGTAGAATTCTCATTTATTTTATATTGATATTAATCGGTTTAAACTTTACACAGTTGGTTACACTATACATACTACGTTTATACTTGCACTATTTGAAATTAAAAATATTTGCAAATTACTAAACTCACTGTTTATATGGCACAGCAAAAGTACAAAAACTTGGTAACACTTCTATGTTTACAAAAAAAATAAAAAATAAATAAAAAATTGTGCAAGTGTTACTACGTTTATACGCGCACTATTTGCAAATAAAAATAAAAATATTTGCAAATAAGTTAACTCACTGTTTATACCATGATACAATTATACAACGTACTTGCAACAAAATTGCAACACCAAGAAACACACGCATTTTGTTGGTAGAAACAAACAGAATTTAGTCAAAAACAGATGTCTTTTGTTGTTAAAAATAACAATTACAGGGTAACTAAAGTACAATTGCAGACGCGGCATTCATGAATGATTATAGTCATTCAGTGTTGCCAATATGTGTGTAATATACAGAGTGTGTAATTTCTACTCACATGTGTAGGCCTATAATTAGACTCATGTATAATCTGTGTGTAATTCTACAGTTTTACAGTTTTATTTGCAAATAAGCCGTGCGTATAAACGTAGTATGTATTAAATAATAAATAATTGTTTATTTTTATTGTCATTATCAGGGATATCAAGTAACAAATATTTCCTAAATTTAAACGGAAAAAATCACACTAATAGAGAAGTGCTACGTGCACAAGGAATACACCAATATACTTAATGTTACACGGACTACATTGATTTTTATTTATTCCTCACGAAATAACAGTTCATTTTTGTTTTATATTTATTTTTTGCTCATTTACTGCGGGATATTTAGATTTAAGATTTGAACACTTATTGTTAGTTCATATTTGAAGATACAATAAATAAATATATGTAAAAAAAAGTCGATTTCGATAACGAGCTGATTCGATCACGTTTTTTTCAGTTTGGGATTATGGCATTCGATACCGAACCATACTATATCACATTGTTCGATAGAGAGTGTAAATTTGGTCCTAAGTCTTGAATTTAGGCCTATTTTTTTCTGTGCAGCAACGCACTTCATCAGCACCCAAGTCTATCTACTGGGGTAGAGATTGTTATTAACATCAGCTATTTAACGCAAATTTTTAATGAAATGGAATATGAGAAATATTTAATATTTCTTCTCTTCTTTAGAAACTCACATTAATTAATAAAAAATATTTCATTCAATAAGAATTGAAATTACTGAACTTAAGACCGACTAAGAAATTATTTCTGATTAAAATTCACTATAGTTCAACTAAACATTTAAAATTGTTTCACTTTAAACATAATTTTTAATATATTGGCTTTGCATATATAGTACTACGTACCTCGTATGTATTAAAATAAAAGCAAAAATTAAACATTTTGCAATTGAAAACGATTCCTAGAAACTAAACCAATACCACAGAGGTTAAACCGATTATACTAAAACACAAAATGCTTAATGGTGGAAAAATTTTCGATTAACTCATACACAAACTTTGCATTAGAACTGGGAAAAAAACTTTAACAAAAAGCTTTCTTTCTAATTGGAAATGAAGTAGAACCCAGCAAAATAGATTGATTAAATTAATATTGAATTTTGTTTTTCCAGCAAAAGAGAAACGGAAATGTTAAGCAAGCAATCAAGTTTACTTTTATAGTTGATTATTTGATTAGCACATTTGAGATTTACTTTAGACAAGAGCCAAACAAAAATCAATTGAAATATCGCGTGTTTTGTTAATGTCACAAAATTACAAATAATCAAATCCAAAATAGTTATTGCTTAGAATATTTGCTATTAACAAATATGTTCATACGAGTCAATCATTGGCAGTAAAAAAAAGTATAAAAGCTTCGAAACTTTAAAAAAAATCCGAAAAAAAGGGGGAAATATGAAATAAAATCAATTACATTTAAACGAAAAAATTTTACTAAAGTTCGAAAATAAAAAATAATTGATAATTAACCCCATAATTAAGCGTAGATGTCTTGATGGTGAATCATTTTCCCATATAAATAATTTTAAAGCAATGGAACCTTCAGCCACTTAAAAACAATTTACATAAATTTATTCCTTTGAATGAATATTCTCTTTCCATATGAAAATCTTTAAATTAATAAATACTTTTCTTTTTACATTTATTATGCCAAATTATTATTTTGCGTATTCAATAAAATAGTTTTTATTAAAAATACATTGAAATTTATTATTGAGAGGTTAGCCTGGATTCTATGCGCATTTCACTGTTGTTAGTAAAGACTAGCAGGGAACACTTACCCAAAAATTGCTCAGAACAACTAGAGATATACCCCTTTTAGACACGCAAAGTTTCCTTTGCAAAGTCTTAGTTCAGCTAAAAAAGAGAAAATATTTCCTCCTCCGTCTTGCACACGGCCGAATTAAGACTTTGCAAAGTAAACTTTGCGTGTCCAAAAGGGGTGATATTATGTTAAACCCTTTTTTTTTAATTTAAACCCCTTTTCAGACAGGCAAAGTTTACTTTGCAAAGTCTTAACTCAGCTGGGTGAAAGACAGAGGTAAGAATACTTTCGCTTGCTGTCTTTCTCCCAACTGAATTAAGACTTTTCAAAGTAAATTTTGCTTATCTGAACAGGGTATAAACAAATGAGAAGTTCAACTAATATCAAAGTTGAAACAAGAATTCAATAATCAATATGTTTTTTTAATTTCTAACAGCCTTTTTTGACGTGCAAAGTTTGCTTTGCAAGGTCTTAATTCAGGTGGAAAAAAGCGAAAAGAGAAAATGTTTCCTCCTCTGTCTCTAACACAGCAAATTAAGACTTTGCTTTACCATTGATACATTGGCTGACTTTTTTCAGCTCGAATTGTGGTTGTGAGAAGGTTGTGAAGAAATCAAATGTAAAAAACAACAACAGCTAATTCGTTGCTTTAGCAAGATTAGAGTGTTGCCACACAAGTATTTTTGACCGGGTGCAGTCAAGTTTATAATTAGTATATTTTTTTTGGGAATTGTTAAAAAAAATCGCCAAACAAAGCGCTTAAATGAAAAATATCACCAAAAATAAAATACATCGTTAAAATGAAAAAACAAATCAACAGAAGTAAAGAGCTCGCTAGAAACTGAAAAAAATCGCCAAAATGAAAAAAAAAACCGCTATAACTAAACAATAACCGGAAAAATCGCCAAAAATCCAAAAAAACGCCAAAAACCGAAAAAATCGCTAGAACTAAAAAACAACCGAACTAATCACCAAAAACCGAATAAATAGCCAAAACAAAAAAAACACAAGTTTTTTTAAATGTCTACACCAGGTAAGATATTCTATTATATAAACTAAAGTTCGTATATTATTAAATACATACTACAGTCGACTCCGCTTTACTGGAAATAACCAAAACCCAATTTTTTTCAGTTATCCGATTTTTTCTCTAAAACGTAGTTCGGATTACTGAAATTTGTTACAGTTAAGCGTACTCCTCGAAAATGTCTAGCCACTTGCATTGACAATATGTATAATAGAAAAATACAATAAAGTACGTAAGAGCGAAAAGGACAAATACATTTTGCCATTTAATTTTTTAACGCACAAGAATGCACAATTTTTTTTAACCTTAAGTTATGCAATCGATTTCTAATAAATAAATTTGTCATTGTTTATTTTTTCACTAAAGCGAAGTAAGTTTCATACAAAACGTAGTTGTGGGCTTGCTTTTGGTTTTCAGTAATACGATATTTTTAGTAAAGCGAAGTGAATAAGACTAGCTGCGTTTAAAATCAGTGCGGGGATTTGTATCGCTTTCAGTAATCCGATTTTTTTCAGTAAAGCGTGTTACGCTAAAGCGGATTCGACTGTACATATGTATGTATATATGTAGAGTCTGTACGGAGCCCTTCGTGCGTGTGTCAAAGTCGCACTTTACTGAATTTTTTCTTACAGATACTAAACGAAAAACAGATTAAAATTAATTTAAAAAAAAGCAAAGCACACCTTTAAAAAAAGGCATCCATGTTAACAAACAAACAAAACAAGGACCATAAAAATTATATGTATGTACGAGTATGTATGTGTACCTTCTTTGGTAAAAAATAATTGAATCAACTCCTTTCTTTATAGTGATTTAATGTTGTTTTCTTATATTTTTACTTTATCAGTCAGATTTAGGAATCCTTATGTAAAATATCGATTAAACCGCAAGTTAGCCAAAGAGATATAAAAATGTTAAAAATAAAACAAAGAAGTTTAAATTTATTGGAAATTAAAAAATAAAAACCGATGTGGGTTTTAGGCAGCTGCAAAAAAAGTTTTAGCAAATTGACACTTTTTCTAAACGATTAATCTTGCATGATTAAATTTGTTTAGGTCGTTACTAAAAATCAGGTCATCCGTACCTGCATTCAGTAACTTTTATTACGATAATCGTATCGCAATAATAATTATAATGAAAATTTATCGACTTTGCTATTCAGTGACATATTCTAACGATTTAAAATCGCACTTTTTTTATTCTAAAGATTTTTTTTATTATAAAGATTTTCAAATGTCATATCTGAAAGAAAATTATCGTGACTTTAAATACGTATCGTGAGTTTAAACATGTCTGCAGGACCATTATTAATTATAGAAATCGTACTATTTCAAATCGATTTCGATTCGATTTGCAGAATATCGGCCCTATTCTATTTTATTCGAATAAAGGAAAGTTCTATAAAAATATTTATGAAACATAAAGAAAGGGTATTATTTTACCGAATTTTCAATAAATATTCAAGGCTCAAATCCGAGGCAACGATCTGGAGTCAAATTACGGCATTCGATACGATTCGAAATTTAAAAATATTTCCATATAAACTCTATTGAAATATTTCGTAATTTCGTTCTATAACGAGTGCCGTAATTTGTTTACACAGAAAAGAACATAAACAATTTTAGATAGCAAAGAAGTTACCACAATATGAATAATTTATGAGTAAAATTTATATTTTATATAAATTTTGGCAGGAGAAACAAACACATGCACCCACTTAAAGGGAGTTTTTGTTTTGAGGTTATAAACTTTGAGTTGGTATCACTGTTTTATGTGACAACCTATTTAACAGCTGATAGTTGCCTTTCGTTAAATTTCGTGAGACATTTTATCATGGATAGACTTACTCGAGAGCAACGCTTGTAAATTGTTAAAATTTTGTATCAAAATAATATTTAAAATCGTCAAACTTGTGGTGGACTTTTTCTATTTTATGGTAGTCAAAATAGTCCAACAGAAAGAACAATTCGAATATTTATACTTTTTATTTTCTTCAAAGATAAAATTAAATAAAATAATAATAAAAAAAAATAATAATTAAATTTTTTAATTATTGTGACAGTTCTAGATCTATTGTGAATTTAATGTACTATTCAAAATGCTGCGCAAGTTAAAAACTATTGTGAATTTTAACGAAAATTACGATCTGTTTGCAGTCGAATGGCATGATTGCACTACGTTCATACGATTGACATATCACGTAACTATGGTTGTCGATACGATGACAGTTGTGAAGATTCGAGCCTAGTGCCTCGTTTTTGTAAAGAATGTTAGAACTTTTCGAGTAGAAAAAAATTGTTATCATACTGTGAAAGACAGGGTGAGTAAGAAAAAAAGTCAGCCAATGTGGCAATGGTGAAGTAAGAAAATAAGAAACATGTTTATTATTTAGCTGTTGTTTCAACTTTGTTCTTTTTTGAGCTTCCATTTGCTTAAATGAAAGTTTAACATAATAACTCTAGTTTTTGTAAGAAAATTTTGGGTAAAGGATCCCTGATGATCTGCATTAGCAACAGTGTAATGAGCATAGGATCCAGCTAAACCCCTCAATAATCAATTTCAATGTATTTTTAATAAAAAAATATTTTAAGTTTAAAATTTTTTAACGCACTAATAATCCCAAATTATTATTTTATCCATTAAGTAAAAAAAATATTTTACTGAATAAATAAGATAATAATTTGGGATTATTAGTGCCTTAAAAAATGTTAAACTTAAAAACCATATTTGTTGATATTTTTTTGTAAGTTTTTATATGAATAGCCGGGGTACGTATTATTATCTGTGTGACTGTACATAAATAAGATACTAGAGTATTATTTGTAGATATTTGGGACAAGTACTTTAAGCTTTTGCCTGAAATTAAATTATTAATCTTTAGCAAATTATTTATGTATGCTTTTTTTTATTTTGCCCTTTCTATGGCTTTTGTTGAACCAGAAGATTTGTTTGTTGTGGCATAAAGCAACTTTCCAGTCTGCAAAAAAATAAAAATAAAATAAAAATAAAAACACTAGCGTTAGTAATATATATCAACATCAAGGGAAACATTAAAATAATTTATGTGTGACATATTTTTTAACACACACATATGTTTCCACTACTTTATTTCGACAGGAAAATTGGAAGATATATGTATATTTGTATATCTGTGAACAAAGGATAAAAATGCTAACTAGCAAAATGCTTGATTAATTTGGTTTAAGTTTAATTTAATTTTAATAGTATGTAACTTCTCTAACTTTTATCGCCAGTTTAACTGAACTAGCAATCAAAGCAAAATAGGTATATGTGTATGGGTGTGTAGACAAATAAAAACAAACCAAATGCACGTGCATATGGTAATTCAACTCGTGGTGGAACCATAGCATAGGACTACATATACTACGTTTATACGAGCGACTTATTGGTCTTTCACACACGAGACTAATTTTTATGCCGCACAATTTTGGTTCTTTTTAGAACACACGAGACTAATTTATCTGGCATAAAAATGTATACGTGCACACAGCTTTGTGTGTATTATTGTTTTTTTTATTCATTTAACATTTGGTGTTTTTCAAGTGGTGTGTGTATTGGTTTTGTGCTGCTGATGCGGTGTTGAAAAATTATGCCAACCACAAAACTACTCCCTTACACTCTCTCACCAACAATTGTTCTCGTGTGTGAAAGGTGATTTGGAATTAAAACTGTAAATTGTTGCCACAAAATTGTTTTATTGTGAATTACTAACTCAGAAATCTATTCACGATTAACGCGCTATTTGCAAATAAAATGCTTGCTAATAAAAAACAATAAATTTATAAATATTGCAACAAAAATCATTGAAAGAAGAAAATAATGACAATAAAAACAAATAATCATTTGTTATTTTATACATTTGCACAATTTTTTTTTTTTTTTTTTGTAAACATAAACCACTTTTCTATAGAAGTGCTACCAAGTTTTTTACATGTGCCATATAAGCAGTAAGTTAATTTATTTGTAAATATTTTTATTTGCAAATTGTGCGTATAAATTAATTGCCAAAAAAACGGATGATTATTTTTTCTATACGTAAAGAGTCTAGGTACATTTCAAAAGTTATTTCCGCTTTACTTTCTTCTTGCTATTCACATATTCAATCTTTGTTAAATAATCCTGTCAATCAAATATGTATCACCAAGCAAATCTGTAAAGTTTTATTTAATTTTTGTGCAATCTATATTAAATAAAGCCTGTTGGGGGGGGGGAGGGGAAAAATATTTTGTCTCCTATGTATGCAATTTTTTTAGCAAGATGCTTATGCATATGTATGAGTATATAGCACAGTGGGGCAAATTGGAAAATATGTATATGTAAGTGTGTACTGAGGTTCCTTCGTATGGGAAAAAAATTGTATTTTCTATGTTATTTTTTTGCAGTGGGACAAATTGCAAGATATTCTGTAATAAATAAACTGCAATGTCTGACAGCCAAATTCCGCCTCTATTGATTTGGAACATCAATTAACTTATATATTAATTGAATAATTAATCATTGAAACACTTGGTTTTTAATAATTTATCTTATGATGTATTACATAGTTTACTCATAGTTTGGAAGACAAAAATTTAATTTTGCAATATTAGCTAAAAAATTACGAATTAAGACGCCTTTTATTTAAAGAATCGCATTCATAGAAATAAATAAAGTTTAATTGAATCAATTAAATTTTTAATTGAACTTATCTATTGCAATAAAGAAAAAGGGTCTGATATTAAAGATTTTAGTGAGAGCAGAGCTACTTTTTTGTGAGATTATATCGATTGAAGGCCCTTAAACATAAAATTTTAAATAGCCCAGATCAAATGATACATCATATTGAAACACTCAAACTATTTGCTATAACTCTTAGAAAATTCGCCTACATAAACTGAAACTTTTATTTATTTTTTATTTATTTAATTTATAATATTTTATATAAGAAGTTAATATTTTACATTACAGAAAACAAAATATGGCTGACTTACAAAACGTATCGATGCTAAAGGCTCAGTTAGCCGACTGTAATGGAATGTAACTGCAACGTAGGAAACAGCTGATCGATATTTTTATGTGAAAAGTAGGTTACGTTACATTACATCTCTATAACCATTTTCATTACTTTTCATATTCAGCTGTTTCCTACTGTTGCAGTTACATTCTATTACAGTCGGCTAACTGAGCCTTAAGGCAATGTAACTGTAATGTAGGAAACAGCTGATCGATATTTTTATATGAAAAGTAGGTTAAGTTACATTACATCTCTATAACCATTTTCATTATTTTTCACATAACAAAATCGATCAGCTGTTTCCTACCGTTGCAGTTACATTACATTACAGCCTTTAAGTTTGTATACTTTTCGGTTACGGTATTTGTGTCGCGTACAGGTATAAAGTTGCGAAACATTCTAACCATGAGCCTCAATTTTGAAACCGATGCGCTGATTACTTATTTGTGGCATTCTAAGTACTTGTCGACATCGTTTCAAAATGGTATGCATTGTCCACACTTTGTACTGGGACATTATGAAATAATACACTTCATTGGCAGGCAAAGCAATTGACTTTTTTGAGGTCAGTTTATATATATGAAAAAATTTATGAAGAAATTTTTTTCACTTTTCCACATAAATCAATCAAATCAAATTTTATGGTATTTCTTTTTATATATAGAAAGTAATTGAATGTACACGGCACAAATTACTCTAACAGACTGTGGTGTCGTAAGTTCCTTTTTATTTTATTTAATAAAAAAAAACAAGTGACAAAATATAAGTTCATTATATCACTGTGTCTTACTAAAATGTAAGAATTATGCTGTGTAATAAACTTTGTAGCATACAAAGCAACACATTTACCAATATTAAATTTTAAACGATAGCAAACACATGGCCTAATAAAATCTTATGGATGACAAATAAAATCAAAGCATACTTTAAGGCCTTTAAACCCAAAAACCTACAATGCATACTTCATGGTTGATTATCTCTCACTTGTTTGACAGCATATTTTAAGGCAGAGTAAATATTTATTTAAGTATTTTCCATTTCTATGCTTTATCGTGCGTATCTTTGACTCAACAAAAGCCTTTTTGTGTGTGTGTGTGTTTTTGTTTCTTGTTTGTGGAAAATGTGTATATAAATGTTTATTTATTTAAAATATTTATTTGAAAATTATATACCCTTACAACAAAAACAAGATCTATTATAGACACCAAAGAATTTGTCGTTTGAAGTATGAACATGTAATAAATAATATTTCAAACTGAGTTTATCATTTATTTTACTTATCTGTAGGATTTTTTTATATTTATTATTATATATTTCTTCCCAAGTGTTTTATTTAAGCTATTTTTTCTTTATCAGTGCATAAGCATAATTTTAGACGAGCACAAAAGAAGACACCGAGTTAGAGCAAAAGAATTGCTATAAAATTATGATACAAATCTCAGCGGAGAAGCTAAGTGAAATAGAAATAAAAGTAAAGAAAATATGTATATATTCGAGGTGAACATCAGCTGCTAACACATCGCTCCATTAAATACAACAGCGTCATCTCAAAAAAAAACCAGTTTCGCAGAAAACGTATTTAAAGCTTTCAATTTATATACAACTTAGTGGAAAAAGAAAATTTAATTTTTCTCTCAGCAGTTCAGTCAATCGTCTGTGGCCTATCAGTGTTACTTTAATTCTTGGTTAAGACTAGCGACGATTACTTATATTTTTAATACTATGTTTCCACTACGAGTTGAATCACATAAACACGATTGAGAAAGCGAAGCAATCATGTTTATGAATCTTGTCGTTTACACTGCGCATTCAGATTCGTTTTAGCATTTGTTTTATGTATATTCACACATACATACGTATCATATGTACGGTTTGTTGATTTGTTTTTATTTCTTCACACACACATACAGTTATACCTGGAGAAGATACCAATTTTACGTGCTTCGCAAGTAGATTCATATTGAATCTACTTGATTCGCTCCCATAATTTTGTATGGCAAAGAAAGTTGCTTCGCTCATGATTGGGGTGTGAAGCATTGTTGCCATTTTAGCATTTTCACTGCATTCAACTTTCAAAAAATTCTGCTAAATGCTTTCTGGCAGAATTTGTTGGAAATAAAAAATTTTAGTTTATTATTCTTCTGTATAGATTATTTTTTCAAAAAATTTATATGTATTATAGGGTAAATGTTCCCTGATGATAGTGAAATGCGCATAGGATCCAGCTAACCCCTCAATAATCAATTTCAATGTACTTTTAATAAAAAAATATTTCACTGAATAAATAAAATAATAATTTGGGACTATTAGTGCGTTTAAAATTTTTTAAACGTATTGTAACATTTGTAACATTTAAAAAATTACCAATTATTAACTATTTTATGTTTGTATGTGTTTGTATAAACATGAAATTCAAAGCTATTTCAATAATTTTTTCTACATTTAAGTCCAGCATTATACTTTTCTTCTGTAGAACATTTTAGCGGAATTTTTTTTGACCGATTTAGCATTCTCTCATCATCATTTTCTGGCAACACTGGTGTGAAGCATGAATAGAGAGCGAGGCACGTATAGTGGAAACATACTATCAGTGATGCCAACTATTTATAACTCAAACGCGCTATTCCCCTTCGCAAAACGCGCTAGAACGCGCTAAGTTACAGCATTGTCAACTGTTTATAGCCAAAACGCGCTATTTTCCTACGCGCTAAATTTAATTTTAATAAAAATCGTTGTATGTACATTATTATTATTATATTATATTAGTAAATACAATTGATTTTTTTAGTATCTCTTTTCAGATTTTATATTGTTTTTTTTCGAAATTATATCCAAACTTCCTTATTCATAACAAATATTTCAGCTTTTTTAAGCGCTTATTTGACATATTTCTATGGGAAATTTGTCAAATAAACATGTAATAAACCTAAAATATTTTTTATGAATTAGACCGTAAATAACTAAAATCATTTAATACAGAATCAGAATTGCCTTCTAAATAATCGAAATCCTTAGTTTTTATTTTTATTTTATTTGTCAGACTTTTTCACAACTTATATAAATTGTCGCATAGTTTTGCGATTCAAATTCTTTTTGTACTTCAGCTAGAATAGATGTTTAATAAGTTATATGTATAAATTATTTGGTCAAGAGTACGAGTACACATTTTTAGTTGTGAAATTTAAAAATATTTGCCATTTACAGTATTGAAATGCGTTTTTAAGTCTCACCACAGTCAAGGGAATTTTATTTGCGACAGCAGAATCATGAACCAATTTAAAACATTTTATGAGTTTTGAATACTAGAAAATTGTTAAATTTATTCAAAAAAAGTTTATAAAAATATTGAACTGAAATAATGATGACTTTATTAAAAACGCGCTAATTTAGCGCTTTTTTTACTAAACGCGCTAAGATGAAAAATATCGCGTTTGGCATAGTTAAAACGCGCTAAATCTAGAGCGAAACGCGCTAAATTGGCATCGCTGCATACCATAACGTAGCGTATTTTTTAGAAGTTCAGGTGCAACAGGGCTTCATATGTTTGCTAAATTAACAGGTATTACTTGTTTAGTGTTTTACTTGCCAATTCATCATGACTGTACTGAAACCAGGAGAATACGTGAGAATTGTGTACTTTTTTTACCAAAAAAAAAAAAAAAAAAAAAAAAAAAAAAAAAAAAAAAAAAACATGGATCAGTTCGAAAAACTTATCGCCGAACTCTTCGTCCATTTAAAGCAATTAATTCGACCAACCATGAACTGCTTTCGCACCTTCTTCTTCTTCTTTTGTTTAGTGTTTGGCTTGCCAATTCATCATGACTGTACTGAAACCTGGACAACAAAAAACCTGGACAGCAAAAAAAAAACATGGTTCAGTTCGAGAAACTTATCGCCGAACTCTTTGTCCATTTAAAGCAATTAATTCGACCAACCATGAACTGCTTTCGCACCTTATTTTATTTGTGTACAGGACAACAACTAATACTACTGCTAGGGTTTTCAAATAATACCAGATTTTCATAATCGCGATTACGATAAAAAAATGCTATTTATCGCGATTATCGGTTAAAAAGTACCTTTTATAAAAAGTACTTTTTATAAAAGTACCTTTGTAAAAAGTACCTTTTGTAAAAAGTACCTTTGTAAAAAGTACCTTTTGTAAAAAGTACCTTTTGTAAAAGTACCTTATGCAAGAAGTACCGCTTATAAAAGTACCTTTTATAATAAGTCATTTACTTAAAATAAAACATTTTTTTTTTGTAAAGGATCTTTTATAAAAAAGTACTTTTCAGATTAATATTTTTACAAAAAGAAACTCAATTATGACACCTTTTAAAAAATAAGCTTCTGAAACAAAGTAAAGAAGTGCTTTTAAAATATATTGCTTTCAAACTTACGCCTTTGTTCATTTACCCTTTACAACGATACTGTCCATTATTAAAAAAATTTTAGCGAAAACAGTTGCACATTTTTTTTTACAATAATAAAACCTGTTTACATTTCTAAAAACTAATTGAGATATACATACTCGTATATGTATACGATATACTAATTTTATATTCAAATTCATAACAGTTCGGCAGTAACAAAGTAATAAAGATAAAGGTTGTAGTTGAAGCACACGTTCGTAATAATAATTCTACTAGTGTAATTTACTCTTAAGCCCAAAATAACTTTTTTAAGGGAACAATAAAAATTAACATCTTGTTCAAAAGAACACATTACGCGCTTTTATCTGATCACATATGAAAAACGTGACACACTTTTCTTAATATCAAAATTACCCAAGAAGAATTACGAAGAGGGTATAAAAGCCTGAAAACATATGTACTTGTTGATAAGCGTTAAAGTGTTAAAGCGCCTAATGGGATGCTCTACAAATACTCGTGCATATTGTACATTTGGCTGGAAATCTTTATTATTAAAAGGCCTTCCTGCAAACTAAATATATTTATACAGGTTTATGAAGGTTGTTAAAATTAAGTACTAACTAAAGGTAGGCTAAAAATAGAAGTTGGTTTTAGGCGATATTTTTATGAGTATGTGAGTTACCCTCAATATTTGAATTTTTTTGTTTGTATAACAATTAAGAAGTAATTAGTGTTTTTCATAAGGGATTTTTCCCGGGATCCCGCACAATTTCCGGGAAAGAAATCCCGGGATTTTTTTTGTTTTGATTTTATTATGGCAACTTTAGTTCATATGTACATATTCCCCGATGAGTGTCGTTATTCACTTATGAAGGTGATGGTGCAATAATAAGGTGATGGTACTAGCACAATAGCTAAAATTTTACAACAACAACTTATATTGTGTTGATTTTGTAATAAAGAAAACGCTGTTTCGATTAAAAAAAAATCATTTTCATTAAAAAAAGAATTGCAATTTTTTGAAGGAAGTGGAAAAACACTGAAAGTGTCCAGAGATTATATAATGCTCTTCTGACTATAAGGCCAACATCCGTAGAAAGTGAAGGTATTTTTTCCTTAACAGTAGTTTTTTTTAAATAAAATTAGAAATATACTGTCGAACGATTCTATTAATGCTTATTCTGTACTAAAATCCTATTTTCAAAGCAAGATTTTGTAATATTTTTTTAATAATGTAATTTGTTTTCTTTTTTTTTTTTTTGTTTGCATTATATCAATGCACTTGACTTTCCATTTACATATGTATAATATTGGTCTTTATGCATTACTATTATATAAAGAACTGAAATTATATTAGTTTTTCGACTAATGTGTTTATAAAACGTTATTATTTAATCGATCTCATGAATTGTTATTTGTTTTTTGTCGAAATAAATTAAATTAAAAAATATTTTGTGTAGTTTTGCACTGGGCGGGAATTCCCGGGAAACTGAAAAGTCGTTCCCGTTTTCCCGGGAAATGAAAAAGTCCGGGAAAAGAAAAACTCTAGAAGTAATACTAAAAAAACAACGACTTTTAAGTTTAATTATAAGCCAAAGTTCTAATATACATAAAAATCAGCTGCCAACAATAAGATTAGAATATATTTATATCAAATATATATTAATAACAAATAATGGAAACGCGAGTCTAGAAAGATTACATTAAAATAAATTTAAAGATCTCTCTGTTTTCTCAAGAACACTATTGGGTACAAGCCTAGCTAACATTTTTGGAAATTTTTAATCAAATTAAAATTCTTCTTTGTCGAATCCTCTGCGCGATTAAAATATGCCCTCGTTTTTGAGCCAAAAAAAGTTTTTCTCTCGGAAGAGAACTATTCTGAAAAAGTCTTTTGTGACTCAGTTTTCTGCGCGATAATTTGTTTATATTTTTGTAACTGCACAACTGATTCATCAGTTGTTGGGCATCTAAGATAGACTTAAAAGACTCCATTTGGTGATATTTCCAGAAAGAAAAAAAAAGTTAGAATAGTCCCAGTCAGCAACTAAAAGACTGAGAATATTCTAATGATAGAAATAACAAGACAGAGATCATCACAGAGTAAAGTAATTTTTTTTTTTTTGTTTATTACGATGTAACACACATCCAAACATATTTGCTTGTTTGTTTATTTTTTTACTTTAAATACACTAACCCACTTGACCTGAGATTTGATATAGACGAATGCTCGCTAAAGCGGAGAAATTTCGCGAAACAAAATTGTTCGATAAAAAAAAAACGAATGTTCGCTAATGCGAACTTCTCGCCATAGTTTCTCGAATCTGTGACGATAGCTTAGTGGACGTGTGCTAATCTGTTAGAAAGAATAATACTACTTTTTTTACTTTTTCTGCTGCCTTTCTGCGATATCGAAATTAATTTGGTATTGGTTCGCTTTTGATATTACTAGCGAACCTTCGAAATCGAATGTTTTTTGGAACAAAACTGAGCGACAGGTCAACTTTTTTCGATTAATTTTGGAGTGTCGTTCTCGATAGTTTTACACGATAAATGTTCAAAATCGATATCATTAACGAAAGTCTTGGTCACGTCTGAAGTATTATTTGGCCTGCATACACATACACACGTTTTTGAAACTACAAAAAAAAACCCTAGACTATTTAAATTCTATGTGAGGTTTTCTCTATCATTGAGTACTAATGTGAAAAGCTACTCCGGTCATATTTTACTCGAAGATTTTTTTCTTATTAACTTTTATCTGGAAGAAAACTATTTAATTAAAGTAAAAGGAAAAACATCAGTCTTAACCTTTGCAAATAAAAAATAAATATAAAAACATAAGAAAGAAGCAAAACTCTTACTGATAAAGCATACATATGTACATATGTATGTTTGCTTTTATCAAAAATAGAATATTAAATTATAAATACAAGTTTTACAAATGCTCATTTACTTTACTTATTTAGCTCTTGCATCATAAAGTTATTTTATTTTGCAAATCTACATTTAGGATCACGTACGAATTTGCAAAAACTGAAAGAAAAACTAAACTAAAGTTGGGGTAGCCTGGTGCTACTCAGCCTGAGCAGCAATATTTTGATTGCCCCCAAAATTATTTGTTTCTGTATGCCCATCAACAACTGACAGCAGAGTCTTGCAACTGTTTTCCTTTTTCCACACCATAATATTTATAAAGGGTGTTTTTTTATAGAGTAACACAAGTTTGAATCATAATAAAACAAGGACATATATTTTTAATATCAATGAAACCGGCTTTATTGGAAAGAAAATTTTATGAAATTAATGTTTAAATATGATTTCTGCCATGTGGCCGCCACGGCTGGCGCGTAGAAGGCGCAATCTGAAACACCAATTTTCAACAACTTTTCGCAGCATTTGCGGCCGTATTTCGCCGATAACTCTTCGAATGTTGATGTCCAGGTGTTCCATTCTTTGTGGTTTATCGACGTATACAAGTAACTTAACATAACCCCAAAGAAAATAATTCAATGGGGTTAAATCACACGATTTTGGGGGCCATTACGAGAAATTATTTTTTCATCAAAAGTTTCTTTAAGTAAATCAATTGGTGCGCCCGCTGTGTGGCATGTGGCTCTGTCCTGTGGGAACCACATATCAGCAAGATTAATGCCACGTAATTGAGGTACAAAAAATTTCGAATCATGTTCCCATAACGTTCACCATTGACAGTAACATTCTGACCATCATCGTTTTTGAAGACATATGGGCCATTGTGTCGGCCAGCCCATAAAGCGCACCAAACAGTAATTTTCTGTGAATGTAATGGTGTTTCGACAAAAGCTGGTGGATTCACCTCACTCCAAATGCGACAATTTGACTTATTTACGTTCCCACTCAACCAGAATTATGTACGCCACAAAATGGAAGAAGTGCACGATGAAACTCATAGACGAATAGAACAATTATTTTGATTAAAAATGTCAGCAATTTGCACGCGTTGCTCTGGTGTAAGTCGATTCATAATGAAATTTCAAGGCAAACTAAACAAAAAGCAACTATCAGCTGTTAAATGGGTGCTCAAATGAAGCAGTGATGCCAACTCAAAGTCTCGTATTATTATTGTTTATTTTTATTTGTTAATTTGGAGCTGTTTAAGTCTTTAAGGCCTTTACACGCACACATATGTATATTGCAAAATATTCCCAGGAAGGTTTGAAGGCTGTAGCACATTTAAATATGTTATTTGCCAGTAATCGCTCATTTTATTGCTTTATCGATAATGTTTATTGATACTTGTTGTTGTTGGAGTGTTATTGAATTTAAAATTCAATTATCACTACGGCGCGCCGTTTATTTCGTTCTATTCATTAGACTTGTGGAATAGGCTGGCCAAAAATAATACGGAAAAGCGTCTTTTCTTGGTTTTCTTTTTTGGTCTTTACTTGTCATGAGTTAATTCAGCAACAGTGCACAGTGGGTAAGATAGTTATAATTTTATTTTTCAACAAATAACCAATTCTTGAAATTTAATGAACAAATGCAATCAAATTTAGCTTAGCATTTTCTTTTAGTTCCTTAATGGACTATTTATCATTTGCATTTTCAATTGACAGGCACAAAAACAGATGGAAATTTTCGCCTTAAATAATATGGGCGCCAGACTGTTGCTCGGAATGTACGTGTGAGAATGCGAAAAGTTCATGAAATTCATATTTCAGTAACATATTGATATGAAGTTCCAAGAAAAATAGATGAAATTTATTATTTTAAATGGCTTACGAGGAGAAATTATTTCTTACGTTTTTTATTTTTTTATTTCGTATGTATTGAAGATAGTTATGAGTCATTTATTTTAAAAAATTTATATGGTTCTATGAAACAGAATATGTTGTAACTGAACACTAAAGTTCAGCCGAGAACATCACTTAAAAGCTGAGCGAACAATTTTAAAAATTAAAACACTATGAATAATATGAATACGAAAGCAATATGTTAGGCGAAGTCATCCTTCGTTGCGAACTCATTTAATTGGTCCTAGATCATTGTAAGCTGGCTCCGATCCTTATATTTATTAACAGCCTTATTTACAAAAATTATTAAGGTTTTATAAGAAAATTTTTTTACGAAAATTTGTTTTAAAAACCTTTCATAAATAAGACTGTAAATAAATAAAAAAAAATAGAGTTTAATCAATATTACATTTCCTAGAAAACATTAACCTATATTTCTCGAAATTTATAGAACTTTTTTTTATCGAAAGGAAAGATTCCTGCCATTCATTTTTATCAAAAAGAAGAGCTCGGAGAAAAGTCGCGCTACATAAGTTTGTTTCATCACAATGGATCCAATTGGGTCTCCGCACACACGCAAACGCTCCGCGTGTTGGCTGAAGTAGTTAGCAGGTTGACTACAAAACCGAAGGTCTTGGCTTCGAGCCCGATCTCTGACAGTCATTAAATACCAAAACCACGAATTTTGCTGATGTGCATTAGTGTCCTTTTGTGTCAGTTGTTATATAGGAAAGTTTAAGTGATGAAGGCATAGTCACTGGTCTCTGAAATATACAAAACTTTAGCAGATACTAATCCTAATGTAACATCTGTGCGCCCTCCTTCGTCGGTATTGTGTAGCAGAACCATCGGCGAAGTAAAATAACCAATAAAACGGTTACTAAGCACAGCTTTAAAAATTTAATACGTCTCATTGACACCAGAGGCGCTGCAACACTGCATTATTAAAAACATGCAAAAAAAAGCAGAGTTGTAAAAAATTCTTCTGTCTTCTCTATCACTATTTATTTCCTAAAGAAGGCATTCATTGCCTGAGTGTTACTTCTCTTTAAAAAAGAAAGAAAAATATCCACGCCACCAATTGACATACTCCGCACGCCCACAACCATATACGCTGCATTCTTTCTTTTGGTGCACCCTGTATTCTTCGATATATCTATTAGTGATCCAAAACAATTGCCGCACGCTAAAACAATTCTGTTATGTTCCTTTCATCAGCTTTGTCTTTTTACAATTGTTCATGGAAACGTAATTAGGCGACTGCTTTGTAATTCTTTTACATCCAAAAATAAACTTACTTGACATTGTAAAAGCCTTTGTCGATAGCATCTGGTTTTCAAACGCTATAACAATTACGAGTACATTTATAATATGTATTAGATATTGTTGGATATTGTTGTAAATCTATGCTTTGCTCTAATTATAATTCCAGAAAACAAAATTATTCAACCAACTGCATTATTTAAGATTAATTTTTATTACTTTGCCTGTTGTGCGTTAATATAACAACATTATTGAACTTCATATTTTGCACATACACACATACACACACACACACGCATACACGTGCGCTCATAGTAACCCAGTTGGCCAACCTGTTAATCAACCATTAAAAACTTCATGTAAGCCAAATTATAATTCCACACAAAATATTTTTTTTAATAGTTTTTAATATTTCATACATGAATTCAAACTTAAAAGCAATCTACACATTTTGTACTTGCGTGTATTTAAGTTCTACTCATGTTAATTTTTTTTTATAAACACAATCTAGTTTGAGGAAAATAGTGTTGAAATTTTTGATTGAATTTAAGAAAGAAATAGTGATAGAGAAGACAGGTGGTGAAGGAAGAGATAGAGGAAAACTTTATTATTTGAAAACTCTGCTTTTTTAACATTTCTAATAATGCAGTGTTGCAGCGCCTCTGGTGTCAATGAGGAGTATTAAATTTTTGAAGATGTGTTTAGTAGCCATTTGATTAGTTATTTTACTTCGTCGATGATTCCGCTACACAATACCGACGAAGGAAGTCGCTCTGATTTTACATTAGGATTAGCATCCGCTGAAGCCGTTGTAGTTCAGTGACCAGTGTATATGCCTTCAACACTGGAACTTTTTCCACAACAACTGATAAAAATAGACACTAATGCACATCAGAAAAATTTGTAGTGTTGTTATATAGTGACTGTCGGAGACTGGGTTTGAACTCAGCACCTTCGGTTTTGTAGCTAACTATTTCAGCCAACGTCACCCCTTATACATATGTATATGCTTCATTCATATTGATGAGCACTAAGACACTTAAAAGTGTACGAAAAAATATTGTGTGGAATTTTTGGTATTATATTTATTGTAATTATAAAGTTTGTTTTTTTTTAGAGTGTCACAGCTTTGAGTTGGCATCACTGCTTTACTTGAGCACCCATTTAAGAGCTGATAGTTGCTTTTTGTTAAGTTTGCTTTGAAATTTCATTATAAATCAACTTACACCAGAGCAAAGCGTGCAAATTGTTGAAATTTTTAATCAAAATAATTGTTCTACTCGTCTGTGAGTTTCATCATGCACTTACTCCATTTTATGACGTACATAATTCTGGTTGAGTGGGTACGTAAATAAGTCAAATTGTCTGTCGCATTTGGAGTGAGGAGAATCCACAAGCTTTTGTCGAAACACCATTACATCCACAAAAAATTACTGTTTGGTGCGCTTTATGGGCCGGCGGAGTCATTGGCACATATGTCTTCAAAAATGATGATGGTCAGAATGTTACTGTCAATGGTGAACGGTATAGGAACCTGATTCGAAATTTTTTCGTACCTCAATTACGTGGCATTAATCTTGCTGATATGTGGTTCCAACAACAGTAATGGCTCAATTAATTGGCCACCAAGATCGTAAGATTTAACCCCATTGGATTATTTTCTTTGGGGTTATGTTAAGTCACTTGTCTACGTCGATAAACCACAAACAATTGATCAGCTGAAAATCAACATTCGAAGAGTTATCGGCGAGATACGGCCGCAAATGCTGCGAAAAGTTGTTGAAAATTGGTGTTTCAGATTGCGCCTTCTACGCGCCAGCCGTGGCGGCCACATGGCAGAAATCATATTTAAACATTAATTTCATAAAATTTTCTTTCCAATAAAGCCGGTTTCATTGATATTAAAAATATATTTCCTTGTTTTATTATGATTTAAACTTGTGTCACTCTATAAAAACACCCTTTATTATAACATAAATTTCGAAGCCAAAAAGTATCTAAAGTAGAGTTCAAATTTTAGTAACGTTTGAAGCTGTTTACGTTATTTCTGGTTCACAGTCTTTGGTTTCTTGCCTTAACTTTTTAAGCGAGACAAATTACGTCTTTTCGTTGTAAATAAATTATCTGTAGATGAATATTCATAAACGAGTATTTATGTTGTTTTTTTTTTTTTTTTTTTTGGAGTGGGAAATTGTTGAAAAGCATAAGTCCTGACAAGCACACGTATACACATAAATACATATGTACGTATGTATGGCAAGACTGGCCACTGAGAGAACACCGAGAGAAATGTATTCGCGTATGTGTATTCATTTGTATAAGAAGCCGATTGATGTTCGGCACTCTGGTGCCAGTTTGGAAAGCCTTGATGTATGTATTTGTTTTTGTTTCTGTTCCTTTGTGTGTGCATAATTTATTAATTTTTTAAAATAAATTTTCTGACTTGTTTAAATGTTGATTTAAGATAATTTGATTCCATATGTAAAACGATAAGGGGAAGAGCACTTCAAAAAAAAACTAACAACATTATATAAAAGCTATAAAATATTAACAACAACGGCGATACTGCACAGTGGGATAATGGTATCAAAATCCATATTTTTCTACCATTCCAATTCAAAAATTAAATGATGCCGTTAAGTAGGAAAATGTTTATATATAAAATATGTTTTTTATTTATTTTTTTTTATTTTTTTTTATTTTTTTTATATAAAATTTGTATTTTATCTTGCGTGCTAAGCAAGAAATTACTTACATTTTCAAGCAATTCAGTGGTCCATATATCGAGCCTTGTTTCGATTTAATCGTAAGCGTAAAGTTATCAAAAATTTTGGCATTTTGATAATTCTAAACTAAGGGTAGGCTCATACAGTTTTATTTTCAATAAAAAAAGTTTATTTTTTTTTATTACATGTCGCTCACGATCAGATCGAAAAAAGTGCTCGATATGTGTAATTTTCTTGTTAAAATCATATATGAAAAATAAAGCCACCCCTATCGTCAATAACACGTGGAATTTTCGTTCCCGTGAAATTTTCATTTCCCTCGAAGGGAAAAATGCTATCGTGAATCTTCTGTGAAATTTTTTCCCCGCTATCAGTCCGAAGATTTGTAAAACTTAAAAATTAATTGAAAAGCATACAAATTTAAGTTTAATAATACGAAATACACAAATTTTAGAAAAAAATTCTCGGTGCACCGTTATAAAATTTCCTGTTTGTGAATCAGACATTCATACTATATGAAAAAAGGTGTTGCAGGGATTTGTTATTAACAATCTAGAACTTTATTTACTAATCTTGATCTAAAAATAAATATTTATAATTTTTAATTATGCGATGTAATAATTCAGTTCGCCTGCAAAAATAAAGTGAACAAAACCAAGAGAAAAGTAAAAAAAAATCCCCGTGAAAAATATTATTCATGATAAGGGGAATCAAAAAAGGGAAAATATTTCTAGGGAAGTATTATTCAGGATTGCAATTTTGTGAAAAGGGGAAATATTTCGAGGGAAAAAGATGTTCACGATATGGGTGAGCATTTTGGCGCTATGAAATAAGATCCAAGGAAATAACGCCCAAATAAGAAAATGAAATAGGGCCCAATAAAATAAAAAAAAATTTAATTAGGCTTTATTTCATTTCTTTTGGGCTTTATTTCATCTTGAGATCAGGGATCTCAGGGCCATACCTGATGGCGATTTCTCGCCAAACGTGGCGATTTTTGAACTTGTTTGGCGTCTAAATTTTCAGAGATTTTTCTGGCGATAAACAAATTTGTTGGAAATTTTTTGGCTATTTTTTAACAAAATTGAAATTAAAAATTTTTGTAATCCAGCAAAATAAGTTCGTTGAAGGAGTTGCTTAACAAAAAATATCCTGCCAAAACTCGTCTGCAAGAAATTAAAACAACTTGATTTTGATGATTTTCATAGCGCCGACCATTTTTCATTTAAATTATGTATTTATAAAAAACTTTGTATGTATATTTTTAAAAAACCTCTATTTTAGGCAATAAATGTGAATTTTTTGGGCATTTCAAAGAACTTGCAAAAATACGAAAATCTTGAAAAATGGTAACGCTGGCGGTAACTACTGTAGAAAAAAATTAAAGTATGCGAATAAAAAGTTCATATACAACCGTTGTTGAGAAGCCTACTTTTCGGAGCACTTTATATTATACAGTTGAATCTACACATTAGAGATGGACGCGTGTTGTGATATTTTTCGAAAAAAGAACACGCACGACTCCACACGTGGTGTTGCTGACAGAAAATCTGGGGTCGAATCGTCTCATTTGTGAACGTACAACTCGTCGCGTAAAAACACCATTTTCGGATTGTGACATACGTGGACGTACTGAAATCCCATTCAGCTTATACGATTGACGTGAGTGATCATGTCGAGCAAAATTGACACGATAAAACACGAAACGATTTTAGGTATAAAATATGTATGCATGAATTTCCAGTAAAGAAAAAATTTTATATTTTGTTTTGTCAAACACGCAAAACCAGCAAATTTGTGGATAGAATAGGGGCCTCTCAAGCTTATGAAATTAAACAAAAATACTTATATAATTTTTTTTTTTGCACATATAATTTTCCTGCAATACATCAGAATTGAAAAAATCCCCTACCGATTGGTAAAATTAATTATTTTTTGTAGTACCATGTTTTTTAAAATTGAAATATTTCATTTTTAATTTCTTAATAATTTTCTACCTTGTGTCTAAATGAATTGGAAACAAAAAGCAACCCCGCCTGTACTGCTACAATGAGACATAAAACTTTAAAAAGCATAAATTTTAACTAACAAGACACACCATTAACACGTCACGTTGATTATTCCAATAGTAACAACACAAATATAATTTCTTTTTGGTTAGATTAGCATTCGTTATTACTTTGCGTTCAGTAAAATTTTGTTAAATCATAAAATCAAATAATAAGAATTATGATATTATTTTTAGTTATTAAATGGTCCTGACAATAATTTATACTGACAATAAATTAACAACTAAAGTTTGTTAGATTAACCAAACGAACAGTTTGTTGATCTGAGTGGAAATACCAATTGCATTAAAGCAGTAAAGTTAAGACGTTTCAGTAATACGAGCAGCTTTTAACGAAATTTGGTTATTAGTCCTAGGGATCAGGGTGAAACCGATGTTTCAGAGGTGGAGTTTTAGAACACTCCTACTTCCCAAGACGCTCAGTACACTGTTGCCATTTGGACGGACTAACGGTCATTGTGGGAAACTGGAGAATGCTATAGGTATTCCAGTGTATAGAAATGGTGCTCCTAAGGGCTCTTTGAAGAGCAGATATGGTATCATTTCTGATCATTTTGGAACATTACATTGGAAAAATTAGTTTTAAGTCATACTTTAAGCAAAATTTCTTGAGAAAACTGATACATAATTACCCAGTTAACATTTTGTATCATAATCGAATCTTTTCCGTATCAGCTCGAAAGGAAAAATAACCGCATATGAGCGCATTTTTTTATCATAAATTATACTCCCGTTGTGAGAAAATGGTATTCTATAGATGAATCATCCCAGAGAATCATTTATGATACGATTTGCTGATTCATTGTTGAGCAATTTTCTGGTAGTACTTAAATCATTGGTTTTCTTTTTTCGGCTTCTGTGCATTTTGTTCCTCTATTTTATCAAACAGATGTATCACAAGTGAAAAATTAGTTTTTAATCATCAAAAGTGATCTGAGGAGAATCATCTAAGAGATTTTTGCAAAAAAATGCTCACCCAAATTCTAGCTGGGTACATACGAGTACACAGAAAAAAGTATTCACCAATTAATGTTTTCAATTAATAATTTAATTGATTCAATTAAATTTTTAATTTTATTAATTAATTTGAGTGGAAAAACTTAATTGATATTATCAAATTGTTTATAGGTGAAAATTTAATTAATTTTTTAATTAATATTACAAATATTTTAATTAATATTACAAACTCATTCATATTACTTTTTTGTGAAGCTACCAAAACATTGAGCAAAAATTCCCTTAACACAAAATTCTACAGTTTTGGATATAATTATTTATATGGATTAATCATCTATTAGAAAACTTGTATGTAGCAACTTCAAAACATTCGATAAGGCCAAATTACGTGTGATCATTTTCAAGAAACAAACTGCACACCGAGCGATACCAAATTTAGCCCAATCGAATGATAAACGGAACAAAAAAATAAAGTTGCAGCGAAAATAAATAAACTAACTAAATTTAAACTTCTGAGGAATATGTTTTTTCTTTGTTTGTTTATCATTTTTATTTAACTCTCTAAATTGTCTAGGAATAGAAACACATGTGCCATTCAGAAATGACACAACGAAGAATAACTGCTTAAAATGCTCTAGAAAAATTCATATAATACATATCTAAATAAGTACTTACACATACATATATATGTATATGTACATATGTACATATATTTACAAATTTTTTTTATTAGAAGTTATTATTGGAACTCAATTTCAATTTAACTACACAAAAACTCTAGGACAAAACAGATAAATAAAAATTTAGAACAAATTAAAAGCGGACAATTTCATTATTTAACTTTATTGTGTCATAATACGAACGAACAAAAATTGTTATTCGAAACAGCTGCAAATTTTTTAAACCTACCCTGTCGGAAATTCCGTTAACTTTAAACTAACTTTAAGCTAATTATTTCGCACACTTGGATTACTTTTCAATTGTAATCAATTGACTATTTTAACATTGCAATGTCCTAGGCGGTAGTCAATTGTCTCACTCTGCATTACTTTTCAACTAACTTAAAGTTGATTTTTTTTAAATAACTTGGTAGTCAGTAAATTTAAAAAATCTTTTCGGTTTCGAACATGTATCATCACACATTGTGTGCTAACCGCGCTACTGCCCAGCTAAAGTACCATCTACAATAATAACATTAAAATGTTAATATAAAACTGAAATGAGTTTCAAAGTAGCTGAGAATAAATTTGTTGGCTCTCACCAAATTCGATTACGTACTCAACTTAAGAATTAATTTTGGATGACATTGCAGTTAGCTTTTAGCCAGTCTAAGGCCGGGTTTACATCTATGTGCAATAAAAACGTAACCACTAGTTACTAATGAAAAACTGTTTGATTCAGACACGTATTTATTAAGTTAAACGCTTTCATACATAACTAATAGACAATTTTATGGAATCCAATATGATTGGAAACAGTTTAAATCAATAAATACATGTCTGAAGCAAACAGTTTTTCATTAGTAATTACTGGTTACGTTTTTTTTTGGGCACATTGCACACAAGAAATGCCAGTTAATTATTTTTGTAGCCGATAGGGTATGTATGTATGTATATCTATGCATGTGCATATATACATACATACATACATACCCAGTCAGCATGTAGAAGATTGTTTCACAAAACTGAGTCTTCTTCGACTACTTTATATGATCAAAAACTTACTTATCAGTTCTGTGCTTAAAATAACAGGCCTGTCACAGAATCCAAATTCGAGCGAAATGATTTCAATTCCGTAATTAGGTTCTTCAGAAAACGAAAAACGAAGAATATGCTCGAAATGAAACCACTTTAAATTTAATGCTCGGAATTGTAATTTTCCTTATGTGAAAGTACAAAAATCTGTTTGAAACAACTTATTTCAATAAAGAAAAATGTTTTTCAACAATTTAATTAAAATTTTTTTTTATAAAATTTTCTTAAGGAAAAATGCAGCATCGTAAAAAGTGAAATATTCTGTTCACTCAAATAAAAATAAATACAACTTTAACATATACACTGCGTTTGGATATGAAAGTGAAGCTGAAGCATCCCTCAATCGTCTTCCCCATAATTTTCCGGTAAAGTCTTGACGTCCCTGCGCACCACAAACTGCAGTTGTTGCAGACATTTCGTGTATTAATTTTTAAATTTTGTTCACTTCAAGTTAAAAAAAAAATGTTGTGCCTTTCCTATTTTGTTTTTCTCTTCTATATAACCATGTGTTTTTTGGTTTTCGTTGCCCAATATTGCCACATTTAAATTGAAAACAATCGAATTGCTGCTTTTTCGTATTGAACAAAATCGATCAAAATCTGGAGAAGGTAAAACAAAATCGATCGAAATGAAAATTCGTAATCAAAGCAATTTCGATCGATTTCTGTGACAGGCCTGTAAGACTCGAAAATGATTCCCAGAAATGTTTAGAAAGTGATTTGTTTAAAAAACAAAATGTACAGAATGTACGCAATCATAAATTGATCCGACATATGCTGTGACTGTTTGAATCTTTTCGTTTCGCAAGCGATAGTAAAGGTGCTGTCACACTTGAGAAACATTTGCCCAGAAAAGCGTAACCAGTCGCAGTCGGGTATTTTGATTTTTTTCTTTTTTTCTAATTACTACTTGTTATAACAAGATTTCATCCAGAGTATTTTTTATATATTTTTCTTTTTTTAACACTGCCGCTAATAACAAAAAATATTCATTCGATGACGCCATATGCTACAAAGTCAAAATATAAATGGTGATTGATGTGTTTATTCGCACGTCTAGTTTTAAGCGACAAGCACACGGCACTCAAACATATGCGCTGATTGAGGGGTTTTATTTGATTGTCACCGGCACATTTAAGATAAAAAAAAAATATTCAGTCGTAAGATATTTCTGGGTTTGGAGAACAACGCTCGCGTCGTTGTGATTATTTTTTAAGTGCAACCAGGCTTGTTTTTGTTGTCTACCTTTCATTGTTTTGCGTGCTCACTCCGCATTGGTTTAAGTATCGGTCGCGGATAACTGTACCGTGGTACGGTTTTTGGTGGCGTCATTTTAACCACATGCATTCGTTTTGTTTAACCTTTATGGATTTTTGGATATCACTCTTTTTGGATTCGACATAACCTATAACGTTTGAAGTACATTTTGAAGACACCCACCCTGGTGGAGTACCATTTAAAACTCATAATTATATTGACAAGAACTGGATTAAAAATATTCATATAAAAGTATTAACACACAACTACATGCATATACTATTTGACATTGAAAAACATAAGAAGAGAAAGATTTAAAACACAAAAAATTTGACATTGAACAAGGATGTGCAAACATTTTTAATAAGATTTAATTGGTGGAGACCATAAAAAACTCTAGGAGTAGATCTTGGAAACTCCTACTTCCTATACGAAGGTATAGGTCGTTCGCAGCAACCGAAGGAAGCTTCTACACGTGGAATACACTGGCTCTTTGGCCACCTGCCTTTGCCATTTTTTGTTCCATTTGGAACACAGAATACAAAAAAAAAAAAAATATTCTAAATGGCAGTAAGCCATAACAATAAAATAGTATAAGCAAAGATTCAAACTGATATGTATATGAAAAAGGTATAAATATAAATAACTTTCTTCAATATGAAAAATCATTAACAAAATCAAATAATTTGTGTATCCTTCACCAAAACTGGTTTGTCGTCAGTCATTCCGTCTGTAATTTCCACAATATTCATACGCGACCAATACAGTATACATATGTATATCTTCCCTACCATGTAAAACTATCCAATATGCAAATTTGTACTCTTCAGAAGAGCGTAAATAATAATTTCAATTGTGAGTTTAAAGTCGGCGCGGCGCGGCGCATTCCTTAAACTGTCAGGCTACAAATATTTCTTATGAACATTTCACCATTTTGAAACGAGGCATATCGTATAAATTAGGGCACCAAGATAACAATTCTTAACGACGAATAGTGCACATTGGGTAGTTCGTCATGGTAGGGACGATATGTATATTATGGCTCCTTATAAATAGGGAAGACGCATAAGGGATGTCCGTCCGTCCGACTGTCTGTACGCAAACTCGGTTTTCCGAAGCTGGCAAGTTTAAACTTTTTTTTGCCATATAAAAGTAACTATCTAGCTAAAACTTCATTTTATTTTAGTACAAATAAAATGGGTATTCGGAATAAAAAAAGACGATTCCAGAGTTGGAAAATTTGAACCTTTTTTGGTATATAAAAGTAAACTACTTAAACTAATTATTTCTTTTTCTTTACAAATTAAACGTATTTTTAAAAGAAATAAATTTATATTGGAAAATAAAAAAATCCAAAAGAATGTTTCCAGGGTTGGAAAATTTCCACTTTTTGTTTTATATAAGTAACCAGATCATTTTATTTTTTAAATTTTTTTTATACATTAAATATGTATATTTTATGTTTTAGCAATAATAAAATAAAAATAAGTTTTCTATAAAAAATTTAGAAAGATACAAAACACATCTCCAGGGCAGGAAAATTTAAACTTTTTTGGTACATAAAAGTAACTTAATAAAACTATTTATTTGCTTTGTTAATTAAACATATGTTATATTTTAGAAAGAAATAATTAATTGATTTAACGATGAAGAGTCCAGAAGAAGATTTAATCGCATATTTACTAAAATTTTTAATCCCATAGATACATCAATTCAATTGTAGTACAATTTTTAATAAAGAATTATGTTGATTTAAATAATTATAATATGTAGTTTATTTGAAGAATTTTCGTGGATTTGAATAAAATCCTTAGTTGATTTTTTTTTTTCGTATAAATTCTATTCACAACTTTTGTTCAATACACAACATTTTTGCTTCAGTGTATTCAGTGTACATATGTACGAAAAATGGGTAAAACAATTGAACAAGTGTTGAACCGAATTTTGTAATTTATCTATTTTTCATTAGTTTTTTTATAATGTTGGTAGACTCGTTTTGTTTTAGAGTTTATTGTCCCACCAAAGTGGCGTGCTAATGAAACCATGGTTGTCTAAGTATATGTACAGAATAGATACATACTCGTATACCGTGTCATCTCGTTTCTAGCCAACCTGCTTGCTTGGCAATATTTTTACCTTTATAATGCGGGATAGAACTTTGCATATTTTTTCACTTTTTCTGATATGAGAAAAACTATTGTCAAGCTCAAGCAGGTCACCTAGAAATGAGATGGCAACCTGACGATGACAAATTTATATAATGCATAGCAGATTGTAGTAATAGCTATTGTATGAAACAAGAACTTGGTCAACATTTTGAAATTGGCCACCAAAGGTGGAAAGGAACCTTATTGTTTTCGCTACAATGTCGGTCCATCCGTGTGTCTGTCTGTCTGTCTGTCTGCCTGTCTATCACAGGCTGTGACAAATCGGCGCGATTCGAAATCGATCGATTTCCATAACTTACCAGACTATTTTAAAACACTTTTATGGTCCCTCATAAATAAATTCACATGCAGATATTAATCTCCATTAAGAGTAATGGTTGATGGTTTAGAACATACATACATTTTTTATTAATTTTGAATCGAGTTAAATAAAAATAAAATATTGAAATTAATAATCAAACTTTAATTTATGGCCAGTTCATCGAAGACAATCAAATATTCTCATTTGCTCGCTTGTATTGGAAACAAACAGTCCATTCCCAATAACAATTTTGCACATTCAAAAAAAAAAAATCGTTTGCAAGATTTTCGGTAATATAAAAGAAGGAGCAACAAGACATGTTTCTCTCACCTTTTATTTTCCTCTCGTTTTGTTTGGAATAGCAGAATTTTGTTCTTGGATAAAATTAACTAAATTAACTCCCTGGGTATTAATCCCCGGGAAATATTTATAATTGGTATGAATAAAACAAAGCACTCAAATTTGTTTTGTTTTAGTTTTTGTTTTTGTTTTTAGTACAAACAAAGTTAAACTTTTATTTATAAAAATATTTTTTAACTGGCATAAATTTTTTTTTGGAATATTCCATCCACTTTTTGGTCCCATAAAAATTGTCATGACTCTTTGGAACAACAAAGTATTCAGTAAGCGGATAAAAATCAGTTACACCAAGATTCATGTAGCAAGCAATTCGATCACCAGGGTTAAGGGTTTCTTTGGTGCTCTGATATACCCAATGTGTGCCATTATGATGATAAGCCTGTCCTCTAATAATATGTGACTTGTTTTTATTTACCTCTCCAAGGAAGCCGAAAAATTTTATGCCTTCCTTATGCGGTATGGACACGTTAAACCCTTTATGACCAACATCGATATCAAACGTGAGTTTGGGAGCTGGAACTGTAAATGTACCATTTTTCGAGAACTCGCCAAAGTCTAGCTCATAGAAAATTTTGTCAAGCAGTGAAAACTCAATTTTTTTATTAACATATACCCAATGGGTGTAGTTATCAGATAAGTATTCATCAGCGATTAGTATCAGATTTGTAAAGAAAGTTGTTGCCCGGAAGTGGACAAATTGTATGTCTTCTTCATATGGTATGGACATTTTAAATCCTCTATAGTTGGGATTAACCTCAAAAGTGGGTTCAGGTCCGTTATATGCCCAGAAACATTGTATGCAGCAAATTAATATCAGCAACTTTAAATGACAATGTATCAGAATCAGCATCTTCAGACTCATTATTATTATTTAGTTATAAGGTCGATACTCAAAAACACACTGAACGACTTGAAATTTGGTCTGATATTTATACCAGAAATTTGTTGACGTTGTTATTTTATTTGTATACCCTTCACCAAAAATGGTAAAGGGTATACATATAAGGGTTTGTCATTCCGTTTGTAATTTCCACAATATTCATATGGAACCCCCACAAATTATATATAGTATATTCTGGGTCCTTAAGAATGGTGAAGACGAATAAGCGATGTACGTCTGTCCGTCTATCCACCTGTCTGCACGTGAAATCGGTTTTCCGAAAATCCCAGAAATGGTCCAAAATAGATGGGTATTGAAAATCGGCAAAATCGAAAAGACGGTTTCAGAGCTGGCAAGTTTAAATTTTTTCTGCCATACAAAAGTATTTAGCTAAAACTTTTTTTTTGTTGTTTGTTAAATAAACCTATTTTATATTTTAGTAAAAATAAAATTGGTATTAAAAATCCAAAAAAAATATATCAAAAAGACGATTACAGGGTTGGAAAATATGAACTCTTTTGATAACCTACTAAAACAATTTTTTTCTTTTTTCTATAAATTAAACACATTTTATATGCTAGAAAGAAACAGATTGTTATAAGATAATCAGATAAATCTAAAAGGATGACTTCAGGGTTGGAAAATTAAATTTTTTTTTGGTATATAAAAGTAACTATTTCAAATAAATTTGTTTGCTTTTCTTTATAAATTAAATATATTTTGGTAGTAAAAATCAGAAAGATAAAAAACAGCTGCAGAGCTAAAAAATTTATACTTAAACTTTCTTTTGTGATATAAAAGTCACTAAATAAAATAATTTTTTTTTTTGTTAATTAAACATATTCTATATTTTAGAAAGAAGTAGATCAGTATTAAAAATTTAAGAAAATTAAATATGATTCCAGGGCTGGAAAATTTAAATTTAAATTGTTTGTATATAAAAGTAACTAAATACAAATTATTGTTTTTTTTCTCTTTAACTAAACATATTTTATAATTTAGAAAGATCTTTACTCAAGAGGTTTTTTTATATTTGCTCAATTAACTTTAAACATGGGCACTCATTAGTTTTACAAAGAATTATGACATGTTACTTTTTATGTTCTCGCCACAATTTTGTTTCAAATCAAATGGAGATAACATAAAATATGATATGGCTAAGGATTAGCCATAACTACAAAATAAGTTTAGGGACATGTTCCATTTCATTTACCTGAAACTGTTCCTTTTTGCTGAACAAAAAAAAAATCAAAAAGTTATTTGGGAATAAATAGTTTGCACAATATCGCGATAGAATTGAGACACTAAACAGTTTTGCAATTTTAAAGGCTCAGTTAGCCGACTGTAATGCAATGTAATTGTAATGTAGGAAACAGCTGATCGATATATTTATATGAAAAATAGGTTAAGTTATATTACATCTCTATAACCATTTCCATTACTTTTCACATAACAATATCGATCAGCTGTTTCCTACTGTTGCAGTTAAATTACATTACCGTCGGCTAACTGAGCCTTAAGTTTTATTAAATACCGGAAAATATGAAATAAGTTAACTCAAACTTGCCCGTCCTTGTCATAGTTTATACGAAAATGATCCATCGCTCAATTACTTTGTACTAGAACAATAAATAAATGATTGATACGTACGTGGGTGAAGGGTGTATAAGACTCGGCACAGCCGAATACAGCACTTTTACTTGTTCTACTTTTATTTATTTATTTCTTTTCACTCTCTTGACGTATTAGTTTACTCTTTAAGACTTCATGCTTTCAATTGGTGTGTATGTTTGTTTGCTCCGTTTTGTCTAACCATATGTGAAGGGGTAAATACTCGTACGTGTATGTAGTTGACGATCAAGACATACAATTCATAATTGGCATGTCAAAAAAAAAAAAAATAACTGAAAACTATGTGTTTAAATATCAGCTGGGCAGTTGAGACCAGCTAATATGGATTCGCCTTGTTAATGACGTTTAAAAAAAACGCATGTTATAAAATTTTTCTCCACACACATTTTTTTTACTTAAACAGTCACTGAGGACAAACGCTTCTTTCTTAAGCTGCTTTCATACGGCCAGACAACTTATAATGTTTATAATATATTATAATTACAATTAATAACACCTGACAAAACATATTTCTTTATATATTTGTCACCGCATGCACTGTTGTTATACCAAAACAGCTGATGTCCGATGCTTCGTCAGATCAAAATAAAATGCGCTGTAATTGAAATTTTTTCATCTGACATTGCCACCTGAGTTTTAATGCTTTTACACAACATGCATGTATTTTTCAGTGGCAAATTTGACCTGCGAATTAAGCTTTTTGGAATTTTGATTTGTGAAATCTTATACAAACTTGAGAATGTATGACTTAATAAAAACTTCTGGCACATATGGTTGCTCTATCAAGGATTCGAATATTGTGTCCAAGCTTTTCTTTCTAAACGAATCAAAACTACTTGGATTAAATAAAGACAACCTGTGACGACTAAAATCAACCTTTCTTATTATTATATTGTTAATTTATTATATCCTTCACTAAAAAGGGTAAGCGTAGACTTATGCATATAGATTTATCATTCCGTGTGTAAGTTCAACAATATTCATATTCCGAATTTTTATGTATAGGGACTGATGTGCCATGAATGGTCCTAAATAAATTGGTATTTTAAATCTGAAAACTCAAAAAGACAATTGCAGGGCTGGAAAGTTTAAATATTTTTATCGTAAAAAGCTTTTTATTTAGTTTGGAACATTGATATTGGAAATAAATAAAAAAGTCTAAAAGACGAATTCAGGGCTGGAAAATGCAAGATTTTTTTTAACTAGCTAAAAGTATTTTTTTTTTTAATTTAGTAAGATTTAGGTTGATATTGAAAATAAAAAAAGATACAAAAGACGATTGCAGGGCTGGAACATTTAAACTTGTTTTTTATTTGGTATGCAAAAGTAACTAGCTAAAACTAATTTTTTTCTTTATTCTTTTTTTCTTTATAGAACTAGATTTGATCCCCTTACACATATGTGTACATATACACATCGTGCCATAATCCCATAAAAAAAAGCTAAAGCGACATAATTTTCATACTTAATTTTATTTGCGATCGTAAATAATCGATTTTATTTAAAAAAAAAACGAGGTCCAAAAACTGTGTCGTTTAAGTTTTTTATTTATTTTTTTTTTAAGAGAAGAAAGACTCAGGCAATGAATGCCTACTACTACTACTAATAGTTGTTACTTTATTTTGGAAAGGGATAGTGATAGAGAAGACAAGTGGTAAAAGAAGAGATAAAGAAAAGCTTCATTCTTTTACACATTTTTTAATAATGCAGAGTTGCAACGCCTCTGGTGTCAATGAGGCGTATTAAATTTTTGAAGCTGTGCTTAGTAGCCATTTTATTGGTTATTTTACTTCGCCGATGATTTTGATACATAAGTAAGGAGGGCGCTCTGATGTTACATTAGGAATAGTGTCTGCTGAAGTCGTTGTAGTTCAGTGAGCAGTGAGTGTCGTCATCACTTGAACTTTCCTACAACAACTGATACAAAGGGACACTAATGCACATCAGAAAAATGTGTAGTGTTGTTATTTAATGTTTTTGTCGGTGACCGGGATCAAACCCAGGACCTTAGATTTTGTAGTCAACGTGCTGACTACTTCAGCCAACGCCACCCTTTTTGGTTATGGCTCGATATGTAAAGGGTGTTTTTTTTTAGAGTCACAACTTTGACTTGGCATCACTGCTTTACTTGAGCACCCATTTAACAGCTGATAGTTATATTTTGTTAAGTTTGCTTTGAAATTTCATTATGAATCGACTTACACCAGAGCAACGAGTGCAAATTGTTGAAATTTTTAATCAAAATAATTGTTCTATTCGTCTATGAGTTTCATCGTGCTTTTCTGCCATTTTATGATGTACATAATTCTGGTTGAATAAGCAAAATAGTCGCATTTGGAGTGAGGAGAATCCACCAGCTTTTGTCGAAACACCATTACATCCACAGAAAATTACTGTTTGGTGCGCTTTATGGGCTGGCCGAGTCAATGGCCCATACGTCTTCAAAAATGATGATGGTCAGAATGTTACTGTCAATGGTGAACGGTATAGGAACCTGATTCGAAATTTTTTTGTACCTCAATTACGTGGCATTAATCTGGCTGATATGTGGTTCCAACAGCACGGAGCCACGTGCCACACAGCGGGCGCTACAATTGATGAAAAAATAATTTCACGTAATGGCCCAAGATCGTGTGATTTAACCCCATTGGATTATTTTCTTTGGGATTATGTTAAGTCACTTGTCTTCGTCGATAAACCACAAACAATTGAACAAATGCAAATCAACATTCGAAGAGTTATCGGCGAAATATGGCCGCAAATGCTGCGAAAAGTTGTTGAATATTGGTGTTTCAGATTGCGCCTTCTACGCGCCAGAGGTGGCGGCCACATGGCAGAAGTCATATTTAAAAAATAATTTCATAAAATTTTCTTTCCAATAAAGCCTGTTTCGTTGATATTAAAAATATATTTCCTGGTTTTATTATAATTTAAACTTGTGTCACTCTATAAAAAACATCCTTTGTGTACATGTATATTTGCAACTACAAAACAAAAACAAAGTGTTTTTTTTTGAAGCAAATTTAAACGGCTTTTTTACTACTTTTAGCCAAGAATTTTTTAAAAACATTTACTATATTATTCATAACTACACAAAAATGCATATAAGAACATATTTTTATGTTTGCAATTAGCAAAATATGTATCTATGAGGGATGCCAATCGGGACTGGTTTTCACGAAAAAAAAAATCAAATTCCGGGATTGCGGGATCCCGAGATTTTTGACATTCAGGGATTTTTCGGAACTGCGGATTTTTTGAACATTAAAAGATATATGCTTTTTATAGATATTTATTTAAAAAAAGAGTCTTTGAAAGGCGTTCACACATATAATTATCTTTGAGAATCATTTTTGCTGTTGTGTATCCGTGAAACGTTTATAATGAATAAATCAAGTACATTACGAGTAGATTAGTGCAGATGTTTATTATGAAAACAACCGTATACATTCTAAGAAACACAATTAGCAAGCATACTTTTGGGCATATCAAAAAAGTGTTTATTTATTTCCATCGACAAAACGAACCACATATAACAATATCTACTAGAAACTTTATAAATTTGAAAGTTTGCAAAAGTAAAAGAGAAAATATGTATTGGATTTCTTAAAAACAATATTTTACGAGTAAATATAAAGAATACTGTGGGCAATTTTGCAATGCTATTGGTTATTTAAACATGATATTTGTTTAATGTACGTACGCATACGCATGCATACATACTTGTTTACAAATTAAAAATTAAAAATATTAATAAATAACAAAATTTCAAGCCATTTTGAACAGCAATTTTTTTTTCAAGTTTTGTACACAATAATAACATTTAAAATTTATATTGACTTGAGGCAGTATTAAATTAAGCAAACTTATTCTATAGCTTCCGATACATTTTGCGAGTTTATGTTTTTTTTTATCTAAGCATTTTTATTCAGTTTAAGAAACCCTTAAAAAGCAACGAAATGAAGTCAGAGTTTCAAAAGTACATACGTACTTGAATGTTATGCAACACGAGTACAATTTGTTATATGGCAAGTTGAGTTTTCATGTCTTGTCAAGTTTAATGTTTGCTACAAATACAAACAACAAATCAAAAATGTAGCGAAAAATTTAACGAAACAATGAAGAAGAATATGTTACTTATTATGTTTTTATTGCGTGAAGAATTCAATGCATTGTTTAATTTTTTTAAACCGACTTCAGACAAAGGAGTTTTGTTTGTTATTGTTACTTCACATAACCCGGTACATTTTAGGTCGATTGTAAAAGTTCTTTTTTGTTTGGGAGGGCCATTTGATGCCATTGTAAAAGAAGTGGGCAGGGATATGCCCACAAATTTTTTTATTTGATTTTATGATATTCTACTTATTTGGTTGCTGTGAGACAGAGCGCGAACACCTTTCGTTCTTGTAATTACATAATTTTAAAGTTGAAAAAATGGGCGGGGCTGCACCTATTACAATTTATTATTATATTTCACGTGGTTCTACTTAATCGGATTTTACCAAACTCACCACACACCGTAAGCTCTACACTGTTCACAATCTTTATATTGTATACAATCTTCTATCTTCTAACTGTATACAATCTTCTATTTAAAAAAATGGGTGGAGTCACGAACATTAAAATTTAATATTTTATATTAAGTGGTTCTACTTTAACGATTTTTACAAAACTTAACACACACCCTGAGCTCTGAAAACACACACAATCTTGCATTTAAGAAATGGGCGGAGTCACGCCCATTAAAATTTTATTTTATATTTCACGTGCTTCTTAACCAACAGATTTTCAAAAAAAAAAATTTTTTTTCGAAAATGTTCTATCAACTCTGCGTTGGAGTGGGTTTTTTTAGCAGTATTATTTTATTGAAAAGCTTACAATTATTTATGTTTTGAGTGTAATACCAAGAACAAAAAAAATGTTTGGAATTGTTTGAAAAAAAAAAAAATAAACAAACAAACAAGAATATCAGCCAAATCTACGATGTTGATATGACTGGATTTGACCAGGAATCGAACTCGGTCTCTCAAAGACCGTCATTTGATTTGTAGTCAAGGCACTAATTACTTCAGCCAACAGCACCTAGAAATCTGCTTATAGTCCAGCCATTTAAAGCAAAAACAAAAGGGACAAAATTACGCGAAAAATAGAGGCAAACATAAGGACATATTTTAATACCGCAAAAGACCGACAGCAAAAGTCTCAAAAACAAAAACGTTGCTCCAATTTGTCAATATAAATCAAAATAAAAAAAATTTCAGTAAGGTACAACTTTTACTCGCACACGAAGGGAAGGGAAGGGAAGGAAAAAAAATTAACTACCCGATAAAAAAAATGTCGGTTTTTGGCGATTTTTTTTAGTTTTGGCGCTTTTTCGGTTTTAGGATTTTTCCGGTTTTTTGACGTTTTTTTTAGTTTTAGCATTTTTTAGTTTTGACGTTTTTTATTTTGGCAATTTTTTCAGTTTTGGCGATTTTTTTATTTTGGGATTTTTTTTTGTTCTGGTGTTTTTGAAAGTTTCAAGAGTTTGCCTTTTACTGTTTGCAAGATACAGCAAGTTGTCAAAATTACACTAACTGATAGAATACCCTTTATTTTATTAGTTTAATTTTTAAAATTTCAGTGTTAATTGGTGTAGCCTATACATATATTGGACGTTGTATCGGTAAAAGTTTTACATATTCTGTGAAAATTTGAGGTCCTTAGCTTTTATGGTTCCCGAGAAAACAGCCTGTGATATGGACACCTTTAACGTACGCAGCCCTAAAAATTAAGCTCGTGTCTTAATATATTAAAAAAAAATATTTTTAGTACTTAAAACTTATTACTTTGACAACTGAATTTCCACTTTGTGTATTAATCTGACAGCTACGAAATGTCAAAACATCAGTTCAAAATTTATTTCCTTGCAAGAGTCTCACTCAAAGTTATAACCGCAACATGGGCTTCCATTACAAACTTAATAAATCATCAATCTCATGTGGTTAAGAAAAAAAAAGGACCGTTAAAACGATTGTTTATGAATTTTAAGCGATAAAACATACACACACAATACATTTCAGCATTAAAATTTATAATTGTTCTTATGTGGTTTGGAAGTGGCGAAAAAGGAAAACAAAAGCAAATGAATTATTACAAGTGACTGGCAGGCATTTTCAAGATGACTTACTTCTTTAATTCTATTTATTTATTTTTTGAATTTTGTATTTTTAAGCTATAAATAAATATAAAAGAATTTTATACTGATATTAAAGTAGTGAATATAAATAAATAAATAAACTTCTTTTGAAATCGTTCACACACACAAAAAAATAGGTACATACGAGTACATACATACGAAAGCGAAATCAAACTTTTGTTAAAAAAAAAATTCGAATAAGGCTTAAATACATTTGCCTCACTTTCGGTATTTCCAATAAATTTTTGTTACAATTTTTTTTTCTCTTTCAAATGAAACAATTTGATAAATTTACCCATTAATCTTTTTCATTTTTTCATAATGTTGAAATTTTTGCTTTTAATTTCGACATTATGGAAAACTGCTGTGCCAATAAGCCTTCATCTATAGAAAATGATATACGAGTATATAACTGGTAACCAACTGAAGTGTTGTAAAAAACAAGTTTATTTTTTTTTTACTACGTTCTTTAAACAAGGTGTCAATTTTCCCAAAAAAAAGGAAAGAAACGACCGGATGTTTTTACATGTACATTTATAATTATTCAAGCAAATAAGAGTTAAAAAACAAAATACATGAAATAATTTAAAAAAGGTTACAACGAGAATTAAGGATAATTAAAAAATGTTAAGAGTTTAACAAGGTGAAGGCAGGACACTCATAAATATGGATGTATGCACTTCAAGCCAGTCGGCAAAAACTTTTCTTAAGAGCAAAAAAAAAAGAAATTAAGGAAAATAAATTATTATTTATTATGTCAGTTAAGTCACTAATGCATGCGTGTATTTGTGTGTGTGTGTGGGGGGTTTTGTTTATGAAAATGACCGGTCTTCTTCTTGTGACCACAACAGAATGTCAAGCCTGAAAGTATGCAAAGAAATCAGATATTCTGTAAGTGCATGAGTTAATGAACACTTTAATAGAGCTTGACTAATTTAATTAAAAATGCAAGATATTTAACGAACGATTTGATACAATTTTTTGCCACTGATAAAAAATAAAAATAATAATAATAATTTTATATTAAAATAATAAAGGCAATTAAGAACTATAAGAAGTAGAAGGTAGAAAAACGTCAAAGTGGCGTTGGTTTAAGTAATTAGGAAGTTGAATACAAAACCGAAGGTACTGGGTTACCGACAAAGACATTAGATAACAACACCACACATTTTTCTGATATGCATTAGTGTCCCTTAGTATCAGTTGTTGTGGGAATGTTCAAATGATGAGGGCATAGACACTGTTCACTGAACTATGCCGGCTTCAGCGAATACTAATCGTAATGTAATATCAGAGCGCCCTCCTTCGTCGGTATTGTGTGGCGGAATCAGTGGCGAAGTAGACTAATACGCCTGATTTACACCAGAGGCGCTGCAACACTGCCTTATTAAGAACATGCACAAAGCAGAGTTGTAAAAGAATGAAGCTCCATTATATCTGTTCCTTCACCGCCGCCTGTCTTCTCTATCACTATCCCTTTCCAAAAAGAAGGTAACATCTAGTAATTGTAGTAGGCATTATTGCCTCTTTAAAAAATATATTAAAAAAACAATGCACTGTGGGCGTCAAATATTTTTTTAATTCATTTTTACATCGTCAGAAAAATACTTTATAAGCTTTAAGACGATATTTAAGCGTTGTAACATTTGAAAACCAATATTCGTCCAGTTATTGCCGTAAATTCACAATCAAAACAATTTCGAGCCTTCTTTCTGTGACAGCCCCTGTACGAGTATATTTATTCCAATTATTTAATGAATATGGTTGCATACATGGACATGGTCAAAATGGTTTTATTTGAATATTTTATAAACAGCTCAACAGGCAGCTTGTTAACTACATACTCGTACCTCTTTTTCTCTTTTAGCCTTTAAAATATTTCCACCATCATCACTTTGAAAGTCCACAAATACGCTTCAACATTAAACCTCATCCCTTTTACAAATATTTATGTACGTACAAGTGTATTGATTTGTTTATTAAATAATCATTGTCGCACAATAAAAACCAATTTTTGAAACATTATGCAAATTCAATATACAATAATGAGTACGAGTATAACAAACAATACTCAGAATGTGATAAAATTTCAATTCAGGTACGTTTTGACATCTGTCATGTTTTACAAAGACGTGTAAAATGAAAATGAAAATTTGCATACGTACGAGTACATTCAACAGCAGTTTGCTAATATTCTTTTTTTTTTTTGAGTATTTAATATCAAACTCTTATGTATTTATTCATTGAAACAGTTTATTGTTGGTAGACATTCATTTGATTATATTGATGATGATGAGTTTCAGACATTTAATTATATACTACGTTTATACACGCATTATTTGCAAATAAAAATATTTGTAAATAAATTAACTCACTGTTTATACGACATTGAAAATGTATAAAAACTTGGTAGCACTTCTATAGAAATGTTACTTATGTTTACAAAAAAATTGTGTAAATGTATAAAAATAACAAATAATAATTTATTTTTATTGTCATTATTTTCTTCCATCAATGTTTTTTTTGTGCAATATTTATAAAATTTATTGTTTTTTATTAGCAAACATTTGTAAGTGTGGCAACCTCAAGCATTTTATTTGCAAATAGTGCTTTAAGGCTGGTACTCTGTTCAAAGTTGTGAAAAATTTTCAGCACCATTGATTATTCCGCGTGAAAAATTTGACATGTACTAAATGTAGCCCAACTCGCGGTTTTTTATAAATTTCTTGCTTTTATTGCTTGAAAGTATGCAACATTGTTAAAATTCCGTGCGAAAAAAGCACTGCTCATGTTGTTTCGCAGCTAAACTAAAATGATGCCAGACTAATTTTGCATGGAAAGACATGATTTTAAGTGTTTTTCACAACAAGAACAGAGTACTACTTTTGCGAATTTATTTCGCAAATATTTCACACCAAATACTTTTATATGTAGTTTGACAGCATTTCGCGCGAAATTGTGAACAGAGTACCAGGCTTTAATCGTGAATAGTTTTCTGAATTAAGGTAGAGGTCCATAGCTCGCTTTTTGCGCGTTACGCTTTCTATGCATCTGTCAAAAAAGTAGAATCAATGTAATAGCATGTGACAAGTTACATTGCAAAAAGCGCAGAACGCGTAGGCGCGTTCAAAGCAAAAAGTAGGTATACTCTCTACTTTTGTACGCGTTACAAGCAGCATGAAAGAAAGTCAGCTGTTCTTGAATGCTAAAGATGTTAAATAATGCTTTATTTCTTACGTTATCGATAAATATTATTTTGCCGTGGATAAGTTTTTTCTTATTTTTTCAATAAAAAAAATTTCTTAGTAAAAAAAACTTGTTTAATAAAATATGTGAATATTTTCATTAATGCGATGTATTTTAATTAACTTTTCACCACACTTTTCTCAGTAACAAATTTTGCATATTAGTTATCGATTACTTTTACGACTAACTCCACAAATTCTTTTAAAAACTCGATTTCACTCTCCATTTTTTCTTTATAAGTATTTATAAACAAACGCACACAGCTGATCAAAACAAAAATAAAATGGCCTATGAAAAGCAGTGCATGTAACTCAACGCGAACAAAGTATAGAATGAAACAAGAGGATGAAACGCGTGTAAAGCATAACGCGCAAAAAGCGAGCTATAGACCTCTACCTTTAGTAAGTCACAATAAAAACAACAATATGGCAACAAATAAGCCCTGCGTATAAACGTAGTAATACATACTCGTATTTCCAATAATGGAATTTATTTAAGGTTATTATGTTAGATTTTATTTTTGGGTGTATAAATTTGTATGATAAATAATAATAAAGTTAAATTTTAAATACTTTAATGCTGCATTCCACTATAGAAAAGAGAATTTAGCTTTTAGTTATCCCTTAATAAACAGTTGCGAACAAAAAACAATTTAGTTTTAATAACTTCAATCTAAAAATTTTATTGTACTCGTGGTTTTACTTAAACAAACTCACATATTAGACGTACACAGAGAAAACAGTGCCTAATAAATATCTCATAAAATAGAACAAAATTAATAAGATATGTCTATGGTTTTTTTTTTGAAGAGGAAAATGTTATTGATGTAATAAGGAAAACCTTTTTGAAAAAATCAAGAAGTAAACTTATAATTTTTATTAGGTTATCTTATTGATTATTTCAAAAAGGTTTTCTTCTTTCTTGTTTTTATTAGGCGACACTCAATAAAAAAAAAAAAAAAGTATTTTATGTCTATTATTATCTTTAATTATTTTCATTTAAATTCTATACCATATATGTACTCGTACGAGGTGTGTTCAAAAAGTATCGCGAATTTTGTGTTTTTTCAAAAATTATTTATTTATTCATGAATATCTATTTTGTCCCCTTTAAAGTAATCCCCCTCACATATAATGCACTTATGTCGACCTTTTTTCCAATCTTCGAAGCACTTCAAAAAATCATTTTTTTTTATCTTGTTCAGCTCCTTCTCCTATGACGTCTTTATCTCATCAATCGTAGCGTAGTGTCGGCCTTTCATGGTCCTCTTCAGTTTCGGGAACAAGAAAAATTCACAGGGGGCCAGATCTGGGGAATACGGTGGCTGCGGCATCATTAGTGTGTTGTTTTTTGCCAAAAAGTCGCGTCTGTCGCGTCTGTCGCGATGCTGTTTTTGGTAGACATTGAGCAATTTTGGTACGAATTTCGCGGCGCCCGTCTCATGTCCAAATCATTGATAAAAATCTAATGGCACGAGCCTGTTCTGCCAAATCTTTTTGAACTAATATAGCATTCAACAATACAAGCAAAAGATAAAATTTCAATGCAAATGGAATATGTGAATTGTTTTGATTCATAGTACTCACAATTTGTTGAAAGCTTTTTGTGTAATGAAAGCTCAAATGAACCATTCATCCATACAACAGTTGCCAGACACCACACACGTACCAAACACCACACAGCTGATGATGAAAATGTGGCGGCGGCCTTCGCAAACAGCATATTATTTGCCTTTAGTGCAATTAGTTCCTTAAAAACCATCACATATGATTTGTATCACGGGGCATTAAGCTTACTCATAACGAATTTCCGTATGAGATACATTCCGCGGCAGCTTTTAGTTAAACTCTATTGTATTATAAACCGTGCATGACAAGAGATGCTTTTCTTTTTAAAATAAACTCAGTGAAAAGTAGTTGTTCGTGAGAGGTTCTTGAAACAAGTAACTTTTTCATACTACACATTTCTAATTGAGACATTTTAGCAAAAAAAAATACAAAAAACAAAATAAATCCCTTTTACACGCATTTTACTTAATTTAAATTTATTGCAAGAATAAAACCTAAAATATTGCGGCCATTTGTCAACCACGAGGTTAATTAATGTCCAAACTTAAGCACCCACAAACACCTTAAAAACAAATTACTTTATACGCAATAGCGTGATAAATAAAACTGTTGCTATAATTGTATTCCATTTAGGAAAATGTTCTAGTTTTTTTATTTAAGCTATAAAAGTTATTTAAATAAATATTTCCATTTAAAAAGAAAACTAACTTAACTAAGCCATACATAAGTATGTATTGCTGAAACTTAACTTGAACTTTATCTAGAAGCAACAGTGGAGGCAGGATAAAACTACAGTGGACACAAATCAATTACTCCTGATTATTTTATTACATTCTATTTCTAGGCTGTAAAAATGTGAATTTTCACTAATTCAAAGCAGAAAATAATAATGGAAGTTTCATAACTTTTAAGACTGCAGAGAAGGCACGAAATACATACATAGACCTTGCTTAACCAAAAAAAAAAAAAAAATTCAAATAAAATAAAGACTATCGGCAACATTTCTTACGGCAGCTAGAATTAATATAAGCTTCAAACAACTGACATTATTCCTAATTTTTTTTTTTTTTTAATTTGCAAACAAAAGTCATTAAGTCGAGAATTAGTAAATAGCACTTTCCATCTCTGTGATGCAATCAATTCAACAGCGTTGCCAGTTTAGCTTAGTTTAGCAAATCAGTTGTCTGGCCGCACTGATGCTTGAAATGCGTGCAAATCAGCGTTTAAAAACTTCTCATTTGTCATGTTTTAAACACGACAGTTTTTCTTGAAGCAAGTGTCTAAGTTTATGGAAAAGAGTGGACAGAAAAGAGGTACAGACTTGCCTGTACCGAAAAGTTACTTCATGCTATACAATCACTTACGTAAAGGACAGGATTTGCTAGCAGAATTAACCTAAAGTAGTGATAGTGAAAAATATGTTGGAGGCGCTACTTCTGTATGATCGTATCAACTTTTCAATCACTGGGTGCGTTGCTGTTTAAAAATTAAAATCCAATCTCTACAAAACTTTATAGGAATTGGATTATTTTGATTACGCAGTTTGTTTTTTCCCGACATATTATTTCTATCAATTGCAATAGAATGAAATAGAACATTTAAGGGTTTAAGGGTTTAGATTGTCGCTTTGTATTTGTTTTTTATGTTACAACAGCTTCCAGTCTGCCTATTACGTGCTCTTCATCATGATTTAAGTTTTATCCCAATTTTTCCTTATACACATCGTATTACATATTTTATGATGGGGTTTTCTCACTTCAGCTGCTGAAATTACACACTTGGCTTTAGGAACGTGCAAGTATGTATGTACATACATATGTATATGTATGGCAATAAATGTACATATGTATGTATGTATATTTGCTAGTGGGTATATTGCTAAGATCTCCTAGTGTTATATATGTATGTATGTATATGTATGTATGTATAGATAATTTTATTAAAAACTCCATTATTAGTTTTAGTGTTGTAACATTTTGCACAAACTTTTGCCTTAAAAAGATTAAAATAATACTAACACTTGATTTATTGATATGAAACAATCAATTTGGTGAAGAGATACAATAAATAAAACGTACATACATACATATACATACATACATATATGCACGTAGTAAAATATGTATTCCTGTAATGCCTTTTCTGTTTCAACAAACCTAATTTGATGTGTAAACACATTAGAGCGCTGTTTGGATACCACAGATAAACCATACAGCCATAAAGTTTGTAGAGTAACCACTCGATAAAAGGAAAGAAAATTAAACAAGAAATAGTAACTTGCGTGTTACCAAATCAGTACAAAAACTAATACGAGTTTAATAAAAATTTTTGTAGCGATTGCAGCCCAGCAAAAAATGGAGCCTCCGCCGAAGCAGCTTTATAAGAGAAAGGTTGATAAGCCAGCGCTCTCTTTTCTCTCTCTCTCTCTCTTTTCTAATTTTTTTTTTTTAAAGAAAAATCATTCAGGGGATGAATGAACAACTACTGCAGGGTGCGCCTATAGCTGAGTGGTAGGGATGCTATCCTCTCAGTCCAGGGATCGTGGGTTCGATTCCCACCATATATCCTGGGTGATTTTTGCAGATAAGCTAATAGTGTAGAGAAGGCAGGTGGTGAAGGAAGAGATGGAAGAAAGCTTTATTATTTTACAACTCTGCTTTCTTTCTCTCTTTTCGTTTTTTAAATAATGCAGTGTTGCAGCGCCTCTGGTGTCCATGAGGCGTATTAATGTTGCCGAAGCTGTGTTTGGTAGCCCTTTTACTGATTTTTTTCCTCGCCGATGATTCTGCTACATAATATCTACGAAGGAGGGTGCTCTGATGTTACATTAGGATTATCATCCGCTTAAGCTGGTGACCAGTGTCTATGCCTTCATCACTTGAACTTTCCTTAAACAACTGATACAAAGAGGAGACACTAATGCACCCTTGTTGTTATTTAATAACTGTCGGAGATCGGGCTCGAACCCAGGACCTTCGGTTTTGTAGTCAATGTTTTAACTACTTCAGCTAACGCCAAGGAATTTATTCTCTGATAATACACACTATCAAATACGAATCAGTCAGTGTGGTGGTATTTGTGAAAATGAGATTGTGTATGTTGCATCGAAGATGATTGATGAAAAATCAAAACATATATGATTGTTAGAAGCAAAATTGTTTCACATATACAAAATCATTAATTGCTTATTGTATTTATAAAGAGCTTCTAAGACAACCTGCATAAAATTATTAAAGTTTTTAATCAAACTTTTTCGAAAGTTTTATTGTTATTGGTTAGCTTTAGCAGTAATAACATTTTTCTACAGCTAATATGTATGTATGTATATTGATTTTTTTTTTCTTTCTTTTTTTAAGGAAAAACTTTTGAAAGTTTAAACTTTAAAGTACAACAGCAGCGTGAAGCAGAAAAGAAAGAAAAAGTGAGGTAAAGAGTCTTTGGTAAGACATTTACTATCTTTAAATTTAAATAAAACAAAGTGTGTATGATATACTCGTATTATCGAAATTGTTTATTCATTTGTACAGCCAATCAGTGCCATTATGAATGGATTATAAAATCGTGAATATTTCCGCTGCTGCTTTGATGGATGGCTCGCATTAGAAATGTCCAATTCACATCAGCTTCACCTAAGATGACCAGCCCTTCAAATCACTCGTGGAGAATGTCCAATCTGGCATGTGTGGCAGGTAGCGCCGAGCCGGGGGCAAGATACGACATCCGATATCGACCGAAATTTTCATACAAACACAATTAAAATTGTATAAAAATTAATTCGATATCAAATGCCGTTATTTTCCCCTGTTTAAGTGTTCGATTAAACGTGCCACAAACATAACCGCACAAAACAGCTGTTCGAATCAAACTTATGGGCAACACTGAATTCGCCCAAGGCGAATTCATATCGCGTGATCTCAATTGAGCAGCTGATGATCAGCTGTTTATTTCTCTGGTGTCAAATCAAAGCAAAACGATTTTCTGACAACAGGAAATTTTACACTAACAAATAAACAAGGCGAATATGCAGAGTTGCAAATCGAGACCACCTGGTATCAATTTGCCTTGTGACTCGCCAGAACGCCATAGCCATAACCATAGAAATCAATTGAATTTTGGTTTTTCGCCATAACAGTAAACAGCTGTATACTGGTTAGACATATTTGTTGTTGCACTTTTGATTGAACCTTAAATCACATGTCGTGTCCATATCATCCAATTCTAGGCAAAGGAAGTTGGTAATAATCGACCTATAGTGATCGCGACCTTAAAATTGATGAATCGCGCGAAACGTTGTCCAAACAGAACCACCACTTCTACAAAATAACTTTACCATTTGCACTTGAACTTGTTGAACGATACACATATCTCTCCATTGTGATCTGACAAAACAGACTGAATAATATACTACGTTTATACGCGCACTATTTGCAAATAAATTAACTCACTCTTTATACGGCATAGCATATGTAAAAAACTTGGCAGTACTTCAATAGAAAAGTTACTTATGTTTACACTAAAAAATTGTGCAAATGTATAAAATAACAAATAATTATTTGGTTTTATTGCCATTATTTTCTTCTTTCAATGTTTTTTGTTGCAATATTTATCCATTTATTGTTTTTTATTAGCAAACATTGGTAAGCGTGGCAACACCAAGCATTTTATTTGCAAATAATAAACGATTATGAAGCAACAATTTACAGTTTTATTTGCAAATAAGTCGTGCGTGTAAACGTAGTGAATGACAGCCAAGTCGACATACATATGTATGTATATATGTATGTAGCTTCAACAATGTGGCTGATATCAAATGTTAAAGTACGGAAGTCCCTATTGGAAGATCCTTTACATACATGCATCCACGTATACAAGTGAAGTGTCAAAATCTATTATAATACATCATTATTTACTTTTGAGGTTATTTATAAAGTTTGGCAGTCAGAATGAACGCTAGGGAATTCCCATGTTCATTCCTTGAGTTTCATAACATACAAAAATACATACATACATAAGTATTTCCTAACTTTTTAATAAAAGAAAATATTTCTAAACATCCATTACTTTGTTGTAATAGCTCGTTAAAAAAGGTTTTATGACCATTTCTCCACGTTTAAGTTAAGCACAAACACACAAACACTTACTAATAAATTTTTATGAGGAGTCTGCAATTAGGAATTTTTTTTTTTTCTTCCAAACATCCATTTTCAGTATAACAGTTTTCCATTTATTGTTTTAAAAGTAGTAAACAAACGAACAGGGCTGCCAGAGTTTTTCAGAGAGAACTCCCGAAAATTAATGTTTTTATCTCCCGAAATTCCTTTAAATAAGGAATTTTATTTAGTCCATATTTACACTATGCAAGTCTTATTGCTAAGCTTATTAGTTTGATGGAGAGAGAGACGAGGACAACAGTAAAGTTTCTTTTCCCTTCGTCTCTCTTTCCTAACAAACTAATAAGCTTAGCAATAAGACTTGCATAGTGTAAATATGGACTTATACAAAATCCCCGCAGAAATAATATAATAGCCACCAAAAATAATTTATTTGTATTATTAGAACATATCTGTGGTCACAAGCGATAATAGAGTCGAAAAAATCAAATATGGCCAAAGAATGCCTCCAAGATTTTATGAAAATGCAGTTTTTAGTATAACTTGGCGGTTATCACAAATATTATTGGAACTTTATAAAGACTTAAGTCAGTGCCGTTGTAACCCGACTGTGCGACGCAAAGAAGGGCATTGTGTTTATCAGCCTTGTATGTGTGTATGCATGCGGCCTTATATAAACCGAACGCGTGGACCGATTTTAATGACTCTTACGTCAATCGATTTGCCTTAACCCCGGGAGTGTCACTAAAGATATGACAGTAGTAAAAATTCAATATGGCGGCCAACAGATGCCACGCCGTTTTGTAAATATGAAAAAAATAAAAAGTCGGCCAACTACTCGTATATCAAAATGGGTGTCATTCGACAGCTATTGTAAAATCATCTTTAGGTTTTTCTTATGATTTTTCATTTCGAATGACCGTTTAGGATATTGTGTTTATATCTTTTTAATAAAGTTCGTTAAGAGACATGGGAATCAGAAAATGACAAAAGTATCGTTTTAAGTACTCGTTGAGTATTGGTCATCCAGCAATTGTGAATGCTCATATGCAAACACACGCATTAATTTTAAACCGTATTATATACATATGTGACCTGCTCCACGAAAAGGGACCTCTGCGCCGAAAAATTTTATTTTTACTTTTTGAGTGATTCTTATAGGAAAAAAAAATGCCGCAAACCGCAAGTTTCTATGTCTTTTAGTTTTTTTACAAATCACCTGTAAAGATGAACATAATTAATGAAAAAATTTAAAAATGTGATATAAACAGATATATATATTATATAATATATATTATATAATATTTGAAATTTAAAAAAGTTCAATATCAAAGGTACAAAATTACAAAAATATCAAAATTTTACTCTTTTTTACTCCTAACACGCTTTTCTGGTGGTTCTTCTGTATTTTGCTGCTTTTCACCTTTTCACCTTTAAACGCGTTTTTCTCAATAACTTCTTTTCGGCGCAGAGGTCCCTTTTCGTGGAGCAGGTCACATATGTATGTTTTTTATTGTTGATTCCATTAAAAATAATAATTTACTCGTAGCGTATAATTCAGCTCTTAAGCTTGTAGACGATACTTTTTTTATTTTTCATAAAAGCACAAGTGGGAAAATAGAATTAAAAAGCATATCAAGGTCTTATTTGATGTTTCCAAACAATTTTGAATATTCCAAACCTCGAAGATTATTAACTATGTAATTTCTTACTTTACTGATTTTTTCGAACAGTTAATAAAACATTATTTTACCACAAAATAATCGTGAAAAAAATTATTTAAGTACTCTTTTCTAATCTCGTTATCTAGTCATAATACGTTAAAAGTTATAAAAAGGGAAATATTTTTGATAAAAAAGTAGTCAAGGAAATTATTTGAATATTTGACAAAATTGTTTTGATTAATCCTTTAATTGCAATTGAAAAATTTTTTGTTTGTTGGAGCTACTCGGAATTTTTTTTTCGAATATTCGAATAATTATCGTTCGATGACAACACTAGTAAATATGAAAATTCCTTTGTAGAATTTTGCACCATATATCTATGGTCACGAAATTGAGTATTTAAGCGATTCCAATACATTTCACCCAAGTACACCCAGTCACAAAAATTTATTGCACTAGTGTAAAAAACAACGCTTTTACAAGCAGTTGTAGAAGCACTTATACTGTTTATTATTATGTTTTTACCTTCTCCTGTAAAGTTACAGTTATTTGAGTAAGGGACTTTCTACTTGTGGCCAACGATATATTTACATAAATCGATGTGGTCTGAGGTTGACTTGCGCTGTTATCGGTTTTAAGCACATTTGTATGCATTTGACGAACCAAACTGTTAAGTTGATTCACCGATATTCCCTGCTTTACACCAACGATTAAATCAAATTTTTGATACTTATTTTTTTAGCTGGATTAATTTACCACATTTGTGCATGCTTCCGACTAGAGATGGACGCGTGTCGAATTTTTTCAACACGACACGACCCAAACACGAATAACAACACGCACGAAATCAAATTGTGTAGGAAAAAGGCATTTTTTGTATTCAAATAGCGACATATTTTTGTTTAATTTCAGAACTTTAAACTTGTGTTTGAGGATACAATATATTAAATTTTTTCTCTAATGGTCGTATCATGTTGATTCGGGTCGTATCAACATGATACGACCCGAACAAGCAAAAAATCAGATTTTCTGTAACGAACACTTCGTGTTGAGTCGCGTGCGTGTTTGTGTAATGAAAAAAAAAGCACGACACGCGCCCATCCCTAGTTCCGACAAACTACAGTATTTAGCGAAAATATTAATGCCTACCAAAGATTTAAATAATTCCAACTGCATTTCTTTTATTTATTTAGTTTTCATTATTCATTGCTGGACAAACTCATTCTATACAAGCTCTTTATTTATTACTCGTTGCAAAATCTATGCAGAGATATTTTTCATTCACATCTTAGAAAATGTTACATACGAGTACATACAACAAAAAGAACTATTGAAATTCTGATAAATAAAATACAAAATTAAAATCCCCAAAATTTCCCCAAAGCATGTAAAATTTCTCAACGAATTTACCAATCCACAAATTAATTTTTTTACATCTCTTCAAAAACAAATCTCCAATTTAGGTAAAAAGTCCCCTTATACGACAACACTATAAACGAACATCTTTGGGAATTGGGAAATTTTCTCTTTTTCCCAGTTTATTTTTTTATATGCCGACATGCGCAATAAAATATATTTTAAGGCAAAATTTTGGCGCCAAATAAAATACAAACACATAATAAATTATAGAAATACAAATAAACGAAAAATAATTTAAACATAAAAAACTCAAGCATTTTACTTACAAATACATACATACATACAGACATATGCATATAGATCTTTTTTTAACCATAAGGGTTCTTCTTCATACCCTTTTGTTCTAAAGATATGGTCACACTTGGGCAAACATTTGCCCAAAAAAAAAACGTAACATAGTGTCCACACCTGATGATTTTATATCATAACTCGTAATATGACGCCGCGCACCGGCAGCGCAACTGTCATTTTTTCATTTATATCAACACAAAAAATGGTAGACGTTGATGATTTTATATCATGAGGAATCAAACAAATATTTGAAAAATACTTGCCAAAAATATCTAATTTGCGTGTTGTTTAATTTTTTAGTCACAAATAATTGTTTAATAAATAAACGTTAAATGCACAGTAACACATAAAGTGACATTTGATATCAAGATGAATTTATCAGGCCGTGATCTTTATTAATAAATTGAGTCTATACGAGATGAATTTTCATCATGATATCAATTTGACATTCATCATGATATAAATTCATCAGGTGTGGACACTATGTAACGAATAAATATTAATGAAAAAGCTTTGCATTCAGACACGTGTTTTTTTTTAAGTTAAATAGTTTCCAATAATGTTGGATTCTATGACATTGCCTATTAATTGTTTATGAAACTCTTTAGCTTAAGAAACACGTGTCTGAGTTAAAATGCGTTTGACTAATATTTAGAGGTTACGCCTTTTTTTGGGCAAATGCTTGCCAAGTGTGACCGTAGCTTAACTTAATGTTGATATTTTTCTTCTCACTCGTTGTGCCTAAACGAACTTGTTGTACTTTTGCCACATGTCACGCATGCTGGGGGAGATTTTTGTTAACTACATACTTAGAACAATAAAGTCGCATGAATGTTTTATCATTATTCATGTGCTTCCATATCAATCATATTATATCATTTGTTTTGTTAGTTTCTGCTTTGTTAAGACTAAAGTCATAAAATTCGTCTCCCACTGTGTTGGCTTGTATGAACATGTAATAAGATCTTGTTTTTAGTTTTGGATAGACATTAAAATGTCAGAAGTGTAAAAAGAGGTGGGCTCATTTTATAAGAAATATGTTTATTGGGGCGAGTGACTTCTTTTTTTTTTTTTGAGGATTTAATAATATATGAACTACCACACACTTTTGCAAATCGTTCACTTATTATTGAAATTTTTCACATTTCTAGTGAGTGGGAGCACAGTGGTTCACACAATTAAACTACAATTTAAACTAAGACCAATTAACTTTTATTGCATTTTAAATTGAATATTTTTACATTCATTCTTAATTCAGTCAGATCCACTAAATAAAAACTTAAACAAGTAGTAATTAAAAAAATCAAAAAACCCGACTGCGACCAACTTTGAACCGTTCAATATCCTAAACGGTCATTCGAAATGGGAAATCATAAGAGAAACCTAAAGATGAGTTTAAAATACCTAAAATGGGTATGATTCCATTTAGATATAGTTCGCCGACTCTTTATTTCTTTCGTATTTACAAAACGGCGTGGCGTCTGTTGGCTGCCATATTGAATTTTTGCAACTGTCATATCTTTAGTGACACACCCGGGATTAAGACAAATCGATTGACCTAAGAATCATCAAAGGAATACACGTGCATACATACATACACACATAGGCTGATAAACACAACACCCTTCTTTGCGTCGGGCAGTCAAGTAAAAATCATACCACTAATCTAACGAATTCATCGCAAGAGTTAAATGCACAGACTTAAAAAAGGAGAAGGTTGCTTATACGGTTGCACTTTTTAAGCCCAGTTCGAAAAAAAGGAGGTTATCTATTCGGCTGTAATTTTTTTAAGTGTGTTACTCCATAACTCCGTCATGTTGGAAAGATTTTAATTTTTTTTTTTTGATCATTTGATCCCATTGCCAAAAATAATTGGACGAGCACACTCTCATGAAATTTTGTTATCTTGATTTTATTTACCTTTACCTTAGCCCGCACTTTGGCCTCTCGAAATGACACAATTTAAAATTAAAAAATGGGCGGAACCATGCCCATTAAAATTTAATATCGTATTTCACGTGCTGCTGCTTAAACCATTCTTACGAAACTTGGCACACAGCCTTCATTCTAAGAACTACGCAACCTTGCATTTAAAAAAGTGGGCGGGGCTACCTACGCCCATTCAAATTTAGTATTAAGTTATATGTACTTCTATTTATCCGATTCTCACGAAACTTGGCAAACAGTTTGGGCTTTTGAAATGGCTTAATATTGTGCTTTAAAAGGTGGGCGGGCCATGCCTATTAAAAGTTAATATTATATTTCAAGATCTTCTACTTGAACGCTTCTTACATCTTGAGCTCTTGAGAAAGTGGTGGTATATTTCAATTTATAATATTTGCAAAAGTGGACGTGACCACGCCACTAAAAAGTTAAAAATTAAGCTTAAAAAATTTAAAAAATAAGCAGTAAGAATTTAAAAATAATTTAGATTCAGTCAAATAAAATACTGACAATAATAATGACAATTAAGCGCATAAACATGTTAATCCAGAATTTGCCAAACTGATTCGCACCGACTAAGTAACGCCTACAAAACAATTGTATTTAAATGGGTCTAAATTATTAACCGACTTCGTTTTTAACTTTTAAGCGCTTCCTTTAGAAGTGGGTTAAATATTTTATGTATTATTTTTTTGCATGGTAAATTTTACCACTGTAAAATAACAATAGAAATGTAGTTTAACTCTCATACCAAAAATGTTTCATCCTTTCAACCAGAAAATGTGGGTCATCCAACACAAAAGTTATGCCATTCAAATGCGTAGTACAGCAGTGTACAAATTTAAAATAGACTATGGAATTAAGAAAAATTTTACATATTTCTAAACAAATATATATGTAAATAGTAGAACAGTAGTTAAAATAAATAACACACAACGAAACTAAATTGAAATCATCATTAAACTGTCCAAAACATTCACATAAAGGACATAAAGTAAAATTTAATGGAAAGATAACAAACAATACATGGCTTCACATTGAAATAGTTAGAGGAAAGATAGAACGAGTGTATAAATATTAGTGTATCCATATTTATGAAACTCAAAGGATGATGATGATGATGAAAGGACAACCACCATCCCAGTTTAATTTTGTATAATTTTAGATTTTGCAACAAGTTTGATGTTTTTACTAGCCTTGTCATCCATTATAGGTTCTACGATTTATTAAATAACATGTCACTTGTGTTTTGGAAGAACAACAATAAACTGAATACGACAGGATACAAAAAGGCAATCATAATTGATAATAAAACTAAGCTTAGCATAAATAACATGAGGGGGTTAATAGTTAATAGTTTTGAATTTTCGCCAATATAATTTGAATAGAACTCTTCCAAATTAACTTATAATTGCCCTCGCCTAATGCAAAAAGTACAAATATTTTGCTGTAGTTTTGTCCTTTTCAAGTGGCGCTACTGCATCCTTTCAACGAACAGACATCATTAATAAAACTTTATGTATTAACGAGCTAAGGATATGGAAAAGTTTGTGGGAAAAATGAAATAAAAATAAAAAAAAGTACTCATAACAAAGAACGGACACACACACAGAGGGTGAGAGGAGAGGAGAGAGAGGGAGAGAGAAAATATGTATTGGATGATGATCAGTGCTGTCAGATTAGGGAATTTATCCCCAAATCGGGGATTTATTTTTCAAAATGGGTATAACAATTTTGGTTTGGGTATTGGGGATAACTTTTACTTAATATTTTTTTTTTGTATTTTACTTAATATTTTTTTTTTTTATTTATTTCTCGGAATATTGAAATTTCAATAGTTCATAAATAATTTAAAATGATAACACTGTGGAACATTTTTGGGATTATTGTCTGGGGGGTGAGAAATTCCAAGTCAGGGTGATGGTACTAGGTCAGTATAGTAAAACCCTCAAAGGGTTTGGCGTTCGTATGTGTCAGTTTTTTTTATGACCTTTTAAATTTTTTCTTTTTCACTTGTCCGATTTTGATGAAACAAATTTAGAAAAATTAAGAATTACAATTTCTCTAATCTGTTTCTATACCGTTTTCCTATATGTGCAACACTTTCGAAGTTAAAAATAAATTTGTGGAGGCAAAAAATATTTGTTTGCCTAAAAATTTAAATATTTTTTTTTTAAATTCATAAAAAATCCAAAATGGAAAAAAGTGCCAAAACTAATTACTTTCGCGTAAAGTCACATAACTCATGAGCAAAAAACACGAAATTAATAACACTTGATCCTTTTTTCCGTTTTGGATTTTTTATGAATTTAAAAAAAAAAATTTTATTTTTAGGCAAAAAAATATTTTTTTGCCTCCACAAATTTATTTTTAACTTCGAAAGTGTTGCACATATAGGAAAACGGTATAGAAACAGATTAGAGAAATTGTAATTCTTAATTTTTCTAAATTTGTTTCATCAAAATCGGACAAGTGAAAAAGAAAAAATTTAAAAGGTCATAAAAAAAACTGACACATACGAACGCCAAACCCTTTGAGGGTTTTACTATACTGACCTAGTACCATCACCCTGACTTGGAATTTCTCACCCCCCAGATTGGCTGTTGTACTGTGTAATTGGTAACAATGAATTCGTCTTTAACATTTTTTGTTGGCAAGATTTAAATAACGTTTAATACAAGACAAACAGGTACTCGCATTGGGGATATTGCTCATCAGCTAATTTTTTTGTTCACAAGTATATAACTTACAAATTATTTGACAATTAGTTCTTTACCTTGCTTGATGCTTTGAATTTTTTGACACTTACGTTCTCAAAAGCGCAGAGTTGCATCTAATGCTAGTCCGTGTACTTAATAATCAATGGAGCTTAATTAATCGTATTTACCCTTAGATTCAGTGGATTTGGGTTACGATCTTGACGAGGAACTAAAAGTAAAGATGACTTGTTTTTTATAACTAAAAAGCTTATTGCAGCAAATTTTAAAACGTTTTCCACCAAATCTCAAAATTAACAAAACATAAACAATTTGCTCAATCATAAAAATACTACAACCAGCGACAAACAAGGTGGAAACATTTATGTGATATGCAAATACATTAGCATTAGAATAGGGGGAAAGATCTGGTCCAAAGACCGGCACTGCGACACCTGATGGATCTTTTGTACCATAGATCTATGAGTTTATTTAATTCAATCTCTGTATGACTTTCCTTATGAAGGTCAGTACAGATATTGGAGAAGCTCGCCTTATATCATCTGAACACAGAAACTCAGAATGAAAAACACGCCTTCTACTGTCACATAATACGATACAAGATATACAAATAACAAACAACTTAAACATGTTTTGGGCAGAAGTTTATTCATATCAAGATGCCGCTGGATCACGCCCGTTTAAAGAATTGTATTTATTAATTAAATTTACTTTGTTATCAACGAGCAACGCTTGCATTGAACGAGTTTTTTCGGCAAGGAAGTCAAATTAGAAACAAAATACTGTACGAATTTCTAAATTCTCTGTTAGGAATTAATATATATTTGAAAACTAATGGAATTTCTTGTGACACTTTTGATACGTGTCCAGAAATGGTAAAATTAGTACAAATTACTTTTTAAAAGTTTTAAAATTATGGATGTCAGTCGAATGAAATCTGGGAACCTTGATGATGATTATAAGAAATTTTAATATACTAAACTTAACCACAGATAAAATTTTTATTATAAGTACATACGAGTTAGTAAAATAAACAATGATAAATGGCGCGAACATAAATATTAGCCACAAACAAATACTTGAAACTGTAGTCATTAATGGAAATACGTATATACTCCTAATTGATGCATAATGGTTAATGTGGATACTTAAAACTCATCAAATACATGTAAGGATTTATGTGGCTAATTACTGGAATGACACTCAGTTTTATACTTGAGCTCACATAAGGTTTACAAAGAGTTTATTAAATTGTGTTACAGTTTAGTTTATGTATATTGAATTACTTGTGGAAAAAAATATATATTCGCACACGCAGGGTTCCGTACATACACTACATACTCGTACACACATGTATGTATGTATGCATGTATGTAGCCTATCGGAAATTAAGTTAACTTTAAGCTAACTATTTCGCAACTAGTACTGACTGGCACTTGGATTACTTTTCAATGTAATCAACTGACTATTTTAACATTGCGATGTCCTAGGCAGTAGTCAATTGTCTCACTCTGCATTACTTTCAGCTAACTTAAAGTTGGCTTTTTTAAATCACCTGGTAGTCAGTAAATTTAAAAAAAAAATGTTTGGGGTTCGAACATGTATCATCACACGTTGTGTACTCAACGCGCTAACTACAAAGCCAAGGTACCATTTAAAATAATAACAGCAAAATGTTAATATAAAACTGGAATGAGTTTCAAAGTAGCTGAGAATAAATTTGTTGGCTCTCACCAAATTCGATTACGTACTCAACTTAAGAATTAATTTTGGGTTTGTTCTGGATGACTTTGCAGTTAGCTTTTAGTCAGTCTAAGAAAAGTTAACTATAAGTTAACTATTTTTGTAGTCAACCACACATTCTCCGACAGGGTAATACTATGCGAACTCTAGCCTGTATAATCGAATATCTTACCAGACGTAGAATGTTTTTCTTTTTAAATTCTTAGTAGTCGGTAAAAAATTTTTTATTTTGGTTTTTGGCTATTTCTTAGTTTTGGCGTTTTTTAGTATTGGCGCTTTTTTCGTTTTCGTGATTTTTTCAGTTTTGGCACTTTTTTCGTTTTGACGATTTTTTATCTTTGGGATTTTTAGTTTTAGCGTTTTTGATGCAGCGGTTTATCTAAGAAACCAAGTTGTCAAAATTACATTAACTCATTGAATACCCTTTAGGTTTAATTTTTTTTTTAAATTTCAGTGTTAATTGATGTAGTCTGCATAAAAATACACAAACTTTCAACATTTCAAGTTTCTATATATAAATGTCTGTATGTTTATTACATATGATTTCAATATGTTACGTTGCTCGCATCAGAACACACCATAATTTTTAACTGTCATATATTTGTTGTTGTAGCGCCCAAGGTCTTACATATCCTGTGAAAACTTCACAGGATCGTAGCTCTTGCGGTTCTCGAGAAAACAGCCTGTGACACACAGTCAGACGGACAGCGTAGCCCTTTAGTGTACGGAACCCTAAAAAAAGACTTCTGTCGAAATTTTCCAACAGCGATGTCTCTCGAACGATTTAACATATTAATATCAAATTTGCAGCGGTTTCTTAAATTCAGAAAAATATATTCACTTTTAGCTTGGATCAAACAGTTTTAATAACATTTGCCTACTCCGGCAAACAGAGTTTTTTTTTCATATTCTTTTGGATGATTCTCAAAATCGACGAAATGGCGTTGTTTTATTATCTCATAATATCCAAGTTAATGATGAAACAGAATAAAGTCTGCAACATCAGGAAATCGCTCCCAAATTAATAAAGCCCATAATAAGTCCATATTTATACTATGCAAGTCTTATTGCTAAGCTGATTAATTTGATGGAGAGAGAGAGAGACGAGGGGAACAGTAACGTTTCTTTTCCTCTCGTCTCTCTTTCCTAATCAGCTTAGCAATAAGACTTGCATAGTGTAAACTAGGACTAACATCGTCGGCAGTAACTTAAAATGCTCTCTAATTTTTGTTTTATTTTCCTTGTGCTTATTTTTCTTTGTAGTTTTGTTTACAAAATGTGTGAAATTTATTGAAAGTATGGTAACATTTTTGAGAGAATGAGTACTTATATGTGAGAGCATAAGAAAAAACGCTCTCAAAATAAAATAGATTATATCTCACGACTGCTTTCAGCCGCTGCTTTTATGTGTCAATTTGTATGGAAAATGTGTTTATGCCGGCATTCTGTTTATTCATTTAGATTAATGTCCTTAGAATGTCCACCACATAATTACAAAACATTTACATGCACTCACATCCACACTCATAAATATATGTACATCCCCTGCAGTTTTAAAAGTAGAAATTGACTCAAAATCGTTAGGTATTTCCCTAACGAAAAACCGACTACCTACTACAAATGCCACAAGTAGTGCAAGAGTTCGTCTTTTAAGTCTCTCACTCATGGATATGATAATGCCTTTAAGCTCCAAAAAAATTGTTTGCGTGTGGAAAAAAACTGTTCTCTTATTCCAAAGAAAATCAAAGAGAAAAAAATTATTTTAAGTAATTATTTTGATTTTGTGTTGGCGTCAGTTACAATTGAAAGTTCGTGGTCGGTGAACGTGTAAGTTTTAGTGAAAAAGTGCTGAAGCAGAAGTCAATTAAAAGGGCGCATAAAAAAGAAAGAGAACAATTAATTGAAAAATTAATAAATAATTAATTGTTTTGTCAATAGAAAAATTAATTGCATTAAATAGCGAAATCACTGACGAAGGGTTATGCAGATGGTGGCAATTGACCACCGTCAATGTCATCCTTATGATAAAATTGTTAGTTATGTGCATTACTAGTAGTTAGGCTGGTAGTTAATGGTAACGATTGGTAGTTAAGGAAATAGCTAGACAGTCATTTAGCTAGCTACGCCGACTGCAGGGTCAATACGGACACACATACACGTACATCCATCGTAAACATACACAGGGAGATTGATATTTCCTTAAAAAAATATAAATCCGATGAAAACTCTTTTTTTCGAAAATGGGGGGGGGGGGGGGTGGGTGAAATTAGTGACTTTTTCTATTTGACAGCAGGAAGCAGTGATGTAAAACTAATACATAAATAATATGAAGACGGATGTGTGTGCCTGACTTTGCTCTGGAACAAAGTCAGGGCAAACACATACATATATAATATAACAGAGAGTAAAATGCATGCTTGTACGAATGTACGTATAAAGGTAGGATCACACGATTGACGCAATGTACCAATTATTGCTACATTTTATATGCCAATCGTGTGATTTCACAATTTTTTGTCCCATACGATGATGATTGGTGATTTGACGCAATCAAATGCAACTCTGGTGCGGCAATCGTTTGAACGATTGATAGACAACCATGCCCCAATAAAAATGATAAAAATGCACCAATATTTATTGTGTTCTCGAGCGGCAATCAAAGAATCCAATACGCGACAATTTTTGAAGTGTTTTTGTAAGTACTGTAAACTTCAACTTACTTTATGTATAATTATAACTTATTTGAAACGTTAACATGTAACTTTGATCCAATCCTTAACCCATAATTTAGCTTTTATTCCTTTAAAAAGAACGAAAATCGCCTCTGCCTTGTATATTTAATGAGCACAAAATATACAAAGCAGAGGCAATTTTATTTCTTTTAAACGAATAAAATATTTTCACGTACAAAATAAAACAGAAAAAAAATATTTATTTTTAAAAGAAAACTATTTGCACGTAAAACAAAACAAACTAAAAACTACCACGACAGCTGTTTGTTTGTGTTGCCGCAAGTTAGACCAATCGTATGAATAGGATGCGGCAATTATTGCCACAAATTCATTCTTCGAAAATTTGTGGCAATCAAATTTTTAAAAAGTGGGGCAATCATGTGACTGCAACGTATTTGATTGGGACAATTCTATTATTGTGCACCAATTCACCACAATAAAAATTGGGTCAGATTGGTGTATTTGCGGCAATCGTGTGATTCTACCTTAAAAAAGAGCATAACGCGGTACCCACGGGCGGCCTTTCGCTTATCTCTGCTCTAGAAGCACATCAAAATTAAAAAAAAACACTAAAAAGCGTAATTTTGAGATCTAAAAAGCGTAAAACCCACCAACGTGAAAAACGAGTGAAGATCCAAACGAGTGAAGTTTAATAATGTTTAATATTTTCTAAAATTTCTTAAAAGCACTGCTTAATGCTTTTTCTTAGCTTGGCACTAACGCTCCAAATTTGGCGTTTTGATTCTTCAAAAAGCACTATTAATAGTGCCAAAAGTACCAAGTTTTCATCGCTGGCAGGAAGTTAACAAAGTCAAAGGCTAGAAGACACTCCTTAAAAGTATATTTTATAGTTTTAAAATTGGATACTATCTAATGTTCCTTGAATGTATCTCATCAACTTGTTAAATAGTGTAGGATATAATACAAATCCACCGATAAATTCATAAAATTCTTATGTAGATGTAGATATATTGTTGCATAACATCTATTATTAGTTAATTTCTTTCACTAATTAATGCTGAAGCTGAGTTTCTCTTTTCTCTATTTGAATATTAATAAAGCTTAAAACAAACTGTAAAAAAAATATCTTGTAACTTAAAAGCATTTGCGATCATTTTATCAGCAGCAATTAAAACAATTAAAATTGTACTTTTCTTTTAAAGTTTTAAATGATAAACTAATTAAACTTGTGTTTTCACTTTCATTTTGAAGCAGACATATCTTGTATATATCGTTGCCTTAATATAGGAAGGGCCTAACTCATTATTTTTTTCGAAATCCAGATATTTACATTTTTTCGATACATTAGATGTTCTTCTATCGAATTATACAAGAAAACTCGATTTCAAAATAACAAGGTGATAGGGCCTTTCTAGATTAAGGTATTAGGTATTAGATAGGTATTTTTACATTAAACCAAAATTGTTATGATATTCCAATGGGTAAAAGCAACACTTTTATCAACTAAAAAATTACTCGCCCATTGTGTTCACAGTTATTCCTATACTTGTCAAAAGAAATTCCCCAAACGTGTTAAACTGTAGCGGTTTGATTTTGAATTCTTTTGAATTTTTCTGAGACCAATCTTCATAAGTATAAGTACCTAAAAATTAAAAAAAAAGAAAACAAAAATAAAAATAAAAACCGGTTTAGAATTTGCCCAACATCTATTTTAGCTTTGGCAGGGAACTGTTTTCTTCTCATTTGATATTTCAAAACACACACAGCAGCCACTTTAAAGAAGTCGTTAACTCCTCTACACGTTATAAAAATTAAATGTAAAAATGTAACAGTAATAACAATCATATTAACAATAATGATAGTAAAATGCTATGAAATGTTTATTTAAAAGGCGTAGTCGTGACGACTGATACGACAGAAAAAAGGGTACAAAAAAAAATAACTCCCATATAGACATTATGATGGCATGACATAAACATGTCAAGACATTTTATTAATGGGTCTAATTACGAGTGTCGTATTTCAACTTCGACTGGCAAGATTTTGTATTAAGAGAAAAAATTTTGAAACGATACGACGTTTTTAATAAGGCCCCATATTTTAGCATATTTATATCATGGCGCATAAAAGTGTCGCATATGTTGCGGAATTTTCGTGTCATGACATATGTGTCAAGATAAATTTACCTTATGACATAATTGCGTCATAGCAAATGTTATGAAATATTTATGTTATGTTATATTTATGACATGACATGTGCATAATGACATCATGTCATGACATTAGCATCGTTGTTGTAATATAGAGTAAACGATAAGCGACAGCAATTCAGGATTGCTCGAATTGATTGCTTTAAATGGACAAAGAGTGAGGACACATTTTGCATGTGTTATTCATTCATGTTTCAGTTTATTCATAATGAATTTCCCAGCTAAGCACAAAAAAATTAACAGCTGTTAAAATAACGCACTAATGAGGCCGTGTTGCCAACTTAACATAATGTACTCCTAAAAAACACACGTTACTCAGTAAAGTCTAGTCTTACGGGTATGTTCTGTACTCCACGTGAAATTAAATCGTTCGGAATTGCCATAGCATTGTTGTTATAAATTACCATTTCCAACAACAATTCTATGGCAATTTTAATTTCACGTGGAATACAGAACATACCCGTTAAGCAAAATTTAACTTTAAACCCCCTTCTCAACGAAACAGAATTAAAGTGCAAATATTTATGGCTGCCTTCCAAGAGTATGCACTAAATACTTCCTAGTGTTGCCCTTATTAAAGTGGCCCACAGTGGGATTTTGGTGTCAAACCCCTATTCTCCAGCCACTCCATTTCAAAAATCGAATGATGCTGCTTGGTAGAGACATGCAATGCTTAAATATGAAATGTGCATTTATGATTTTTTTGGAAAAATTGTATTTTGTTTTTGAAAAAAAAAATATTGAAAAGGTCAAAGTTCGGTATAAAGAGCTTTAAATCCTCGAAAAGTCTCAAAACTATCCCTGGCCCGTTCTCAGAAGGGCAAAATGTAAATGTAAGACCGACTCCCACTTATTCTTTCTACTCAACATTTCTGGGGGCAAATTACGGCATTCGATGCGATTCGAAATTTAAAAATATTCCCATGTAAACTCTTTTGAAATATTTCGTAATTTCGTTCGGTAACGATTGCCGTAATTTGCACCCAGGTCCAAAGATGGATCTTTTGTGTTTGGGAGCCTCCTATATAGTTTAAAGTGTAAGACCGACCCCCACTATTTCTTTCTCTTTATATACGACTACATACATACATATATAAGTATATCTTTTTGATTCTGCACACCACGTTCCCCCATCTGAAGGTAACGCATACAATAAGGAAAATAATGCTTTCTGCCATAAATTGGTATTTAAATAATTTATACAAAAATAGACTATTATAAAATATTATAATAAATTACTCACCAAGCTCGTGACAATACTTCATGGATTTACCTGAAAAGATATTAACAAAAATAAACTAATAAATTAATATGAATTAGGTTTTTTTTTTAAACGACTCATTTTGCCAGAGAAATTAATTCTCTTTTAATTTGCCCCCTTTATAGCCACGTTTCCTTGCAGTTGGCGTTTAACTGAATGTACATACATACTCGTATGTATATTTTAAGCCAATTTAATAAAGAAAAATCACAAACGTGTTTGGTTTTTTTATAAAAACTAAAAGGGAAAAAATTTTGCCCATTAGCCAAGGTACAACCACACCAAAAGTTACAACAAACTTTGGTTTAATGTTAATGTTGGCTGGGCAGCGGTCGGTGGTTTTTTTTTGTTTTTTTTTTTTTTGTTGGTTTAATGCCAAAATGAAAGTGATAACACTGACTGACATTCATGCAGGCATTTCTTCGTTCATTCATTCAGTTTGCATCTGTTGCACCATAATTGTTACTGGTTGTACTGCAAGTTCATTCATTCATTCGTAATATGTTGCCATGAATTAGCATATTTTTAAATGGTTGTGTATTTATTTGCGCCAGAGACGGCACACAGAAAGTTCCAAAAGTTACCGAGTGGTACTCTTCAATGATGCTGAGAGGTACATACATATGTACATATACGAGTATGTATATTTAGTCACATGGTTTAGAAAAAATATTGTAGCGATTAAACTGGAATACAATAACTCGCAATGAAAAGTTTCAATAGGACGGCGCTATGTGCCACACACAGTTCATGTCAGAGACTGGACACTCTGCACGTGTAGGCAGCGTGACCATTTTAGCATTTTTGCAGCTAAATTTAGCATTTTTGTTGTTGATTTAGCTGCGACATTTTCGATTTAGCAGTTAGCATTTTCTTTAGCATTTTTCAATTATTTATTTAGCATTTTCTAGCAATAATCTACACAATTTTCAGCAACACAATTTGTTAAATTTTTCTGTATATTAGTAATTTTCAGGTGTAAACAATTGGATGATGTATTTAATATGTAATAATTATGTATTAATGATTCATTTATTTACATGTAAATTTACATAAGAATTTTAAATCCTTTCTATTTTTCATATCAATTTTAAAACAATATGTGACAGCGCATAGAGAAAGGGACCTAAGGGTAAAAAAAATATCAATCTTCACTTTTTTTTTTTTTTGATGTGGACAACATCTGAGCATCGAATGAGACCGATCCCATGCCCCAAAAGTGTTCCCTCCCAGAGATATGCGCGTTTTATGAAAGCGAAGTACACCAAAGATGCACGTATTTAAATCTTTAAAATGGCTCTCCTGAACAAAACCTGAACATATATACAAATATTGTAAATGTACAATATACACGAACTTGTGATATTTAATTTAACGATTTCTTCAAAATAACAACCACATAAGCTTCAAAATGTTTAAGATATGACATGTTTACATTATTCTGAGAGCCTGTTTCTCTAAAATTAATAAATATATAAATATATACGTTCCTAACAGCGCAGTACATTGAGAATGCATGATTTTGATAATAGGATTATGTCAAACGCGACCGACTGAATGAGTTCGACCCAAGTGTATACGTTCTGGAAATCGTAAATGTGAAAATGACAAAAGCTTTAGAATATTTTATAAAAAACCAATTTTGACACGTTTTTTATAAACGAAATATGCGTGAGATGAGATAAGGCTTGTTTTTGAAGAATCGTCTGTGAATTAATATTTTTGTTTTGCTTTTAATACTTTTTTTTAGCATTATGTACATATTTAAAGTGAAAAATTAGCATGCAGTTAGCATAAGTGACGGAATTCAACTAAGTTTTAACGAGTTCCTCCATACAATTTGACATTTAAAATTGGCTCATAATGTATTAAATGCTAGTACGATTTCAAATATAAAATTGTAGGGCAAATCTCGTTAAGGCAATGCTTAATTTTGCCATTTATGCTATTTATGATCCCAGTTCTTCATTATATATTTATGTTCAATAAATAATTTGTAATTTTTTTTAATATTTGGTTTCATTCAAATGAAATAAAAATTAGTTAGGAAATATAAGCCCAAATTGCAAAAAAAAAGAGCCTTAAAAAAACTATTTTATTATTGAAAAGTAGTAGATATTACATTTTAGCATTATGTTTTAGCACTTTAATAATTATGTAGCATTTTTTAGCATTTTTCTTAAGTCAATTTAGCTGCAAAAATTTTTAGGATCTGGTCACACTGCGTGTAGGTGATGTAAACAAGACATTTCGGATGCCCGCTACCCAGCGAAGCCGCGGCAAGTATTTGCACTATGTTACATTACATACAAACACAATGACAGCGATAGGCACTAATACAAAATGTCGATGATATGTATTTCACACTGAATTTGTTGTATTCAAATTTAAAGATGGGAAGGGGTTAATGTAACGCCCTATATTTTCAAATAATAGTCTGTGGTAAGTTTTAGGGAAGTAGAAAAATTTTAATACAACAAAACCTACACACCAGAACTTTGCGAAGGCACTTTCATCTGCACGCAAAGTTTTAGTTTTTGCCTCAGTTTTTTTTTTTAGATAACTTTTATGGATTAAATTCAAAAAAGAAAAACAACCATCGGCGAGTATTAAGACAAGGGTTCTTTCATGAAGACAGTGCAACAGTCAGTCAGTGCAATGAATGAAAGTACGAATTGCTTCATTACGCACCTTATTCGTCACAGTTTGTTACCTCGGATTATTTTCCATTTCCAAAATTGCAAAGATGGCTCGCTAGTAAAAGATTTTCCAGCAATAAAAAAGTGAAGTATGCGCTTCATGGCCAATTTATGGAGCTAGACAATTCTTACTATGAGCAGTGTAACGAGGCTATTAGATATCGCTAGAAAAATTATATCGAGCTAAAAGAAGATTATATTGAGAAATAAGGAAAATCTTTACCAAATTTATTGTGATTTCTTTGTTAGATCGGCAAGTTTTGGTACTTTTTGTTTAAAAACTGTACAGCTGTAACGTTGTCTATCAGAAATTTTTACGTCACTTTGGGTGTTTTCAAATGCTTGCACATGGCTCTGTGGTGATAATGTGTATGCGTTCGGTGTTAAAACAATAATGACCCCCTCTGAACTTAAAAACGAAACATTTTTTTTTTACTGTTCGTTTTCACGTATAAAATTTTAATTTTGTTTTTATCTTGCCTTAACAGCACTTGAGGTAATAATTTGTAATTTCTTTTCTTTTAATTTTTTATTTTTTTTATCGAAACCTCTGAAAATGTGAGGAATATTTAGGCGTTAGTTAATGTTTGCAGCCATTTGTAATTGAAAGTGAGAGTAATTTAAGGTAATTTATGAAAATTAAAATGTACACACACACATACACATGCATATGCATATGCATACAGTGGTCATTTGTGTTATATTACACACAAGTGCACTTTTTTGTATGATATTAAATTTTGCAGTGGAAAAGTAAATTTTTTTTTATTTGTATATGAATATTTATTTGAAATATTATTTTTTATATAAGTTTAATTGCAGCCACCTAAAGACATACATATCTTAAGAGCCAGATTAAAAGAACTTCCTCTTGACTTCAAATTCTACAGTACACAGCAAAAAATAAAAGATTCATAAGATCTAGTGCTAGAAGTTGGAACTTCCCATCATTCCTAATGATTTGTATGTAGGATTGTGCTTGTAGGGAATTCTAATTTGTGATTCATTTCATCGAATGGGAAATTGGGCTAAAAATTTTGAGAAAAATTTAATTTCTATAGGGTGTTTTTTATTGAGGTATATAACTTTAAGTTGGCATCACTTTTTTAACTGGCGGCCATTTTGTCAGCTGTCAAGTGATTAATATTTAGTTTGGTTTGCCATTTCATCATGAACAGGTTGACAAAAGAACAACGCTTGCAAATCGTGCAAATTTATTTCGAAAATAATGGTTCAGTTCGCGAAGTTTACCGCAAGCTCCGTCCATTTTATGGTCGACATAATCGCCCATCAGAGCAATTAATTCGGTTAACCATGGATTGGCCACCAAGATCGTGTGATTTGACACCATTGGATTATTTTCTTTGGGGATATGTGAAGTCGCTCGCCTACGCCAACAAACCAGAAACGTTAGAGGACTTGGAAGCCAGCATTCGTGGCGTTATTGCCAACATACGGCCCCATATGCTCGAAAAAGTGGTTGAAAATTGGACCTGTAGAATTGGCTTTATTCGAGCCAGCCGCGGCGGCCACATGCCCGAAATCATATTTAAACGTTAATGGCATAAAATTATCCTTCCAATAAAGCCAAATTGATGGACATTAAAACGATTTTCTTGTGTTTTATTTCAATTCGAAGTTCTATACCTCTAAAAATCACCCTATAAATAATCGACTAGATCGACTTTCAAAAATTCGTTTTTTCATTCAAATGGGCGTGATGAACTTGTACTTGTCCGATTGCTGAGAAACTTGGCATCACACATCTTCAACACATCATCGTAATCACACAATTTTCTGCTTAAATAAGTGGGCGGTGCCACGCGCATTATAATTTTATATTATATTTCACCGATTCTTTCGAAAATTGAAATATATGTTGCACTCTTAAATTGACACGATTTGGCATTTGGAAAAGTGGGCGGGGCCGCGCCTAATAAAATTTGCTATTATATTATTTATTTACCTTTAGTCTGGCGATTCAAGTGAAACTTGGCAAACACTATGGGGCTCTTGAATTTTGAATTATAATTTTTTGTTTTCCCTTGCTATTAGTTGGAATTGTTCCCCGGGAAAAATTTCTCGCGGAATTTTATTCACAATTGCCCTCTTAATCTTTGTGTTTAAAAAAGTACGAGGAGGCATGCTTTTTAAAATTTAATGTTATATTTCACGTGTTTCTAATTAACGGATTCTTAAGAAAATTGGCACACGCTTTGAGCTCTGGAAGTGACACGATTTTGCATTTAGAAAAGTGGGTGGAGACGCTGGGATTGAACCGACAACTAAAAATAATTTAGATTCAATTTGAAAGCTCTATATTTATTACTTTTTTGTGGGTTTCGTACACCAAAGGTGAAAAGGAACCATATTTTTTTCGCTACGATGACCATCTATCCATCTGTTCGTCTGTCCGTCACGGGCTATTTTCGCGAGAACCGTAAGAACTACGGAGCTGAAATTTTCGCAGAATTTTTATGCCGACTACACCAATTAACACTGACTTAAAAATATCAAAACCTATAGTGTATTCTATCAGTTAATGTAATTTTGACAACTTGCTGTGTGTTGGAAGCCGTAAGAGGCAAAGTCTTGAAATTTTCAAAAACGCCAGAACTAAAAAATCCCAACATAGGAAAAGAACCAAAAAAATCGCCAAAACGAAAACAAGCGCCAGAACTAAACAAAAAATCGCTTAAATTAAACTAATCGATAAAAACTATAAAAAACACCCAAACTAAAAAAACGCCAAAAACTAAAAAAATATCCCAAAAACTACAAAACTACAGTCGTTAAGCAGCTCTGGGCTGAAGAACAGCTCTCGCGTCATCGTAGTTATTTATTAAGTGCGGTCAGGCTTGTGTGTGTTGTTTGGCCTTCTAGTTTTTCGTCTCGCTCGCACTGCTTGGCTGATCTGCCACGGATAACCGTATAATCTTGCGGTTCTTTTGTGGAATTTCGTTATGTGAAAGCATAAGTCGATTATAGCCAGTCACAAAAACTTTTTTTAAAAATACTGTTAATAACATCTTGGGCATATGGTCTAGTTACTCCGCCCATATTTGTGCAATCATATTCAGCAAATTTACTTTGTAGAATATGTATTAATAAATAAATATCCAAAACTAAGAAAAAGCGCCAAAACTAAAAAAAAAATCAAAAACTAAAAAAAAAAATTTATCGGGTTCTTAAAATTTTAAAAACAAAGTCTACATCAGTTAAGATATTCGATTATATAGGCTAAAGTTCGTATAGTATTACATACATACATACGAGTATGCAGTGTCCGTACTGACCCCAACGTGTCTGAGTCAAATTCGCACTCTGCTGAATTTATTATTTTCTTTTGTGCCTGCTAATCCCTTTTAATTGGCTTGTAACCTTGAAATTATTGTTCTAGCTTCTTTTTCTCTTTTTTTTTTGTTGCTGCTTTTTAAATAGCCTCAAGGGCTTAATTTATGTGACTTTCTTTTTGTAATAAAACATTCCTACACCTTAACCATGTGGATATTTTAAACCCCATATTTAAACATTAATTTGGGAAACGGAAACGAGTGCTACATATACGGGTTTGCTACACTCGTTGATTACTATTCCAATATGGGGCATTCCATGCGCTGCGTAAAAAAATAAAGAAATTTGTTTTTAATATCAATTTTGTAATTTAAAGTAAAAAAAATATTCTACTATTTGGTGTTTTCTTTATTGCAGCGGCTCCATCTGTTCTCTTATTATTATTTTCTCAAATTAAATAATAATAAAAAAAACAGTCCATTCCTGTCCTTTTTTGATACACATCTCGGCAAGTAAATATTTTGTTAAAATAAACATTATAAAAATCTCTTTCATACTTCATTATAAATGCTTTGTGGAGCTTTCACTTCATAAGGCAATAAAAATTAACTATGAACTATTTAATATTGAAATAAAAGTGTTGGTATGTAAGTTTAAGTTTTTAAGGGAAAATATTTACAGGGCACTCGATGCAAACAACTGTAGAAACAGAGGAGTGTATGAATTATTTATTTACATACATATGTATGTATGTATGTATGTATGTATGTACACTTTATACAAACAAGCAATAATCATAATTTTCAAGCAAAACATTTTAATGAACCGAAAAGGGAAAGATATGATAAATTTTAATGGTCATGTAAAAGCTTTTAACGGCCATAAAATAATAAGGCCGTAATTAAATGACAATTGCCACTTAATTTGTCAAAACAATTATAAGAAATTAAAAATAATTTTTCTATTTTTTTTTTACCTCTTTTTAATTATAATATTTTCTAATTTTAATTTTTAAGCTTAATAAAATTAGAAAATATTGAAATTAAAAATAATAATAAACGAATGAGGCGGCACTGGCGAGTAATGAGTAATAACTTTATATGATGAAAAAAAAAAATATTATTAGATTGTTTGAGGAACAAGCAGCTATATCTCTACCGGATTTAATCTGAGAACTCTACCAGAGCAATTAATAATTGTTTACTTCGTCCTTATAAACTTGTTGCACAGACCTCGCACAATGCAAAATGTTTAATTACATAAAATAACGTTTCCCAGCAAAAAATGTTACTTGCTGAAAGCATTTTTGACAACGAAACGGAATCACTTCCAGAAGCGCTTTTATAATGCATGACCTTTGTTCGCGATAAGCAATTTTAATAAAGCATTAACCAATCCTGTAGTGTATGTATAACTATGTACTGTTCGTGTACGATCGTGGATCATATTTAAGTGGTCTCGCTTACTTCAGTGCTTCTCCGAAGCAATGCATTGTTTCGAACAGCTTTTAGTGCTTGTAACTGTCGAATATTTGTTGCTGGGTTAGTGTAGAATCCAAAAGCAAAACAAAAACACTGTTTAATGGCAATTTTATTGTTTTAATCTTGTTCTTCTGCTGCTGTTCGCAATCATCTTCTTTTCTTTGGTAAGAAATTATTTAATTTCACTTGAATTTTTTTAAATCAAAAAATAAACTCGAAATGAGGTTGAAATAAAATTTTTACAAATTTAAAGATGAATCAATTCATTGCGGTGTGTTTGTTATATTAAAATTGGTCATCAGTGCAAAACATTTAGAGATTTAAATGTTGATATTTGATGTAAACGGGATTCTTAATGAAAACAAAATGTATACATTTAATAAATTTTTCTTTCCAATTTTTTGTTGTGACGTTCGGAATAAGAAGAATGTCTAAAGTTTTCTTTGACTTTTAAAGAAGAAAGTGCTTTGAATGTTATATGCACAGTGGGCTTTTTTATGCTTAAGCAATTGTCTATAAATGCATATAGACCATTGTAGAGCCATAAAAACAAGCAAAAAAAATTGTTTTCAAATTATTTAATTTGATTTGAAGATTTGGCTAGTTTTTATGGTTAAGCAATTGTCTATATGCATTTCGTTCCCGCTTTTGGAACTCAGCAGTAGACTTCAACCCAAAAAATTTTTGAATTTAGTTAACAAACTTCGTATGTAAGACTCTTAATACTATATTGAGAATCACAGTATACAAACATAATAAGTTTGAAAGCTTCAAACAAAAATCTTTACAAAACAAGCATCTTTATTCGATTGTGCATCTATTTTATTTGAAGCTTTCAAACTTATTACGTTTTTATACTGTGATTCTCAATATAGTATTAAGAGTCTTACTACATACGAAGTTTGTTAACTAAATTCAAAAATTTTTTGGGTTGAAGTCTACTGATGAGTTCCAAAAGCGGGAACGAAATGCATATAGACAATTGCTTAACCATAAAAACAAGCCAAATCTTCAAATTAAATAAATAAAGACTTTATGTCAAATAAATATACTTCGGTATTTCATATATTATTTAATTTGTTTAGAATTTTTTTTTAGTTTCTTGAAGGCATGTGTATGTGTATGTGTAGCTTTTGTTTACTTTTATATAGTGTGCTCCACACTATTCAAAATGACAATAATAATAGCAATTAAATGGCCAATAATATTGCCTAGTCTATAAAAAATAAATTAAATAAATAAACAGTAGAACAACTCCAACAAATAAATAATATGTATGTATGTATGTGTCATTTTTTAATTTCAATAGCACACAAAAATGTCAAGGCAAAGTTGAAGAAAAGTGAAATTTTATTATTTTTATACAAGAAAAAAAGCAGCCAACAACAACAACAATTGTAAATACATTAATAATAAATTGACAACATAACGGAATGAAAAGTTTATTTTATAAATGTTATGATGTGTTTATGCATTTATGTATATACATATGTATGTATGTATATATTTTTTTTTCAATTAAGAAAAAACAAAATTAATAACAATAAAACACACAGAAAGAAAACAAGATAATGAAATAAATGGGCAACTTTCGTTTTTTTATGTTTAAATCAAATTTGAATAAGAAAAGATTCTTTGGCAAAAAAAAATGTAAGAGGAAGAATCTAAATAAATATTTATACATATTTGAGATTACATAAAATTAAATGGTGTTAATCTTACTTTTGCGATTTTTGATTTGCTATTGATTGAGTGTTACCGGGTGAAAGGAGAAGCAGCAGCTTTTGATTTTTTTTTTATTTTTTCAAATAGCAGATGGATGAAAAAAATTTTTTGATGCAATAAGAAAGTAGATTTTTAACAAACGACTATTGGCTGTTTATGAATTAAAAACAACTAGATAAGAAAAATTTCTAAAACGAAAAAAATATTAAGCGACTTCAAAATGTGGCACTAAAACGTTAAACGGCATTACGTTTTATTTAACTAATCAGCTACTGTAGATACATACATATGTAGTTCCCGCTTTAAGTGAGCTCAGGTTAATTCATTTACACGCTTAATTTGTTCAAAAAGCATAAAATTGGGTTAGTGAATCAATTAATTTTTTTCTTTAATGATTTAAACGGTTAAATGCAGAGAAAAACCATGATTTTTTTTAAATCTATTAAGAGAAAAATTACTGTATTTAATGGGAAATGCTTCTTCAAATCGAATAAATTTAAAATAAATAAAAAAGTTGGGATATGCTTATTATTTATATTTTTTAAAGATTTTATTTTGTTAAATTTCTTATAAAAATTGTTTTGTATTGTTTGTATTTGATCTTCTGTTGTGCTTTTTGAATGCCACATAATTTTAGATTAAGCCGAAATTGATTATGGAAATCGTTCGAAGTTTGTCACACATTTCCTTTCCTTCATATATAACATGTGAACAGTGTTGCCAGAATTTTTAAAGATAAAATCTGCAAAATGTAAAAATTTTTCACTACAAAATCTGCATTTTATTTTTAAAATCTTCAATAAATCTTAAAAGCAATTTTTAAAACAAATCAAGTTTTTGATTAATTATTATGAATGTCGTTGAACTACGTCTTGAAAATATTTTACACTTCTGCAATCAAAAATGGCGCTTAAGGGGACTTAACTACAAGTTTGTTTAGTTTTTTTGCTTCTCATGCAAAATTATATTTTTGTTAGTTAAACCTTTTTAGCATTTTAGCTAAATTTAAATTTAGCTTGATTTAAATTCAAACAGAAGAAATAAACTAAAATATGCATCGATGGCTTAATATAAAAAAGGGGTATCTCAATTCTTCTAAAAATCGCGTTTTTAATGTTTTATGGTTCTTAAAGAAGTGAGTAAGTAACACTTAAAAATAAAAGATTTATTGCCACATAAAATATTAATCTTCCACGTCAATGCTTGAGTTTTTTTCTATTCCTGAAAAATATCGAAAACTCTTGTAACACCTTTCTTATATTAAGCCTTCTTCTTCATCGGTATGTATGAATATCATCTTTTGTATTAATAAAATATGTACATACTACATGTATTTTTAAACAATAGTCATAAATTTATAAACATTATTTTTGCTTGTCACCAGAAAACAGAAAAAGAAAATATTAGCTGTGCTTTTCAAATAAAACAACGAAGGTAGAGGTAATTCCTAACTCGCATACAACAAGTTACAATTTTGTTGAACAATAATGATGATGAAATGTGTACGGTCATTGTCAACTTGTAAAGCTTATGAAAGTAATGCGCAACGTATTAAAAACACGTTCATAAATAATATCATATGTGTTGCATAACGTCATCATAACAATGTACTTTTAATTAATCATTTGTTTATAACAAAAATGCCGTAAGTTGAGATAAATATCATTTACATATATGATTGACATTAATGGTTTATTAAATTTCTGAAAAATAAATCGAACATTCTCGAAATGCAGCAAGTGCTTTTAATAAATACAAATTCGCCATGTTATGGTGAATTTCGCTTAAGCATACACTTGGCAGCACTAATTGTTTGCGGCATTCAAGAAAACTAAACGCATTCATAAGCAAATTATAACGTATATATCAGGATTTTGTTTATAACGGGTAACTGTAACCGCGGCGCAGGAAAAATATGAAAGAAAATATAAGACTTTTTTAAAAGCAAGATTTCCAAATATAAATATTTTTTTTTTGTTAAATTTGCATGTGTATTTATTAACACAAGTGCTATGTTGCTACAAAACTTTTTCAACTGTTTTTTTTTTAATCGGAAAAAAGTCACTTATTTGAGCGAATATATTGAAGCTCCTCCCACTGTTATATGAAGCAAACATTAGTTTTCCCTGTTCATCAAAAGGTTGGTGTTACATTCAGAATCGATAGTTCGTCATCATGATTATTCATCATTATAGTGAAAAAAATACGAACGTTTTATTCTCCTGAAATTCTTCTTTTCCAAGAATTTTTGTAGCTTTGCTATTTATGTGGCGTTAGGACGTGATTTTCGTAACAAAAATAATGGACACAATTACAGTTATAAATTTATTTTTGTTTTCATTTCTTTGTACTTAAAAGCAGAATACGAAAATTAACCAAAAAAATTTTTTGATTTTGTTTTGTTTCGTTCTTTGAAGTGAGAACAATGAGAACGATTGCTCAATTTATTTTTGTTTTGTTTTTGCACATGAGCACAAACCAGAGAACACAGTCGATCGGCTGTAAACTCGCAAACAGCCGCCGCCGGCCACAAACAATACATTAATTTCATGGTACGCCGCTAGAAAAGAAAATAATGGGGAATAAATGGAAACGTTTTGAAATATTTGCAGAGAATTTGACATCATCATATAACATAATTTTATTGCACTGTTATTTAACACATTAAGTTTGCAGCAAGCAACAACCGGGAGTTCTAAGACACCTCTCTTCTTTTTTTTCTTTCCGAAACATATGTATGTTTTTGTTTGAAATCTCGCACAGACGTTACACTAATCCAAAAAGGTCATTGATTCAACGAATTTATTTTAGATTTTTCACCTAATAAACAGGTTCGTTGAATGTAACGTATGCCGATCATTGGCTTCTTGAATTTTTTGTAAAACAAAAGACAAATTCACAAAAAAAAAAAACGATTTTGACATTTGAATGAGAAAATCACCGATTCTATAGAAAAAATTATTGAATTTTCTGTGATGACGAGTTTTGCATATTTAAGAAAAAAAATTGTATGCACGTTTATTGAAAATTTGTATATTTTTTTCAGTCAGTAAAGAAATTAAAATAATCAGAGAGAAAAGTTGTTGAGTAAAATTTTAATCGCTGCAGTTTTCGTTGACTGCAGCGAATTTTATTGAAATCAATTGATTCGTTCGAAAAAAATCGTTGTCGAAAAATTTCTAAAAAAGAAACGCTTAATCATTTTACATGGGATTTATAAGCTACTAGCTAATATTTAGTCGTAACTATAGTCATAATGCATTTTCCAACTTTCTGACATTGTGTTTCCTTTTCTTCACAATTTTTAATTGAATAAAAAATATTCCAGGTAAATTTGGAAATATTTACTTAACAGACTGTATGCTGATTGATGGTAACCGCAAGAAATATTTTAGTTTTCTCTACAGTCGTTTTTTTAACCCAAATATCATCAGCTCATAAATAATTTAGCCACAACAAACAGAACATTGAGGTTATAATACGCAGGCAAGGCTCATATGTACATATATCTACTCTTAAACAATGGAACACGAAAGTCATGTAAAAGAAAAAACAACTCTATTACACATCATTGCCAAAAAAAAAATTAAAAATAAAAATAAAACATCTAAAAAATTTCAAAAGAAAATGAACAACAAAAGCATTAAAACAATTCAGCGGGAAAAGTCTAAAATATTTACGCTTAAAGTACTTACATATGTACTCGTATATCATTTGCCAGTTGTTTTTTTTATTGCTGTCGCTGGTTTTCAACGCCTGCAAACACTTGTAATTAGTTAACATGAGATAAAAAAAGAGATAATTATTCAAAATGTGTTGAACGTCCAAAAGAAGCTTACAAATAAAATAATGCAAACAGTCATTGGGTTGGCAAAAAAGTAAGCCGAGAAGTTATTAGAAATTTTAAAAGGAATATTTGCTATCTACTTAATAATAACAGGGATAAATAAATATAAAAAAATCATGTTCTTGGAAAATTATTATCCATGCCGCTTGCTACTGAAAATGAAGAGGTAATACCGATTCGTTCACAGAGCCTACTTAACACAATAGCGGAAGTCACTCTTCGTTTACAAACTATTGTTGCAAATATTGCAGATGTAGCACGTCTAGGACAGATGCTACATCCCAGCAAATAAAAATAAAAATTCTGATTTGGAAGCACTAACAACTGAGGGAAGCAATATATTGCTTATTTGATAACAAAAGCTTCGAAAAATGCTTCTGAAAAGCACTAACACTAAGCACTAAGGCGGGCTCTCACAAAAATTATATATTATTACTTCGGTGAAGCACTTTAGTAAGGCAAAAAAAATCATGGTTTTTTGGAAGCTAAATGTATTGCTTCCAGCTGGCTCATCTCGAACAAAAAAATACCTTATTCATGCGCAACAGCAAGTGATTCTGTAACATTGTCTCCCTTAAAAAAATGCTTCTGGTAAGCGGTAATTTTTGCTGGGATTCTGCAATACCACAACAAATCATATGAAATTTAAACTGTTTCATGTAAAGGTCATGACTCACTATCATACAAAGTCGCGCGATTTACGAAAAAGTACAACCCTGGTGTGATGAATTGTTATTGTCTTTTGAAAATTTTCATAAACTCCATCATACTAGGGTTGTATTTTTTCGTAGATCGCACGACTTTGTATGATAGTGTATCATGGCCTTAAGCTTAAATTAGACCTGACATAGCCATAATGCCATAGCCATAACCAAACCAAAATTCAATTGATTTCTATGGTGAGAGTTAGGCGTTAAGCCTGGTACTCTGTTCACAATTTCGTGCGAAATGCTGTCAAACTACATATAAAAGTGTTTGGTGTGAAATATTTGCGAAATAAATTCGCAAAAGTAGTACTCTGTTCTTGTTGTGAAAAACACGTAAAATCATGTCTTTCCATGCAAAATTAGTCTGGCATCATATTAGTTTAGCTGCGAAACAACATGAGCAGTGCTTTTTTCGCACGGAATTTTAACAATGTTGCATACTTTCAAGCAATAAAAGCAAGAAATTTATAAAAAAAAACAGCGAGTTGGGCTACATTTAGTACAAGTCAAATTTTTCACGCGAAATAATCAATGGTGCTGAAAATTTTTCACAACTTTGAACAGAGTACCAGCCTTTATGGCGAGTCACCTATAATCAAATACAGTGTTGCCCATTAGTTTGGTTCGAACGGCTGTTTTTTATGGTTATGGTTAGGCACCTCTGATTGAGCCTTTAAGCAACACCAAAAACCATGGGAGACTGAGCAGTGCGAATGCTTGCAACGCTAAAGCAGCTGTTTTTTCTTTGCGCTGACAAAGGTTCAAGGCACCGCCACGAAAACTGCAACCAGACATTTACATTATTCACCTCTAAGAATTTTCAATACAAATTGCTTTAATTTATAAAAGGTTGCAGCAATTGTATTAATTTTCCTGATTCTCATAAAATTAATAAAAAACAAAATGCTTCAAATATTGGCAGCGGCTTGGCTTATGTCGGCTTTATTTATTTGTTATGTATGTACTTTAATATTTCAAAAGTGAACTGATACAATAATGGTACATGCCAGAGAACGACAATGAGTACTCAAAAAAAATAACCATAAGTCCTAGTCTACACTATGCAAGTCTTATTGCTAAGCTGATTAGTTTGTTAGGAGAGATAGACGAGGGGAAAAGAAACGTTTCTGTTCCCCTCGTCTCTCTTTCCTATCAAACTAATCAGCTTAGCAACAAGACTTCCATAATGTAAACTAGGTCTAAGTAAATAAATAGTCTTAGTAACTGTGTATAATGATTATTAGTTACTAAAGGCTCAGTTAGCCGACTGTAATGTAATGTAACTGCAACGGTAGAAAACAGCTGATCGATTTTGTTATGTGAAAAGTAATGAAAATGGTTATAGAGATGTAATGTAACGTAACCTACTTTTCATATAAAAATATCGATCAGTTACTTTGCGTTACAGTCGGCTAACTGAGCCTTCAGTAACTGTGTATAATCAAAATTGCAGCGCAAACAATTTTTCTCTCAAGCAAATATAACTATAGTTGATTCCAACATAAGAGAGCGTCTTTACTTGGTTTATGCGCTAAAATATGCCACAACTAAAAATAAAAAGGCAAATGCGTATCAAGCGCATTGACTCCCTGTCTGAGTATGCTTATACTCGGAGAAAAAAATATACGCCACCGTATACATACATTTGTGTATATAAAATGGAATGAAAAAATATTGAGATAAAATATTGTCTTGCCATTTGCGAACTGAAGAATCACGATTCCCGAAACGAAATTTATTTTTGCACAATTTTCAAATGTTTTTCTGGTGCTAATTGATTTCTTACAAAAAATGGAAAAACAACCTAAGCACAAATTATATTAGGGTTACACATTACCCTACAAGAATAGTGACAGTAAATAGCACAATCATTTGACCGGTAGTGATGACGACTATATCCATCATTGCGTAGAGCAATGATGGATCATAAAAGGCAAATAATAATATGTTTACGCTCCGTTGACCATGTAGCCAAAAATTCAGCAAAATAGTCCGCAAAACTGGTGACTTGGAAACACCAAATAAAAACCCAGGTTCACTTTTTTAGCTTCTCATACATATCCCGCCCAAATCGTTGCTTATCTTGTATTATTACAATTTCTCTATTGATTCCTATATTAAGATATTGCTAGTGATAAGCACTTGACCTAGAGCAGTGCTGGTACTTAATTAATCTCAATTTTAGTTACATTAAAAATTTATACAATAAAAAGGAACTAAATTTGTTCTTCACCCAATTTTGCATACAAATATATGTTTTGCTCATGCAGCCAGAAAACAATCGTTAGTTACGCTTTGTGGTGAGTTAATGGGTTCGTTAGGTTTGATATACTTCTTAAGGCTGATATTAACTACTGCAAGGAAATTGTTCATGAGTTTAGGTCGAAATGAGTGGATTATTTTGTTGGTTGCTTAGTGAACATAAATTAAACTAAAGCAGAATAAAGTTGTTGCACACAATTTAAATTTTGTACCCTTTACCACAAATGGTGAGAGTATAAATTATTAGTTTGTCTTGCCATTTGCAGTATCTGCAATTAAATTAAATTAAATTTGTTGATAATTCTATCTTTATTTGCAATTTGTGTATCTACTGTAGGACAACAAACAAATATGGTAAGTTTAAATAACAACTCAATAATTGAAATGTTGGCGTGAATACTCGTAAGCTAAAAATTCTATTTAATAAGGACGTTGATTGCTTTTTATCAGAGAATGATAAAAATATCATTTTAAGTACTCTTTGAGTATTGGCCGTCAAACAACTACGAATGCGTATAACTAAACATAAAAAACATGGCCCTACGCAAACACACGCATTAATTTTAAACCGAATACTTATAACTATAAACATACAACAACTAATTTTTAAATTAAGCAGCACAAGCAACAACAATGAAAATTTATACACTGTGTGAGCTGCAATCATACGCATGAGTATAAAAATACTTTGACTCTTATTCTGCTACAAATGCGTATATACAGAGCTATTCTATTTACACACACACACACATAAAGCATGTTTTCAAACAGTCACACACACTCCGCCGCATTTTCCACCTCATTTAATACACACAAATGTATGTATGCGGTGGCGAATGATGAACGATTAAATATCCATAGTCTGGGCATAAGCATACTCCGGCTATTAATATGGGAGACAGTCTTTTTATTTTTAGCTGTGGCATATTTTAGCGCATTAACCAAGTAGAGATGCTTTTTTATGTTGGAGTCGGCTATAGTCATAGTTACATGAATGAAAATATGTGAGCGCACGAACTATTCGCGCTACAATTATGATTATACGCAGTTACTAAAATTAAGACTATTTACTTACGTATATTTTTTTTAGTACTTATTGTCATTCTCTGCTTTGTATATATATACTCTAGACTGAAAATAAAATTTTACTCAACAAGTATTTTCTTTGATTCTTTAAATTTCTTTATTTACTGAAAAAATACATATATTTTCAATAAACGTGCATACAATTTTTTTTATCAAATATGCAAAATCGTCATGACAGAACATTCAATAATTTTTTTTGTATTGAATCGGAGATTTTCGTATTTAAATATCAAAATAACAAAGGGATAAAAATAATATCCCCCAAAAAGGTGAAAAATATTGAACCTACATTTAGCCGAAAATAAGCAATATTAAGTAAATCATTCCAATTTTGGCAAAAGGTACAAACGATTCGACTTTACTCGACGGTTTACATATAAAATTTCAACTTCAACTTAACTTAATTTCATCTGTATAAATTCTGCTCTAAAAAACAATATTCGTACAGATTCACTCATACATTAACATAAATTGGAACACGCAAAAACCACTTTGGTTTCTTAGATGACTAAGATCACAATCCAGGAGACAGACGACAGTGCACAAATAGAAAGTTATGTATGTATATGTCTGTTTGAATGCTGGTCTCTATACAGGGTAATTCAATATGAAATACATTTTTAAATCATAAATATAAATACTGCAAAGGAAACAACAAACATAATATTTCAGGCAAAACAAGCAATTTTCTCTCTCTCTTTCTTTGCACACGCAATAACCAACTTTATCAATTATAAGAGCTGAATTCGCTGAGTAAATTATCGTCCCAGTTGTGTTCCTAGCAGTAATCATGCAACAATCGGTAAAGCGGCGACAGCCTGAGCGGAATGCGGCTTAAGGCCGGGGCACAATAACTCCGTCATACGTTAAACTTCGCCTTTTTCAACTGACAGCTAAGTTGAAATACACGCTTTTTTATGAGGTCTGTTACATTCAGTACGTGTCCGTCAACGCAAAGTACAAAAATTAGTCAACTTTTAACTTTTTGCGTACGTTGAGTAGTTTGACAGATATTGGTTGGTTTTTTTTTCTGATTTAGGTTTTTGTTCTGATTTAGGTTTTTGTGTTTTGCGGCAGCAAAAATAAAATAAAACAAAAGAAATAAACGAAAGAGATAAAAAAATTATATTTAACAAATAAAATGGAGAATCAATCTATTGAAGCTGTTCAAATGCTTGCGTCAATAAAGTACTCATTGTGCCCACCTTCTCCATCGCTGCGTTAATGTCAGTTAAAAAAGGCGAAGTTTAAAGTGTGACAGATGTGCCGCAACGCAATTTATTTTCAAAAAGTAGCTTTTTGTGCTCCATACGCATACTTTACTGCTGTGAATTGAGAATTTCGTTGTCTTGTTTATTTTTCTTGCTGTCCAGAGAATTAAGTCGATCGTTTAACGCCGACCAATAAGCCGTCGCCGTAATATTTTTAACTATCGATCCGCCTACACACTTACACAAGAAAAATAAGTAATTGAAGTGTATTTAATATAAAGAATGAAATTAAATTATTTCTGTTATACTCAAACATGCATAATTAAGGTTTCTTTTATTTTATTTTAGTGTTTAATAAGTTTATATTAAATCATGTATTCGGCGGCTGTGTCTGGGTGATGATGTTTTTGCTTAACAGTCGCCGTTGAATTTTTCTTACGGCACCTTCTTTTTTTATTATTCATTTCTTATTGAGGTAATTTACACGAGAACAATTTTTAAGCCGCACAATTTTTGTTCTTTTGTCCTAATTTACACTATGCAAGTCTTATTGCTAAGCTGATTAGTTTGTTAGGAAAGAGGGACAAGGGGAAAAGAAACGTTACTGTTCCCCTCGTCTCTCTCTCCGTCAAACTAATCAGCTTAGCAATAAGACTTGCATAGTGTAAATATGGACTTTCCAAATTACACGACACTAATTCATCTGACATCAAATGTATGTTAGTGTTTTTCGTATTCTTTTAACATCCCTGCAGAAAATATGGGGTTAAATGTCCGCAAGTCACCACTTTTGTCGACTATATTGGTGACATTGTCAAACGAGCGTCTACATATTAACATTGTTTTTGATGCGTAGAAAATATTTTGTGAGATACACACAACTATGCTTCTTCTTAATGTTTTATTGGTTTGTTGAAAATACAAGTGGCTTCAAGCAAAATTCAAGTTTTTATGAAAATTAGTTTACGAAATCAATATCAAAGGCAAATAAAAAAATGTATTAAAAAATAATTCAAAAAAACAAATAAAAAGAAATTGCAAAAGACAAATAAAAAGCAATCCATTTTGTAATTATAAAAATAAAAATATTTTAAAATGAAATAATTGTGGAAATTTGTATGAGCCTGTAGAAGATTTTGGGGGATCAGTTAAAAAGTCCAGTCCAGTAAGTCCAGATTCATATGTAAGTGTTTGATTTTAATAATTCGACGGAACCTTGAATTTTTCATTTATATTTAATACAAACAGCAAACTAAATCCTTAATTGCTGAACGAATGTTCCCTTTTTTATGTATTTTTTTTTTTATTAAAACAAAAATTTTTAATAAAATATTCAGTTTTATTATCATTACAATTACTAAAATGTACTAGTGACTATCGCTTTCCAATGTCTCGATATGGTCCCAAAAGAAATAAATACTCAGTAGTACCAACGTCAGTAGTTGCATTGTCTGGGGTACAATTCGTCAGTAGTACTGGTGACAAAGTCACTAGTAAATCACTACAATTTCACTATTCGCATTTTCTGCAGGGATTTGCTGTTTTTAAGTTGTGTGTGTGTATTGGTTTTGTGCTGCTAATGCGGGGTTTTAGCTGGTTGCAAGATTGTGCCGACCACAAAACCCTTCTCTTCACCGAATCTGCCCACAAACTGCCATGTATAATTATGTCCGTGTAAATCAGCATATTGAAATGAAGCAAATCAAGAGTTAACTTTATTTGGTACGTTTTTGTATGAATTTGACGCAATTGCCAAATAGTGGTGTGTGCAGCAAAACAATACTTATTAAACCTAAAAATAGTGGATATGAAGCAAAATTAATGCTTAATATCTCAGGAACCATAACAAATCTTGTAAAACGCGTTTTTGATTCAGCAAAAGGGCATTCAAAATATATTTATTCCATAGCTAACTCATTTTTTGTAAAGGTAGGATCACACGATTGCCGTAAATACACCAATCTGATCCAATTTTTATTGTGGTGAATTGGTGCACAATAATAGAATGATTGCCCCACTTTTTAAAAATTTGATTGCCACAAACTTTCGAAGAATGAATTTGTGGCAATAATTGCCGCATCCTAGTCATACGATTGGTCTAACTTGCGGCAACACAAACAAACAGCTGTCGTGGTAGTTTTTAGTTTGTTTTGTTTTACGGGCAAATAGTTTTCTTTTAAAAAGAAATACTTTTTGTCTGTTTTATTTTGTACGTGAAAATATTTTATTCGTTTAAAAGAAATAAAATTGCCTCTGCTTTGTATATTTTGTGCTCATTAAATATACAAAGCAGAGGCGATTTTTGTTCTTTTAAACGAATAAAAGCTAAATATATGGGTTAAAGATTGGATCACATTTCCATGTTAACATTTCAAATAAGTTATAATTATATATAAAGTAAGTTGAAGTTTACAGTACTTACAAAAACACTTCAAAAATTGTCGCGTATTGGCTTCTTTGATTGCCGCTGGAGAACACAACACATTTTTATTGGGGCATGGTTGTCTATCAATCGTTCACACGATTGCCGCACCAGAGTTGCATTTGATTGCGTCAAATCACCACAATATTGTTCTCGATTGTCGTATGGGACAAAAAATTGTGAAATCACACGATTGGCATATAAAATGTAGCAATAATTGGTACATTGCGTCAATCGTGTGATCCTACCTTAAGAATGGTCGGTGGAGCAAAACTATCAGTTGTCATACGTAATAAAATTTCGAAAACTGGCAACGCAAATTCGATTATTCCAATGAGAGCGATATTAAGCAAACCATTAAAGTACATAATTAATAAATTCTAATTTACAAACTAAAAACTCTATGAAACATGCAGGGTGTTTTTTATTGAGGTATAGAACTTTAAGTTGGCATCACTTTTTTAACTGGCGGCCATTTTGTCAGCTGTCAAGTGATTAATATTTAGTTTGGTTTGCCATTTCATCATGAACAGGTTGACAAAAGAACAACGCTTGCAAATCGTGCAAATTTATTTCGAAAATAATGGTTCAGTTCGCGAAGTTTACCGCAAGCTCCGTCCATTTTATGGTCGACAGAGCAATTAATTCGGTTAACCATGGATCGTTTTCGCACTACGTTTACTCTATGTGATAATACGCATCCGCTGAAGTCGCTCGTCTACGCCAACAAACCAGAAACGTTAGGGGACTTGGAAGCCAACATTCGTGGCGTTATTGCCAACATACGGCCCCATATGCTCGAAAAAGTGGTTGAAAATTGGACCTGTAGAATTGGCTTTATTCGAGCCAGCCGCGGCGGCCACATGCCCGAAATCATATTTAAACGTTAATGGCATAAAATTATCCTTCCAATAAAGCCAAATTGATGGACATTAAAACGATTTTCTTGTGTTTTATTTCAATTCGAAGTTCTATACCTCTAAAAAAACACCCTATATGTACATACATACATACATACATACATATGTATGCTTCTTTAAATCCACACAACTTTTTATAACCACTAATTCTCATTTCTCATACCCATAAATTAGTTTAAATTACAACTAAATTTTTTACATAAGGCGAACACAATTGCTGCAAAAAGTGTAGCAACAAATTGCTGCAATTATTAAAAACAAATTTGTAGCAAACAAAAAAAAATATAAGAAAAACACTAAAAAAGAGTAGCAAATCGTAACATACTTTGCGAGTACATGTCTTGAAGCTAAAATTTCAAACAAATTTTCATAGTAACAGTGAATTTAAGTTTATAAAGTGTTCTACATACCACATTTTTATAATTGTCTGGCTGATGAATGCCAAATAAAGTTGGAAAATGTCTGTATGAAACAACAATAAGGTCTAGAGCAATGCGAGGAGCTCATTAAAAGCGATATGAAATATGATTATTACGCTTATATATACTTATAAGTTATTTAGTTTCTTTTTTTTAACTTGTTTGCTTATTTACGCAAATATCTATTGTTTGTAATTAGTTAGGAAGAGCGAAACAGTTAAGACAAACATCTTTCGCCGCCTTAGAAACAAAAACTCTTAGATTGATATGAAATCAGAGATGGGTGCACCACAAGTGATTAAAGTTATATTAGGGATGTAACGATACGCCATTTCGCCGATCCGATACCGATACCGATACTCAAAAATAAATATCGCCGATACCGATTCCGATACCGATACGCATATTTAAATTGAGCTCAAGTAAAAATTAACAAAACTCAAGTAGAGTAATTCTTCTATTATACAAAATAACAGTGTTTATTAATGAGTCATTCAAATCATCAAAATTTTCAGTACATTTCAGTTTCTAAAATTCAAATTTTCAAACTACAAAACGTCTGCAATATTTATGATTTTACAAAATAAACGTTGGCATTCAGTTTAGATTGGCTCAAGATTTAAAATTGATATTAATAAGACTTAAAAAAATATAATTGAATTTCAATTCATTTTAACAAAAAATTAATAATTGTGTTTCACAAAATAACAGTGTAAGATTGAATGAGTCAATTCAAACTGAATGAGTCAATTCAAACTGAATGTCATACTGTTTATTTTCTAAAATCATCAAAATTGTCAATACATTTCAGTTTCAGTTGTTCAAAAAACTCTAAAGAAAAATATAAGAAGTATCGGCGTATCGACAGTAAAATATCGCCGATATCGATATATCGGAAAACCAGCAGTATCGCCGATATATCGGTATCGGTATCGGTTGCATCCCTAAGTTATATGCATGATCATGAGTAATGGCTTCGTTAGTCAAATCGTATCGTCATACTTTTGAAGTTGTCGTATCGTTCAAGTCTGGATGTTAGTTAGTAAAATGTTGAGGCTTCCAGCGAATGTGTCAGCTGTTATCGTGTTTCTCTTTGCTTTTTACGAGTGTGTGTATGTATGTAATCCAGAAGTTGACGTTTGCTACGCAAAAATCTAATTTCTGTAGATTTTTACGTAGCAAACGCTTCCAACACATTTTCAATCAGCAACAACATGCTTATTAAATGTTACGGATTTTGTCAGCTGATACGCAACAGCACGATACGATTTCAGTAATTCTACCATAACCTTTTTCCCGAGACCACGTGACAGCACGTGGAAAATAAGGCATGAGTGAGTAATCATGAGTAGAATTTTGTCGCGATATAAAATAAAAAGATTTCAATAAGTCAGTTCCTAAATTCCACAATACAAATAAGAAGCATGTATTTTTTGTATTTTGTCATAAATAATTATTTTTAGCGATCACGTTAACATGAATAAGCGCTGGACATATGTATACAAAATAAAAAGATCATAATGCAAGTCGAAGCATATCTTTTTTTAAGAACGCGGCGCATAATTTTAAGTGAAAATGTTCCCACGATTCCATCTCCACATAAAATCATCACAACATAAATGGCAATACAATGTGCATTATTCCAGTTTCCTCAGATGGCGAATCATCTAAACTGGATTTTTTTAAACATACATACACATCGTTAGCCGAAATGCAAAATGACGTAAGTATGTATAGTTTTTTTTTAGGATTCCGTACACCAAAGGTGAAAAAGAACCCTATTGTGTTCGCTAAAATGCCCGTTTGTCTGTCTGTCTGTCTGTCACAGGCTGTTTTCTCGAGAACCGTAAGAGCTATGGACCTGCGATGTTTGCAGAATATGTAAAGCTTTGACCGCTTCAACAACAAATATATCGTCGGCTTAGAGTGTAAACCTGCTGAGCCCAATTTTTATAACACATGACATTTCGATGTCATTCCAAAGAGAGAGAGAGAGAGAGAGACGCCGCATCGACTGTGTAAAATATTTAAATTGATTTGTATCTATAAATGACGAAAGAACTTAAAATATTAGGCTAATTTCTAAAGCAATGTACAGAAAATGTTCAGCAGTATTTTGCCTCTCCTGTAAAATTTGGTTGAAGGGAGTTAGCAGGTTTACACTCTAAGCCGACGATATGTCATTTATAAATTAAATGGTGTTCTAATCCTAATGTAATATACAGGGTGGGCCAAAAGTTACCATGGGGTTTAAAAGTTTAATAACTTTTTCGTTTATTAATTTTTTTAAATTTTTTTTCTCAGATTATATAATATACAAAATGGAAAATTTTTTTACACTAAGTATGAAAAATAATGTCTCTTAAATGACCACCGTTTTCAGCTTCGCACTGATGGGCGATTATGATTATGAGTGATGAAGCTCATTTTCATTTGATGGCTTTGTTAATAAGCAGAACTGTAGGTTCTGGGGTTCTGAAAATCCAAGAGCCATTCATAAACGCCAATTGCACCCCATTAGGTGTACAATATGGTGTGGGATCACATCTGAAAATATCATTGGGCCTTACTTCTTCGAGAATGAAGATGGAAGTGCTGTAACCGTAAATGGAGAGCGGTATCGGTTTATGATAGAAAATTTTTTACGTCTTGCTCTTGAAAACATACCTGGTATGTGGTTTCAGCAGGACGGAGCCACTGCCCGAGACACAATGGCACTTTTAAGTCAAATTTTTGGAGAGCGAATAATTTCCAGAAATTCGGAAATAATTTGGCCCAGCGCGATCGCCAGTTTTGACAGCACCCGACTATTTTCTTTGGGGTTATTTGAAGTAGCGAGTGTATGTGAACAAGCCAGAGACAATCCTTGAACTCAAGGCAAACATTGTTGCAGAAATTTTGGAAGATATTATGGAAAATGCTCTAAAACGAGCCCATCAGTGCGAAGCTGAAAACAGTGGTAACTTCTGGCCCACCCTGTACAAACAATTATATAGAGACACTTAAAATTTTCAAAGTTATGCAGACTACACCAATTAATACTGAACTTTAAAAAATCAAAATTAAAGGGTATTCTATCAGTTAATGTAATTTTGACAACTTGTTGTATCTTAGAAACAGCAAGAGGCAAACTCTTAAAATTTTCAAAATCACTGAAACTAAAAAATTCCAAAAATTAAAAAATCGCCAAAAATAAAAAAAATCACCAAAAACGAAAAAATCGCTAAAACGAAAAACCCTTTAAACTAAAAATAATTGCCAAAAACCGAAAAAAAATCCCAAAAACGAAAAAAGCGCCAAAATTAAGAAAAGGCTTCAAAACGAAAAATAGCCGAAAACCGAAAAAAAGTTTACCGGGTACATAACATTTAAAAAAAATTTTTACATCAGATAAGATATTCGATTATATAGGCTAAAGTTAGTATAGTATTACATATGTACATATATATTGTCCGTAGGGAACCTCTGGTGTGTGAGTCAAAGTCGCACTTTACTGAATTAACTTGTTTAATTTTATATGAGAGAGAAATAACGAAACAAAATTACTCAAGTGATTTGCAAAGAAACTTTAGTCCTTATTTTTATTTTTAATTCGGCTTTAAAATTTGTAGGCCCATGTGTTTCGATGTAATAATTAATTGCAGATGTGGTTTTTTAATTTTTTGTTAGTAAGGCGGTTTTGCATTTCAACTGACGATATACGAGTATTTAGCACAAATTTTATGCAGCATGTGCAGCATAAAAAATCAAATTATTCAGGAAATTGTTGAACGATAGATAATAGCTGAAATATTGAAGTTGGCACACTTACAAAAGTTTCTAAAGCTTTTGCATAAAATAACTTCCTGTCATAGTAGTTAAAAAAAGTGTTCATGCTATTTGCATTTGTGTGTGTGTGTTTTTTTTAAGAAAATAAACGAAATAAATACTCACACGGCATAAAATAAAGAAAAACATTTCATTCCCAATTTTTTATTTCTTTAGATTTAATGTAGTTTACACTTCTAAAAAGAATGCAGTACAATGAGTTCCATCCAATCCTTTGAAATTTTATTAACATACATATTATGTAGATTTTCATGACGAAAGCCCATTTAAGGGTACATATTTGACTTCTTTTATGAGCAATTATGATTCATACGGAGCGGAGTTAGAGGATTGCAAAGTTCTACAGAAATATTCGCAGATAGGGTTTTACACAAAACTACCAACACATCCTGCACCTAAAATACAAATCTGCTTATGTACGAAATTACGAAAATTAACGACCGTCATAGTTAACCTTTGTGTCGTTGTAAAACGAGACACATAACATAGACTTGGATCGAGCTATTTCAGTAGCTCTTTCACCTCATATGCAAACACACGCATTAATTCTAAACCGAATACGTAAAACTATAATCAACGAACAACAATAATGTTTTTACACATTTTTTTTAAATTACGATGCAAAAGAGGCCACTATTATAATGTATAGCCTGTATGAGCTACAATCATACGCATGAGCATAAAAATACTCTGACTATTAATCGGCTACTCGTGTGTATATACAGGGCTATTTTATTTACACACACACATAAAGCATGTTTTTAAATAGCCACACACACACACACACACACGCCCACACATTTTCCATTCCATTTAATATACACAAATACGGTGGCGAATGATGAATAAATATCTTGAGTATCATGCGTATATTTTTTTGTCCGATTAAATATCCATAGTCTAAATATATGCATACCCATGTAAGCATACTCAGGCCATAAGTATAAAAGAATCAATGCGCTTGATACGCATGTATCTTTTTAGTTTATCCCATAAACGAAGTAGAGAAAATATGTGAGCTACAATTATGATTGTACACAGTTAATAAAATTAAGGGTATTTACTTATGTATGTATATTTTTTTTTTTGGGTACTCATTGTCATTTCCTGGTGTGAATGCTTTTTAATATTATTTTCAAGCCAACAGATACTTATGTATATTTAGAAGAAAAAAACAACAACTTTGTTTCAGTTAATAAAATCACACATTGTAAACTGCAGATTGTTTTAAAGCAGCAAACAACATCGACATCTGGCTAAATATTTTAGTTAAATTTAGACAAACTAGAAAGAAAGAATATAAATAACTGGTCGCAGCATACTTTTTATATATTTATGTAGTGCATACATATATACTATAAATATATACACACAAATTTTATACCATAAAATATACCATATGCTGAGAGACCAGATCTAGATACAATGTTACTTACATATGTACATACATATATGTACTCGTACATACATACACCAAGCTAAACCTTTCTTCGCGGCTCAAATGTAAACAACACAATGGTAACAAAACAACAACAACAACAACAACAACAGCAACAACAAGGAATGCAAAAGACGAAAACTTGAAAAATAAGAAGCAATAGCCAAATACAAATCAACACACACACAATAGCGCAGGCGCAACACAATTCAAACCAGAAAAGAAAAGTTTAAAATAAAGTTAATGAAGAAAAAAGAAAGAAACAAAAACATAAGAGCCAGTCAAGTCAAGTCAAGTCAAGTCAGCCAGCCAGCCTTTTGTTGTCATGACCATGCTCTTGTGTCTTTTTGGGTAAAAGTTTAAGAAGTTGCAAGCGAGCTACGCTTAAAGTCGCCAAGCCAACGGTATATTAAATGTAAGCCAGACGTTGGCAAAAGAAGACGTTAAGAAGAAACCAAACGGAATAAAAAAAATTTACTAAATAACAACGAAAAGAAAAAAGAAAATTTTCTACGCCTATAAAAATATTAAGCGTTTTTGCTTTCTGAAGTGTTAAAAGTGATTAAGTGATTTACTGGGTTGAGTTGTTGCGCAGAAATGAAGTTGTAAAACTTATGTATGAATATATGTATATGTATATAAATTTATATTAAAAAATAAATCAATTCGTTACATACCGTACGCCAAAAAAGTAAAAGTGTTAACAGCTAAATAGTGAAGAAAAAAAACAAACAAATAAAGAAAATGTGTTATTTAAAACTATCGCTTACTGGATTATTAGTTGTGACCTTTTATGGTTTAATAACGTGCAGTGAAGATAATATTGATAAGCAATTAGCAGCGCAAGCAAGTAATGAGCAATTAAACAAAACTCTTACAGAGTTAGTGAAAAATGTTACAAATTCAAGATCGGGTCGTACTTTATTATTACACAATGGAATGCCCACGTTTACGCTGAGGCGTAGACAGCCGATTCAAATACGTGCGAGGGCAGATCATTTTCCAATACGCAGCCAAATACGGCGTGTGCAGAACAGTCTACAACATGGTCAGCAGCCACAGCTACAAAATATGCGTCTTGGCTTTGAATCCTTGAAAAATTCCAAACATGCTCCACCTTCCAAAATGGCTAATCTGCCTTTTCAAAAAAATGGCAAAGGTTCCCCATATAGACCACAACTGTTGGCAGCTCATCCAAATTCTATACATCTGCCAGCACTGTCTCAACAATACATACACAATTTCAAAGCGTCGCCATCGTTTAATGGTCAGGTGGTTGTACATCCTGCAGCTCAAGCGCTAAAACAACAGCCCGCTTCCACACAACAGGACAATTCGTATCCCAAATATGTCAAACCTCAACAGCAGCCAGCAACAGCTGGCATTACACCACAACTACAACCGCAACACCAGCAGCAACACCAGCAGCAACATCAGCAGCAAAAACCAGCATTGACCAAATACCCTGATTTCAAGCAATTTCCTATACCAGACCACGAAAAACTGCAACAAAATAATGAACAGCATGAAAAATATTTGCAACAGCAAAAATTTCTAACGCCCAAAAACCCCATTGCCTACTATCAAGTGCAACATAACCACCAGCAGCATCAAGACTTACCAGCCGCGCAACCACAACAAAATTACGCAGTTCAACAACCTCTTCACAACCTGCCACAGCCACAGCCACAGCCACATCCACAGCCACTGCAACAGCAGCCTTCTATACCCATACGTGAAGGCACACAAGCGAACAACCTCAATAATGTTGCTTTTCCTGCTGCAGCCGCAGTGCCACCAAAAATGTATTCTGTGTATGAAGAAAACGACATGACGGAATTGCAAACAAACGATTATGACGGCCCCATATATCCGGTGCTGGGCAAAGAAGCACAAGAATATTTGCAATTTATGAACACCGATGAGTATTTTTTGCCCAAAAAAGAACCCAACTACAAGCAGATTGATGATGAAACCGACAAACGGCAATACAATCTACTAAAAGCCCATGCTCAACACTCTGCTGCACCGTACCAGCACTCACAACCACAGCAAGCGGTCTACCACCAACCACTTTACGCCGCGCCTCCCTCCTCAGTCACGCAAAACACACAGTTTACAAATAGTCTTTATGGCGATACATCTGAAGGTTCTGCTTACAGTCAAGGAGTTCCCGTTTCCAGACTATTCTATCAACAAGATTCCCCCGCCACAGGCCCAGCCTCGGCAACTGTCTTACGCACGAGCTATCAAACAGGTTACAACCAAAATCAATTTGTGGTAAATTCTCAAAACAATAAAGCTGCTAAATTGATTATGCCGCCTACCTCAACAACGACCCAATCACCACCTTCATATTCCCAACTGAGATACAACTCGGCGGGTGATCGTACGCCAGAACCTTTGCGTTTCGAGTTTACGGAACGCGATGCCATGATTGGCGGTTTCCCTTATACTAATGCGCCGCAACAAGGACAATTAAGATACAAAGAAATCACATCAAATAGTGTAACACCAATTGTGCCCCGTGTTAAGGATTCAACGACGACATTGAAAACACAGAACTACTCGTATGTTGGTAATAAACTTTCAATTAGGCCTGTAGTGGAGCAGAGTGAAGATGATCCTGAGGAAGGTGATGACATGCTTGAAACAATAAATGTAAGTTGATTTTAATTTAAATTTTTATTAGAAAACTTGGGCAAAATTGCAAAATAAGAAATTGTCTCAGTCGTAAAGCAGCTCTGGGCGAGTCAACATCAAGCGTCGTTGGCAATTATCTTTTAAGTGCAACCAGGCCACTGTTGTTTATTGGCCTTCGAGAGTTTTGCGTCTCGCTCGCACTGGTTGACTGATCTGCCACGGATAACCGTATATTCTTGCGGTTCTTTTGTGGAATTTCTTTAACAACCACGTTGCTACTTCCTATGTGGAGGCATAGGTCGTGTACAGTCAGTCACAAAGCCTTTTTAAAATACTGTTAATAACATCTTGGGCATATGGTCTAGTTACTCCGCCCATATTTTGTTTTAACAATACTTTGCAAATTTACTTTGTAAAGAAATTGTCTTAAAATTAGTGCAGTGAGACGTGAAATGATGAGAGAGTGAGAGAGGAGTGAAGGCTGTTAGGACTTGTTACCAATAAATTTGTCCAAATTTAAAATTTTCGTTAATTTTAATTATTATTGTTCGAACTTCATTTGTTTCTATATTTATGATTTGATCAGGATAAAGTTAGTATCGCCTTGTAAGTCAAAGCTTACTGTGGTAAAAAACTAAATAAAAATATACTTATATATAGTATCAAACCAAAAAAGTTTGTCTTAAGTAGAACAAAAATAAGCAAATTAACTAAAATGTGCATAATTAGTAAAGAACAAACGACAATGGCAAGACTGTTGTAAATTTAGAGATGGTAAAAAAAGCTTTCGGAAAATTGTAATACGATGAATCAAAACAATTCACATATTCCATTTGCAATAAAAGTTGCGTATATAAAGCAGAAATCTACATCAACTGACACCACACACAGCGGACCAAACACAAAGAACGCTGATGAGGAAGGTGTAGTGCCCTGCGAAAACAGCTAGTTGTTCCGTTCTACTACGTGTTTACAACTAACTTTGGTGTTATTTGTTCATTAATAATTATCACATGTAATTTAGCTTACAAAGCGATACGAACTTTAGCCTGATAAAATCATAAATATTGAAAATTTTCTATACCCAAAATGCCCCAAAGAAAAAAAATTCAATTTATTATTTCATCTTATTGGCAGCTCTGTTTTATATATATTTTTATTTTTTTTTAAGTATTTAAATACCAACTGCCAATGTTAAGTTGAGTAACGAAATCAAAAAGGTTACATTTAAGACATGGCTAAATTTTGACTAAATCGTATTTTTGGTATATAGAGATTTAAGTTCACCTAATAGCGAGTTCTTTGGAGGAGCGGAAGAGAGATCTCAGCTCACTAAATGAAACCCACGAAGGTGTTCTTCAATTTGCTGCTTAAATGTGCTCTCATGCTAAGTGAAATGTATCAACCGAATTTTATGAGACAAAGTACCAAAAAAAAAAAACGCTATTAAATTAGTGCCAAAACTCGAAATGAAAGAAGTACCGATTTTCGGCGGGTCACTGCAATAAAGTCTCAAATCATTCAAAAATAAGGACGTGATTGCACTACAATTCAGTGCCCAGCATTGATGAAATCAGCTCCATGTAGTTCTAGTTCTGGAGAAACATTATTGAATTTAACACATGGTTGTCATAGCACGGAAGTGATCCAAATAACTGAATGATATGCGCCTAAAATATTAGCTAGAACAATTTGTGAAACAAACAACAAACTAAGAACATTAAATTCAGTACCTGTAGTGATTGGTAAGCAATGAAATTGATAATCTTTTGGCACTACTTCCGACTTTTTTTCTGGGTGGTATTAAGGGGCCTTAATTTACATATTACGTAACGCTATTTTCGTAGGTTTTATACCTCCCCACTCCTCTAAGAAATAGTTTTAACAAAAATTTCAGCATCAATTTTCTAGAGTGTGAATAAAAGACAGTTTGCATATTGTTTTCTTTGCATTTAAAGCATGTTTTTTATTTTTATATTGGGTGTTTTTTATTGAGGTATAGAACTTTAAGTTGGCATCACTTTTTTAACTGGCGGCCATTTTGTCAGCTGTCAAGTGATTAATATTTAGTTTGGTTTGCCATTTCATCATGAACAGGTTGACAAAAGAACAACGCTTGCAAATCGTGCAAATTTATTTCGAAAATAATGGTTCAGTTCGCGAAGTTTACCGCAAGCTCCGTCCATTTTATGGTCGACATAATCGTCCATCAGAGCAATTAATTCGGTTAACCGGAATGGACCTGTCAATTGGCCACCAAGATCGTGTGATTTGACACCATTGGATTATTTTCTTTGGGGATATGTGAAGTCGCTCGTCTACGCCAACAAACCAGAAACGTTAGGGGACTTGGAAGCCAACATTCGTGGCGTTATTGCCAACATACGGCCCCATATGCTCGAAAAAGTGGTTGAAAATTGGACCTGTAGAATTGGCTTTATTCGAGCCAGCCGCGGCGGCCACATGCCCGAAATCATATTTAAACGTTAATGGCATAAAATTATCCTTCCAATAAAGCCAAATTGATGGACATTAAAACGATTTTCTTGTGTTTTATTTCAATTCGAAGTTCTATACCTCTAAAAAAAACACCCTGTACAATAGTAATGAGCACTAAATGAATCATTAGAATAAAATCATGCAGCCTTCACACAGTGGGGAAATATTTTTTTTTTTTAAATATTTGAAAGAATATTAGACCTGAAAAATTTTTTGATTACAGCTTTACGATTTGAGAAAACACGCCTTTAGTTTAATATTTACAATAAAAATAGGTTTATTTTAAAAAGCTCACATTCCTTCAATAACGACAATTTTAAAAATAAACTCTCTTTTAGTACTACCTTTCAAATACGCATTTTTGCATATTTTTTATTTTTTTTTTATATAAATAATTATATTTATTTATTTAACTTCATATTCAGCCCAATCATGAATCATGAATATTCCTACGGAACTTAATTCTCACGGAAAATAATGTTCTCGAGAAAATATTCTTCCAATCATAAATTCTTTGGGAACCGTTTCACAGAGCCTGTTTGTTGACATTTTGTTTCTCTCCATTTTTTTGAGTGAGAGAGTAAACAAATTTTAAAATTTTGCTTTTGTTTCAAATGTAAATGTGCGACAAGTCGAACGTTGTCGACATTGACAAACCGGCCCTAAAATTCACCAACTTGAACAAATATGTAGAAAAAAGTTTATAAATGATTTATTTGAGTATTATTTGTGTTTTTCCAAGTAAAATAATTATAAAACACAAGTTTAGGTATATACGAGTAATTTATTTAATTAATTGGAGTATTAACTATGTTTTTATGTAAACTCCCTTCTGTTTTGCAAGGGAAAGATTTTTAGTGAAAAAAATCAAGTTCAACTGCGTTCATAATACCTACTTTTCCCCGGGGAATTATCTTATTCCCGCATTTGGTAAAAAAGGGGGAAAAACAAATTCACAATAGGAGCAAAGGGAAAAGTGAGAATACTCGTGTGGAATTTTTATTTATCAGCCCAATCAGATTTTGCAAAATAATTAAGGTACTTTTTTTGCAAAAAAAAATGGGGAAAATCGAATTTTATCAAAATTTTAATATAAATTGCGCATAAATTTTGAATGAGTTGTTTATTTTAAATAATTTTTTCCAGAAAATAACTTCGAACCTTATGTATTTTAAAAAAGTTTTCTGCAAATGGAACAAAATTTCCATTAGAAAAACAGTGAACCAATCAATGTGGGCAAAAGAGTTAAAACTAAATTTTTTTACTCGAATATTTCCAAAACTCAACTTTTTTAGTTGTTTTGTCAAAAACGTCAGTTTGGCATGAGTTTAATTTTTTTTTTTTTTAATTCGAGATGGCCCACTTTCAGGTCTTGTGGGTTCGATCCTTTTAACCCTAGAACGTCATCCTTCGTCAAAATGACTACGCGTGTTGTTATTTTCGATTTAAAACATATTTTTTGTGTTTGTTTTGGTTTCGTTTTTCGTATAGCGTCAGGCGCTAATGTTTTTTACTCGAAACTGATGTTGCTTTTTCAGTTTAATAAATTTATTATAAGAAACTACAAGACTTAAGGGAAAAAAATTAATAATATTTCATACAATTGATGCTATAAATGCAATGTTTTAAGAAAAAAAAAAATGCCAATTGAAAGACGGCTGTGCAATGTTAATTTTACACGTTAAACAATTAAAAAAAAAATATATGAATTTCGTTATATAATAATTAAAAACTAACTAAATATCATTAATAAATCTATTTGGTACTTATTTTTGCTCACGACGTTTTTTATTGGTCATAGTCAAAATGACGAAGGATGACGTTAGTGTACAGAAAATAAGGATGACGTTCTAGGGTTAAAGATATACTGCCCTATTCATAAAAATAATTTTGATTTATAACTTTTATACAAAATGAATTTTTTTTATGGAAATTTGTTTATTAAACGTTTTGCAAACCTAAATTATTTTTTATGAACACAGCAGATAAAATTTTAACTCCAAAGTTAAGTGCAATAACACCTCTTCAAATGATATATTTTATGCAGAATTATTTCTATTTTTTTTTTGCCAAAATCTCCCACAGTGCTCCGATTCGTTCGCAGTCGTACGATTGATTGCAACGGCATATCAAAGCAAGCCGATGAGTGGAAAGCCGATTGTTTTAATTTTGATTTCGCTCAGTAATAAAACGATGAAATAAATACGAACACGTTTGCGAAGTGCTGCATTTACTTCCATATTCTTCTTTCTTCGTAGCAGATTCTCCTGGCTTAAATCGTTGCCTTGACTATTCTGTAATGATGAGTACACGTTGAATTTAAATTTAAAATGCTGTAATTAAATTGTACACTGATCGACTACTCACTCACAAACGCTCAACATTACTTATTTGAATGATTTAGCAAATGACTATTTGGAACATTCTGGACATATTCACCGTTTGTGCATATGCGTCACAGAATTATGCTGCTCTTAGATACTTGCAAGTGCGGTATCTCTGTTGACTTTCACTTTAAATTTCCCGCGAACAAATATTAATTTAAGTGAGAAAGTAGAAAAAAAAAATAATTAAAATTAGCTGTCACATACGCAAATATAATTGCTTTAAATAATTGCTGATTTTATCATATTTATAATCACTTTTAAATAAAATTAAATTAAATGATGTCTTGCTTTGAATAGCGATCGTTTAAACAATTTTTTTCTTTTTTAGTTTTTATTTCTTTTTTTGTATTTAAAATTAAAAAACTATTTTATTTTGAACGATCAAATTTAGTGTATATATATATATATATATATATATATAGTTCAGTGTGACATCAGAAAAAATGTTGCGGTGTTCTTTAATTAAATGACAGATAGTTCTCGCAAAGTAAAGACACAGAAACACTTACATATGTGAGAAAAGCCATTTTGTATTTTAATTTACAATGTTTTTGTAGCGATTCCCTCGTTTCATGCGGAAAATTTTACGATGCGAGAAATACAGAAACGAGCTACAGGGGGGTAATTATGTAATTCGGTTCGAAAAGAAAACTGTTCGAATGTGTATGTTATTAACATTACAAATCGAAAGCATTTCCGTTCGAATCGGATTACATAATAGCCCCCCTGGTGTAATAGTAGTTCTATTTGTTTGTATGCCGAAGTGTTATATAAGAAAAAGTTTCGTTTTTTTATGTTTATTATCTCATGCATAAAACTTCCATTACATTTTTGATATTCTATTGGCGAAGGATTCCATAAAAAGTTATCGGCCCTGTTCTGTAAACCGAATCCGAGCAAATTTCTCGTTTTCAAAACGAAATAAAAGTTTTGGTATTCTCTAAACCGAATTTACATAGTTTTACTCGTTTTTAAATCGAATCGTCGAAAGTAAATCGAACATGTTATTATTCAAATAAATCACTGAAGAAACATCAAAAAACAATTAGCATTAACAATTTGAGATCTTTAATCCCACATTGGTACATTTAAATGTACAAAATTGGCTTGTTTCCAGTTTTACTACAAGAATGAAGAAAAATTATTTGCATGAATAAAAAACAGTTTTTCTGTCAACGATTATTTTTTATTTAAAATGTGATTTCTGCGTTCAAATATTTCATTCGAACTTAATTTCGAATATCACTAAAACGGTAAGTTTGTAGAACACCAAATGGACAGGCATTTACTAGTTTTTGAAAATTTCTCGTTTTTAAAAGCGATTCCGTTTACAGAACAGACCCGTATATGTCAGTAGCAATTTTTATTCTTCGGCAATAGATTTTTTTTTTTATAATTGATGGAAAATAGTCTGTAGTTTTTATTTATAGTGCGTTCAGGCTGACACGAAATTAAGTAATTTTAAGCTCAAATTACGAACGAAATCACGAAACTACTTAATTTGGCGTCAGCCTGAATGGGCTATTAATTAAAACTTTTGTATATTTAAATTATTTCCCAGTTCATTATAAATAGAATTTCAGCGATAACTTTCTAAAAAAAAGGATAAAAACATAATCGCTCTTCTGGCAACGCTGGTGAAAATTATCAACTTTTGAATAAACAGTCAATTTGCTAGAGGCGATGCCAGATGGCTTTGTTGGTGATTTAGCTGAGTTTTAAACCATTTAGAACAGAATGTCTTATAAGAACGCAATGAGTGAAGTTTTATGCAATTCAAAAGACGTAATAAAAAAATTTGTTATTTATTCAAAAAACACAAATCTTGTTAATAATTTTGCACTAAAATGAGCACAATACAAGGGGCAAATAATTACAGCATTCCATATATTCTCCGTTCAAGACGTATCGAACTATGGTATAATTGCACCGTGATGACTCCGTTGAAATTTTGCTCGTGCCCAGGTTTGTTATCAATTTTCAATTTAAAAGTAGTACTTAAAAATGTATTCCTTACTAGCCGTCCACACGAGCAACAATCTTGGCAATTATTGCCTTGGCAATTATCAAATTCGATTGTTCGAATATAAATATTTATTTATTTATTTATACATATTATACAAAGTAAATTTGCACAATATGGTTGCACAAATATGGGCGGAATAACTAGACCATATGCCCAAGATGTTATTAACAGTATTTTAAAAAGGTTTTTGTGACTGACTGTACACGACCTATGCCTTCACATAGGAAGTAGCAACGTGGTTGTTAAAGAAATTCCACAGAAGAACCGCAAGAATATACGGTTATGCGTGGCAGATCAGTCAACCAGTGCGAGTGAGACGCAAAACTCTCGAAGGCCAATAAACAACAGTGGCCTGGTTGCACTTAAGAGATAATTGCCAACGACGCTTGATGTTGACTCGCCCTGAGCTGCTTTACGACTGAATATAAATATATTCAGCAACAAATAAAAGCAGAAGCAATTAGACATATGGAGAATATTCTATGGAAGGAATGGGAAAGGGAATACAACCTGATAAGCCGCTCAAAGGGACGTGAGTATGCGAGGATCTTCCCATCGATGCGAAGGAGGCCTTGATTTTCGGACTTGACGGCGAAGATAGAACCAGTACATGTCAGGCAACTGAATAGAATTTTATCAGGTCACTCTTTGGGCCCATATACATGTAACTAGATTACATGTCTTGGATGATGACCAATGCGATTTGTGCGGGGAGACTGAAGGCGACTCGCACATCATTTTCAAATGTGTAAGGTACAACAGCATCCGGACAAAATACCCGGCAATAGAACAATACAACGACAGTGTCGCTTTCTTTGCCTCAAAAAAAATAGAGAATTACAGGGTCATTACGGACTTCATAAAAGAAGCCAGGATTAAACTATAGAGCAAAAAGGAAAAAATTTTTGGTGGCGCTTTAACCCCAGGGTCCAGCCAAATAAACCTCCCATCTCTCGACAATCGAGAGGGCACGGAGTAATTTCCAAAACATTAAAAAAAATAAAATAAAATAAATATAATTTCAATTTACAATTACCAAAAGGCTAAAAGGATTTGTAACAATGGCCCTTAAGTTAGGATAGCAGGTTTCTGGTAGGAAAGATGAAAATTAAGGATTCAATATAATAATGATCCATTTGTGCTAAATAATGGCCCTTATAGTCTTTCTTAAATTTGTCAGTTTTTGTGAAATCGTATGAAATTAAATAAATCGTTATGGGTTTTTTTTTAGGTTTCAATTGCTCAAACGGCACAAAGAGAATTCTTTTAATTATTTTCTGTCCGCTTGAGAAACCTCAAATGCTATAAAATATTCTTAGGAATCTGCATCTGTATTAAAATTGTATGCTGTATAACATAAATTTTTCGTAAATTTTTTAGGATATTTTTGGTCGACAACCAGTAGCCAGCAGTCCCTCAAGTGCCAAAAAATCTTCCAGCACCACAGAAATCGTACCCAGTGAACAAAAAGACACAGAAGATTATTGTGAGCGAATTTGTGCAATTGTTGAAGACGAAAATGAAGAAATTGTTTGCGGTTCCGATGGTTATATGTACACGAGCGAGGCTCAAATGGAATGTTATGCATCTTGTTTGCATATTGGTAAGTCCGTTGTAGATATTATTTGAAATGTATATCGTCACCTTAAATGCAAACGGACGTAGCTACAATTTAATATTTTTTAGAGGAGAAACAAAACACGTTTCAAAATCAATAATAATAAAGTGTTGTTGAACATTTTCTTCAAAACTTATGTATGGATATTGATATCTTTTTAACCATTAATTTTATATTTTTACATATATTTAAGCTTTTATGTTAGTTACGTTCTTTGCAATAAAAAATAAATGCATTCGTAATTACGTTCGTTTGAATTTCTTTAATAAAGTTGTTATTTTTGATCGCAGAGGTCTAAATATTTGCGTGATTTCGAATTTTTATATAGTCACGTCCGTTTGCATTTAAGGTGACGATATGTGTATAAGCATTCAATAGCTTTGTTGGAAAGCGTTCGAAATTTACATATTTTCTTGATTAAAAATTATTTTTATTTTTACACTTTCAGATGTAACGATACAAGGGAAAGGTTCGTGCTCAAAACGATAATCCAACCTGCGCATATTTAATATTAAAATTCGATTAGTAAACTAATTAATTTTTTTCATTGTAATGAAAGAAAGCTGTTTGATATTAAGGCGATTGAAATGAAAACTGTGTGAAAATAAATGAGATTTTATATTTATGACTGATTTTATATTTAAACAGTATGCTTGTCGCTTAAAAGCAGACGTACAAAGAACCACATCAATCACCATGTCGAGCTAAGTATATATAATGGCAAAAAAAGCTTAAGCGACATATTTTTTTTAACATTGTTTTTTTACGAAAATAGATTATTTACGACCATAGATAACAGATTTTCGGTGAAAAATTAAGTTCGAAAATTGTGTCGCTTCAGATTTTTTGTCGGTTATGGCACGATTTGTAAATGGTGTTTTTTATAGAGTTATACAAGTTTAAATCATAAACAGGTTTTATTGGAAGGAAAATTTTCGGAAATTAATGTTTAAATATGATTTCTGCCATGTGGCCGCCACGGCTGGCGCGTAGAAGGCGCAATCTGGAGCACCAATTTTCAACAATCATTTTAGAAGACATATGGGCAAATGATTCCGCCAGCTTATAAAGCGCACCAAACAGTAATTTTCTGTGCATGTAATGGTGTTTCGACAAAAGCTTGTGGATTCTCCTCACTCGAAATGCAACAATCCTGCTTATTTACGTTCCCATTCAACCAGAAATGGGCTTCATCGGGAAATAAAATTTTTAATGGAAATTCAAAATCAATGTCAATCGAAGAACAATTATTTTGATTAAAAATTTCAGCAATTTGCAAGCGTTGCTCTGCTGTAAGTTGATTCATAATGAAATTTCAAAGCAAACCAAACAAAAAGCAACTATCAGCTGTTAAATAAAGCAGTGATGCCAACTCAAAGTTGTGACACTCTAAAAAAAACACCCTTTACTTTGACTTCATACCGCAATATAAGCTTTTCTTTGTCATCGCACTTCTCCTATCATTAAAAAGAATCACAAAGAATCTGATGTTTTTTGTCAAGCAGAGTTGGCAGACAATTCAATAATCAGCTGTCAAATAAAACAAATAAAAATTCTTTGATTTTCATCAAACACGACTGCGCACTCACCACTATGTGATTGATCGTATCCAGAGCACTTAAAGAGGGTATTACTTTGCTTACTTTGCTTTATCGGCTACTTGTCGGCATTTATGTACATGCATGCAACACGTTCAATAAAAATAAACAACAACACAACGAGAGCATAATAAACCAAATAAACACCAACACACTTCAATAACAAATCATAATTTTCTCAATTAATTTTTTCTCTCTGCCGCCCAGCGAAGACTCAGCAGACCTTCTTACTTCAGGCCTTATGAAACGCCTGCTAAGGATTTTTTTATTCAATTACTATTCATATCTAACTCCTAAAGAATGCCTTATAGAAGGCCTTTACTCTTTCGCATAAAAGATAAGATACACCTTCCCCATTCCATTCTATGAGAAGGGAAAAGAGAAGGAGTAACATTATTTGTTTTTTTTTCCAAAACAAAAGGAAAGTAAATTAATTTGAAGGCCTTTCAGAAGAAGCGAGAGCGGTAGGCCTACCCCGGAATAACAACGCGTGTAAATAGGATATGAGTATGGAATGGAGCGAATTGGCCTTGTATATACATCCAAAAGAAGAAGTATATAGGACTTATAGAAGGCATCCTTACTCCTTCTTTTTCCCGCTGGGCGGGCTCTGCTTTACATACACACATGCATAAATATGTACATACGTATGTACACTTTTTCTAAACCTGTAATTTGTTAATAAAAAACGAGATAAGCATTTTAAATTCTTTCTTTGGGTATTAAGTTGATAGTTTCTAGATTAGAATTATCATTTATATTGAATACGAGTATCTCAAAGCGAGCACAAATATGAACTCCGGATACTGTTTGCTGCTTTTAGTAGAAGCTTTGCTCTTAACTAATGTAAGAAGTGAACAAAATAATGATTTGATAGTGGAACTGAAGAATGGCAAACTGAAGGGTAAAGATAATGGTAATTATTACAGTTACGAATCAATCCCCTATGCCAAGGCACCTGTGGCAGAATTACGATTTGAGCCACCCCAAGCTTATACAACTAAATGGAGAGATGTATTCGATGCAACAACAAAATCTGTCAAATGCATGCAATGGAATCAATTTAAAGAGGGTGAAAATAAGCTGGAAGGTTTCGAAGATTGTCTATTTCTAAGTGTTTATAAACCAAAATCAGGTAAGGAAAAGTATCCAGTTGTAGCCTTTTTACACGGAGGAGCATTTATGTTCGGCGGTGTCGAAGAGTTTGGAGAAGGCCATCTAATGGACAGTGGAGAGATTATTTTTGTAAAAATCTCATACCGCTTAGGCCCTTTGGGCTTCTTAAGTACCGAAGATGAGGTCATTGCCGGCAATTTCGGCTTGAAAGACCAACAATTGGCTTTAAAATGGATTAAGGAAAATATTGGGAAATTCGGAGGAGACCCGGAAAAAATTTTACTCATGGGATTTTCAGCTGGAGGGGCATCAGCACATTTGCAAATGTTAAATCCTTATTTGCAGAGTATAGCCAAGGCTGTGATTTCATTTAGCGGTGTGGCTTTAAATCCTTGGGTTGTTATTAAGCACCCCTATAAGAGAGCCTTAAAATTAGCGCAACACTTGCATTGTCCTAATGTACAGAATACACAAGCCATAAAGCACTGTCTTAAGCTAAAGCATCCCGAAGATATTGTTGCAAGTGTTGGAGAATTTTTAAACTTTGGCTATAATCCCTTTACTACATTTGGACCTGTGGTAGAACACCAAAATGTGGAGCAAGCTTTTATGACAGAACATCCCAAAAACATTATTGAATCTGGAAATTATTCCCATTTGCCATGGTTGGCATCATATGCTGCCCAAGATGGCGGCTATAATGCAGCGGAATTGTTGCAAACAAATTCTCAGACAGGAAAGTTATTTATTAATGATTTAAATGACATGTGGTTGGAATTGGCACCAAAAAATCTATTTCTGGAAAATATCAGTACAGCACCCGTTAAATATGCCCAACAATTGCAAAATCATTACATGGCAAATCGTACATTTTCGGAGGAAAACTATTTGAAGGTACAGGAGATCTATACAGATGTTTTGTTTAAGAATGGTGTACACGAAGCTTTAAGGCTACATAGTGAAAGTAATAAAGCACCGGTGTATGCCTATATTTATGATAATCCTGCAGATTTTGGAGCAGCTAATGTTTTGTCTCATAGAAGTGATATAACTTTTGGTAAGCTTATAAAAAAGGCCGGACGATAAGTAATTTTTGATATACACGTAGTTTTGAATACACTTCATTAGGTGCTGTTCATGGAGATGATTTCAGTTTGATTAATTTCCCTACAAGGACTTTAAGGCCAGATGAAAAGATAATTTCAGCAAAATTTATAAAAATGTTGGAACATTTTACTACCGATAGGTAATTTGCATTTTTTAATACGCTTTTTCTTCTATTAATTTTATATTGTTACTTTTAGTGAGATCTCTTTTGGGGACTGTAAGTTTATTGACAACAAGGGCAATGCGAATAGGTTGAACCCATTGTTAATCACTAGAGACAAATGCGAAACTATTGTTCTATAAGTATATTTTGTTTTTAAAATTAAAATTGTACTTATTGTTATTCTCTCAGTTCGTAACATTATACAAAATAATATAATAAGAAATTGCGGTTTTTATTATTCCCGCAAAAGAACTTCGAAAGAAGTGATTTTATTATTGTATATCCTATTTCAAGATGAACGAAATTTTCGAGCTTTCTTACCTTTTATAGAAGTATGTACATATGTATGTATTTTGCATTAAAATCCTAATTTAAATAGATCTTGTACGCCTTAATCTAGTAACTGCAAAGAGAAATTAAAATTCCTAAATATATTTGGAAAAAGTATTAAATTATTTGTATGTACTACCTTATCACTCAATTCCTCTTAAAAGTTATTATAAAATCTATTATTATTGTTATGTAGCAAAGTTTATTGAGTACAATACAGAGATTGTTTGCTGAATGTATGTATTTGTATTGTTCCAACTTTTCGTATTATTTTATTTCAATTATATTATATATTTCATCACTTTTATCAGGTGTATAATTCAATTTTACTGTCCAAGAACCGAAAATCGTTAAGTATTGACAGCCAATTGCTGAATCCTGCTATGGACATAAACCGCTGAGGTTCCACTTGCCATACTGCTGAATATACTGCAGTATTGTCTGTTTTGATGTCTGCTTTTAGCTTGCCATTCATGGTATAAAATTGAGCATTTGTGTCTTCTCCTGCCACAAAAATCATATCTTCTACAAAATCGCATACATGAACTTTGCCGGGAAAAGGGAATTCGTTAGTACATTCCATTGTGCGTAAGTGCCAAAGAGATAATTTGGGGCCACCACCTGCAATTAACCAATCCTCATTAACGGCGATGGCTCCCAACCATTTACCCATTTCAGGGCGACATAAATTTTCCTTTTTGTAAGGTGTGATAATATCGACACTTTCTTTTACATTCGATACCCAAACACGAGCAGTACCATCTTCCGACGCAGTGTATATCTTATCCACGCCAAAACCCGTTACGCCGTGTATATAATCTTCATGACCTTTAAAGTCTCTTACAATTCGTCCATCTTCTAAGTTTATTTCATATACAACATCATCACCACAACCCACATATAGGTAATCAGTTCCAGGTTTCACCCACATACAGTTAACGTCTGGCACCTCGATGGCATCTGTCTCTATGGGTATTTTTATTTCCCAGGACTTTTTATTGACAATCTCACGCTTCTCCTCCAACCACTTAAGGCCATATACTATACCAATGGATCCCACTATTAAAAAGTCTCGGTGAAAACAAAGACAATTTATCTCAAGTTCATCTCCTTGGGGATAGATTTTTATGGGTTCATATTGTTCTTCAGAATTTTCCAAATTGTTTAACCTTAAGATTTTTTTCAAAAATTAAGAGGTTTATTAAAATTGTCAGGCAACATCTATTTAATTTTACAACACTGTACCTTTGCACAAATATGTCGCCGTCCCTATTGCCGGCAAACAAAAACTTGCCGCTGCTTGATATGGTCTGTGATAAAACACAATTATAGAAACGTTTTATTTTATAATCGAATTGAGGATCACGCAGAGAAGTAAGGGGATACATTTTTCATAAAATTTATTTAATATTTTTTAAAAGAACTCGGATTTAACGCGCAAAAAATAAACTACGAAATCAAAGATTCACTCACTTTCACAATACTTTTTTGTTCAGAAACTAACATGCACAATGAATGATTAACATCAGCTCATGTGCTACCAGATCTAGATTCCTTTGTAAAGTGCTACCAGGTGGAACGGTTTCAGTATTCACGGTTTCAGTATTACTCAGGGTAAAATGCTGCAAATAAATCAAGCCACCAATACAATTTTATGCTTTCTCGACATTTATTTTGAGCTTCTGCGTACTTCAAATATGAAATATGGTGTATCAATTTCCAGGATTCAAGTTTTAGGCTTCTTGCGAACTGGCAACTCTCATAAGACCAAGTAACTTGGCATCACTTTTCAAAGATATAGCTGTACCAAAAGACCAAACAGTGCTAATTTGTAAGTTCCGCGCAAATTATTGATAAATAACAAAATATTCATGGAAGAGTAATTTAATAATGTACAAAATCGAAAACTAATCCTCTTTACAGAACCCTAATTGGAATGAGAGACGTCTAGTTTATAATTTTGGAAGAATTTTCAAAGCTTCAAAATGTTTCTAGAAATAAAAGATAAGCCTTGCTTTCCTTTGAAACTTGGACAATTATATTTATTAGGCAAGCAGATAATTGCTGATAAAGCATTGGCAAACAATTTTATTGAGTTGGAGGACGAGGTGAGTCATGTCACATAAGTAACTTTATTTTAAATGCTTGCATTCTACAGGAAGATGTAAGTCAAAGACATTGTGTCATTGAAATAAACCACAAGGAGGAAGCTTCCGTTTTCGATCTGTTTAGCTTGACAGGGACTTTACTTAACAATAAAGCATTAAATGGTATGAAGAAGACACGCCTAAATAATGGCGATATTCTGAAATTGGGAAAAACTGAAATACAATTTATCCACGAAACGGCGGAAAGGGTGAGTAGTTGAAATTGCTTTGGCCACTAAAATTTTGATATTAATATGAGTATGTATGTATGTATAAATATGGTTCAGTACAACGATAGTAGTCAAAAGAAAAATACATCTAGTTTCATTGCCTCAAGCCCAAATACATCATCACACCTGGAAACTGGACCGAATTTCTTAGTACCCTCTATTCCACCAAAAATCGTAAACGCTTCACCATCGGCATTGTCTTTAAGCAGTCGTCGCAGCGACAGTTTTATAATACCTGAAACGCAATATTGTGCACAAAAAAATTCACTGAATGGCTCTAATCTTTCGTTAGCCGAAAGTATTCCAGATGCCAATAATGGCAAAATAAAGTTTAGTTTGGGTAATCTAAATAGTTCCGCAGATGATGACGATTTTTGTATACCAGAAACACAAGAGGTTTTGCAAGCTGCAGTCCTTTCAACGAAGGCGGAATCAAGTTTACTTGCTAATGTCCAAAATTCGACAAATGAAAATAATACTTCAGGAGACGAGGCTTTAAAAGCCGGTATTAATGGTAGTCAATTTCGTATCTGTACACAAGATTACAACGAAGGCTTTGGTGAAGAAGAATCTGCGGAACATTTACATTCGCAAATTATTCCTCTTATTAAACATCACACGGTCAATTTAGACTTTTCATACCATTCCAATGTGAATTCAGTGAACGAATCGCATGAAGGTCAGGAAGAAAAAGAGTTGTCAGCTGAGAAATTATCAAATTCAAAAGCCGTTCAGGCCAGAGCAGATTGTGCAACGCCAGACTTATTTGATTTTGATGTAGTCGACGAAGTGATTAAAAACCAGGAGTTTACAAAAGCAGTAGATGTTGATAAATCTAAAGCACAAGCTGGCATTTCGCTGGATGGAGATGAAGAAGATTTTCTACCTACACAAGCCCCTCCCGGCTCATCTGTTAAGACCATTTTGCAAAATAAAAGTTTGAGTGCACTGGAGAAGCCCTGCTTGGAAAAAGAAATTGAAGAGATTATAAGTTTAAGTGACAAGGAGAATAGATGTCCAGTGACCTTAGAACCTGTGCCAGATTTACCAGCGACGCAACTTTTTGAAGGTAATTTTCTATTATAATTTAAATAAATTTTATATTTGTGTATAAATATTTTTTTTCTTAAGTTCTTGTAGGCAAATCTCAAAATTCTGTTTCTTGTCGCAAAAGTATAAATAGTGCCATAAAACCAAATACCGAAATTACAAATTCCTCAGTGACCACTGAAATCGATGAAGAAGATTTTGTACTAACTCAAGCCGTTAGCTCCAGCAGTTCCGCTTTCAGTAAGAATTCAATAAGTAAATGTTTGAATTCCACCCTTTTAGATGAAAAAGATAAAGATAAGACACAAAATGTAGCCACTTTCTTTAACGGAAGAGAGGAAACCCCATTAAAACCATCGTCATCGTCAGAAATAGTTTTTAAAAAACCGGAGAAAGAATTCAGCGTTTTAAAGAAATTTTCCTCAGGTTTAAGCACAACTTCTGAAAATGATTTAGATTTGCTTATGTGTACGCCTCAATTGATTAAAGATAATATGTGTCTGGGTAAAAGTGAGGACTTGAAAAAGAATATTTTGGCAGCCAAAAATGTAGAATTGTTTGGCGATGAAACAGAAGACGAGGATGATGATGATGATAAAAGCGATCTGGTTAAATTAATAAATATACCCAAAGATTCCTTAGATTTTGATAAATTGCTGCCACATTTGAATAGAAATCACGAAAGTACCAAAATTGCCGAAGAGGATAAGTCCAGCAAGGAAGCTCAGAAAATATACAAATTTAACATTTCGTTTGGAAAACAACAAGATGAAAAGGCATCAAAATCTTCCACATCCAAGTCATCTGTATTAAGCCGCGATGAGAGACATGCGGCGCGTGACAAAGAAAAACAAACATCAGAACGTAAAGGAAGATCAAAAGTCAGGGATGAAAAATTAAAGACAGATAAGAATAGAGTGAAGCAAATAGATAGCAAGGAGAAAACAGAAAGTAAAGATAATACTAGCAATAAACTAAACGAAAATGAAGCTCGACCTCCGAAGGCTCCACAAAATGTAGAAGAAACTACGAATAAAAAGCAAAGCACAAGCAAACATGGCAACAGCCGAGAAGAAGCTAATACCCAAAAGAATCCAACTCAATCCTCAACTACTTCTGAGAATGTGTCAAAAAACTCTACTAACAAATCGGTAACAAATACACGCTTGCGAAAAAGGCGTGCCTCGTCCGATAAAACAAGCGAGAAAGAACCGGAAGCTCAAGCAACACCAGCTAAACGTATAACCCGGTCTAAGTCTAAACTGTTGGATACACCACCAACTGATATAGGAGATGACATGGACAGTATTCCCACACAACCAGGTGAGTTTTCGTTCATAAATTTATTACACCATGTTGACAAAAAGTTTGTTAAAACAAAAAAGAACTCACTGGGGAGTCTCTATTTACACATGAACCAAACCGCTGATTAAAAATGTAATTATTTCTAATTTTGTTAGTTATAAGGGTTACACGCAATCGCACAAAATCTGCACAAAATGAATCTCAAGATAGTCATGCATCTACCAGTTCTTTCGAAAAATATTTCTCTCAGCGCAAAAGAACCAAAACTGAAGCCAAAGGAAATACAGCTAAAGTCGAGCTTAAACGTTCAAGAAGTAGTGTAAGATTACAAATAATAGTGTTATATGTATACATATCGCTCATTTACCAAAAATGGTGCAGAATTAATCCTCATATCGTTCTTCATATTGTGTAAAAATTTCCTAACTAAAAATCTCTTGTTTGCCCAACTCTTAAAAGCAAAATAAAAAATTTTCTTTTTCCATTAAGTTGTGTGTAAACTGAAAACTTTAAACTCGTTTTCTGGCAAACTAGTTAGTTGTTTTTTGAGTTATGGCGTTGTTTGAGTAAATGAGCGATATATGTGCTTGGTAAATATGAATGAATGAAACTTTAACTTTGTGCTCTTATAGGAAACCTTGACATCACCACTTTCCATTTGCATGACCATGGTTGATCAGGAGCTGTTCCAGTGCTTGTTCGATAACTCCAAAGGTCTGTGGAATATTGCTACAAATTGTGCAGACTGTGATATATTGGTAATGGACAAAGCCTTCAGAACGTTTAAATTTCTGTTGGCCATGGCCAGAGGTATACCCATAGTAACATCCGAATATCTTAAAAAACTAAATGAAAGTAAATCAGCAAAAGATGTGCGCATAAACGATTATCTCTTTGCGGATCCAGAATTTGAAAAGAAATATAAGTTTTCATTACTTAAATCACTGCAAGCAGCTGGAAAGCATAAAGTTTTCAAAGGCTATGAATTCTTGATGACTGCTAGTATTTTACCTAATCGCAAAGAAATTAAAGGTTTGTTATTGTATTATATGTATATTTATTCTAAGCTTTATAATTATGTATTATTTTTATTTCTTTATAAAGCTATAATTGAAGCAGCTGGCGGCTGTGCATATGAGAAAACTCCTCCCCAGCCTAAAGAAAATCAAAAATTATATTTAGTCACAGCTAAAGAAGACAAAAAGGATTGGCATAAATATAGGCGCTTAAATAAGAATATTATATTCGTTTCCACAGAGGCCATAATGTCAACAGTAATGAGTCAAAATTGTGAGCCAATGGCTAAATTTATATTCTGAAATAATTCATTCATTTGGTATTTTAGTTGTTAGTAACTTTATATTTTTAAAACTTTAGAAATTAACTTTTTTATAACAAACATTATTAATATTTTGATGGAACTCGGAGTTCTTCGTTCTTTATTTTTTTTATACTGGAAAATGTATTTGTTTATGTCACTGCAAAATGTTTAATTAGCACTTAGATATTTTTTTGTACTACTTTTTATATAAAAAAATATACATATGTACATGTAAAAAGCGTTCGTTTGCAAAGTATTGTTGTTATGGAAAATTCTCGTGTATAAATTACAAATGTGTTTTAAATTCTTCTTATGTGAAAATAAATCTTTCTTCAAACATTTAAAACTTTTTCCATAAACATTTTGGTTTCATTACATAATAGTTCTCAGCGGTTTGTGTTTTACATGCTAGAGAGCGTACATATGAGAAGAGAAATCAATGAGATGAGAAATGAGAAAACGAACCAATTTGTAATTTGCCTTTTTCGAGTTCAGAGATCAATACTTAGTATGTCAAATTTTTTAGCGGCACAGAAAGTGCTTTTTTAGGGTTCCGTATACCAAAGACGGAAAATGAACCCTATTGTTTTCACTACGATGTCCGTCAGAGGCTGTTTTCTCGAGAATCGTAAGAGCTAAGGATCTGAAATTTTCACCGAATATGTAAAACTGTGGCCGCTACAACAACAAGTATATAACAGTAAAAAAATTAAAGGGTATTCTAAAGCGAGCAACGAAACATGTTGAAATGCTAATGTAATTTACACACAATTATATGTATACTCGCACACTTGAAATTTTCGAAGTTAGTGCCGGTCCAGACTTGCATTTTTGTTGCAGCAACTTTTTATTTTTTAGTGCAAAAGAGCGAGAGAAGAATACAAAATGTATATATTTCTATTTCAACACTCTCACACATATTCAAGAATTGCTGCAAAAAAAAATTGCAAGTCTGGACTGGGACTAAGTCCCGGAATATGTGGGGGAGTGTTGAAATAGAAATACATATATACGAGTACATTTTGTAGTTTGTAAAAGTTGCTGCAACAAAAATTTCAAGTGTGGACCAGGACTTAGTGTATTTTTATGCAGACTACACCAATTTACACTGAATTAAAAAAAATCTAAATTAAAGGGTATTCTTTCAGTTTATGTAATTTTGACAACTTGCTGTATCTCGGAAACTCTTGAAATTCACAAAAACGCTCAAAATTAAAAAAATTGGCAAAACGAAAAAAATCGACTAAAGCCGAAAAAATCGACAAATCAAAAAAAAAGCTCCAACACAAAAAAAATAATCGCTAAAACTTAAATAAATTGCCAAAAACCGCAAAAAAAACACCCAAAACTAAAAAATGCCACAATCCGAAAAAAAATTTCAAAACGAAAAAGCGCCGAAATGGCCTTAAACCAAAAAGATTTACCGGGTAGTTAACATTTTTTAAATTTTTTTAATGTCTACATTAGATAAGCTATTCGATTACATAGACTAAAGTTCGTATGGTAGTTCATATGTACATATCGCTGTTAACAAGTAGAAAGGCCCTAACTCATATATTCACGAAATTGAATTTTCAGTGATTCCAAAACATTTCACACAAATAGACCTCGTCACAAAAATTTATTGAAATGGTTTAACAAATAACGCTTTTACAAGCACTTGAAATTTCACGAGGAATTTTATTCATGAGTGCCCTGATTATTTTTTTACCTTCTCCTGTTAGGGCCTTTCTACTTGTTAACAGCGATATGTAATGCCCGCACGGAATTCTTCGTAGATGTCGTAAAATAGTGAAGCGATTCAAAAAATAAAATTGTTCACAAAATTGTCTTTTAAAAAAATTTTAAACAACTAAGCCGATCAAGTCCAAAATCTAATCAGCTCTTATCCTCTTAATTTGATTCGAGAATTATCGTTGACGAAAAATTTCGAAAAAAAACTGTTTTTTTAATAACTTCAAATCTTCGTCAAACTGAATTTTAGATATTCACTGATTTTTATAGACCTAAATTTTGTATCGGATACCGTAAATTCACAAAAATCAATTTGGCGAAAAGGGGTGGTTTTATTTTATTACTCTGATTTCTGTCCAAATTAATTTTTTTCCACTTAAAAACTGGCCTGAAGTTTCAGGAATGGCCTACAAGGATAACACATTCCCATATACATACATATTTTTTTTTATAGAAACACGTGTTTTTTTACTTGTAAAATTTTATTAAGTTGTTCAATCTACAAATCTCTTTAGAAATATATAATAGTTTCCTTTCAAGGAAATAATTTCGCAAATGTTTTCGTTTGAATAACAATGCACACTGTATTAAATAAATTAAAAAAAAAAAACAGAATCAACTAAATTTGAAAATGCGAATTCTAGAAATTTGTGATGTAATTCTACAATTGTATTGATTCGTTTTACAATTGCTATACATGACTGTAAAGTGTTTCGTATTAATTTTCATTAAATTATTTGGTGTAATTTAAGATTTTATTTAACAATCTAATTTATTGCATTTTTTCTTAACGGCAGTTTGTGACGTTTAACGTCACGTTTTTTCTATGCACGAACTTCAACAAAGTCCACTTTAGATAACTTTGTTTAATTTTAGTTTATTTGGTTGCTATACGCATTCTGTTCGATATTTTTAATGCATGTTACTCTTATCCAATTTCCTATTTTTTTATTATTTATTAATAAATTTCTTTGTTTTATTTTCTATATTATATAGTGTTTTTTTTTTTGTTTACAGTAAAAGCTTATCGTATTAATGGCATTTCTGGTGCTGCACCAACGGCTGACATTGCAGAACCAGGCCCTAATAGCACCTGTTTCTGCTGTTTTTTTTGCATTTCTTCCATCTGGGCACGTTCTGTTTCGAATACGACGGGAGCGAATAAAACAACCGAACTGGTAAAGAATATCCATGAAGCATTGCAAGTAAATTTATAAACACCTTTGACAGTGCTTACGGTGCTGTCCACTACAAAGCCGGTAAATTCACGTACAGGCTCGGGGAACATTTCAGTTAAGCCCATTAGGCGCTCAACTATGGTTTCATCGGGCTCCTGTAGGTTTTTTAATTTATTTTGTTGTCAATAGAAGTCAAATTATTAAAAGTAAGTATTTTTATGATCTTAAAAATGCTGGTGTATGATGAAATGATGAAGATTAAAAATAAAGGGAGTGCGGACAATTGAAAAATAATAAAATAGTGCACGATAAATTTTTGATTTACTATAAAAATATTCAGGTATGTGATGAAAACGATTTAAACACAAAGCGGATTTGAAAACAACAAAAGTTCTGATGTGTTTACTACAAAAAACTATCTGCCCTATTTATAAAAAAAATCAGGTATGTACATATGTGATGAAAAAAGATTTCGACACAAAACCAATTTGAAACCCATAAAAGGTTTGATGTGTTTGGTTTGCTATAGTCGTTTTGCCAATCATTTTAAAATTTGTTTTTAATTTTTTTCGGAAACTTTTTGATAAATTTCTTTTTACTGCCCTATTATATGGTTTATATTTTATGTTCTACTTTGCTTTTTCGAATGGGCTAAAAATGCTTCTCGAAATTTGTCGGAATTCATCACACCTTTTCAAAATGATCATTTCGAAATAGTTTTGAAAACGATGATTTTCCATCACATACCTAATAAATTGTGTTCCCTATTGAACAAATGAAAAACTCTTTAAGCATTTTAATTTTAATTATAAAAGCAAAACTAGTTACAATTTTTATATACCAGACAAAATGAACAATTAGTAAAAGATGGAAAGAATAAAGGTTTAGATATATTACATATGTAGAATAATTGTATAAAAAAGGCTTAAATGCGAAAACCATACAACTCTTACACCCAGTGTTCTCAATTGCATAAAATAAAATTTAAATACTTCCAACAAAAAAATATTTACTTTTAACAGAAAACTGCTATACCTTTTTAAGAAAATATTCCCCCATATCGGGAAAAAAGGCAATTTGAGCGCGTGAAACTTTCCTCACTCCATACAAAAAGAAAACAAATTTTAATCACGAACAATTTCTTAATCGGCCTTAAGTTCAGTATTTTCAATTCTTATCGAATGAAATATTTTTATTAATTAGTGTGATTTTCTAAAGTTCTAAAGAGAAGAAAAATTAGACTAGACTTGTTAGCAAAATTAAACTATACTTTTTACGAAAAAAAAAAATCTCGTGAACAACTCACGATTTCTACCACTAATTGAAGGTAACGTTTGCTCGTAGGATTTTTTTAAAGAAATTTGTCTTTGAACCATTTGTTCCAATATGTTTATTTATAGATTTGTTAAATGTCCCTCTGAAAAGAGTGTTTTGTATAATGGAACTGCTATTATGCAGGCCTTCTTAAGACTTCGTGTTCTTGTATTTTTAACTGACTAAACTGTATCTTCAAAATTTAATTTTAAAGTTACATCGTTATATGCACAGTAACCGCCTTATGCATATGTAACGAAAAATTTTCATGAATTGAGAATAAGCCGCAAAATTGAACATGGTCTTAATGAGATGTGACACATAATCTTATATTATAAATAACGCTGGGATTTAATAGTGAGTTAAAACTACTTCATGTATGAGCTCGGTTAACAACTGGTTCAATGTCGCCACTTATGCTAACTTCATGCCAATTTTTCTTTAAGTATGTATGTATGTACCTATTAGGGGCTGCAAGTTTGTTTTCTTTTTAGTTTTTCTCCAAATGCCTGATGTTTGTGTTATACACAATAATAAAGTGCTATTTCTATTATGCCATTAAAATATTTTTGCTCTAATTATAAACAAATCCAACATTCAAACTATGGAAATAACAAAAACAAATTAGCAAAAGATTGCCTAATACATCAAATGAGGTTATGTGTATGTAAAAAGCCAAATGAAACCATAAATGAGTTTTAGGGATAATAACAAAACTTTGTAAATGAAAATTTAATCGGCAAATACTTACATCATCATAATTTTCCTCGTTTTTATTATTTTTGTCATCGTTCTGGAAAATTAAACAGAAATATGGTTATAACATTGATATAAATAAAAATAATATACATATGTATGCATGTATCTATAATGCATGGAAATTTTGTCCAATCATGATAAAAAAAAGTCGATAATCTTACAGTGGCGACAGTAGTAATTGTTTTTCGTTCCGGTGTTTCATCTTTGCTACCGCCTAGTGAAGACATGCCGCTATCTTTTTCGATAAACTCGATATCGGGATCGGAGTCTACCAAATCTTCTATCTTTACGGTATCCACTTTGGTGTTTTATATAGACTACCGGGAAAATCAATAAAATTCACTGCTGTATATGTATTCAATCAGAACGCGCACTTAGCTCGGCTCACTTTATATAGCAAACGAATTGAGTGTGTTAAATAATTATTTTAATTTCTTTATCAATTTAAACTACTTTTGCTATATTTAATTAATTTTTTTTTGCGAAACACACCACTTTCAGCAAAATTTTCTTGTAGAAGAAATTCGACAATCAGAAAATCACATGCGATTGTAAGAGAAACGTCAAAAACGTGCAATAAATTGATACATATGAATGTTCGCGTGTATGTAGAAAACATTAGAATCACAAGCTGTGATGCCAAGTTAAGGGTTTGTGAGTCTACTAATGCATTCGGTTCTAGAACCTTTTTTGAATTTGCAATGAATGATGGCTATCTGGAGAACATAATTAAATGTTATAATCAATTTTATTGTCTGCAACAAGGCGAATTGATGAAATTGCGATTATTATTTTTCTATTATTCATTACTTCGCTTCTAGAGTACAATAATCTTTATAAGAGACCATTATTAATGCTAAAGATTATCAAAATTCAATTCAATACATTTGAGTAAAATACTGCTATATGGACTTTGATAAACAAGCATGTGAACCAAAGCTAACGGTAACAATGAACCAGATATGATAAATTATGGGAGGTTTTATGCAGTGTTTTGACGTTACTACAAATCGTATTTTAAATTCTACACATACAAAATTAATAGCGTGTGTCATGATGCTGTTGTACTAATGAAGTGTACGAAAATCAGTTTTTTTTTTATTTTATGGGTGGAGCTGAGTACGAAATTTAGTTACGTTTATATCCTGCATTATGCATGTAATTTAATGAAATTTAGATGTGGTGCGTATTTTAATATTAAGATTTTTTACACATATGTACATACATATGTATGTACATGTATACATACATATTTACCTTACCAACTCCTTTTGATCGGTCTGGTTTTGTCAAATATTCTACGTTTTGTACCTTTTCCATACGACTTTCAGACTGCTGCATTAACTAATTTTTAGATGAGTTTTAAGGTCTAATCGAATTTTAACTATTTAAGCAATTATTACTGAAATATATGTATGTAAGTATGTATGTATATTTTTCTGTTATTATATTAAAAATATATTTTTTTGTTTGATTAAATTTTTTAGGAGAACTTGAATTTTTTAAACAGACTTTTGAAAGTATTGATTAATTTGGATAAGACAGATATATATTAAAAAATGTATTTGATAGAAAAATCATTTTATTAGTAACAAAGTTCTATTTACTGAATTTTATTATTTAATACGTGTCATTACAAATACGCAGGCATTTAAAATGGTTTGTTTATTATTGTATTAGCACGTCTAGATGCATTTAGTTGCTGGTTGGGCAACTCATCACCAGACTTCAACTATAATAAAACGCTTACAAGGTCCAAATGCTCTTTATTAACTCAAATCCGATGGCAATTGAACTTCAGTTGCTTTGTGAACTCCATAATCGAGCTATTAATTACATAAAATAAAATCTCCATTAATTACTTACCAAGCATATCGAAACTTTAATAAAAACATGAATAATTAACATCTTTATTCTTCTTTTGTTTTTTCTTCTTCTTTTAATATATGCAGTTAATTTTTTATTTAAACATTATTATTATTTTGCTGTTAACAAAAACCCGTTAGTTTTTAGTTCTATTTGACGTTTCATTATTGTTATTTTGTGAATAAATTTAATTGTTGTTGTTGTGTTTGTTTGTTTGTTTGTTTGGTGTTGTAATTGTAACATAAAATAAGCACGGAAAATAAATGGCATACTAACATAAGTACATATACGTATGTATGTATGTATGTGTGTATATGTTTGCTTTTTACTAGTCATGTTCGTAAACTTTTGTACTAAAATGTGAGTACTAAGCACATACATACATACATACTATTGTTTATTTTTTATTTATTAATTTTTATATTTACATACATCAGGCATCCTTAAAACACCTGCACACGAAAAATGGTTCTCAATTTGTACGTAAAATTGAGACTCAGCAGGAGAGTGTAGTGTGTTTTCGAGATGCCTGATTTACATACACACACACATACTAATACGATTTTAGAGCACTGTATTTAGAAATCCGGTTCTTAAGTTCTATTTCGCACACGTTCAGAATTTTTATTTGAAGCTTTTGTTAATTTCAAGTGTTAAACAATCTTTTATGAATACTTTACGTATAGATATTTCAAGTTGATAATAATTTTTCGGTGTGTATGTACATACATATGTATGTGTGTATATATGGACATATGTACATATGTATAGTTGTGGTAAGACTTGTTACATATTATATTAGTTTATTTGATTTTTGTTATTTTTAGCTTGTTTGTATTTTATTTATATTACTTTTGCATCTTTGCTATTTGTTTGTTAGTTTGTTGTAGTATGTATTTACTGCACCACCCTTAACACAATATCACTCTCACTTTCAGACTTATCCGAGATATTATTACTATTATTTTTTGCTTGTTATAGATATTTTTAATAATTATATATATTGGTTGCTATTCTGGAAAACGCGTCGAAGAAGTGAAACTTTACATTAAAACAAAACAAATTTTCAAAAATTGTTTTTGTTTGCCATACATTTCTAAAATGAAATAAACGTGAGAATTTCAACGCGTTTCTCTCTCTTTTAAAAACAGTTAATTTTGTATGAGAAACAAAAACAATTTTTTTTTACATTTACACAGTTTTGTTTTTGTTTTTCATGTAACTTTCACCAAGTCGACGCGTATTCCAGAATAGACACCATTATTTCAATAACTTTTGTTACATTTAAGTTAAATTTTTTTGAAAAAAAAAATATAGTATAGCATATTATTATTTAATTTTTGTTTTGTGTATTTTTTATGCATGTATATTTATGTATTTTTCTTAATAAAAATAAAAACTTAAAATTATGTATGTATGTATGTATATAACGCAAAAGTTAAGTATTTAAAAATTATTGTTTATCATTAATTATTTAATATAATTAATTAATTAATATTTTTTTATTCATTCCTTTAGTATAAACTTACAACCTAATATTTATGTTTTTTAACTTTTCTGAGTTTTTATTGGTATATAATAAATGTTATATTAATTTGTGTTTATTTCTTTTTTAAACTTTTATAAGCTTCACAAAAATATTTATGTATGTTTCCTTTATTCAATATGGTTTTTATAACAAAATTATATATGTATATATTTTATTTAAATATATGTATGTATGTATATATATGCCTTCTATAAGGTGGTGTTTTGCTGTAAGTATAATATTAAAAAATTTCCCAAAATTGCCGGCTTCTTTTAAAGAGCCTTTTTTTACTTTTATTATAAAATATAAATTTTGATTACATGTATGTATTTATATATCATTTATAAGGTTTTAGAAATATTTTTCTTGTTTTTTAAATTTTTTGTTTTATTGAGTATATACTTCGTTTTATTGAAATGAATTAGAAGAATTCTTATAATGAATAAATTATAAATACATATGTATGTATGTAGTTAAATGTCTCTTTCCCAAAGCTTAGAGTAATAGTCTTGTGAATTCTGCAAAGATATGAATTTAATACAAGCGATGTTAACAATGAAATCATTTGTATGAAGTGAATGAGTTCACACAAGGCGAATCCACATTAGGTGGTCGCAATTGCTCAGGTGATTATTTTCGCCGCTTGCAATTTGAATATCCCTAATGGTGTTTTCTTTTCTACCAAAAATATAACAACTTTCTAAAAGGTGCATCGCTGTGAAAATGTTTTCCTTTTAATCATGACAAGAACATCACATTCTTTGCTTGAAACAATTATACTAGGACAAATAGAGTTTAAATTTAATAGATGAAGTTGGGCTACAGAATCAGAAGCCCTAGAAGTCGCCTGGGGTAAATATTAACTATGATGACGCTTATTTGCGTAGCAGTAATATACATTTTGCTTACATCTTTTTGCATGCAATGCATCGTTATTTTCTTCTGATTCTTCCTTATTTAGAAAAATAATTCAAAACTATTCAATTACATATGCTTCCTTTCCTTTTAGTCCTTTTATCCTTATCTAACATTCAGGTCTAACATCCTATTTTCTATTTTTTTTTTTTAATTTTTCGAATTGAATTTCTTGCATATTATAAATTTTTATACCAATAGAAATCCTGCAGCAAGCGCAAACTCCAATTTAAATAAGTAACTTACCTTCGTAATTTATTTTACCATCTTGATCTAAGTCCGCTATGGCCAATAGTTGTGTCAGCTGTGTTTCATTCAAGGGTTCGCCAATCATTTCCATGGCGGTTTGTAGTTCATCACGGGTAATAAATCCATTTCCATCTCGATCAAAAACTCTGAAAGGAAAAAGGCTTTCCACTGTGGTCAATATATACATAATTCTTTTTAAATACGTCTAAAAGAAATTCAAGAAATTTATTATTCGACATATTGTCATAATTATATTGTAAGTGAAATTTATTTGCTGGTGCTTAAGCGATGTCTATATGCATTTCATTGTTGCTTTAACAAATCGTCAGTGTGGTTGAAGTCTACTGACGATTTGTTAAAGCAACAATGAAATGCATATAGACATCGCTTAACCACCAGCAAATAAATTTCACGTCTAAAAGAATTTTTTTTTCAATTTTTTTCATGTACATTATGGTTGTTTGCAGCTTTAAAGATATAGGATGTTTTTTTTAGAGTATCACAACTTTGAGTTGGCATCACTGGTTTATTTGAGCACCCATCCAACAGCTGATAGTTGCTTTTTCCTTAGTTTGCTTTGAAATTTTATTATGAGTCGACTTACACCAGAGCAACGCTTGCAAATTGTTCGGCGAATGGGTTGAAGCAGAAATCCACAGCAAATTATTGTTTGGTGCGCTTTATGGGCTGGCGGAGTCATTGGCCCATTTGTCTTCGAAAACGCTGATGGTCAGAATGTTACTGTCAATGGTGAACGGTATAGGAACATGATTTGAAATTTTTTCGTACCTCAATTACGTGGCATTAATCTTGCTGATATGTGGTTTCAACAGGACGGAGCCACATGCCACACAGCGGGCGCTACAATTGATTTACTCAAAGAAACTCAAAGTTGTGACACTCAAAAAAAAAACACGCTTTAGAATATTTATTCATGTAGCGCTGTAAATATCCACACAAATATTTATATATTTTATAGTAAGAATTTTTAAAAATGTTGTATAAGTTTCTAAGCCTACTACGCTTATTTTTCAAAAATATTATTATTTGTGAATTCTCAATACATACACACCTAAATGCAGCAATTAAGTCCTCGGTGACATCATCCAATTCGTCGGGTTTGCTGGCATTTTCCTCTTGTTGTTGCTGCTGTTGAGTCTGTTCATCGCGTAACGCTTGTATACGTCCGACCCATTGCAAGAACTCGGCTTCATTTATTAAACCGTTGCCTGGAATGATATGAATAAAAAAGGTGAGAAAATTTAAAGCTGTAAAATAATAATTTAATTATAACATAATAAAATTTTTTGTATCTAATTTTTCGACCTTTGCTTTCACTCAAAAACAAAATATATTTTTTTTTCATATAGTTTAATTGATTATAGCATAAGCATTAAACACATTCACCACAGCAAGCTACCGACTACAAAATGTTAAAGATAGAATACATCATAAAATAGATTTTTCGAGTTAATGATGCAGAATTAATCCTCATATCATTCTTCATTCTTCTCTTGAGAGAAAAAGAAAATTTTCTTTTTCCATAAAATTATGTGCAAATTGTAAACTTCAAACTCGTTTTCTGGCAAACTGATTTTTTTGAGTCATGACGTTGTTTGAGTAAATGATCGATATGTTTATATGAGAATGCTTATTTTTATGGCAACAAGGCAAACAGGCTGCAGGTTGTTGTCCGTGCTACATTTGTCGTTGTGGTCAAATTCAACTAATTTCTATATTTGATGACTGCAAAACAAAAACAGTGTTGACAATATAGCAAAATTTGTAAATCAAATTATTGCCAAGAAATATTTTTTATTGCGAAACAAAATAAAAGAAGAAAGTTACAAAATTTTTAATGTCAGTTACAAAAGTAATTATATTTTTACAAAGCGAAAAGAAGGATAATTCGCGAAAAGTTGAAAAATTTTAAACAAGCCATAAAATTAATTAAAAATCGCCAAAACTGTGTGGAATGCAAGAAATTCGGTAAAAATTGCGAAAATTACGAAAACTGGCAAAAACTTATTAATAGCGGGATGGTAACAAAGTCTAATGTTGTTTAAAAAACGGCAAAACTTTCAGGAAGCTGAAAACAGGCCAAAGACGCATTTATCGCGAAGTTTGCAAAAATTTGCGAGAAGTTGCAATATCGGAAGCAAGCCCTAAAATTGTTTATAAATCGCAAAATCCTTTCAAAATATATTAGGTTAGGTTAGGTTATAACAGGCTGCCGATTTATAATAAAACCAGCCCACTTGGGTCCGTTGAGGTCCCGTTGTGCTAGCTGGGCGGATTGAGGTGGACTACCCATCCTCATTCCCTCTATTCACTATTTATGTTTTGTTAAGACCAACCCGAAAGGCGTATGAATGAATTCACATCGCCGATGTCACATTCTGACAGGCTCTCCAAACCTTGCAGTATCGGAGCCCCCATACAGATTGACCGCACCTCCGCGAGTGCTGGCCAGTGAGAGAGAAAGTGCTCAATATTTTCCTCCTCTTCCTCGTCCTGACAGCTTCTACAGTAGTCATTATAAGGTAGATTTAATCTACCAGCATGTATACCTATATAGCAGTGTCCTGTTAGGACTGCAACCAAAGTACGGAGTTGTCTCCAATATTTCGGACCTCCTCATGTCATAACAGGGCCATGTCATTCTAGAGGCAGAGCATGTTACCTCATTTGACCATCTAGCCTGTGCAACTCTGAGAAGCTCCTGCCGTATTTGCATTTTGCAGCAATTCATCGGAACACCCACCAACAGATCAGTGTCCTCATCCTGCATTTGAGCTCCAGCCTTAGCCAGCTCATCCGCAATATCATTTCCAACATAATTCGCATGTCCTGGAAGCCATTGTAGCTTCAGATCGGCATGCATTCCCAGTTTGTTAAGAGACATCCGGCAATCATGTACCAGATTCGATGTCGTAAAGACAGTCGCAATATTTTTAATGGCAACTTTGCTATCCGTGAAGATATATTAAAAAAATATATTAAGTTTAAAATAAAAACGCGAAGAAATCGCTAGTTAGTGCGAACGTCATGTAGCCATGTAGCCCGCCGTGGCGAATGTGTTTAATGCAATAATATTAATATAACGAAATTATAATATGATTAAAAAATATTGTCAGTTCAGCTGCTGTTCAAACTGCACATTTGGCTAATTTTATAAAACGAAAACGTTAAGCGTTGACAAATTTTGTATGTTTTTTGTTTTTGTAATTTATATTTTTCCATATAAAATTTATCAACGCTTAACGTATTTGTTTTACGAAATTAAGCCCTCAAGAGTTTTTCTTTTTTTAAAAAGGTTAATTTTTCTTTTAATCGGGATATTCTAGTCAGTCGATGCGGTGTCTCTTTCTCTTTCGCAAAGTATTAAAATGTCATATGTTATAAGAACGATTTTATTTTTGCTGTTTGATGCGTAAGTAAATGCATATTTTTCATATTTAGGTGCATTTAAATTTTTAGTTGCATGAAGGTCCCATCTCTGCTTGTGAACATCAGCCATTTAAACAACAACTTTTTCATGAGAGTTAAATGAGTTAATGGGTAAAGCCTGGTACTCTGTTCACAATTTCGTGCGAAATGCTGTCAAACTACATATAAAAGTAATTGGTGTGAAATATTTGCGAAATAAATTCGCAAAAGTAGTACTCTGTTCTGGTTGTGAAAAACACGTAAAATCATGTCTTTCCATGCAAAATTAGTCTGGCATCATTTTATTTTAGCTGCGAAACAACATGAGCAGTGCTTTTTTCGCACGGAATTTTAACAATGTTGCATACTTTCAAGCAATAAAGCAAGAAATTTATAAAAAAAACCGCGAGTTGGGCTACATTTAGTACATGTCAAATTTTTCACGCGAAATAATCAATGGTGCTGAAAATTTTTCACAACTTTGAACAGAGTACCAGCCTTAAATCGAAAAAATAAGTGAATCAAGTGAATTTAAATTTCTTAGTGGAAAAGGTTTTGAGATTTTTCATAACATTTTCATAACATTTTATTATAATAAATTAAATAACTTAAGGGACAAAAAAGTTGATCGCACAGTTCTGACATCACCCTCGCCGGTTGACTTTAACCATGACTTTTGCCTTCAAGAATGATTTTTTTTTGCTTATAACTTTTCTTTTCCTACTCCACAAAACTTTCATTGCGTGCTACTAAGTTTTTAAATTTAAAAAAAAAATTTTCTTATTACCACAAGGAAAATTTCTCTGAAAAAAAAATAATGTTTTTTTAGTAACAAGTTCATACAGCTTTTTGCCAAAACTGAAAGAAAAAAAAAATGCCTCAAAAATGATTTTACTTTAGTGGAAGTTCTTCTTTGCCAAAAATAAGAACGAAAATAAAAGTATGTGTCTGCTGCCTGGCAATCAAGGCCAAGGATAAATTTCAGCAGTTTACAATTTTTTGGTGTGTGTTTTCTTTCTAGTTGATTGCTATCAGCCAACATTTTCCGGTTTATTTTATAGCTTGCTGCCTGTGCTTCATTGACTTTTAGTTTTGTTTCTTCCTTAGAGTTAAACAAAAAACATGATTTCCTTGATAGCCATCATCCGTTTTAGGATTGTTATCATTCTTATATGTACTCGTATGTATGAGTATAAAATAGAACTTTAGATTTTGTAAACAGAAGTAGCCAAGTAGGAGTATTGATTGAAATACAAAGCAAAATCTATAAAGGCATTCCTCTGAACCTTAATTCTGAAACAGTGTTAAGCTAATGGAAATTCAGGAATGTTAAGAAACTTTCCAATGCAGCAAATATTGTGAGGCATCGGACGGACGGACGTTCGTTGCAATAAATTTTGGTCAAATGCTTGAAAACATTCCCATAAAAAGTGCAAACTGTTCACGAATTGCTGACTGCTGTAGTCTGTTAGATTTGGTGCAAGAAAAGGATGATTTCCTTTTAAAAAATTATAATGAGCGAAGAGACCCATTTCCACTTAAGTTGTAAGTTCGACAAGAAAAGCTTGCTTGCATGCTTTTGGGGCACAGAGTGATTGTTTGGTGCGCGGCATTGCCAACGAAAACGTGATTGGCCTTTTTTATTATTAATGTCTTTTTATTTTTATTGACGACACCAATGGGATCACAGCTACCATAAATGATGAGCACTACAGACCGACGCTAAACGACTCAAGTTACTGCTTTCAGTCTTGATTATTGTTGCTTTCAACAGGTTGGTTGGTAAAAGGTTGGGCAACCATGGAGATTTTGAGACACCAATTTCCAGGTCGAGTGTTCTCTCTTTTGGGGGATTTGAACTGGCCATTCACATCACTAGTTCTAACTGTACCAGACTTCTGTCTTTAAGGCTTCTTTAAACAAGCATGAATCTTGGAAGTCTTGAAAACTAACTTCAATTTGGAGCCAGAGGTTTTGCGAGCAATAATTCAAAATGCCGTAAAAAGAGTCATTAATGGCATCCAGTTTACATTTTATTTCTTTTCACATTTCTGTCAAGACAAACAATTATACATTTTTGTAAAAAATTTCTAGGGGAATACTTGAATTTTTTATTAAAGGGGAAATTTTTCTTTTATTTCTCGCAAAAAAAAAACTTTAAAAATCCTTAATTTTCAAAACAAAGCGAGAAATATGTAATAATAAATTTTTTAAATAAACATTTTGAGAACAAAGCTCGTTAAGTTTGTAGTGTGTGTCTGTTTATCTGTGCATCTGTGTGTCTGTGCAAGTCCACGTACAGACCAAACGGCTGGACCGATTTTGATTTAGTTTTTTCTGTTTGAAAGGTGACTTGATCGAGAGTGCTCTTAGTTATGCTTGAAGAAAATCGGTCCAGCTTTTTAGAAGATATCACATATTTTCTTGACATATCGGGGGTTTCTAAAATTTTCAATTTTTGTTATTTCTATTCAAATTATGATATTATTTTGTACCAGCTTGTTATTAAAAAATAATTTGATACCATATTTTAATTACAAATTTAAGCCATTGCCATGAATCCTTTTAAAAACTTACACGAAGTTTCATCAAAATCGGTCCTACAGTTTAACAGGAATTCAATTTCATAGACACGTACTTCTGAATCAAAAAGAGGGTGAAATGTAAACTATAAAATATCCAATAATAAGAAAGAGTTTCTTAAATATGACTGGTTTGACTGGAATGACTGGTTTATTTTGCAAAAGAAACCTTTTTCCGTCTTTATCCACCTCAAAGTGTGTGAAATTTCACTAAATTATGCTTAACATTTATTTCCGAAATTAAAAATGCTCTAAAACACTGTGCGGCAGTCAGCACTACTTTCAAAAAACACACTCTTACATTTGAAATAATAACTGCCTGAAAATATTAAAAATTGGTGTAAATGTTATGTAAATATTGTTTTTTTTATGGATTATTCTATTTAACATTGAGTTGTTGTTATTTACTATCATTTATTTATTTTGCTTTGTCATCTGGTCTATAAAAGGCATTAACAAAATTTACTTTTGGCGCCATCCAGGCTCGAGCAAACGATAGGGAGGGAGATAACCTCCATCAAAAGAATTTTAATAAAATTAAATGAATTGAAATATTATAAAGCATAAAGAGGAGACAGTTCCTAAGACAAATATCAATTACATATACATACATATATATGTATGTATGTATGTATATGTAATTGATATTTGTCCTAAACAAAACCAAACAAGTGCAATATATCTAATTCACGCACCTTTTTAACTACATCGGCTTACTGTTGAGTACAATTTCGAAGAAAAAAACTCCATAGTTGCATCACTAAGTTCTACTTGATTTTAAGTAGATTTCGATAAAATCTAGTGACAAAGTAGATTTTGTTTTATATGGAAAATCTGCGCGCAATCTACTAGATGTAAACGCGATATGAGACTCTTGATATTTACAATTGTGCCCATAATTATGAAAGTGGTTGGTATAAGTCATATATTGGGTGTTTTTTATTGAGGTATAGAACTTTAAGTTGGCATCACTTTTTTAACTGGCGGCCATTTTGTCAGCTGTCAAGTGATTAATATTTAGTTTGGTTTGCCATTTCATCATGAACAGGTTGACAAAAGAACAACGCTTGCAAATCGTGCAAATTTATTTCGAAAATAATGGTTCAGTTCGCGAAGTTTACCGCAAGCTCCGTCCATTTTATGGTCGACATAATCGTCCATCAGAGCAATTAATTCGGTTAACCATGGATTGGCCACCAAAATCGTGTGATTTGACACCATTGGATTATTTTCTTTGGGGATATGTGAAGTCGCTCGTCTACGCCAACAAACCAGAAACGTTAGGGGACTTGGAAGCCAACATTCGTGGCGTTATTGCCAACATACGGCCCCATATGCTCGAAAAAGTGGTTGAAAATTGGACCTGTAGAATTGGCTTTATTCGAGCCAGCCGCGGCGGCCACATGCCCGAAATCATATTTAAACGTTAATGACATAAAATTATCCTTCCAATAAAGCCAAATTGATGGACATTAAAACGATTTTCTTGTGTTTTATTTCAATTCGAAGTTCTATACCTCTGAAGAAAACACTCTGTATTTCTTGTGTCGAGATACATATTTAGTAGATTATATTTGAACAAATAAAAAAAAATAAAATTTTTTTATTATAAAACAATTTAATTTAAAGTTGTACTAGTCTAGATTAATAAAAATTAATTTATTATTTATTAAAGGCCTTAAAGGCTAAATAAGACAAATTTTGTATTGAAATCTGTTTTATAATTTTTACACACAAGGCTCTATATATTTATTGAAGTTTTTTTTTAAGATTTATTTAATATTTCGAAGCAAAAATGCACATGATTTAGGCCATTTTCATAATTAAGGTATGCTTCCCTTTCACTTTCATATGTGATTTAAAGTACATACTTGATGTTTTTGTAAGCCAAGGCAATCGTTTCTTTATCCCGCTCCCCCTACGATTTTTAGTTGTTGTTGTTATTGTTTTACTTTTCTGCTAGTTTGATACAGCTACCCTATCCTCACTTACACACATACATACTTATGTATGTAAATACATACATATATATGCTTGCTATAGTTATTATAGACGCCAGAAATTCAAAATCAAGGTCGCTCAAAGGGAACAAAAAATCGCCAAAGTAAGAGAAAAAATAAAAGGAAAGACAGACAGCCAGATAGACAAAAATTAACAACAGTTAAAAAATTACAACAAAAATAAAACATTTGGCATTGTCAATGAGTATACATATGCATGCATACATACTATGTGTGTATGTGTGTATGTATGTATTTGTTGCAGTGATGGCAATGATGATGTTGACATTCACATAATTACACATAACTACACATATGCATGCTTATGTACGTACATGCACACTTTCGTTTACCAACTAATCCTAATGACTTTGTGTGCGTATGCGTGTGTGTGTGCAAGAGTATTTGTTTACATGAGCATTATGAGACATTTATCAGTGAAACTGTTACTTTTTGGCATTAATATTCTTCTTCTTCTTCTTATTCTTCTTCTTGTGTAAATAACGATATAACAGCCTTGCAAACAAACAAAAACCAGTAATTCAAATGCCGAACAAATAGTTTTTGCCATAAAAACTAAAGAAATAGAACAATAATCAAATAAAAATAAAATATGTCTGTGTGTGTGTGTGCGTATTCGTGAACATGCATATATACACATCTATGTACAATATCTCGTAATTCCCTTGTTAATAATCCATTTGAGTGAGTTTAGTTATAAAAGAAAATAATATTCATACTAAAGTGCTTTGCAATTGTTAAAATTTGGAGAAATTTCTTTTTAAAACTTGGAATTCACTTGGCAACATTTTTGAAATAAGTCCTGTATTGCGGACTTTACATTCGTACGCACATATTGATTCCATTAACTAATATTGATTCCATTAACGTTCTGAGTGAGATATCTAGCAAAAACAAACAAGTACTTTGAAATCACATTTACTTATGTTATTTACTGTGTTTGAAAAAAAAAATGTTTTTGCCGAAAATATCGTTTCGGTCATTACAAAAGTGTAAAATTCTTCTTGCTTGGTTTGAAAAAAATTATTTTTTTATTTGAACACTTTATATGGTGTTTTTTCTTATTCTAAGTAATGTTATGTTGTTCATATGTATCTTTATGTATATAACAGGGACCGTAACGGTTATAATTTTTATTTTCAAAATTGCTTTTTAATCATTATTTCTTGATTTTTATTTATTCCTCGCAATATAAAAGTTATTTTGTGACTTTTATTTATTCCTCACAAAATAACAGTTACTTTTTGATTTTGCGTTAAAATTAATATAAACCGATTTAAAATTGAATTTATCGCCAGAGTCTGTAAAAAAAACTCTTATACGAGTATGTTGAATTAAATTTACTTTTTTATAGTTTATTCATTTTAAAAATAAATTTTTTTGAGCAAAAAAATAAAAATCAAAAAAAAATCTGTTATTTTGTGAGGAAAAAATAAAAATCAAAAAATAGTCGGTAAAGTTGAGTTTTTTAATAATAAAAAAAAATCATTGTATCTATAGGTAGTCCATGTAACATAGAGTATCTTGGTATATTCCTTGCGAACGTAGCACTTCTCTATTATATTAGTGTAATTTTTTGATTTGAAATTTGGAAAATAATCGTTATTTGCGATCCCTGGTATATACAGCACAAATTTGATAATCCGGATCTCGCTAATACGGATTGTTCGCTAGTGCGGACATCATTTTTCATTATACGAGGTCTGATAAAAAATAACCTTTATTTTAAATTTTTTCAAAAAGTATTTATTTATTCATCAATAACTATCTTGTCCCCTTCAAAGTAATCCCCCTCATATATAATACACTTATGCCAGCGTTTTTTCCAATCCTCGAAACACTTCTGAAACGCGCTTTTTGGTATCGCCAACAGCTCCTGTTTCGATTTTTCTTTTATCTCCTCAATCGTAGCAAAACACTTTCCTTTCATCGGTGTCTTCAGTTTTGGGAAGAGGAAAAAGTCAGCGGGGGCCAAGTCCGGTGAATACGGTGGTTGAGGCATGATAACGGTTTTGTTTTTGGCCAAAACTCACGCACAAGCATCGATGTGTGAGCTGGTGCGTTATCATGGTGCAAAATCCATGATTGTTTTTTCGACAATTCTGTGCGTTTCTGACGAATTGCTTCGCGCAAACGGCGCATAACGTCAAGGTAGTATTCCTTATTGACCGTACGACCTTGTGGCAAGAATTCATGATGCACCACGCCATTGCAGTCGAAGAAAACATTGAGCAAAACCTTCACATTTGACCGAACTTGACGACCAGGATGAGCAGCGTCATTGACATCTCGGCCTTCCTTAAACCGGTCACACCACAATTGAACTTGTGTTCTGCTCATAGTAGACTCGCCAAACGCCACAGTCAACATTTCCAATGTCCTTGCGCATTTCATTTCATTTTTTACACAAAACTTAATACAGTTTCTTTGATCCATTTTTTCGAATAGTAAAAAATCGAAGAGCACACCAAAACACGACTAACCTTTTTATCTGTCAAAAACAAACTGACAATCCAAAATGACTGATATTGCCAACATATATAACAGACATGTGTACCAACATAACAGAAAAAAAATGCGAAAATCGAACATACGTAACTCACGAAATTTGAAAATAATGGTTATTTTTTGATCAGACCTCGTATTGTGTCATGCTAATCTCTATTAATTGTTATTAAAATCAATAGTTTTTTCTCTTGTTTTTTTTTTTTTTTTTGCTACAACAACAAACTATTCTGCAACAAAATTTCATGTTTTCTTCTAAACCAGAAAATGATCGTTCAAAAACTATTTTTGTTTCGCTTTCATTTCGTGTGGAACCATTAATAAATTTAATTCACTCAATATGATTTCACATTTGTTATTGTTGAGAGATCTTCACCCTTATCGTGAATAGCCAGTGGAATTTTTTTTTTAATTTTTTTAAAGTGAAAAAATGCACGTGAGAAATATAATTCATTCATGAGAGCGGGAATCGAAGAAGGGGAAACATTTCTGAGGGCAAACTTATGTCCGTTTGTAATTTTGGGAAAAAGGAAAATATTTCGATGGAAAAAATATTCACGATAGGGATGCTTAAGTCCTAGTTTACACTATGCAAGTTTTATTGCTAAGCTGATTAGTTTTTTAGGAGAGAGAGACGAGGGGAGAAAAAACGTTTCTGTTCCCCTCGTCCCTCTCTCTCCATCAAAATAGTCAGCTTGGCAATAAGACTGGCATAGTGTAAACCTAAGACTAAGCAAACCTATAAAATTGTATGCGTATGACGAATTTGTAGTTCACATATTAAGCATACGCCATATAACACACTAATTAAAAATTTGTTTTAGTAGAATGTATGTATATATATATATATATAAATGTGTATATACATACATATATGTGTTAAGCAAGCGTCCAAATGATTGTGAAATTCAAAATCCCAACTCTTAAAGACATTTTCATTTTCTTATTTGCTTCAGATGTCGTGCAAAAAGTCAATATATTATTCTTTTTTGCAACTACTTTGTAGTTTCGACTTCTTAACAAATAGTTTTCTGCTCCAGTAGATGGCTAATGAACAATAGCAAATTATATACATACAGAGTAATGTACGTATGTTTATACGTACATACATATAAAGAAATATGCTTAAGGTTTATTACACGTTGGCTGCTTATGGAACCGTATTAATGCTTTTAGCTTTTAACAAGAGTTAAAATTCATTGTAATTTTCTTCTTGCTAAAGCCAAACAACGTCTCTGCTGCAAACATGCCATTTACAATGTTCGCACATTGTACTTCCGCTCTTGTGGCTTGTTGTGGGCGGAAAAGTTTTTTAAAGCGTTGTATGTGTGTGTGCGTGCTTAAAGGTTAAACTGCATTTTGTGCAATTTGTTTGCGCAAAGCCGAAAGCAGTGGAAACTTAAAGTAAATTGGTATTTTTGCTTTTCACTAAATTAGCAGCTTTAAAAGGCTACATTTCGAAAACAAGCTTTGACTTAAATAAGGAATTACACAAATAGATTTTACAAAAATTAAAATGTATTCTCACAGAACTGATTACATTTATTTTATACCAATCACTACAGGTACTGAATTTAATATTCTAAGGCTGTTGTTTATATCAAAAATTGTTCTAGACAACCTTTTAAGCACATACCATTCAGTTATTTGGATCACTTCCGTCCTATGATAACCATGTGTTTTTGATGATGATTCACAAGAAATAGAACTACTTGAAGCTGAGTTCATCAGTGCTGTATCTAAAAAAATACTCCTAAAGAAATGCCTTCCTAAAAAATTACCAACAGCTTTATGCATAATCAAAAGTTGGCAGCTAGTTAGCCGCTGCGTTTAAATACTGAAGAAGTTAAATTTTTGGCAGGAGTATCATACATATAAAAAACTAAATTACTTATGTTGTTGCTATAATTTTGAAGAGAACTGTATTAAAATATCACTGCACACATCGATTGCTGATTGCACATTCAAGTCTCTTACGGAAAAAGAAAAAACGACTTGCTGTGTGTCTGTTCCGGTCATTAAATGGCTGAAGTGGGAATAGTTTTTACCTTGCAAGTACAAAACTGCTACATACATATGCATATTAGTTCTTTTTAAGTTAAGCTAAAAACAAAACAGTCAATACAATTTTTCACACAATTGCTTACAAGTTTTGTGTTGTGTTGCTTGCGCTTGAATTTGTTTTTCAAGCACTTTAACTAAGATTTTATTGTTAAGGTTAGACCAAAAGGTTTTTATTATGGTTTTCTTGTCTGTTTTTAATAGGTGATTATATAATAAACTTTTCACTCACACACACACACACATACACATACACACGTGCACACACAAAAACTCCACATGAACACAAAATCACAAAAAGCGGAAACGAAAGCAATAAACTGCAGTTGATGTGTTGTTTATATTACACTCCTACAAACACACACACACACACACACACACAATACGTGCACATTACCACAAGATATTAACCTTTAGCCTTTCACAGTTAAACGCTCACACTGGCAAATACATACAAATAAATAAATACAATACATGAATAGATGGATATAAATATTTTTGGTATTTTGGATTGGTGGAGCTCGTTTGTTATTTTGTTGTTGTTGTTGTTGTTGTCGCAAAGTATGGTTTGCATGCGCCGAGTGTTTTACATGCATTTAAATTTAATTACAATAATTGAATTGTTATTATTGCTGTTAATATTGTCCGTTTAGTTCTGTGATTATTTAAATTCGGTAATTAGGGGAAATTATGTCTAAAAATTTATTGCATAGGGTAATTTGTTTTTTTTTTGTTTATTATTTTAAAGTACTTTTTTACTAGCTTAATAGTAATAATTGTAAAATTTAAAAATTATTTACATGCAAATTTTTGCATATTGTTAAATGATAAATCTAATATTTTAAGAGTGCGATTGAAAAAGAATTTAAAGAATTATCGAAAATCGTTACATTTACTAAGTTTTAATAGCACTAAGTTTTTTTTTTTGCACTTTTTTCCAAAATTAATAATAATTGTTCAGTAAAATATTTATTAAATCATAAAAATATTTTCGGTTAATAAAAGGTTTGTAAAATAAATTTTGTTGGGAAATTTGTTTTATAAATCTTTGAAGTATGTAATTGCTTTTGAAAAATACATTGAAATTGATTATTGAGGGGTAAGCTGTATTCTAGCGCATTTCTTTGTAGCTAATGCAGATAATCAGAGAATCTTTGCAAAAGAAATGTCTTTAATAAAAGTTGGTTAGCAGTGCTGTTCAGCGTTTATTTTAGAATACTTCGCTGCAGTAAAGCATTTGAAAAATCCCTCATGTCTTAAAAGTTCTTGTAGCGGGGGTCTATAAGCCATATATGGCAATAATGTAGCTAAGAGTCTGCCAAGCAAGTCTTATGCAAAAAAAAAAAAAATAATAATAATAATAATAATAATTTCTTCAAGCACTTTTTGTTTTGCAAAAGTAAAGTTTTTTATTTTAAGACATATGTATTTTATAAAAATAAATTTTTTATTAAAAATCCATAATAAATAAAAGATTTTCCAATTACATTTCTTTATTGCAGAATTTACTTTGTTCACTTACTTTTTGTAAATTATTTTTCTTTTTTGCGAGTTAAAAAAAAATACAATTTTACAGCAAAAAGAAATTGACCTTATCTGGAATTTTCTTGCATTCGCTTTTTTTTATTGCCAAGCTCTAGCTACAAATATTTATTATTAAAAATATTTATAAGGTATGTATGTATGTGTGTATATTCATATAAACATACGTGTGTGTACATTAGTGTTGAGCGAAACTGTGATTTTTTACTAATGTTGATCCTTGTGAACGTGATTTCCAAATTGCTGTTCTTTTAAACTGTGATTGTGATCACAGTTTAGCAGTATTTTGTTTGTAGCAGTTCTGTTATTTTGACAAAATCTAATACGAAGAGCAGGTGTGAAGTTAAACAGTGACTGTGATCACGGTTTAACACATTTCAGCTCTTCTGCTTTAAAAGTATGTATTAGTATTGCTATTTTGATAAATGCTAATAAGAAGAGCGACAAGAACAAACAATTAGCATCAACCCCAACCATATATTGATAATTGTCCTATGAGAGTCAGAGAGACAGTAAAATTGCATATACAAAAATGTGAGAGCTATACATAGTTGCCAGAAAAGACGATTTGACGATTTTTTCTCGACAAACGGTGAACGTATGCAAATAAATTCATGTGGTAGGTCCATATTTACACTATGCAAGTCTTAATGCTTAAGCTGATTAGTTTGAGGGAGAGAGAGACGAGGGGCACAGTAACGTTTCTTTTCCCCTCGTCTCTCTTTCCTAAGAAACTAATCAGCTTAGCAATAAGACTTGAATAGTGTAAATATGGACTAGCTTTATTTACTGTAAAGTAAGCATGCAAAAGCATTCACAGTTTGAATGAAAGAACTACATTTACAAAACCTGTTACTTGATAAATTCAGTCACAGTTGTGATTAGTGATTTTTCAATCGCTGTGAAAAAGTAACAGGTTTCGAAAAATAGCTCATCACTAGTGTACATAAACATACCGTTTGGCAATATTTTTTATTGAAACATTTATTAACTCTTCCCACTCTTAATTGGAAGGCGAAAAAGAAACCAACAATAAAATTAAAATAAAAAATGCGAAAGTGTTATGAACTTTTTACATGTCAAAAGTATTATAGAGCACGTTTGGTGGTTTAGTGTGTGGCGTTATAAAAAAACAGCAACAATAAAAATACCGGTATGTAGTGCCAAAGCATGAACTACGTGTGTGTATGTATGTACATATGTATGTGTGTGTCTATTATTTACACAGTTGCCAATAAGTGTACATGTATCATGAAACCAACAAGAAAACTGATGCACTTACATGCACTTACATGCACTTTCTATTGACGTAAAGTTTTATTAGAGGCAATGAATGGAAAGTTGTTTTATTAAATTTATTGTAATAAATTTCTGCTCGAGTATTTGTTAGAAAAATTTATTAAATTCTTCCAAAGATTTTTTATTCAATTGCTGGAATAAGTTTTTATTCGATTACTCTAATAAATTTTTATTCGCTTATTCAAATGAATTTTTATTGTATAACATAATCTAGTACATTTTTTTTTATTTATTTTAATAATTTTTTTATTGGCTTATCCCAATAAATTTTCATTCCATTATTCGATTAAAAGTTTTTATTCGATTAGTTTTTTGAAGTTTTACTCAGTTCGCGGGAAAAAATTATATTCGTCAGTTTGAAAAAATATAATTCGATAATTCGAAAACTTTTTTATTCAATTTCTCGAACGAATTTTTACTCGTTTATTCAAAAAAGAAATAATTCGTTTATTTGAATGAACTTATATTCAGTTATTCAAATAATTATTTTTTTATTCCTTTGATAATTTTGTTTTCGATTATAGAAATAAATAGTTATTCGATAGTTTGATAGTGTGAATAATTTTTTTTTTTTAATTATTCCCATAAATTGTCTTTCGAATATTCGAACAAAATTTATTCGATTATTCTATTTAATCTTTAATCGATTCGATAGTTTCATAGTGTGAATAAATTTTTTTTTTAATTATTCCCATAAATTGTCTTTCGAATATTCGAACAAAACTTATTCGATTATTCTATTTAATCTTTAATCGATTAATCGGACAAAACTTATGTTCATTAGTTCGAAAATTTTTTTTCGATAATTACACAAACACATTTTTATTCGGTTATTGCAAAAATAAAATTAGTTGCTTATTCGATTATTTTAACACTTATTATTCGATTATCCAAATGAATAATTATTCGGTATTATATCCGAAATAAAATTTATTTATCTATTAAAATCTGTCATAAAACACTTGGAGCCGATTTCACCAATTCTATTTAAATATCAATTCATATTTAAAAGTAGTTTTTCACTGCAAAACTAGAAAATAAAATTATATAAAAAAAAATAACTTTTAAATATGAATTGATGGAAAATTTAAATAGAATTGGTGAAATTGAATCTTATTAATTTGTTTCTCCAAAATCTTATGTTTTTATTCCAGTATTTGATATTAATGATTATAATGCGTTAATTTGACAACGGGGAAATTTTTTTTATAATGCTACGTACATATAAAAAAACTAAACGTTTGTATAGGGTGTTTTTTAGAGGTATAGAACTTCGAATTGAAATAAAACACAATAAAATCGTTTTAATGTCCATCAATTTGGCTTTATTGGAAGGATAATTTTATGCCATTAACGTTTAAATATGATTTCGGGCATTTGGCCGCCGCGGCTTGCTCGAATAAAGCCAATTCTACAGGTCCAATTTTCAACCACTTTTTCGAGCATATGGGGCCGTATGTTGGCAATAACGCCACGAATGTTGGCTTCCAAGTCCCCTAACGTTTCTGGTTTGTTGGCGTAGACGAGCGACTTCACATATCCCCAAAGAAAATAATCCAATGGTGTCAAATCACACGATCTTGGTGGCCAATTGACCGGTTAACCGAATTAATTGCTCTAATGGACGATTATGTCGACCATAAAATGGACGGAGCTTGCGGTAAACTTCGCGAACTGAACCATTATTTTCGAAATAAATTTGCACGATTTGCAAGCGTTGTTCTTTTGTCAACCTGTTCATGATGAAATGGCAAACCAAACTAAATATTAATCACTTGACAGCTGACAAAATGGCCGCCAGTTAAAAAAGTGATGCCAACTCAAAGTTCTATACCTCAATAAAAAACACCCTATATATAAATTTCCATCTCTGGTGCTTATTTAAGCAGATTTTGCGATTATTGTAGCTACAATATTTAACCGCCTTACTGACAAAGATACACACACATATACAAGCACACACACACATACATATATATATATATATATATATATACATATATGTATATATTCATATACATGTACATATAAACACACGCACATTTTGCTGGTATTTGATGTATATACCCAGCGGGAACTAGAACGAGTAAGGATGCCCTCTAGAAGGCCTCTGTACTCCTTCTTTTGGATGTACAAGGCCTGCTCGCTCCATTCCATACTCATATCTTTTTTACTCGCGTTGTCATTGCGGGGTAGGTACTCAGGTGACTCCTTCTCTTCTCCCTTCTCATAGAAGGCAGTGTGGAATGTGTATCGTATGTTTTATGCGAACGAGTCAAGGCATTTTATGAGGCATTTTTTAGCATTTGAAAGAGAATAGTAATTGATTAAAAGAAATTCTTAAGCAGACCTTTAATAAGGCCTACACCAAGAAGGTCTTCTGAGTTTTACCGCTGGGTACTTTGTAATTTTTTTTTTTTTTTTTTTGTAATAATATGTGTGCATGTGTTGATATTTAAGTAAAGCCTGGCATTTATTAGTTTTTTATTCAGAATATTTCCATAATTATTGCTGTATATTTTTTTTTTCTTTTTTTATTATTTAGCACGCACACTTTATTGATTTTGTTTTCTTTATTGGCTTGTTTTTGAAATCATGGTGGCGAAATTTGTTTTGAAAATGAGTTGCTTTGATTTTGAACTTTCCAATACTGTCAGAAAAAAGTTTTACTGTATAAATTATAAATTATAAAAGTACTTTGCTAAAATAAAACGAAGTTGAGATTTTAAACAAGAGCAAATGAAATGAAAATATTGAAAAGCTTTTGTGCTTGAGCCGATATATTTGAAAGTTGCGTAAGTCCGTTTTCGAGTTCGAATTAGTGATTATTTTAGAAAGACGAATTACGCATTGTGCAGAAAAGTTAGTAAATGATAACACTGAATCCGAATATTTTTCCAATACGTTTATCTAAATAATTTTTACAGATGAAACAAGACTTTAAATACCATCATTTTAGACTTATATAATGGGATAGATTCAACGTTAGAACACACTTGCGATAAATGTATTTATACTAGTTCTGTGGCAAAAAGGAAAAAGTGCTTAAATCCAAATAAACTGATTTTAAGTTAATGGCACTTCTATAATTTCCATATTTGAAAGTACCCCTGGGCAAAATGTCAATTAATTTGGGTGATTTTTCAGGAAGTTATAGCTCAATGACTTGCAGCTTATGGTTTTTCAACTTATAATATCATAGGGAATAATAGCTTAATTAAGCTTATACAAGATGGGCCAAAAGAAATCACCCTATTGGAAGATGCTCTTATTTTTGCAAATGGCGGCCAATGTCAAATCTGTTTTGACATTTGTGAACTAGACAGATGCAGAATACAAGTGAACAAGCCATGAAGCGATACACTCTCCAGGAACGGGGAATAATCGTGTCGTGGCGTTCCTGGGCCGCCTCATCTCTCGTTTTGGCGATTTACACTGGCCGATTTAACCGTTCCAGACTTTTTTGTGGGGTTTTTTGAAGTCCCGTGTTTACGTGAATAAGCCTGAGACGCTGGAAGCCCTCAAGCACAACATTCGACACGAGTACGAGAATCTGTCGCCCGAAGTTCTCGCCGAAGTGATGAAAAATTGCATAAAACGAGCAATCAATTGTGACGGCGCCCATTTGGCCGATATCATCTTCTCGACTTGACCAATACAATTCAAAAGGTTCAAATAAACATAAGCAAAAAACAGAATCGAAGTTTTTCATTTACATAGAAAACAAAAATGAGAGCCAAACAACATCGGATGACTTCTTTTGGTCCACCTTGTACTTGGTATATTTCAAATTTAATGCATTATTTATAATGTGTAGAATGATGTTTTTCTAAAGAATTTCCCAATTTAACTGTAAGAGAAACAAATTTCTGAAAATCGATTTTTTTTCATATATTTATTTATTGCATCTTCAAAAATGAACTAACAATAAGTAATCAAATCTTAAATCTAAATATATTTAATTATTAGGCCCGACCAATGTCGGACATAAACTTAGTGATAGTTATAAATAATACATAAGTAGTGATAATCAAAAAGGAAAAAAAAAAATAAACGTATTTTCAAGAAGTCCCATCTGGAGTATTGAGAATAAGAGCCCTTGTGTCCCTCTTTTTTAAGCGGATATGTCCAGTAAAGTTCAAGATATTACGAGCGAGCGGATTAGGATGCGACTCGAGTTTTGCTAAATATTTGCCTGCGTATTTTGCAATTTCTTCAGTCACTAGTGGCATATTTAAATCGCGATGTATATTTGAATTTTTGATGTACCATGGAGCCGATGTTATCAAACGTAAAATTTTGTTTTGCCTTCGTTGGATTTTCTCAACACTTGAAGCTGAAGCAGTGCCCCATAGCTGAATTCTATAGCACCAAAAGTTTGCAGTCTAGACTGAGTGTTGAATTTCTGCCAATTAACCAATATATTTGAGTTAATTTAAGTTTCGTTTGAGTTAACTTAGAGTCAATGTGATATTTCCATGTAAGCCTTCGATCAAGATGTATGCCAAGTTATTTCACTTGAGAATGTTGAGGAATACTTTGATTGTTGATTCGAATGGGAGAGCAAGTATCTCTTCTTAGGGTAAACGTTATGTGGACACACTTTTGTTCATTTAATTTAATTCTCCATAATGTGTTCTTGGAGATTGCGGGATGCCTCATCAGGGTTTTTGTGTATACTCATACAGGCTGTATCATCGGCAAATGTAGAAGTTAGGATGTTATTGCTCACAGGCATATCACAAGTATATATTAGATACAAGACTGGCCCCAGAATACTGCCCTGTGGCACACCGGAAGAAATAGATTCGGGCACACTCCTATCAATAATATAACTTTCCAAAAGCTTTTGTATGTTTATTGGTAGGTATGTCTTCAATTTTAAAACTAGGCCTTCGTGCCATACTTTATCAAATGCCTGAGAAACATCAATAAAGAGAGCACAACAATACTTCTTTTATTCAAATGTTCTTCTTACAACTTGGACCAATCTATGCGTTTGTTCAATGGTGCTATGCTGACTTCTAAAACCAAATTGATGGTCCGGGATGCAACCATTATCAGCTAAAATTTTGGACAATTTAGTCATGAGCAGCTTTTCGAAAAGCTTTGAGATTGTTGATAGTAGGCCTATATGACTCAGCCTTGGTAAGATCTTTGCCCGGCTTTGGAATCATTTTTATTTTGCCAAGTTTCCAGTTATTTGAAAAATACTGCATTCGTAAAATAGCATTAAAAATAAATAGCAAGATTCTTATTGTAATATGAGGCAAGTTCATCAGCATCTTGTTACTAATGCCATCAATACCTGGAGCTTTCTTCGGGTCGAGTTCAGCAATTATTTTTTGTAGTTCACGCAACTTCGGCAGCACCCGTACATCAATTGAAAATCGCCCTTGAAAGCTTAAAAGTAATCTACTGCGAAACAGTAAAATATGACTCAAGCACTTTTTCCTTATTGCCACAGAATTATTATTCATTTGTCATTCAACCATATCTCGCTTATATTGCAACATAATAAAAATAACGTGCAGAAAAAATCGTTATATCATATTTAATATTATATTATAATTTTATATAAAAGGCTTGTACACGCACCTCTTGAGAAAAGAAAATATTTTTGTACCTTAATTGAATTGTATATGCATTTAAAACTTAAAGCTTATTTTTTGCAAAACTAGCTTTTTTGAGTTATATCAGTGTTGCAAAAAAAGGAGTGATATGTTTTTACCACATGTTGAGTTCTTTCCAAATTTTCATGAACTTTCTTTCGTTTAAGATATATCCGCAATTAAGTGATATATAATCTTGAGCTTGAAAGCGAAAACAGCATAAGTTGGTCTAAGACAAAATCGAGCTATATATTATACAAAGTTCTATAAGCGAAACTCCATATTTACGTAAAATTCTCATGTCTCAAAAGAAGTTTATTATATATAAAGATATAAAAAAAATAATATTTACAAAATTCGTTAATACAGTAATCTTTACTTTACACGTTCAATTTTTGCCTTTCAATTTCATTCAATTTGAAATACACTCACACGTTATTTACTAACACACTCAAACTTTTTAAATTGAAAACCAGATTGCTTTCAAATTCACCTATCCATTTATATGGCAATTTAATTTTGAATTAGAACAGCTAGTCATAGCACACCTGGATTGAAGCTGCAAATTTGAGTTGAAATTGACTATCAATTTGTGTCACAACTATCAATTTCAAGGAATTTTAATACACAGTATGTGTGATGAAATTGAAAGCGATTTATTGAACGTGTGGCTGCAGCGTTACGGCAAAATTTTTTTAATTAATTTTTATTTCGGATTTTTCTCGAAACTATATTTTACGACTTACGCTATTATCGCCCATGACCACAGAATTAACAAATAGACACTTGTACGTTAATAAATAGCGTCATTGAAACTTTAATTGTTATTACTACAATTATTCTCAAATTACTAAAATTAAATTGCAATACGAGTATGTATTTTATTTTGTAATTGAATCGTTTTAATATTTAAAGCCAATTAGATTGCTAACAGCGTAAATATTTTCTTTTTTCATTTTATAAAGTCTAAAACTCTTGTGGCTTCCTGTTAGTTACCAATAAATAAATGTCTTCTTATATACATACATACATACACACATACACTCATACATACTTATTTGCCGGTATCTGTATGTAAATGAAACTTTACATAATTTTTTTTATACAAAGAATGACAGCTACGATATATTGTCATATAATCACTTAACGAGGGTTGTTATAAAAAATTTGCAGTTCAAATTTTTCTGAAATGTTATTCGTTAAAATTTGTTATTCTGGAGCAACAACGAAGAAATGTTTTCACTCTTTATTTTCGAAAAACAGACTGTAATTCTGCCTGCATTGAAAAGTTATTGAATCACGATTAACCCTTTCGAACCGACATTCGAATAGCAATGCTGCAATAAAATTTTTGGTGGCAATAAATAAGTTATCGGCGAACGAAAATTAGAGATTCAATAACTGGGCGGCTGAGGGGGTGGTGGTAAACCATTGTACCACTCGGAATGTTAAGTGGTACAAATAAGTACCAGCCGTCCTGTAAAACAAACTATATCAAAAAGAACTATGCCAATAATAAATCATATTTTATTGATTTTTTTAATTTTATTGAAAAAGAAAAGGAAGGTTATAATAAAAATGTATTTTCACATAAAATTCACATGTGATATGGTGCAAAGCACATTTTGCAAAGTGGCACTAAGCACTCCTTGCACATGGTCTTAGTGCGCGTCTGTTTTTTTTTTGAGCGCTGCGTCGAGTAGTTCCTTCAATAGGAAGTTGCATTGAGTTACGATTGGTAGTTTGTGGTGAACGGCCTGGTTTTATTGATCGAGGAACAGCTGCAGTTTGTTGGCCTTCCTGAATCAATGCCTCTGCCAAAGTAACTAAAAATGACTTGAATGGCATCTTTCTTCGATTGAGGTCATTATAAATGACCCAGGAATTTACGGCTGTCATCATTATTAAATGATAAAAATTTAAGAAATTTATTACTCGACATATTGTCATAAGTTTATTTTAATTTGAAATTTATTTGCTGGAGGTCAAGCATTGTCTATATATTTCATTGGTGCTTAGCCAAATCATTAGTAGACTTTAACCACATTTTGAACAGTCACAAACCTCTTATCTTATGCACAGACTTTCAAAAACTATTTGAGAATTCACAAATATTAATCACAAATAATAATATTTCTGAAAATCACAAGCGAAACACAAGCAATAGGCATAGAAACTATAACAAAATCCCAGCAAATAATTTATATTCGATATGAATCTATTTTATTTTTCAAAATAGAATATAAATTATTTGCTGGGATTTTGTTATAGTTTCTATGCCTATTGCTTGTGTTTCGCTTGTGATTTTCAGAAATATTATTATTTGTGATTAATATTTGTGAATTCTCAAATAGTTTTTGAAAGTCTGTGCATAAGATAAGAGGTTTGTGACTGTTCAAAATGTGGTTAAAGTCTACTGATGATTTGGCTAAGCACCAATGAAATGTATAGACAATGCTTGACCTCCAGCAAATAAATTTCAAATTAAATGATAAAAAGTTTTCTTCCACCACTTATCCGATTTTCGATCGTATTCGTAAAGGCCGGACATTTGATCAGCCAAGTCGACACCACCCATGATCTCGCGATAAAATTTTATTTGCTTCGTACATGGGACTTCAATTTTTTCGCCAGTTTTCAATGTTTTTGTGATAACTGTTGCGTCGTGACAATTACTTAGTACCAAAACTTCTTTGGTATCTTGCCATTTTACACATAGAAGTCCAGAAGAAGTACTCTTGAACTCCGCTTCACCCCTTTTCAACTTATTGCCGTAAAATTTGGGTAAATTTTTTCTATTTGCCATCACGGTACCAACGGCTGGGAGGGAAATAGTGTCCAATAAGTGAACAGAGGTAAAAAAGCGATCGAAGCAGAGGACGACATCTCGACGTCTCTGATATTGAACTGGCTAATTTGGTAACAACCTAGTTTTTTTTTTATTTTTTTTTTAAAGAACACAGAGAAATGTTGATGAGTTTACCGATCATTTGCTGTACAAATATGCAGCTAATCATAGTTTAAGCGTTCCAATTTAAATTTTTGGGTGAAGTAAGTGGCAATTTTTTTTTAAGTTTTCATTTTAACTTTTAAATGCCAATTTTAAACTTTTTAGGGGGCATGATAACACACAATTTCCCAAGTATTAGTAGTGGCACTCACCCAGTTTACTAAACATAATATATAGTCACTTTCAGAGCTCAAGGTGTGTGCCAAGTTTCATAAGAATCGGTCACGTAGAACCACGTGAAATATAATTTTTTTAATGGCCCACTTATTAAAGCACAAGACGATGCCATTCCAAAAGCTCAAACTGTTTATTCAGTTTCACGGGGATCGGGTATAGCGGGCATGACCCCGCCCACTTTTTTCAGTGCACGATCTTGTCAGCAGTGTTAAAAAAGCTGCAGTTGAAATAGCAAAAGTCGTAAAATTGTGCTATGTCTTCGACTCTTTATTTTTTGACTGCCTAATCCCAACCTGTTGCTCATACTTCTGCTACCACAAATTCAAAGAGTCGCAGTCGAAGTTAACATAATAAACGAAAAGCTCCAGCCGTCGACATGTTCCAATAGTTTGCAGTTTGACTGACTGCTGCTTTAAATAAATACGAAATTAACGAAGCAGAAATGTTTGTGTGTATGTGTTTGAATGTGTGTTTTGTGTGCGTATTGCATTAAACACATTCACCACAGCATACTAACGACTACAAAACGTCAAGGTTAGAATACACATGTTTATATGAGAGTGATTCTTTTGAAGGCAGCAAGGCAACAGGGCGGCAGGTTGTTGCCTATGCTAATTTTGTAGTTGTAGTCCAATTAAACTAATTTCTATTTCTTGGGCTACAATGAAAAAATTCAGTGTTGCCAGTATAATACAAAAAGGTTGAATGAATGATATCGTAGCAATTATTTCATATTATTTAACAGAAACAATATCCAAAAATTGATGTAAAGCATAAATTGATTCATTTTTATACTTTTACGTCATATAAGTACATTTAGAAAGAGTAATTTAATTTTTCGATAGCTTTGAATAAAAATGTTACTTAACAGTTTTGAAAGGGTTTTTTTATTTATTTGAAATATTTTAAACACACCTCGTAATTTGTTATACATATATGTACTCGTACATCTCATGGTTGTATCTGCTTGCACGAAGAATATTCTATTAGATTACATCTACCCAGTTAACATTTTTTAAGACGATCTAAAGCAGACAACAAAAAGATTATTTATCATTTATATATATTCAAAACTCTTAAAAAAATTTTTTTTGGAAACAAATTAAGTAAAAAAACCATATAACAAGATTAGGTTATGTTGGATTAGGTTCAAAAGAGAGGCAATTAATGTTGATCCAATACATTGCAGATTACATTTATGTTCTTATAAAATGTTGTGCACTCTTCAGAGAAGTATTGGTGGTGGTGGTGGTGGTGGTGGAGCTCCCAATAAGGAAACCAGATTCCAGTTTCCTCAATTTATTTTCTTAAGTTTTCCCAAATCTTATATTTGTCTTATAATTTGAATGAATTCTGGACAGTGGCACTTATAGGATTCGAGAGTTTCATCAGCTTTTTTGTTTTTCAAAAAGAATTTTCCTTAGTACTAGTTTACACTATGCAAGTCTTATTGCTAAGCTGATTAGTTTCTTAGGAAAGAGAGACGAGAGGAAAAGAAACGTTACTGTTCCCCTCGTCTCTCTCTCCATCAAACTAATCAGCTTAGCAATAAGACTTGCATAGTGTAAATATGGTCTTATCCCTCAAAAGGCGCCAATGAAATGAAAAAAGAATTCACCTGATATTTTAAGAGGAATCACATTAGTTCTTTTAAACGGAAAAAATGCGAAAGTGTAACAGAAAAATAAAAAATAATAATAATAATCTAATATTAAATACTTCTTGTATATAAAGTTCAAGTGAAACTGTGTTCTTTCAACTGAATTTTTTTTTTTATGCAACACAGTTTTCACATTTCCAGATTCTTTTATAGAAAGCGGTTTTCAATATGCCAATATTTTCTTTGTTTTGTAGAATGAATTTAGCGTTAATACCATTTTTGATTTTGCTTACAACTTTATTTTTTATATTTGTCGTAACACGACACTCGTAATAAGGCCCAATTTACTTTAAGTATTTCTGAAAACTCTTTAAAGCGCCCACATTGCTACTTGAACTTAATATTCTCTTTGCACGTAAATTTAACCATAAGTTCAAAGTTTTCATTTAGATTTCAAATAATGATGAAGTGTTTATAAGAAAAGAGAAAAACAGCTTATGAACCATTATGTACGTACATACTCGTATAAATATGTATATATGTGCCCTTAATTATGAAAGTGGTCTAAGTCATATGCATTTTTGCTTTCAAATATGAAATAAATCTTAAAAAAACTGCAATAAATATTTAATAAATATCAAATAAATTTATACTAATCGATACTATAACAACTCTAAATTAAAATGTTGTATAATATAAAAAATATTTTTTCATTCGATCAAATGTAATCTTAGACTTAGACCACTTTCATAATTAAGGGCACATACATATATACATATGTACTACATATGTACTACATATTTATATGTACATACTTTTAAATGTTGAGTGTGTGTTTATATAAACTAAACAATTTCCACTTAAGATAGCAATGGAAAGAAATGTGAAAGAATATATAAAAAAATAAGAATAAAATAAAATTAACAGACATATGCATGTGTTGTGCTCACAAATACATTGATATAAATATAAAAAAAAAATTATATGGTGTGGTATAGTCTGACAAGTAATTATGAAGGCACCAGAATTGCATCAACGTTTTTAACTTTATCATCTAATGTGTGCAAATTATGAAAATTTAGATTTTGTAAATAGAAGTGGTAGGCTGTTAACATTCTTCTCATTCAGTTGGAACGGTATTTTTGAGAATTTTTTTACAGGAAAAAAAAAATAATTTTTTTACAAGAAAAAAAATTATTTTTTTTTTATTTAATTTTTTTACAAGAAAAAAAATAATTTTTTTACAAGAAAAAAAAATTATTTTTTTACGTTAATATACGTGAACAGACCTAATACAAATGTATTCTATAAAAACTTTGAATACAGAAAACACTTGCCAACCACAAAAATTATGCAGATATTATTAAATAGCTAAAGAATATAATACACTCTGCCACAAACAGACAAGACGATGTTGAAGTAAATATTCGAATCATAACAACAACAGTAATGTTAAAGTTTCTGCTTATTATTAGGAAATATGTGCTGTGACTTTCTCTATATTGCTTACATTGTTCTGGAATTTTAATATGTTAAGTATAAACAGAGAAATGTACCAACTAACCAACAGTCTTGTGTACAGTACAGATTAGTTAACATTGTGATATTTTAGCAGTGAATAATTTAACAGTGTGTGTGTTTATCAGCTCTTAATATCAGTGCTGTGTAAAGAAAGTTTTCTGATTGAATAGAAATGTTACATTTGTGACTTTGTCTTTAATTGCAGATATTCGAATTTACAAAAATTACTTTCTGAAAAGCTAAAATTGTAATCATAATTTCAGTATACAATAAGAAAAAATTTGCCAGCTTCTAATGACTAATCTTGATAGAGGAGACCAACAAATGATGTACTCGTACATGTATGATTGTTTTGCAAATTCACATCTGGGCCTATTGCAAAAGAGGTTTAAAAGTTATTTTATTTTTTTTTATTGTTATAGTGAATAGGCATAAAAAAAATCTTGTGAAATTTACATGCTCAGCTCTTTTATGTAGAATCGTACGAGAACAATTTTGCTGGAACATTTGAACGCTCTAAATTTTCTTCATACAAGTCATTTCTGCCCTTTCTATACAAGGGTCTTTCGACGAATACGTTATGAGTTTTTGTTTATTGGACATTTGTAAAAATAGTATAATCAAAGTATGGCAGCTTACTTCTGTTTTTTTTTATCAAAAGTATATGGGCGTTTTCCCCGAAAATCAAAGAGATTGCGCTTTGAAAAATTCTTTTTGTTTCACTTACCCGAATGACTGGCCTCCCGTATTAGATCGTTTATTATTTCATCTCTTACATTTATGCCCAAATTTTTAAGCATAAACTGTAATTCATTCGCTGTCACACGGCCATCACGATTTCTATCTAATAAATCAAATGCTGTGCGTAGATCTGTAAATAAGAAAGATATCACATATAAATATCTTTATGCAAATGTGTGTTACATTTTGAATTATTCTAATTAAACGAAATAAACGCTGTAACATCTAAGTATATGCTACGATTACATTTTGGTAGTTATTATGCCAACTCATCAAAAGACTTGCAATAAAATTCTTGAAAAGGCTTAGCCAGCTGCTATTTTTGTATAAGTTCTTCAATAATATAATTGAGAATTACAAGCTAAACAGCTCCATTCAATAAAACTAAACAGTATCAAGTAAGTATGTATGTGTTGGAAATCGTTTCGATCTGAAATGAAATCTTAAGCTCAAAACCTATCAAATGGCCCCTCGATTTCATATTTCAACTTTGTTTCATTTTCGGTTGTTTGCAAGAAAATCAAATTATCTTATTTTTATTTGCTATAAACAGAAGGAAGTTAAAGCAAAACATTATGACGACGGCAGCAGATTACTAAAGCTATGTACAGATGATTGTCGCATGTGCTAAAAATTTCGTACAACCGCGTGAACTGACAAATCTTTGTCTGACAACGTTGCCAGAAAAAGCATTATCAGTCCATGGCAGGCATCAGGCAATCGTGTAAGCACACTTCGTTGCCATTGTCAAATTAAGGCCAGATACGAGTAATTGTCAGACATTTTATTATTGCCCTACGCGCAAAGTTTATGCATTTCGCAAGAGAATTCTTTCTATGGGCAACACTGCACACCCTTGATGTTATAATATATTTTCATCGACTTTAAATCGAGTAGGTTTAAGCAAATCACGCCGAAGTGTTTCCACCGAGCTTGTGATATTTCCACCGATATGATTCAGACAAATCATGGTGATTTGAGCAAATCGTGTTAATTTATACATGATTTACCATACATTTTGCATATGGATAAATCACCTCAAAGTAGTTGATTTATTTTGAATAAGGTTGAAAATACATACTATTTTACTATTTCTAACGGGATTTATCTAGGCAACCCTGCGTTGCTTTTAAAATTACAAACTCCATCCCTGGGTCATCCATCAATAGCGATTGACAATTTCGAAAAAATGATATTAAGGAATATTTAATCAACTCTAAATGTCAACTACGTGTGAATAAAATTCACATTACAGCTGCTGCGCCCACCTTATAAAGTACGTGCATAAATTGAATACGAAAATTCGAACAACAAATCACTCACAAGCTCGGTGGAAACACTTCGACGGGATTTACTTAAGACTATACGATTTAAAGTCGGTGGACACATATACTCTAACTTTATACTAATTAATTATTAAATAAAAATGGTAAAAGCATTTACATATATTTATAATGCATATATTTTTTGTTAAAATTTATTCAGTGTTGTGAAATGAGTTTATTTGCCTTTTTTCAACACTGACACAAAAACTCGTTGCGCTTGGTATCGAATGACATTATAAGAAAATTTCTTGCTATCGAAAGCAATTTCTATTCGAATGCGATCACGAGTGCGAGAATCAGCCCCTGCATAGTTTGTTCTAGTTCGGCTGATATTTTAATTTAATACTATTTAAATAAACATAAAAGACTTGTGTTAATAGCCCAATGTGTATCTGGGGCTGTTACTTGAGCTGTTAATCACTTGTTTGATAATCGCTCGCTGCAAAAAAAAAACACACTTACCATACTACTATTAATTAATTAATTACTTAGTTTAATGCAGACAATATCTATAGAGTGATTGATAAGTATGTTATTATTAATAACAAATCATTGCCATCATAAAAAGTATTTAATATTATTTGAAATATTAATATTTAAACGTTTATAGTTTGTAATCTATAAAGCCCATTATTAAATGTCTCGCATATAAAAAATTATAAAAGAAAAATATATAATGATTTACAACAGCAATAAAGTGGAAAAATTATTTAAAAAAAATGGTATAAAAATTAATTAATTTTTATCGTTGTTAATGAGTTGAATAAAGAATAAACAAAGAAATAAACACGCAATACACTGATTCTTGTTTCACAAATGCCAGAAGCAAAATAAAATAAAAATATAATTAAATAAATAAATATGAAAGATTGCATGATAATATAATTGATTAAATATCTATTGTGAGAATTTATCTTATTCAAATAGAAATTGGGTGTGATGACAAGCGTAAAATAAATAGATGACGTTAAAGGCTGCTTAATATCCACTTAATATGCACTCAAAGCTGTTAAGGAATATTTAATAAATTTTAGTGGTTTTGTAAAAAGAAATTAACATAAAATAAAAGGTTGCACCAAACACCGACTACATTTCAATTTCAAAAACTTGCTTTCGTTTAATCGTTTATCTTCATAATTGAAATTATTCTCGATTTGGATTTAATAGTTTGGGAGAGGCAAAAATTGCACACGTGCTCCCTTCTTAGTCCTATTTTTATAATTAGATAAAGCGTGTGTCCCAGTGATGGGAATTGAAATTCTTGCTTTCGTGCCGAATCTGTTTCTAAATAGTGCCAAAATCACTAGAATAGTGCCAAATTACTTTTTATATAATTTAAATGTTAACACTTGATGTTCGTTTAGTATACTATGTTCCTTAAATGATACATTATTGTGTATAGCTAGAAAAGTCCATGAACATCACAAAAAACACTTTCCAAAATTAGTTGTTTACACACAAAAAACTTATTTACCGGTTATTGATCGAATGGACAAAAAGCGTCAGAACAGGAGCGAGAGTGCCACAGTGCCAGCTAACATCCAATAGTGCCAAAAATGGCACGATTGTTCCACGAGTGTTCCCATCACTGGTGTGTCCTATTAGATGCGAATTCGTTCACATTGGCATTGCATTGTTGTTATTTTTGTGTATAGCATGCTCACTGACAGTTTGTGGTTTTTTAATTAATTTTGTTTAATTTTCCGAAAACGTCTTTTTAAAATACAATGTTATAATAATTAATTTTGTTTTAGTCTTTTTTTTTTGTATGTATTTTCTTTTTGTGCTCTGTACACATTGCAGTAAGTTTTATTTTATTATACTTTTAAAACGAAGTATATATAATAAAATACTCGAGTACAAAAATATAAAATTGTACTAAAAATGTTGCTCTCATATCGATGGAGATATTTGCTGCTACCGCATTTCGCGCTCTTTGCTTTTACATTGAAGAAATATACGCACAACACAAAGTACTGAACATATTATGATTGCATGAAGCTCTCAGCAAATGAACGATGAGTCAAATCAACACCGCATAATTTTCTTGCGGTGTTTTGGGAATGAAAAACATCGGGTACATATGCGGTGTACTTGTTATGGTTGCGGTGCACTCGTGCAGGACTCTAGTGCACATATCAAATTAAAATACAGAGACGTATGAGTATTATTTAAGCCTCCACCGTTTATTACTCATACGCATCCTAGTAAATTAATTTATGAAACTGATGGCAAATATTTGACTTGGTATTTAAGTACGTATTTAGTTAATTTTTATTTAAATTTAAATTGTATATAAATACAGTTTCATTTTATTAGTGGTCAATTAAATGTCTTATTTAATTATGGTGAAAGTAGGGCAGCACTGTTTAATATAAATAAAAAAGTTCATTTATCAGCATCTACAAAACAAAATGAGCATATGAAGATATGCTTACTATTTATTTATTTCATATAATATTGTTACGGAAATGGCCGTCGACAGGGTTAATGCAGCGTTACGCAAAAATATTCCAACAGGGTTAACACAAGTGCTATGGAAAATATTCCTACAGGGTCGATGCAAAGAACTAACTAGAACAGTAGCAAAAAGCTATATGCACATGCGTAGCAATGTGATTAAACGTAAACAACAAAAAACAACAAAAAGCGTCTGCTTATTAAGAAGATACACATATTTGCATACATACATACACACATGGTAGTTCAAACGAAAAACAAAAATAAGGTAAACAACCACCATGTATTGCTTATTAAATGATGTATGCATAACTATACACACGCATGCACAACAACATTTCAGATGATGATGAGATTGTCTATACTTTGCTAAAACATTCTAGTGACCTTGTGCGAACTATAAAAAGGGGTAACGCATCCAATGGCAAGTTAGTTGTTACTCAGAAGTCAGTTGATAATTAAATTGTGAGTTGTGTGAACAGTCTGTGCTTGTGATACAGTAGTGAGTTGATAGTTGAGTCTGTGCTTTGCAATACATCAGTTGGTAATTGAAGAGACTGTAGTGACGGTCTATAGCTAAGATAAGCAAAAGGCCGCCCGTGGGCACTTTGTTATACTCTTTTTTTCACGTACATTCGTACTTTGGTCTATAGCAAAGTTAGGCAAACACATACATATACATATAATATGAAAGAGAGTAAAATGCATGCTAGTACGAATGTACTAGCGGGCGGTCTTTTGCCTAACTTTCGTCTATAGTGACAGTTAAAGTCTGTCGTTGAATTGAGATTATTGTGGAGTCTATCGTGTTGACTGAAGAGTAAAGAGTTGATAGACGTGTGATAGAGTGGAAAAGTAAATCCAGCGAGTTGTTATTGATGTATCAACTGTGAGTGTCGGCAGCAGAGTTGTTATTGGTGTATCAACGGTGAGTGTCGGCCAAGGCATATCAAACAGGTACATGCATCAGGCAAATTGCTCATCCGCTGATTTTTTGTTTACACGTTTATAACGAAGAATTCATTTAACAATTACTTTTGTGCCCTTGTTTGATGCATACAATTTTTTGACAATTACTTTGTAAAACTATGTGAGAAGCACAGAGTTGCCACAGTGTTTTCTCTAATGCGTGTACCTGTAGTAAATGTGCCTTGGTGTCGGCAGAGCAAGTCTCGTGTGTGACGGGCAGCAGAAAAAGAGGACTTGCGTCAATACTAGCGCAGCCAGTTAAAAGACGTGTGTATACAACAGCAAAGAAGGCGTATTGGTAACCAGTTGTGAATATTTGAGTACTTTAAGTTGTATTAGTGTATTTAAGCTATTGATTAGTTTAATTTAAGTGTATTTGTAAATAAAACTTGTATCATTCTTAACCCTAATTACCACACTGGGGACTTTTATTCATTTGCAAATCTTCCAGTCCATGGAAAAGCGTTTTTAAAGAATAAAAATATCAGAATATGAAGAAGTGTTGCATGTGTTATATATTAAAGAAAATTTAAAGAATTTCTTCATGCTTTCAAAAAATACACACAATCACAAAAACATATTGATTGTATGCTCGTAAGTTTAAATCGAATTTAAGTACACAATATTGGTAATTTATTCATTAATTCATTTAAGTTTTGTTTAATACAATTTAAAGATAAATTAAATTTAATTACCAAGTCAAAAAATGGGCATTAAGCTTAATAAAATATTATTAAGTGGTTATATAAAAATGTCTGCTTATGCACGAGTATTTATTTAATAAGATTGCTGCTGTTTCAATTCCATTTTTATTTTATCCATAAAAATTGTTTCATTCTAAGAAACGGCAAAGCAAAGAAACAACTCAAACCAAAAGTACATGCATGAGTTCAGGCATTAACATTCAAATAATTGTTGACTAAATTAACAACGTAGTAAAGTTACAAAAAAAAACCATAAAATTAAAGAGATATATAACTTTTGTCCAAGAATGTGAAATTAATAAAAAGTACATACAACAATAATTAAATTAAATGTGTTATGTTTTTTCGTCTTAAAATTTTATTAAATATTTTTCTCAAAATCTTAAAATTTTCTTTTGGCTTAAAATTAAAACGATACTACAAGAAAATAAAACATTTATTTCAAGTGCAAGAATTCCAAACATTTCTTTAGTAAATTAAACAAAAGACATTCAACAATTATATCAAACAAATTGATTTTAAAAGCTGCTTGTACATGAAAGAACACTTTTCCTTAACTTTAATTGTCTTTAGTTATTTTTCGTAATCAGGATTTTTTTTTACTTTTATACGAGCTTAGAAGACTGAAGACAAACATTTATAAGAATTTCTTTTTTAATTAAAAATAAAAAGAAAACTACTACAAAACTTTAACATTTAAGAATGATTAAGTCATGTGTATAAAAAAGTATTAAGTCAAATCCTAACAAAAAAAGTTCTGTATGTTGCTCTCTCATGAGTAATCGTACCATAAACTGTCTTTCGTTGTGGCATAAGCTTAAGTGCAGGATTATCTAAAGCTTGGAAAAAAGCCTCTTTGTAAACAACAAAATTTTTTATACCTGGATATAAATGCTTTTTAAATCTGTTTGTTTTTTTTTCAATTTGAAATAGCAAAAGTTTAAAATATATTTATTGTTTGCCATACTTTTTTTTAAGTAAATCTCACTTTGGTTTTTAATTCCTAAAGTGGGCAAATATCGCAACATTCTTATTGCTAAATATGCCTCGTATATTTATTACTAAGCTCTTATATTCTTATATGTTTTACATTATAAACATTTCATTACTGGCTTTCGTTTCATTTGTATTAAGTTCTTTAAATTTGCTTAAAGTAATTTTGTTTCTTTTTTACACTTTTTTTTAGTGCAAGGAAATGGAAAGCAGCAAAATCAGTCAAATGTTATGAAAAGCTGTAAAATATATGTATAAGAAAAATACAAATGCTGGAAAAAAAGAGTTCATATTCTGTTCAAGTTTCCATGCCGAAAAGCTGTTGCATAAAGCCAAATTTGAAAATATTTTTCGTTATTTATCTTGTTTTGGTACTCTTTATTTTCTCTAAAATATTTGAATGTGCTCTAAGCCTAATATATATTTCAATATGTACATATTAATATGCAGTCTTGTTTTTGAATATGAAACCATTTTTAAAGTTCAATTAAACGTAACATAACGATAACCATATAAAACAGCAGTTCGAACCAAACTCATGGGCAACACTAATTTGATTAAAGATGATTTGCCATAACGCCATAGTCATGACCATAACCATAGAAACCAATTGAATTTTGGTTTTTCGCCGTAAGCATAAACAGCTGTTTACTGGTTAGACATATTTGTTGTTGCACTTTTGAAATGAATAAACAACAAATGAAAACATCAACAGCTGTTTATGGTTATGCCAGCACAAATAGCTGAAGCAAATACATTTATGGTTATGGCAATGATATGGCACGTCTGATTGAACCTTTATTTCCATAACATGTTCCACCAATTACTTAACTTGATTAAAAAGAAGAGGGGTGTCTAAGGACACCCGGTTGTAGCTACGCTGCTTAGTTATATAAAACAAACTTCATGTGTTAAATAACAATGCAATAAAATTATATGATGATGTCAAATGCGCCGCAAATATTTCAAAACGTTTCCCTTTATTTCCCATTATTTTTTTGTAGCGGCTTACGATTAAATTAATGTATTATTTTTGGCCGGTGGCAGATGTTAGCCGGCTTACAGCTGATCGACTGTGTTTTCTGGTATGTGCTCATGTGCAAAAACAAAACAAAAACAAATGGAACAATCGTTCTCATTGTTTTTGTTTCACTCACTTCAAAGAACGAAATAAAACAAATTCAAACAATTTGTTTCGTTTATATTCGTACTATGCTTTTAAGTACAAAGAAATCAAAACTAAAATAAATTTACAACTGTCTATTACAGTCGAGTAGTTTTGTTACGAAAATCACGTTCTAATTCCTGTATCGCGCAATAAATAGCATAGCTACAAAAATATTCATATTGAACGAACAGCCATCAAAGACTTCGAATAGTGTGAAAATTTTCTTATTAAAAGGAGAGACAGACATTTTATAAAAAATTAGCTTCCGCAAAGCTTAAAAAATATAACTTAAAGTAATAGTGTTTTTGAAAAGGTTCATTTCAAAAATGATCTCTTAATAAAGTGTCTTTTGAAAAGTTTATTTTTGTATGGCAGTATGTGTCTGTTGGGAAGGTAACTTTTAAAGAATGTCTTACGCTAGCACGTCAATTAAAATATTTTTCAAAAATAAAACTTTCTAGCAAAAGTACACAGAAAAAAGTATTCACCAATTAATGTTTTCAATTAATAATTTAATTGATTCAATTAAATTTTTAATTGTATTAATTAATTTCAGTGAAAAAACTTAATTGATATTATCAAATTGTTTATAGGTGAAAATTTAATTAATTTTTTAATTAATATTACAAATATTTTAATTAATATTACAAACTCATTCATATTACTTTTTTGTGTGTAATCTTACTGAATGTGTAATACTTAAACTTATTTTGGTTTTTACAGTTGGTTGTTATCACTTTTGGCTGCGAAAGTTTCTTTAAAAAAATTGTGCCAATTTAGGTATTTTATTTTTTATCTTATCAGAGTAAGAGCAGGTAGTAACAACACTCACTATAAATTAAAATTACCACGCTCATCGCTTGGCAAACTCTATTTTACTCGTGCAATTACTTTGAAATTTTACAAGTAGATACGAGTATCTTGATTATTACATTATTTGACAATAATTAGGTAAATATTTTGTTTAGTTGTTACAAACTTAACTAAAGCAGATAATGATGAAAATGATCAAATCTGTGGCAATAAGGAAGAAGTGCTGAAGTCATATTTTGCTGTTATGCAGGAAAGCACTTTTTTCCAAACAACATTCAGAAATTTATTTCTTTTACATTTACATTGGAAAATTTGGTGCACTTTAATTTCTTTTCGGAAAATATCGGTTTACTGACTTGAAATAATTAAATAATATATTCCATCTGAAATATATCAGAGCATAAGCTTAATTAAGTTGTTATGCCATATGAGATTATGAGTCGAAAAAAGATGAGCAACAAGTCATTGTTGAATTGTAATTTTGCCCACACGTACTTTGGAATATGAAGTTTACAGGGGTGTCATTAACTAAAAATCAGCTTGCATCTACTTAAGCACATGTTTCTTTTTGCCACAGAAATACTCGTACTCAAATTTAGTTGGCTGTTATATGAATATTATTAAGAGACAATTCTTTTATTATAACATGTAATGTTTTTATATAAAATTTTCCATTTCAAACACCTATTTATTATACCTTTGTCTCTTATAAATAAACATATTACGAATTGCAACAATTTTGCATTACATTTTGTTTTGTTTTTCTCCTTCTTTTTCTGTAAAGAATTACACCGTCTTTAAACAATTTATTTGAACTTTTATCATGTTGAAAAGTTGAAATCCATGAAATACGATTTCCTTTAAAACTTCTCTGAAATGACAGAAACAACTTACTACAGTACACACACATACACACAAATACAAACACACATTATAGAAATGAACGGAAAATATAAAAAACGTCTGTGTAAAACTTATTCAGTGCCGTGTTGCCATAAGAGAAATTTCGTATTATTCAGTTTAGTGTTGTCACACAAAATAAGACATAAGCAATGTTCGTATTGTTATGTTCTTAGCAATTTTATTTTTTTAGGTTCGAGTTTACGCAATCAAATTAAAAGTCTGTAGTGTACAATTCTTACCAGATCAGAACACTTTATTCACTCAACACTAACATTAACAGCTTATCATAACATAAAATGTAAAACGATTCACTGCAAGAATACGACGATGTTAACTTGTGTTCCGTACTATAGGCCTGCGCAGATATACCTGTTTGCATCAGTTTTGTGTGTATTGGTTCTGGTACAAACAGATATGTTATTCAGCGTTTCTGTTAACAGTTCCTAATGTTGATTTTTCTAAGCAATTATTGTATGGTGGGGCAATGAGCAAATGAGAACAAAACATTTGTTTGTATTTGTTTTTGTAAAAAAATAAGATACATAAAACTGCTTTTTCCCTAATAAAAGTAAAATTTCACATACATACTACATATGTAAGTAAATGATATACATGAAATACATGAGCTGCAAATACAAAAGAAATTACACACAATATGTATGTGTAATTACATTCAGAGCAAAGTTCTCTCTCTATCCTTGTCTGCGCCACAAAAAACCTAAAGAACGTGCGCACAAACATCTGCTCATCATGCATTTGTTTTAACAGTGGTTTTTTCATATATTTGTATTACAAGTATTTTTGTTATCTGTTTTTTATTGTATTGTGATTTGGAATTGTGTACATAAGACTGTTGGTTAGATGATGCATTGCTCTCTTTATACTTAACATAAAGCTGATTGAAATTCGGCACTCTGGTGCCACTTTGGCCGGCTACACTGTCGAAGCATTATAACCGTTTTTGCCCCAGGGGTGCGAAATCAGGGCACAAATCCTCACATACGTGATCGTATCGACAATCGTACTAAAACAAATTAAGTGATATGTCAATCGTATAAGCTGAATGGGATTTCAGTACGTTCACGTATGTCCTAATCCGAAAATGGTGTTTTTACATGACGATTTGTACGTTCACGGATGTGACAATTCGACCCCAGATCAGAGAAACAAGCCGATCGGCTCACAGCGGGCTCAAAAGCCGCCGCCGCTCTTTCAATATAACTTCAAGCCGCCGCCAATGCATGCGGCTAGCCTCGGCTCAAAATTGCAGCCGGCTAATTGCTTTTTGTAGTTGCAAATTTTTACTACATATTACAAATTCTATGGAAGACATCAGGTATTTGAATTTCTTTTTATAAAAATAACTAAAAAAATTTATAAAAAGCGGCTATCAATGTCAGCAGGCTCAAGCCGGCTTGTGAGCCGCCGCCGACTATATTTTCCTAAGCCGCCAACTTTTTAAGACGGCTTGTTTCTCTACCCCAGATTTACAAATTGTACTAATTTTCAAGAAAAATTTTACTTCTTTCCAATACGATTGTAGCAATTTCTTAATTTTTATTTTTTAATATTTTTTTTTTAAATTAACTAAAAGCGTACGGAATATTCTTTTGTAAGTTTGTATATGTATGTGTGTAAGAACTTAACAATTAGAAAAAATGCATTTTGCAGTTCAATTATTATAATATTATTAATTGATACTATTACGTAATATTAATCTTTAATTTCAGAAGGTACACAAAATATCATTAGTTTTTGAGATCTGAATATAAAAGTGACATTTAGGTTATACTGTTCCATTCCTCGTTTTGATTCGATTGGAGAAATTCGAAGCAAATAGTCTGTTTCTCTCTTGGGTACGCAAATGCCCTTTCACCATTTGCAGATGAATTTGGAATAGATAATATTCCTCTATAATATTTTTGAAACATCGGAAAACATCGGTTCATTTTATTTAAAACAATTAATAATGATTTTGTTAAGCTTGAGGTCATTTACTTTATTTTTAATTTCTAATGTCTTCGAGCAAAAGGTACATATCGCTCATTTACTCAAACAATAGAAAACGAGTTTAATGTTTTAAATTTACACACAAATTAATGGGGAAAGAAAATTATATTTTTCTCTCAAGAACTGAGTAAACAAGATATTTGTGTGAAATTTTTACACAATATGAATAACGATATGAGGATTAATTCCGCGTCAATAACTCAAAAAAATCAATTTTTTTGAGTTAAGGCGTTCTTTGAGTAGATGAGCGATATGTATACCAGATTGTTTTACACAAAAAATTTCATATACATACATATGTACATACCTACATACTTTGTATGCTTGTATGTGTATCTAAATGTCATCCATTCATATTAAAGTCTTCAACTTGCAACTATTGTGTTTGGCTTGTGGCAGGAAATTTCACAAAAATAAAATTGATGCTGGCATGTGTGGTCACACGCTTTTGTCTTTCAACAATAAAGCATCAACAATTTGTTTGATTGACAGCAGTCAGATAGATTGTTGGCCACCTGATATTGTGCATCCAATAGTGTCACTCAAACCATAAAATTGTACATGGTGACACACAGAGAAGCATTTAAAGCAGTAAAAGTTTAAAGTCAATGGACTTGAGAGTCACTTATTTATTTTTTTTCAAAAATCAACTTGAAAAAAATTTTGTTTTTCTTGGGGGGAGTCTAGAAATAACATGACTTCCAGAACATTTATTGCTTTGTCTTCGAACAAATATTGTCTGTCCCTCTCTCTCTCTCTCTCTCTCTCAAGAAGAGAGACGTCACCTTTATTACCACTTTTAGCGCTAGTCTGCCATTATTTTTGACAGGCGTTTTTTTTTGTTTGTAATTTTACAAATCCTTTGGTATGAAATTTATGCAGCGCACAATTTCTTATTCAGTTTTAGGCTTTAAAAAAAAATGGCGGAAAAATTGTTATCGTACCATTCAATTCAACTACCAATTGGGGACAAGCGCTCAGGAACTGTCAAAAATATTTTTAGTATCAAGAAGAACCATTTACATACAACTGTATTTTTTTTTATTAATATTTTTTTAAAGAAAATGATTTAAGATTTGTGCAGTGGCTAGATATTGCAAAATTGTGAGTTGAAATTCATAAAGGCGATATACCATCGATACTTGTGGCCATCGATATGTATGTATATCAGCCTGAACTATTAAAGCAAGTATGTTTTCATAAAGCTTGTTTTAACATCAATGTTTAGGGTCTGTCCTAAAATTATTTTAGTACACGCTTAATGCACGTTATTTCAATAATTACCTGCGACTCAGCAACACTGATTTCACCTGAAGCTATAGGAAATAATAACCAAAAAAAAACCGAGCCAAAACCATCAAAAACTGCAATTTGCATAACAGAGAAAATTAAAAGCAGTCAGTAGCTGTTGCACAAATGAGTATGAAAGAAGAGAAACTTTAAAAATTTCATTTAGAATATGCAGTGTGCTGTATTAAATCTTTGAGCCGTGGGCTTGGGTATTGCTTTTAAAGTTATGTTATACAACTTTATGTTGAAAAAACCTTGAACAAGAACACTGGAGTGTGTATAAACAAATACAAGCACGCACACTTTGTAGATTTCAATGAAATATACAAGTTTTTATTTCGATGGCTTAATATAAGAAAGGAGTAACTCGAATTTTCGATATTTTATAGGAGAAGGAAAAAACTGAATAAAAACTAAAGCATTTACACGCTAAAATTATTTTTTAAATGGCCATAAAACCTTGATTTTCAACTGTAACGCACTTATTTCTTCAAGGAGGATGTAATTACACGTTGGCTAACCAGAAAACGTTAAGAACGTTATTTAAAAAAAAAATCGAGTTACGCTCTTTTTATATTAAGTAATCGATTTGCTTGTTGTTTTTGTTGTTGTTATTGTTGGTCTTGTATTTGTTGCAGCACAGATATTGAACACAATACAAATGTAATTATGTATACATACATACATATATAAAAAAGCTCATGCAATCATTATGCACACAAACGCACACACATACATACGTGTACATACGACTGACTGTTCGTCAACGTTCTACATAAAATAAAAGAAAGTAGTAAAGAGTAAAGAAACAAACAGGAAGCAACTCATTGAACTAAGTTCATTTATGTATATGTACTCGTATATTTTTATGTATTCCTCCTGATAGTAGAAAGTTAAAGATATATTTGCAAAGGAATCAATAAGGTCAACTACATAGTTGAAAGTATTAGTACTCTGTCGGAAATTCAACTAACTTTAAACTAACTTTAAGCTAACTATTTCACTACTAGTACTGACTGAAACTTGGATTACTTTTCCATGTAATCAACTGACTATTTCAACATTGCGATGTCCTAGGCGGTAGTCAATTGCCTTACTCGACTAACTTAAACTTGATTTGCTTAAGTCACCTGGTGGTCAATAAATTTACAAAAAAAACAAAAATATTTCTGGGGTTCGAACTGTGTATGATCATCACACATTGTAGAGTCAACGCGCTACTACCCAGCTAAAGTAACATCTAAAATAATAATAACTGTTAGTTTTGTTTTTGACCAATGAATTCCTTTACCTTAAGGTAGGATCACACGATTGCCGCAATGCACCAATTGTTGGTACATTTTATATGTCAATCGTGTGATTTCACAATTTATTGCCATACCATATTCTGCTGATTTGCCGCAATAAAATGCAACTTTGGTACGGCAATCGTGTGAACGGTTATTAGGCAACCATGCGCCAACAAAAATGTTAAAAAAGCACCAATATTTGTTGTCTTCTCGAGCGGCAATAAAAGTAGCCAATACGCGACAATTTCTTAAATTAATTTATATTTGCTTGTGTGCCAAGTGTTTTGGTAAGTACATACCGTAAACTTAAACTTACTTTATATGTAATTATAACTAATTTGAAACGTCAACATGGAACTGTGTGCCAATCTTTAACCTTTATATTTAGTTTTTATTCGTTTAAAATAATGACAATTGCCTCTGCTTAGTACATTTAATGAGCACAAAATATACAAAGCAGAGGCAATTTTATTAATTAATTTATTTATTTATTAATTTTAACGAATAAACTATTTTCACGTACAAAATAAAACAAAAAAAATTTATTTCTTAAAAAAAACCTTTGTACGTAAAACAAAACAAACTAAAAACGATCACAACAGCTGTTTGTTTGTGTTGCCGCAAGTTAGAACAATCGTATGACTGGGCTGCGGCAATTATTGCCACAAATTCATTATTCGCCAAACTGCGGCAATAAAATTTTTGTAAAATGGGGCAATCATGTGACTGCAGCGTATTTGATTGGGACAATTTTATTACTGTGCACCAATTCAGCACAATAAAAATTGGATCAAATTGGTGTATTTGCGGCAATCGTGTGATCCTACCTTTAGGCTAAGGTAACCAACCTACCCTAGAAATATTAAAATAATAATATAAAATTGAAATGAGTTTTAAAGCAGTTGGGAGTAAATTTGTTGGCTCTCACCAAATCCGATTACGCACTCAACTTAAGAATTAATTTTGGATCAGTTGTCAACCACACATTCTCCGACAGGGTATGTAGACACACACACACACACACACACAGACCTTATATGTGTTTACAGTAAATAAACTATTATATAAGTTAAGGCTGCAACACACAACTTTGAATACTGAATAGATTCTATAATGGTTAAAGTTATAGAATAATGAGAAATTTATTGAATTAAATTTTATTTTTTTTAAGAAGAAAACATATTTCATGGGGTTGTGAAATAATCTATTTCACTTCTTCAGGTTAAAACACTAAGACGTAATTAAATGCTTGTTCACGGCATGCAATGTTTAATTTGCAAACACTTCGACAAAGAGATTAATGAATGATTGGAATAAGTAGAGAGTTAATAAAGTTAAATTGTAGGGAAATGTTGCAGCCATAATGAAGAATTTAAATTCTTAGTTTGCTTTAATATTCTATTCTTCTTACTTAGATTAATAATATTGAATATTTAAAAAAAAGCAACGCAGCTTTCAAAAATTAACTTTTACATATTTATAACTACAAGCAGCGATTCTCTTAAGCACTCACAGTGACTGGGCATGATAATTGCTTTCTGAGTGAAGCTTCCAGTAATTAGAGTTATAATAAACATATTTTTCTGGATATATATATTTTCAAATTGCGCATTTTTCTTAAGATAAGAATTTTTCTTTTTACATTATTGTTTTGTGCTCTAACTATACCAACACATAAATAAATAATATGAAATTTAAAAACTTGTTGGTGCAATTTATTAAAAAAAAATTGCCACTTTCTGATTTTATTTTTAAGGTAAAATTTTAAGTATCAGAAGGTTTTGATTAACAAAAATCTAATCTTCTTGATTTTGTGTGAGAAAATTAACAAGAAAAATCTTTCGTTTTACACAAAAATCGGTTGGCCTATTAACACCTTTAATTGGAAAAAATATATAAATAGTCAATTAAATATTTAATTGTAGCAATTAAATTTTTTAGTTAATAAAATTTTTAAACAAAACTTTTAGTGACTTTTAAACTAATTTAATTAATAATTAATTTAATAAAATTTTTTATCAATTAAATTTTTAAACGAAAGTTAAATTGATTCAATTAAATTTTTAACAAAAGTTTAATATTTTTCATTAAATGTGTTAATAGGAGAATTTTTTTTATAAACTGCTCTTTTTTTACATAAAATCAAAATTTGAGCAAGAAAAGTTTATGTGTGTAAAACAGGAATTAGCACATGTGTATATGCCCTGCATTTTTTATATAATTTCATATATGGGCATTTCCATGATGTCGAACGTGACCGTCGTACATATTTAATTTGAAAAAAAAAATCAAAATAAAACTAATTTTTATTTTGACAATAAGCATAAATCAAGTTACGTTCACACTTGTGCAAAAACCACTAAATACTAATGAAAAACCTTTTGATTCAGATACGTGCTTAAAACGCTTCCAAATTGTGCAAATTTGTTTTGAAAATCATGGTTCTGTTTGAAATACGTATCGCGCTGTACGCCCATTTTATGGTCAAGATAATCGTCCATCAGAGCAATTAATTGGATTAACCATGGAACGTTTGCGCACCACGTTTACTCTAAATGATAACAAGCATAAAGGAATACCCGAATCAGTCTATACGCCGCTATAGAGCCATGATTACTGACTTCTTCGTTGACCACTTGGAGTATTTCCAATATACGGCCACAAATATTGGAAAAAGTCATTGAAAATTGGACGTGCATATTAGACTACGTCCGAGCCAACTGTGGCGGTCATATGCCAGCGGGTCTACTGTGTAATTCGAAACAAAAGCAAATGCTTTCGAGTTGTAATGTTAATAACATACAAATCCTAAAGAGTTTTCTCAGATGTCATATTTAAATTATAATGACGGAAGTTTATCTTTCGATTAAAGTAACCTTCATGTCAATTAAAAAATTCATCTTTATTTTATTTAATTTTAAAGTTCTATACCTCTATAAAAAATACCCTTTAGTTACAGCTTGAGTTACGACGACTGTTAAAATGCCGGGCTATTCGAAATAAAACGTCGTATTGGGACAACCGTTATTTTTCGTTCAGATAAGTATGAAAATGTTACCTTTAAAATTAACCGTTTTACCCTAATATCGTACGATATATGGGGTGTTTTTTTAGAGTGTCACAACTTTTAGTTGGCATCACTGCTTTATTTGAGCACCCATTTAACAACTGATAGTTGCTTTTTGTTTAGTTTGCTTTGAATGAAATTCATTATGAATCGACTTACATCAGAGCAACGCGTGCAAATTGTTCGGCGAATGAGCTGAAGCACAAATTGATATTGATTTTGAATTTTTATTCAAAATTTTATTTTCCGATGAAGCCCTTTTCTGGTTGAATGGGTACGTAAATAAGCAGAATTGAGTGAATTGGAGTGAAAAGAATCCACAAGCTTTTGTCGAAACACCATAGAAAATTACTGTTTCGTGCGCTTTATGGGCTGGCGCAGTCATTCAAAAACGATGATGGTCAAAATGTTACTGTCAATGGTGAACAGTATAGAAATATGAATCGAAATTTGTTCGTACCTCAATTAAGTGGCATTAATCTTGCTGATTTGTGGTTCCAACAGGACAGAGCCATATGCCACACAGCGGGCGTTACAATTGATTTACTCAAAGAAACTCAAAGCTGTGACACTCTAAAAAAAACGCTTTACATGAAATTATCGTTTTTATGTGCCGTTTTAAAGCAATACTCAAACGAGAATAGCTCCGAGTATTACCTTGTAAATGGTAATGCGGTGCTAGGGTAAGACGGTTCACTTTTAAATGTGATATATGTAGCTGCTTCTATTTATGCATGTGTCGTTTTAAAGCGATACTCAAGGGTAACAGACCTGCAGCTTGTTTTAATTTTATATTTTCTTTTAATTTTTTGATAAGCTTAGCAAATTATACTTTAAGACAACAATTCTTTGAATAATAAAATGATTTCAGTTTAGAATTTCCATTACACTGCTTATATTTTCTAATTAAAACTTTAATTAACTGAATCACTCTTACAATTAAAAAGTTAATACTCATTTGCTGTTGAGGGAATTTTTTTTTTTAATCAAATTAGTAATAAGATATTGGCTCACTTTATATGTACTTTCTAGTAGAAAGAAAGAAAAAACTTTATTTTAGTAGATTATACACTTAATGAGGGATGTGTATGAGTGTAAATTTGAAATTGTTTTCCGATTCATGGATTCTGCTAGTTAATTGGCATCTTCTTTTTAATAAAGGAAAACACTTTAATATTAGAAACACGTTTCTTCTCCTGTACGCGAGTGCCCTTTAAACTTCGAAATTTCAATTACTTTTAACAACTCATGTTTACCCACACAATTTACAAAATGTTAAAGAAACAAACCAAACCACACAAACAAAATGTAGTCTTTTTGGCTTTTTTTATCATAAACTTTTAATTACGGCATCAAACAACAACGAACACATAAACACACACACACACACACAAACCCTGAGAAAAAAACTTTTTTCGGAAAGGGAGAAAGGTTGTAGAGAAAATGTGCTACGGTATGCTAGTGTTGATAAGTTTTATTTCTTACTGGTTTTTGTTGTTGTATTGGCAATAAAAGTTTTTACTTTGTAGTCATTTAAGTGACACCATATAAAGTCGGGGGTGTGGGCTTATAATTTCATGTTGTTACTTTTGAAACATTGAAAGAAAAACAAATTGCTTCCAAATTACTGCTTTCGAAATGGGTGTGCGGAAAGTTCTTGAGAAGTAAACATTATTTTATAGGTATTTATGTATTTGTGTAAGTAAATATGCTTTGTATGTGTATTAAGAAAGAAGATTGTGGGGAGTCTTGAGCGCAGACGGCACTTATAAAGAAAATTAGAAGAAACATTTTTATTATTTATACTTGTTATATTAAGCAGCAAAGATTTTTGGGCAGTGGATCATTTGCACGCTAATTAGTGGCACTCAGTATTTTTGTGTTTTAGAAGTAACAATCGAGAGGAACTTTTATTCTCTTATCATAAAAAGTAGATTTTCTCAAAATAGTTTTTAATTAAGCCAATATTAAATTAAAAAAAGAAGAGAGATGCTGCTTAACATTATAAAACAAATTTGATGTGTGAAATAACAACACGCAATAAAATTATATTTTATGCTGATTTCAAATTCGCCGCAAATATTTCAAAACGTTTCTATTAATTTTCCATTATTTTCTTTTATAACTGCGTACGATTAATGTACGAGTATTGTTCGTGGCCAGCGGCGGCTGTTAGCCGGAATGAAGCCAATTGGCTTCATTCGCTGGTTTGTGCTCATTTGCAAAAACAATACAAAAACAAATTGAGCAATCGTTATCATTGATTTTGTTTTGCTTTTGTGTCACTCACTCACTTCAAAGAACGAAACGAAACAAAATCAAACATTTTGTTTAATTTACTTAGGCCCTGATAATTTCGCTTCGCTTTTACAAAATAATTTTCTTGGTGGTTGTTGTGGCAACTTTTAAAGTGAATACCTTTATTGATAATCAGAGTTTACACTTCCCTCATGTCAAGACTATTAGAAATCAGACTCTGTTAATTACCTTAATTGCAAATCATTAGATTTAAACAAAAAAAGAGAAACCCTTTCATTTCATTACATAACGACAACACACACTCACACAATTGCTTGGCAGGGATGTAAAACCGAAACCCACATAAAATTAATTAAAAAGAAAAACCAATTGTTGTATTTCTTACCCCGCAGATGACTAGTAATTGATTTGTGATCCATGTCGTTTTTTTTTCTGGTGGCTTCAAATTTAATGAATGCAAGCTTTAAAGGGTTAAAGGGAAAGATTAGAGTGGGGAAGGAATGGAAAGGAAGAACAAAAACTACTGCTGGTAGCAATGTTATTTATTTATTTTTTATTCTTCTCTGTTGAAAGTTCAGTTCAATTATTTTCTCTCGATTTTACACCACCAGTGAAAGTGATTTTTTTTATTTAAACACACAAATCAATGTGTTTTGTTTATTTGGCGTTTTTCTCTTCTTTTACTTTTTTTCCTTGTTTTTTTTTTTTTTTGTTTATTTAAATTAAACAACTGCAGCAACAAATAAATCCACTCATAAAAACACTTCAAAATTTTATTTATTCTATTTAATTTTTTATTTGGCTTTTAAACAAACACATGCATGCACTGGCGCAAATGGCTGTACAATCGCAGAAAAGTGTGATTAATCGTTGTGTGTTTTTCTTTCCATATAACATGCACAAAAAATTAACTGCAATTTTGTTATAATTGAAACAATTTCGTTATCAATTTTCACACTATTAATCATTAAGCAGTATAATTTGTTTTTTTTTTATTTTATTTACTTTTTGCAACAATAAATTGAGTTTGCTCAATTAAATGTTTAAGTTACTGATGTTATTTCTTTTAATTATTTTTATTAATTTTTCTGCATTAAATGAAAAATTTAATTTAAGAACATTTCACTCGTTAATAAATTCTCAGCTGTTTTGTGCATCTTCTTTCAGACATTTAAATGCAACCTTGTAGTATTTATATACAAAAAAAAATATACCGGGCAATTATGAATAAAATTCCGCGAGAAATTTCTCCCTTTTCCAATTAAAATTTTTTGTTTTCCTTATTAATTGCTATTAGTTGGAATTGTTCCACGGGAATTTATTCATAATTGTCCTCATTGTGCATGTATATATTTATATATTTATGGAATTTGTTTTTAGCAAATTTTTTAAATGTATAAATAACATTTTGCACTACTCCATGGAAGATTTGTTTCACTCTAATATTTTCAAAACCGACAACAGGAAAAACTTTATAAAATTAACAATTTCTTTTATACATACAATAATTGGGAACTTAATAAATTCGCATTTGCATCTGGCTCGCTTTATTTTTTATTTAAGCGAAATTAAAAATTTATATTAACACACAATCTTGTTGACAATGAAAATATAAAATTTTTATTAAATTTCTAAATATTAAACAGCTGATTCATTTACATATAAATATTTATTAAACAGCTGATCCAAATTGTTCACTCTACCGTATTAAACATTTCCCAGCTTTTTAGAATAAAAGGATTTTTTCCCCCGAAACAAATGATTGGCAAGTTAAAAAACTCCTCGGAAAAACTCAAAATTGGGCTGCTTGTATTTTAAACAAAGTTTTATGCTGAGTACACATCTAATATTTCTTTTGATATCATTTTGTGGTGTCACATTATGTTTTTTATATGGAAAGTAATGCCACACAACAAAAAATATTGGAAATGGACAAACGTTGCTACTATAGGGTGTTTTTTATTGAGGTATAGAACTTTAAGTTGGCATCACTTTTTTAACTGGCGCCCATTTTGTCAGCTGTCAAGTGATTAATATTTAGTTTGGTTTGCCATTTCATCATGCACAGGTTGACAAAAGAACAACGCTTGCAAATCGTGCAAATTTATTTCGAAAATAATGGTTCAGTTCGCGAAGTTTACCGCAAGCTCCGTCCATTTTATGGTCGACATAATCGTCCATCAGATCAATTAATTCGGTTAACCTGTCAATTGGCCACCAAGATCGTGTGATTTGACACCATTGGATTATTTTCTTTGGGGATATGTGAAGTCGCTCGTCTACGCCAACAAACCAGAAACGTTAGGGGACTTGGAAGCCAACATTCGTGGCGTTATTGCCAACATACGGCCCCATATGCTCGAAAAAGTGGTTGAAAATTGGACCTGTAGAATTGGCTTTATTCGAGCCAGCCGCGGCGGCCACATGCCCGAAATCATATTTAAACGTTAATGGCATAAAATTATCCTTCCAATAAAGCCAAATTGATGGACATTAAAACGATTTTCTTGTGTTTTATTTCAATTCGAAGTTCTATACCTCTAAAAAACACCCTGTAGTACATACTATTGCAACGTCACAAAATGCCATATTGTGTACTCGGAATTAGAAAAAATTATGCAATATTTGAAGAAAAAAATTTATTTCCGAAAAACTTCTATTATATATTACACCGCTTGAAGCATTCAAATCTTTTCAAAATATTCTGACAAACCCGAGTAGAAAGGAACAACCGGTTGTTTTCGAAGGTCACTATACCTGCATTATCAGCGTTCTTTGTGTTTGGTCCACTGTGTGTGGTGTTAGTTGATGTTGATTTATACTCAAGTTTTCAGTGCAAATGGAATATGTGAATTCTTTTTGATTCATCGTATTACAATTTGCTGAAAGCTTTTTTGTAATGAAAGCTCAATTTTACCATCTCTAAATTTACAACAGTCTTGCCATTGATATTTTATTATTGTTGTGTGAGTAAAAGTGAGGAAACAATAAAAAATATTACTTCACTTACAAAATTTTTGACGCTCCAGATACTTTCAAGACATTTTTAAACAACATCTGAAACTTAGTTTGAGCGTAAAATAAATCAGAAATTTATTTATACATTTTTTGCTCACATATGAATCAAAATAATTTTTAACAATATTTTTAATTTAAAAAATCTTTGCCATTTTTCATACCCATCTGGCGATGGCCTCATCGTGGTTGGCGTTTTTCGACTTAGAATTTGCTTATTTGTAGTTGATTAAAGAATACAAGCATTATTTTTCTTTAATCTAATACAAAACGCCAGATTTTCGCCGCAAAATCGCCAACCATAATAATAAGGGTGGATATGTTTTGAAAAAAAAATAGCTGGCAACACTGCAGATATTTATGTAAATAAAGTATTTTTCACTTTCGCACAGTGTTATCGATCACGTTTGTATAAATAAGCAGGCGTATGAGTGTTAAATTACTTGAATAGTGCAAAACTCATTCGCCCAGTTTTAAAATTCCGACCAATAATATTTAATCCTTTAATTCCTAGGAGGAACATAGGGCCGTTTTCTTTCGGTTTCATTAGTCATTGAGTATAATTCGGAAGTACGGGTGATTAGCCCATAGCATCCTAGACTGGTACTGGGGCTGCCAGTTGTAGCCACCAGACTGGCCTTCAGAAATATTAATCTGAGATCGGCGGACTTCTAAGCGAAGATTGTTGAAGTTACTTTCTTGCCTACATCCCGCAACGTCTAGTTGGAAGGAGACCAGCCGGATAATTCGCCTAATATTTGGGATTGCTGTTAGTTTCAGATGCTCTCCATTGACCTTAACGGCAAAGGAGGCCCTACCAGCAGCAAAGCTACCGCCGGCATCGCTCTCAGGATCGTTGCACCTACTAAGGCCTCTCTCCACGACAATGGATGTATGAACACTCATTATCGGCAAGGGTTGGTTGTACCTGCAGATGTAATTCTTGTCAGCACTCTTACTTGCAATTATATGAAAAATCATTGCTGACATTTGCAATAGAACTGATAGAGTTTTTAAGTGATCCTCTTGGAAAATATTTGGAAAATTCGTTTAAAGAAATTCTGTTGTGAGAATTTATAAGCTGCTTTGTTGGCAGTTTTATGTTTAAATTAAAGCAATGATTTCATTAATTTAATTTCATAATCTATTTAATGTCACTCACTATCCCATATCCACTAGCAACTAAAATGTTTTATTATACTCTTGCTTAACACTTTTAGAATTCCATAAATTATAATAATCTATTTTAGCTTTTTGTCCCACAAGGTTTCTGTTTGTGTAAATGTGTGTGTGTATAATTGCTATCGATTTTAGTCTTTATGCAGTCTGCAAATTAATCCTTAAAAACAACCAGTTATTGAGTTATTGAGTGTGTACTGTAATGAAAATCAGACAGTTAAGGACAACTAGTGTTGATTGGTAATATTTGCTAGTGGCCATGATGTCATATGAATGAAGTCCAGTGAAGCAAAAAAATAAAAATAATTTGTTTGTTTTTTTTTTTAGTTTTTGCAATAACTCTATAAAAGCTATAGAAAGTTTAAACTATTATTGCATAGTCAAGAAGATATTTTGATTGTTATAATAAGTTGTTTGTTACAGGATTTCTGCAATATGTAATAAAATGTTTGCCAACTTTTGAAAAAGTAGTGCAAAAGCAATTTTTAAGTGATTTAATCGAGCCTATTCTCATTTGAGTATCGTTTTACAACGATACACAAGAACGATAGTTTTATATTGAAATGATAGTACGGTATTAGGGTAACACGGTATATTTTCAATGTAAAACTGTACTTCTTATCTGTCGTTTTAAAACGATACACAAACTAAAATAGGTTCCAATGACTTAAGACCAGGGGCGAATTACAGCACTCGAAATCGAAGGCAATTTAAAACTAATTCAATCGAGTTTATACGGTAAAACAGTTCCTGTAGTACATACACACATACATATACATATGATTTTTCATTACATATTTGAAACTGATGAAAGCAAAAAACCTTTTAATTTTCAGTTTTGAAACATTCTTGTCCAAACTCACACAACATAAATTTAACTTACACTTGTGCACGATGCAACAAGTATTGGCCAATTGTTAACAAAGTATGTTACTCCATCAAAGATTATGATCTACACATCTGTTCATGACAAATTTAATACAGAGAATGTGAATGAAACAAAAAAATACTTTCATGTTAATTGTAATCAGAATTAAGACGAAGATAGAGAAAATAGTTAATTTCTTAAGGCCAATAGAACTTGGGAAAAGATTAACTGTAAAACGAACTGTCATACTAAGCTCACTTTTTGACGTTTATGATCGCGATGTTTATGGCGCACATAATCGTTGATCTGAGAAAAGCCATACGCAAAATTGTGGATAGATTTCATACAAATTACTCTCTAAATAATGCAATAACATGAACACGTTCCAGATATGTGCGTACTAATGAGAATATCACCGCTGTAAACGGAACTAGGCGAGAAGATCGATTCTTCTTCAGTGGCAGGAATCTAGATCAGTTTTATCGCAAAATGCCTTTCATTCAAACAGAAATCGGTAATAGCTTTCAAATGATTATTTCTTGTTTATTTGCGATTATAAATTTTTAAAAAAGCTATATTCCCTCTCTTTAGTAAATTGATTGCAAATATAATAAATACACAGAAAAAAATTCTCCAAGCAACACCTTTAATATTAAAAAAAAATCAATTAAAAATTTAATTGTGTCAGTCAAACTTTTAACTGATTAAAAATTTCATTAAAAATTTAATTAAAAAACTTAATTAAAATTTTCATTAAAAATTTATTTAAAAATGCAATTAAAATGTAATTAAAAATTTAATTACAAATTTTATTAAAATTATAACTAAAAATTTAATTAAAAATTTTATTAAAAATGAAGTTAAAAATTTAATAAAAATTGTAATTAAAAATTTAGTTAAAAATTTAATTAAACATGTAACTAAAAATTTCATTAAAAATTTATTTAAAAATGTAATTAAAAATTAAATTAAATATTTAATTAAATATGTTATTAAATATTTTATTAGAAATTTCATTAAAAATTTAATTAAAACGTAAAATGTAACTAAAAATTTAATCAAAAATTTAAAAATATAATTAAAAATTTTATTAAAAGTTTCATTAAAAATTTATTTAAAAAAGTAGTTAAAAATTAAATTAAAAGTTTAAGTTTAATTAAAAATGTAGTTAAAAATTTCATTAAAAATTTAATTAAAAAATTAATTATAAATGCAATTAAAAATGTAATTAAAAATTTTATTAAAAATTTAATTAAAAATTTAATTCGATCAATTAAACTTTTCCTTGGAAATTTACTTGATTTAAGGTTTAATTAAAATTTTAATGTAGTTGATTTAATGTTTAATTAAAATTTCAATTGAGTCAAATTAATTTTTTAATTGAACCAATTGAATTCAATTTGATTTCTAAGCAAAGTTTAATGAACTCAATTAAATTTTTAATTGATTAATTTTATATTTTTTGAATTAAGGGTGCTCTTTTGGAGAAAAATTTATCTGTGTAAATTTTAGCTTCAGCATTGGCCTTAAAAGTGACTACAAGCACTAAACTGTATTTGTGTCACAATTTAAGTTAATTTTCTTAAGACAAGAAGGAGCACAAAATGCACTTTTCATTTTGATATTTTTGTGGCAATAAGGTAAAAGGGCTTAAGTCTAATTTAACAGTTTTTCAGAATACTACTTTTACATTTTGAGCGATTATTTTTTAAAACTATTGCTATTTCGGTAAAAGATGTAAATTCTATTACGGGACCAAATTAATTGAAGAGTCTTATATATAAATTTAAAATAATCACGAATAATTTCTGAGTCAGGCTTAAGTTCAGTATTATCAATTATAAAGTGAGTGGCTGCACAGAAAAATGCCGATATTTCTCCCAGCTAAAAAGTCTAGTTTAATTTTTCTTCTCTTCCTTAGAAAATCGCATTAATCAATAAAAATATTTCATTCAATAAGAATTGTCAACATTGAAATTAAGCCCTATTAAGAAATTATTCCTGATTAAAACTCATTCTAGTTCGATTAAATTTAAAATGTGTCACTTAAATTTAAAATATATTAGATCGAATGTCCAGTAAAGTAGTTTTCTTGTGCAACTTTCTTAAAAATCATATAAATAAACTGAAATTATGCAAAGGTGTGGTTTTAAATTGGAAAATTATGATGGTGCCGTTATACAAACTTTAGCTTAAGTCGACTTAAGCATTTTTGCATGAAATGTAAAAAAAAAATTTTTTTTTGCATATTTAAGAACACTTCCGAAAAACTTGTTTCTTATTTTTTGGACAAAGATCTAGCAAATAACATTTTCACTTCCTGCATCTCTATTCTGTGGGCGAAACTACGCCACATATCAATTAGCTCTTCCAACATTTAATACATTTGTATAACCAGCCCACTCTTGAAATCCATTAAAAGGCATTGCACTCAACAAATTGCTATTGTTGCAATCAAATGGAAAAATATACATACTCGTCTGTATGTATTAAATAGAAATGAAATAATTGAATGAAAAGCGTATGGACGTATGATTTGATTGCATGTATGGCTAAAAATAGACTTCATTCATTCATGCACATGTTACGAGTACTGTTGATGTTTTTTGTGGCAATAACAAAATTTTATAAATCATTTACTTGCTGCCTTATTACTTTGGCTTCTATTCATACAAAATAGTATCTAGTAAGTTATTGTTAGTTTTTGGTAGTAGATATATTTAAATATTTGTACATTTTATGGGTCAACGTATTTAAATGAGGTTAAATATGACAAAATAAACAAATTTCAAATGCAACAAATACTACAAGGACGCACATGCCACATATCAGGGTATGGCGTATGTGTTTATGTACAAAGAAGACGCACGAAAGCAAAATTATACAACGTATTTGAGCATAACAGTTTTATTTGGAAACAAATGAAAAAGAACGTAGTTTTTTTATTTCACTTTTTTCTTTTTGTTTGTTTTGTTTTGTTTATTTATGCACAACAAATCTTAAAAGTGTTGTAACGGAGAAAGAGCTGCATGTTTTTGTATTTTGTTAATAATGTTTGAAACACTTTTTGTTAAGTAATAATAATTTATTTATTTTTTTTTTAATAAGTAATTTGTAACAGAAAAGATTTAGTTCAAATATTTTTAATTTATTTAAGTTGAGAGTAGTAGTTTAAATAGTTTAAATAGTTAGTAGCAGTTGGAGAAGTGTCGATGTTTACACACGCGTTGCTTTGGTAAGACTGAACAAAGAAGTGTTTCCATGTCAAATCTTAAACAAATAAAATTTCATTCAGTTTTTCTTCCTCCTGCAAATATGTATATGGTTGTTGCTATTTCTTTGTTTTTGTTTTATAAAGACATTGTTATTGGAATGAATGTTATTTAGCCGCAGTTGTTTTGGTATTGTTGTTGTTATATGGTAATAGAAAAAGTACGTTTTACATTCTCAGCGACAAGTTCGTTGGTTTTAGCAACAACTTTGCAAATTTATTGTTTAGTTATTGCTTTTTTTTAAGAAAATAAATACACACAAGCACATTTACATTAATTCTCAATTTAATGTTAACGGCATTTTTACTGTGTAACAATCTCTTTCTCTCTCTCTCTCTCACTCTTTTGTTTCCAGTACCTCCCTTATTTCCTGTGTTAGTGCTTACAATTGCCATATGAAATTAAAATAAGCTCAAAATGTTTCGGCGATAAAAATCGCCAAAATTAACCTGTTAAGTATTAAAAATAGCCGGTCCTAATGCCGTTTGAATGTCGTTTTAAAACCACACATACATACAATTAAAATTTCCCATTGAAATGGTAATACGGTGGTAGGGTAACACGGTATATTTTCAATGCTAATTTGTCGGATTTGTGTGCTCGAAAATGCGAAATCACTGCGTATTTTAGGACTATTTTTAAAGAATTAATTTTCATGTCATTAAATTATAGTTTGAATTGGATTTAAACTGGTTTTTTCTGTTACTTTCTATCAATGTCTATATATGATAATTTGTAAAGATGACTGATGAGTATTAAAAAAATTAAATGTTTTGAATCAGTCGAAAAATTTTTTGACACCTATTGCCAAGATGAAAAAATTAAACAAAAGTATTTTTTTTCGCACTGATGGAATTAATACTTAAATCTAAAAAAAATTAAAAATATGTATGATTTCAGTTAACTTGTTGATTTGTACACCCAGAGAAAAAACAACTTAAACTCAATAAAAGCCATATTGAATCAAGAAAAAATAATTCACGAAAGTCTAGTTATGTTGAAATTTTTATTTCAATATGAAACAACATTAATTTAAAGTTGCCCTATTTTTGATAACTTCAATACGGAAACAATATATAGAAATAATATTTTCGGCATTGAATTGTTGTAGAACAATGTTGTCGTCTTATTGACATGATAATATATTTTATGAATATATTTTAATTGCAATTCAACGAATAATTTCAATTTCTTTAAAATTTCTGATTAAAATCCTCTATTTGGAATGAAAATAATTTTTTATTAGAATTCATTAATATTTTCTAGTTGAATCAAAGAAATTTTTTAGTCGCCTTGATTTCTATTTGTCCTTTTTTAAGTATTTTTTTTAACACAAATTTATAGGCATACCAATCTACTACAAACTCCTCTCTAGAGCATTAACTTTTCTTTAAAATTAAAAAAATGATGCAAGCTTAAAGCAAAAACCGATAAAGAGTTAATTTAAAGCAAGCAAATTTTTGTAATCTGGCAGCACGTATTTGTAGTATCCCTCTCTTGTTTGTGCGAGTACACATAGTGTAGAAATTTTGTTGTTGTTGTTGGTTTTAAAAGAAGGCTGGAAAAATCATGTTATTTTTTTCTTCTTAATAAAACATTTACTACACGTGATTTTTCATTTATTGTTTTGATTTTGTATTTCTTATGACACTAACAGCTTGGTTGCAAAATAGCACCAACTAATTTCGCTAAGACGAACAAACGAGATATTAAAAAAAATTTTTTTTTTTAAATGTCTACATCAGGTAAGATATTCGATTATAGAGTATTATATACATACATATGTATGTATGTAGTGCCCGTACGGAAGCCTTCGTGTGCGAGTCAAAATCGCACCTTACTGAATTTATTTTAAATAAATAACATATTTATTTCATGATCGATATTTCCCTGCAACTTTGTGTACCTTCGTCAAGAAATATTATTATAGTTTCAAAATTTATATTGAAAAACAAACATTAAAATACGAAAATTTGTTTTTTTTAATATAAATCATATATGTACCTTCGTTATCGTTGAACAGAATATTGACCACAAAGGATTTATTTAAATCATTAACAATTATTTAAAGAAAAAAACAATAAAAAGCAAAAACATAGAAAAATATCTATAACAAATCATACAAAGTAGTTAAAATACACTTATTCTATTAAGTTAATCAAAGTATTCACAAAAAATAAAAAATAAAATAAAACTATGAAAACATAGACCAGAAAGTCTGCGTTAACCTTGAAAATTTTTATATTTTATTATTTTTATTTTTCATTCAGTTCAAAATGTTTTCATATATGTATGTATATTTTATTTATATTTTATTCATACTCTAATGAAAAAAATCAATTCAATTCTCATTTCATTTTTGTGATAAAGGGATGTACATATGTATGTATGTACGTAAGTTCAACAAAATGTGAATAAATATATAAACCAAAAAGTCCGTATTACTCTTAAAACAAGCAAAAAATTAAATTATTAAGAAAAATTAAATTTAATAAATTAAATTTAAATTATTCGTGCTGTCGAGTTTTTATAACTTATTTAATAATGTAAGCTGAAAATCAATTTAAAAACAAAAACGTCGGAAAAAAACTGAAAAAACTTTGAGAAAAAAATATTAAATTAATTGATTTTATTTGCATTTTAAAAACTAAGAAAACTGAACATAAATATACTTTGTGAAAAAAAAACATAATACATATCACCGATGTCTTAAGTCTTCTCTCAGTCTATTTGTCATTGAATTTGCTAAATGTTCAATTTCTTAAGCTGTAATCGTTTTCATTATCACAAATACTTTGACTAGCAGAGCGACACGAATTCAATACAAGTCGAATCACAAACAGAGAATTATTTGGTTTGGTACGAACAAAATAGTTAAAAACTAACTAAAATTAATAGCTATAACTAGGCTTGTAGCAAACTTAAACGAATTGTATACCTAAAGTACAAACCAAAAAATTTTGTCGTAAACATGTGCAACTCGTAATAAAACTTTGCCGTAGATTTTAACTTGCTTTTATATTTTATAAGTACATATGTTTGTAAATAAAACTCATAATTCCAAATTAATTATCAAACACATAAAAGAGATGCATTAAATGCCAAGCCTCCTTATACAACATATACATACATACATACATTCTTGTTTACAAATTTAAATACATATTTACATGCATGCATAAATGTATGTATATGCATGTATGCATATACTTCCAGTGACCTTGTCTCTTTTGTATTTGTTTACATCATGTTATTCTCTTCTCGGCATGTTTCTTCTCACATAATTTTTGCACGCTTCTCTCATTTTTCCCACAAGTTTAACAACCACCCTGCTACAAATTCTTACACACTATGCAAATAATTTATGCATGCGTATATTTCTTTAGTTTTTGTTTGTTTGTTGGCAATTCGCACTAACCTCTTAAATCTAAAACATGCCACATTTCAAAAGAAAGTTAGCTGTGCCATTGTGTGTTGTAATAATGGCTCTTAATATGAGTGTTTTTATTTGTATGGTATTTGTGTATCAAATGTGATTGTTTTGTGTAGTGGTCGTTATCGGCATAAGGTTTTATAGAACATTAGGAGTTTGCGTAAAACGGAACTAAATTTAGATATGTACGAGTATGTATGTATATATGTACATACATACGTACACATATGTATGTATGAATATGTATGTTTGTGCATATGAATGTATGTATGTCTATATTGGTTTAACTTTTTCGTATAAAGCATACATATTTATCGTGCCATAACCGCCGAAAAATAATTTTCGAGCTTAATTTTTTTACGAAAACCGACTATTTACGATCGTAGGTAATAGCTTTTCGTCAAAATCCGTTTAAAAAATATGTCGCTAAAGCAATTTTGGCGATTATGGCTAGATATCGCACTTGTTTCTTTAAAGGAGGTCAACTAAAAATTTTGCATTTTTCACTTTTTGCAAGAAAATGATATACACATGGGTCATCATTTTCTCTACTCTTTCGCCAAAATATATACAGCTGTATCTCTCCTTACGATATAACAATGCATGAAAATAAAAATCGTTATTTGCCCGTACTGAAAATTTGTAAATTTTGAATTTTAGGAAACAGGGCGATATGTAACGCGTGTGTTTGTGTGTGTGTGTGCTTAAACACTATGTATTTGAAATAGGGTTGAGCGAAAATGTGATTTTTTACTAATGTTGACCCTTGAGAACGTGATTTCTAAATCGCTCTTCTTTTCACAATCACAGTTTAGCAGAATTTTGTTTGTAGCAGTTCTGTTATTTTGACAAAATCTAATAAGAAGAGCAGTTGTGAAGTTAAACAGTGACTGTGATCACGGTTTAACACATTTCAGCTCTTCTGCTTTAAAAGTATGTATTAGTATTGCTATTTTGATAAATGCTAATAAGAAGAGCGACAAGAACAAACAAATAGCATCAACCCCTTCCAAATATTGATAATTGTCGTATGAGAGTCAGAGAGACAGTAAAATTGCAAATAAAAAAATGTGAGAGCTATACATAGTTGCCAGAAAAGACGATTTGACACGATTAGACGATTTTTTGTCGACAAACGGTGAACGTATTTAAAAATAAATTCATGTGGTAGCTTTATTTACTGTAAAGTAAGCATGCAAGAGCATTCACAGTTTGTATGAAAGAACTACATTTGCAAAACCTGCTACTTGATAAATTCAGTCACAGTTGTGATTTGTGATTTTTCAATCGCTGTGAAAAAGTAACAGGTTTCGAAAAATAGCTCAGCACTAATTTGTAATGATAAGCACACAAAAATTAGGTATTTTCGGGGCGTATAATTAATATTGTATTAAAAATACTGCGTATACGTGGAGAATTCTTCGTATATGCAAAGTTTTTGTAGCTGTAAAGCGCATTATTCACGGTCAAAATGCATGACCTGCATTATAATAAGATTAGTGAAAATTCGTCTGTATTAGTGACACCGACGATGCTTGAAACAATATCTAACTTTTTTTATTTTTGCACATGCATGTATGCAACACAAACATAACAAGATCAGCTACTAAAAGCAGTAGGTTATACGAGGATATAGAACTGTCAAATTATATATGTAAAAAGATTTTGTATGTAGTTTGACAATTGAGTTGCACTTAGCTTGTAACAAGATTAACAAGATTATTAAATTATCGATGCAATGCATGCACATGTGTGATGAGTTCTTCATGCACACGTACACGATGATTGTGTCACAAGCATCACCGCGAATGCTGCGCTTAACGAATGTAGAAAATTTTCAAGACGGAATAATTTTTATCAACTTCTGAAATGCAGAATGAGTAAGAAAATAATGTGAATAAACCTGTGCAAAATAGGACAAACTATATTATTATATAATTTTTATCAATGCGACAAATTGTCACAAGCTATGAAAACCAGGCATTGTATAAAGTTTCCACTCGATTACTTGTTGTTCGTTGTTTTATTTTAATTTGTTCTTTTTTGGCCTTTTCTGAAATGAAATTTCTATAAATGTTTCTATAAATTTTTTGGCTCTTTCTGAAATGAAATTTCTATAAATGTCTTGCTTAAAAAGGACTTTAATATGTCCCAGTTTACACTATGCAAGTCTTATTGCTAAGCTGATTAGTTTGTTAGGGGAGAGAGACGAAGGGAAAAGAAACGCTGAGTTTACATCAGGCATTATTTGTGTGCCATGTAACCAAAAAAGCGTTGATACATGTAATTTTATGAAGCAATTTTTTTAAATGACATTTTTTAATGGGTATTTTTTTTTAAACTACTTTTTTGTAAAGTACTTTAAATTATTTCCTTTACTATTCAAATATTTTACTTAAGTTCTTTCACACTTAATGCCTGTTTTATAATTTATATTTTGGTTTCAGTTAACGCTATCCTAAATAAATCAAATTCAAAAAAAGGAAACTCTTAAATTTCATTGTGTTAGTGGTCAAACCCAATTATTAATCCTCTAAGATATTCCCACAAGATATGTAAATATAATAATTTTAATTAAACTTAATCATGCCTGTCAGATTTTTCGTCTACACGAGTTAGAGCTTTTTCTGCACCAATTTTATCAGTTCTTAAACACAACATGATACAAAGCAGTTTATTGCGTACACATTTATTTTGAAATATCAAAATGTATTTGTAAGTCTGGTTGTGTTTTATACTTTAGGGTTTTTTATTACTCTTTGTTTTATATGTAAAAAAAAAAATCTAACGCCTACTACAACACTGATAAGGCAACAAGACGAAATGTGAGCATTTGCTTTAATTTATTTGTCACAATTATGGTGAGAATTTTAACAAACATAAAGTAATAAAAAATATGCGTTATAAATCAAGGATATGAAAAGTCATTCCTCTAGATGTAAATTTATAAATAAAAAAAATTTCGTATTGGGTTTTTCTAGAATTTCTTACGCGATTGTAAAAACGAAATAAATTAAATACTTTCTTGCTTTTTGTCGTGTTGCTGCATAAATTATAACTTAAATACTTTAACAAAATATATTTAAGAAAAGGCATAATCAGCCTTACACTTCTGTGGCTCCAAAGAAAAATTGTCTTTTTGCCGCCATAAACTAGAAGAATAGGCAAGTGTTTAGCAATAGCCTTGCACTGTGAGACGGTAGTGGAAATGAAGCGGCAGACTAATAAAAATGAAATGCGATTTTTCGAGGGTAGGCTTTTGAAATAAACTTTTACGTTATACTTGTACACAACTTTAAAGTAAGTCTTGCAGAATATATAAAATTTATGAATACCAGCTGAAAGGCAAATTTTTGTACGACAAAATTTTAAATTCAACCAAATATTTTCATTAGTTAAGGCTAATGAACATTTGTAAAGCTTATACTGCGGCTGAAAAATCTCAGATGCACATTCATTTAGTGTGGCGGCGCTTACGTTTTAAAATTTTGCCACCGCGGGAGTTTAGTTGTTTTGATTGTATAAACAAAACAACAACACAGCTGTTTTTGCTTTTCAAACATTTGCACTTCACAGTGTGCAATAAATTTTAAAGGAAAAAGCGCTTAAGTCATATTTTATAGTTTTGTAGAAGAGCACTTTTTACCCGACTGCGCGACGCAAAGAAGGGTATTTATTGTCTATATCAGCCTATGTATATATGTATGTTTGTATGTACATGTTCCTTGATTCTTAAATCAATCGATTTGTCTTAATCGCGGGAGTGTCACTAAAGATAAAAAGATATGACAGTCAAAACTCAATATGGCGGCGAACAGATGCCATTTTTTAATACGAAAAATATCATTCGAATGGTATTTTAAAATCGTCTTTAGATTTCTCTCATGATTTTTCATTTCGAATGACCGTTTAGGATAATTAACGGTTCAAAGCTGGCCGCCGCAGTCGGGTTTTTTAATTTTTTTTTTAATTACTACTTGTCTGGGTAGATTTTCAGAAATTTATTTATTTTATAGTTAAATTTGAAATTTCAGAGTTCAATTTTATTTCTTTTAGAAAAAATTTCGTTCTCCAAACTATAAATTATAGATTCAACTGGAAATATACTTAAAGTATAAGGTATATTAAGCTTTTATTTCATATGAGATTGTAAGTCGAAAAAATATAAGCAGCAAATCTTTGCGCTATAACTTCTTAAATAATCGCAAAAAATAATTGAGATTTTGCCCAGAAGCTCTATTGAACATGAAGATTACAGAGGAGTCATTAACTAAAAATTAGCTTATCTCGACTTAAGCACTTTTTCCCTTTTGCCATAGATATATGATTTAGTATATCAAATTTCAATTTCATATTTAGATTTATTGTTGTATTATTGCAGAATGTAGCATACTCGTATGTACATATGTGGACTTAAACCAACAGTTTGCCACCAAGAGTGGGTTGCGGCTATTGACAGATAAACGAAAGGAATGTTATTCATATTATTCGGCAAATACGAGTATTTATTCATAATCAATGTGACAATAGGATAATAATTTTCCGAGGCTTTTGACGACTTTCGATCCTCGAGTTGCGAATCTCAACTTCAAACTTTTCTTTAATTAAATGGAAAATTCAATATTTATTATTATTTTTATTAAAAACTTAAAATGGCTTGAACAAATGTGGAACTTTTGATCACCCCACAAAGTTCTATAACCGACTAACATAAAATTGTAAGTTAATTGTATTAGTCAACTTTTTGCAACAAATTATCAATCCAGTCCCACTGTACGGTAACATAAGTAAAAAAAAATTGCTGCTGTTACTAAAACAGTAAAAATCATTAAAGGCACGTGACTTAATTTTCTTTGAGACAGTTTAGTTTTTATTTCTTAACTATCGTGTAACTTTTTATTTTCTCATCAGAGATATAAATAAGACTTGCTACTGACAACAAGCCACAACTATTGACTTATTGAGGGGTGCGTAGGAGGAACTGTTAAAAAAAATCAAAAAATTGTTCAGATTTTCCACAACTTACATAATAACTTCTTAGAAATTAGAGCGATACTTTCGGATTTGCTATCTATTTAAAGCCGGTTTTCTGGTATTATTGCTGTCAGTGCTTTATTATTCTAATATTTCTTCAGTGCTTAAAATGGCGTCGGCAATATGTCTATATGTTGAATAATTTAGTAAAGCCGTTTTCCATGCACCATCACACATTTATTTACGCTCAATCAAAAAAATAAAATTCCAGTCGTTAAGCAGATCTGGGCTGAAGAACAGCTCTAGCATCATCGTAATTATTTCTTAAAGGGCCACTCGGACTATTATACATGTATAAAGACTTTCATCACACTTTACGAGAAAAAAATCTAAAGACATTTGTTTCGACTGTCAAAAAATCTAACGTAAAGTTATATTTTGAGTTCACACCATCACACCTCATATTGCATTAGAAAAACAAGTAGAAAGCAAACAGCTGTTGAGGATTAACGTGCCTATATTAATTGTTTACTTCCGGCGGCAGAGCAGTTTCAAGCAAGCTGTGGTCGTGCCGGCCTTTGAAAATAGACGGCGGTTAAAGTACTTGATATAAATAAGATAAAGAAAATGAAAATACGACAGTTTTGTTAACTTTCAGGCATGCCTTAAACGAAAAATTATTCAATACGATAAGCATATTCAATATTTATATCGGGTTTAAGACAAAGACATATACCATAAACGACGGCACGACATCGGCTTCGAAACAGGCGGCTTGTTAGTTGGATTTTGCAATAATGCAACTCTGATTAGATGAAAAGTATTATCGCTTAGAAAATGTTCAAAAAATAGTCAAGTATTATGGGATGTCAGATTTTTATCGTATTATTTACCATTCGTTATGACATTTTGCATTCACAATATCGCACTTGCACAAAGTATATTAGTCTGAGTGGCCCTTAAAGCCACGTTCAGACCTTTATACAAGTATTAATACTTCCATCACATTTTACGATACAGAAATATAAATACATTCGTTGCGACTGTCGAAAAATCTAACGTTAAATAACATATTGTGTTCAGACCATCACACTTCAAATAAAATGTGTAATACAAGCAGAAAACAAAAGTGCGTTTCATTGACTAGCGGCGGCAAAGCGGTTTCATGTAGGCGGGGACGTGCCGGCACTTGAAAAAATTCAGCAGTTAAAAATATTCTACGTAAATAAGAGAAAAAATTTAAGAAAAGATATTACAAAAACGTTAAAAAATTACGTCAACGAAATATACTTCCATACGATTCACTTATTCAAAATTTTGTGCCGATATACATATGACAAAACATTGCATCAATGACGACACGCTATCGGCGGCGAAACAGCCGACTTAGAAATTTGGTTTGTGTGAAAATGCAACCCTGATCTAATGAAAAGTATTATCGTTTAGAAAATTTTCTAAAAACGAAAAAGTCTTATGGGATGTCAAAATTTTTATCGTATTATTTGCCACTTTGATGACATTTTGCGTTCAGACTATCACACTTGCACGTATTATTTGAATTTTTGACAAGTATAAATACAAAGTAGTAAAGTAATAGTCTGAACGCGGCTTATGTGCGATCAGGCTTGTGTGTGTTGTTTGGCCTTCGAGAGTTTTACGTCTCACTCGCACGGGATGACTGATTTGCCACGGATAACCGTATAGTCTTCAGGTTTTTTTTTTGTGAAATTTAGTTGATAACCACGTTGATATTTCTTATGTGAAGGCATAGGTCGTGTATAGTCAGTTACAAAAACTTCTTTAAAATACTTTTAAGAACATCTTGGCTATACGAGTATGGTCTAGTTACTCCGCCCATATCTGTGCAACGATACTTTAAAAATTTATTTTGTAATTTACAAATTTATTTTGTAAAGTACTTATCAAATAAATAAATATTTATAAATTTCCAATTGCAAATGCTCAAGAGAAAATTAAAATTTTCAACTTTCACTTTTTGAAAGAAAAAAATCACACTTCAATCACTAACACTTCGACGACATAAATGAAAAAGAAAATGCAAGTAGGCTACTCTGTGTATATATAAACAGCTGTGAATGTTTACAAAATGGCTTATTTTCACAAAAGAGGTCTCCACACCAAGTTTTAGGATGCTTGCTTATTTGGAAATAATTTTTACCGCAAGTTCGGCTTTTGTACACATAGTTCTGTGATGTGACTTGCGCTCCATACAAACTGTGAAGCTATGAAGAAATACCCATAGTCTGTAGCAGGAATCGAACCTGCGACTTTATAACTACTAGACTAGAATACTGCCTGCTGGTCAAGAGGGCACATGTATGTATGTTGTTTGTATATAGAAACTCAATTCAATTTTAGTTTGAAAGTTAGTTTTATTTGCTGTTTGCTAATATAATTCCCATTCGCTTTACACGCAGTTTGTACCCTCCTAATGCCAACAAAAAACCACAACGTATGCTTAAACAAGTTTAGGTGGACATACACACACATATCCATACCTTTGCATAATAACATAAAAAATAGTACGGTACGTAATATAAGAAAAATTTTATCAATAAATTTGTTATGTTATATCACGAGTACGTGAGAGCTCGTGCGCTATTTCCTAAAAATTTTCACGTACAAATCACATACGCAGCATCTGCTTTAAATCTCTCCCATACAATCAATTATGATCACACGTCATGACAGAGTATGTATGTATATGCGTATTTTCTACGCATCAGCGGGCAAATTACGACACTCGTTATCGAACGAAATTACGAAATATTTGAATAGAGTTTATATGGAATGCCGTAATTTGCCCCCAGGTTTTTTAACTTTTGTCTTACGCATTCCTTTCAATGAAAGAAATGTGTTCACAAGAAGAAAATTTCTCAAAAGAAGCGGATGTAAAATAATATAAAATTGACAAATTAATAATGGTTTGGGAAAGCTGACAACAACTTATACAAGTTTCCTTTAATCGATTACAGAAACGTCAAGATTTTCATCGTCAACATCATGGTAGAATGTTCAATTAAACAATTTTTTTATACCAGCTGCCACCAGAACTGCAACAAAATTACAACACCAAAAAAAAACACAAGCATTTTGTTGGTAGAAACCATGATACAATTATACAAGGTACTTGCACAAGCCCAGCCTGTTAATGTATACAATGCAGAAACTTGTCAAACTTTGTTTACAAGCCGCAAAAATGTTAGTGTATGTGTGTGAATAAAATGATTACAGTGTTGCCAATGAATTTCCATGTGGCTGTGTCTCCAATTACACATTGAAGAAAATTACACTACACATCCTTTGTGTAGGTTAAAATTAAAACAAAATTAAACAAAAATAGAAGTCAAAGTAGAATTACACACAGATTATACACGAATCTAATTATAGGCCTACACATGTCAGTATAAATTACACACTCTCTATATATTACACACATATTGGCAACACTGAATGACTATAATCATTCATGAATGCTGCGTCTGCAATTGTACTTTAGTTACCCTGTAATTGTTATTTTTAACAACAAAAGACATCTGTTTTTGACTAAATTCTGTTTGTTTCTACCAACAAAATGCGTGTGTTTCTTGGTGTTGCAATTTTGTTGTAGTCGTGCAAGTACCTTGTATAATTGTATCATGGTAGAAACAAACAGAAATGTCAAAAAGAGATGTCTTTTGTTCTTAAAAATAACAATTACAGGGCTATTAAACTACAATTGCAGATGCGGCCTTCATGCATGATTATAATCATTCAGTGTTGCCAATTGTATGCAATTCTATTCTCATGTTTAAACCATGTAATTAGATTCGTGTATAATCTATGTGTAGTTCTACTTTGGGTTGTAGTTTTAACCCCCCAGCCCACGTGCAGACCAATCCACTGAACCGATTTTTGATTTCTGTTTGAAAGGTGACCTGATCGAGAGTGTTCTTAGCTATATATGTCTGAAGATATCACATCTTTTCTAGATATATGTATTCTGTTGAAAACGGGTAGACTGATTTTAATTTGGTTTTTTCGTTTGAAAGGTAACTTAATCTAATATACTCTCGCCTATACTTGAAGGAAATTGGTTTAGCCATTTGGTCTGGTCTTAAAATTTTTAATTTTTGTTGTTCTTTTTTAATTTTAACCTACACAAAAGATGTGTAGTGTAATTTTTCGCAATGTGTAACTTCCGAATTCCTCATTGGCAACACCGAAATCATTTTAAACATTTTTGTGGCTTGTAAACAAAATTTGAGAAATCTTTCTATTGTATACATGAATGGGCTGAGCTTGTGGTGGTACCTGGTATAATTCTACCATGGTCAACGTCGTACCCAAACAAGATGGCAAACACTAGCAAATTGACGGCGTTATCCAGCCGTCGTTATTGCTTGTATTAAAACACATAAAAATTAACGTGTGGTCGGCGAATTGAAGTGCTAAAACATCGCATAAAAAGCAGCAACACTAACAACACAATATTTTTTTTACTCGCGTTGAAATCTAGTGAAATTAATCAAGCTGAAATTAAGTACTTTAATACTTATGTAAAAATGCAAATATATTTTAGTAATGAAATTAGGGCAACAGCTTTAAATTTTCCTTTTGTATAAAAAAACTTTGTAAAAACATGCCATTATTTTTCGGTGTTTGCAATCGCTAAAGCACACTTTCGATTTTAAATAGTTTACGTTATCGAGTGAGCACTGTATTAAAAATGCTTCATACTAAAAGTGGTATATTGTTCCCTGACATATGTACATATAATCTGTTGATTTTTAATTACAAAAATTAGCAAACATTTTTATAGAAAAGATAACACCATAACCGATTAGGGATCATAAAGATAAAGAAAATGTTATCACGAAAATTCTCAGGTGATGATTGAGGTGTTCAACAAAGTGTTGTTATTTAGAAAATAACTCACAGAATCGCAATCGTATTGAGAAAGAATAATTTTTACTTAAAAAAAATCTAGTTCAAATTTTAGATATGAAGTGAGAAACTCACCACACTTGAAATACATACTTAAGCCAATGTCCATAATCATAATATATAGATTAATAATTTACGGAATGAAATAGGAAAGACTGATAAGTAAATAATTTTGGATGCCCAGAATTTGAATTGACGGATTAGTAATTGTAGCACAGCAAACTACATGTTGTTTTTTGTGTAGGGAAGAGGTCAGCTGATACTGAATACCTCTTGGCCTGTATGTAATTAATTAATACTTTCATATAGTATTAAATTTAAGAATTTACTCTGCTGGAAACTTGATCAAGAGTCTACTTGTGGAAACCCTACATACATATGTCTCTAGAAAATCAATCGTTAAGCAATGGGTTTTTTTATACGAGTATAAAACCTGACAACTTAAAAGTCCATACGCAACGTTAAAGCAACAAACTTTAAAGCAATAGTAAACAAAAAGAGCCGAAATTACTTGATTTCGCGCTAGCATGGACGAGATATGAGATTGTTTTTTAGTTTCAGTGTTTTTGGAGGTGTGGTGAGTATTTATCGAAATTCACCACACCTTGGAAAACCTACTACACAGTGGGCTAGATATTTTTCTGTAGCATTTTAGTCACAATATATGAGAATATATGCAGATACATTTATTTCTAGGAGAAATTAGACAGAAATCTTATAAGAAACTTTTTTTTAAAGAAATAGTAAATTATCGTACATGTACATGTATGCACATATTGATTGCAAGGTGTGTTCTATAACTTTAGTTAAGTATTTGTACTTAATATAATCCAACAGTTGCACGAAATTCAATAGTTATACAAAATAATGTATGTACAATAAAATTAGCTCCGTGTTTGCAAACAAATAGTGGCAACGTAGAGTTTATTAAAAAACTTTCGTATGTCAGGAGTTTTCTTTTCAACTGTAGCTCTGAGAGTTGTAGTCCTTAGCAGCAGGGTTCCCAGATTTCATTCGACTGGCATCCCCAATTTTAAAATTTTCATCCGCAAAATTCCCCAAAAAGTAGTTTGTACTAATTTTACCATTTCTGGACATGGATCAAAAGTGTCACAGCAAATTCCATTATTTTTAAAATATATATTAATTCGTAACAGAGACTTTAGAAATTCGTACAGTATTTTGTTTCTAATTTGACTTCCTTGCCGAAAAAACTCGTTCAATGCAAGCTTTGCTCGTTGATAACAAAGTAAATTTAATAAATACAGTTCTTTAAGCGGGCGTGATCCAGCGGTATCTTGATATGAATAAACTTCTGTCCAAAACATGTTTAAGTTGTTTGTTATTTGTATATCACATAAATGTTTCCACCTTGTTTGTCGCTGGTTGTAGTATTTTTATGATTGAGCAAATTGTTTATGTTTTGATCGTTTTGAGATTTGGTGGAAAACGTTTTAAAATTTGCTGCAATAAGCTTTTTAGTTATAAAAAACAAGTCATCTTTACTTTTAGTTCCTCGTCAAGATCGTAACCCAAATCCACTGAATCTAAGGGTAAATACGATTAATTAAGCTCCAGTGATTATTAAGTACAGGTACCAGCATTAGATGCAACTCTGCGCTTTTGAGAACGTAAGTGTCAAAAAATTCTAAGCAATTCAATATCCCCAATGCGAGGACCTGTTTGTCTTGTACTAAACCTTATTTAAATCGTGCCAACAAAAAATGTTAAAGACGAGTTCATTGTTACCAATTATCATTTTAAATCATTTATGAACTATTGAAATTGCAATATTCCGAGAAATAAATAAAAAAATATTAAGTAAAATACAAATCCCCAAAAAATCTCATAAAGTCCCCAGAACATAAAGGTTATCCCCAATTAATTCCCCAATCCCCAAACCAAAATTCTTATCACCATTTCGAAAATTCCCGATTTGGGGATAAATCCTCTAATCTGACAACACTGCTTAGCAGCAGCAAGTCTATACAGCAATTCACCACACCACTTTAAAACAACTTTAATTAATAATTTGTTTTAACACTTGTTAACGCACTGAATAATAACTTTTACTCTATTTTGAATTTCAAGCATATTCACCACTGTGGTGAAATTATATAGAAATTCACCACACCTCTTGAACATAACTAAATGATTCGATTTTCTTGTAAATATTGTTTAATAACGAGAAAGAAATCGTTTTAGCCAATAATTGTGAAACTGAAAGACAAACGACAACAAAATGTGTACTTATTTTCTTTTTTTTATATACATACATACATACTCGTATACGAGTATGTATGTAACTAAGTTATAACACAAATATTATTCAACAACAAAAATCCTTTCAGCAAACAACAAGCAAACTTTTTACTTTAAGCGATAACAATATATTCAAACACACAAAATATGTTTAACTTTTTTGTAAACAATAACAAAAGGAATAGGTATGTATATATACTTATGTCTAATATGCACTTACAAATGTCATCATTGCTCATATTTGCAAAATGGTATAACAATTTGGCAAACAAACAGCTGATTAACAATCAAGTTCTTATCAAACTTAAATGCTTGCGTCTACCACTGCAGTTAGTTGCTAAGAATTTGCTGGCCAAAGCTAATGAGTTTTCAAATTTTTAACCATATGAATGAATCACACTATTATTATTGATAAATTTTGTATTAATATGGTCACAATTCAGAAATTATATGTACTTCTTTAAGAATACATTTGTATGTAAATATATTTTAAAATATTTTAATGATATATTCCGCTGGGAAAACTTTTCGTCGCCACTTATTTAGACCGGTTGCCGAAAAGATTTTTGAAGGCTCAAATTTTGCCACACAACCCAAGATTTTTGGTTTGTATTATTTCACTTATCTTTCACTAAATATAATCTTTTGCGATATGAGATTATTTTCAACTGAATTTTTTGTTATAAGTTTATCATTCTCTTATTGTTTTTTTTTAGATCATTGAAAGATAAACTTATTTACTTCAAAATAAGAACAACTGATAAATTTTAAAACGGCTACTAGAACTCATAAACATTTTTCTGTTTATAGCTGCTTCATTTTTCAACTTATTCCATATAGTTATTGTCAGCAAATTAAACTGTTCTAGTTGTTAGCTAATTGCTCAGGCCGTTAACTCTCTCTGTACATTACTGTTTAATAAAAAAATAATAATGGCTCGTATAAAAACTAGTTGGCAGGGCCATAACACGCGCCTCACTCAAATTTGATTAGAACAATTTGTTATTTGTTTCTTGTTTTTGTTTTTTATGAATGAAAAATTCTTATCACTTATTATGAGAGTCACACAATAATTTCCTTATCTGAGATTTGGCAAATCTTTATATTTATCTTTGCCATTATTTTGTTAATTGATATTCAAATTTTAAAAAATTCACATTCAGTGAAATAAATTGGATACATCAAGAAATCTTTTCTTTTTAGGGAAATTTTTTCCACAATCGCATTCATGTTAAATAAAAACAAGTAATTTATATATTTTTTTGCTCATGAGAGCAGATAAGATAAAAATATATGGTTACGAGGGTGGGGACGGAACTACTGACAATTTTTTTCTTTAAATTTTCCACAAAGAGGGTCTGAAAAATCGGCCCCTTAGTACCAAATTATTCCAAGCACGAGAGCCCAAATACTCGTCACGTCTATATTGATTTCGCTTCGCCTTAAAAAACTCACCAGTATTTCGTTACATTTTTTATATTTGTTGATGGTGTTTTATAATCAAATATTTTACTTTTCTTACCTTAAAATCTAACTTTACGCTTTACATGTACCTTCAAATATGATTTTTAAAAGCAGACTACATCTTCCATATCTAAAACTTTATGACTCAACATCGTGAAACTATTTTTATTTAAAAGATTTTAGGAAATTTTTTGTGGCGAACATTTGTTAAAGAAGGAAATGTGTAGAACGTCAAATATTTTGGCAATAAGAGCTTCAAATTAAAAATAATTTCGCTCACAATATTTTACAAATAAAAATAATAATTGATTCGGACATTCACAAAATTTAATGAAGTAATGAACGCAGACAATAGAATTTTATAAAAATTTGCATTCATTACGGCAACATTGATCGTAGAGTTACTTTAAATCTGTTTTGCTGCAGCATATATAATTTTTTTATTAAGAATGAATTTTAGAGTTTGAAACAAGATATTGTACCAAAGTTATTGAGTTGAAATAAATTTAATAATACATTTAATTAATTGGTTTTATAGAGATTTAAAGGGGTGATAAAGGGCTAATATGCAGAGTATCTTTAGAAACTCACCACACATACTTATTATTTAAAATAGTGAAAGTTAATAAAAATAAGTACTTTTTTTACGAAGTGCGAGATTTTTATCAAACGCGAAAGCCTTTCCAAAATTGAAAATTTCGCATTAGTCTTTTTACAATTATTTAAACGTTACATATTTATTAAGCTTTAATAATGTATTATTTTGAGCTCATATTTTGATTGCTTGAATTTTTAAGGTGTGGTGAGTTTATATCAAAACTCACCACACCTTCAAAAATTTATCTAACAAAGAAAAGTTTCTATTTTTTCATTATTATTGCTATTATTTGTTGAAATATATACAAATATTTAGTTTTTTACTAAAAAAAACCATGACAGATTTGTGTCATACATACATACATACATACATATATAGAACACATACAACTCGTATGGCATTCAAGTTATGCACAATTTCATACACACCCTCACGGTAAAACTAAACTCTTTTAGTGAAAATGTAATCAAGCATATTCTGCATAAATGTACACATTTCAGTAAATGCACGCATTTCGGCTTTACTTTCCATTTTCTATTACTAATTTAGTTTTAAAAAAAACATGCGATTTTAGGAAGATAAGATATTAAACAAAACTAGGTTGTACAACATGCCAACACACGTTCAAAAATTAAAACTTTTTGATCTTTCACATAATCACACAAAGCTTGATGCTTGACGCCTCTGCAAATAACACAATCACACTTATTCCAGTTGTCGCATCGACGTCACCTTAACACAATATCAAAAAATTGGGGCTTGTTTACTCGCTCTCGGGAAAAATTTTGTGCTACTGACTATCTATTTCCATTCCCTAAAAGTCTAGAAAATAGCATAAGTCTTCCTGTTGCAAGGTCAGTTGTTTTCGACAACGTGTACACAAGCCAAAATTTTTTTGATATTGTGTTAATGTGACGTCGATGTCGACAACTGGAATAATGGTTGTAACATGTTTACTTTATATAAAATATATATATGTATGTATATAAAGGGTCCGCCATCTAACGTGTCTTTTTCAACTTGTGCTTATTTCGTGAATGGTAACACTTAGCTCATGTCTGATTTGACAGATAATCAGTTTTATCCTTCCGGGAAATATTGCCTGCGATCGACTTACAGAAGATGCCGATTTTGCCAAAAAAAAAATCATCTTTTCAGATGAAGCTCATTTTGATCTTGGCGGGTATGTAAACAAGCAAAATTGTCGCATTTGGGGCACAGAAAACCCTCACGCATACATTGAAAAGCCGACGAACCCACTGTTTGGTGCGGATTTTGGTCCAGAGGCATAATTGGGCCAATGAGCAAGGAGTGGCCGTTACAGTCAATGGCGATCGTTATCGGGCCATGTTGAACGAATTTTTGTTCACAAAAATTGAAGAGGAGGATATTGGCAAAATTTGGTTTCAACAGGACGGCGCTTTGTGCCACACAGCCGAAGCTACACTCGATGTTTTGCGCCCTGTTTTCAAAAACAAAAGTTGTCTGGCGGACCCTTTAGTTAGAGTAAAACACCGCTTCCTTAAAAAGCATCCGTTACACATTTGATATATTAAGCAGGTGATTTTTTTGCTTATTATCAACAGAAACTCTATGAATTGAAACTCTATGAACTCTATGAATTGAAACTCTATGAACTCTATGAGTGTAGTCATGATTTTATCTTTCTCCAAAACAAAAATTTTTCGTCAGCATGTAAACAAAAAATAGATTATAAAATTCAGTGGCAATTTTTTGTTAGTTAATTATCTTGAAAAAAATTCCGTACTTCAAATTTTTATTTATTTTTTCCACAAATCATAGATATCACTTTCAGTTTATCAAAAAGAACATACATACATTAGTTCTTCGTATTAAAGGTTCTGTTATCTTTAGTCCCCGTTCACACTACGCAAGTCTTATTGCTTAGCTGCAGTGTTGCCATTTTAGCATTTTCACTGCCAGATCTGGCATTTTCATTAGTTAAAAAGCATTCAATTTTAGATGCTCTCTGGCAGAATTTGTTGAAAATAAAAAATTGTAATGTATGTACATGTATTGCAGGCTAAAGGTTCCCTGATGATCTGCGCTAGCAACAGTAAAATGCGCATAGGATCCAGCTCACCCCTCAATAATCAATTTCAATGTATTTATAATTAAAGAATTATTTTACTGAATAATTAAAATACTATTTTCGAATTATAGTGCGTAAAAAATTTTAAAACTTAATTGTAACATTTCCAACAAACACCAACTCTAAAAATACCTGCAAATACTAATAAGTTTGTATAAACATGAAATTCAAAGCCAAATATGTGCTCAAAAATAAGACTTGCATTGTGTGAACGCCGATGAAAGTTCAGAGAAGAAAATGGGATAAGCTTAGCAATAAGACTTATGTAGTGTAACCTGGCACTTAGCACACAAAAATATATTTCATTTATTATACTTTTTTTCTTGCAAAAATATTGTCTGAACAAATATTTATTTACCTTTGTGTCCTCTTTAAATTGGAAATGATAACAAACTCAACACAATGCAAGAAGGTTGCGCAGTTATTTATTAATTGTTGGTTTGGTTAAAGTATTAAATTAAAAGTACAAATTAGTACATACGACCGCGTATGTACGTATGTATGTATATATGTACATGTAGGTGTGTATGTATGTATATACATCAGTGTATAAATATTTTAAGTGCTTAAAAATGTCAGAAGAAAAAGAAACGAAATAAATTGGAATAAATTATTATCATCATTAATCATTTGCATTGTTAAAATTGTTTTCTGTTTTAACTTTACGCCATTTAATGAGACAAGGCGGGTGTTTTTGTAAGCAATCTATAACTTTTTAATGATTTAAAAAAATTAAATGCATTTAAGTGAAAGTTTTACAAACATTTTCATCAAATAATAAATTAACAATAATTTCTTTCGTATTTTTTCAATTATTTTTATAGAATGAAATACATATTTGTTATTAAATAATGTGATTTTGTAAAGAAGGCAAGGGCAAATCTAAAGAGTACGCCATCTAACGTTTTTTTTTTCAACTAGTGCTTATTTCGTGAATGGTAACACTTAGCTCATGTCTGATTTGACAGATAATTAGTTTTATCCTTCCGCTGAACGAATATGGTTGTGTATACGCTTGAACAACGCTGGGATATATCGACTTACAGAATATGCCGATTTTGCCAAAAAAGAATCATCTTTTCAGATGAAGCTCATTTTGATCATGGCGGGTATGTAAACAAGCAAAATTGTCGGATTTGGGGCACAGAAAACCCGCACGCATACAAAACGAGTCACTGTTTGGTGCGGATTTTGGTCCAGAGGTATAATTGGGCCATTTTTTTCGAAAATGAGCAAGGAGTGGCAGTTAGAGTCAATGGCGAAGTTGAACGAATTTTTGTTCACAAAAATTGAAGAGGAGCATATTGGCAACATTTGGTTTCAACAGGACGGCGCTACGTGCCACACAGCCGAAGCTACACTCAATGTTTTGCGCCCTGTTTTTGAAAATTGCATTATCAGCCGCAGAGCTGATGTCGTTTGGCCACCTCGGAGCTGCGATTTGACACCGTTGGACTATTATTTGTGGGGTGCCGTCAAAGATATAAGTGTTACGCCGACAAGCCAGAGACAATTGACGCTTTAAAGGACAATATTCGTGAAGCCATTGGTGAAATACAGCTGCACACAATCGATAATGTGCTTAAAAATTGGACCGATCGTGTAGGCTACTGCATGGCCAGCCGAGGCAGCCATTTGAATGAAATTATTTATCATTATTAAGCGGAAGGATTGTACTTTCAAATAAAAAAAGAAATTTGAGAAAATATTCAGTAGTTTTTTTATGGCATTTTCAAAAAAAAAAAGTGTTCTGGCGGACCCTTTATAAAACTAAATTAAATCGCCAAAAACGAAAAATAAGCGCCAAAGCAAAAAAACCACCAAAAACCAAAAAAAAATCCCAAAAACGAAGAAAAGAGCCAAAACTAAGAAAAAGCGCCAAAACTAAAAAATCGCCAAAAACCGGAAAAAATGTAGATATGTAGATATTCGATTATATAGGCTAAAGTACGTATAGTATTACATATGTATGTATGTAGTGTCCGTACGGGAACCTTCGTGTGGCGAGTCAAATTCGCACTTTACTGATTTTATTACTTATGTATTTTCGAAAAATGTTGACATTGCAATTTTTTGTCCAAACATTATCAGCTTTATTTATAAAAATTTTTTCTAAAAATTTGTTTGAAAAACTCTTTAAAAAGCCTTAATAATTTTTATTAATAAGGATGTATAAATTTAAGCTTGCAATCGAACTTAGACTGCTTCAAATAAAGCCCAAATGTAAACTTTCAGCCGCTAGAATCTAATTATTTTTTTTTGTGTTATTTATACATTGAAATTTGTGCTGCAATCAACTCGGTACTAAATATAAACTCTCTCTGTAATTAGCTTTAGCAGAAATTTAAATTATTTTTAAAACAAGTTATTTTACGTAAGTATTTAAAATGAGAATAAATATCTAATATGAAACACTCACTAAATTACACCCAAAATTTAAAATAAATAACAACTTCCTTTGCTAACGATTAAGTGCAAAATTGTGTTATGTCAATAAGAAATTTTAAATAAAAAATTACTACAACAAAACATTCAAAAAAGAAATTCATTATTTATATGTATAGGGTGTTTTTGTAGAGGTATAGAACTTCGAATTGAAATAAAACACAAGCAAATCGTTTTAATGTCCATCAATTTGGCTTTATTGGAAGGATAATTTTATGCCATTAACGTTTAAATATGATTTCGGGCATGTGGCCGCCGCGGCTGGCTCGAATAAAGCCAATTCTACAGGTCCAATTTTCAACCACTTTTTCGAGCATATGGGGCCGTATGTTGGCAATAACGCCACGAATGTTGGCTTCCAAGTCCCCTAACGTTTCTGGTTTGTTGGCGTAGACGAGCGACTTCAGCGGATGCGTATTATCACATAGAGTAAACGTAGTGCGAAAACGATCCATGGTTAACCGAATTAATTGCTCTGTCGACCATAAAATGGACGGAGCTTGCGGTAAACTTCGCGAACTGAACCATTATTTTCGAAATAAATTTCCACGATTTGCAAGCGCTGTTCTTTTGTCAACCTGTTCATGATGAAATGGCAAACCAAACTAAATATTAATCACTTGACAGCTGACAAAATGGCCGCCAGTTAAAAAAGTGATGCCAACTTAAAGTTCTATACCTCAATAAAAAACACCCTTTATATATATATATTTTTTTAATATTTCTAAGCAACCAGTAGGTATAAGAAATTTTTATTTCTTTTTCGTTTAAATGTGAGTGTGCATCAAAATTTGGCGACACATCCAAAAAAAAACAGATACTTTCTTGAAATGCATTTTTAAGCAAGCACACAAGCACTTGCAAAAAAAAGATAAATTAATTAAAAAACGTTCCGCCATTCAAAAAAAAAAATAACACTGCGTTGCGTTATTGCATTCAAGCATTTTTTTCGTTCGCTCATACAGAAGGTAAGAAAATTTCAATTCCTTAAGTACTGAAATTGCAAAAATTCACTGTGACTGCTGATGTTTTTAGCTTTTGGGCTAAATTTAGATTTATTTGACACATTGCAACATGTGAAGAAATAGGAACACAAATAAAATCATATGCATGCAATTAATCAGGCAGTCAGCCAGAAAGTTTCTGAAGAAGAAAACAAATAGGCTGGGTCAGGCACAGCCAACGAAGAAGAAAATTTTCTTAAACATACTCGCAAGTTATAAATTTATTATTAGCAACATGCAAAATATTTTACGGCAATCCATAAAAAAAGAAGATGTTCGAAAGATATTTACTAAAACAATAATAATTATTTAAAAAATATATTTTTTGGGGGCATCAAAAGGTACCAGCAAAGTATTAAAGCAAAATGTGCATTCTACTTGCTTTAAAGTGCTTTTCTTTATTTTTTATGTACATAACTCAGAATCTTAGGTGCCGTGATTTAAATATTAGTCACCTGCAGCTAACAAATGCAAAATTTGTACAATTACGAGTACCATGTGAAAATTGTAAGTTAAATAAAATAAAATAAGCGTAATGCGCGGTGCTGTTTGATGTCGCTGCCAAGCAGGTTAACAACTTATTAATTTATTTCTGCCTTACGTTGCCAACCTTTTGGCATCGACTTTAAACAGCTCAGCAGCTAAAGCATGTAACAATGTTTTATTTAATTTCCAATTCTCACATTATAATTATACACATGTCGCACCCTAAATACAAAAGGGGCACAACTCAAAATACTAAAATTTTCAGGAGAGACAAAAAACTGTTCATGTAAAAATGATTATAATATTTAAAGAAAATATTGTTCCATTATGAAAAAATTCAATATTGAAGAAGGTTCTGCTATACTTTTTTCAATCTTATATTATGTTTGCGAAAATAAAGTAAAATTTTGATTTATGACTCTTTAACTGAAATTTTTTTCGGCACATAAATAAATAATACTATTAATTGAACTTACTTTTTCCAACTAAAGAAGCACAATGCAAAATAATATACCACGAAATTGATCACTTTTTACAGTAATAGAGACAGAACTCAAAATAAAGCTCTTTATGTGTAATAAAAGTAATCAGTTGTTCTTGAGCACATTAGCACAACTAAAAATAATTCTCTTTAGTTCATCGTGCAGAAGCAACACACTTAACATAAAAATAGACTCAACTGTATTTTTCCAGTTAAAGAAGATAGTGATGTGAAAGAAATTTTTGCAGTAGTTAGAGATGTGTATTCTGAATTAATTTATGGAAAAAAGTCAGTTTTGGAAAATTTTGAGTTGTGCCCCTTTTGTATTTAGGGTGCGATATGTATGTATAAATAAATTTGCAAGAAAATGATGGATGTTCATATGTACGCTTGCATGTTTGACTGCCGATTTGTCTGTAATCTGGTTATTTTAATCTTTTTGTTTCCTTTATTATTTTATTAACCGACTTCAAAATTTAAAAAAAATCAAAAAAGCCGACTGCGACCAACCTTGAACCTTTTAATATCCTAAACGGTCCTTCGAAATGAAAAAACATAAGAGAAACATATAGATGATTTTAAACTACCTGTCGAATGATACCCATTTCGATATAGTTCGCCGACTTTTTATTTTTCTCGTATTTACAAAATGGCGTTTGTTGGCCGCCATATTGAATTTTTACTACTGTCATATCTTTAGTGGCACTCCCGGGATTAAGGCAAATCGATTGACGTAAGAATAATTAAAAACGGTCTACGCGTTTGGTTTATATAAGGCCGTAAAGGAACATACATACATACATACATACACACACACATACATACCTACATAGGCTGATAAACATAATACCCTTCTTTGCTTCGCGCAGTCGGGTAAAAAGGAGGAGGTTATCAATTCATCTCAATTTTTTGTTTGTTGGCAGTTTTATTTCATAACTCGGTTCATATTAGACCGAGTATACATAGCTTCCCATTGGTCCCATGGCAGAAAAAAATTGGGCGGGGACACGCCCACAAATTGTTTTATTTGATTTTATGATATTCTACTTATTTGATTGCTGCGAAATCTAGCAAACACATTTGGTTCTTGTAATTACGCAATAATTTTAAAGTAAAAAAATGGGCGGGGGGGCCCATTAAAATCGATTATTATTATGCTTCACGTGGTTCTACTTAACCAATTTTTATGAAGCTTACCACATACCTTGAGCTCAAAAATAGACACAATCTTCCATTTGAAAAAAATGGGCGGAGTCACGCCCATTAAAATTTAATATTTTATTTTAAGTGGTTTTACTGTACCGATTTTTGCAAAACTTAACCCTGAGCTCTGAAAAACACAAAATCTTGCATTTAAATAATGGGCGGAGGCAGGCCCATTAAAATTTAATTTTATATCCCGCAAATTTTTTTCGAAAATGTTCTATCAGATCTTTGCAGTGTTGTCGCTTTTTTTTTTTGCACAATTATTTTAATTCCAATGTTTTATTTTACCACTAGCAACTCAACGCTTTCGGCTTGAAGTTAAAGTTTGGGATTTTGAATTGAACTCTACGAGTGCATGAAAAATATCCTGTAGACTTTTATATATATGTATGTATATCTGATTACACACAATTAGTATACTAACAAACTTTGTTAACAGTTCAACATATTTATATATAAGTTTATTACAACAAAAATAGAAAACGAAAATATTAAAAGTACACAGAGAAAAGAGATTCATTGAAACAACCGAATTTGTTGCCAATCGAATTTTGATCAATGCAGCAACTATTTAACTAATATTTTATGGGCCCAACCATTTTCCAAGCAATCTTGTTTCTGTGTTTAAGAACAACAAGAAAGCAAGGGCCGGAAATCGTTCATTCTGATACTCAATACCATGGCGGTATTCGCTGTTTAATGCAAATGGTCTTGCGTAAGTGTAAATGCAAAATATCGTAGCTTTTCTTTAAAATCCAACAACAAACCACATACATACAATCCAAAGAAAAGCTACGATATTTTCCATTTGCACTTACGCAACACCATTTGCATCAAACATCGAACACCGCCAATGTGCTGAAGTTACACTGCATTAATTGCTCACTTTTTTCGTTAGCCAGCATCATTAACACCAGACATCGAATTTTGCTCTGTTTACTTAGTGTTGGTGTAAAAGAAATTTTAAAGCTCGATTATGGATGGCAAGGGAACTTTGTTTGCGTTGCCAGTCCTCAAAATGTTGTTACATATGGCAACTGACATCTAACAGCTGTTAATTTTTAGTTATTTATTTATTTTTTGCGATGTTTTGATGGTCAGTATATTCCACACGAGCAATTTGGGGACCTGATTATTTCACATTAGACTTTTTCTTGCAGGGTAGTCTTAAGCCACACTGGCTCCCAAAGCCAACATAGCTCATTCCATCTGTCAAATTCGACCTGATTTTTGTGATAGAGTCATGGAAAATTTTGAACCTTTCATTCTTATTGTATTTAAATTTAAAGATAGAAAGCTCTTAATGCAACACCCTTTATTATAGGCACTAAAGGAAAAAGTTTGCTTTTTGGCTATTTGAAAGTCGCTGACTTAGCACCACTAACCTTGTTCAACAAAAGTTCAAGTGTGTGCAGCAGCACTACAACTTTCAACTCAAAGTTAACACATACACTTAAGAACTAAAAGGATCTGAGTCAACTTAGGCTTTATTCGCAAGTTAAAAAACCTCAACTAAGTCAATCGATTGCAAAAATAAATCCATGTAGTTCCAAACACTTTAAAAATTCTATCGGTATTTATGTGCAATTTTGACTTTATGAACTCTGCAGATATTTAGATGGAATTTCGGCTTAACATTTCACGAGAACTTATTTTTTCCAAATCCAGTTGAATTGTTTTACCAAATTGTATCCAACTAATTTAATATTTCAATAATTACTGAGTTTATCTTTTAAAAGATGTACGAGCAGCTAAAACGTTTAATATTTCTATAAAAAACGTACAACAATTGAGTTTTACTTATCTGCAGTTCGTGTCTTGCATTATTGTATGAAATAAATTGTAGTCAATTTGTGCGTTTTTTTAAGGAGTTATAAAGAATATGTACAACCTACAATTTGTGCAATATGCAAATTAACGTATGTATGTGTGCATTGCTTAGACACATTAAAAGTTATACGCGATTTTATTTTTTATTACAATAGCGGTATTCAGTGTTTGATGCAAATGCATTTTGCGTAAATGTAATTAAAAAATACCGTAACTTTTCTTTTCTTTGCATTGTGTGTGTGTGTGTGTGTATATATATTTTGTTGTTGCATTTTAAAGGAATGCCACGATATTTTGCAAGACAATTTGCATCAAAAAGTGAATACCGCTAATGCTTTCTCAGCAAAAAGTAAATGAAATTTAAGTTTGTGCTTAAATTTAAGTTATTTTTTTCCTTTCTAATAATAGACTATTAAGGTTTTCTAATACCATAAGCTTTGTAATGATTTCATGTATTATTAAGTGTTTTTTGCAAACTATTGTTTTTTTTTTTTTCAAATGTTCTCATTCGTGTTTACTGTACATGCAAATTGTTTACTATATTGATTGCAATCTAAATCGAGTGAAAGTTTTTTTCTTGTTAAAGTACATACATTTGCATGTATGTATATATGTATATGTATATGTATGTGTGCTAATTGCGAGAATAGTACCAGAATTGCCAGGTAAAAACTATTTTTTTAATTTCGCAATATCCTGCTCTAACTTCGTTTTAACTGAAATTAATGTACAAAATATAAATATTCACTCTTTTTAATTGACTTCAAAAAAGCAGGAGGTTCTCAATTCGCTTGAATTTTTTATGTTTAGTTTATAAATTTGGGCTCTCCCAATAACACAGTATCAAACTTATTAAAAAATTGGGCGCAGTCACGCCTATTAAAGTTTAATATTACATTTCGCATGTTGCTGCATAACCGATGTAACGTAGCGCACACCCTGAGCCCTAAAAATGAATCGATCTTGCCTTTGCTTAAATGGGCACAACCACGCCCATTAAGTTTGAGTATTATATTATATACACTTCTACTCATACGATTTTCACGGAAATTGGCAAACATTTTGTGCTGCTGGAATAATATAATGCTGTGCTAAGAAAGTGGGTGGGCCACGCCCATTAAAATTTAATAACATATTTCACGTGACTCAATTTCCTTGATTTTTACGAAACTTGACACACACCCTGAGCTCAGTAAAAGACACAGTCTTGCATTTCAAAATAGTGGGCGGGGCCACGCCTATTAAATTTTAATATTATATTTCACGTGCTTGTACTTAACCAATTTTTACAAAACCTTGAGCTCTGAAAAATACTTAATCTGGTGTTCGAAAATTGGGCGGGGCCACGCCCCTGAAAGGTTAGTATTAAATTATATGTACTTCTACTCATCCAATTCACATGAAACTTGGCAAAAAGTTTCGGCTCTTAGAATGATATAATTTTGTGTTTAAAGAAGTGTGCGGCCCCATGTCCACTAAAACTTGCCACATACTTTGAGCTCTGAAAGTTACACGTTCTTGCATTTAGAAAAGTGGCGCCACTTGTATTGGCGAAAGAGGGTGAAACGCGTCCCCTTATTATACAACATTGTCGCTAAAAATTTTAAAAATAAAAATTGTTAATAAAAATTTAACCGACTTTTTAAATAAGCACTCTAGTGTAAACGGCTCCACTGTGCATTAGGCTTGTGTCATTCTCTTAAATGAATTACTTCAACTGAATGATTCTTTCTAGTGAAAGAATGAAATATTTCTATATTTTCTCTACATTTATTTCATCTTTCGGTTAAATTTTTCTGTTTACTTTCATATTCCTGATTGCTTCATTCATTTTCCTGTTTTAGAGCTGATAGGACTCAAGACTATGGATTTGCCTTGAGAAAATGTAATTTCAAATTAATATTTGAAATCGAAAAATTTTCAACAAGATATAGAGAATTCATACTGAAAGTGTGTGACGTTCAGAAATATGAAAGAAAAGAAAGAATTACTTCACTTAGTCCCAATAATTGATTTCTCAATTAAGTGTCATTTAACTTTAAATGTCGTTTAAGTACCGAATCAATTTTTTCCGTACAAAGCTGAGGGACATTGAAATGAAACTTAAATGTCCAATCTTGTGTATTTAAATCCTACTTAATTTGTACGAGCAGGCTAAATATTATTGTGCTTGAACATGATGTGTTCGTATTAAAAAGAATTTCGTCTAATTTTCATAAATAAATATATAATATATACAATATATGTGACCTGCTCCACGAAAAGGGACCTCTGCGCCGAAAAAAAATTTTTTTCTTTTGAGTGATTCTTATAGGAAAAAAACGCTCTTTGCCGCAAACCGCAAGTTTCTATGTATTTTAGTTTTTTTACAAATCACCTGTAAAGATGAACATAATTAATGAAAAAATTTAAAAATGTGATATAAACAGATAATATGCTGCCTTATTCATAAAAAATATTTCAGGTTTATTAAGCGCTTATTTGATGTATTTCTATGGGAAATTTGTCAAATAAACCTGTAATAAGCCTAAAATATTTTTTATGAATTAGACCGATATTTGAAATTTAAAAAAGTTCAATATCAAAGGTACAAAATTACAAAAATATCAAAATTTTACTATTTTTTACTCCTAACACGCTTTTCTGGTGGTTCTTCTGTATTTTGCTGCTTTTCACCTTTGTCTGATTTTTTTTTTTAGGAAGTTCTTCCAGTTTTTTTTTTTTTGTTATTTTCATCTCCGATTTATTCACCATTGAAAAACGGAAAAACGAAGCGCTTTTTTAAACGCGTTTTTCTCAATAATTTCTTTTCGGCGCAGAGGTCCCTTTTCGTGGAGCAGGTCACATATAGTTTTACATCATGGAAAAATAAATGGAAAAATGCGTTTTGACGCTCTTATTGTTTCATAAAATGTGTTTTTATGCAATTTTAATTTTGTACACATTGATAACCAAACTTTTTTATTTATATTAAACAGCTGTTGTTTGGAAAGCTTTCCATAACATTTGGAAAGTTTTGCAGTGCTGCCGTACTTTTTCAACGTATAAATTAATAAGATTAATCACTGAAAAAAATGTAAACTATATTTAAGTGCAACTTAAATTTAAGTAAATGACATATAATTGAATACTGAAATAGAATGAAAGCTTTTGCCCAATACTACTGTGCATCATTGATTTGTACGTCGTAATGCCAAAAAGGAGTGAGCCACATTAAATATTTATTTTTTTATTATATAAATTGATGTACATACTATAATTAAAATTAATTCAGAGATACATACGAGTATATGTATGCATGTATTTTCATTTATTTATTTATAAAATCGGCCACAGGTGGCCTCAGTAGACGTAAATTTTTAGTACCATTTGGTTTTAAATTCTTGTACCTTAATTTCTTTTATTTATATACATACATACATATTTTCCTTGTTGTTTATTTTGTATTGGCTTTTGGCTTTTGGCTTTTGGTAAATAAAATTAGCTAAAATATTGTTATGGTTGAAAGTATTTCTATGTTATTTTGCAAAAGTTAATGCAGCAGCAAATTGATAGCGAATTTTCAATTTGTTTCATTTAACTTAATTTAATTTTCTTATACGAATGAAAAAACAAACAAGCAAATAAATTACAAATAATTTCCTTGACAATTTCTTTTCAAGGCGCTGTTAATTTGTTGACATACTCGTATGTTTAAAATTTTAAATTAAGCATTCTAAACACTCACTCACCTGCTAATTCGACGTCCGTGAAGGGTTTCTTTTTAACGGACTGCAAAGGAAGAATTAAAAATTATAAATAAATTCTACATAACAATTGCTTATGTGTTCAATAAGGTCATTTGTGGATAGAGCCTAATAAGCCTAACGCCCATTTCGCCCACACTTACCTTCGGTGTACGTTTCCCCAGCAATGCTGTGCCCAGCATCTGTAACGAAACAAGAAGAAAAACAGTTGAAAAATAAAATTAGCTTTTTGCTTTATTTTTGTACGCAAAATTTTAAGAAAAAAATTCATGGCACATTTTATGCGTAGTAAAAACAAACACTTTCGTTTTAATTATAATAAAAGTTATTTAACAACACTGTGCAGACAAATAAACACTTAAACATTTTCCTACGTAAAGTAAACTAAATTTTAGGGGTATCAGCAGTGAGGCCAACTATTTATAACCCAAACGCGCTATTCCCCTTCGCAAAACGCGCTAGAACGCGCTAAGTTACAGCATTGTCAACTGTTTATAGCCAAAACGCGCTATTTTCCTACGCGCTAAATTAAATTTTAATACTCGTAAAAGTCGATGTATGTACATGTGTATTAGTAAATACAATTGATTTTTTTGGTAGCTCTTTTCAGATTTTATAATATTGTTTCTTCGAAATTATATCCTAAATAACTAAAGTCATTTAATACAGAATCAGAATTGCCTTCCAAATAATCGAATTCCTTAGCTGTTATTTGTAAGACTTTTTAACAACTTATATACATTGTCGAATAGTTTTGCAATTCAAATGCTTTTTGTACTTCAGGTAGAGTAGATACTTAATAAGTTATATTAATTTTTTTGCTCACGAGTACAAGTACATAATTTTAGTTGTGAAATTTCAAAATATTTGACATTTACAGTATTTAAATGCGTTTTTAATTCTAACCACAGTCAAGGGAATTTTATTTGCGAGAGCCGAATCATTAACTAATTTAAAAAATTTTATGAATTTTGAAAACTAGAAAATTTTTAAATTTATTCCAAAAAAGTTAAAAAAAATATTGAACTGATATTATGATGAATTTATTCAAAACGCGCTATTTTAGCGCTTTTTTTACAAAGCGCGCTAAGACGAAAAAAAGCGCGTTGGCATAGTTAAAACGCGCTAAATTGGCATCGCTGGGTATCAGCAGTCAAGATAATACGAGTATTTAATTCATGCAAGTAAGACCAGAGCACATGGAGCAAATGCTTGGTGAGCAAAAATTAAATTAAGTTTAAATTTATTAAGTTTTATAAATTTATTCAAGCTTATGTATGATTTGGCAGGATGTCATTAATAGGAGATTTCATTTTGATACTCGTGTTAAAAAAAGCAGGAGGCAAATTACGGCACTCGATATAAAACAAAATTTAAAAAAATATTTCAGTAGAGTTTCTAGGGAAATATTTTTGAATTTCGACTGATATCGAAATTAGGAGGGCTTTTCATTAATGGTGGAAAACAATATTGGCCAAATAGCTACCAGGGCTACGCTTGCATGAAATTGTCCCTCACCAATTCGACAGTTGCGCACACAGAGAAAAATTTCATATTAAAATCTATGAACACACTATTAATTTAACATTTTTCATATTAACTCAACATGATTTATAATAATATTCAAGGAAAATTTTTCCTTTTGAAATAACTTTATTTCATGTTGATTTAATGTTAAATCAGACCAGTACTGTTAAATCAAAATGTAGCGTCATGTTGCAAGTTGCAAAGCTATTTGTTGAACAAAGTTTAAACAATGTGAATTTGATACTAAAATAACAAGAGGCAGCATGTTGAATCAAAGCTATTTCAAGTTGAAACAACATGAATTTCATTTAATATAGGCATTTTATTTTATTAATTATTTAACTTGTGTGGTATCGTGTATGGGCACGGGCATCAGAAAAATTGGGTGTTGTAGTAATAGTTGGCTTCTACGGCCAAGATCTGAACTTGTACTCATCGTGTGGTAGTCAATGCGTTTAGTGCTGCAGTCACAACAACCTTAAATATTATTTAGATACACTTTAAATAAATGAAACTTTAATTCAACATGATTTAATTGCTGATTTATTATAAAATTTATTTGACATTAAAGTTATAGTTTTTTTTAACACAAACTACAAAGCTACTTTGTCTTGTTTGCAGAAACGCCCAGAGTCTTCGGCAGGAATGGACCCTGCGACCCTCCGGCTACTAGACTAGTAGGTTGCAGATAGTTTTTGGTGGTAGTGCGAAGTTTGTCAGCTGACTAGTGGCTCAGTTTGCCTTGCACGACATTGTCGTCCATGATTTTTGTACGACTTAGCATTTGTTATTTAGCTATAGCTACTACAAAGAACTCAACGAAAATTTTGTATTATACGATATTATTATAAATTATTTTCACTGAAGAAATTAAATACATAAATTATGAGCAAATTATAGTGAAAACTTATGACGATTATGGGGCGACATTGATTAATTGTGAGAATTTGTATTTTATTTTTGAAAAAAAAGAATTCCCATTATTTATTTATTTTTTTCTTTTAAATTTTTGTTTTAAATGCAAAGTTTTAAATATAAATTGTTGTGCTGTTTTTGGCGTGAGCAGGAGTGCAAAATATTGTAAATATTTTGAAAGTGTTTTGTAGGGTTTTTTTTTTTGTTGAAGAATTTCTTGTTTATTTAAAAATAAAATGTTTCGTCATTAATTGCCACAACACTTTTTTTTTAAATAATATAGTATTATTTTAAATTTAGAAAGCCGGGAGAGCTAAATAGTTTTTTTAATTCATTTATTCATTAATTTTTTGAGAATTATTAAAGTTAAGTTTAAAATGAATATCTCACTTATGCGCTAATATATTAATTATAATTTTTTTTTATTAAATTGAAATAGATTTTTCTTAAAGTTATCACCACTTGCTTTGTCGATAATTTTGGGGTAAGGTTCGTATTTCGGGAAAGCCAAATTTTATGTGATAATTTTTTAAGGAAAAAATTGCGCTACAGACAATTTTGATTATTCTAATAAACACCAGCAGATCTTAGCAACATGCTGTTTTCCAAGTGCGCTACACCTTCAGCATCAGCGTTTAAGTATTTGCTCCACTGTGTGCAAGTAACAAATCAAAATAGTTTATCTTAATTTTAAAAAAATTATAATTAATTAATAAATAACATATAACAATGGTAAGAATGTTTACAAATTATTAATAAAAAATTTGAGCTTTAATTACCAAAAAAAATAAAAAATTGTGATACGATGAATAAATACAATTCACGTATTCCATTTGCATTGAAAATTTTTTACATAAAGCTGGAGTTTTTATTAATTCGAAAAGCAATGAAAACCCAACGAAAATAATTTTTAATAGTGTTCAAAATTTAAGTTTACATCAAGTTTTTGCAAGTAAAGTAAAATTTGGTTCCTATAATTTCGCTGTTGTAAAGAATATATTTCAAGTTATAAAAATAATTTTCGTTTCAGATTAATAGGCAGATTTTGTAAGAAAAATTTCGTTTCTAAACGCTTCAAATTTATATGAAAAATAACAAAAATTCGTTTCAAAAAATATTTGTTCCATACAAATTTCAAAATGAAATGCTCGTTTTTATATACAAAATCCAGAGTAATATTCTGCCAAGAATAATTAATTTCATTTAGGGAATTTTTTTCACTTAAACATTATAAAAAAAACTGAAGAAACTTAAATTTGGTAATAAGCTTATAAAAAAAAAATTTAAAATTAGAAATTTAGCAAAATTAAAAAAAAAAATATTCTAGCAAAAAAAAAAAAAAATTAAAGAAAAATTAATAAATAAAACTGTTATTTGTATATAACACACCTTGTATTACTTGTGATCCTCAACATACTTATTAATTTTTTTGTTGCAATTTTTAACCAAAATGCTATTTTTTTTGCAAATTTTGCAGTTGCTTTAAATTTGCAACAATTTCAAAACAGCAAAAAATTTATTCTTTTCTTTTTATTCGGAAATCTCAAGAACATTAGCACCTAATAAAACTCTCATTAATTAACACTCAACGTTCAAATCTAGCCTAATAAAATTGTGTATGTATTTTGGAGCAATAGAAAATATTTAAATAAATATGCGACGTTGGCTAATGTTTTGTTTATGTTAAATTACTAAAAAAAAAAAAAAAAAATTAATAAACAAAAATTTTTTTTACAATATATTTTAAACAAACACTAATCTATATGAAGAAAAAAAACTCATATAAAAATTGTTTAACGATAACGTTCAAATTTAGCAAGTCCATAGACTAAAGAAATTTTAAACAAAATTTTATAAACAGCAAAAACCACAACTCAACGACTAAAGAAACAAAAAATTATTAAATTAATAATAATTAATTAAAATAATAAAAAAAGAAAATCAATCATATAATTGAAAATATAAGCAGACTAAAAAAAAATTGATTACTTCATTGTATACTACGTTTATACGACCAACTTATTCGCAAATAAATATATGTATGTATTTGAAAATTGAGAATTTTGCTCATAAACTGCAAATAGCTCACTCACGAAAACCATTTCTGATTAATGACACTGCAACAAATATTACAAAAGCAATAACCACATGCACTTTGTTGGCATACTCGTAAATTACCATCTTACTTTTCAAAACAGGGGTGTAATTCGATTCGAAAGGAAAACTGTTCGAATTTGTATGTTATTAACATTACAATTCGAATACATTTCCGTTCGATTCGGATTACATAATAAACCCCCTGGTTAGCATCGTCAGAGTGTATGTTTCTTATAGGAAATGCCAGACACCATACAAAACCGAATATTCGCAAGGTGTTTGAGGATACCCAAATTAAAGCATATTTTGATGACATAAGTCATCAGGTGTAGTGCTGCCAACTAATAAATGTGCTTTGAAACACTTTTTGCAGATAACGGTTTTGCTTTGTCCATCGATGTGGCACACCTAATACCATATGGCAGCAAAAAAAAATATGATGCCAGTTTTTAAACGTTCAATTAAATGTGCCGCAACCATAGCCATACAAAACAAACTTATGGACAACACTGTATTTAATTATAGGTGACTTGCCATAACGCCATAGCCATAACCATAACCATAGAAATCAATTGAATTTTGGTTTTATTGCCTTAACCATAAACAGCTGTTTGCTGGTTGGATATATTTGTTGTTACTCTTTTGAAATGGAGAAGCAGATGAAAACATAAACAGCTGCTTATGGTTGTGGCAGCACTTACATAGCGTCTATACCTGATATTAATACATAGTTTTTGTTTTCCTATTCAACATATCGCACACTAAATCATAAAAAGTCACAACTCAAAAAATCCCAGATGTTCAGGAGTGGCAAAAAAACTAATGACACTGTACAAATGACGCAAGTATGTAACATAAAAACAGTCATAACGGTATTTTATATTGCTCAAGAAGACTTTGTTGCAAAAGAAATTTTAGTTTAGTTAGAGATGGGTTCGGTGAACTGGTTTATGGAAAAACAAAATCATATTCATAATTTTGATTTAGTGTGCGATATGAATTGTCAGCTTTTGTATAAATCAAGGTCGTTTCCGGTTTCAAAATGTTGGAAAACCATTTGTTTGCAGCCTAAAGAATTCAACCAATTTTAGGATTTTTTTTAAATTCTAAGATAAATGTATATTGTATATATTTACATACATAATTGCTCTTAACAACAACAAAAAAACATGCTTCGGTGTTGTAATATATCAACTTCAGCCGGCTAATGCTTCCGTCAATAGTCGAGCGCCGCTGCCTCTTTCTAAAAAACATGTCGTGTATGGCAGGCTTAAGCGGTCATTCGTCAAGGCTGTTTGTTATTTACGTATTTATTTATTTAGTGTATTCAATTACAAATTTTCAATTAAATTTTTTTTTTGCTCTTTTATATTCACATCACATTTACATAAACGCATATTTGTTGCTTAAAGCCCACTACGTACAAACATTTGAGACGCATAGTGTACGTACATAAACATAAACGTCATGGCGCGGAAGCTCCCAAAAACATTTTAAATTTTTTTTCTTAAATTATAATGATTTTTGTGTGCTTTTTTCTTCGTTAATAAATAATTACCGAATTTGGTCACGTCCTTATTTAGAGACGAAATTGTGTCAATTCGGATTAAGACACTCACGCATTTAAAAGTTTTTAATAGTAAAATAAATTTATATAATTTGTGATAAAAAAAAAACTTTTTAAACCAAAATGCCTTTGAGACTTAAGCACAAGTATCAAAAATCTTTGAATCATTAAAGAAATGTGTTTAGCTATGACATTGTGTAGCATTTGCAAAATGACACCACAAAATGACAGCAAAAGAAATGCCAGATGTGTGTACTCAGCATTAGGCTGAATAATCGTATGTGAACATTTTTGCAGTCAAATTTAAATGTCCAATTTAATTTAAGAGCCGCTGTTGTCTGTAGCTTAATCGCATAGACCTGCGACTTAAGAATACCCTACAAGAAAAACAAAAACGGGGAGATGACCAAGCCCTAAAATCGCTTATGCAGATTGTTGAATGTGGCAAGAGCTGTGTGGAATTTACCGCCGTTCACATATAATTCTGGCCAAAAGAAGCTAATAATCATCAATCTATACTGAATAAAAGACTGCCAATCTGACAAATGCAGCTACAACAATGCGGCCGCTATCAGCTGTCAAAGTTTGGAAGTCCCTATTGGATGACCCTTTATATAAATACACTTTTATTAAAAGTTTTTAATGTTCCATTTTTTATTCATTCTTGAATCGACTAAAACTTATTCGTATACATTTATGTATTTATTAACAAAATCATATTATAATTTAATTATTTTAAACTACACTGTGTTTATTTCTTTTTGGTTGCCCAAAGATTGATTATTTAAATAAATCTGAAAACGTTAAATAATTTGAAAACTGTTTACAACACAATAGTGACCACGCATGTTTTAGTTTAACTACAAATTTTGTGTACATACCCTGTAGGAAGTGGCAAGAGCAATAGTAGTAGTACTGACTCACTATTGACTTTGTCACCAGTACTACTGAGCCTACTACAGATTAGTACTGTTGACCAATTAGTTGTTTTGGCACTGTGTACCAAGAACTATTTTAAAAGGTACTTTTTTAAAAGGTATTTTTAACAGGTACTTGCTTAAAAATTACTTTTTTAAAAGGTACGTTTTTAAAAAGGTACTTTTTTAACAGGTACTTTTTTAAAAGGTACTTTTCTAAAAAGGTAATTTTTAAAAGGTACGTTTTAAAAATGTTTTTTATGAGGTACTATTTTAAAATGTACTTTTTTAAAAGGTACTTTATTAAAAAGGTAAAAAGGTAATTTTTTAAAAGGTACTTTATTAAAATGGTAATTTTTTAAAAGGTACTTTTTTAAAAAGGTACTTTTTTAAAAGGTACTTTTCTAAAAAGGTAATTTTTAAAAGGTACGTTTTAAAAATGTACTTTTTTAACAGGTACTTGTTTAAAAGTTATTTTTTTAAAAGGTACTTTCTTAAAAGGTATTTTCTTAAAAGGTACCTTTTTAAAAGGTACTTTTTTAAAAGGTACTTTTTTAAAAAGTACTTTTTTAAAAGTTATTTTCTTAAAAGGTACTTTTTTAAAAGGTACTTTTTTAACAGGTACTATTTTAAAAGGTACTTTTTTATGAGGTACTATTTTAAAATGTACTTTTTTAAAAGGTACTTTATTAAAAAAGTAATTTTTTAAAAAGGTACTTTCTTAAAAGGTACTTTTTAAACAGGTACTATTTTAAAAGGTACTTTTTTATGAGGTACTATTTTAAAATGTACTTTTTTTAAAAGGTACGTTTTTATAAAGATACTTTTCTAACAGGTACTTTTTTAAATGGTACTTTTTTAAAAGGTTCTTTCTTAGCAGATACTTTTTTATTAGGTACTACATATTTTAAAATGTACTTTTGAAAAAGGTTCCTTTTAAGAGGAACTTTTTAAAACGTCCTTCCTTAAAATGTTAGTACTTTTATAGAAGGTACCTTCGCAAAAGATAATTTCTCATTCTCATACTCGTCTTTTCACATTTAAGATAAGAATTTAGCCCGTAAATACAAATTCTAAATAAAATATCAATGAAAATTATGGCCAGCAATCAATTAGAACCTAATTATAATAGTCTAATGAAACATGCGTTATTTCCTTCATTTCATATTTAATAAATTTACTCAATATACTCGTACACACATATTGGCCAATATTTCATGAAAACATGTTTATTTTGAATTTGCTAGAGAAAATTTAGCGAAAACCATGGCAATAAGAAACGTCACATGTAGCCCGCTGTTTTTTTTTTTTTTTTGCTAAACATATTCGTGTAAGAAAAAATTAAAAAAAAACTAAAAAAATAATAGTTTAAACAAAATGCTTATGATAAACAAACAGAACCAAATAGACATATGTACATATATAGACATATGTACATGTATGTATTTGAATACTCGTAATACAATAGACAATAAACGCCAAAGTACATGCAAATATACATATGGACAGACATACTTACGAAAAATATAATAGATTTATGAACGAAATTAATTATTTATCATGTTAAAAATTCTAAAAATAATACACAATAGAAAATTCGATGAAAAGCTCCAAAATAAAAATACACGTATGGATGTGTATTACAACAAAGATTTAAGCACAAAAAGAAAATAGAGAAATTTACTATATATTATTATTATTAACAAAATAAAATAATAACAAATATATTTGTTAATGAAAAACGCCAAGTCAAAAATCTAATAATAAAATATTTAAAATTTTTCTATCGTCTCGTATGTGCGTACATACATACGTAAAAGCAAAATTATAGCCATAAGTACAATTTAAAAGTACGTTTACATACATATACGATTTTCACAATAAATCTTTTTACAATAAAAATGTTTGACAGTCTGTAGTTGGCTAGCTAGGATATTTTACAGGGTCCAAACAATTTATAACTTTATATACTATGTAACTTCCCTAATACCATGTGCACACTTAGTTGCTTAAGCAGGTCGTACACGACATGTTTTTTACGTCTGACATGTCAACTTTTCAACTCATATGTAATTATGCATGTCTGTCAAAAATTGTGTTTTACAGAAGGTTTATAATATTCGGTCACAAACGTGCATGTACAAATACGTCTGACATTGTCCGTGTTTGTATCCAACAGCTGATCTGTGCTCAAATTTTATTAAATATTTTGTTAAAAGTGGTTGTAAAATGAATTCAGAAAATAATAAAATTGCAGTGTGCAGCATTATTTCAATTATAACTGCAATTAAAGCAAAATCAAATATAAAAAAATGTAAATATTTTTGCACAAACCTATGTCGTTCTCCGTTTCAAAATGCAGTGTTGCCGGCACAAAAATGTTTCTTTACGCCGTAAAAAGTTCACTCATTTTAAAAAATTTTTCTTTAAATTCGAAGAAATCATGTTAGGATATAAATATGGAACGCAATTTTATTGCATGTACGTGATTGTTATCTAATAGTTTTTAAAAAAAAAAACATAAATATATCAATGTTGTAATATATCAACTTTAGGCGGCTAATGCTTCCGTCAATATCGGAACGCCGCTGAATGTTTCCTCACGGCATAGATTTTTGACGACATATTTTGCTTAAGAAAAACAGCTGATGTCAGAAATTTTGTCAGAAGAAAATAGAACACGCTCTAATTGAAATGTTGTCAGAAGACTTTGCGTCTGACTTTTACAGAAGCAATGTTTTAAAGGTACCACACGACATGTACATGTTTTACACTGGGAAATATGACAAGTCAGATGTAAAAAACATGTCGTCTACGGGAAGCTTTAACGCCTCATGCGTGTTTAAGAGCTTAAACATGACGACTTTGAGATGTTTTACCATACATTGACTTGTTTTGTTAAACATCTCAAATGAAGCAAATTGTAATACGATGAATTAAAACAATTCACATACATATTCCATTTGAAGGTGTAGTGGCCTTCGAAAACAGCCAGTTGTTCCGTTCTACTACGTTTTTGTCAGAATATTTACAACTTACTTTGGTGTTATTTGTTCATTAATAATTATCACATGTAATTTGACTTAAAAAGGCGATACGAACTTTAGCCTGATCAAATCATAAATATAGAAGTGTTTAAGACACTTACTTAAACACATAAATAGAGTATGTTCAGTTCGTTTTTTGATAACTCTGGCAAGTTTGTGTTGCTATTAAATGGCGGCACTTGAAAAGTTATTTGGTAAACAAGTAATTTGTTGAAAAATACTCAATTATTTACAAAAACATTTGTTGTTCGAAAATAATAAACCAATAAAAAAGCATAATTCTTCTTTTTTACAAATACAATAATTTACTGACAAAACGTCAACCTTAAACGTCTCAAATGTAATGTGAACGGTTGTGTTTAGTTTCTTAAAACACTTGCCTTAAACACGCTTAAGACCATAAATGTGAACATAGTATAAAAGGTTTAGGTCGATTTAAGTTCATTTCGTTACAATATAACTAATTCCTAAAACTTTTTACAAGTCCGAAATAATGGCCCTAAAAAAATAGCATATGATTAGAATCACTTAAATTTTGGTTTTTAAATTTTTATTGACAGATAAACTTTTATTGAAAAACAACAATAACATCACAGTTTAATACAGCAGCATTTTTAAGGAACTTTTACAAAAAACAAAAAAACAATTATGATTTGCAGTCTTAAATTTTTTGCAAGTACTTAGAGTGTAGAAATATAGAAGCAGCCCAAATTTGGTGTAAAGAGCCAAACCAATATATGGAATAGTATGTAATATTCCGGTTGGCCAACTTGTCACAGAGGACACTTCTTAAGGAATTTTCGACCTTTGTCATACACGATATTTGTCAATTACAGTTTCAGTTTAAGACAATCTAACAGAAACCGTACACAAAAAACTGGGTGAAAGAAAAACTACTCAACTGGTCATGCATCAAAATTGCAACGTTCAATTTAAAATTGAGTATAATATAATTAATGAAAATATTATAGAAATTTTCAGTTCTACAGGGACAGATGTGTTTTAGATTTACATGAGCACCTGCCTTTACGGCGTAATCTCACGGTGGTCCAAACACCTTGTGAAGGTAAGCGTCCATGTACCCTTAGAAAGCACCATGCGACACTCCAAGAGTACATAGGTTTTAATCTTTGAACATTGTTATCCCTGTACTACGAACAAATACCTTGCTGAGGTACTTAAAGCTATCTTAACTCTTGCTGCTAAGGCCTTGCCTAAAGCAGCTTCTGTTGTATGGCAACAGCACGTAGAATAGTGTCTGGCTGACTGCATCATACCAATCACTAGCATTGATTTAGCACTGGAAAGCCAAGACTATTCTCCCAGCGTTTTTAGTAGCAACCACATCCACCACGAACGGTTCTCCGTGATCGCAAGCCGCGGGTGTAATTGCTTATAGCCACATCGACGTCACCAAGAGAATTCCTCACCATTAACCGCCACAGCTCAACCACTCATCAGAGACAGATGTATGCCTAAATCGGCACGATCCAGTACTTACTTCACACAGCTCAACATCAATTGACCTTTTGGTAAAGCCTAGAGCAGCTCGGCTATCAGTCCACCGGCACCCGTGGTATCAGAGACAAGCTTCTGGTCAAACCTCGAGGCTCCACCCCGGAATGCTTCACCTCCATCGTCTTTTGAACTCAGGGCAGTTAAAGGTAACGCTGCACCTGATTGACAACACAAACCTGTTTCCTTTTATAAATATGTGCACATCCGTTCCTTTCTTGTCAGAGATTGGGCAGTAATACATAAGCTCTATGGGTAAAAAGCCAAAGGTAAGTCGACATAAAAAGCCATATTACCCCGGCTGGGGTCCCCAGGATTGCCACACCCATAATATCTTAAGATCCCCCCGATCGTGCATTAAATTAAATTAATGTTGTTTCAACTTGAAATAACTTTAAATATCAACATGATTCTTAATTTTGGCTTAACAGCTTTTGAATATAATAAAACCAACATGAAATGAAGTTATTTCATAAGGAAAAATTTTCTTTGCTGAAACATTAAACACATGTGTAGCAAAGTCATTACCGAAAAATGTTAAATTAAACTTGTTTTCATAGATTTTAATGTGAAAATTTTCTGTATGTACTTATGCACAAATGTACATGTTAATGTATATGTGTTATTAAATCTATTATATGTTTATTTGAACAAATAAATATGCTGTTAATACATGCATATACATAAATATTTTTCACCTCCTTTTAGTAAAAGCTTAAATAAAAATCATTGTTTATTTTGTTCAATTAAAAGTGTAGACGATTAATTAATTTATTGTTTACAATTTGATGAACAAAATCTTGGCAAATTTTTATTTCTTTTTAGCACTAGACATGAGTGACATTTAAATTAATTTATCTGTTGGCTGACTTCTACTGAAAAGAGTGCACATAAGTATACATCGTTGGTCAAAAGAAGAAAGGCTCTAACTCAAATAACTGTAACTTTACAGAAAAAGGTAAAAAAATAATAATAAACAGTACAAATGATTGTGCAACCAAACATAATTCTGTCCAAACAAGTACAATCTCAAAAAAAAAATAAGAATAGTCTTTTTTTATATGTATATAAATTACCTTAAGCTGTTGTCGAAAACCACTCATTGGGCTCATTCAAATTTAAACACACACCTTTGAAACACTTATTTTTTGCAATTCTGTAAACACACACTTCTAAAATTTTTTTACAACTTTCTCCTTATCTTCCTTCATACGTACATACTTAAATATTTAAATTTAATTTTTCGTTTTTAAGTTTTATTACTTTGGAAGACATTTATGGATATCTAGTAAATATAAAATCTTTACTAATTATTTTTCCAACACTTTTTTTTAATCGCAAAATAACATTTTACATGTTCAGCGAGGTAACAAAAACATACAAAAATAAATACACGTAATATAGTAAATGAAATAATCTTCTGTTTTTGACACAACAGACAACATTTGCTACCCGGTTCGCGTTTAAATCGAAAATAAATAATTTGAATATTGTGATCGACTGAAAAGCCCAACATCATCATCATCACACAATGAATAAAGATCAACAACAACGGCGAAATCAATAAGCAACCGTGTTGCCGTTTGAGTTATTTTTATTCAAATGCATATTTCCCCCATATTTTTAATAAAATAATATACATAATATTAAACAGACTAGGAGTTGAATACATTTCATGTGAATGATTTTCATTTTGCATTTCTGCCAGATAAGACTCTACCAAATGCGAGCATTAAAACTAAAAAAACAAAGAAATTATTTGGTTTTGGAAACAATCGCTCAATATACATATGTACATTATAGTGGCCGTTAGTTGTATGGATAATTTTTTTCTCTCCCCCCAAATCGGTTCAGTTTTATGTAAAAAAAAGTACAAAACATAGTGATAAGTTGTGTTTAAGGGGATGCGTTCGGCCCTCAAAAATGGCCCTCAAGCCCATTTATTCATTGTAGGTATTTTTTATTTTTTTTTTCATTTTTTTTAGTTTTCTTTTGACTATATACGAGTATGTATGAAATAATTTAATGGATATAAGCTCTTATTGTACATGCTTAATATAAATAATTTCCATATAAATATATTTTTTGGTAAATATAATTTATGGTATTTTGTTGGTTATTTTCTTCATTATTTTCTAAAATATTAATTTTAAAAAAACTTTCTTTGAGACTAGTATAATAGTAATAATAGTGCCATAAATCATATTTCTGTAAATGCAAACAAATTACATTCAAAAATGGGCTTGAAGGCCGACTTTGAGGGGCGGACGCACCCCCTAAAAAAAACCACAACTTATTGCTATAAAATTTTTTTCTACTTTTTTTACATAAAACTGAACCGATTTTACATGTTCTTGTAATTATTAAAATTTAATTGACATAACTAAGATACTCAGTGCGTTATAATAAGTTCATTTGGTAACTTGTCCACTTTTTACAAGTGAAAAAAAGCTTAAGGGACATAATTTTCAACTTGATTTTTTTTTACCAAAATCGATTATTTGCAATCGTAATTAATCGATTTTCGTGAAAAAAAAATTATAACCAACTGGTTTTTTTTTGGTTATGTCTCGATATGACGAGTACGTTCAAATCAATCTGTGCAAACTTCTCGCAGTGAATTTAAGTTCGAAGAAAATCATTTTCTGAAAATGCTCCCCATGGAAAACTAGAAAGAAGCATTTTTTTTTCAATACAATCTAATGGTGCCCTATTTACATTTTAGTTATGTTATTTATATTATTTTATTAATAAATTTTACACTGTTAATTAATAGAAAATATGAGGTATAAGATTTGGTAATTTTTTTTTAGCAATTTCTTTTACAAAAATTTCTTGCTCGTGGCAACACTAAAAACTACAACTACACAAACGAAATTCTTATAACGGCGAATTAAACCAAACAAAGCGAGAACTTGATTTGATAGAGAGAACTGAACTGAGTGGCCTTTCACACACGAGTCTAATTTTTATGCCGCACAATTTTTGTTCTTTTTAGAACACACGAGACTAATGCATATGGCATAGAAATGTATACGTACAAATAGCTTTGTGTGTATTAGTGCTTTTTGTATTCATTTAAAATTTGCTGTTTTTTAAGTTGTGTGTGTATTGGTTTTGTGCTGCTGATGCGGGGTTATATGTAGCTGGTTGAAAAATTATGCCAATCACAAAACCACTCTCTTGGCCCCTCTCACCAACAAACTGGCATGTTATGCCAGCACAATTGTTCTCGTGTGTGAAAGGTGAGTTAGTAGAGATATTGTATTGATTTTTGGTCAGTGATGGATACCTTGAAACTTTTAGAAAAAAAAACTTTTAAAAAAAGATATTGTACATATGTACATACTCGTACATACCGTCGGGTGGTTACTGGTTTGCCGCATCAATAATGTATTCTTAATATCTTTGCGGCAAACCAGTAACCACCCGAGATACATATGTATGTATGTAGTATATACTACATACATACATATGTACTTATTTGTAAGACTATGTTAAAAGATTTTTCAAAATTCATTTCAGATTTGGATAAAAATATAATAATAAATAAATAAATAAAACTTTTTAATACATTTTTCAATTCTTTTTGGTAAAAGCGTTTATTGATTGATTTTAGATTGGTTGTGATTTTTAAGTAAACTTCATTTAACATCTCAAACGTTAAAAAGCGAGTTGAACAAAACCAAACGAAATTACTTCCAGTATTATTTTCATTATAACATGGTATGTATGTACATAAATCGTTACCTTAGGGGCCATCCACATATTACGTAACGCCATTTTTTCCGATTTTTGACCCCCCCCCCCCTCCCCCCAGTAACAGATCGTAACAATTCTTAGACCCTCCACTCCCCTCAGAATAACGTAATAAGAACTTTAAAAAAATTTAAATTGTTTTAAGTTTTTACTAAAAAAAAATTTAATTTAATTCATACACATACATATGTATGTATTTTTAAATAACTTTTTGTTTGAATTGAAGTAAATTTCTTTATTTAGTTATTACAAACTAATATACAAATATTTTTATGGCATTTTCTTAAGTTTCGTTTAGGATTTATGCATTTATTTATTTTATTTATGGGAAAATGCAAGTAATTGAGAATGGACGAATATTCGGGAATTCGAATACTTTTGTTCCTTTATTTTTATTTTCTGTTAGACTAACACAGTGCGTACACAAAAATCAAATAAGCTTGCAAAATATAAATAATAACAATTATGTATTTATGTACATACATATGTATATGCATATATTTATATCTATTTAACACTCATGATTCTTGATTTATTATGTATTTCTTTGATAAATTAAATACATAAATAAATGAAAAATCGAAGTGTTTTTGTACGAAATTAGTAAAATTTATGTTACGTAACAATTGTACAGACCCCCAGTACCCCCCCGTAACAAATCATAACAAAACTCGAACCCTCCCCCCCCCCCCAAGGGCGTTACGTAATATATGGATGGCCCCTTAATATAACTCGAAATTTGCATTTGTTAAGTTCTGACGTTTTTTGAGTAAGTGAGCGATATATTGATTAACAAACATAAACTTAAATTTTAGACCAAGTTGTAAGATAAATGGAAGTTGTAAAATGATTTTGATGCTGTTGCTGTTTTAGTTCTTTATATGAACAACAAAATTAATTGAATTAAAATTCAGCCTCAAACATACTTATGTCTACTTATTACATACATACATATGTACATACATACATTCATATGTCCAAAATATCTGCAGAGGAAATTGATCTCTAGTGTAGTTAAAAGCATTATCCTATATGCATCCCCTATATGGTCAGGTTCACTGAGATATTCTACGTATGTGAATCTGATATCCCCTGTTTATAGGCTGGCCGCCCTGCGAGTATGTAGCGCATTCCGAACTGTGTCCGACGAGGCAGCTTTTGTCATTGCCGGTTTGATGCCCATCGAATTAGAGGCGATATCGGACAGTACGGATGGTGTGACGGATTTGTGCCTACGTAAGTGGCAGGCACGATGGACAGCGACTGATAAGGGAAGATGGACTTACTCACTGATACCTGACATCAGTACATGGTTATGAAGAAAGCACGGTGACTTGAACTACTATATTACACAGTTTTTGACTGGACATGGTTGCTTCAGGTCGTACTTGTACCGTTTCGGATAGATTTAGGGCGTATAATTAGGCCGGACAACATAGTTCCAACCATGTTGGAATCTTTGTATAACTGGACGTGTGTATGTAATTTTGCAAAATTCGTTCTATTAGAACTTCGTAGGTTAGAAGAGATTCGCAGAAGAATCTCTTTAGGTTAGATTGGTCTAGGACCTATTCCCACCCCGTGATGTAAAGCCTTGCGGCAGTACCACGGGGAAGGTTTGGGTCAGTGTAAAGGGGTGTTTTAGCGTGTTAAAGTCTCGCACTCCTGGCAAACACCATCACTGCCAGGGTCTTTCGATGATTTCATCCCATTCATCCCATGAATAAAAAAAAAAAAAAACATTCATATGTATGTATGTATGTATGATCTTATACAAACGACCTTGCTGAGTAAAAATTGTTAAAGTTAATGTTAAAAAAACATTAAAAGAAACGGAAATAACCAATACATTGTCTGTATGTATGTATAGGAATAACAATGTATGCATTTATGTATGTGCATAGTACGTTTGTCTGTTGCATTGGCATATGGGCAATTCCACAGAATGTCACATACTATGACACTTATGAATACTAATCCATAAGCTTGTACTCGTATGTATATCAGATCAATGCGCTTAGATTTTTCCTCATGTTTTAGCAAATGTAGAACTACCTTCGTCGCTCCTCGAATGTACATGAAGAAATAAAGAAAAATTTAAATTTTCTCTGAAATACTAGCTTAATTGATTGGTATTCGTTCGTGACATTCTATGGAATATCCCATATATTACCCTTAGCTTGCTTCCATCTGAATATTGCGAAGCATTTTTATTGACTTTAAGCAATTTGGCAAACTCACGCTAATAAATTTTATACAAATTGTTAGATAGATAATTAATCTGCTAATTATCTGTTATGCGAAATTCAAAAATATATAGGCGTATACACATATACTAACATACATATGTCCATATGCATGTGTGCGATATGTGTACATGCTTACATATCGCCTTATAAAACTAAAAAAACCCTAACTTACAAAAAATTCAATATGCACTTTTTGATTGATCGACTTTTTGATTTATAATTATATGTACATACTTATGTATATACATATCGTCGCTGTTTTAACTAACCGACCTAACTGACATTTTTTTGAAAAATTTGTTAAGTTCTTTACTAGACTTTATAAGTCATAATACACCTTGTCTACAATTCTCATGACTGTTACTGTTGTGCCTATATAAGTAAAAAGATTTCAGACGCAGCCATAAGAATAAATGTATAAAACAACCATAAAAGCTTCTCTCCTGTTAAATTTTTAAAATGTTAGTTAGTTCAGTTAATTAAAACAGCGACGATATGTCCATATTTACACTATGCAAGTCTTATTGCTAAGCTGATTAGTTTGATGGAGAGAGAGACGGGGACAACAGTAAAGTTTCCTTTCCCCTCGTCTCTCTTTCCTAACAAACTAATCAGCTTAGCAATAAGACTTGCATAGTGTAAATATGGACTATGTACGTATGTCAAAAAATATTGAATTTGTTTAAGAAAGTCAAATGACTACCAAAAACTAAATGCTCTAAAATTTGTAAAATGAACTTCCTGCTGTTGAGATTTTAGGTGTATAACCATGTAAGATCACACGTGATAAATGTTTGATTAATAAAACGCAACCACTAATTAATAAGTTGAATGCATATTCACACATGAATCAAAGAAACAAGATTGCGCACTTAGCCGTACAAAAAAATTTTCTTCTGCGCATCTACATGATCATAGAATACACAAGTGTGTTTGTTGTAAAAAGTGTGTGAGAGAGAGCACATTCCACATACAAATATGTATATGTACTTTGTTTACAACAAAAATTCTATGTGTACGTCACAAACCATGATACAATTATACAAGGTACTTGCACGACTGCAACAAAATTACAACACAAAAAAACACACGTATTTTGTTGGTAGAAACATACCTATAATTGTCAGAAGCAGATGTCTTTTGTTTTTAAAAATAACAATCACAGGGTAACTAAAGTACAATTGCAGAGGCGGCATTCATGCATGATTATAGTCATTCAGTGTTGCCAATATGTGTGTAATACACAGTGTGTAATTTTTACTCTCATCTGTAGACCATGTAATGAGATTCATGTATAATATATGTGTAATTCTAGTTTGGGTTCTATTTTTATTTAATTTTGTTTTAATTTTAATCTACACAAAGCATGTGTAGTGTAATTTTCTTCAATGTGCAAATTCATTGGCAACACTGTAATCATTTTATTCACACACATAAATTAACATTTTTGCAGCTTGTAAACAAAGTTTGACAACTTTCTGCATTGTATACATCAACAGGCTGGGCTTGTGCAAGTACCTTGTATAATTGTATCATGTCACAAACAGAAAATAAAATAACGGACCTGCGCAATGAGCAATCTTGTTTTCTTGATTCATGATATTTACATACATACATATGTACATACATACATACACATGTATGTATGTATCGATACAATCGTATCTATTTCAATACATAAATACATATACTACATATGTATATGTATGTGTTATGCACATACTATATACATACATACAATGTACGTTTTGTCTCGTTTACATACATATTTTCTCAACTTTTTGCCATGTCTGACCCTGTCTTAAATTAAAAAATACGAAAACCCCAAATGCTTGCCAAAAATAAAGACTCAAAACAAATGAGGGGAAATTTATCTCTTCTTTAAATTCATATTAACTGCTTACTGATCGACTGCAATATTTTAACAAATAAATTTCGCACAATATTTATAATATTTATTCATTCTGCTCTCTTTGCTGCTTCATATTATCTCTGGCAGGGATGGCAAAGTTGGAACAATTGTACTTTTTTTGGTACTATTCAAACTCGGAAAGTACAATAGTGCACCAATGACTAATTTAGTACATTTAAGGAATCTCCCCAGTTTCACTCCGCATTTCTTTTCAAACGATTGTATATGTCAATTTTCACTTTTTAACAATGAAACTCATATTCTTCTCACTTGAAAACAGTATTGTGGAAGCAAAACGCAGCGAGAAAACTAAAAAATGTGAACCCGTCCAAATCATTTTTCTTGTATATTTTAAATTTCAACTTAAACAGGTGTAACCATGTGCTCTAACATCCCAACTTATAAGCAAATTTGTGAAAACGATAAAAATATGTAATTTTAACTAAAAATTTTTTAAAGTACAATTAAGGTCAAAAGAGTAAAATTTTTGAAAGTTGTTGGTGCAATTTTAAAATGCTCAATGCCATCCCTGATCTCTGGGCTCTTTGTCATGCAACGGTAACAACAAAAAACACAACAAACGACCACATCAAATAATGAGAAATAAATACATACATACATATATACAAGCATATGTATTTTTGTAAGTACCGTAGACATTTTAATAATTGAATTGTATAAAAACATTGATCTTCTGTGAATTCGCCGTTATTTTATATATGTTTACATCGTTGCCACTTTCTGAATAAAAAAATTGTGTGATAAATATGCGCGTAAATATCAATCGAAACGAGTTAAGATGTGATTTTTTGGAACTTTTTTACATTTAGATATTTTGAAACTCTCAATATTTTTTGGGAATTGTATCTTGTATTTTTTTTTTTTTTTTTGTTAAGCACTGTTTATGTACCAGTACATACAGTCGCACAGGAAAGTCTGCATACCCCCTTTGAAAAGTGAGGCTGGGAGTTTTTTGTGAACAATGCAGCATTAAAATATATTCCAAACAAACCAGTCTAGCAACAAATAATAAATTTTGACAAAAAAATTTTTATTCCAAAAATATTTATTAACAAAGACAAATAAAATTCATTTTTCAAACACAAAAAAGTCTACATACTTTGCACAATATATTTATTTTAGGTAAAATTAAATTAAAAAACCAACAAAATTAATACTTGGTGGGCCCGCCTCGGTTTTGCAGAACAGCATTTAATCTATTTTTCATGGAATTTACCAATGCTTTTGTGTAATTATTGGAAATTAAATTCCATTCTTCAAGTAAAGCGTTTTTAAGATCTTGTTTATTTTTAATTGTTCTTTTTCTAACGCGCCGGTCTAATTCGTCCCATAAATTCTCTATGGGGTTTAAATCCGGTGACTGGGGTGGCGAATGAAGTTGATGAGGCACGTTGTAGAGTAGCCATTCTTTAACAACACCAGCGGTATGCTTTGGGTCGTTATCTTGCTGAAAGTACCATCCTTCTGTAAGACCCAATTTACTGGCAGATTGCTTCAGATTATTTTTGAGAATATTCAAGTACATCATGCGATCCATATTAATATCGATAAATGTTAAATTACCAACTCCAGCCGCTGACATGCAACCCCATACCATAATGGAGCCACCGCCGTGTTTCACTGTAGGATGCAAGTTTTTGGGCAACAATGCTTCATTATTTCGACGCCATACTTTTTGCTTTCCATCATAACCAAACAAGTTGAACTTGCTTTCGTCACTGAATAAAACATTATCCCAAAAAGCTTCATTTGCAGCAATGTATTTCTTAGCAAATTCGACTCGTTTTTGCATATTTACTTTACTAATGAACGGCTTCTTTCGAGGTACACGGCTGTGAATTCCATTGCTTCTCAATAAATGTCTCACTGTTTCTGGGTGCACTGAAGCAATATCCTGTGTTTTCAAAGAGTTTGCAATTTGTATTGCAGTAATTTTAGGATTTTCTTGGACATGAAGCAAAATATTGCGCTTTGCACGTGGAGTCAGTTTAGGTGGACGACCACTCCTTGGTTTATTTTCTACACTATTTGTTTGATTATATTTCCGAATTATTGTCTGGATGCTTGATTTTGGATGGCCTACTAGTTTTCCAATCTCTCTTAAAGATTTCTTTTCTTTATGGTACTTTACAATAAGCTCACGCACTTTAACACAAATTTCTTTGCCCATTTTGGTTAAATGAACACAACTACAATATTCACATTGATAACGGTATCTAGTAAAGACGCCTGAAGTTGTTGGTAGCACTGTTTCAGTACAGAGTTGCATTTTGCATACTCCACTACAAAGCCGTATGTAGACTTTTTTGTGTTTGAAAAATGAATTTTATTTGTCTTTGTTAATAAATATTTTTGGAATAAAAATTTTTTTGTAAAAAATTATTGTTTGTTGCTAGACTGGTTTGTTTGGAATATATTTTAATGCTGCATTGTTCACAAAAATCTCCCAGCCTCACTTTTCAAGGGGGTATGCAGACTTTCCTGTGCGACTGTATGTACATAAGTTGACTTCAACCCAAAAGTGTTTTTGATACGTTATTGAAAATTACATGCATAAACAAAATAAGCATATTTATTCGATTTTTGTATGCATATTTCATTTTCCAATTTTTTTTTATATATTTTAGCAATCCTGATAAAGACTGGTATTCATTATCCGCCATAATCATACGACTTTTGGAAAACTACAACCCTGATCTATTGAAAATGTTCATAAACTCCATCATAGCAGGGTTGTATATTCTCAAAAGTGGCTTGACTACGGAGATTAGTGAATTGAATCATCACTTGTACCAGAGGTGAAAATTTGAAAAAAAAAATATTTTCTTTTTGATACAAGTAATTTGATGTTTAAAACTATTTAAATTTTTTTTTTCTCTTGTAGAGAGAATTAAAAAACCGTTAATGAGCGGAACTTGTTCAACAATTATCTAGCAATTATTCAAACTATGATTAAATGAAAATATTTACATATGTGCATAAGTATGTACATATTTATGCATGTGCATCTAAACTGACATTTAGAGCAATAATTGTTTGTTTTAATTGAACATTTATTTTGATGCTCACTGTTTTGAAAATTTATTGCGCGCAAACACAAAGTAATTTTTACAATTTAATAAAAATAAAGAGATATTAAAAAATGTAGTATATGTGTATATATTTTCTACAAAAATAAAATATGTACATATGTATGTATGTACATTAAAAAAAAAACACAAAAGAAACCCAACACATTATAAAAATAAATGAACCGATTACAAAAAAAAAAAAAAATAATGTGAGATTACGAGTAGTAAAATTTTAATTTATAAAAATGCAAAATATCAAAATGTCTATTTGATCATGCTAAAATAATTTTATGAGTAAAATTTAATTTGCAAAATTAAACATACGATGTATGTAAGTACGCGTACAACATGAAATCATCATTACATTACATATGCTTATGTATGTATCTATCAGAGATCTGCATGATTACGAATCTAATGGCATAGTTTTTTGCATTTTCTAAAATGAATATTGAGCTAGCATTTAACATTAAAGACATAAAAGATGCTATTGCATGAGACTATTGTTAATAAATGCATGTCACTGCTTGCAATTTTTATTCATTCATATGATTCACTAAAGCAATGAATCAGTATGATTGCTTTGAAAACTTCTTAATACCCCTTCTGACAAATATAGTTTTATGTACTATTATAAAATAAAATAGCTAGACTCATTCTATTTTATAAATTATTTTAACACGAGAAAAATTATCAATTCATACGCAATGTTGTATTAACTTAAGACTTCATACAGTCAACGTGCTTTTGTGAGTTATTTGATTACTATACAAAACAATCAAACAACAGTAAAAATTTTTTATTTATTTTTAATAACGGCACTTAATATAAGAACGTGAGTTCATGAAAGTCTGTTGTTAGAGAGGTTACTCTGCAAGCAATATCATTAGTATATATTGATGTTAAAAAACAAAACAAAAGCATTGTAAAAGTGAGTGGAGAGCGTTCAGTACAGTACAGTACCGTACAGTTCTCTAGTATGGACCTTCAGCTTAAATATGTATCATTGAAAACTGATATGAATATTGATTATTTTCAAAATTTGTCCCACATATTGACTTGACTGCTGAAACCAACCACTTGATATAAAAATACACAGAAAAAAATTATTTTAATATTTGAATACGAAAATCGTTGATTCAATAACAAATCTTTTGAATTTTCTGTGATGACGATGTTTGAAAAAAATTTTTTTTCAGTCAATAAAGAAATTTAATGAATCACAGAAAAAAGTTGTTGACTGACATTTTATTTTCAGTGATACTTGTTATTGTGTGTGTGGATGGATGTCACACATTTTTCAACCACTTTTTGTTTGTTTTTGCTTGTCTGCGATTAAAACTAAATGTGTTTGGGATGAGTCGAACCGGCAACCTCTTGACTCAAAGACTAACGTACTTACCACTAAGCTAAAGAGCAAATCATTATTGGATGCACAAATAATGAATACACGCAAAGCATGATTTCTTCTTTGTTGCTTCTACATGTGCGCGTTGCGCTATGATATAACTTCATAAATAACTTTGTTAAGTAAAAAACAAGCCACAACGTTTTTCGGCTTCTTGTCGGCATTTACACATAAAAATAAACAGCAACAATAGCACATGAGCGCGTTGCGTCAATCAACAAGCAAGATAAACACCAACACAAACAAATTAAATTAAATGATATTTTTTTAAAAGCGCGGTATTGATAAAATATTGTATTAAGTTAATGACAAATATTATTGAAATTAAAATTTTTTTCAATAACATGGTTTTGTTGAACATAATTCTTGTCTATTTTTTTCTGTGCACAATTGTTATTAAATCATAAGAAAAACTGCTTTAAAAAATATAAAAGAAAATTAAAAATCTAAAATCTGGTTAGAAATATTTAAATGTTGAAAGGCATTAATAATGCTTTAAATTTGTTTTTACAATTTTATCACTGATTTTAGTGCCAAAATATATTACGCCTGAGTTGTGGCTTTTTAAATCAAAAAATTTATTTTTGGCTAATGCAAAATATAACAATAAATATTTTTTATTGTTATACCCTTTGTTGTTGTCTAATGTTGGTGATAAATCTGTTCGTAAAATTTTTGTGATGTAAATTTACTTCGTTTTTTGTTAATTAAAAAATTTGATTTTTAGCAATGATTTTTGTGTTGTTGATTTTTAATGGGAAAGCAACTCATTAGAAATATTTATTGCATTTCGAAGCAAATAAATCTGCAGAAATTATTTTGTGATGATAACAAGTTGATGCATGTATTTTTTTGAAGTTTGAAGCAAAAAAGTATAAAGAAATTTCGTGGAGAAATATATGTATAATGATTTTAAGTAAAATAAACTTCAAGCATTAGGCTGGAAACATTAAGAGTGGCTTCAAGATTAGAGATTAAATTAATTTTAAGCCTTATTTGTGGTTTTATGATTTTACTTGGTAGTTTAAGGTAAGTTTAATCGTGGTGATGTAATCTTACATTAATACTGACAATATATATATATACACTTGGGAAACATATAACTTAAAAAAAAATATGTATATAGTTATTATGATAAAAAAAAAGTTCAAAAATTCAAAAATTGGTACATATGTATGTATATATACATTCTTAATTATTTATATGTTTGCTTTAACACGCACACTATTTAACTTGTAAATAATAAAAAAATATGCAATTTCTTCTTCTTCCCACAAAAAAATAATCAAAGTGTGTTAACAACCATGATACAATTATACAAGGTACTTGCAGGACTACAACAAAATTGCAACACCAAGAAACACACGCATTTTGTTGGTAGAAACAAACAGAATTTAGTCAAAAACAGATGTCTTTTGTTGTTAAAAATAACAATTACAGGGTAACTAAAGTACAATTGCAGACGCGGCATTCATGAATGATTATAGTCATTCAGTGTTGCCAATATGTGTGTAATATACAGAGTGTGTAATTTCTACTCACATGTGTAGGCCTATAATTAGATTCTGTATACTCTGTGTGTAATTCTACTTTGACTTCTATTTTCGTTTAATTTTGTTTTAATTTTAACCTACACAAAGGATGCGCAGTGTAATTTTCTTCAATTTGTAATTGGAGACACAGCCACATGCAAATTCATTGGCAACACTGTAATCATTTTATTCACACACATACACTAACATTTTTGCGGCTTGTAAACAAAGTTTGACAAGTTTCTGCATTGTATACATTAACAGGCTGGGCTTGTGCAAGTACCTTGTATAATTGTATCATGTTAACAACATTATCACTTTTGCACAGAAAATGTTGCCACTATTTTGTTCTTCATCCCGAATCCAAAAATTGGCACAAATTGAATAAGAAGCAACACTTTCAATATATTGACTGTATACATATCGCTCAAAAAAACTTGTTTGCCAGAAAAGGAGTTTAAAGTTTTCAAAAAAGAAAATTTTATTTTTATCTCATGAGTTGAGTATACAAGATATTATTATGAAATTTTTCCACAATATGAATTTTTTGAGTTAAGACGTTTGTTAAGTCGTATGACTAACAATGATTTGCACTATAAATAATATTAATCATACGACGTCCACTCCCAGCTGTTCAAAAGAAATGTAGTTTTTCGAAAAGTACTTTTATAAAGGTGCTTTTTTAAACAAATTATTCTTTAAAGGCACATGTCTAAATAAAATTTTTCTAAGGACAATTTTTCTAAAGGGAACTTTTCCAAAAGTCTGTACTATATTAAAAAAGGCATTTTTTAAAAAAGGTACTTTTATTTATTTTTTTTTTTTTAAATAAAATTTTTATTAGTAGGGCATTTACGCCTGCACAAAATCTAGCAGATTTTAATAAAATCTTTATGAAAATCTATACCGTTTACAACAAAAATTGATAAATTGACATTTATCAAGATTTTTTTTATCAAAAACAAAAACGATTAACTGAAAAATTTCCAAAACTACAACCAAACTGCTACATCTTTTTTTTATAAATATGTTGTACAGCGTAGTAAAAAATAAATAAAAATATTAGATTATGATTAGATTTCTTGCAAAACTACTGACAAAATAGATTTTGTTTTGCTATGAAAATCTGTTCAAAAGCAGCTCGTAAGTACTAGATTTCGAGACAATGCAAATGCTCTATAAGTCGCTTTAAAAAGTAAACTCTTCTGACAGCTCCTTAAGCAAAAGACAGTCGACTTAAAAGAGACTTTTTAGGAGGTGCATTTTCGGGAAAAAAAACTTTTCTTATAAATACTGCATTTACATTGTCTCGAAATCTAGTATATTTGCTTAGAAATCTTTAACGAAATCTATATCGATTACACTAAGCTTTTTTGACAGTTTCCAAGATTTTGTATCTAAGACAAAATCCTTTGTATGAAATCTAGTCTTGAATTTTAACGAAAAAAAATGCCGACTTAGCTCATTCACACACCTTGAATAGAAAATTGTGCAGAGCATAGCTGATTCACTCACCTTCTATGTAAATTATGATGTACAGGGTAGTAAAAAATAAATAAAAGTATTAGATTTTTAGTAGATTTCCTACAAATCTATTGAAAAATTAGATTTTTATTTGTAACGGGAATCTAGTAAAAAGCAGCTAGATTTAGCTCGGAATCTCGTACGTACTAGATTTTGAGACAATGCAAATGCTCTATAATTCGTTTTAAAAAGTAAACTCTTCTGACAGCTCCTTAAACAAAAGACAATCGACTTAAAAGAGACTTAGATAGAGAAGAGATTTAGCTCGTAAGTACTAGATTTTGAGACAATGTAAATGCCCTATTAAGCATATTTTTTTATGTACTTTGTATGTATATATGTATGTATGTACGTACATATAAACATCTGTATTTTTTTTTAGTTTACTATTGATTACTTTCGCAGTTACAACTCATTCAATTAAAATGAAACATTTATTATTAAGTTAAAATATGAGCAGAGAAATCTTTGAAGACGCAATTAAGAATTTGTTTTGCTTAATTGAAATTTCCTCTCACAGAGATGGTCTGGCATTTGAATACGGCGTTATTTCTGAGTTAAGCGATGAACTTTTTTCTTTTTATATTAATTAATTAACAATAAATTAATGCAAATTCTAACTAGGCAATTAATTAAAATACCTAGAAACGAGTACGAGTATTTTATGACATCTATACGAATATGTAGTCGAAATTTTTAAGCATTGAAAAGTAAAAGCTCTTTGAATAATAATAATTTCTTTAAGCCTGGAATTTGAATTTTAGGAGTTTTCAAAAATATACACACACATTCACTAATTAACAAAAACAAACCAAAAATCATGAAAATTAAATGAAGTAATTTAAGATAATTTAAAATAAGGCAAATCGAGTGATATAATAAAAAATTTCTAGAAATTGATTTTTATCAAAGATATTTATTTATTTTACAACTTTCCTGGTTCGCTTCCACGAAAAATTTTCACAATACCACATTTTAAGAACAAATTTTAATCACACTGCAGTCACACATTAGCGTTGATTGCTTGAAGTAGTTGTGGCAGCATAACTTAAATTACTTTACTGAAGACTATCAAGCAGCGCTCGCTGATTATGCTACTAAAAATTATTATTTCTAGGCTTAAATTTACCTTTTTTTAATAACTTTAGCACATTTAAGCATATAAAATTAAAACAAAACACTTACTTTTTGAAGAGAATTAAAATTTTCTTCTTGTTGTTCGGAAATTTTGACAAAACTTAATTGCAACACAAACAGAAGTACAATAACATTCGTACTTTTAGCAATAAGTAAAGTCAGAAGTTGGTTAATGCAGTGATAGTTTAGACTATATTTGTAACTTCTTTATCAAATTTTAATATATATTCAAATATAATTAACAATATCGTTTTAACAAATTCCGATTATAATTGTTTCGTAGATGAAGGAGGCAAAAAAAATCGAACCAAATGCAAGTGAACCAACGTTATTAAGTGCACGAGATAACTAAAAAACAAAAGTGGCCGCAAAAAATATAAACATTCATCTAGATCTAAAATATGAAAGCAATATATGTATGTATATGAACATATGTATGTATGTGTCTATATGTAGAAAAATCATCAACGTTATTATTATTTTTGTAATGATCATCAAGGCGAAAGCATGATGAATACCAAATCCAGGCATGGAGAGTGAAGATTTTAAAAATGTGGAGAAACGCAACATGAGCAGTACATACACGCGTACATACTTTTCAGGGTTCCAAAGGTGAAAAAGAATCCTGTTGCTTTCGCTACGATGTCTCCCTATCTCTCTGTCTATCTGTCTGCCCCAGGCTGCTTTCCCGAAGACCGTAAGAGCTACGGACCTGAAATTGTCACAGAATATGTATAACTTTGGCCGCTTCAACAACAATTATAAGATTGTTCAAAATTAAAGGGTGTTCTAAAGCGAATAACGAAAAATGTTGTTATATACCGACAGTTATATACATATGTATAGACATTTGAAATTTTCAAAGTTAGTATATCTTTATACTGTAGCCTGCCAATTAACACTGAAATTTTAAAAATCAAAATTAAAGGGAATTCTATCATTTAATGTAAGTTTTACTAAGTCATTTTGCCAACTTGCTGTGTCTTGGAAGACGTAAGAGACAAACTCTGGAAATTTTCAAAAACGCTTTAACTAAAAAATCTCAAAATTTAAAAATAAATCCGGAAACGAAAAATTGCCAAAATGCAAAAAAACGCTTAAATAAAAAATATCACCAAAAATAGAATAAATAACATAAATTAAAAAAAAAATCATTACAAGTAAAAAGGTCGCCAAAAAACTAAAAAAAAACGCCAAACCCCGAAAAAAAACCAGCGCCAAAACTTCAAAAAATTGCTAAAACTCAAAATATGTATAGTAAAAAAAATGACAAAACCCGAAAAAAATCGACAAAACAAAATAAAACGACAAAACTAAAAAAAGGGTCAATACTAAAAAAATTCCAAAAACCAAAAAAGTTGCCAAAAGAAAAAATCGCCGTGCGCGAGCCAAAGCTGCACTTTACTGAATTTATTTGATATTATTTCTATGCAGAATTATAGGAATCCTCTTGGCATCATTTCTTTATCACACAAATTATCCATTGATGAAAACTATATTTGAATTATTTTTTTCCTTAAAGTTTCAATCTTCATCAATGTCTGTCTATTCTGAAATTCCACTACAATTTTCTGCAAAGCAAAATATAAAGTACATAATATGCTATAATGAAAATTATGTAATAAAACGAGTTTTTCCATCCCTGAAAGCAATAAGAACAACAATACAAGCATGCGATTAGAACAAAAACAATTATAACAACAAACATGTGTACCCACAACATTTTCAAATAATAATAAATATAAAAGCTTGCAATCAAATACATATTAATATACATACATATTTATATAGTACATGTATGTATGTACATATCACACATTTACTAAAACAATGACATAATGCAGAATTAATACTCATATCGTTCTTCATATTGTGTAAAAATTGCATACAAATATCCTGTATACTGAATTGTTGAGAGAAAAATTAATACACTGTTTCCACAAGGCAGGCAGGCGACTCGTCTATTCAATTTTTATGAAAATCACTCAAAAATATGAGTGGTTTTCATATAAATTTTCTACTCAAGTCGATCGCACGTGTTGTGGAAACAGGGGGTAAATTTTCTTCATAATCGTATGTACACATGCAGATGTATGTATGTATGTACATATGCATGTGTTCAGTTCGGTGTAGCAAGGGAGTCTTAAAAAATCTTTTCCTAATTGATAATTCTGTATTCGTGGGAATTTAAATGATTTTTTTTTTATTTTAACGTGTAGTTTCTACAATACAAGAAAATTTGTAGTTTGAGTGTTTTTCATATATTTTTTCTACACAAATCGCTTACTCTGCTCTTAGACTCGGCAGTTTTTCTTGCAGAACTTTTGATTTTATAATGAGAAAGAAAACGATAGGTATACATATATTGCTTTCTCAACTCTCTCATACAAAATCAAAAGTTGAGCAACTAAAACTGACGCGTTTAACCCCCTGTTTCTACAATCCAGACGGTCAACTTGCGTATAAAATTTATATGGAAAGCACTCTTTGAGTGATTTTCATACAAATTTTCTAGACGAATTGTTTTGCCTGACTTGTGGAAACTGCACATAAAACCAGAGTTACTTGCATTGTGGAAACTACCTTTCAAAAAAAATGTCATACTAAAAGATATAAATAGTTATTAGACTAACCTCCAAGTTTAGCTCATAACTTTCCTTATTCCAGACATATTTACTTATGTATATTTTAACTTTTAAATGTATGAAATTATTGGTCATACAACGTTGACAAACATATTTCATTACATACTCAAATTAGCTTATTATTTGCCAATTTTAAATTTTAGGTGAATTTCGAATTACTTTTATAAAAAAAATTATTTATTATAGCACTAAAATTATAAGTTTGGTAAACTCAAACTAAATATTTAAACTTAACGGTCATAAAAACAGGTTTACTTAAATATGTAGTAGCATTCGGTTGCAATAAACCAAGCAATACAACCTTGTTGTTACAGTGCTACCATATCAAAGTGTAATAACAAGAACAATTGACATTTAATTTTATTCCATCCCTAATATTAAAATAAATATCTGGTCTTACCATTCCTAACAAACGATTTACTCTCAGCAAAATCTGCTGGTTCGCGTACGAACGATCGAAAGAAACAAGACAAATTTCCAACATTTGTCAAATACTTTGCATAATTGCATTTCTAGCAAAATATTATTCAAAGTAAAACTAATTTATTACAAAACAAACAATGGCTGCTAGCACGAGAGTTTTACTTAAAGTACGCGGTAAGTGTTGTAGAATTAAAGCAAATAAAATCAATTCTAAAGTGGAAGCACAGAAAATTATATAACGAAATTAAAGAAAATTTCGAAAAAAAAAAATTCTAAGTGCACCCGTTTTAAAGTGTGTAGAAAAAAATTATATTAATGATAAGGTCAAATTATGTATTATAATTAAATTTATGTATTGAAATGCAACAACAAAAATGTCAAAAAAAAAATAGTTATGACTAAATTGGACCTTGATAAAGAGTAGAAAAGAAAGAAAATAGTGAATTGTCAGTGACCGTGATTTCTTGTTTAAGTGTGTGTGTGTGCAAGTGCATAAAATGAGATAAACCACAGTAGGAATTAATTAAGTGCTTTTAATTAATTTCAATTGAAATTGTTTATTGTTTTATTTACAGATGGTTTCGTGTCTGCTGTGCGCCACAGCTCCCAATATCATCAGACACGTGCCAACCTAATGTTGACCGAAAACTCACGAGTTATTTGCCAAGGTTTCACCGGCAAACAAGGCACTTTCCACAGCCAACAGGCTTTGGAATATGGCACGAAATTGGTTGGTGGCATCTCACCCAAGAAGGGCGGCACCAACCATTTGGGCTTGCCCGTCTTTGCCAGTGTAAGCATATATACATACATAAATATTCAATTATTTTTTTATATGTCGGCATTTTGAAGCTAAACTTTTATATATTTAGGTGGCTGAAGCCAAAAAGGCCACAGATCCTCATGCCACCGTTATTTATGTACCTCCACCCGGCGCTGCTGCTGCCATTATGGAAGCCTTAGAGGCCGAAATACCTTTGATCGTCTGTATAACTGAAGGTGTGCCTCAACACGACATGGTTCGCGTCAAAAATGCCTTGCTAAGCCAAAGCAAATCACGTTTAGTGGGTCCCAATTGTCCTGGTATTATTGCGCCCGAAAGGGTAAGTTCATTTAATGGTTTATTTACAATTATTTAATCATGCAATGTAAAGTCTTTGGGTTAGAGTTAAAATACGGGATATTTTAGCCGGTTTTTTTTGTTCCTAACTTTTGGAATTGAATGGTTTAGTAAAAATAAATAGTGCACCCAGCACTTTTAGTAGAGTCAACATTTTTAACTGGCTTAGAAATTTTGGAATACATTTAGAAACCTTGAAGACTTTAAGAAACTTGACTTTAATTTGCAATCAATACAAATTAAAATATTATTTTTATAAATATCATATCAGTGCCTTGCTGCATTCATTCTCTATAATTGTGGGCCACATTCTACTTATTTTCTTTATTCTCTTTGGTACATAAATTGATAAGATGTAATAATTAAAACATGAAAATATTTTATACGTATAAAAAGTAGCTATGAGTTCAAAGTTCATTCATTCGTTTTGATAATATATTTGTTTTCTGCATTATTTTTATAGGTTTCTTTCGAAATTCATTAGGAGTATAACTTTTTTTGTGAACTCAAAATGTAGCTCCATCATTATTTTTTATTTAATAATAATAATAATAATAATAATAGTAATTAAACTTTTTCAACAACTAATCGACTGATTAACAAAACTAGATTAATTGTAATTAGCTAAAAACATTTAATTTTGTTTGGACAAAATGAAATAATTTTGCTAAAAAATACAAAAAAAACAGAAGCTTTACTAGACTGAAAAATAAAATAACTAAGCCACAAAACGTTTTTTTGTTTTTTTTTTTTAACAATAAAACATGTTTTACGTACATACTACATACTCGTACATAAATTTTCGATTGCGATAAAATTTAAAAGCCAAAAACTATCAACATCAGCATTTTGATAATTCTAAACTATGGGTAACCCATAACATTATAACTAATAAAAATAAAAAATATAAAAGTTTATTTTTTACTACATGTCGCTGATGATTAAATCGAAAATAGGGCTCGCTATAATACCTAATATTACGAAATATTTGACAGTGTTCTCTAAATTGAATCGATTTGATTTTCCAAATTAATATCTAATGCCTCCAGCAGACGTGTTTGAAATCATATTCGATTATGTTCATTAAAATATGATATTTGATTCTCTATATAAATAGAAAAATAAAAAACAAATCTGAAAAATGTTTCTATTATTGGAGTTACTTTTCTAAAATCGTGCGATATTGAAATGGATTCGTTTTACAAAACATGCCCGACTCATCATGAATTATAAATCCTTTGCAAGTAGGAAAAGCCACATAAATTTAAAGTTATACCTCTATTGATGATTGTATGTAAATATTATACATATGTTCTTGTAGGTATGTTTGTATATGTAGGTTTACATAATACGAAGTTTCTTGCAGAAGCTATCAATTAACATTTACATACATTTATTCTCCCTTTCTCCTTTGTCCATTAAACAACTGAAATAAACAAACAAAGAATAAAAAATATGTGCATAGAAAAAATGCCGGTTTTTATCGATAAATAATTGATTTCCAATGACGACAACATTTTATCTTCTAATACTCAGTTGGCTCATATTTTCGTGAGTCATTCTAAAGATTCGCTGTTTATGGGAATACTTAAGCTTTTAGTTAATGAGTGATTGTTTTGAGATTTTCGAGAAGTAAAAATACAATTTAATGTGTACAAACAAAACTTTTTACTTCTTGATATTTCTATTTATTTAATAGTCATACGCTTTAATAAGATTTATTGTTTAACAGACAGGAGTTTCTTGTTTAGTTGCTTAAAACTTGTTCAAAATATTTGTATTATTACTTTATTAATTTTTTAATAAATATGCATATAAATTTGTTGGAAAATATTTGATTTATTTTACAACATTTTTTCAGTTTGCATATTTAATACTTTAGCTTTTACTTTTATAAAAAAAAACCGGTTTTAAAGCTGATTAAACAATCAATCCCGAAACGAAAATTACCCTAACCAGCCCAAACATGAGTTTTTCGAAAAAAAAATCCGTACCATATATGTATAAAAAACCGGTTCCGAACCGGATAAAAATCGGTTTAGCGGTTTGGGCGTGAAACCGCCACAAACTTACTTTCACATTTATAATATTTGTAAGGATTATTTAATATCTATCTAAATAAATATACATACATACATATATTAAGTGCTTTTAAATAACGCGAATGTTAACAATTTCGCTGATTTTTGCAATACACTCGTAATCTATAATTTCCGAGATCTCCTCCATTTTAAGGAAAGGTGTAAAAAAAAAGAAAATATTCTATTACTTTTTGTGTAGAATAAACGATTTCCGATGATAAGGAAACTATAAATTTCAGTTCAATCTAACCAAAGCGATAACGCTAATTTCTATGGACCTCCAAGATTATCTAATAACTGTAAAATATGATTAAAAAAAGAGTCAGTCGTTAAGCAGCTCTGGGTCATCGTAATTATTTCTTAAGTGCGGTCAGGCTTTTGTGTGTTGTTTGGCATTCGAGAGTTTTTCGTCTCGCTCGCACTGGTTGACTGATCTGCCACGTATAACCGTATATTCTTGCGGTTCTTTTGTGAAATTTCTTTAGCAACCACGTTGCTACTTCCTATGTGAAGGCATAGGTCGTGTAAAGTCAGTCACAAACCCTTTTTAAAATACTGTTAATAACATCTTGTGCGTATGGTCTAGTTACTCCGCCCATATTTGTGCAACCATATTATGCAAATTTACTTTGTATAATATGTATGAATAAATGATAAAAAAAATAAAACTGCTAATGTTTGGTCCTTCGACCAAAGTGGCAACTTTAGTTGCTGGTGTAAATCGATTCCTTATTCCCAGTGATGCCTGTCATTTGTTCATAGACCCTTCATTTTTTCCTTAGCTTCCAAAAATAATCAACGTTTAACCAAACTTTTTTTTATGTGAAACATAAGCTATAGGAAGGTTTCGCTCACAAAAAAGCAATTTACACCGGTGTTTAAAAAACTTAAGTCGAAGTAGCAAAAGTCGCAAAATGTTTACTTCTTGCTGCTTTGGCTTTTTGCAACTTTTTAAAATCAACCAATGCTTTAGCTTGTGCTTGTGAAAATCAACAACAGTCGCAGTCGAAGCAGAAGCAGCAAACGATTTGATTTGAACGTTTGCGCAATACTTTCAACAGTCGACGATTTCAAAAGTTTGACTTTTATTTGCTGTTGCGTTTGGTTAGTTTCGGTAGTAAAAGCATGAGCAGTCTGTATGCTTTTGTAATTACCAAACAGTCACAGTCGAAGAAGCAAAATCTCTTGCTTTTAAAAGCTTTCTGCAGGTTCAGTCAACTAACTGTAAGTAACTGCTTCTGCTTTTACTTGCAATACTAACCAAAAGCAAAAGCAAATCAAATTCAAAGTTTTCAAATCGTCGAATGCTGAAAGCACTGCCCAATCGTTTTGTGATTTTGATTTGGCTGAAACTGTTGTATTTTTCAAAAGCGAAAGCAGAAGCAAAATCAAATGAAATGAAAATCATTACAGTTTTTTAAACACTGATTTACAAATCTAACCTTTACTGCAAGAGAGTCACAACTCAGAGAATTCGTTTTTTAGTTAATATTACAGAATTAATCGTCAGTCATATCGTTCCTTATATTGTGAAAAAATTTCATACAAATATCTTGAATAGATATTTGTTTGAAACTCTTGAGATTAAGATTAAATTTTGTTTTACCTTAAGTTGTAAGCAAATGCAAAACTTTAATAACTTCGTTTTCTTTAATGGCTTTTTTTAGACATTATGGCTCGATATAAAATAAAAAATGTTTTCTACTTTCATTCTTAGATTTTTCTCTTGCAAACTATTTGAAACACCGCCACAAATACCTTTTTTCACTTGATTAATTGTGTTTCGCTAGTGCATGATTTGAGAATAATTCTGACAGCAATAAAATATTTGTTTCCCTTATTTCTAGTGCAAAATTGGCATTATGCCCGGTCACATTCACAAGCGTGGCAAGATTGGCGTAGTATCAAGATCCGGTACCTTGACCTACGAAGCTGTCAATCAAACCACCGAAGTTGGTTTAGGCCAAACATTGTGCGTTGGCATTGGAGGTGATCCTTTCAACGGTACCGATTTTATCGATTGCCTTGAAATCTTCCTTAAGGATCCCGATACCAAGGGCATTATATTGATTGGTGAAATTGGTGGTGTAGCCGAAGAACAAGCTGCTGAATATTTGACACAACACAATACTGTAAGTAAAATAAATATTTCGTAAAAAAAAAAATATATAAATATAATAAATATATAATATAAATAAAAAAATATATAATATATAATTTAAATTTTTATTTGCAGGGCATGAAAGCTAAACCTGTTGTTTCATTTATTGCCGGTATCTCGGCTCCACCCGGCAGAAGAATGGGTCATGCTGGCGCCATCATTTCAGGCGGAAAAGGTGGTGCTGGTGATAAAATCAAGGCTTTGGAAAAGGCCAATGTTATTGTTACTCGGAGTCCAGCACAAATGGGTAGGGAATTGTTTAAAGAGATGAAACGTTTAGAATTAGCCTAGAAATTAGAACTACGCCAAGCGAAAAGTTGTAAAAGAAAACAATGAAACATATACCAACAAAAGTGAAATAAAATTCGTCATAAACTCAATATAAATAAATAAAACTAACGTAAAATTAAAAATGAACCCCTAAACGCCGAAAAATTTTTGTTGAAAATAATATTGCAATTACTAAAACCAAAGGTCAAATTGTTTAGATTTGAAGAAAGAAAACAACTATAATAAAATAGTACAATACTCCCACGAGATTTCCGTATTAAGAGCAAAAAAAGGAGAAAATTTACTGCCATCCCCTAGAGCAAAATAAAAAAAAGGAAAACCAAACTACCAACAGAGAAAATAATGTTGCTAATAACGATAATAAATATTAGATTTTGAAATTGATAAGTATACTTTCGTTAAGTTTATATTTTTTTTTTCGTTTGCTGCCATTAAGTTTTACTTCAACTGCTTACCGCCGTTAAATCAAATCCTTCTGCACGTCGTTCATTACATATAAAATATTCGTCTTGCACTACATTGTTGTGAATACGGCCGGCCTACATCAATAAGTATAAAAAATATCTCTTTCTTAACTATTATTAACCAAAAAGTAAAGAAATGGCAAAATTTAAGTTTTAAAATACATATTTTTGTGTGTATTTATTTAAAGTAAAATATAAAACCTATTTAAAATTAAATAAAATTAAATAAATTGAAATTATCTATAAAACTGACCAAGAAATGATATTTTAATGGTATATTTTGCAGTATAAAAAATGAGTTATTAGTATTTGATAATTTCATAAAAAGTACACTGAAATTCACAAGAAATGTAAACCTCAAGCCGGTTTTACGGTGGGCAATACTAAACTTGGAATGTTGACAAGATTTACGTAAGCAAATCTATGCAAAAAGAGAAAAAATATGTTCAGAATATGGACTCAAATGTGAAGCAAGTAATTTATGTAAAAAAAAATTGAGACAGATTGGATCTATTAAAAGGCTAACTGACAACAAAGTAATGTGTGAGATTTGAAATTGTGGACAAGAAATGAGACCTGATAACGGACTTCTTACCGCTCAAATATTAAAAACGAAATAATTCGGTGGCAATAAGGAAAAAGAGCTTAAGTCATATTTTACTGTTTTGCAGGAGTGCAGTTTTAAACTTTTCAAGTCGTTTTTCAGAAATTTACTTCCTTTGCAGTTAAACTTGAAAAATCCGTTTTCACTTGATTTTTCTTTTATTTTTTAGAAAAACTAATAAATTTAATTTGAAATAATATCAAAGTATAAGCTTAACTAAACTATTATTCCGTATGAGATTATAAATCGAAAAAAGATTACAAAGAATTTATTGCGCCATAACTTTCTGAAAAATAGCACAAAATAATAGAAAATTTTGTCAGATTTACTTTTAAAAGTAAGATCATTGTAATGGACCCAAGTGAGCTGAACTCTAATTTTCAACTCTTCCTTGCCAGCAGCCTGCTGGAGATTACGGAGGTGCCACTAACTCAAAATGTGCTTATCTCGACGTAAGCACTTTTTTTGCCACAGAATTTTTTCACTAGAAAAATTCTAGTTACACACGCTCGTTTCAATAAATAATCATATTAAATACATATACATATGTCCATTGTAGGCTCTGAGATCATCCAGCCGATATGCTCCAAACCGGTTTCATTACAAAGGCATTTTTTTTTATTTAAAATATTATTGGCTGATACATTTTAATTTTAATTGAACTAGAAGGATTTTTAATCAGGAATAATTTATTAATCCCGCTTAAGTTCAGTATATCCAATTCGTATCGAATGAAATATTTTTATGAATTAAACAAAATTAATTTATTGGCTGTCATATGTAGCTATGTATGTATATTGCCATGGGTAAGTCATACAATTAAGAGCGTCCTCCTCCCGAATCTGCAATTCGATCTAAGCCTTCGTATAGGAAGAAGGAATCCCTAAATCTTCTCCCAGAATATACATAGTTGATTAAAGTAGTCATTTTATTGTATGGCCTCCACCAAGTCAAATAGAGTTGAGTTTTAAAGTTAAATCATTCAAATTATATTGGTCTCATATTTTTTTTCAGTGTCAAATTTGTCGATCAAAATTTATTATTACATCAAACCGGCTGCATGTGATAAAAAATGACGCCACCAAAAACCATAACTGGGTGCAGTTACTCGTGAAGTACACTTAGAGCAATGCAGTGTGAGTAGGTAAAATAATCATAAGCCAGACAACAAAACGCAGCAAAAAAAAGTGATGAAAAAGAAGTAGGAAAATCACCACAACTATTGATACGAACCACTTCAAACTCCAAGCAAAAAGTACATAGTGAATTTTACATTAGTGTGTCATTGGAGCGAAGTGGTTTTTTTTGCCAACCCGTAACTTAATAAAATTGACTTTTTATTTGCTCTAAAAACTCTAAAATAAGGTGTGATTTTTTATTGGTGAAGCAAATCCAATATATTATTGTTCCAACTTCCTTTGTTTATAGATTTATTATTTGATTATTATTATTATTATTATTACATGTGATAATTATTAATGAACAAATAACACCAAAGTTAATTATAAATATTCTGACAAACACTTAGTAGAACGGAACAACTAGCTGTTTTCGAAGGTCACTACACCTTCATCATCAGCGTTCTTTTGTGTTTGGTCCACTGTGTGTGGTGTCAGTTGATGTAGATTACTGCTTTATATACTCAACTTTTTATTGCAAATGGAATATGTGAATTGTTTTGATTCATCGTATTACAATTTGCTGAAAGCTTTTTTGTAATGAAGGCTCAATTTTACCAAAAAAAAATTAAAAAAAAAATCGCTAAAACAAAAAAAAACACCAAAACCAAAAAAAAATTCAAAAACGAAAAAAAGCGCCAAAACTAAAAAAAAATCACCAAAAACCGAACAAATCGGCAAAAGCCAAAAAAGCGCCAAAACTAAGAAAAATCGCCAAAAACTAAAAAACGCCAAAAACCGAAAAAAATTTACATACTTCATTTTTTTAAAGTCTACATCAGTACCTGGATTCAGCAACTTTTTGCGAAACGAAAATTGTAATATTTATCGATATGTTTATTCGTTAGCTGTAACGATAATGTGATTCTGTAATTTCTTTTTTACGATAGTGTACATCTGTGTTCTACCCGCCATTTAATTGTATTTTATGTGGCATTCCTGCACACAAAATTGCAAAACAAGCGAAAAGCACAAAGAAGATTTAAGGAAAAACTAAACAAGTTCGAGCTTGTTATATTACTTGTTTTACTTCAAACGACATCAAATATCGTTAAAATATGCTATTGAATCGATAAATTTTCGCTATATTTATTAAAGCGATACGATTATCGTAATAAAATTTACTGAATCCAGGTACAGGTAATATATTCGATTATACAGGCTGAAGTTCGTACAGTATTAGATATGTAGAGTTCGTACGGAACCCTTCGTGTGCAATTCAAAGTCTTACTTTACTGAATTTATTTAAATTACGTAATTAAAAATTATTTAATTTGTAATTGAAATTTATTTGCTGGTGGTTAAGCATATATGCATTTCATTGGTGCTTTCTTTAGGATTTTTTATGTACATGTGTGTACTAAAAAAATCAATTTAAAAATTTCTTAAACGCACATGTGTGTGTAGCTTCCCTGCAGAAAATGCGAATAGTGAAATTGTAGTGATTTACTAGTGACTTTGTCACCAGTACTAACTGACGAATTGTACCACAGACAATGCTTTTTGCTATAGACATTTAGCATGTACGTGTCATTGAAAAGCAACTACTGACGTTGGTACTACTGAGTAAGTATTTCTTTTGGGACCATATCGAGACATTCGAAAGCGATAGTCACTAGTACATTTTAGTAATTCTAATGATAATAAAACTGAATATTTTATTCAAAATTTTTGTTTTAATAAAAAAAAATACATAAAAAAGGCAACATTCGTTCAGCAATTAAGGATTTAGTTTGCTGTTTGTATTAAATATAAATGAAAAATTCAAGGTTCCGTCGAATTATTAAAATCAAACACTTACATATGAATCTGGACTTACTGGACTGCACTTTTTAACTGATCCCACAAAATCTTCTACAGGCTCATACAAATTTCCACAATTATTTCATTTTAAAATATTTTTATTTTTATAATTACAAAATGGATTGCTTTTAATTTGTCTTTTGCAATTTCTTTTTATGTGATTCTTTGAATTATTTTTTAATACATTTTTTTATTTGCCTTTTATATTGATTTCGTAAACTAATTTTCATGAAAACTTGAATTTTGCTTGAAGCCACTTGTATTTTCAACAAACCAATAAAACATTAAGAAGAAGCATAGTTGTGTGTATCTCACAAAATATTTTCTACGCATCAAAAACAATGTTAATATGTAGACGCTCGTTTGACAATGTCACCAATATAGTCGACAAAAGTGGTGACTTGGGGACACTTAACAGCATGTTTTCTGCAGGGTTTTGTTTACTTTTGCATACATTGTAAGAAAAATTGCGAAATATATTTTTTTTAATATTGTGCAATTTATTGAATAGTGTAGAGCAAAACGTCTATAATAATAGCTTTAAACTGCTCAATAACATTGCGAGATCCGAGTATTAGTATTTGTTTTAAGCAAAGAAAATAAATTTAATTGGAATTGTAGTCCTTCTAAAAAAATTCAAAAGGATTTTGGCACTTTTTTGAAATTTTATCAATTGACAATAAGTTTTAAAAATTTCGTGTGATTATCTTTTGAAAGTCCATAATAGCAAACGGAAATTTCCTTAAGAAATTTAACAACCTGAATTTCCGTAAGTTTTTTTTACACACACTTCTTATGGGAATCTGAATTTTCGTAAAAACTCCAAAAAAAAGTTTATTATAAAACCCCTCCATTAATAAAGAATTAACAAAGAAACATGTTTTTCCTACAGAGGGACAAAAAATGTACCAAAAGGGGTTAATTGCGGTACTTTTGGACCTTTCCTGCTAATAAACAAAATTTCCTGTTTTTTCAACAAGTAAACAATTTTTTTTAGCGTAGTAGCACACGATAATATAATAATATAAATACATATCGTTGATCACAAGTAGAAAGGCCCTAACTCAAAGAACTCCACATTTACAGCAGAAGGTAAAAGCATAATAATAAACAGTACAACTGCTTGTAAACGCGTTATTTTTTACACTATTGCAATAAATTTTTGTGTTTGTGTGAAATGTATTCGATTCACTGACAACGCCAATTTTGTGAAAATACAAGTTATGGCCTTTTTACTTGTGACCACCGATATGCAACTATGTACATATTTTGTAGTGATTGTTACACTACACAATTTTCTAGTTTTGCTAACCCTGCTTATACAACAAATACGCTCTCAATTGAATAGCTTCTCTCATTTAGTTTTTGAAACTCTCTTTTAACATGGCCAAAAGTTAACTTTTCTAAGCCCAGTTAAGTTCATATACCAGAAAGAAAAGATCAGTCTTAAAATGATCGTGCAGCCGTTAAGTTGTTTAAATAACATTTAAGTATCGATAAATAAAATACGCGTTTTTCTAGTTTTTGTGTTCTTGTTTTTGTTTTTATTTCACTAAAGTGAGTTTTATTTTTGGTTTTTAGAATGAAAATAATAAAAAAAATACATACATACATATAATAAAATCAATGTCTGTGCACAGAAAATGTTTAAAAGTGTTTTTAGACAAAGGAAGAAACTGAAACTGAATTTGAGTTATTTCCTTCTTTTTTTTTTGTAGATTAGAAAAGCAAAGATTATCAATACGAAAAACTCCCCCGCAGTTTTGGTTAATGAGAATGAATTAAGTATGATGAATTCATGAGTGCGTGGAATTAAATTTTTTTATCGTCTCATGTTTAATGCATTTTTAACCAAAAGACTGAAGTGGAAAAATGTTATAATGATGCTCGTAATGATGATGATGTTCGCAATATAATGATCATTTGTTGCAGTTTTTGCTATTTTTGTTATTGTTCGGGAAGTTAAAGTACTTAAAATGCAGTGAAGCGTTTGGCAAAACGTATGTAACGTAAATTCATTTTTGTTTTTTTTTATGTTTGAACACCCAGACTATTGACACTACTTAAGTAAATAGCGAAACAGTGTTGTACGTACCAACCAACACCTTTGCCGGTACTTATTTGTGGTACTATTTCAATCAGAAAAATTGCATAATAGCGGAGTTGGAAAATGTTCCCTACAAACAAACAAAAACACACAAATTACTGGTTAAATAATAATTATTAAAAAAAAGTTTTAACAAAAAACAATTCTGTAAAGCTATCCGGTATAATCGGGCGACTTTTGAAAAAATACAACCCTGATCTATGAAATCTTGTTGTCTTTTGAACATTTTCATAAACTCGATCATACCAGGTTTGTGTTTTCCCAAAAGTCATACGATTGTGTAAGATAGTGGATACTAGCCCTTAGTAAAATTCGATATTAAGTTCGAATAAAATATTTGAACGTCAAAGTCAGAATATTTGCATAATTTAGTATCAATGGGATACAAAAATATTCATAGCCAGGCAGGGATTTCGACTAGAGCTGTTAAGTCGTCAAATTTAATGGTGTTGCAAAAGGCGAATTTACGCAACGAATTCTTGAAGGCAAGTTTGTCGAACTATGCGAAGTTCATCGTTCTTCCCAAGTGTGAGTTTAGCATAACTCTTGAACGTAAAAGAAAATAATATTTATGTAAAAAAATAGCAGACTGAAAAAACGTAGGCAACAAAGTTTTATTGTCATATAATATTTTTATATGAAAAATATGACCAAGATTTTATGACAGTCATAAACGTTTATGACTTACAACAAATATTACGCAATAGAACACTTTGTGAATTGGCTCATTATTAAACAAATTTAAAAATATGAAAAACAACTTAAAAGCCATGTTGTTTTTTTCATTGTTGTATTTTTGTAATCTCTTTCTGTAAAGTATTCATCTATTCATCCAAGTAAACTGTAAAAAAAAAATATGGGAATCGGTTGACCTTGCAGACCATCCCTGAAACTTCCCGGTAAGCTACAGATTTCGATCTATAAAAATCAGTGAATATCTTAAATCGATTTGATGAAGACTTTTGAAGTTAGTTAGTTTTGGCTTAAATTATTCTACCAAAAAATTTAATTAATGTACTTTTACCCCCCTTTCTCGTACGTATGTATGTACATAAGTTGTAGTACCAGCACTGCTTTAACAACAACACACACATTCAAACATGAAATTACGAAAACAAAAAAATGAAGGAGAGACCCTGTATAACCAGTTAAATGTGAATTACGTGAGCCAAAAATTAATGTTAAAAAAAAATCAGTTTGTGTTGATGTAGTTTTAGCCGATTTGGTATGGAAGAGACAAATACAATAAATGCGTTGGAAAAAAATTAATTTTGTTTCTTACTCAAAAACCAACAATAAAAACAAATACATAGTAAATGCTAAATAATAAATTATTTTGAGTGAATGAAGTGTGGTATGGACAAAATACATACACACCTTCATACTCGTATATGTACATACATTAGAGTGGCCGTTAGTTGTAGGGAGAATTTTTTTTTTAATTTCTTATATGATCTCCCCCCAAATCGGTTCAGCTTTATGTAAAGTAAAAAATACAAAAAATTTCATAGCGATAAGTTGTGTTTTAAGGGCTGCGTCCGCCCCTCAAAGTTGGCCCTCGACCCCACTTATTCAATATAATTTTTTTTTTAGTTTTTTTCTATGTGCAGTTTATGTATGAAATCATTTAATAGATATAAGCTCTAAAGGCCCAACTATAATATGAATAAGCAAACTTAAGCAACTGTGCGATTACATACAATACGTATGTGTGCAACTATAATGTACTTAATGAAACTTTTCGTCAAGTTTCGTCAAATGTCATTTGCTTAAGTAAAGTGCCAAACTAAACGCACGTTCCGTACGGAAACAACGGTTTGTGCATTTTTTAAACTCAAATAAACAGCAGCAGAAAATATTCATTGCTTTTAAATATTTTTTTATTGATTTTTAATTTGAAACTCAGAAAATAAAGCAAAACTTTAATTTGCACATATTTTTTTACAACATACATATACACACATACACATGTGTTTGCTTATGTATATTCACTGTTGTACTTTTTAGTAGGCAAAGCAAATAAAACATGTAATAAATTGATAGATATAATTATTTGTGAATTTTTAATAGATAAGCACATTATAACAAATTAATTAGATTGAATTGCATTCATTTAGGAGTTATGAGAAGAAACAAAATTATGAACAATACCTAGATGTGCAGCTATGGCTAAGGAGTGCTTAAGTTCATGTAAGTACATTATGGCCACCTAAAAGTCACCTCTGAAATGTTTAAGCATTTGACAGGCTTATCGTTCAATTCTGACATTAACTTAAGCCAGCTTATTCATATTATAGTTGGGCCTTTATTGTACTCGTACATGCTTAATATAAATAATTTCCATATAAATATAATTTTGGTAAATATAGTTTTTGGTATTTTGTTTGGTTTTTTCTTCATTATTTTCAAAAATATTAATTTTAGCTAATGTTTTTGACTAGAAGAGCTAAAATATGGCCATATATCATATTCTTTTTAAATGTTTTTTTTAAAAAGATAGTCATATGTGACCTGCTCCACGAAAACGGGACCTCTGCGCCGAAAATTTTTTTTTTACTTTTTGAGTGATTCTTATAGGAAAAAAAAACGCTCTTTCAAATGCCGCAAACCGCAAGTTTCTATGTCTTTTAGGTTTTTTTACAAATCACCTGTAAAGTTATTTCTTGCAAAAACAATTCGTTCGAAGCGCTTTTATTAAACGCGTTTTTCTCAATAACTTCTTTTCGGCGCAGAGGTCCCTTTTCGTGGAGCAGGTCACATATGCAAACAAGCTACATTGAATACATACATAAATGATCTTAAAGGCAACTTTGAGCGAAGAACGTATTTTTGTATTTTTTTTTACATAAAACTGAACCGATTTGGGGATAGAGGATATAAAAAAACAACGGCCACTCTAATGTACATACATATTTATGTATTTTATTAAACAACTTCCTAAGCAAAAAAAAAAATATTAAATAAATATTCAAACTTTAACATTAAAAGCAATAGGAAATTGCTGAAATACGTAACTCAATGGAAAACTAAATTTTAGCAAATATTAAAAAAATATGTTGCAGTTGAAGAAGTAGTCAAAAAATTAAATTTAAAAAAGCTTATTGTAAGTTATAAGAAATGAAAATTATAATTAACTTAAATAAGTCCCATCACCGGTAGTGCTTATCTGGTCTCTTAAAAAGTTGCTGCACAAATCATACAATGTCCACTTGGTCATTGGACTGTGTAATTCATAAATTATAGCTTGATAATTATGATTTTTTTTTTAAATAATAAAGTTACTATAATAAATTAAAAGCTTAACCTTAAACTTTAACTTAAACTTTTTTTATTATTATTGATTTGTTTAACTATTCGTAGAAAATAATTATGAAAATTATGTATGCAGCCCAATTAAATTATTAACATTTGATAAAAATCGTTGAAATTATTTAAAAAAAAAAAACACTTACAAAATTGTATTTAGGGCCTTGCAAATTTAACGGTTTCTATCCAGACTGATGAATCAGTTACCACATGAATTTTGTTTGGTATAAGGTGTGTTCGAGTACTTGTGTCAGTAAAATCCAGAAACTGAGTAAAGACTAATATAATATAAAGCATTTATTTTCAATAAAAACCTTTGCATATCCAAAATATATACCAAAAAAATTTATGAAAAAAATCTACAAAATTAAACATACCTATAAAGAAAAATTTCACAATAATATACTTATTCACGTTTAAAACAACCACGCCCACTTTTGCGCCCAATTTTTTTAATTATGTTTTCTCCTTCCACATAGTTTTTAACAGATTTTATAATATTCAAATTCCTTTTGCAAATGGAAAAGGTCCGCAAAATTTTTTTTGGTGTCGCAAATTGCCCACCTCAACAATTGATTATCAAATTTCCTTGTCGTTTGTGGACCAATTTTCAAAATTCTTTTTCCATTCGAAAACCGCTACAAAATGTTTCCTTTTTTGAGATTTGGGGGGAAGCAAAGTGGCCTCACCAAAAAAAATTTATTAACAAATAACTTTGACATTTGTGGACCAATTTAAAAAAGAAAAATTTGCATATGGAAAAGTTCTACTAACTTTTTTTTTTTTTGAAATTTTTGGAAGCAAGTCCCCGCCTTTAAGAAGTGAGTATCAAATAACTTCGTCGTTTGTAGACCAATTTTCAAAACTCATTTTTCGTATGGAAAAGGTCTACTAATTTTTTTTGGTTGGAAATTGTAGGGGGAAGCCCGCCTTTATGACGTGAATGTCAAATAACTGTCATTTGTGGACCAATTTCAAAAAAAAAAATTTTGCGTATGGAAAAGATGTACTAATTTTTTTTTTTTTTTTTTAAATTGTAGGGGGCGGGGGGAAGCAAAGTGCCCGCCTTAAGGAAGTGAATAGCAAATAACTTCGTCGTTTGTAGACCAATTTTCAAAACTCATTTTGCGTATGGAAAAGGTCTACTAATTTTTCTTTTTTGGAAATTGGGGGGGGGAAGCCCGCCTTTAATGTCAAATAACTTTTGTGTCATTTGTGGATCAATTTTTGAAAAAATTTTTGCATGTGGAAAAGGTCCACTAAATTTTTTTTGGGATTTTGGGGGGAGGGGAAAAATGCTTATCCATATCGATTGGAAACTCGATAGATGTATATCTTTGCTTACTATATATCGAACGATATTAAATTACGATACTTTTCATTCGATGTCGAATGCCATAATCTCAAACTGAAAAACGTGATCGAATCAACTCATTATCGAACGATTAAGTATAAGTTGATTTCGAATTCAGATTTATTTTATCAGGGGTCTAATCGTCGCTTCCGATAACGAGCTGATTCGATCACATTTTTCAGTTTGAAATTATGGCATTCGCTATCGGATAATGTAATAATATGGTTCGATATCGAATGCCATATTCTCAAACTGAAAAAATGTAATCGAATCAGCTCGTTATCGAAAGAGACGATTAGACCCCAAGTATGTTCTGACACTCCCATAGCTTTTCTTTGGATTGTGTGTGTATTTTGTTGTTGGATTTGAAAGAAAAGCTACGATATTTTGCATTTGCAATTACGCAAGACAGTTTGCATCAAACATCGAATACCGCCATTGTACGAGTATGTATTTAAACGAAAAAGTGATTACGAAAACGAATAAACTAGTCATTATGATATGAAAGAATGATTTTTGGTAAATGTATGGGAAAATAAGTTAATGAAATATTTTCATGCTCGTACAATTACTTATTTAGTTTAATACAATAATTAAAACAATTTTTTTATGGAAATCTTTAAGTGCAAACTTAGTAAATAATATAGAACAATTTTTTAAAGCTGAAACATTAAACAGCACACAATTCTAAAGTATTGTGGAAAAACTTTAAAGTTGCAACTATTGCTTAATGTTTTCTTAATGATGAATTACATTTTTAATCCGTTAATGACCCAAATACGAGTAAATTATTTATATGAATGTTTATCTTTCTTTACGTTTTTAAGTCATATTTTATATGATAAAATAAAGAATTCTCTTATGTAAGTAAAAAATAAAACAAAAGCCAATGCCCACTATAATATATTATTATTTTTGCTCTAATACTCGTATATCTAAAATATAACAAATTAAACGTTGCTGCTTACATTTTCCGCCACGTTGCTTAACCATTATGTAGTTTATAATATCGTGCCATAACCGCAAAAAAAACTTAAGCGACTTAATTTTCGAGCTTAATTTTTTTTACGAAAATCGACTATTTACGATCGTAAATAACAGATTTTCGTTAAAAACCGAAGTTCAAAAAACATGTCGCTCAACCTTTTTTGGCGGTTATAGCTCGATATTTTTCCATGCGGTTTCTAAATGAGTTGACAAGTAGGGACTGCATGCAGTGAATACAGTGCAAATTTCAGATGAAGGTTTAAAAAATTCGGTGAATTCGTGTATAAGGTTGATTAAATCGAAGTTATTGAACTGACCTTAAAGCCTTTTTTAATTTGAACTTTTGAAAAAATTATATATTTTATATTTAAAAAAAAATTATTTTTCTACGTACGGGGAAGAAATCGAAAATCGTTTTTTTTTTCTTAAATCCGGTTTAAAACAAAATTAAAAAGTCTAAAAAATATTTGGTTAAAAATTGTAACGCGTGAGCGTGAGTGAATAAATATACATATATATATTTTTTTTGCTTTAATATAAGAATAACAAACAAAGCAAGTCTTAAAAATTTTTTTACAGTTTCGATTTACTGTCACTTTATCAAGTGTTTTGTGTGTGATTTCAAATATCGACTGAGTACATAAAATTTTATAGATTTTGAAAATTAAAAAAATTAAATATAATATCGAAGGTTAATGTGTTATTAATATTAGTCAAAATTGTCACGCTTAAGAAGACGTGAGCGTGAGTGAGATTAAGTGATGAACATTTTAACGACATTAAGAAAGAGGTTTCCTCAGCTTGATTTCACAAAATCATTTTAATCGACACTGCCGTTTGGCTTTAATTAAATATGGCCACAAAATGGGTCGAATTTGCAATGGATGCATTTGGTTAATACCTTGTTTAAGTTAAAACAATAATAATTTTATTATTGACGTACCAACAGCTAGGGTGAGGTGAGCTGGACTCTAAATTTCACCCTTCTTTACCAGCAGCCTGCTAACCTAACCTATCAATAGCTAGTATCGTTCAAATTAGACCTTTCAAGGAACAATAAGGAACTGTGTAATTGTCTAAATATATATATATACTATATATATAATAATGTAGTAGGTCCACCTTTTTTACCACGGCTATACTATCAATATATATAACAATATATACTATACTAGGCAGCAACGAAATGCATCTGAACAAGCTTAACCAACAACAAACATAAATTCTCTATAAAGGATCTTTCATTTTTAAATTTAAATTTTTTATTACTTTGAAAGGACTTTTGCCGCTTCGCTGAGTGGTGCACATCCCAAGTATTCAGTTCATATTACCTCCAAGCGTGGCCTTCAAAACGCTCGTACAAAATGTCCAATGTGACATGAGCTGTGTGACGCGTAGTCCCTTGCTATTGAAACCACAAGTCGTTGGTGTTCATATCATAAAATGCTGGCGAAAGAAGTTGGTAATCGTTGACGTTGTCCAAACACAACGCCCGTTTTGATAAAACAATTTTATCACTTGCACATGTTGTTGAACGCTATAGCCCTTGATGCTGATTTGGCAAAACAGACTGAATAAATGGCAGCCAATCTGACAGATGTAGCTTCTAAAATATGGCTGCTATAAACTGTCAAAGATCGAAAGTTCTTATTGTAAGATCCTTTAAAGTTCAACATTCGTAAGCGTGAATTTTTTGCAATTGCGATTAGTTATGGTGATTTTTTAAGTTCACGAGAGCATTTATGAATAAAATCTTTTGTCGTGAACGTGTGTGTTCGCAATCTCATCTCTAATTCACATAAACAAATAAAACAAGCTTCAGAATACACTTACGAGTACACTGTGTATTAAACTTACGAGCAAACAATACAAAAAGGTAAATAACATTAAAGTCCGACTTATATTAGCCCGTATAAAACACACTCATACACATACCTACAAACATATGCACATCCATATGTAAAAAAATATTTAATAATGATGATGTGAGTTTTTGACCTTGATTCTTGAGCCCACTCAGGTACAAAAAATGTTTGTATCGCTTGTAGTCGTATGTGTAAGAGCGCTCTGTATTCTTAATTTCATACTGAAAAGACAACACAAAACCAGCAAATACATATGTATGTAGGTATCTCAACAAATTACAAATCTATATACATATCGCACACTAAATAATAAACAGTCAGAACTCAAAATTATCAAAATGGTTTTGTATTTGTCATAAACTGAAGTTCACTGAACAAATCTCTAACGACGGAAGACACTCTTCTTGATTTTCTGTAACATACTTGCGTCATTTGTACAGCAACAACATTTTTTTGTCACTCCTGAACGTCTGGGAATTTTTGATTTGTGACTGTTTATGATTTAGTGTGTGTCAAATTATCCAATAAGCAAGTTTGTACTTCTTAGAAGAGCGCAAAGAGCCGTCAGTTGTGATTTTAAAGTCGGCGTATTGCTAAAACTGCCAGGATTAAAATAATTCTTATTGAGTTGTCTATCGTATATGAGAACTTCAGAATTTTGAAAAGAGGTACATACTCGTACATATTCGTATATCGTATAAATTAGGGCACCAAGATAACTAATCTGAAAAACGAATTTTGCATATTGGATAGTTCGACATAGTGGGGACGATATATGGCATTGGATTTCGGTTATAACGAACACACCGGTTGCAAAGAATTATCGAGCACAATCAACACAATTCACCGATTCCAAAAGTTTTTCATGAGTACATATTTTACCAAAATTATTTCGCTTAAAGCGAAGTCGTTTATAACCAGGGAAACCACAAATATGATGCCTTAAAAACTCAAAAAGTATGATCTTAAAAATAATATAAATTGATATACATACATACATATTGGAAAAATATATATTTTTACAATAACATTTGCATATAAAACAAGACAAAAATAAAAAAATATATAAAAAAAAATTAATAAAGAAGTAAAATTTAACTTCAACTTACATCTCTATATCAGAATTAAAACTTTAGTATTCTGAATAAATATTCACTTATATGTTCAAATAAAAATCGTTGCCAGTCACATCAAAATAAACTTTTATACATTGAACATTTTCTTGCAACTTCTACTGATGTAATGGGGGGCAACGTCCGTCTCAAATAGCAAAAACCAAATTTTTATTGAAATTAACGTCCAATATTTTTATTAAATCGTCAAAATTATTATTTAAAGCTACTGTATTTATTAAAAACTTATATAGTATGGCGTTATAAATAAGTCAAATGTCTATACTATGCACTACATGCATAGAACATTGCAAATGAGATTTAGACGGGGAAAAATAAAAGTAAAAATTTTTACAAAGCATATTAAAATAATAAAAAAAAGTCTGTAAAGTGTCAAAATATGCCCTAAAAGCTTCAAATATGCTCACAAAATCGAAAAAATGCTAAAAATATGCGTGTATGACTGAAATATGCAAAAATATGCTTTAAAGGTTAAAATATGCAAAAATATGCACTAACAAATCAATGCAAAAATTCATAAAAAGTTCTGAAACGGATAAGTAGCTTATCTCCGCATTAATACATCACACAAGAAAAAACATGCAATTGCATATTTGCGGTTTCCCTGGTTATAAAGAATTTTCACCAAAAACTAATTCTTTTTAAGTCTTGTAAATGAAATTGCATGGAAATTATTACGCTTATACACATAACTAAAAAACCATTGGCTCAATTCACAAGCCTTGTTGTATCGTTTAAAGCCGTATGGAAGATACAATTTCAAATAAAATTTGCTGAAAACAAAAGTATTTTACAAATAATTTGTTTTTTTGTTTTGAGAAATTTTGTTCGCCGAATATTTGGATATTGTTGACTTATGACATCATGTAGAGATACTTCCACTGCCAAGTTACGTCTGTCACCAAGAAATTAGCTTGTAATTTAGAGCCATGCTGTTCGATTTGTTCCTATCTTTTACTAAATGTAGGGCTAACTACGTTCTAAGCCAAAAGAGAATATAAAACATAAGTTTTTCTATGAAAAACAAGCTGTGTCACCAAGTAACGTAACGTGACAAAAAGTAGACTTTTCTGTTTAAATACCTTTGTTCTTAGTTAATTTTAATTATTATTGTTCGAACTTCATTTGTTTCTATATTTATGATTTGATCAGGGGGCAAAATTAAGGCACTCGTTATCGAACGAAATTATGAAATATTTGAATAGAGTTTACATGGAAACCAGGCTAAAGTTCGTATCGCTTTGTAAGCCAAATTACATGTGATAATTATTAATGAACAAATAACACCAAAGTTAATTGTAAATATTCTGACAAACACTTAAGGCCATGATTCACTATCCTACACAATCGCGCGATCTACGAAAAAATACAACCCAGATCTGATGAATTGTTATTGTCTTTTGAAAATGTTCATAGACTCCATCATACCAGGGCTGTATTTTCTCAAAAATCGCACGATCGTGTAGGCTAGTGTATCACGGCCTTTAGTAGAACGGAACAACTAGCTGTTTTCGAAGGTCACTACACCTTCATCATCAGCGTTCTTTGTGTCTGGTACACTGTGTGTGGTGTCAGTTGATGTAGATTTCTGCTTTATACACTCAACTTTTATTGCAAATGGAATATGTGAATTGTTTTGATTCGTCGTATTGCAATTTGCTGAAAGCTTTTTTGTAATGAAAGCTCATTTTTACCAACTCTAAATTTACAACAGTATTGCCATTGTTGCTTGTTCTTTACTAATTATGCACATGTTAGTTAATTTGCTTATTTTTGTTCTAGTTACTTAAGACAAATTTTTTTGGTTTGATACTATAAGTGTATTTATATTTAGTTGTGGTGATTTAATTACATAATTTTCCTATCTTTTTCACTGGGTAGTTTATGAAATGTTTAACATCAAACCAAAAAAAAAAACAAAAAGAATCAGGGTTGAATCACGGGTTCAAATGATGCCGAACTGGTTCGATTTAGGAGAAACATGCATGAATTTTACATTAGCGTATCATTGGAGATCCTGTGTTTGCGCAGAAATTTAAATATATAAATTGCTCTTCAGTAAAATTTATATGTAAATCGAGGACGTTTTTTTTTTATATACCTAATTTACATTGTGCAATTTTTCATGAAATTGCATAAATTTTGTTGCACGAAACTGTTTCCTTTTGCGAATTGCGGCGCTATAAAAGAGATTTTTATATAAAAAAAGGATGTGGAATTAAACTCTGATGCATTTTTGGCCATTTTTTTGCCTTCTATTGAAAAATAAAAAAATTCCATGCAACTAATTTCATGAGAAAATAAATACATATATTTTTTGTTAGCCTGTATTGAAACAGTTCATGTTCCCCGATTTTAAAGCTTTTTGTATGTTAATTTTCATCACTTCGATCGACAATAACGAATTTATTCGGTTTTAGCAAAGCATTAAACATGGAAATTACAAAATCTTTTTTCTTTTTACTGGGATACAATAAATAATTTTAATAAGTGGTTTTTGAAAAGCAACACATTCAAAAATTAAACTAAGAAAAGTCTCATAAAATTTATATTAAAATCGTGGTACATACTCGTATGTATGTATATACATACATACATACATACTTGCATATGTATGTATGTGTGTATGTATGTAGGTCAAACTATTGTTTTCTCTGCTTTATTAATGGTTTTTTTTTTGTTTGTAATGCAATTATCTTGTGCAATTATATTTATTTACAGATCAATCACTTGCATGAACGAAAAAATGATGTTAAACTAACGGCCTGCAGAGAGGAGAACAATTAACGAGAACACACATCGCTTGCAAAAAACAGTATTGCTAAAAAAAATGCCTCGAAAACTTTTGAAATTTCTTATAATTTTCGATAATACATCCTTGCTTTATTTTCCCGGGCAATTTCTATCGGGGCGTGTATTATTGGAATTGCAAGATGACACACCGGCACTTGGCCTACACTTTCATGTTGTGGGCGAAGGTGTGGTGAGAGCGGGTACTGGACGCCAGGAACGCGGTACTTATGATAAAGAAAATTACATAGATTTTCGTATGCGTCTGTTGGGCGATATTGATCAGGGGCCCACCGTTTTGTCACCCGGTATACATAGTTTTCCCTTTAAGCTGGGTTTGCCTTCGGGCTTGCCTTCAACTTTTCTGGGGCGCTATGGCTGGATACAATACTATTGCAAGGCGGCCTTGAGAGAGCCTAATGGTTTGATACACAAAAACCATCAAGTATTTATTGTCATGAATCCCATTGATTTGAATATGGAAAAGCCAATATTAGCGGTCAGTGAGTGATTTTTATTTTTTTTTTTTTTTAGTTGAAGTGTTAATTTTGAAATTATATACATATGTATGTCTGTACATATTTACAGCAACCATTTACTTGTGAAATTGAGCATAAAATGGGAGTGGCTTGCGTGGGCGGTGGTATGGTAAAATGCCGAGTGGCTTTGGATCGTGGCGGTTATGTGCCGGGCGAAAGCGTTTTAGTAACGGCATTTATATCAAATCACAGCAATGCCACAATAAAACGTACCAAAGCATCTTTGACAGAGGTAAATAAAACTAAACAAAAAGTGTCCAAGGACTTGCAAATACATACATATGTATGTATGCATGTATGTATTTTGTAATTCTATTTTGTTTTCAGACCATAGAATATTTGGCACGCGGCAAAGTGGTGCAAACGGAAAAACGTGCCCTGGCAGTATTAGTGCGCGGTAAAATACGTCCTGGCGGCAAAGATGAATGGCAAAATGATAGCTTGTATGTGCCACCATTACCACCGACAAATCTACACGGATGTCATTTGATTAAAATATCTTATGATGTTTTCTTTGTAATTGAACCCAAGTCGCTGGAAAAGGAAATCAAACTACAACTTCCAATTGTTTTAGCCACATACCCATTCCGCTCAACGGGCAATGATATATCGAATACTTGGCCAGATTCGGTACTTAAGCCAGATACACATTACCCCTCAACTTTGCCCATATTTCGACCTTGGCTGCACGAAAAGCCAGAATCTAACTAGATCTAACAAAAATTAAAAAAATTATAGTATATATTTTGCTTCTAAACCCGATTTACATATATACATACATATGTACATATGTATATACATAAATACATACATACATACGTAAGCACAATTTTTGATATTTGATTTTATGAAAAATATAATTAAATTAGTTAGGCCAACATTTTTAAAGAATTTGGCTTCAAACACATTTAGACGCCTACTTATGTATTACATACGTACATACACATGCATGTACATACATACATATGTATGTATTAGAGATGTGCAAATGTCGTGATTTTATCGTGTCGCGCGTGATCAAATTTATAATTAATCACGCGTGAGTGCGTGACCGTGACTTAAAAAAAATTACTTGTGCGTGATCGTGCGTGAGTTTTTTTAAGAATCACGCGCGAATTATCACGCTCTCACGAGATAACACTCCTGCGTGGGTATATAACTGTATTGAAAATTTTAAATTTTCTTATAATAAATACTACAATCTATGTCTGAGCTGCCCAAAGTAGCACCAGAGTGCCGAACATCAATCGGTTTCTTATACAAATGAATACATATACGCGAATACATTACTCTCGTGTTTCTCTCGGTGGCTAGCTCTAATCATGTACATACATACATACATATGTATATATGTACACACATATAAGTAGAATGAGCCTGCAAACATAATGCATACATACATGCGTATGTATGTATGTATGTACATATGTATGTATGTGTAAGAACCTATTTTTCAACCAACAAACATAAAAAATTAATTATATATTTTGCGTAAGCGTGCGTGATCATGAAAAGTTGTACACCACTCGTGCGTGATTAAGAATAAATCATTCGTGCGTGAGTAAAATATTTTTCTGCGTGAGCGTGCATGTTGTGAGTCAAAAACCGCTCACGTCCACATCTCTATGTATGTTTACCAAACCATATTAAATTTTGATTATGAAATTTGTATGTATGTATGTATGGACGTACTTGAAGAGCAAAAGAAGCTTGAAACTTGAAAAACTCACACCCAGCCATACTTTGTTGTGAAAATAAGATTTTAATTTTATGTGTAGGTTATTATTAAAATTTTTTTTTTTTGTAATATTTAATTCTATTTCTTTAATAAATAAATTTGTAATATTAATTAATAATTAGCCGTGTACAATAAATGCATTTTTGTTAATTTATTATTTTCATCTCGAGAGAAGTTGAATCATTGAATATGCACATCGTTACCTTAATATAGAGAGGCCCTAACTCCTTATTTTTTTTTTTTGAAATCCAGATTTTTGCATATTTCGATTCATTAGATATGCATATGTATGTATGTTCTTCTATCGAAATGTACAAAAACTCGATTTCAAAAACATAATGAGTTAGGGCTTTTCTATATCAAGGTATCGATATGTAGGTTTTAATAATTAAAATTATTATGAGATTTCCACAAATATTTACATACTTACATACTAAGTAATTAAGAAAATGTTAACGTTTTGTGGAATTTTCTGGGCATACATATCGTTACCTTCATATAGAAAGGTTCTGACTCATTATTTTTTTTTTAATCGAGTTTTTTGTATATGTCGATAGAAGAACTTCTAGTGTATTGAAATCGCAATTTAAAAAAAAAATAATGAGTTAGGGTCTTTCTATATTAAGGTAACCATATGTACTTTTTCTACCCAGCAAAAAAAATTAAGGAAAAAGGAGTATAGAAAAGTACCACATCTACTGAATCAAACCACTTCAAATTTTGGTAAAAAAAAACCAATGAATTTTACATTGGCGTGGCATTGGAAGGAAGTGGTTTGCTTTCGACATTTTTCTAACTCAATAAAAATCATGGTTTTGGTGCTATAAAAATCTGAAATTTGGGTTTGAAAATAATTCACTTCCCAAAAGTAGTTAAAGAAGTGCTTTTTATGCAGTGAAAAAAATCTCTTATATATAAGTGAAATTTATTTGCTGGTGGTTAAGCGATGTCTATGTGCATTTCATTGTTGCTTTAACAAATCGTCAGTAGACTTCAACCACACTGACGATTTGTTAAAGCAACAATGAAATGCATATAGACTTACAATATAATTACGACAATATGTCGAATAATAAATTTCTCGAATCTCTTATATATAGTGTGAAAAGAAAAGTGGTTAAATAATTTTATTTTTTGTTATTTCATTTCATTGTTATTTTTAAGAATACAAAAAACACTTGTACTGCGCTCGAGCCAAAAAAGTAATAAATTTCTTGAAAATAAAATAGTGATTTAAAATTCAATTTGATATGTGGTTAAAAATAACTTCTTTGACATCTAAAAATATGCATTAGATATTTTCAAAGTAATTTAAAAGTGGTTCGTAAGGAAGTTTTCCTTTTATTTTTTGCTGGGTAAAGAAATAAGCACATTTAAAAAAATTACTTTTTCTAAATAGGAATTTTTTCTAAAACGAAATATTTTCTGAAAAGTTACTTTTTTGAAAAAGGTAGATGCACTTTACTTTTTGCGAACTGTATTTTTTTTTCTAAAAGATATTTCCTAAGTAAGTACTTTTTCTTAAAAGATTCTTTTTCTAAAAATGTTTTTTATAATTTTTTCTAAAGTATGTACTTTTTTTTAGAAAAATTTACCTTTTCCAATAACCTACTTTTTGCAAAAAATTCCTTTTGTAAAAAAATATTTTTTCGAAAAATATACTTTTTAGAACAATTTATTTTCTTTAAAAAAAATAACTTTTTCTAAAAAGCTAAATTTGTTAAAGGGTACTTCTCTTAAAAATTAAATGTTTCCAAATACATATTGTCTATTCATAAAAAATATTTCTGTTTAATAAGAGGTTTATGTAAAAAAATGTTCTATGGAAATTTTATTAATAAAGCTTTTATTAAACAGAAATATTTTTTATGAATTAGGCCCATACTATGTACATATGTACACATGTACTTTTTCTAAAAAGAAGGCACTTTTTCAACAAAGGTGCTTTTTCTAAAAAGGCGCTTTCTAGAAAAAATACTTTTTCCAATAATACGTATACATTTTCTAAGAAAGAACTTTTTCTTATAACGTACATTTTCCAAAATGGTATACTTTTTTTAATTAATGATTAAATACATTGTACATACATACTCGTTTATCGGAATTTCGAAAAATAAATTTTAAAGAAAGAACTTTCATCTCGTCAAAAATGGGATGTTAAATTTTGTTTGTATACATGTTTTTTTTTTCTTTTAAATTAAAAGAAAATATGATTGTTTTATGAAAATCTTTTTAAACCAAACCATTAAATAAAATTAAATGCATAAAATTGTATAAACAAATTTAAAATAAATATTTTAATACTTTAATCATATTGTAATGAAATACTTCTTAATTTCATATTCTCTTTGATTGCTTTCACTTAATGTTTTTTTTTTTGTCTATCTAAGGGTTATTAATTAGCACTTCATTATCTTACATCAAGATCATAATGAAGGAAATCATAACAATTAATACTGCTTCCTATGTAAAATGTTTAAGTAAATGCGAAAATTTCCAGTGCAGCTCATGTAGAAACTCATCAAATTGCAAACGCAATGCCCTATGTTAGGTAGCACGACGATTTGTATTACCGGTTCTTTGAATGACACAGCCCTTAAATGAATTAAGGCGTACATCAATTTCACCTTCTTCGAGCTAGCTCAAATTGAAATCGAATGAAAAGAAAAATATTAATAAGTATTTCTTCACACATCACTTAAGTAAGCTTAAGTGGACACACACCTCATCGAATGCGTATATATCTTGATAGCAAGAATACGATATACAACGTCTCACACAGGCTTTTCGTTGAATGCCCTCTAGATTTTCGCAGGCAACATGATGGTCACAGGTAATCTCAAAATCATGGTATGTTAGTTCCTTTTTTTTTTGGTATTTTGTTTTCGAAATAAAATAAGTATGTGTTAATTATAAATAATCTTCCACATTAGAAAATCAATATTTATTTTATTTCTACTTCATGAAATTGACCTACATACATACATACATTTTTGCTTGTTTCCTTGTAGGCATACTCAGGAAAGTGAAAAGTTGCTACTTTGACTAGGGGTTTGCCATCGGTACCCTTTTCTTGTAAGCAATAAATATGATTTAAAAATTGAAGGAATATAAATAGTATAAGATTTGTTAAATTTGTAAATTGTTGCTTATTTTGCCACATTGTTGGATTGTTGTTTACGCAGGACGATGTTGTTACTGACTGATGTGTCAGATATTCAAGTATCAAGTTTCTGTTTAAACGATACAAGGATATTAAGGGTTGTTTAATACAAGAAACTGTCAAACTCTTTTATTGTCCTTTTTGAGGTGGGTCAGTTCCATATTATGTGTGTAAAAAAGTTCAAGGTATGTTTTTTTTAAATTCAAATTGAAATAAGCCGTTGCATCTCACTTCTTAAATTTATTCAATATAAATTATTAGCTTCAAACTTTATCGTTTACTACGGCTTGAACAATTCTAAGTTAATTTTGATTTCCTTCATAACTTAATTTTGTTTTATACATAATTGTCTCACCTCCGAAAAACAACATTTTGTCAAAAAATAGGTTTCATAGTTTTGGAAGTGCAGCAATCGTCCTTACCACCTTTCAGTTCTAGTTTAAAGAAGATACATATACATATATGTACCTTATGTCTCCTTATAAACGCATATACATGTTTTATATTAAATCCAATTAGCTCCAACGTTTCAGAGATGATATTGCCCCCTCACCATTCTCTCGGACGTTAAAAACAGCACTTCATTCGAATAAAAAAATTAAATGAAATACACAATTTTCCATTGTTTTCGTTTGTTCATATGTTTGTTGTTGTTGTACCACATATATATGTACATTGTTCATGTCATATCTCATGAACCGCTTGAGCGACAAATTTCAAATAAACCATCTACATAATAGCCCAAATGTGACGTATAAATTTGTTTGATTCGGTTAAACCGTTCTCAAGTTATAAGCTAACAACAAAAACGTGCACTAATTTTTATATGTATATTAGATTGCTCCTCCCTAACATTTCTATGGTTTTATAAAACCAAATAGTCAGTCATATACAATTTCGTCCACAACTACTGGTTTCAAATTGGATGATTCGAAACTCCTGCTTTGTGAACTATCAAATTACACCACACACGACAAGGGATTGTAGATTAGTGCTTGCAATCGAATCTGAAACTTGATATACATACGTACGGGTACATACATAAGTATGTAAGTCTCAGATATTATCATTTCCACTAAACTACGCTAGTCTTATTAATTATTTTCTTTCAGCTTTTGTGCACTAGGCCATAAATTTTATCAAATGCACTCCTTTGTTTCTTTATAGAAAAAACTTACCGCATAGGTATTTCCAGCACGATGCATTATTGGTATGACATAGCTACATATTTTTAATACATATTTGCTTAAATAAAAACAATAATTCACTTTATATCCTTCTTTTTCATTTCTGGATCAAAAGATTTTGCTTCATAAGTAGAACACTCTACACTAATAAACACTTTTCACTTAAATTTTTTATAATAATTAACATTTTTCTTTACAAATTCACAAGAAAACTAAGAACCACGCTAAGAACTAAGCCGATTTTATTAGACAGCAAAAGGAAACTAAACAACAAAAAGGCGCCATGTCAAACTTCTCACATAATGAAGAGCTGCCAGACTTGTAATAACCATACGTTCCTTATTAACGGTATATTCAACATATATATAGGCTCTGGATTACGTTGTTGTGTTTTCCGCCATATGACGTCATGGTTTTGTGTTTTTATTCTTTTTATTTTATCACCTTACTTTTTTGTTTTGCTTATTAAAATGTACACAAATTTACATAATAAACCTAAATTGTTAATAAAAATATACCTATTGCTAATATTAACATAAATCTGGAATTTAATATTTGCATTGGAAGTTTCTAAGTTTAAGATTTATCACTTAAGTAACTTCTAGCCTCCTCAACCTAAAAAATATTCAAAATTATTTTTATTTCCACCTTTTTCCCTTCACATACATATGTACTATTTATAAAACTTACCGTCTTAAACCAATAAGAGGAAGGTTTAAACATAAAACTATCCTTCCAAGACATATTAGACCGAGGTGCTATGCCGTGCATATGTAAATGTTTCACACTTATAAAGGGTGGCATATGAAAACCAAATAAAGCATCATTTGTATCAATGTCTCGAGATTTATAAAAATTCTTTAGACCCTCCTCCATGCGATTCACTGTAATAAAAACGACATGTACATATGTAAGTATATTAAAACAACTCACTGACTGTGTTGTACTCACCTAAAGGTATATCCTCTTTGGTCATGACTTTTAAACTTTCAATATGCTTTTTCGTTACACATAAATAATGGTAAGTAGATGCTGGTTTAATATCCTTAAATATAACATATTCTTCCGTTTCAACTTCAACTTTGGTGCTAGGTAACTTTCCTGCTACAATGTCGCAAAATACACAAGTGGTCATTTTTTTACTTGTGCCTCTTGTGGAGTACGCTACCAGCAGTAGGATTATAGCCAAACCAACAAACACAAAGCACAAAACCTTCTTGATATGTTTCCTTTGTATTTGCTGTGCTTTCATTTTTGTTTTTTTATATTCTTCTACTCTGTTGAAAATGATAACAATTTGTATATATAATCAGTGTTGTGAAAATTAAGAATGTAGCTGGGTACTTAGGTACTTGCTTACCCACATAAGTATTTACTTACGCAAAACTTAAGCAAATAAAAGTTTTTTTTTTGTTTTTTTAATTTTAAAATACATATGAAAAGTTAATAAAATTTACTTGTAATCATAAAGAATCAATTTTCTGATAAAATACCACATCAAGAAACTATATATTTATATAAATCATATAATAAACACTCTTATTATATTAATATAAAAAAAACTTTTTTGTTGCAATTTCCTGCAAATATTCTTACGTGTTGTTAGGACAATAAGTTATATTTCTACGTTTTGAGGCAAACAAATATTTATGAATGTGCATTCTTATATGTATTATAGTCGAAGTATATTAAAGAACTAATTAGTATCTCAAGAAAATAATTAATTCATGTTATCATAATATTCTGTGCATTTGTAGTGGTAACTTAAAGCAAAAGCTATAAATAAATCATGTATACAATAATTGTTATTTATTTAACAACTACATCAAATATATAAATTATTTTTAACACGTTGAAGCAGGTACTTTATTCGGTTGCGTGTGATATCAATACCAAGTGAATGCTAAATATATATGTTGCCTTTGAAACTCAAAAGATAATGACCGTTATTGCGTATCAGATATCTTGATCTATTAAGCTAGAATTTGGTAAATCGTTTTCGACAATTATTAAACAACGAAATATTCGTTCCCCAATCAAACATGTTTGAAGTAAATAGATCTGAAGTATATAGGTCCCGTTTCAGACATGCAATTTTTGTTGTAGCAATTCCTGAATAAGTGTGAGAGTGTTGAAATAGAAATATATACTTTTTCTATTGCTCTCTCGCTCTTTTACACTAAAAAATAAAAAATTGCAAGTCTGGACCAGCACTAGCATGTATAGAGTAATGACTAATTTTTGAAACCTTCTATACATTTGACTATATTATAATTTTGTGCGAATTGACGCAACTCCTTTTTAGCTTAAACTAAATTACTTTCTACTCTCCAGAGTAGAATACCGCGAATTAATATCTTTATACGTATATGCAACATCCTTATGTATTGATATGTTTAAACCTATACTACATATACGCATGTGGCTATGACTTCACGTGAATTTTCAGCATAGTTTTTACAGTACATTTGTACCAAAAACCCAATGAGACACATATAGCAGGAGCGAACATATTTTCAAAGGCAGCACATATGTAAACATATGAATTCATACATGTACATGTGTTACTATCTGCATGATGGCTTCAAAATTACGTCAGGGCCACATGCGCATGTGGCTTTTTACATGTTGTCTACTGCAGACCTTGCACGTGCTTTAACTCTACAACAGGAAAACACTATCACAAAAATGTCGGCTTTTACATACCGGAGCTATTTTCCCTTCTCTCCAACAACCTAAGGGCTTTGTCAAGTAAATTTTGCATGTTTAAAATCCCTTCGTGGTAATAACATGATTACAATTACATTCACATTAAATCGCCTAATTTCTTTGTACTTTTTAAACAATCTGGTAAGGTCCACTCTTAATCTTTGACATTGTTGTAACTTTTATCTCTTGATTAATTTGTTGTGCAAAAAATAAAATAAAAGTTTTCTTCCTGATAAAAAGTGCTGTTATTGTTATTATAAAGCAAAAATATAATGTACATTCCCTTGGAAAATATGTGAATATTAGAAAAAATCTTTTGAGGTTTCATAAAACAATTGTTAAAAAAGTTTCTGCAGAAAGTTTTAAGAGAGGGGCGGATAAAAGCCGCAGAAGAAATTAAATATAAATAAGTAGGTTTTATTTAGATAGAATGAATGAACTTAAAGCTCCTTCATTAAACTCCCTTTTGGGGTCCGATCGTGGTTCTACGGATAGTTTGTTAGCGGAATCGCTGCTCGATATGGATGAGGTAAATATAATTCAAACATTATTGAACGTACTATGAATGTTACGTGTCATATGCGGTAATTTAAATTTCAGTTGGACGACGTAGAATACTCGATACCAGCAACCGGTGCTTTACCATCTTTAGAGACAGTTTTAAGTGAATTTGAAGCGGATTCCGATATAGCCTCTGAACTGGGTATACCGCCACCCACTCCTACACCTTCTATAGCAGACGAAAGCAGCGTACGAATGTCGGGTTCTGGTGGTGGAGGCAGTATTATGCGTTACACCATGCTACAAGGCATTTCTACCCAAGTATCGTCGGCAGCAGATCGCATAAATGCCGGCATGGCCTCGTCTTGTTGCGTCTGCAGTAATTACTTTGCTGTGGGTACTTCACATGGTCATGTTTTAAATTTTGACATTACACAAACCTTAAGATGGGCTCATCAAGATAAAAATGGCCAAGGAGCGGTATCAGCCGTGTCTTATAACCCCGAATGTAATCGTCTTTTAGCCGGGTTTGCTCGTGGCTTGGTGATAATGCTGGATACTCAATCAGGTGATGTAATGCGTCAATTGTTTGATGTTGTAACTCCCAATACAGGAGTATTGCACGTAAAATGGACTTCCAGAGCTGCTATGGCGTTGGCAGCTGACTCTGGGGGTTCGGTATGGTCTCTGAGTTTTACTCGCAAACTTGGTGTTAGAGGTTGTTCCACGCGTTGCCTGTTTTCCGGAGCTCGCGGTGAAGTGTGTGCCATTGAACCGTTGTTAAGTCAAACCAGTGAGCATCATGACTTAGACCAGTATTGTATAGTGGCTTTGGCAACTTTATCGAAATATTTTATAGTAACAATAAGACCACGCCTAAAAGTCATCAAATATCATCTACTGCAAGGACCGCCCGACTGTTTGCCGGTCTTAGCTTGGCAAATGGTACTAATCCAAGCTGCCGATACCTCCAGATCAGTAGATCCTGTTCTAGTTGTTGGACGCGGCAATCAATTGTTTTTTCATCAACTGTTTGTATCGCATGGTCGTATTACACTACTCTTGCTGCGCCACATAAATATGCAGACAAATCTTTTGTCAGTCCACTGGCTAGGACCTAAATGCGTAGGTTGTTTGGATACAACGGAAATTTTACACTTGTTAGATGTGCGTAGCAGCAAGGAATTGGAATGTATAGATTTGGCTAATGCTGGTATGGTGTATGGTTCTGCACAATTTAAAGGTCTGGCTACGGGCGGAAATGTTTCGCCGGCCTTAGCTTTGGCTGGCACACATGCCTGTTATAACTCTTTGGCCTCCCGAGGAGTACACTTGTATATTCTAGGATCAAAGTCCATGCACTCCATTGGAGTTAGAACTTGGATGGAGAGAATAACCTATTTGGTAAGTACGGACTTGCCTTAAATAAATTTCTTTTTGATTATACCTAATATAAAATAAATTTTCTTGTAGGTTAAAAATCAACGATGGCAGGAAGCCTGCGATTTAGCTTTGGATGGTTATAAGGCGGCCGCCGATCGCCCTAAACGCAAACTTCAAGCTCGAGAACGCATTATAATGCTGTTTAAAGAGTATATAGCTGCTTCTGCCCGTGCTCCCGATTACTGTTTAGGTGCCATTATCAAATGTCTCATAACCATAGGCGAACTTGAACTTCTGTGGACTCAACTATGGGAACGTTTACAGAACAAAGAACTATTTCTTCACCACATTACTGCACATATAGAGAATGATGACATACATCGTGTGAATCCGATTATATCACAGGCACTTGTTGAATATTGGCTTAAAATATCGCCATCACAGTTGGAAGAAATTATTTTAAAAATGGATTGGACTTGCTTGGATTTGAATCAGGTCCTTAAGGCTGCTAAAAAATATAAACTTTATAAAGCGCAAATATTTTTAAATGCCAATGCTTTGCACGACTACACAATTTCGCTTACCGAACTCATACCTTTATTAGATTTTGAACATCCCGATTTGGGAAACTGCTTGTTAGTTTATATATCGAGTTGTTTGGCTGGCCGGGGTTATCCTCAAGGAGATATACCCGAAGACTTGAAGCACAATGTTAAATATGATGTGCTCAGATGTTTGACTTTGTTGCATTCCGATCCGGCTGATACAGATGAACTGCCGTACCCGTATTTGAGGGCTTTATTGAAATTTGACATACGTGAAACATTGAACGTTATATCGTTGGCTTTTCAAGAGAAAGAATTCAATAGTGAGTTGGGCTTTCAACATCGCAAGAGAATTATAAATATTTTGTTGGAAATTATGACACCAGAAAATAACACCGTAAGTTTTATGATTTCAATTTTTTACTATTATCATATTTTTTTTTTTTCGAAAATTTAATTACAAATCTGCAAAATTTAAATTTTTTTTTATAAAATATTTTTTTTAATGTTTTATGATTTGAATTTTGTTAGGATTTTTTTTCAAAAATTTAATTGCATATTCGCAAAATTAAAAAAAAATTTAAATATTTTTTTTTTAAATTAAATTTTTTTATCAATATTTTCCCTATAAATTTAAATTGTATATTAATTTTGCAGTGGTCCGAAATTGGTTGCCTTCTGAATTTTATAGCCCAACAAATATCGCAATCTTGTTTGCCAGCTGACCCGGAACTTTTGGAAAAAGTCCTAAATTATTTATCGAAGGAGAGTATAGAAAACGAAAGTGCCCGTCTGCACTCCGAACGTGAGAACGCCTGGCACGAGCTGCTGATCAATAATTGCCTCGATGCCATTACCAACGATGATGAACAATTAGAATTGGCTAAAAAGTCAAGTTGCCATTATGTGGAAGAATATTTGCTGGAAAAGCTACAGCGCTACGATAACATTCTCGAATGTTATTTAAACAATCCCTTACGCCATGAAACCATGTTTGTATATATGGAACGTCATAACAAAGATGAAAATAGAAAGATCTATGAGCAATTGCATAAGCATATAAAGCGTTTACTGACAATAGATGCCAAGGAAACGACACGTATAATAGATTTATATTTCCATGATAAAATTATGGAACTGATAGAACTGATACAGGATGATGAAAAAGTTTTGTTTAGTTTTCTGAAACATATGCAGCAGCGAAATGAAAATTTGACTCTGCAACAAAAATTAAGGCTTTTAGATCTGCTTTGCAAATTCGAACCTCTCGATGTAGAGGATTTCTTAAAGGCAAATGATTGTTATCATACGCAGGCCGCTTTAGAAGTGGTACAACAATATGAACTCTCCCATTCGGCTTTATTTCTGGCCGAAAAGTTGTTTGATTATAAGTTGGCTTTTGACATTTCCATGGACATTTTGAAAAGTGCCAAAGCAGACGAAAGAGCTGAATGCGCCAAGTGTGTTTCATCATTGTGTGCTCGCTCTTCCGCTTGCACTAAATCTTTGCTGTCGCCAAAAGAACGAGAAGACTTGTGGATGGAACTCTTGAAGTTTATTCTGCCACTAGAAGAGCTGAAGTCCATAACAAAATCTATGCTGCATGAAGCCTCCCAACATGTCGATCTACCCAATTTGGTGCAGCTCGTTATGAGTACACACAATGTTTCGGGTAGTTTTGGCGACATTAAGGAGCTGCTTCTGAGCATGTTATATCAGTCGAAAGAAGAAACCAAAGCTATCGAAATAACCCAGAGAATAATGGAAACTGAATTGGCAGAAACCTTCCACAAATATCACAAAAAGGCCTCCCGAGGCCTTTGGATAACAATGATGCGTTGTGTGTTTTGCAATCAGCGCCTGTATAATCAATCGGCCATCCTAATAATTGGTTCCTGTGGCCATGCCATGCATGAGCAATGTTCTAACGACTTTTTAAAACAAAGAAAGAACGCAGATAACTCAGTTGTTTTGGAAAAAGACGATGACAATTCGTCAATGGATGATAATTCTCTGCAATGTCCTTACTGCCTTAATGAAATCGATATTAGAATATTTGATGCTCCCTTGCAATTAGCCAAACCTAGTCATAATGTTCTTAACTACGGTAATAACAATGATGCAACATCTCATACTCATGCATCCAGTAGGGAATTGGGTGTTTTACAATTGAAATCGCCACCTAGAAAATTTTAATCTTTGCAATTTCAATTTAAATAGTTTTGGACAACTGCACTTGTTATTATCGACTGTTTTCTTTATACTCATTCATGTCTCTAATTTATTGAAAAAAAAAAAAATATGTTTAACGCTTAAAAAAATGTATTTATTTATTTTTTTATTCATTATTTATTATTTATAACTTTGTTATACATATATATAGATAAACGAGTATAAAAATAATGTTAATTTAATCAGTATTCCTATTAAGATTTTTATCCCATTCAAACCACAAACAATTAAGTTGATCAATTGATTTCATATTTACTATCTGTTGTTATATTTGCCTAAATTTACTATTATTAAATTAATTAAATTGTGTATGATACGTGATAAATATGTATGTACATTCATTTATTTCTTGTATATGTATGTATGTGCTTTATGTAATTAAATAATAAAACTACTGAAGTATATTTATTTGATGTTAAGTCTAGTGTATGAATTAAACAATTATAAAAAAATAACATTTACAGACAACTAAATTTATTTTGTATATTTTTTTTTGGAGCAAAAAAGCAAAGAAATTATAAAATTTAAAGAAGAGAAGAATGCTTTTCTTTACTTTTCGATATTTTGCACTTGATATTTAACACCATATGGAACAGAGAAAGATAAAAATTAGTTGGTCTTACATTTCGCTGATCTAGGAGTTAGTTCAGGGGATGTTTTTTGGGGTTTAAGTAGAGTAAATCCACTTTATAACCCTTCCACTCGAACCGCATAAAATTGGCGAATCGAAATGGATACGGGTATGTTCCACATGCGGAAATGCCATAGAATTGTTGTTGGAAATAGGAATTTATAACAACAATTCTATGGCAATTCCGAACGATTTAATTTCACGTGGAATACAGAACATACCCGTATCTCACGGAAATTGTATTCCAAAAACTCACGACATTCACCCAGCTAAAAGTCAAGTTAAATTTTTTTCTCTTCTTTAGAAAAGTCACATTAATTAATACAAATATTTCATTCTATAAGAATTGAAAATACTGAACTTAAGCCCGATTAAGAAATTATTCGTGATTAAAACTGAGTTTTTCATAAAAATGGTCACTCTATTTATGAATATATACATTTTTTTTTCATTTATCGTGTAAGGGGCCATCCATATATTACGTAACGCCCTTGGGGGGGGGGGGGTTAGAGTTTTGTTATGATTTGTTACGGGTGGTAGGGGGGGGGGGGGGTCTGTAAAATTGTTACGTAACATAAATTTTACTAATTTCGTACAAAAACACTTCGATTTTTCATTTATTTATGTATTTAATTTATCAAAGAAATACATAATAAATCAAGAATCATGAGTGTTAAATGGATATAAATATATGCATATACATATGTACATAAATACATAATTGTTATTATTTATATTTTGCAAGCTTATTTGATTTTTGTCTACGCACTGTGTTAGTCTAACAGAAAATAAAAATAAAGTATTCGAATTCCCGAATATTCGTCCATTCTCAATTACTTGCATTTTCCCATAAATAAAATAAATAAATGAATAAATCCTAAACGAAACTTAAGAAAATGCCATAAAAATATTTGTATATTAGTTTGTAATAACTAAATAAAGAAATTTACTTCAATTCAAACAAAAAGTTATTTAAAAATCCATACATATGTATGTGTATGAATTAAATTTAATTTTTTTTTAAATAAAAACTTAAAACAATTTAAATTTTTTTAAAGTTCTTGTTACGTTATTGTGAGGGGGGGGGGGGGGTCTAAGAATTGTTACGATCTGTTACTGGGGGGGAGGGGGGGGGTCAAAAATCGGAAAAAATGGCGTTACGTAATATGTGGATGGCCCCTAACATCTCGATAACTTTCGGTATATTTAGGGAACACCTATAACTGGTTCACACCAGGTCTTGAAGTTTGTATGAGAGAGGTTACAAATTAACATATATCGTTCATATATGTACTTCTCTCTCTATTTCTCTGTGTACAAGATCAGAATTTCTATTTCTATTATATGTTCTATTATTTTCAACACATAAATATATTCTAATGCCTGTAATTATTTATTTTAAAATTATTCGCGAAAAGCACCAATAATAATTAACGATATATTAAATAGTTCACAAGAATTATATCAAAAATAAAAAATTTTCAAGCCACTGTGCGGCGTCAAAAACCAAATTTTGTTAGTTAAAAAATTAAATGAACAACGAAAATTCGTTATCACCGAAGATCGAATGTCGAAGGCATCTCATAATTACGGCCTATATTTCGACTGTCATGAATGCCAGTATGTATTAACAAATAAAGAATATAACAGACTGTAAAAGTTTTGATTAGTAGATTAAAACTGAGGTCAAGTGATGTTTTATCGCCTGCCCCACGATGTCTACAGAAAATTTCCGATCGATCACTTATGTATTGAAAACAAAAACTAATTTTCTTATTTTATTATGTTTTCTTTCAATACAAGCTGTCGACCGAACGTTTTCCGTCGGCACGGTACGACAAGGCCGAAATTTTGTCAAATTTTTCAAGTAAACACTTAAAATTTTTTATGAACTAAATAGTTTCGTTAGACATAATTTCAAATACAAAATAGAAGCGATATTGAAATAAAGAAATGGCCGTATTCTAAACAAAATCAATTTGTATTTCATATGTGCTTTAGTGAAAATCTGTAATAATGAAGTCATTTTCTTTCTATTATCTATTTGGTAAATTAGTTTAAAAGAATTCTCTAGATAATAAAATTAAAAAAAAAAAAAAAACGAATTTAGTTTAAATTTGTTTCATTTTATGGGAAAGCACCAGCAATTTAAAACCCTAACAATAGCTTAAAGTATATTCGTTATTTTTCTTAAACTTTACCTTAGATACAATTTTAATTGCGAATAGGTTTTACAAACCCCTTGACTACTTAATTTATTTTATATAAATTATTGTAATATTGAACAAATTCCGCACACTGTTCAGCTGCAAGGAAAACAAATAGAAGTGTAATTCAGTTAAATTTTGAATAATCAAAACTTACTCTTTAAAAACTCCATTGAGCCATGTTGTTTCAAATTGTTCATTTGAAAATACTTAAACACACTATGAAATATCATATCACTTTGAGTTTTTTGGGCCGCTTCCAGAAATTTTCTAGCCGATATGCGGGCCGAATCACTATTGGTGCTAATGGCCAATCGCAAAGCATCCATAACCTTACCTTGACCCAGTAAAACTTCTATGATTATTTCGTAGGCTTTTATTTTCATTAACATGTCTAAGGCAACTTGTGATACAGCCGGATCTGCATTGGAATGTGAAAGTAAATAGCAAGCAATAGCTTTAGATTCCATCAACAATGAATACTCGGCCAAACGGCGCAGGGTATCGAAACTTTTATTTAGTATCAGTTCATTAATTAACATTTTACTGAGATCTTCTTGGGCGGCTATATTATGTTTACACAGCGATTGCAGATAGAGCAAAAGTATTGTTTGGCACTGGGGTTTTTCGACAATCGATTGGAAAACTTGCGCATGCATATCATTCTGTTCGATTAAAACTTTTGGCGGTGCAGGCAGTTTGGGTGTGGTTTTCACATTTGAAGGCTGTGCCGTTTGATTTTGTAGCTCTAGTTGCACCCATGAACTATAAGATATTTATTAATATGTATGTATCTATGTGAGCTTGTTTGGCGAAGGCAGGGCTATAATTTCACTTACGCATATACTTTATTGATTTTGCTAAATATAGTTTCCAATACCGGCAAAAATGCTCCATTGTATTGATCATCCACTAACTGCCTTATAACTTTTAGCAGAGCCTGTTTTCCATGGTTACGATGTAATAGTAATTCTGTCAGACGTATTCTATCCGATATTAAAGTACACAGTGACTCAATGTCCAAGTGCAGATACCACATGCAACCTAATTTCGCATCTATTACAATATTGGGCTGGAACAGCACCCAATTAGTGGAGTCTGGAATAGTGTAATGAGCACATGATAACTAATTCGCTTTGTTTTGCAATAAAACTACTATTACTCACACAATTCGCATTGCAAAATTTGGCCATCTGGCATTAAGCTGGGCAGTTTCAAGGCAAATGGTCTTATAGAACGACCCGCAGTGATTGGCGAATGATACGTTATTTCGTTTACAATTTCGCCACTAAGAGAAATATCAAATAGCAAAGAAGTAGCTGAAGCTTGATGATGCACTACTATCAAATTGTCTACCGCATTTATGGCAAAGAGTCCCACTAAACCCAAACGTAAGACGTGGCACTTACGAGGAGCCAAGCCAGGACCATTTAATAGATACACTTCCACTTCCATCATGCCCGAGGCATTAGCATGCAAAATCAGTACCGTCATAACGCCATAAATTTGACCTAAAGTAACTTTACTCTCTTGGATTTCACGTTGTGAGCTGCCCACTTCAAAAGATTGTTATGAATAACTAAAACTTTGTTAGAAATAAAAGTCTACTTACAGTCTAGCTTGGGCAATTTGGTTATAGACTTTTGTTTTATTAATACTGGTATTAGAGAACTGTTGCTATCAGCCGTACATAGTACAGCTATGTTGGCCTCGGAACACCACGCAAACCATTTAGTGTTCATACTCATTGCTTTTAATGATTTCACTTGACTCTTTTCGCCCACTACAGTAAATATTTCTATGCCTGAATTTGAGATCAGTGCACATTCTCTATTGTGTACCCACACAAAGCCATATATGAGAGCTTTAACTTGATGTACTATGATTTCCTGCAACATTGGTTGATCACCTTGAAAGCAAATGAATTCTACAGAGTTTTCTCGTCTTTGGACGGCTAGTATTTGATTGTCGGGTGAAAATTTTATGGAACGTATGGCACCACGATCAGTCATGCAAAACGATATAACTTTATCCTCGGTAGGTCCTTTGACGACAACACCGGTGGCACCGCCCGAACGAACCGCAAAAATCTAAAAGGAGTAAATATTCTAGGTAAAGCATAGTCTGTGTAAACTTTTTAACAATATAAGAGACGCTTTAAGTGATTATGCATAAGCGGAAATTGGAAAAATATGTAAACTGGTAGAGGCTATTTGTTATAAAGGATATTAAATTTTTTTATTTTGTCATATTTTAATGAGTTTACTTGTACTCATGGTATAAAATCGCAAGGGTATTTGTTGCAGCTATATCCAATAATAGTTTTTGGGAGCACCACTTAGGATTGATACAAGTTTTAGGGGCTGCCAGTCTCATGAGAAACGAACTCAGTTGAGTCCTGATGAGCCCCGTTGTGCTGTACGTTTGATGTGACTACCAAAAAATGGCATATTTCAACAAACTAATTTGTATAAAATACGGCCTTGAGATATTCTCATGATGGTTAGCAGGTTGCTGGTTGCTGGTGAAAGATAAAGGTCAAGGGTCCAGCTCGCTTGGGTCGAATACGATGATCCTTTTGTGATGTTGATACACTTTTTATATAACTATAACTTTTTTATATAACTATAGTATGTATTCTATTTCGTCATGAAATTGCTTTAAATTTTTATGTTTAATTATTTTCAGATAATTTTGCAAAATTAGAGGCGTCTCAGATTTTATCACATTCGATACATATGTATGTATGTACATACCTGCTTATTGGAATCATCAAAAAACACATTTGTTAGTTGACTGACGGCATCAAAACGTATTGGATTTTTCGATAATTCAATATAATGTAAGCAGTTTTCCATCTTAAAATAAATATTTCGTGAAATAGTTTTCTTTATAAAATGTGTAAACAATACAAAAGTAAAATTACTTTGTGGTAAAATTCACAGACAGCTGGCAGCCAGAAAAACAAGTCGAGACAAAATTATCGGCGGCGGCGGCGCAGCCGTTTTGCGACCGGCGGCGGCGTGCCGAGAGAATTTTCGGCGGGCTAATGTAAACATATGAAAATTTAATGAGAAAATTAGAAATTGAAATTGAAAATCAATTTTCATAATTTTTTCTCCGAAATTTGTCTCCTTGAACAGATAAAATTTCGGCTCATTTTGAGCTGATGTGAGCCGATATAATCGGCAACGGTGTGAGCCGATATAATCGGCGGCTTCGAGCCGATCGACTTGTCTCTCTGCTGGCAGGTGTTGAACAATTCCACTTCTCCTATAATTCCTACATTCAGCACGAATCGATACCAAGACAGAGATGTATAAAGAAGTAGTATTACAGAACGAAAAATGTAAACAATGGCCAACAGCTGGTTATCAAAAAACTAATAACTTCAATCTCAGCCAAATGTTGAATAATTTTTAAAAATATGCAAAATGCTTGAATCAAATCCAAAATGTTCACTATGCCGCATTTGCTTAGTGACGCTTCTACAATCTGATGTCTACAATATATTTCGTACTCTCGGTCTAGCGAATAAATTAAGGCAATGCTCTAGGCTGCCGGTGGAAATTACCGATGAATATCCTGAAAATGTTTGCCCCAAGTGCTACGAACAAATCATATTATTCTATGAATTTCAACAGATGTGCCGCAAATCTTTAGACAGCTTTCATAAATTATTGGAAACGTATGAATCTTCAAGAGATAAAACCAGTAGAAGCAAGATAATTAAAGAAAATCAGGTCGCGGAAGTGGAGTTGTCTAAATCTGTAATAAGAGAGAAATCAATTGAGCCTTCAGAAAATAAACAGATTTTGAATGAATTCTTGGAAAAGAAAAAGGGGGCTAGACCACAGAAGAAGAAGTTGGAACATCAGAGGCCAGAGAGTAAAACAGTTATTAAAAGGTCGAGCGGAACAGTTATAAAGAAAACAATTGGCAGTAGTCCCTTGTGTGCTGAAGTTGAAAATGAGGAGGAAACGAAAGTATTTTTGAAAGTTGTTAGTATTTCTGCGGCCGAAGAATACTTGGATGAAGCATTTTGTGATAGTTTGAAAACGGAAGAGGCAAACGAGTGCGATTCAAGTAAAAAACATAAACATAATACGCAAGAGGAAAATGGAGAAAAGGTACGAACATTTTGAGCTTTCTGCTTATTTTTCATAATATGGACTAGAAACTCCTTTAAAATTATGTATTTACCATATATACATTTTTAATATTTTCATAAATATTGTTTCATTACAAAATTGCATTTCTATTCTATCACAAACTTGCCAATTGAAATAAATAAAGAAATTGTAATTTCAACTTTACTTTATCATGATTTCATAAATTACATAAATGCAGTTTGAATTAAGAAAAATATCATTAGTTCAACAAGAAAAGAATAACGAAAAACTATTCAACATATATATTTTTCCAGAGCACTTTGAAGTCTCGCAGAGATCTTGAAGAAATCTTAGCAACAGAAAACCAAAGGTATCAATGCGGTTGCTGTAGTAAAGAATTCAAATCCCTGTTGAGATTACAGGCTCATGTAAGGCAACATGAAGGCTCAGCTCCCTACGTATGTACCTATGAAGGATGTGAATGTTCTTTCGATCGTTTAGATATGTACAAGAAACATCAAAAGAAACAGGAACATGACTTGATAGTCAAAGGAGAAAGTTTTAAATGTGATGTGGACAATTGTGGGCGATCATATAAAAGTAAATCGAACCTTAACGTACACAAGCGCAAATTTCACAATTTGGGTCCAGAACTTAAAAAAACACATATGTGCGAAATCTGCGGCAAAGTATTTAAATCTTCGGCCATATTAAATGATCATCAATACACACATTTTGACAAAACCCAGTTGCCTTATGCCTGCGAAGAGGAGGGTTGCAGCAAACGTTTCTCCAACAAGGAAAAGCTGAAAACTCATAAAATGCGACATGCTGGCATAAAGAATTTCATGTGTCCCTATTGTGGCATGCGTAAAACAACACGCAACGAACTTAAAACGCACATTAACTATCACACCCTGGAAAAAACTTGGTCTTGTCGTTTCTGTCCCAAAGTTTGTAATAGTGCTGGTAACTTGAAAATGCACGTAAAAAATGTGCACGAAGGAGCTAAGGATTTTGCTTGCAGTTATTGTGAAAGGACTTTTGCAAAAGCCGATACAAAGAAGTACCATGAAATGACCCATACGGGAGAAAAACCACATCAGTGCAAAGAATGTGGTCGTAGGTTTGTCCAACCAGCAGCATTAAGGACACATCGCAAGATACATTTAAAGCAAAAAGTAAAGCTGACAAAGAACCGCAAGTCTAAGATGGTGAATGCAGCGGAAGAAGTGCAAACTGTTGTGGGGAATACGGACGAAGCGAATATATTAACAGAGTCTATTGTAGCTGAGATTTTAATTGAGAAATAAGCAAATTTAGATAAGTATTCATTTAACGAAAACAAAAACTTTATTTAAAAATAAGTACAAAACTATTATTTTACTGCCAAAATGTTTATTCTTTTGCAAGTATTTGAAGATAAGTTTTAGACAAAATTTTTTTCCGTATAATTTTTTGTATACATATGTAGTGTTTCTCCTTGCTTAGGAGAGACGTCCAACTAAATACATACATATGTACATACAAGGGAATCGAAAATATTACGTTTATGCTTAAAACCTCGGAATTTTTCTAAATTATTTAAAAAAAAAATATTCTATTGATCGTCAGAATTATCGCTTGAGCATCGTTTTCGAATTTCGTACGATTTTTAATTAAATGTCGAACCAGTTGCACTTTACGGACTTTCAAAAAATCTACTAAGAGCTGAAATTCAACAAATTTGAATGAAAAATGTGGTTATTAAACCCATTTGTAAACGGTATTAAAAACGGAAATACTGAGCACGCCACTACCTCTTCTTCGTTGAATAGATTCGTTTTTGAAAAAGAACGGTGGTAGTACGGTGATGGTAGGTTAATGCCACCGTATTACCATTGAATATATTTAAAACATCGATTTTACAGTGCATTGGTAATACGGTAATCCTAGGGTAATACCACCGTATTACCATTTACTGTAAACTTGTAAATAGAATAGTACGGGATGTTAAGCTTCTTTTGGTTCAAATAGAGCAACAAGAGAGTAATTTAAAAATAAATAAATAAATTTAAAACAAAAATATGTATATATATTTATATGAATTCATATTATTAAATTTCATGATTATGTTGCGCTAAACTTTTTTCATTCTGCTATACTAGAGAAGGGATTGAATGAAAAAATGGTGAAGCATGGTTCTTCTCTGAATAATTTTTCGCAACTTTTTTGATCTGATGCAAATGATTTTGCATGTAAATAATTTCATGATTTTTTTTTAAATTTAAATTCAGTTTTAGTTGCCTGTCGTTTAAAAAATAAAACTTTTTGCTTTAGGTTTAAAAAGTTATTTTTTGTTGTTGTTGCATTAATATTGAGTGAGTTCATTTTATGCTCCCCATGACGTCATTAAATACCACAACTGTTTTTTTTATTGTAAATAAGTATTTATTTGTTGATTTTTTTTTGCATAATTTTTCTTTTTTCTTTTTGCTTGTTAATATTTCCTTAAATGTGTATAAATAATTTATTAAATTTTAAATATTCTGAATCTATACATAATCTTTTATATTTTCTTTCGTTTTAGCTGAAATATTAAACACTATAAATAATATAATTCTGAATTTAAATTTCTTTTGCAACTATGTATGTATATATTTTTTTACTTTGTAAATATGTATGAATAATTTTATTTTTTTTCTTTGTTCTAAGATTTGTTATTAATTTTAATATCTTTGTTTCATTTACATAAATGATGCATCAAGGCATATTAACAAGGTATAAATATGTAACCAGCGAGTTCAAATAAATGTTCGGACATTCTGATTGTCAAACTGGATGTATAAAGATTATTGTTTATTATTCTTATATAAAGTTTAACAGACGAAATCACTGATGGATGCACACCAAGTGTATACGTATCTTATTAAAATGCCTTGTGTTGTATTTAAAAAAGAAATAAGTTTTTTAATATTTGTTTTCAACTACTTAAAAATTAAATAATTTTAAATGATGTACATACATACAAAAAAGTGCTGCTTAATGAAAAATGGAAATTAAAATTCTATATCATATCAAAACAGGGGGTCTACTCTGTGATTCGAAACGAAAGAAAATGCTTTCGAATTTGCATGTAATTAATATACAAATTCGAAAGTATTTTCTTTCGTTTCGAATTATGGAGTAGACCCCCCAGAATTGGTAATTGAAAAATGTGTGTGTTTCATAATATTTGTGAAATATTCTGCTGAAGATACAATTTTACTTTTAAAATAAGTTATTTGCGTTAATGTAAAATAATTTTGTTAAGTACTTTTTTTTTATTGAAATATTTATTTTCTGGTATTTTTAAAATTTGTTTATTTTTTTGCCCTGTTTTCACAACTACTTATTGAATAATATTTTCATTTAAATTTAAATAATAATAATTCGTTAGAATGTTTACACAGAATTTTGTGTGTCAATCATGTTATATGATAATTATATAGAGTTTTTTTTCGAATACATACATTTCAATATTTCTTTTTGTATATCTAATTAGATTTTAAAGTCTAAATATCACTAACGATTTTTTAGAAAAATCGTTTTATTTTACTTAAAACTTAAAATTAAATTTATTTTATTTAAGATTTTTTTAAAACGTATTTAACTGTTTTTTTCTCTCTCTCTCTACTCGTATATATCTATATATTTTAAATATGTTGCACATATTTTTATACTAAATCGTGTTTCTTTTTTAAAGATTTATAATATGTTTTCTTTATAAATCAAACAAATTCTCGTTTAAGCTCATTCATTGTTTTTAGAAATTTTAACCGGAGAGCAGAATCATGTACGAGCAAATGCCAAAAATAAAATATTACATCTTTCTATTCTCATTCATGATTTCTTCACTCATGACGAAAGTTTGAAAATTTGTACATATGATACAGAATATTGAATTAATTGTCAAAAAAAGATTCCACCTGTTTGAAAATTAAACATCAAAAAAAAAAAAGAAAAATGTGTCTGACTTTAAGAAAAAATTTTAAATCTTATATTAAACCAAAGCAAGAGTAAAATAAGTAGAAAAAATCTCATATTTAGAGTTAGTAAAAAAGTTCATTATTCATTATTACAACACATGTTTACAAATTTCGAAAAACTTTTTCGTTCGCTAGAAATGAAAGTTGTTTCTTTAGTTATTTGGAACATTGAATGCGAATCTGCACTCATCTCTAGTTTTCGAGACATAGCGTTATGTAAAAAATAAAGGCACTTTCACCACATATAGTAGCATAACTTCAGAAGGGGTTTCCCTATTCAGTAAAGAAAAAAAAACCGAAATTCGACAACAAAATAATCTTGGGGCCATGCAAACATTGTTCATGTGCTCAGTACTTTCAGAGATATCATAAAAATTTAACCCAAAAAAATTAAAAATTTTGAAAAAAATTTTAATTTTGTTTGTTTTTAAGAATGCAAAAAAAAAAACTAAAAATACAACAGCGAGCTCGTTTTTTTTTTTTTTTTTGATATGGTAGCTTGTAGCTAAATGTATTCCAAAAGAATGGAGTCCTTCTTCATTAAAATTGGTGCACAACTTTTGATACTATTTTCAATTTAGAAAGAGAACTGAAAAACATATATTCATCAGCAACAAACTTTGAAGCAACATACATACTCGTATATACGTAAAACTTTTGAATTTGTATTTGTACTAGTGTTGAGCGATATTGTGATTTTTTAATAATGTTGCTCCTTGTGAACGTGATTTCTAAATCGCTGTTCTTTTAAACTGTGACTGTGATCACAGTTTAGCAGTATTTTGTTATTTTGACAAAATCTAATAAGAAGAGCAGCAGAGAAATTAAACAGTGACTGTGATCATGGTTTAACACATTTCAGCTCTTCTGCTTTATAAGTATTTATTGGTATTGGTACTTTGATAAATACTAGTAAGCAGAGCGACAAGAACAAACAATCAGCAATCAACCCCATCCAAATATTGAGAATTGTGGTATAAGAGGCAGAGAGACAGTAAAATTTCAAATACAAAAATGTGAGAGCTATACATAGTTACCAGAAAAGACGATTTGACACTATTCGACGATTTTTTTCTCGACAAACGGCGAAGTATAAAAAAAATTCATGTGGTAGCTTTATTTGCTGTAAAGTAAGCATACAAGAACATTGACAGTTTGTATGAAAAAACTATATTTCTAAAACCTGTTACTTGAGAAATTCTGTCATAGTTGTGATTAGTGATTTTTCAATCGCTGTGCAAAAGTAACAGGTTTCGTAAAATCGCTCATCTCTAATTTGTACCACAGTTGTGTGGAAATTTCAATTTCTATCAGTTTTGTTCTCTCACTAAATTGTAAATAAAATCAAAAGTTGTGCTCCAATTTCAATTCAAAATGGCTCAATTCCTTTGGAATATATTTAGCTACATGCTACTGAACAAAAAACTGGCCCGTTGTTGTATCTTTGTTTTGTTTTAAAGTTTTAAAAACAGAAATGTAAAAAAATTTCCAAAAATTGCCTGTAATTTTTATTGAAAAAAAAGTAACAGTCCAATTCTTAATATTCCTCAGGGCAATAAATCACAGGGAATTATTTTTTTCCGAAAACATAGTCCTTCCATTCTAAAAATGTGGCTAGAAAATAAAAATTTACGGAGATTTTCGAATTTTCGATATCAACATTTTCTTATGTTTTAGACTCGGCAGTTTTTCTTGAAACAAGTCTGAGTTTATGGGAGAGAGAGAGAGAGAGAGGAAAGAAGGAAGAAGAGGTGTACTGACTTGCTTGTACCGAAAAGTTACTTCAATTCTCTTTTGTTATTTCATTCGCTGCATTAAAACAATAAGAAAATTTAACAAGAAACCATCTGTACGAGCAGTTTTAAAAGAGAATTGAAGAGAACGCTTCAAGAAAAACTGCCGAGTCTAAAACAAGACTTTGTCCTCTTTCGCACACGTCAGGTTTACCTGATCAGTTTTTGAACAATTTTGTTTCAAGTTTGTTTCAACAAGTTGCGTTGTCGTAGAATATTACGAATGACAAAACAAACTTGACTGGTACAATCAAGTCTCTACCCCCTCCATTGTCTTTTCCACTCTCTTCTAAAAACTCAAGACTTGACGAGTCAAACCTGAATTGTGTGAAAGAGAACTTTGTTTTCAGTTATTTTATTTTGCCTGAAAGTTCGCAAATGATTTTTTAAAATAGAGGCACAAGAAATAAAGCAAAAAATCTCGGGGAATTATTATTCAAATGGTTCGAAAATTTTAAATTCCCTCACTTTTATTTTTCATTTTCGCGGAATCTAAAATTAGAGGAATTTTTTTCGGCGTGAATTCAATTCCGTGAGCATATTAATGACTAAAAATTTTCTCTTGCATTTGCTAAATATAAGATTTCTTAAAGCTATTCTTTCTCCAAATTCTACTAAATACAAAATTTGACTCCCTCTTTTTTTCACATGCATACAGAAATGCTTTTCAAATTCCATTTAAATTACTATAGCTCTGCACACCCGTTAAAATTTCTGCCAAAATCATTGTAAATTTACCTTAAAACTAAAATTTACTTTCTTCTCATACATAATCTGACGGCACCGTTGTTGTACTGGTTTCATTAATGGCCGCTAAGCGTGGTATTCTTCGCTGTGAGGCGGTACCCTCAGTATTGGGTACTAAATGGGGAGCAGTAGCCGCTATACCAGCACCGCCGCCACCATCCCAATTGGCCAGAGGTTGATTCATAACCGTAAGACCAACAATTTCATAAGCTCTCTCATTGGTGCTCGAACCACTGGGTACAGCAGTTACCGATAGATCCGAATAATAAGCACTGCTGGGTGCCGAAGATACCACCATGTGTATGTCTTGGTCCTGGTGTTGAAAATTGTATTTCTATGTATGTAAAAATGAAAAGAAAGAAATTCAAATAGTTTTAGTGAAATAAAAATAAAGTTTGTTGTTTCAAACTTACATCGCCACACTGACTGTAACCGGTATTTTGATATGAGGGATTGTTGGATCTAACCGATTCACGATCCAACTCTGCATACAAAGCCTCACTTACACCCACCGGACTGTATGCATCATCCATATGAGTGTAATGATTTTCAGCCGGCGAAGAAGAGGGCGGTCCAATTTGATCGGGACCCTCTGAAGAACGTCTACTGCCACCCAACCAAGTCCAAACGCCTGAATTACTTGTGGGCCTTCGTATGCTGTCAGCTGAGTGTTTGGCTGACAACGAATTTCTACCATTGGTGCCAGCATTACGATTATTACGACACCACCAGGGCTGGGGCCGGCCTACCAAAAAAAGTAAAAAAACCAAATTACTTTTCTTATGCAAAATTTATGCACAATTCAATTTATTGCTTTTTCATTTGCTGCTTCAACAAACAGGGCTCATAAATCTTTTGTTATTTGATCACCTGGCCTTTAATTTCGATTTTGTTTCGCAAAACTTTTGCCTTTTTTCTATATTGCAAGCATTCGTTTGTGGACAATTGCATAAAGCGTAAATTAAGTATCTGTCAATTTGTTAAACGCAACAGTTTTGTTGTTCCTGTCCAATTGCTGCAGCAGCAGCATCAGCAGCAGCAACAAACCAACCTACAAAAAGGTGTAAAACCATAAATGTTGTCACCTTTGTTATTATTGTTGGTGTTGTTTACATTATTTCCTACATGAATGCAAGTACCTCGTATCTCATGTCTTGCAAAAAAAATAAAAAATAAAATATAACATGGCTTGTATCACTGAGCTTTTTCTTGTCTTGCGTTTAACTTATGGTCGCTCATGCATCTGTATCTATGAGTAATTCCCATATGAATATTTATTGCAAATACGGAATTTGTACTACTTTATTTTTGCTTAAATATTTTGCCATATTTGTGTTAACAAGTTAAATATGTACGAGTATGTAGCAACAATAATTAACAAGAAAAAGGGCAAAGAGCTAAAAATCTATTTGTTTTAATATTGAACGCGATCAAAAGATAAAAAAAACAACTTTCATAAGATATCGTAATTCATTAACAAGATACATGTAACGGAATATATTTCAATCGAAAAATTTAAATATTGATGGAAACGAAATGCAATTGTCCAATTCACAACCTCTTGTATGAAATTTATTTTGCATATAAGATATTGGTTAACATTTGTTTGGTAATATGTTTGGGCCGAAGTCATTCAGGCGGTCGTTTTTTTTACACAAAACTATGATCAAATAAATTTAAATTATGTGTGTTTGATCACAGGTTTGCATTAAGTGGGGTACACATTATCGAACATGAGTGACAGTCAATTCATCAGCTGTTCAGACTATCGATCATGTTCGACACTCAAACCTTCGTTCAAGAAAAAAATTAGATACACACACACAGGAAAAACACAAATTGGATGCGCATTATTGCTAACATTTTTTTATAATGAATTACTTTAATTTTTTCTTATCTTTAACAACTCCTCGTACGACGTTGTCTTAATATTTTGTCTTTAACATTACACACAACCTTGCATTTCATAAAATATGTAAATTCCTTAAAAAATAATTTTCCGCGTCCATCTTGTTGTTGTTGTTTATGCTACAAAAATATCTCTTGACGGACGCTTTTTGGTACACACTATCAGTCAAAAATTAATATGGCCGCTGACTGTCACTCAACAACAAAAAATGTCTGTGGTTGACTTTTGACTGACGAAATTCGTGTTCACACTATCGATCAATGTAAAATTTGAGCAAAACTGTTCCTCATGTTCGATAGCATGTACCCTACTTTAGAGTTGCGTCCAACAGCTCTTTGCAAACTAGTTCGTTCTGTTGGACCCAAGTCCAGTCAAAAACGTCAATGTAAATTAAATGGGTTTGAAACAACTTTTGATTCGAGCGCGAACGAACTAGTTTAAAAAGAGCTGTTGGACACAACTCTATTTTTGACCGGACTTGTGTCCAACAGAACGAACTAGTTCAAAAATTGCTGTTGGACATAACTCTAGTTTGTGTCAAAAATAGACTTGTATCGAACTCTTTCAGCAGCTCGTTTTTGCCACAAACATATGATCAAACCCATGTAATTGAAATGGGTTTGATCATACTTTTGTGTCAAAAACGAGCTTCTGAAAGAGTTCGATACAAGTCTAGTCAAAAACGAACTAGTGTATGTTTGAAATGTAAGTGTGCGACAAGTCAAACGTTGTCGACATCGTGGGATTGGCCCTAAATTTGGCCAACATTTTCTTTTGATGCGCTGGGTTTTGCGTAAGTAATCCCAAGCAATATTAAATTTATCCAGAAAGTGAAAAATGATAGAAGCGATCAAAATTACCTGGGGGCAAATTAGGGCCCCCCGTTATGGATATGCAAGTAAAAAAAAAAAAAATAATGCACAAAATTGTTCTTAAAACAAAATAATCATGTGTTTTTTGATTTTAAATTACAATAGTCGCAGCATATGTATTTTATTGTATTTCAAACAAATAAACTAAGACCAATTAAGAAATATTACTAGGTAATAAACTAACAAAGTATGTATGTACATACACAGTTGGTGGTTTCTTATCTACCATCAATTTGACATTAATTGACAATCCTAATGCCACAATAAACCAAAACAAATTCCTTTTCCTGCTTTTACATAATTCATTGATCACTTAATTTAAAATAAAAGTGGTATTAGTTTAAAGAAATAATACCAACAACAACAGCAACAACAACAACAACAACTACAAAAATGAACAAAATCCTATTAATCTCTACTTAAAAATCGCTCATTGATTCATTGCTACCGAATTTGTTGCAGCTTTGGCTGCCGCCACCAACATGACTGCTAATGCCTCTGCTACGGCTGCTTATTTAAAGCCGCATACAGAATGAGCCGTTTAATTTGATTAGCGTCAAATTCGCAATCTACAAAATACACAACTACTTGAGAAAATAAAATGGAATTGTAGAAAATAATAAAAATAAAATCACCAAAATAATCCACTAGTTGGCTTTATAAGTCATTAATATGGTACAACAAGTACGAGTATGTTGCACGATGAAGGGTCTGGATTTGAAAAAAAGCAGAAGAAATCAAATGCAGACACTACAGCCATTCGCTGGAGGAATAAAACAAATTATGAACTGTTAAGCAAGGCAAAACAGGCAAATGAATCTTTAATAAATAAACGACGAGTTCGAATGTTTTCATTAAGCAATTTTTGCCATATCATTTTTTTATGCGACTTATTTTTTTTCCTCATCTTTATTTAAAAACAGCTTATTTGTTTAGAAAGAGGGTTTGGAGAATCCATGCCACAACTTTCTTTCTTTTTTTTTTTTTTTGCTTCATTCAGCCAGCATTTAAATAAAAATAATTTTCAAGCCGGCTTTTTATGCATGGCAAATAGTTAGGCAAAAAAAAAAAAAGAAAGCTAAAGCAAAACTAAAATCAACTAAATCAAGCGACACATCATCTACTAATACAGATGGAGGGAAAATAAAGGAAGAAAAAATCGGCTACTATATATTAGGAGCGGCAGTGTTGCGGCAGGCAGGCATGCAGGCAACGGCATCATCGTCATCACGGCAACATACAAATAACAGGAGTGTAATAAACAAACGTGCAACTCAATCGTGGAAATTTGTTTGCTCCGTACAAATGGTTGACGATATGAAATGCGCCTGATGATAGAGGTGGTATGACTATATATACATACATATATGTATATGTACATATCTACATACATGGCAGAACCAAACAACATTCACATAGTGTTGGATGAATGTTTTTTAGGCGCTACATGAAATGTTTTTGGCATATACTCGTACATAAGCCGATACAATTTTCTAAAAGTTTGCCAAAGTAGTAGGTAGTTATCGATAACTAACATATCAACGAACTGTTAGATTTTTATCCATAAGATTAACTGGAAAGACTAGAGAGCGCAAGAGCTCAAGAAACCCAGTTTCCACATTATTCGAAAAAGATTGCACTTATGTACCTACTTAATGTAAAATAAATATATATGTAGATGAAATTCCCAAAATTAGTATAATTGTACTTTTTTTGGTACTATTCAATTCGAAAAGTACAATAGTACACCAATGATTAATTTAGTACAGTATCACACCGCATTATTTTCAAACAATTGCATATGTAAATTTTCACTTTTGCACAATGAAACTCATATTCTGCTCACTTATGAAATTAAAACGCCAACGAAAAAAATAAAAAAATGTGCTCGTCCATTTCCAAATTATTTTTCTCCCCAATTCGGAGCACATGCTAATTAATTTTTATACAATAAATTTCAATTTAAACAGATGTAGCCATTAGACTTGTATCGAACACATTCAGTAGCTCGTTTTTGACACAAACCAATCATCAAACCCATGTAATTTAAATGGGTTTGATCATAGGTTTGTGTCAAAAACGAGCTACTGAATGAGCTCGATACAAGTCTAGTAGCCATATGCTTTAACATCTGAACTCACAAGCAAATTTCTGAAAACGATTCTGTAGCCGGAACATAGACGATTATTATAGTAAAAATAAATAAATACATATGTATATGTATGTATGTAATTTGAACTAAAAAGTAAAAACAGTAAATTTTTTTAGAGTTATTGGTACAATTTTAAAATTCTCAATCCCATCCCTGTTCTGAGTCCTCTTAAATAGTCTCTTGTTACCCGATTTTTTTAGAGCACTTGATTCATTTTCTTATTGTATTTTTAAAAAGTCACTTTTTAAAAGCAATCATTTTGGTCATCAAAAGTACTCCAAGAACAATCAATTATATACAAAATGTCTCGCTATTTATTTTAAACAAATATAAGAAGTCATGTAACTATGCTTCTTATTTAAAAAATAAAAATAAAAAAAAATTATGGATTAAAACTTACTGATTATTCTACGAGTAATAAAAAAAAATATTTGTTGTTTGTTAAGCACGTCTACACACAACTAATAACAACAAATAAATTGTTTAAATTTGTATTCATTTTGACAAACGTTAAATAAAAATAAAATATTAAAAAACTAAACAACCTTTTCCTTCAGCATTTAAAAAATGTCTTGTAACTACATGTCATAAATTCATTAAAAGTATCTTGCCTTTATTACACATGTACTTTTTGCCTTTCCGTAATACCTACTCTTTTAACTCCTTTAATCTATAAGACAACAATAAATAAACTGTGGCAACCAATTAAAGACTACATACTTACATTCATACATATTTTGTCATCTCTATCCATCAACCTGATCTGTCATTTAGTCCGCCATTAAATATCAACAAATTAGCATCGCGAATTTAGTTCCCAAAATAATTGTCGGGTTTAATTAATATTTACTAAAGAAGTAGTTATTACTTCTCAATGAAAGTTATATCAAAATGCAGCTTAGAATGTCTGCTTTAAGTGTATATAAAAAAAATTGTTTAAAGTGTGTGAAAATAATGAAAAAATTGTGTGTGAAAATTTGGTAAAAAAATGCAATTTCCGTGATAAAAAATTAGTTAAAGCAAAGAAATGACGCTATTGTATTTGCGTTATTGTTGTTGTTGTAACATATGTACATACATGTTTGTATGATATAAAAAAGCAGAGTAAAGTGAGAGTATGTAATTGTGTTAGTGTTTTGTTGTGATTTTTGTGAAATTAAAGGGCAATGACACCAACAACTTATATTAAGTGGGTGAGAAGGCAGTGTAAGGTAAGTTTATTTGTTTGTTTGTATGTTTTGTATAGAATAGATGTATGTATGTAGCATGTATGTACATATAAATGTATGTATGCATGTATGCACGATGTGAGTGCATACAGTTGTTCAAAAGTGTTGGTAAAGAGATCATTGAAAATGCAGGAGCAAAAAAGTACTGCTTAGTTAATATAAAAATTTACTTGGATTTAAATTAATTATGTATGCACATATGTACATATTTACATATCCTGAAACAACGTCATATCTCAAAAAATGGGATTTTGAGCAGTGCTGTCAGATTAGGGGATTTATCCCCAAATCGGGGATTTTTTTTTCGAAATGGGGATAATAATTTTGTTTGGGGATTTTATGAGATTATTTAATATTTATTTTTTTATTTATTTCTCGGAGTATTTTAATTTCAACACATATTCCAATTGCTCTTTTTTAGTTCATAAATAATATTAAACGATAAATGGTAACAATGAACTCGTCTTTAACATTTGTTGTTAGCAAGATTTAAATAAGGTTTATTACAAGACAAACAGGTACTCGCATTGGGGAGATTGCTCATCAGCTAATTTGTTTTTTATTGCTTACACATTTGTACTATATAACTTAAATCATATGACAATTAGTTCTTTACCTTATTTAATGCTTACAATTTTATATACAAATAACAAGCAACTTAAAAATGTTTTGGGCAGAAGCTTGTTCATATCAAGTTGCCGCTGGATCACGGCCGTTTAAATAATTAGTAGAGTATTGTATATATTAAATTTACTTTGTGTATCAACGAGCAACGCTTGCATTGAACGAGTTTTTTCGGCAATAGAGCCAATAAAAAATAAAATTCAGTGCTAAAATCTCTGTTATGAATTAATATACATTTTAAAAATAATTGAATTTGTTTTGACACTTCTGATCCATCTCCAGGAGTGGTAAAATTAGTACAAATTGCCTTTTGGGGAATTTTGGGGATAAAAATGTTAAAATTGGGGATGCAGAATTAATTCTCACATTGTTATTCATACTAGGTATGTAACAATTTCAAACAAAATTTTCTTTTTTCCATTAAATTGTGTAAAGTTTAAGCTCGTTTTCTGGCACAGTGACGTTGTTTTATTCCATAAATAAGCGATATGTACCTACTAGCATTTTTTAATTTGATTTTAAGATGCTGCAGAGTACTTCCGAAGTCGTTGCTATCCTATTATTATTATGTATATACATATATTCAGTTTTCCAATTCTTTTTAATTCATTTGGCATTGTAAAACTATTTGATGATTGTGTCTCTGGGTATAACTAAAAATTGTTGCAAAGTGCATGCAAAATGTTTACAACCGCATCCTCCATGGGCAATTTAATTAAATTGTTGCCGTTCGCTAATACGTTTTTAGTTTTTCTTTTTAATTTTTTCCTTTTTTGTTTTCCTATTCCTCCATTCATTGTTGCTGCTGCAGTTGTATTAATGCTATGGTTGTTGCAGCAATTGCTTTAACAATGAAAAACATATCGTAAAATTGTTAAGCTATCATTGTTGTTGTTATTGGAGTCGCATTTATTTTTTTAAATGAATTTTTGTGTTTGTTCATGGCAAGTTTTATATAAATTTCCTATTATTTTCACTGGCAAAAAAGATTTGTTGGTGGTAAAAATTGCTACAAAATCTTTAAGCATTTAACCAAATCAAAAAAAGGAGAAAAATATGTTTGAAAAAATAAAATGAAATTGGATTTGCCGTATGTAATTGATAATAGAGCAATAATCCTTTATAACGGGAAAAATTTTATTATTTTTGGTGTAGAATAACAGATTTTATAATTTGTCTAAGTTAATAAAAAATGCATTTAGTAGGATACATACGTATGTATGTATGTATGTAATATTAATAAAAAAACATGAGTAGTATGTACTTACACACATACATACACACTTACATACATATGTATGAGCATATCGTTGGTCACAAGTAGAAAGGCCCTAACTCAAATAATTGGAACTTTACAGGGGAAGGTAAAATCATAATAATGAGTACAACTGCCTTCTAAAACTGCTTGTAAAGCATTATTTTTTACAATATTGCAATAAATTTTTGTAACGAGGTGTATTTGTGTGGAATGTATTGGAATCACTGACCATCGATATGTAGCATGTACATATGGTTGTGCCAATTACTTGTAACATGGTTAAGCATTGTTTTGGTTAGTTGCTATTGGAGTTTTTTTTTCAGTTTTTCATCTGCTGATGACATTTATATAATTAAAATATTTGATTGCGTGCAGACTTCCATTCAGGACTTTGTTCGATTCTGATACAGCAACGATCGAGCTTGTCAATCAAAACAATTCAGCTGAAGGTTGAAAGGAAATAAGAAAAAGTTCTGCCCTCTAAAAAAATAATTTACCGTTTAATTGCGATAAATTACATTAAAAAAAGTTGGAGTTTTAAGTGGGTGCCAGAGACACGCCAATATTTGGCTCCAATGTTTTGCCTTTGTGTTAGTAAAAATATTGATGCCTTTGACAGACGAGGTCAATGTTGCTCATCAATATTCATTTTGATTCCTTTTTTGAATTGTTAAGACAGAATTTACCGTCGACGCAACATTTGGTTGATCATACGTACATACATATCTGGTTTTTTGTATTTCTGTTAAAATAAAACACTAATGATAGGTATCATGTTGGATATTTTTTATATTTTTGTCACTGTCCGCAGAAATGCTGCCACAATTAAAAAAATTTTGTTATTTATTTTATCGGACAGTCGTAATAATGGAAACATTTTAAAAGCCACTTTGTAGTTCAGTTTTACTAAATTAAGGATTAACTATTCGGAACTTTATCGCAAAGTTATACTAATGGCCCTAACCTAGTATAATAATAATAATAATAATTCTATACATTTCGCATTGGAAATTCATTATTTTTCATTTCCTGCAACTTTTCAACAAATTTCTTTACATATACATATCTGCAGTTGATAAAAGTTAAACGGTGAACATCCAGTAGATTGAGCAAACATGCAACATTTTTCTGTTTACTTATTCTCGGTCTTTAATATTTACTATTAATTAAGCGATATTTGTAGCTGTAAATCGTTGGAGAAATAAAATAACTATTAAAATTACTACATAACCTAAAAATAATGCGCCTACATAACACTAGAGGCGCTGCAAGAATGCCACAAAAATTAAGAAAGCGCACAACAGCAGAGTTGTAAAACGAAAACAAAAATGAATTGAGCTTCTCTTCTCTCTATTCATCTGTCATTTCACCATCTGTACTTTCACTATCCCTTTCCTACTCACAGGTAGCATAAGGGGTCTGTTATTTGGATCCAAGTGAGCTGAAAACTTACTTTCTCTTCTCAGCAAACTACCAACCTAACCGAACCTAGTATCGTGCATGTCTTTGACGCGTTTTCGCTGGATGGCGATAATCCGAAATGCTTAAGTTTACATGACTCTGGCGCTGAATTCGACCGATAGCTTGAGCTATATTGGTTTTTGGTGCGCTGTGGCTTATGCGATTTAAGAAAACCGCAAAAGAAACAATTTAATGGGATCGAATCGTACGATCTCGGTGGCAAGTTAACATAACCTCAACTTTAGATGACCACGCCCTCAAATCGTTCGTGCAGAATGTCTAGTGTGGCATGTAGCACTGCCCTGTAAAAAACACATATGGTTCGTCTTTATATCATCCAATTTTGGTCAGAAGTTTCAAATTATCGACTTGCAGCGCACGCTGTTGACGGTGATGGCCTGGCCAAATGTAGAAAGATGGTAGTGATTTTTGTGCCCCGAGTTTGATGTGGCCATTCATACCGAGATGGGAGTCATCACTGAAGGTGATTTTTCGATGAAAATTAGGGTTAGTTTTCAATTGCCCCAGGCTCATCCGGCGAATACATGTCTTTTTCTATTCCGTTTCGTTTATCTTCAGCTCCAGGGTCAGTAGAATTTTATGTGAATACAGTCCCAAGTCAGAATGCAAGATTCGCCATGTTCCACCGACTTTAAATAAAGCAGGTGGTTTAATCAATTCAAAGCGTTTCCACCAAGCTTGTGAATGATTTGTTTTTCGAATGTTCCTGGTGGGCACAGCAGCTGTAGTGTGAAGTTTATCCACATGAATTTGACATTTAAAATTGATTAAATATTCCTTAATGCCATTTTTTTTCGAAATTGTCAATCACTATTGATGGATGACCCAGGGATGAAGCTTGCAATTTTAAAAGCAACGCAGGGTTGCATAGACAAATCCAGTTCGAAAAATAGTATTTTCGAAATGATTTCAAGTAAATCAACTGCCTTGAGGTGATTTATCCATGTCCAAAATTTATGGCAAATCAGGTATAAATTAACATGATTTGCTCAAATCATCATGATTTGTCTAAATCATGTCGGTGGAAACATACTAAAAATCGGATTTTCCAGAGCACTATTGCGGACAGATTGTATGTTTTTTTGCAGATCTTTCGTACTGATATTGACTGATTGTTTACTGAATCAGTGTATTAAAATTTATCCACCACACTGCGAATAGTTCTCTCGGTAGGACAGTTATAAAGAAGAAAAAGAAATTAAGAGCCTATTTCACCAACTTATTTAAATATCAATTCATATTTAAAAGTCATTTTACCATACAAAAATTAATGAAAATCGACATTTAAATATAAATTTATATTTAAATAGAGTTGGTGGAATTGGCCCTAAATCACTCACGCTTCGTTGAGTACATTTCGACCCTTAGGTAAGAAAATCTGGCATCATATCACACGCCCCTATCGGCCCTACATTCCTCTGAAATGTACTTACATATCGTTGTTACCTTAATAAAGAAAGGCCCTAACTCATTATTTTTTTTGATATCGTGATTTTTACATTTTTCGATACATTTGATGTTCATCTATCGAAATATACAAGAAACTCGATTTGAAAAAAATAATGAGATGGGGCCTTTCTACATTTAGGTATACGATATATGTATGTATTGATAAATCCAAAGATAATTTAAAAAATCAAAAATTTTTCTAAATAAATCTTAGAGAACTTTCGCTTTTTGTTTCTAGTCTGTCTACATACAGTCGCCAGTGTTATGTGCAGTGAACTAATGTCACACTTTTGGCTAATTTTCATTTGAGATCAGAGTATGTACTTGAATTTGGCTTGGCAAAAGACCTTTGTAACGCACCTTAATGTTGACCCCAAATCAAAATGTTGTAATTTGTTTAAGGCTGTGTTGTCTTTGTTGGCTCTTTGCATTTCGTTGCCTTTAGTATGATTTGCCGTTGTTTGCCAACGAATCTTTGCAAAAACAAAAAGCGATTTTCATGTGCCATTTGTCTTCGAGTGTGTATAATGGATAGTTTGTTTGTTTTTGGGCTGTTGTTGCTTTTCCACTGTTGTTTTTAGGAAACTGAGTGGGGAATTTCATTAAATATATTGAAGGCGCCACTTTTTCGCCCACATCTCTTGACTTGTTAAAGTACGGCTAAATTTGTATCCTTTTTGTTTGCTTTTTTGTTTGTTGAAATTTTGTGTGTGTGTGTGTGTGTGTGTATTTTGGGGGAAAATACTTTATCTTCGTAGAAATAAACAGCATCGGGGAGGGGTGTGTGTGTGTGTGTGTGTGAGTGAGCTTGTAACACTGCCTTGACAATTTAACGATTTGTAGCGGTAATAGTTGTTGTACCTAACATTGCTGCGCAATTGTTTGTTGCAACAACAAAAACAACATCGAATTAAACAAACAACTCGTAAAGATCTCTTATTTCGTGTTGCATATATGTAAGTTTGTTTTTTTCGCTGTCTTAAAATTACATCAAAAGCTTTTCGATCATTTACAAGATTCGTTTCATTGCTTAATTTTTGTTTGTTTTGGCTTTTGCTTATTCCAAAGAAAAGAGATTTAATTATTTCATTGTTGCTGTTGCTTTTGTTGTTTGTATGCATTTGTTGGTTGTTACCTTACCTGCAAATTGTTTCTTAGGACATCATTAAGTGCTAATTGATCTTTGGTAAAAGTTGCAGCTTTAAGAAAAAGCTAAAACGCCAACGAACAAACTAAAGTTTAGCTGCAGCCAAGTAACGAAAAGGTTAAACATCGTCTGCTCTTCCAGATAATCACGGAAGTTTACATTTTTTGCGTGAGATGACATGACAAAATGGTTTTTTTTAATTTTTTTTTGTGTTGAATGTTTGCTTTTTTCTTCCAGCTGTTTTATTTTTCTTAACTGTTTACTGCTTTATGTTTTGTAAATGCGTTGGAATTTATTGTTAATTTGGCAGAATGAAAGAATGACGAAATTTGTGAACTTTTAAAGTTTTGATATGTGATAATGGAAACTTCTTTGGATAAAAAAAGATTCAAAGTTTTTACGTATTGTATATGGGACATACATAAATTGCTGGATCATCAGAACAGGTAAAACTGTTGGCATCAAAAAAAATTCATTAGTTTGGTTTAGCGAAGCGAAAAATTTATCAAAAAAAAAAAATAAAACACTAATTTGTGAAAACTTTTGAAATTAAATAGCATTTGCGATAATTGTGAATTCAGTAAAAATTTGGCAACTAATAATACTTATACGAGTATGTAAGATAAACCTGTTCCACATTTTTTGAATTCTTTAAAAAAAACATAAATAAATTTTTCTTTTGGTTTTCTTAGATAAAATTATATTTTTACCCGCTTTAAGTCTTGTACTTTTTTTTAAACATGCTTAATTATTTTTTGGTTTAAATACTCGTAGCAGCAAACGATCGTTCATTAACACGAGGAGAGTAAAATTTAAATAACTTTTCCAATTTAATTTATCTTGCATCCTGTGTGAGTTTATTGCAGCATTATGCAATTAAAACCGTCCTCCAATTATCTTGTGGGGTAAAAGCTCCACTATGAACTTGAATCTCAATTGTATAGACACATACATAACTACATACATACATGCATACATACATGCATTTTCCTTCTAATACGTAGTTACTTTGCTCGTTATGAAGCAATTACTTTTGTTCCTGCAATTATTTTGCACATAAATAAATAAATTATAAATATTTTATTTTATCTTTTACAACTTTCACTTAATTAGGCTTTAAGCCTTATTACCGTTAAGTCTATACAAAATAGTTCTATGCGTTTTGTTTTCTTTGCAATATTTTCCTGCCAGTCGCTGCTAGAGATGGGCGCGTGTCGAATTTTTCCAACACGACACGACACGAACACAAATACCAAAACGCTCAACACGTACGAAACACGCACACGAGAAATTTTGTCAACACGCACGAAATATTATTGTTATATTATTGGAAGATAAGCAAATTTAATTTATTTTTTTCAAGAGTTGCTTTTCAAAATATGGCACCGGCTTGGCACTGCCAGCTGATACACTCTGCCACCACAGCTGATACTATCTGTTTACGTACAGAACTTTAAGCTCCAGAGGCCCGTACAATATCAACAAATATGCTGGCAATTCATTCATTCATTCATGTTCGTGTCACGAAGAAAAACACGACACGCGCCCATCTCTAGTCGCTGCCGTAAATTATTGTGTTGCACATCACTTTTTGTGTTTCTGTTGCTGTTGCTGCTGTTGTTGTTGTTGTTACTTTAAGTTTTGGTGTGTGAATGCCATCCACCATCAAGTACGTCATGTGTAGTTAAAGTTTGAGCTTCATTTAACTTATGAATTGCAACATTTTGTTATTGCTGCCTGTGTCGCAGTTGCAGTTGCAGTTGCTGTTGCTGTTGCTGTTGTTGTTTTGCATAAAAGATTTATTCTCCCCTTTCTGAAAGTAATTATGTTTGCAACTGTATGAAGTATTTATGCGAATTGTTTGTTGCCACATTGTACGATTATACTTAGTTAGCGTAACTTGGTTTAGTAATTCCAAAAGAGCGTGGAGGATGGAGATGGATGAATGGATGCATGGTTGGATGCTGATAAACACATACATACATATACATATGTGTGTATGTAGTTGCAGTCAGTGTAAAATGCCACATACTGCACTTGCCAACAAGTGTAAAATTAGTCAAAATAATTTTTTTTTGTTTTTATTTCTTCTACTTTACATATCTCTTGCTTAGTTTTGCAACTACATAAGTGACTGTATAAATAAATAAATAATAAAAAAAACAAAATAATTTCCTGTTAAAATTAAAATAAAACTCTTTAGTTACAGATAGGCAGGCAGGCAGGCAGACAAACAAACAAACAAACAGACAGAACGAAAGACACACACGCAGAGCGACAGACACTTTGTTAGTACCTTTAGTTTGGTGAGACAACCCACATGTGTATGTTTTGTTGCATTTGTCGGTTGCTGTTGCCACTTTAACGTAAAATCAGCTTGTTAACAAAAAATTACTGATATTTGTCTCATTTATTTTATTTTCAAATTTACTTTTTTGTCTTGTCTAGTCTTGAATGCAAATTGAAAATATCAAAAAAAAAAAAACTGTTTATCGCTTTTAAAGCATCAATTAATTTTCAATGCTCAAGCTTAGTGCTTAGCCACAACAATATAGAAAAAAAAACATTTGAATAAGTAACAAATAAACAAATTATACTTGGCATGTCACAACTGTGCAAAGTAACACAACCTGTCTTTTATAATTAAAGTATTTTATTTTTTTCTTCGCTGTACTGCAGAAGTAGTGATAAGATATTGCTGACAGAAAGTTTATTTTCATATCAAATTATCTTTTGCCTAAATTAAGGTCTACGTTTGAAATTGCAATGCATTTTATTTAAAAATTAGCTGCAAGAATGTTGTTGAAAAGTCCGGAATAGAATTTTTTTCTTATGGACGCGTACTAAGTTCAGCAACCATCAGGAGTGTAAAATTATATGAATTATAGAAAGTATCGATCTTATGTACTTACTAAAGTAGCGAAATATAATAAGAGGCATTTTCTTTAAAAGTTCTATTTTAATTAACCTGTCCTACCGTTATCAGATCTGGCAACTCTGTTATTTTTAGTGCTCAGTTTGATTTGCCAATTTTCCATGAGTAGAAAGAACGACATCAAAAGTTGTTTTCAGTTTTTTTTTAAATTAAATTTAATTAATCTGCTAATAAATCATACACTTATCAGATCTGGCAACTCTATTATATTGTGCTCAGTTTGATTTGCCATTTTCTCATGAGTATAAATAATGAAAATCGCTGACAAATTAATAATCACATCGGCGGCAGTAACTTCAAATGCTCTCTAAATTTTGTTTTATTTTCTTTTGTGCTTATTTTTCTTTGTAGTTTTGTTTACAAAATGTATGAAATTTATTGAAAGTATGGTAACATATTTGAGAGAATGAATGTGAGAGCATAAAAAAACGCTTTCAAAATAAAATAGATTCTATCTCAGGACTGCGTTTTGCGGCTGCGTTTTTGTGCCAATTTGTGTGGAAAATGTGTTTACGCCGGTATTCTGTTTAATCATTAACAACAGATCCACTTGTAGATGTTAGCAGGCTGCCAAGGTAACAAAATGACGTTAAATTTTCGAGAGCTTGATGGTTGGCGTGCGTACAAGTCAGAGTTATTTTTTTATTTATTTGCATTATCTTTCTTTTCGTCGAGTTAATTTTAAGTCCTGCTCGTGCTGTTTCCAGCTGCACTGCATTTAGTTTGGCTTGTATATCCTCGTATCTGTGTGATAGTTAGAAGCCGGCAAATGTCGTCACTGTAGTATATTATTAAAGATAATGTTGAATAGCATTTTCAATATACCGCGGAGTAACTATGCGCAACAAAGGAAAAAAAAAAAATAAAAAAGAAATAAATAAAGTGCGACTTGCACTCGCACGCTAAAGGTTCCGTACGGTGTTTAGTTCTTTTGGTCGGCTTTTTCGGTTTTCGGCGATTTTTTATTATTGACGCTTTTTTAGTTTTGGCGTCTTTTTAGTTTTGGTAATTTTTTCAGCTCTTGGCAGTTTGTTTTTTATTTTTTTACAATACATATTTTTAGTTGTAGTAATTTGTGCTGTTTTGATGCTTTTTTATCGCTTTGGAGATTTTTTTCGGTTTTTGGGGTTTTTTTCTTTTTGGCGATTTTTTGAAATTTTGTCGATTTATTTTAGTTTTAGCGATTTTTTTAATTTTGGCGCTTTTTTCGTTTAGGCGGTTTTTTAATTATGGGTATTTACTTTTAGCGTTCTTGAACATCCCAAAATACAGAAAGTTGTCAAAATAACATATTCAAATTTACATTATCTGATAGAATACCCTTTAATTTTGATTTTTTTAAATTAAATTTCAGTGTTAATTGGTGTAGGTAGTCCGCATAAAAATACACTAACTTTGACCGTGTCTATATATAATTGTCCGTATATTACATTAGGATCTCAAAATTTTTTCGTTGCTCGCTTTGGAACTCTCTAATTTTTAGCTCTCATATATTTTTTATTGTAGCGGCCAAAGTTTTACATATTCGGTGAAAATTTCAGATCCGTAGCTCTTACGGTTCTCGAGAAAATAGTGAAAACAATAGGGTGGCTTTTCGCCTTTGGTGTACGGAACAATAACAAGAACAAGATAGAAAAACAAAGGGATCTTAATGGTTCAAGCAGGCTTCTACTAACGAGCTCAAGCAAACTTTCTAACAAAGTCAACTTTTGTTTTGAAATTTTGTAATATCGATTTATTATTTCAATCTAAAAACATATCGCTCATTTACTCAAAGAACGTCATAACTCAAAAAATGGAATTTTTAAGTTAATTATGCAGAATTAATCCTCATATCGTTCTTCAAATGGTGTAAACATTTCATAAAAATATCTTGTTTAATCATCTCTTGACAGCAAAATAAAATTTTCGTTTTCCATTAAGTTGTGCGTTAATTGAAAACTTTAAACTCGTTTTCCCTGGCAAACTTGTCTTTTGAGTTATGACGTTCTTTGAGTAAATGGGCGAGAAGCAAAAAAAAAAAAACGTTTCAAAATCAATAATAATAAAGTGTTCTCGAAAAATTTTCTTCGAAATTTACTTGTAGTATGGATATTTACTAGTTATTTAGTATTTTAGCCGTTTATTTAGCTTTTATATATATTTAAGCTTTTGCAATAAAAAATAGATGCATTCGTAATTACGTCCGTTTGAATTTCTTTAATAAAGTCGTCATTTTTGATCGCAGAGGTCTAAATATTTGTGTGAACATGTAGTTTGATAAAATGAACCATAATCAATCGAAAACTCGATTTTGAATTTTTGTGTAGTTACATCCGTTTGCATTTAAGGTGACGATATATTGTTTTAGTAGTTGTAGTTGTTGTTGTAGCCTAATCTATCTTTTTGTTTGCATGTACATATGTATGTGCTTTTGTCACCTCAGTAGTACTTTTATTTTTTTTTAACTCATAGTTAAAATTCCACCAGCTCCGCCGGTGTTTGCTTTCCAAGTATTAAGCATAAAACTTATATGTAGATTTGCTACAAAAAAAAAAAACACACACACACAAACACACATACGATTAGATATAACTTCAGCCAAGTACCCTCTAGTCAGCCTAGAACCATATGTCTCTATGTCAACACTCTTTTCTATAGCGACAATTGCACTAGTTGAAATGTCGACAACTTTCCTTTTATGCGCGAGTAGAGATACGTTAGAGACAACAGTTGTAGTGTATTTCTGGTGACATTGTCAATGAACGTGTCAATAGTTTGGTTTTCTTTTTTATTATGCTGTGCAATATTGTTAAAATAAATACACATGTATGAATGTATTTAAGTTTGTTGCTCTAACATTATGAAATTGTAGATGAGGGTCACTTAACTGTACTAGTGAATCTTTGGTTCAAATGTGACCACATGGTCGTAAAAGAATAGTACTAAAGTCTACTGGTAGATTTTCAATGAAGACCCCATGTTATATGTCAATAGACGGTTACATTGGCTGGGGTACACCTAGTCAGTAGTACTATTCACAATGTCACCAATAAATCACTACAAGTTTACTATTGACATAAAGCGAGGAAATATCGATATTGTAGACTTGAGCCCCTAAAATTTACTAGTGAATCTTTGGTGCCAATGTCTCCATGTGGTCCCAAAAAAAGCTCAATAATGCTACAGTCTAGTGGTGGATTTTTAATGACAAGCTAATGTCAATAGGCGATTACATTTACTGGGGTACGGGGTATACCTGGTCAGTAGTACTACTGACAATGTCACTAGTAAAGGCCATGATTCACTATCCTACACAATCGCGCGATCTACGGAAAAATACAACCCTGATCTGATGAATTATTTTTGTCTTTTGAAAATGTGAAAATGAAATCGCACGATCGTGTAGGCTAGTGTATCACGGCCTTAAATCACTACAATTTCACTATTCGCATTTTCTGCAGGGTATTTAAACAACAACATTTTGACGCTATACAACAAACTCTTGATTTTTTTTGGCTTTTCATTAGAGGTTTTCAAAACAAAATAATTTTTGTCTATATACGAGTAGTTTTTCTTTTATTTTTCGTTTTTGGAAAGTGTGTTTGTTTTTTTTTTTTTTTTGCCTCAGGCACAGCAATACTTAACAATTTGCATAACACATTGTTCAAGGAAAAATATTTTACATGTTACGAGTACATGTGCACGCATTATATTGTATAAATTAAATTTTATTCTACAAGTACATGGCAGGTCATATTTAATAAGAATCTGGCATTTAAAAGCCAAAAAATTTCATGTGGATATGAAAAATGAAACAGTAACCAACATAAATTTGCGAATTGGCATGCAACTTGTTTGATTGTTGGTACGAGTATTTCCATGGCCTTCCATCTGCTGAGTAACTAACTTTGTTAGCGAAGTAAAAAAAGTAAGTGCTCATGTTCAAATAGGTGACAACATTTATGATTATCAGTATCAGTTGTAATGTGAGCACGCAGGAGCGTAGAAAAGAATTGTTATCTATTGTTAGTAACGATTTAAAAGACTGCGTTCACACAAAGCAAATTTTTGTTGGGCAACTTCTTAGTTCATTGGCTCCCCTTTTCATTATATACTCCTCTTTCTGCCATAAACTCAACTAAAATTGCTTGGTGCGAGCCATTAAATTCAAAATTAACAAAACAAAAAAGTTGTTGTTTGTGAACTCAGTACCACAAAGATAACTCCATGCCAATAATGCTTGAAATTGATTTCAATCAACTGAAAATGTAATAATTACTTGACATATTCCTCATTTACTTAAACAACGTTTTAACTCAAAAAACCAGTTTCACAGAAAACGAGTTTGAAGCTTTACATTTTCACACAAATTAATGAGTTAAGTTAACAAGATATTTATACGAAGTTTTTACACAATATGAAGAACGATGAGAAGATGATTAATTTTGCATCATTCACTCAAAAATTTAATTTTATTAGTTATGACTTTCTTTGAGCAAATGAGAGCGATATGACAAGTAAAAACTACGCCATTAATAAAATGGCGCTTCAACAACGTATTGAAATTATTAAAATTCGCAAAAAAAACTGTGAAAATTTTGCGTTAATAATTCCTAGTCGATCTTTGGGGATTTGGCATTTCACAAACGGCATTGCAACGTATTTTGGATAAATACTTTTTATCAACAACATCGTTTCCTTGCTGATTGGGTCCTTGAAATGTACTAAACTAATCCGGAAATTAATTGAAAAATTATATGGAGTGATGACTTCACTTTTCGGAAAATGAGACTGGAGCAACTGTTATAGTGAGTGGATTGCGCTATCGAACAATGATTAGTGCTTTCATATGGCAGGAAAATTTGTTTTCAACAAGACGTACCACACAAGTATACGTAGCAGACAAGTATACGCAGAAATATATTTTATATTAAAATCTACGAAAACAAGGTGAATTTAAAATTTTTCGGCACTGATTTCGCTTTATATGTTTTTCATGTTAATCCAACATGATTTACAGTAGTAACCTTCAAAGAAAAACTTTCCTTTTGAAATAACTTTACTTCATGTTGATTTAATATTCCAGTACTGCTAAATCAAAATGAAGAATCATGTTGAATCTTCATCACATATAAAATGAACTTAAAACAGTAATATCCGCTTAATTGATTTAAAAAAAATGCACGATTTTTGAAGCTATTAATGCGGCGAATCATTTATGCCTTAATTTTTATTTCGTTTACTAACGCAAGTGCACGCTTTTTTTTTAAATGAATTAAGCAGATAAATTAATTAGCCGAAGATCAATTAAGCGGAAAGCACTGTAGTAAAATCTATTAGCCTCTTGAAAATAAAATTTTTAATTAAGCGAGGAACTGATATTATTGTTCTTATTGATCACTTTTGGTCTATGAATGAGTCATCAAAGTTCCGCTGATGACAAAGCTTCATTGAATTGATTACGATTGATAATATTTCTGATGTCGGTTTGTGATCATATCGAGCCATAAGTGCTAAAAAGGCTTAAGCGACATATTTTTTTTAACTTCAAAAAATTATATCGTGACAGAATTCTCACAACTGCCTTGATCACAGAATTACCAAAAGATTATTGAAAGATTATTGACATTAGCAAAACTTTTCCGAGCTAAAGAACGAAAATAAAGGGTGATTTTTTTTCAGCAAGTTTCTTTTTGGCAACACTGTGTTTGGCAACTCAGCTGTTTTCGTGTATCATGTTACTGTTAAACATGTTCAGTTTGGTCTATAATTTAACCGTGAATGGACCTACAAATGAACAACGCTTACAGATCATTAAATTTTATTATCAAAATTCATGCGCGGTTAAGAAAGCGCATCCGTGCATTTCATTCATTTTATGGTCAATTTGGGCGACCTTCTGAGGCGGCCATTCGGATAATTGTGATTAAATTCCGCACCAAAATTACATTATTGAACATTAAAACACCAACACACATACGTAGAGTGAGGACAGAGGAAAATATCGCAGCTGTCTCCGCCAGTTTTGTTGATGAACGTGAATTATCGATTCGGTGCCATTCGCAGCAATTGAGGCTCTGTTACTTTTTTTGTTGCCCAAAATGGAAGAGCTGGACTTGGCTGACATGTGGTTTCAGCAAGATGGTGCCACATGCCACACATTACGCGAAACAATGGTCCAATTGAGAGGCGAGTTCGGTGAACAGTTTATTTCACGCTTGGGGCCGGTCAATTGGCCGCCTAGATCGTGCGATTTAACGCTTTTAGACTATGTTAAGGCTCATATATATAGGGATAAGCCCGCAACGGTTGACGTGCGGGAAGACAATATTGAAGAATTTATTCGTGAGATACCGGAGAAATTATGCCAAAATTGGACTCAGCTTACGAACCATTTCAGCCATATCCGCGATAAAAATTTACATGAAATCATATTTAAACATTGAATTATATAGATCGTTCTACCGACTCAAATAAAAATTTCATACATTTATCTTAATTTTGTGTGTAATATTTTTATAAATCAAATCCGAAAGCTCTTAAGAAATCATCCCTTACTTGTCATAGTATGTTAGTCCAATTACAACAGCGTTATGACGGTTTTTCTGTCTGTGTAGGTGGTAGACTCTGTCTACTTTCCATTCGGCGATATGCAGGAAGCCCAAGGCCTCTTTTCATTTCATTATTTAACTTCAAAAGTCTGGAGTATAAATTAAATTGGGTCACTTTAAATATTTAATCAGTGACTATTCTCGCTCAACACAAACATATTCACAACATTTGGAAAATTTAAAATTCTACGCCTCTGCTTATAGTCAATTAACAAATTTGCCTTATGTTCATAAGTATAAGTTAGTTAAAAACACTTTAGAGATAATGTCTATGCCATTTAAACATGCTCAATGCTCGTAGATACTGTATGTTTAACAAACTTAACTTAAGATTATTGCAAGCCGGGGAAAATAAAATAAAATACAATAATGAAACTCAACTTACCATTAGCATTGGCTGATTTTATTCTGCAATGAATGAAAGAAGAAGAAAAAATTCGAAATGAAAAATAAATAAATTAAAAAGTTTAATTTTAAAATTACTGTGTTAGTTTAGTTTTGAGCAAATAAAACAAAATCGACTTATAATTTCGACTTCTTCTAACCATTTTCTAATATAAACACATTTAGTTATATAAAAGTCGTAAATTTTCATTTCCGTTCCCATAAATTTTCAACAAGAATAATAACAACTATTTACAACAACAGCTGCAACAAAAAAGTCAAATTAAGTTTTCACTATTTATTCGTCGTTCATGCTTTAACGGCGACAAGGTAATTGGCCATTTTTGCGCATGATTTTAACGGTATTGAGCAATTGTTTAAAGTGATTTTTATAGATTAAATTTTTCCCGATGCGAGTTAGAGAAATTTTTATATAATGTATTAAAAAAGCGGAAAACATTTACAGTCGCTAAACATAAATTTAAAGTTAGCTTTAGTTTTTCTCTAAGATGTCTTCGGTGGGAACTGTTGAATTTAATTATTTGCTTAAAAAAATCAAAAAAAAAAGAAAAAAAAATAATAATGAAAATGTGGTATTATTTTTGAAACTATTTGCAACAACTTTCCTTAACAATTAAATGAAATAAAAGCCAACTCGTTGATTTTATGTTTCAAGTTACAGCTACAAGATTAATGACTCGGTTATAGATGGCAACCGGACTGATTCAATCAAAAATCGTTCGAATTTTCTGTGATGACGATTTTTTGCATTATTGATAAATAAAATTGTTAGCACGTTTATTGAATATATATTTTTTTCAGTCCATAAAGAAATTTAATGAATCAAAGAAAAAAGTTTTTGACTGAAATCTTATTTTCAGTGGATAATTGTTGTGCTGGGAGTGCCACTAGAGACATAACAGTAGTCAAAACTCAATATGGCAGCCATCCGACGCCATTTTGTAAATACGGGAAAAAATAGAAAGTCGACGAACTATATCAAAATTTGGGATATTTAACGGTTCAAAGTTGGTCGCAGTCGGGTTTTTTTTAATTTTTTTTAATTCTACTTGTTTGATTCAGCCTTCAGATTACAGTTAAACAACTCCAAGCAATCCTTTGAAGTTGTCACACGTTTACGTTTATGGTCAATTGAGAGCAAACGCGGCACCCATCTCGCGGACAACTTTCTTAAACCCAGCTGATCCCTTAAAATCGAAGCCACACTGCCACATGAAATGCCTATGGCATCAAAAATCTCACACACTTTTACTCTTCGATCGGCCAACACCATATCGTGGATTTTTTTTTTTCGAAATTTTTGGGTGTACTGACCTTAATTGGCCGTCCAGAACGCTCAGCGTCATTTGTACTTGTGCGACCACAAGGAAAGTCAGTAAACCACTTGTTTACCATTGAAATCGATGGTGCAGAGTCCCCTTGGTATTTATCGAGCTTTTCCTTGGTATGATTGACGGTTTTTTTTTTTTTCGCAAAAAGTAAAGTTTAATGAGCACTCGAAATTCACTTTTATCCATTTTTAGAAAAATACACGAGGTTGTATGTTTTGAACAGCTGTTAAGCGCAAAGTACATGACGACACTTGCTTAAAATTTGACAGTAGAGTCTATTAACAGGTGGTACTTTATGGGAACTGTGTTGCATTTCATATAACTGCGAGGGAATTTCGAAAAGTCACGAACTTATAATTTTTTCGGTTTTTTCCTAACTTTACTACTTTGGATTCGTTTTTAGGCAGTATTTTTCTACTGGAACCATACTGTTTATGTTTTGCATTCAAAGAACACTCAACTTTTTTCCAAGCCTCTACTTTTCTTCAGATCTTGTTCGATCTGTTTTCTTAACCTCTATTATTCTTATTTCACCAAGCATAAATATAATTTCTTTCTCAGTAAAATTTAGCGACCTTTAGTTAAATTTTTTTAAATTTTTTACCTTTTCGATTGTATAAAGAATTGATAGTCAGCCTACTACAGCTGTTTTTTGACATTTATTCAAGTGCTGCCACAATATTATTTTTTAAACTACACATAAGGTATAATTCACTGATTTACCCCTGTTGAGTTTAAACCACATATGAAGTTGAGTTTGGTTTATCGAAACCAGCGTTTAAACTTTCACTGATTTATTGGCCCGTAGAGATTGATAAGTGCATATGGGTACGAAAAAACGGGTTTTTACCCGTAACTCAAGATTTTTTAGGTATTTGGAAAATTTCAAATACAGATTGTTGTTATAATAATAATAATATAATTAGGGATGCAACCGATACCGATACCGATATATCGGCGATACTGCTGGTTTTCCGATATATCGATATCGGCGATATTTTACTGTCGATACGTCGATACTTCTTATATTTTTCTTTAGAGTTTTTTGAACAACTGAAACTGAAATGTATTGACAATTTTGATGATTTTAGAAAATAAACAGTATGACATTCAGTTTGAATTGACTCATTGACTCATTCAGTTTGAATTGACTCATTCAATCTTACACTGTTATTTTGTGTAAAACAATAATTAATTTTTTGTTGACATGAATTGAAATTCAATTCTTTTTTTTTAAGTCTTATTAATATCAATTTTAAATCTTGAGCCAATCTAAACTGAATGCCAACGTTTATTTTGTAAAATCATAAATATTGCAGACGTTTTGTAGTTTGAAAATTTGAATTTTAGAAACTGAAATGTACTGAAAATTTTGATGATTTGAATGGCTCATTAATAAACACTGTTATTTTGTATAATAGAAGAATTATTCTACTTGAGTTTTGTTAATTTTTACTTGAGCTCAATTTAAATATGCGTATCGGAATCGGTATCGGCGATATTTATTTTTGAGTATCGGTATCGGTATCGGATCGGCGAAATGGCGTATCGTTACATCCCTAAATATAATATAATATCTACCAGAAAAATAGTAACACGTCACCGGTATTTCTTTTTTTTTTGTCACACAGTGTAATAGGTTAAATTATTTTCAGATTAGTCAATTAGAGAAAGAAAATGAGTTTAATCTTGAAGCCAAACATTTACCTTAAATAAATAAATGTAGGAAGTGGCATTAGTAATTTAAAGCCGCCAAAAACAGACTTACGCCATTATTCATGAAAACAAATGTAGGGAGTTCACAATAGCATTTTAAAATGTGTTTTAATATTGCAACGTTTCAACTTTAATACTTTAATTTGGTCTGGCAAGTTTGTTGTTTTTGTTTGTGTGTAAATCAAATTTATTACCAGGTGGCAAATTTAAAAGTATAAAAAGCATGTCATTTTCTATATGGCAATATGGTAATGTTAAACTAAACCTTTTAAAACTGTCAGCGCAGCTGTAGTTGGTGAAAAAATATTTGTATTTTTCGCAGAACAAAAGTTATTTTGAAAAATTTATCCAACAATAATTTGTAGTTTAACAAATTTTGTTATTTTAGTACGTACGGAAGAAAATAATTCAGTCTCTCATAAGCATTCGTACAAACATGCATTTTATTCTCCCTCTCTCATATTATAAACTGATATGTAAATAATACAAAGATGTATGTGTGTTTGCCTGACTTTGATATCAGTGTTGCCAGTGAAATTTCGAGAAAGATACATTTTGGTTTCCAAAAAGATACATTTGTTCCCAAAGAGATACATTTTGTAAAAAATTTTAAAGTGCATTTTTAACGTTTAACATTTATTAACATAACATCTTTATTTCATATTTAATGAATATTGTAAAGAAAATGATATCATATAAATTCATTTTTATATTTATTTAAGTCATAAATATTAGGCATGTAATTTTTCAAAATATAGTAAGCAAGCTTTAAAATTAATTATATGTACATAACTATCTTTGGATGTTATCAAAACAAATTCATTTTTGTAAAAATTAATATACGAGTTAAGGCCCTTATACTAAGGCGATTATATCAAAGATGTTCATATTTTCTGTATATTTTGCGTACAGATTCAAAAGATACGAAAAATGTACAGAAAATATGAACATCAGTTTTTTTTAGGAAATATGAACATCTTTTTTATTTTCAGGAAATTTATATGAACATCTTTGATATAATCGCCTTAGTATAAGGGCCTTAACTCGTATATTAATTTTTACAAAAATCAATTTGTTTTGATAACATCCAAATCTAGTTATGTACATATAATTAATTTTAAAGTTAGCTTAGTCCCTGTCCAGACTTGCAATTTTTGTTGCAGCAATTCTTGAGTTTATCGGTGAGAGGGGAAAGAAGATTGGGGAGTGGTACACAGTTTCATGTGCTTCGCAATTCTCTTTTGTTTTGAAATTCGTAGTTGATAATTAAATGTTATTAGGTGTATTTGAAGTTTTATTTTATTTTATTTCTTTAGTTGTATGAAAAACACAAAATATTACAAAAATTAAATAGAATTGCTAATTTCTCAAGGAAATTTGTTGTGTAAAATAATTTTTTTTAATACATAATTGCAAAACTAGAATTTCATAATTTGGACACTAATGCAATTTCAAAGTAGATTTCTAAGAAGTTGCAGCATCAAAAGTTGCAAGTCTGGACGAGGACTTACTGTACTTTTAAAAATTACATGCCTAATATTTATGACTTAAATAAATATAAAAATGAATTTATATTATATAATTTTCTTTACAAATAAAAATGTTATGTTAATATATGTTAAACGTCAAAAATGGACTTTAAAATTTTTTACAAAATGTTACTTTTTGGGAACAAATGTATCTTTTTGGAAACTAAAATGTATCTTTCTCGAAATTGCACTGGCAACACTGACAGTGTGTGTATTTATATCGTTGCCAGCTCACAGTAAAAAATTAAGATGGCTCAATGTTGCCACATTAAAATTTTAATATACTCATTGTGAATCCCTAATAATTTTTTGATTTTATTAATTTCACGCGTCGCTCGTCCATTTACATCACAATGTTAAAAATTTTTAGTTTAACTTATTCTCTAATTTTCCATTTAAAGCGACAAGTCAAAAATAAAATCTCAAAATCAAAAAGAAAATAGACAAACAAAATTTAATTATTTTTTTCTTATACCAAGCACAAATGTACGAGTATGTAAATGGAGAGGTGTGAGTGCTGGTCGATTTTGTGTAGGAGAGCGTAAAAATTATGCAAGTCATTTATTTTAATCAATTAACAATTTTAATGAAGATAAATTTTTAAGAAAATTACGACTAATGAGAAGCAGCTTCTTTGAAATGTAAAGAAGTTCATTATAAGTACTTCTTGTTGAACTCATTTTGGGATTTCTTTTTTGTAAAAGTGTCTAAACGAATGAAGACTGATGGCGTGCGTTAGTGTGTTTGCTTGAAGCACTGTGCCTGCTGTCCACTTTTGATTTGTTTGCTTATTTATTTGTTTAATATTTTGTTGTATGGATGGACATTGATTCTATATAAATTGTTGCAGCGATTTATGTTGTTGTTATGATTATTGTTGACTTTATTAAAAGCTGTTTGCTTAATGTCGGTCACACTCTTCAAAAAGGTTCGGCAAAGTGTCAAAGTTTCTTTTAAATAGTTTGTCTGGTAAATATTGCTTTTGGGTTTGTTGATTTGTTTGCTTTCATTTGGGTGAAAGGACGATGTTGCGAGTATTATTTAAATTTTTAAACAATTAAATTGGAAAACAATTAAATGCATTATTAAACACAGCTTTCAATTTTTAAATGCATTTTATTTTAGCTGGGTAAAGAGAAAGTTGCTTCTAAACTAAGAACTTATACATATGACAAGTGTCATTGAAAATTATTTAGTACGAGTACACATATTCTTTTTCTTGCAATAAGATCTTCCTTTGCCTTTCAAATCAAGCCTCTGGCGGCAGCAAGTAGATTTGCTGCATCTTTAAATTTACGAAAATATACATATTTATATAAACATGTAGATGTTTGTTCATACTTTATAAAAAAACTTAAATTGATTTTAAAATCGAATTAAACTTTCAAATGAATCTTCTTGCATTTTGTTGTGCTTGCTTACCTTCTACATCTTAGAACTATGACCATAACAATAGCACCAATAAGAGCCGATAAAATTGAGACTACAATCAAAGTAAAAGCCCAACCAAGTTCACCAGCTGTATCTGCAAGAAAAGAGAGAAAAAGTTTAAGCAAAATAAAGTTAAGGATTGCATCAAAGCATATTCATATAACATAGACTCAAGCCAATTCGCTTAGAAAAATTCATACTTGTGATGTCATAAAAAATGTACTGAATACTGTGAGAGAAATTCAAGTTACAAGCGGCGAAAATAATCATCTGACAACTTGAGACCACCTGATATTAATTCTCTTTGCATTATAAGTTTGTTTTTTATTTTTTGTTTGGTTGTTAGTCATGTTTTAGACTTGGCAGTTTTTCTTGAAGCAAGTCTGAGTTTATTGGAGAGAGGGGAAGGAAGAAAGAAGAGGGGTACTGACTTGCTTGTACAGAAAAGTTACTTCAATTCTCTTTTGTTATTTCATTCGCTGTATTAAAAACAATAGGAAAATTGAACATGAAACCGTCTGTGTGTAAACAAACGGGCAGTTTTAAAAGAGAATTGCAGAGAACTGCTTCAAGAAAACTGCCCAGTCTAAAACACGACTTATGAAACTTTTTTCAATTAACTGGTTGCTCAGCGTTGATACATTTGGTATGTATTTTATTTTTGTAATTGAAATTTTTTCTATATAAAATTTGTCAACGCTTGGCGTTGCGTTTTACACATTTAGCCCCTTAGTTTTTCAACAAATATTTTAGTTGTAAATCATAATCGGGGCCTAAGATTTTTATTATTTTTGTGACATAGAAGAAAACGTGCTTGAATCGAGATAAACTGATTTTGAATTAATGACACGCTTGTAATCTCCATATTCAAAAGTACCCCTGGGCAAAATCTTAATTATTTTGTGCGATTTTTCAGGAAGTTATAGGGCAATGCTTATGCTGCTTATCTTTTTTCAACTTAAGAGCTCATATAGAATAACAGCTTAGTTTCGCTTATATTGGCTGAATTTTGAAGAGCTTTCGGATTTGATTTATAAAAATATTACACACAAAATTTAGATAAATGTATGAAATCTTTATTTGAGTCGGTAGAACGATCTATATAATTCAGTGTTTAAATATGATTTCATGTAAGTTTTGACCGCAGATATTTTTTTTTTTTTTTTTTTTTTTTTTTTTTTTTTAATACATATAACTTATTTATTGCATCTTCAAAAAAATGAACTAACAATAAGTAATCAAATCTTAAGTCTAGATATAATTAATGTGTCCGACCAATGCCGAAAACAATTTTAGTGATAGTAGTTATTAATACAATAATTATGTACTAGCAAAAAAAAATTATTCTCAAAAAGTTTCATCTGAGGTATTGCGTATTAGAGCCTTGGTGTCCCTCTTTTTTAAGCGGATGTGTCCAGTAAAGTTCAAGATGTTACGAGCAAGGGGATTAGGATGGGACTCGAGTTTAGTTAAATATTTGCCTGCGTATTTTGAAATTTCTTCAGTCACTAGTGGCATATTTAAATCACGATGTAAATTTGAATTTTTAATGTACCATGGAGCCGATGTTATTAAACGTAAAATTTTGTTTTGTCTTCGTTGGATTTTCTCAACATTTGAAGCTGAAGCAGTGCCCCATAACTGAATTCCGTAGCACCATATTGGTTTCAAAAGCGACTTGTATATTAACAGTTTGCAGTCTAGGCTGAGTGTTGAATTTCTGCCAATCAACCAATGTATTTGAGATAACTTAAGTTTCATTTGAGTTAGCTTAGAGTCAATATGATGTTTCCACGTAAGCCTTCGATCAAGGTGAATACCAAGGTATTTCACGTGAGAATGTTGAGGAATATTCTCATTGTTTATTCGAATGGGGGAACAAGTATCTCTTCTTAGGGAAAACGTTATATGGACACACTTTTGTTCATTTACTTTAATTCTCCATAAGTTCAACCATATTTCCAACTGGGTAATATGTTCCTGGAGATTGCGGGATGCCTCAGAAGGGTTTTCGTGAATACTCATACAGGCTGTATCATCGGCAAACGTAGAGGTATGGATATTATTGCTCACAGGCATATCACAAGTATATATTAAATACAAGACTGGCCCCAGAATACTACCCTGTGGGACACCGGAAGATATAGATTCGGGCACACTCATGAAGTCTCCTTCCACAACAGTGAACTTCCTATCAACAATATAACTTTCCAAAAGTTTTTGAATGTTTACTGGCAGGTATGTCTTCAATTTTAAAACTAGGCCTTCGTGCCATACTTTGTCAAACGCTTGAGAAACATCAATGAAGAGGGCAGAACAATATTTCTTTTCTTCAAATGTCTTCCTTATAACTTGCACCAACCTATGCGTTTGCTCAATTGTGCTATGCTGACTTCTAAAACCAAATTGATGATCCGGGATACACCCATTATCAGCTAAAATTTTGGAAAATTTAGTCATGAGCAGCTTTTCGAAAAGCTTTGAGATTGTTGATAGTAAACTTATAGGCCTATATGACTCAGCCTTGGTAAGATCTTTACCCGGCTTTGGAATCATTTTGATCTTCGCCAGTTTCCAGTTATGTGGAAAATACTGCAATCGCAAAATGGCATTAAAAATAAATAGCAGGATTCTTATTGCGATTAGAGGCAAATTCATCAGCATCTTGTTACTAATTCCATCAATACCTGGAGCTTTCTTCGGGTTGAGTTCAGCAATTATTTTTTGTAATTCACACAGCTTAAATCTTATGGGACGAGGGGGTAGAGAAACTACATTCGGCAAATCAACAGCGCCCGTACATGAATAGGGAGTGAATACAGCTTTTAAATGCTCAGCAGATATGGCTGAAATGGTTTATACGCTGGGTGCAATTTTGGCATAATTTCTCCATAATATCTTCGGTATCTCACGAATAAATTCTTCAATATCGTCTTCAAAAGCGTCAAGCGTTGCGGGCTTATCATGAGCCTTAAAATAGTCTAAGGGCGTTAAATCGCATGATCTAGGCGGCCAATTGACCGGCCCCAAACGTTAAATAAACTGTTCACCGAACTCGCCTCTCAATTGGGCCATTCTTTCTTTTTTCTTGCTGAAACCACACGTCAGCCAAGTAAAGCTCTTCCATTTTGGTAAAAAAAAATAACAGAGGCCCAATTGCTGCGAATGGCACCGTATCGATAATTCACGTTCATCAACAACACTGGCGGAGACAGCTGCGATATTTGCCTCTGTCCTCACTCTACGTATATGTGTTGGTGTTTTAATGTTCAATAATGTAATTTTGGTGCGAAATTTAATCACAATATGTATTCCGAATGGCCGCCTCAGAAGGTCGCCCAAATTGACCATAAAATGAATGAAATGCACGGATGCGCTTTCTTAACCGCGCATCAATTTTGATAATAAATTTTAATGATCTGCCAGCGTTGTTCATTTGTAAGTCAATTCATGGTTAAATTATAGACCAAACTGAACATGTTTAACAGTAATATGATACACGAAAACAGCTGAGCTGCCAAACACAGTGTTGCCAAAAAGAAACTTGCTAAAAAAATCACCCTTTACTTTGGCATATATTTCATATTAAGTGTATTATTTATCGTGTGCAAAATGAGGTTTTCTTAACAAAAATTTAAGAGAACACGGAATTTTCCATATTAAGTGTAAAAGAAGCAAAATTTCGGAAAATGGAATTGAGAGTTTAAAAAAAAGCTCTCCCACAAAACTGTAAAATATGACTTAAGCACTTTTGCCTTCTTGCCGCAGATTTATTGATATTTATTATATTAGTTTTAATTTATTGAAACTCTGTGTGTAAAACAAAGGGAAACCTTTAACATTTTCTTTTGCAACATGCAACTCATGCCGCCACAAATACCTGCTCGTAGACAAGTACTTCTATCTTCAATGTACTCGTAAATTCTATTTTTCAAAATAAATAAAATAAATATATTTGTGTATATTTTATATTCATATTGTTTTATAATAATCTCTTAAGAGGGTTTCGTTTTGCTTTGTTTTTTGTTGTCGTTTTACATTGTCCCAAAGACTTGCAACTTTTGGACCTACTTATAACTCATTTACATATTAAGTTATGATTTTGCATATTTATTTTTTTTTAGCATTTTGTAAGAGTCTTTTGGGCAAAACTTAAGCCATAACATGACAATTCAAATTCACAGACATTTATTTTACATAAAAAGTGAATACAAAATTTTTCATGCCCCACAACAGGTGGTCGGTCCCCTCATGGCATAACATTTGTAACTAAATAATTATAAATGTTGCTTTATACGTACGTTTCTTTAATATTTATTAAATTTTGATGAAAATTGTTTACACGAGAAAAAAAAAGGAGAAAGAAACTATTTTAGTCATTGTTCATGTTTATTTTCTAATTGCATAAGTTTATCGTTAATAAAAAAATTATAAAAGAAAAATAATGAAACAATTTTTGAGAAAACTTTTATAATGAACAGACCCAGAAGTCATTACACAGTTATTACTCTATAATTACTAAAGCAAAAATGCTTCTGTTTAATTTCGTTTAGTCATGCCTGCTGCATGTTTTGTCTGCAGTTTCTGTATGTGTTTTTTTTTTTTAATTTATTCCTGTGTAGTTTCTTATTTTGTAGATTTTGGTATAAAAATGAAACACTAAAGAATGCGTAAATATAATAGATTCATGAATTGCGAGTACAATGTGGGAAATAAATGTTGGAGTAAACATAATGAAAGCAGCACCATCATAATTTTATAGTCTAATCAGCAACAAATTATGGAAACGTGAGCTGTGCACTTGACAATGGGATTAAAGAGAGAGCATAGTAATAAAATTAAGAAAGATTTGGGTTTAGAAATTAAACCATGTCAACGAGTGTGAAATTTTATAATAAAACTAAAATGATTTAGGTAAATGAATTAGACAACATCATAAGCATGCATACAGAGTTAACACGTACAAGCAGGATATAATATACTTTATGCTTATTATATTAACCTATTCAATTATGTCTAACACTATTAATGAAACCAAATTAACACTGCAATTAAATTACATTTAATTTAAAAGGTGAAGTTACTAAATTCTGCTGAATTCTAAATCGTTACCAATGCATGTACATACATACATACATGCTATATATAAATATGTACATACATATATGTATATGTATGTACATATGTATGTATTTTTATAAGACCGTATAAATCAGCTAATGAAAATGGAGGGCATTAAATTTTAAAGTAATAAATAATAAGCTCAAGTTCAGCATCGAACTGACATTTTAGTGAAATAGAATACGAGAACTGGTTCTTATTGTACATACATTGTCTTGATTTAGCGTCGCTAAATTTATTTTTAAGTAAACATATTCACTTATTCTTTCTTTCTTTATTTATGCTCAGCCAAGCACGAAGTTATATCGACTATTCTTGCTTATGTTTTTGATCCTGTCATTAATTTTAGTGAAAAAGAATACGAGAAATGGTTTCTACATTATATACATTGTCTTGATTTTAAGTAAACATACTAATTTAGCATGAAATTATACCAACTATTATTGTTTATTTTTTGATAATGACATAAATTACTTCTACTTATCCGACATACCATCCCACAGTTTCGTGTTTTCATATTACGAGGGGCCATTAAAAGAAAAGAGTTATTGTAAAAATTTAAATTCTGCCCACATATTTTAATTGATAAAAGATTACCACATATATAATTGAAACTAATTCGGTGCAAGGATTCAAGTCCTTCCCACACATTCTAAAACAAAATTTAATTAGCTAAATAAATAAATAAAATTTACAGGGCTTCACGTCCATCCCATACATTTTGCGCCTAAAATATATCCTCAAACAAATATAGAAAAACGTTTGATGCGAATTTTGATATATTCATTGAATTTAGCGCACTTCATGGTTTGGCCAAGTTTTATATACTCGTGCATACAAAATGTCCTTAGTAAAAAAAAAAAAATAAAAGGGTTCCGTACGGACACTGCATATAATAATACTATACGAACCGAAGACTATATATAATCGAATATTTTACCTGGAGTAGATATTTAAAAAAAAAATTAAGTACCCATCCGATAAAATTTGTTCAGTTTTTAGCGATTTTTTTAAGTTTTGATGCTTTTTCTTAATTTTGGGCCTTTTTCGATTTTAGGGTTTTTTTGGTTTTGGCGTTTTTTTAGTTTTTGGCTTTTTTTTGATTAGTTTTGGTGTTTTTTCTTAATTTTTTGTGCCTTTTTCGATTTTGGGTTTTTTTTTTGGTTTTTGGCGTTTTTTTACTTTTGGCGATTTTTTAGTTTTTGGCAATTTGATTAGTTTTGGTGCTCTTTCTTAATTTTTTGTGCCTTTTTCGATTTTGGGTTTTTTTGGTTTTTGGCGTTTTTTTAGTTTTGGCGTTTTTTAGTTTTCAGCGTTTTTTTGGTTTTTGGCGTTTTTTGAGTTGTGTCGTTTATTTACGTTTTAGAGTTTTTTTTCGGTTTTTGGCGATTTTGTTCGTTTTGACGATTTTTTAGTTTTAGTGTTTTTTGAAAATTTCAAGAGTTTGCCTTTTACGGTTTTCAAGATGCAGCAAGTTGTCAAAATTACGCGGTAAAAATAACATTAACTGATAGAATACTCTTTAACTTTAAATTTATAAATTTCAGTATTAATTGTAAATTTCAGTAAAATTTCAAGTGTCTGTAAACATAATGTGAACTGGTACTGGCACTGGCACTGCTGACATTTGGAAAATGTGACCCCACAAAATGACAACAAAAGAAATGCCAAATTTGCCCTCAGAATTATGCTCAAATTCAGTATTTTCTTTTATAAATTTTTTTGTAAATGAAGTTTTTATTTTAGTTGCTATTTTTATACACATTTTTTGAATTTCTATAAATTTATATTTTTAATTTTTTTTAAGACGACTTGTTTATTTTTAAAAGGTTTTTATTTCATTAAATTTATTAAAAGATAAATTCTGGTTTAGACAGAAACTTCAAAAATAGCGTTATGTAGGTAATATGTGAATGGGCCCTTATTTATAAAATTCTTTTGATTGAGGCCATATTGAAGGAAGGAGAGAAAATAAGAGAAATCTTTAAACACCAATTGTTCCAATCTAAGTTGGTAAATAAAGAAGGAACTCTAAAAAATTATCGCTTCTCTATATCTCTTTCAAATCAGACGCCCACTTGCAGCCGCCCCTAACATGTGGAGCAGACGCTGCTGGAAATATACCGTTGACCATCGTTATTTGGTTCACCCGGTTTTGGAAGGCATTTCTCCATTCCTGGGTAAGTTATGTACCCTATACACAATGATGTGAAGTTTGAGCGCTTATACCGACAATCTCTCAGTCCCCCTGTACCACGTTAGCCGTCCTAACTTGGATATTACCCGCTCTTTACCACGCGGAGGTGTGGTTTTTGTGTTTCCCATCATTGAAACTAATATCTACTCTCTCAAGGGCTTTAAAGAAAAACTTGACATGTATGAATCCGAAACTTGAAAGATGAACAGTGTGATTGCGAAAAAGCTGCAGGTATTCGTCAATAAGTGTTTGAGGCGAAGCCTAAATATATTCTGGCCTGAGCGCATAAGCAATGTAAATCTGCTAAGAGCCTGCAATACAGATCCCTTGGACGTTGACATTCGCAGAAGAAAATGGAAGTGGATTGGCCATACCTTAAGGAAAGATATCTCTGAAATTACCAGAATCAGCCTACAATGGAACCCACAAGGCAAAAAAGAAGTGTAAGGCGACCGAAATTTACATGGCGTAGTTCAACTGAAATTGAAATGTCCAGTAGAAGGATGTCTTGGTCACAACTAAAGAGACTTGCGCAAGACAGAAATTGATGCAGAAATTTTGCAAATTTAATTTGAATGTGGTTGAAATGCATTGCTTATCTCTTTCACTTCTCCTATAACCCCGCGAAAGTATCTATAAAATATTAGAAAAAAACATATGTGTATTTTTTATCACCAATACTTTGTATCTCTTGACTATTGCAAGAACCAATCATTCTTAATCTCTATCACAATGAAAAATCCATTTGAAAAAGAAATAAAAATTAAACATATTTGTGCAATACACATGCACACATTGAAAATATTATTTATACACACGAAATTATTTGTAAGTCTAGAACCCTTGAGCGTTATTTTCTTGCTCTTTGCAGTCAAGCGCACGGAAATTATTGCATTCGAAAACATGCCACATACCTTTTAGCAACCATTGCCAGTGACAATAGCAATTGTAACATAGTAGCAATAATTCATTTTACCTACAGCAATGTTTACTTTGCAATTTAATGAGCCAAATGCCATTGCAATTCAATGGTGGCCATTTTGCCAACGACAAACGAATGCAACATAAATACAACTAAGAATATTAGGCTGCAGCTACTTGCTACTTGCTTAACTGTTTGTCCAGATAAATATTTTTTATATGTACATATGTATGTATGTATGTATGTATAAGACTAGTGAATGTTGCAAGTAACACATGCATGCATACATACTTACCACTCACTCTCGTGCAAAATGACATGTGGTGCTTGCCAAGTGGTTCATTTGTAAGTCACATTTACTTTACGTTTTGAAGCGGTAGAAAAAGTAAATAAATAAATAAAACGAAACATAAACTATAAAGGATTTTCTTTAAAGTGCAGCATCCTTGTTAGAGCATTAAAAACGGTAAGAAGAAAAATTGTTGTTGGAGTAGAAATATGTTCAACAATATTACGAGTAAAAGCAAGAAAATGCCAATTGTCAGAACACAAGTAGTATTTTATTTGCCTCTTAGTTGTAATATATATAATATACGAGTATACATATGTATATATGTATACATATTTTCATTTGATCGATAATTTTACACTTGATTGCATTAAACGTTGCATGAAGTTGCACACTCTCCCTTTCGTTTTGCCACACTCAAATGAAATGTTTGGTTGTGGGAAATTCAAACGTGGAGTCTGACGGTTTTGCACTTTAAAGTTTCACTTTAGTTAAACGAAGCTTATGAAACGTTCTTGCAAATGAAAGATCTTTATAGAATTGGATTGGAAGCGGAATTGAAGCGCAATAATGAATGAGTTCATGAAAAGGTAAAGAAGTTGCTTTCTTGCAAATTTTCAAAGTTAGTGTATTTTTATGCCGACTTCACCAATTTGCACTGAAATTTAAAAAATATTAAATTTAAATAATATTCTATCAGTTAATGTAATTTTTTTACTCTGTAATTTTGACAAAGAGGCAAACTTCTGAAATTTTCAAAAATTCTAAACCAAAAAAATTTCCAAAATTTAAAAAATTCCGAAACGAAAAACCGCCAAAATGAAAAAAGCTCTTGGATGAAAAATATCACCAAAAATAAAATAAATGTCAATAAATTGCCAAGAGTAAAAAAGTCACAAAAAACCGAAAAAATTTGTCAAAACCAAAAACTAAAGCGCTAAAACTAAAAAATCGCCAAAAACTGAATAAATTGCCAAAACGCCACAACTAAAAAAGCGTCAATACTAAAAAATGGCCAAAAAAGGAAAAAAATCGCCAAAACTGAAAAATCGTTGTACTAAAAAAACCGCCAAAAGCCGTAAAATCGACAAACAGCCATAACTAGAAAAAGCGCCAATGCTAAGAAAATCATCAAAATCGAAAAAAACCGCAAAAAATCGAAAATAGCGATAAAACTAAAAAACGCTTTTGCAAAAAAAAAAAAACGGCAAAATATCTACAAAAAAAAATCCATAATTAAAAAAGCATCAATACGAGTACTAAAAGAATCACCAAAAACCGAAAAAGTCCCTAAAAATAAACAAGGGCCGTACAAAATACAAAATTAAAAGTGTCATAGACCAGAACACTAACCATCCACTTGTCGGCGTAAGCCAAATAATAAAAAATATATAATCCAAGGCGAATCTATATCAGATGGTCTCAACTGCCCAGCTGCTTTCTTGGAAAAATAAGTGAGAGAACGGCGGCCGTTGAAGTGACATTCACTCTTTATCAATCGGCTACTTCGTTAGTAGAAGTGATCTCTGCCTGGCAAGCACTGCACACTTTCGCGAGTTTCGCAGCTGTCCTACATTACATTTACATTGCATTACAGTCGGCTAACTGAGTCTTTAGCTTGGAGTAGAGAATGATGGCGTTTGATATTTTTTTCTGCGTTTTCCACATTACGTGTGTTCGAAAGTATTCATCTTACGAAGTACCAATTGAGTTAACTACACATCGCGGAACTGTGCCCAAATCTTCTGAGTTTGGAAATTTTTCGGAAAAATTTTGATCAAGACCGAACGGTTATGGCTTGCTCCATACTTTCGGTCCATGGCGAAAAAAAGTGGAAGGAAACCCATTGTTTTATCGAAATATTCCTGTGATGAATTAAGCTTTTAGAAACCCCTAAACATTTTCGCAAAAGAGAGAAAAAAAATTAATTTTCTAATGCAGATGGCACTAATTGCCATTGAAATTAACTTAAAGCTGGAAAACACAATTCAGTAAACATGCACTAAAAAATAAGAAATTTCTTTTCTGCAAAACCAAAAAATTTATGCTCTTAATAGAATTTGAACACTCGCAATTCGCACTTAGTACAACCAACACCAAAATCCGTACGATCATATTGTTTGTTAGTTTTTTGTTGATTTGTTTGTTTCGTCTATTGAAAACCCAAATTATTAACAAATATCTCAAAAAAAAAAAATATAATAAAAGAAAAACGATTGTTTTAAAGATTTATGTTCTCTGATTACACACAATTGGTAACATTTATTCTGTTCGTTCGTTCATATTTATTTGCAAAATATTAGTATTTCGGTCGTTAATCATGATGGGCTGTCTAGTGTACACTAGAATTACTTTTACTATGTAGAGCAATATATTGTTTATTGTGTCTGTCTGTCTGTCTGTCTGATTTTGTTTCTCTTGTTGCTTCAAATGGTTGCAACTAAAACTTGATATTACCACATCACACAGTTTTCATCAAGCAAATATTACTAGACGACTGTAACAACCAACGTAACATGTTATTTTTGTTTGAAGCTAATAGTATTTTCTGTTGCTCTTGTGTTGTCTTCATACATCTGAAACTTTATCATGTTCATCTACGTCATTGTCAACATCAATGGGATTTTCATATCGTTGTAATTGTTCGTTTTGTTGCTGGGAAATGGTGGCTTTAGTTTTAAGTTTAAACTCCTTGAGTTTGACATGTTTTTTATAGAGAGGTTAAATTTGAAATTGCAAAAAAAAAAAAAAAAATAAAAAAAAATTACAAGATACACAATTTGCTAAATGAATAGTCGGAAGTGTGTCATAAAGAAATCGTCAATAATTGTAATGGCCAATAGAAAATTTTTCACCAGCAAATTACTGTATGGAAAACAAATTTAGAGGATATTGAAGAATATTGAAGTATGCTTTGTATCGCGAAAAGAATTTTGGAATGGACTATTTCAACCTCAAAATCCAAATTCGATAAGGACCAGTTTATTATCAGAGAGCAGAGTTCTCAAGGCTCGTTCTCTAAAAAGACTGTAATGCAGAGGATCTTAAGAAAATATCAAAGGAGTTAGATCAATTAATTGATTGTACCATTGATACCGGAAATACACTACTGGGTCAAACGAACCCTAGAAAAAAACCCGCGGGAGTTTGTTGCTACACGGATGGTTTGAAGCTAGGGGAAAGAACGGGCCTAGGTTTCTTCATAGAAGAACCGGAGACCGAAATTTATTTCCGGCGGCAGTTCTTGCAATCACGGAGTTTTTAAAATGGATCAGTGTGTGTCAATATTTTGACTGATAGCAATTCGGAAATTAAGACAATCAACGATTACGCACTACATGGTAAAATTCGTCTTGTATGGATGCCGACCCACCACGGCGTAATCGGAAATGAGCGTGCAAATGGACTGGCAAAAAAAAAACCAGAACGTTACAGACAGTAACTTTAATTAATACAAAATCTTTCAAGGCAGCGAAGATTGAGTTACAAAATTGAACGAAAATGAACCACAAGACAGGATGGAATGGTGATACTGTGAATGCCACAACCAAGGCGACCTGGAAGAAGGCAAAACAAGGGTTCTGTTCAAACTGAACAAACCCGAGCTAGAAAAGTTAATGACACTGAGTGCCTATAAAGGTGGGATTCGTTTTTTTTTTAGTTCACATGAGATCGCACAGCACAGACCTATACTGGCTATGAGCATAATAACTCCTCTCTTCAACCCACCCTAGACCAATTGAAGTCTCAATGGCCAAGATAGAGCATGATCGGTAGCGATGTTAAAAAATATACAGCTCTTAAGTAAATTTACGAGAAGCTCATTATAAAACCACATTATATGATTATTTTTGAGAGTTTGCTTTCTAAAGTGCCCTAGAGACGATCAAATAAACTCCTCAATCACATAGTTGTGCGCTTACAGTCGTGCATTTTAGTCTATACGTAAGCGTTGTCGTCAATGAATGGTTAATGAAAATGAAAAGACTTTAATTTTTTATTTGACCATCAGTTTCTTTGCGATTCTGGTTAATGATGGAGAAGTGCGCGGATGATTAAATGTTTATATTGCGCTACCAACTCAAAATATATACAAATGGTGATTGAAGTGTTTATTCTAACGTCAAGCATACGACCCTCACACATATGCACTGAATGATGGAGTTTTAACCATCTCCAGGGCACTTAAAGGATCCAAAAGCCTAAATAATCTATATCCGGCGATAACCTGGAAACGAAGAGACAGATTACATCAGAAGACGAGTGGGTACGTTTCATCTGAATTTTTATTTTTTATTTTTTTTGGTATGAAACCCAACAGGCAAAACTCTTGACCGCAATTATTCTTTTCTAGCATTTTTAGCACATCAACTATAACTTTGCTGCAAGCTTCCATATAAAGAGAATTTTGCTTTAACTAATTTTTTTTTTTTTTTTTTTTTAAACTGGTATTTCATAACTCTTGGTACTTGTATTCGTTTGTTTTAAGACAGTCTGTTGTTGTAAGTGTTTGTTAGTTAACATTTTCTTTACACGCTGCCTTGCTTGGCTCTTTTTGACAAATTCAGCGTAAAATGTCAAAATACTCCACAGCTGTCATGTTACTTTAATGTTCGGTATCTTGTTCATTTCACGTACAACACATACATACATACATGCATACCAACATGCTACTCATAAACAAATATTTTATGTGTTTCCTTGAAATCTGTTCTTTTTCTTAAACCCAAAAGCATTTTTAAACTGCAGTGAAATAAAAATAAGCAAACAGCTGGCCACCTCATTAGCAAAAGTCTTAAAAGTCTATTAGTTTATGTGAAGTCATAATTTAAAAGGCTTCAGTTTGCTCTTTTTCTTTCACTAGCTTGAGAACTCAAGCATCCACAGCTTAGTTTAATTTATGCTACAATTTCCCTTTGAACACTGGAACATTAATTCTGGATCAACGGGAAAACAAAGACCGCAGAAGAGATGAATGAAATACAAATAAGACAAATAATTTTAACTATCAACAACAAAAGGCCAACAATAGATACAACATCAAGAGCAACATCATTGAACAGCTACAACAACAAGAACAACAACAACAACAACAACAACAGCTACAAATCGCTGTTCAATGATGATTGATTAGAAACAATTTTCAATTTCGTCCTAAACATTTTGCCATAGAGCAGAAAATAAATAAAATAAAAATGGAAAACAAACAGCCATGACTTTGTCTCGTACAAGGTTGGCTGGCGATTTTGCAACCCAGTGAATAGTATTATTAAACCATTACAGAGATGCTGGCAGTAAAACTTTCAAAGGCTTAAAAACCAGGCACGTGGCTCTGAATAGAAATTTTTTAATATTAAAACTTTTTCGGAAAATAAACTGCAATAATTACTAGTAAAATAACTTAAATTTTTTACTTATGACATTTACAGCTGACTTGTCATATGGAAGCTTTCCTTAACAGTTATCTCTAAAGCAGTTACGTCCCAACACACATACTCTGACACTTTTGCATTTGAGTTAAACGGCTTTGAAAGCTCTTACAATTTGTTCTGGCTGGTTTCTTTGTAAAGTAAGCAGCAAGCATTGTTGTCCCTAAGATCTGTAACTGTATTCTGTAACTGTGTATTACGATAATCGTATCGCTATAATAAATGTAACGAAAATTTATCGATTTTACTATTCAGTAACATATTTTAACGATATTCGCTGCCGGTTGACGTAAAAAAAAGTAAAATAAAAAGTTCAAATTCATTTAGTTTTTCTACAATTCTTTATTGTGCTTTCCACATATACGAGTATTGCCATTTTTTTGTGCAGGGATGCCACCTGAAATACAATTAAATGGTGAGATGTACACTATCGTGAAAAAGAAGTTACAGAATCACATTGTCGTTACCGCAAGTGAATAAATATATCGATAAATATTACGATTTTTGGTTCGCAAAAAGTTACTGAATCCAACAACTGATTGACTGTTGTGCTGTCGTCGGTGTGAAAGCAGAAAGCTTTCTTGCAAAAGCTCGCACATTGTGCTTTTGGCTTGGACGTAAGAGCTGCTATTTAAGTGATTTTGAATTTTTTTGCTGGTTAATTTCCGCCTTCCTTGTTGGTCGTTGGCTGTCGTTTGGTGTGTTGTGGTCATGATTGACTGATGTTGAATGATGAAGAAAATTTGTAGCTTTAGGGAGGTAAATGAATACAACAGCATGATTTGATTTAAACATTGTTTGTTTTAATAATTTCTTCCTCTCGCCTTCCGCCTCTTCACTCATCCGCCTTTTTTTCGCTAAATACTTTAAGAGTACGAAACTGTGCTCGATTTAGACGTCTATGCGAAAACTAAGGAGATGTGCTTGTTGGAATTAACAATCAATAAAGATAAGTACATAAATACTTGAGGAATATTGTAGTTTTTCTAAAAGGCATCGATCGCTATAGATATTTTTGTTTTTGTTTTCTATTCTGTCTAAAAAAAATTCAAAAACCATTAGTTTTTAATTTTGAGCTGCTGGATTCATTTAAAGTTAATTTCTTTTAAGTCTTAGTTTAACTTAAGGGCATGAAATTGAACGTAACTTTTATAAAGGACTCCTTAGACGAGGCTTTTATAAAATAGCAAATATAGCACAAAAATAATTCGAAAATTATTTTCTATTTTAAATCCAAGCATCAAATACAAAAAAAAAAAAGAAAAGGTTTTCGAAATTGCATGTTATTAACCTTTTTCTTCATAAAATTTTTTATAATGTCCTTGAGAAATTTTTTTGTACTAAATTTTTGAACAAGATCTAAATCATTTATGTTATCATTTAGCTAAGCTAAAATTAATATCGGCCAAAAAACTTTATTCTTATACAAAAATCTCTAGAATGACATTTTAGTACAATTTAGTTTACTAAATTTTAGTACAATTTAATTATATACATACATATTTAACTACGACAAGGCAAAAGTATTTAGTGAATTTAAAAAAATCGAGAAACATTGTAGTACTAAATTTCAGTACTAAAAGTTGTAATAAATTTTATTTAGCTTTATAATTTGATTGGACTTTTAGTACTTAATATATGCTATAAAAAACATAATGTACTTTATTTTTATTTTCGTTCACCAAATTTTAGTACAATTTTTTATATAACTAAAACAAGGTTAAAGTAGTGTGGATTTGTAAAATTTATAAATAGTTTAGTACCACATTTCAGTAATATATGTTAGTACTAAATTTAGTTTTTCGATTTATTTAGTACGAAGCACAACACTTCAATGAATTTTTTGATAATTTTCATGTTGTATTTTGCTCTTGATTTTAAAACTTGCTTGGATTTTTGGTACTTACTATGAAATTCTCTACTTTATTTTAATCTAAGAAAGTTTATTGCAATTACATAATTGCGTTTTCGAACACTTAATTTTAGTACATATTTATTTTTGATGTGTAAACAAGGTTAAAATATTGTGAAGTTGTAAAGTTGAGAAATAGTAATTGGTACTAAATTTCTGTACTATGATTTATGATAATTTACATTCCGTAGTTTGCTCTCAGTTTTATAGCTTGCTTGGATTTTTAGTACTTGGCTTAGTAATACTATGTACTATAAAATTCTGTGCTTTATTTTAAACCAAAAAATGTTTATTGCAACTAATTTCGTTTTCGTCCACTTAATTTTAGTACAGTTTTTTTTGTGTAACTAAGACAAAGTTAAAGTATTGCACAGTTGTTAAATTGAGAAAAAGTTAAGTATGTACTAAATTTTAGTACTAAATTTAATTTTTAGCTTATTTTAGTAAAAAGCTTAAACACAACATTTGAATTTTTAGTACATACTTAATTTAGTACTACGTGGTATCAAATTATGTACTTTATTTAAAAAATCTCAAACATTTTATTGCAAGTCATTTCACTTTATCTTTTTGAATTCTTTAAATACCTTTAGCCACTCAATTAAGTTTAACTTTTTCCACGAAGACCAACGTTTTATTTTTTCATTTTTAATCATAGAATATAAAACACTAAAATTTCACTTCTCATTCACTTCTGTTTCTGTTCCTTGAAAGTAATAAATATTTAACCCTTTCACATGATAAAGGTAAATTCCTTTTTTTTTTGTCATCTTTCTGTTAACTTCTCAATATTATTTCTTAACATTTCAACCGATTTGGTTGTATTGGACAGTTTAAAGGAGGAGAACAAAAAATAACAATGCAAAAGGAAAAAATTATGTTTTCACTGTATTTGGTCAAAAGTCATTTACGTGTTTTAAGCAGTAGCGTTTCTTTTTTCTTTATTTTTTGTTTTTTTTTTTGGTTCATTGCATCTTTGAAATTTGCAGCTGACTAGAGGAAGCTATCCACCAACAAACACTAAAGAAATACCCACATACATACTCGTACATACACAGGCAAAATAAGCGGCCATCAAGCAACATGTTTTGTTGGAATTGTTAATTTCACTTAAATGACCTTAAGACGAGGGCTCATCTGCCATTAAGACCAAAGTTGTTAAACAAAAAATGCAGCCACCAACTATGAATAATCCACGTACAAAACATACAACAGGACAACCACACAAACGAGATGCGATGACACCGGTACATTGTGGCAAAATGACAAATTGAATAATGTTCGTTTTGCTAAAAAAAAACAAAAAAATTTGAATTGTTGAAAAAAAAAACACAACACAAGAAAATCTCCAGCCCAACATTTTTACACATATTCCAGCGTTATTTTCGCGACATTTACTTGGCCACAAAAAGAAGCCTCAAAATGAATTGTTAAAAGTTGGAGCGAAAAAAAAGATTAAGGAAAAGAGAAGCTTTAAAATGAATTGTTAAGAATTAAAAAAATTAAAGAAAAAAATTTTGCTGCCATCAAAATTTATTATAAGGAAAGCCGGCAGGAGAATTATAAGAAGAAAAAAAATGAAAGCAAACAAACTGATCTTTCTTTAACTTAATAAACTCTAAAAGATCAAATAAAAATCATGGTGTCCAAAATGTACATAAACTGAAGGCAGTGCAGGGACAAAATTCAAATAAATTAAAAGAACTTTAAACGGTTACCAAGGGTTAAGGGCAAAAAAAAAAAAGGTAATGATCATACACAATTGTCAAAGGACGACTTAAGGTAACCCTTCCATGAGCTGTTTTAAATGTGTTTTATGTGTCATAACACTAATTTCTAAAGTAGACAAGTGGGAATTGCTTGCTCTTAACAAGTGTTCCCAAATTCAGGTATAATTTGTACAGAAAATTGAGAAGTTGTAAGAAAATGTGAGGCTAGATGAGTTTGGAGCTAGATGAACTATTACTGCAACAAAGTTGTAAATTGCTTCCCCATTAGTAGGGTGTACACGTGGAGTCAACTTTATTTTTCGTTTTGCTTAAATGAGAATGAAGATTAAAAAAGTTGTTCGGTTTTTTTTTCATTAACTTTTAAACAATTCAGGCACAAATGAAATTTATGTGAAGATGCCAATGTTTTTACTGTTGCGGTTTTTTATTTGTTTAATTTTTTATTTTTTGGCTTTCTGCTCAGACCAGATAAGGTTGCTGAAAAACCGACACATACGCACTCCAATATACTCGTATGCACACTCACGAAAAATTCTCCTGCCATGTGGAATTTCTTTTGAATACCCTGAACATGGAACTTCAAGAATTTATTTATTTGTTTTCCTTAGCATTATTTCTTTTACTTGTTATATTTTTTAAAAGAACAACAATTGAAACGGTATCTCTTTTATTTTCATTATTTTTTTATATATATTTGCACTCTGTATTTATTTCTTTTGGATGTGTGTTTCGGACCCCCAAGGGCGCCATGTAGCTCATACCCACAGAATTTGAAAAATTTAAGTGACAATTTTTGCGTGAATCAAAAGTCAAAGTAATAAAAAACAGCGAATCAACCAACCAACCATCAAACAAAAATTAAGTGCTTAAATTAAATAAAAAGTTAAAGATACAATCTCATTTCTTTTTGGTTTTTTGTTTATTAATACAAAATTATTACGAAAATTTAGCGGGGAATTTTTGAATGGCGCTTCATTTAATAAATGGAATTTTATTTTGAACTGAACACAGTTTTAATCAGTTTAATCGATTGTTTGTTTGTATGTGTATGTGTGTGTGTGTGTTTGTAATGCGTTATGTGGCATATTTTTGGGTTGTAATCCAACCGTAAACGCTCCAGAGGAGCAAATCAGAAGAGGTTGGTTCATTTAAAATTTCAAAATTTAATTCAATTGTGCTATATTCTCATAGCCTTATTTATAAAAATGATTAAGACTTTATTATAAAGGCTTTATAAAACAGATTTGCATGCAAAATTTTTCTTATTAAGCCTTTATAAAGCGGAATCTAGTACTTATATCGAGATATCGAGCTAAATCTTGCTGGTTTTTACTAGATTTCCCATACAAAACGAAATCCATTTTATCAGTAGATTTTTAGGAAATCTCATCAACAACAACAATCTATAAAGAAAGAAGGCTGGGGGGTTACTCTCTATTGCGTTGCGAAAGCAATTACGATGCGAAAGCTAAATGCGATGAGATGCCAATTTGGTACTCTCTATTACTTTCGCAAGTATTTTCGCAAAATTCTTTGATAAAGTGGCAGCATTGAGTTTGCAAAAGGAAATATGGCAAAGATTGACAGTAATGAAATGTCAAAATATGTAAAAAACGTCTTTTAAGAAAAGGAAAGTTAGTTTTTAATTGAAAGTAAAATAGTGTTTGGTGAGGAAGACGATCGTGTAGGACGAGTTTTAAGAGATATGTAAGTCCAATATACTCTCTTCAAAATTTCCGTTTCTGTATGTTCTAAACGCTATTCAACAGGAGTTAAAAGTTTCAAGGACATCCAGAGCAATTTCAACTATTATAAAACTAGCCGCCGCATTAAAATTACTTGGCCAATATGGATGTCAACATCAAATTGGGCACGACCATACCTTAGGTCTATCGCAGCAGTCTCACATTAAAAGAATACTACGTTAGAACAAAGTCAAACTTGATTTAACTGCAGAAGGGGAACAAGAAGTAAAAAAGCTTTTTACAACACTTGCGGCATTCCTGTTGTGATTGGAGCAGTAGATGGTACTCACATACAAACGATTAGATCGGCCAAAATCAAGCACTTACACCTCTACACAAAATTGCAGCACAGTATGAATGCTATAGTTTGGTTACTACTATTTTACCTTGATTTTACATTTTTAGATACATATGCATGTGATCACAAAATGAAATGTATTTTTTTTATCTTTCTCCAAAAATAAAAATTTCAATATCAAATTTAAATATTTGTTCACGTATTCACTTGTTTTTCTCCCTTTGCGTTTGATATTTACCTATCGCAAGATATTTGCGATAATCGGACGATTTGACCGCCGCTTTCGCATTACAGAGTGCGGTGATACCAGGCTTGCGAAAGAAAAGAAAAATAGATGCGAAAAGCAAATGCGCAAACGCATTAGAGAGTACCAATCGTTCGATTTCGTAGCATTTTTCTTTCGCATCGCAATAGAGAGTAACCCCCCTGGATTAGCTACTGTCTGCTTAAAAAGGTGTGTGAATTGGCTCCATTGCAGTTGTTTGGTTGTAGTTTTGGAAATTTTTCATTTAAAGGGTTTTGTTTTGGATAAAAACTCTTGATAAATTTCAAAAAAGTTGGTGTAAACGGTATAGATTTTCATGAAGATTTTAATTAAAATCTGCTAGATTTTGCGCAGGTGTAAATGTCCTGTTAATAATTTTTAGAAATAGTGTTTATCTTTTTTTTTCTTTCAAATAATGGAAAAATTATTGTGTACGAGGGTGACAACGAGAAACAATATAGAAAAGTCTGTTTAGCCTCGAGAAAAGAGTGCTATTCATGTTTTTTCTACTCTGCATTGCACATTGGGTAATTTTAGTTACTTTTTAGGACAAAATTAATTTCAGCCCAAGTTTTGGACCGATATGGCTGAAATTTGGAATTTAAGAGTTTCTTTGCGAGCGTGTGGATGTCTTGAATTTTGTAATAGTAGAGATTTTTAGGGTTGCCACCATATGATAATTTTTTTTTTGAAATTCCGCAAATAACGCAGCGGGGCCAGCAAAATAGCATGCAAGCCATGTAGATGAAACTTATGCTTTTCACAAATCCAAAAATTAAAAACCGAAGCATAAAATAAAAAAATAAAAAATATTCAGAAATATTTTCTTAACACTTTTCATCAAGAAAAATCACGGCAGTTCCCAGCCAACATTATCAAAAGCTTAAGCGAAGTTTATGTTTATGGAACAAGTCATTTATTTGAGGCGAAGTTAGAATTACACGTTTTATTAAAGAAAGTAATAACATTTAGCAAAATATATTGGTTTTTCAATTACTTAATATCCTCTGTCATCCCCGATTTTCTTCTCCTTCTTTAATAAGTCATAAAAAACGTTACACTTTTTGTGCTGCACTGAGCACGTTGCTTGCAAATGTCAACTTCGACTGCCCTTAGATCGGCTGATGTTTGTTTTTTTTTTAGAAAAATCAAATATGCAGTTATTTGCTTTGATATATTCTTAATGGAACTTTATTAACAAAGTCATAATTATTGTTAGAGCAAAAAATTATTTTTTGCCCAAGATTTCCGGTCAAATTACCTACTGTGCATTGCAAGCATATCGGAATGTGGCGTCAGAAAAGTAAAGTCGTTTATCCAGAACTTGTGTACTGGTTCTCGCGTGACCCGGTGTAGCGCCTTCCACAGGCCAAAATTTTGAACTTCTTGAATAATTTGTACAATGTTGTCTTGAAATTCTTTAAAAGTTGCTGGTGATTTTTCATATAAATCAATAACTTAACACATTCCCACATGAAATAGTCCAAAAGCATTAAATTTTATCACATTTGGGCCCAATTGACGAGACATATATTTATTGAGTTATTCGTTATATTACGAAGGTTCTATATATCTTGACTAAAGGGTACAAACTGCCTCAATTAAGGTAGTGTATAATATACGTAATACGGGGCTATTCACATATTAGGCAAGGCTATTTTGGAGTTTTTATATCCCCCGTCCAGCTCCGCGCAAGGCTTTTTACAAAATTGTAAGTATAATCTTTTTCATTGCCTCTGTATAACTCCAACAGTAGTAAAAGCACTATTTTAGAAATTGAGCAAAAATTTGAACAATTTCCATTCTTATACGAGTAGAGTTCGGTAATCGACTGCCAGAAAACCTGAAATATAGTATTTATAATAATTTGAATACTTATCCAATGAGACTTCTCCGGTATTTATAATTACATATGTAAAGTGCCAGAAAAGGTAACAGTGCAAGCTGACCACAATTGGCTCTAGAGTTGCCAGATCTGACTACAGCTAAGCCCTATTGGAAAAAGAACCTTTAACAAACTTATAACTACAATTAAAAACTGCTGCACTTCGTAGTCCATTTTAACATGCAGCTTTTTTATTTAAACAAAAAAAAAAAAATTAATAACTTTTTAATGCAAATTTATTCGCAATGGCAAGTTTATGAAAATTCCAATAACTCAATAAAAATTCTAGTGTGATACTTGTGCGTTTTTTAATTAAATCTCATAATGATTAATAAAAATTCATTAATTCAGTACAAGTATTCATAACAGAAAAGCAAGAATGTGTGTTTGTCTGTAGATATTGTCATATCCAAAATGTAACACACATTGCACGTAATAATATTTGCATGCAATACATAAGTACGTGTATTAATTGAGCCAATCTACGCAGCAGCATTCCTTAATATGCATTCGGTTGCAGATAAAAAAAATTGATAAAATAATACTATACCTACACCTGGTTCTAGTACGACTACATAGTTTCACGCAATGGTCACACAAACAGGCAGTGTAGCCTAATTCTTGTATCACCGACAATTGTTGCCGATATGGTTGTTGTTGGTGTTAAAACTGTTTTTGCCGGTATTGCTGGTGGTAACAGAATAATTTTAACGGGGGAAAAAACTGAAAAAGAAAACTAAACACCCCTTCACTCTAAGACAGTCTGTGAAACAACAAATAAAGCCACCATCAAGCAGTTATGTGACAAAGTACTTTTTTATTATATTCAACAACAGTCTGAAAAGTCCTTGAAATTTTTAGAAGAGACATTTATTTGATTTTATTGTGGTATATGGTTGGTATATTCTAGGAAATAAATTTTTTTAAAGGTTCCAGTGTTAAATCGATCTGTTGAAATAAGTCGATCATTATCCCCTATTTCATGCTTTGATTGCTTGTATTTTTATTATTTTATTTTTTAATCTTCGCTAATAGTTTTTTTTTATTTCTTATGTATGTTAAACAATTATATTTTATTTTATTTTATTTTATTTTAATTAATTTTATTTTATTTTAATTAATTTTACTTTATTTTAATTAATCTTATTTTACATATTTTATTTTATTTTATTTTAATTAATTTTATTTTATTTTATTTTATGTTATGTTATGTTATGTTATGTTATGTTATGTTATGTTATGTTATGTTATGTTATGTTATGTTATGTTATGTTATGTTATGTTATGTTATGTTATGTTATGTTATGTTATGTTATGTTATGTTATGTTATGTTATGTTATGTTATGTTATGTTATGTTATGTTATGTTATGTTATGTTATGTTATGTTATGTTATGTTATGTTATGTTATGTTATGTTATGTTATGTTATGTTATGTTATGTTATGTTATGTTATGTTATGTTATGTTATGTTATGTTATGTTATGTTATGTTATGTTATGTTATGTTATGTTATGTTATGTTATGTTATGTTATGTTATGTTATGTTATGTTATTTTATTTTATTTTATTTTATTTTATTTTATTTTATTTTATTTTAATTTATTTTATTTTATTTTTATTTTATTTTATTTTATTTTATCTTATTTTATTTTATTTTTTTATTTTATTTTATTTTATTTTATTTTATTTTATTTTATTTTATTTTATTTTTATTTTATTTTATTTTATTTTATTTTATTTTATTTTATTTTATTTTATTTTATTTGATTTTATTTTATCTTATTTTATTTTATTTAATTTTATTTTATTTTAATTTATTTTATTTTAAGTTTAAAATTTGTTAACGCACTAGTAATCCCAAAGTATTATTTTATTTATTAAGTAAAATATTTTTTTTTTATTAAAAGTACATTGAAATTGATTATTGAGGGGTTTTATATTTAATTTTATTTTATTTTCTGTTGCTTTACTTTATATTATTTTCTATTATTTTATTTTTTTTATTTCAATTACTGTATGCATAACGTCCTTGAGCAAAAAAAAAAAAACAAAAATTTTTTTGCAACTGCGTGCGGGGACTTCTAAGTCTGCCTGCATGTGCCAGTCATGCATATGCATGTGAGAGTTAATAATGCATAATATATATTTGATAATAGAAAAATATATACATACATACATACATACATATGTTTATTATAAACTGCATGTATGTTGTTGTTGCGGTTTTCCTTCTTTTGGAATCTGAAAAATTAGTTTCTAATTCGAGCCTGTTCTCTAAGCTCTTTTTTGTTGTTATTGCCGTTTCTGCTGTCTATTTGTTAGAAAAACAAAATAAAAAAAAACAAATGCAATCACTCGTGTGCAGGTGTGTACATGTGAGCGACTGGTAATTCGGACAGGCCTGTCCAAGTACATAGTTATGTACATTAAAGAGTGAGTGTGCATGTGTGTGAGTGGCGGAGTCTTATGTTTGGGAATGCATGTAATAAGCCTCCTAATTAGTCTAATTAGCCATTAAGCCAGTTTCGATTTATGTAGATGTTTGTTTTTTATTTCTTCTATTTTTTTATATTAATTTTTTGTTCCACTTGTTTGTTCGGTTCAACTTGACTTGCGTTTTCTAATGAAGTTGTTAAATAAAAAATAATGAAATGTAATTTTTATTTGTCAGTCTGCCCATAAGTGGTCAGTATTTGCTGGTGCCCGAGTATGTGTTTATTTTCCAGCGCCTGCTGGCTTGTTAATTTTTTTTCTTTGGTCTATAATAAAAGCGGTATTTGCTTACGAGTATAAAAGCCAGCATTCAGTTTATGTGTTTTAGTTTTCTTTTTGTCTTTTTAAGGAGTTGGAACATTTTTATTTTCTTACACTCTTGTAAAACCTGTATCCGTTTTAATGCTGGAAAATTGCAAATCTACAATCTGATTTTTAGTTCTTTATATGAAATATTTAGGAAGTGAAATTTATGTGAGTGTACAGTATCTGTATTAATGCATGTGCTTTAATTATTATGTTGCTTAATCTGAGAATAAGTTTTTTTTTTTATAAAAGAGACATGACCGCTGCCATTGTTAGAAAACTCTAAAAGCGGGGAAGGCTCTTCAGCGGTGCGCTTTTAAGCGAAACATTTATTTTAAACGTGATGTAGTAAGATTTTTAGTAATAACAGTTTTTGTGCATTAAAGCAATAAACTCATTTAAGCGGCAACTACTGTACACCTTAAATGAAAATGTGCTTCCACCTCTCTATGAAAATGTCCCTAGTGTATGACAAATAATATGCTTTGAACTAATTCTTATGTGTGTATATGTATGTATATATGTATGTATGTATTTCGTATGGTGTCGTAAATGTCTCAGGCAATTGCTGTAAGTTTTTCTTTGTACGAGTATCAGAAAATTTTTGTTGTTTTTAATTTTTTCCGCACTCTGTCATGCATATTTTTGAACACTCAGTCATACGAAAAGCAGATCAAAATGTTTAAAATTTGAAATTTTTATGGTATTTTCTCGAATATGATAAATGCAGTGAAAACAACTGTAAGAACAATCAACAAATAATAAAAGAATGAATTAATATCCGTAAAAAATGGTGGCGCTGGCGTTTCAAAAAAATGCTGTTGCCGTTGTTACTTTTATGAGGAATTATGAGGCAACAACAACAACAACTCATGATTTGGAAAAGACAAGAAGCAAATGTATGAAAAAATCTCAACTATTTGTTTTATAGTTTAGCGTGGTGGTTTTCGTTTATTTGCCGCTTTTTTTGAAGTAATTAGCGTTTACCGCTGACTGCCTGGCTGACTGGCTCGCAACAGAAGGGGAGAGCAAAAAAATTTTTGTTGTTCAGAAAAAAAATTCCTTTTCATCTCTGTTGTAGGAATATTTGAAGACTTTTATGCCGTTATGCGTCTCTTTATAGTACATACATACATTCATCCATCCATTCCATGTCGGTTGGTTGGCTGGTTGGCTGGTTGGTTGTCTGTGTGGTTAAACAAAATTTTTTCCAAAATTGGCCATATCATTGACAAATTAAATAACTTGGAGACAAATGTTAACGTTGCAAAAACAATTGCATTTTTTCGTCTTCTTGCTGTTTATGTCAAAAAACAAAAGGAATAACATAAAAAAAACACAATAAAGCATGTTTTGTATGCAATAATATTTTTATTGCAGTTGCTGCTGCTGCTGCTGCTGTAATTTTTGTTGTATTAAAAAAATTTTCAATGTTCAATGGTTACTAATGATCCAAACAAATTGGTCTCTCATTAGTGGTTTGTACGTTTGTACAACATCGTCAAAGCGCATTTACTTCCCTGCCGTGTGTACCACTGTTGCGATTTGTGGTACAATTGTACCAAATTTGGTATAATCGCATTTGCATTGGTACACTGATACACTTTATACTTCTTCAGTGGTACAATTTGAAAAAAGTACTTTGCCATACACTAGTAACAATTTCTCTTAACAAGGTTACCCAACACTGATCATAAGTACTAAAATTTGCTCATGTTTTTCATTTGTTTTGGCAGCACTTGTCCCAGTTGTTTAGACTTTGTATGTATACTTACTAAACATATGCATGAAACTAAATAATGATGTTCATGAAACTTTCGCTATAATTTTTTTATTCGTATCATTCTATTTGATACAGATGAATAACTTTGAAACAAGCACAATGAACACTGAATAGTTAAGAACGCAGTAAAATGATATTGGTTTGTTTACTAATACAAGAGCATACTAACATTTACAAATGAAACAGAACATGTGTTGAGTAAATCTCGATTAAGTTCATGCAAAAACAATATGCTTTTAAAGATCAGTGTTGCCAGTTGTAGGAAAAGGGAAAATACTAGAATAATCGCCGAAAAGGAAGTTAAAAAATTCCATTACTCGCTTACAAAACACATTACATAAAATTTAAAAAAGTAGAAGTTGTTTGGTAAGAAGAATGATTTTTTTTAGATTTCATAGATTACGTGAATATGTTGCCAAATAAAAAATGTAAGAAGTTCTCAAGAATCGATTATTTTAGTCTCACGCCTTGTTAAAATCATTAAGTTGGTAATCCAGTAGGGAAGAGCTTCCACCAAAAATGCTTAATTCCAAACCCGATTACCTTTTTGTGTGCTGTGCTATTACACATGTGCGACGCATACAAAAAATTCGATGATTTCACTATATTGGCAACATTGCTATTGCGTATTAATAACAAAAGATGAGATGAGAGAAAGCAGCATGAAACAAAAGTCGTTTCAATGAACAATCTCTTTGAGTTAACAGTATGAAACGAAATGTTTTCACTCACAGTATGATAAAAGAACAGTTTGTTCAACATTAACATATTTATTCGAAGTTGGACTTTAGTAAACAAACATTTCAGTAGTTTCATGGATGGAATTGTTCATGCAACTCTATAATACTTACATATATGCATGCTTGTTTAGCAGATGGATGGCTACATTTTGGTACAATTGATGTTGATGTACAATTTTACCATTTTCATGGTACAATTTAAGAATAGCCATATCCCAACACTGGTGTGTACTTGAGTGTGGTGTTTGTATATACGAATGACAATTTTTAATGAACTTTTGTGCAACATGCTGCTCTTGTTGTTCATGGTGACATCGGTGATATTGTCAAAACACGGTTACAGTTGTTACAAATATGAATTTACAATGGATATTACTAATTTGATGTAATTGTAATTGATTTTTTCCTTTTAGCATACTGAATTTTTTAATATCAATTATCGTTGTTATTGACATGTAAAAAGTTTGTCTTGAGCAGATCAAGAATAAGCAAATTTACTGACATGTACAGAACAAACAACATAACAGCAAGCAAGACTGTTGTAAATTAGTGATGTTAAAATTTGAGCTTTTAACAATATGGAGTTTGATGAATCAAAACAATTCTCATATTCCATTTGCATTAAAAATTATGTACATATACTCTTACATATGTATATACCAAACAGGAAAACGCTGATGATGAAGATGTGGCGGACTTCGAAAATAGCAAGGTGTTCCGTTCTGCTAGTGTTTGTCATAATAATTTACCATTTGTTCTTAGTGCAATTTGTTTCTAACATCACATATAATTTGGCTCACAGAGCGATGCCAGCTTTAGCCCAATCGAATTTTAAATGAAGAATTTTTGTTTGTTGTCTGCTTAAGATACTCGCCAGTTGACTTCTACAAATAAATTTTTTTTATAAAAGTCAAAGAACTACTTACATATGTATGTATGTTTATAGAAAAACTCTTAAAATGTTATTGAGAATTACGCACACAAATATAATAAGTTAAAAAGCCTCAAACGAAAAAAGTTTTTTCAATAAACATCTTTATTCGAAATTAAAGAACGGATTCGGAATTTTTTGAAATTTTTACTTCATATGGTAAAAATTTTTATCAATGAATTGCTTAATTAGATCATTAGATTCATTCATTTTGATTTCATTTCAATTATGTTCTGATTTCCCTATAACAAACTTTACTATAACGAATTTTTTTGGCATTACGAACTATTTTTAAAAAAACTGTATTTTGTTACGGTTTTCCTCACATTTTTTTTTCTACCTATAAACAGTTTCTCTGCAGCATATTTTTCTCTGTGAAAAACCTTTTATTGAGACACAAGTTAATTTGGATATGCTAAGTAATATCCCTAATGTCTGAATCAAACGGTTTTTCATTAGCAATTAATTTTGGACACATGTGTGCCAGGAACTGTTTTTAATTGTGAGCCAAAAAATTAAGGTCATAAACAAATGCCATCCATGTTCATGATTGCGAAAGCCAACTAAAAAAGTGTGCCATTCCTAATTTAACTAAACTCCAACTGCCATTAATTAATATACTATAAAATATTTTAAAAATCTCGAACTATACTATACCTTCTTATTTAAATTTTAATGAATTTTTATTGAAAAAAATTGCACGTGCCATTACTAACTTACCATTCGCATCACATTTCTACTTTTATTACATTTGAATAATGTTAAGATTTCTTTAAATAATAAACTTGTGCTTTTGTTGTACTCTGGCTGCTGTTTGTTCCCAAAGTAGACAAAACAACCCAACAACATTAATTATCTTAATTACTAAATTTACTTTTTAATGAACATTCACTTATGTAGTTACAAATATTCTATGACTTTATAATTGTAAACTGGGCTGTAATGTGTACGTTCGCTTGTTGTACTCTCATTCGAACTTGCCTGCCAGCCAGTGGTGTGATAGTATTACAATTGTAATAGTTTCAGCATGTTGCAAGAGTTCACAGGTACTCCTTTGCACACAAAGCATATAAGACCGGAGAAAGACAAATAAGTCACGCTTTCAAGTAAACAAATAAATAATATTTAATCTACAAACAAACAAATAATACAATTAAACCGTATACAATAGTGTTATGAATTGTAAAATTATTTAATTACATGTAGACATTTACAACGTTTCCTGCACTAAGAAATTTTTACAATGTACGAGTATTGTGAAATGTTTGAGTGCGTTTGTAAATACATATAATTTGAACAGTGGTTAGGGGAAATCTAATTTAATTCTTACATACGAGTACACAGCACCAAATTCACTATGCTAAATAAATATAATGTCGTAAATTGCAGCTGTTATCCATTCTTGTTTGACATAATAACTAAAGTAGAAGACTTTAGTGGGGTACACATTATCGAACATGAGTGACAGTCAAAAATTCATCAGTCCATATTTACACTATGCAAGTCTTATTGCTAAGCTGATTAGTTTTTTAGGGAAGAGAGACGAGGGGAAAAGAAACTTTACTGTTCTCCTCGTCTCTCTCTCTCTCTCCATCAAACTAATCAGCTTAGCAATAAGACTTGCATAGTGTAAATATGGACTCAGTTTTGAATGATAGTGTTGGCTGTTCAGACTATCGATCATGTTCGACACTCGAACCTTCATTCAAGAAACAAATTAGACACATAAACACAGAAAGAACACAAATTGGATGCGCATTATTGCTAACGACATTTTTTTATAATGAATTATTTTAATGTTTTCTTATCTTTAACAATTCCTCGTACGACGTTGTCTTAATATTTTGTCTTTAACATCACACACAGCCTTGCATTTCATAAAAATATGTAAATTCCTTAAAAAAAATAATTTTCCGCGTCCATCTTGTTGTTGTTGTTTATGCCACAAAAATATCTCTTGGTACACACTATCAGTCAAAAACCAATATGGCCGCTGACTGTCACCCAACCACAAAAATGTTTGTGGTTGACTGTTGACTGACGAAAGTCGTGTCAAGATCAATGTAAAATTTGAGCAAAACTGTCTCTCACTTTTGTATGTTGACGTACAGGAACTTACGGCCTGGCACACGATGTCCTCAAAAAACTTTCAATCGGCATCTTGAATTGAAAAAAAGAAACTTTGCTTTTCAATATAAGATAATCGATCGACCGTTACCTGTGGACATCGTGGCCAGGCATCGAGCGCTTTAAGATTGATAAGAGTTCGAAGGACCATGAACTGTAAACAGCCATGAATTGCACAAACTGTTCATGTTTGGAAGGGGTTATGAGTTGCGTAAACCCCGCTCGTAAAGGAAATGCATTTTCGATGCAGCTAAAAACTTTGTTAATTTGAATAATTCATGTTTAATTAAAAAAATGTTTTTTTTTCCAAATTTTTCTTATTAAATTCAATTGTTGAAAATTATAACATAATTAAACAATTCAAACGAAAATAATTTTACTCTTGTTTTATTGTAATGAATTCAGAGAAAGTAATAATGTTATATAGAAAATTAAATTGGGCATTGAATATTTCAAGATCGCGATTTACTATCTCTGTGGGCTTCTGCTCTCATTTTGCTGGAGACACTTGGACTTTGACCTTCTAGGATTAGCTCACAATAAATCCATCTGCGTAAAAGCAAGAGCCCTGTGGCCTCGCCTTACCCCTAATAAAACTTACAACCTCATGGATTTTACTAAAAAGCACTTGCGTCGCGCTTTTAGAATCCATACTAAACGTATGGGTCCCCGTACCCTGAATAATGTTTTATATGCAATAATTAGGAAGAGGAGCAGGAGAAAAAGATTATGCATCTCTTTTGCCTCTGTCACACTCCAGAGGATCGTCGCCTGTACTTTCTCGGCAGGATATTCTTGTGAGAGCATAAGAAAATACTCTCTCAGAATAAAATAGATTATATTTCGCGAATGCTGTCTGCAGCGATTTTGATATGTTGGATTGTATGAAAACCCTCGCAAAGCCTAAGTTCTATTTCATCCAAAGCGAATTCAGTAAGTTGAATTTATTTTTATCAAATGTAACTCTGAGGAAAAAACTTGTATGTATATGTCGTCGCATCCAAAATAGTTTTGCTGCACTGACCATTCTCAAAAAAAAAAATGAGTATGAGGTATGGAATATATACATACAGTCGAACTTCTCTATAGCGAACTTCTCTATAACGAAATCTTCTCTATAACAAATAAAATTCGTGAACACAACATTGTTGCGAGTATTTTCATACATTTTGATCTCCCTATAACGAACTTCCCTATAGCGAAGTTCTCTCTGTAACGTACAATTTTTTAAGACCTAAATATAAATTTTCACACTAAATAATCTCTCTATTGCTAAGTTTTTAGCAATCGATTTTTTGCGTCAATTTAGTCACAGAAAATATAACTGTAAAAGACGTTACATTTTCAACGCTTGCTACGACTGTCACATAAAAAAAGTAAACAGTGGCATGAGTTTACACACGACGATGAAGAATCTGACATAGAACAAAATGTTTCAGAATTGCCTTCATTTTCCCAAGTACACTCGTCTTTTAACACGATACGAACCTTTTTGGAATCTCGAAACAATGTACCTGGGGATATTTTTTTCCTTCTTAAACGTTGTGAAGACTTTGTTGACGAAGAAAATTGGAAACATCAAAAACAAATGAAAATTACACCATATAAAAACTTGCCTTAATATATAATTTTTCTACATTTAAACAAAAAAAATTTAAATGTGTTCATGTAAAAAAAATTTTCTTCTCCTAATATAATTTTTTTCTACATATGTATGTATTAATAAAAAAAAAATTAATGTGTTCATGTAAAAACAATTTTTTTTGTCTTAATAAATATATTTTCTACATAAAAAAAATGTAAAGTCAAAATTTTCTGCAGTTTCTCTATAACGAATTTTCTCTATAACGTAGAAATTTGACGGTCCCCAACTGCTACGTTATAGAGAAGTTCGACTGTATGTACGTATATTTTGAATACCCTCTTTCTGAATCAAAAACGCGTTTCACGAAATTTATTATGATTTTTGCTCCATATCCACTATTTTTAGGTTTAATAAGTACTGTTCTGCTGTACACGCCACTGTTTGGCGATTGCTTCAAATTCTTCATACAAAAACGTACGAAGTAAAGTTAACCCTTGTTTTGATTCATTTCTACAAGAAATGAATAATAAAAAAAGAAGGTGCCGTAAGATAAATTCAAAGGCGAGTGTTCAGCAAAAACATCATCACCCAGACGCAGCCGCTGATTACATATTTTAATATAAACTTATTAAACAGTAAAATAATATAAAAGAAACCTTAATTATGCATTTTTGAGTATAACAGAAATAATTTAATTTCATTCTTTATATGAAACACACTTCAATTACTTATTTTTTCTTGTGTAAGTGTGTAAGCGGCTCGATAGTTAAAAATATTACGGCAGCGGCTTCTTGATCGGAGTTAAACGATCGACTTATTTCTATGGACAGCAAGAAAAATAAAAAAAATAACAAAAAATTTCCCAATTCACAGCAGTAACGCATAGGTATGGAGCACAAAAGGCTATAGATTGCGTATGCGGCACAAAAAGTATTTTTACTTTTACAATAAAGTAATATTAACTTCTAACTTCCTTGATGAAAGTTCACAAAAATTTACATTTGTCTTCAAATTAAGTATATTTTGAGAAAACTTCATGTCTAACGTCTTTGTCGGTTTTCTCCACTCCGACGATATTTCTTAATGTCAAAAATTTTACGAACATTTTGCTTGATTTGGTTTCAGAGAAACTAGCAGCTGATCAAGGCGAATTCATATAAGGTAGTCTCAACAGATCAGCTGACTATCCGTTCAGTATATTTTTTGCACATCAAAAGCATACAGTTTTCAAAGCAAATTGAGCTTATATGAATTTAACTTGCAGCTGATCATCATCTGCTGAAATGAGACGTTTCTTCATTAATTTTTAGCCAAGGCATATACGTGTAATATAGACTCGCCTTAATTCGCTTTGAAAAAAAATGTAGTGAAAAATGCGTGTTGACATCAGAGTGAAATTCAAATTACAAGCGGCGAAAAAAGTCACCTGGGCAGTTAACACCATTTGATATGAATTCGCCTTGTTTTTAACTTCATGCACTAGAGCAGAAAATAGAAGGTCTCCTTCTGTGTGTGTGAATCAAATCGAAAAACTCCATTGTTATCGATAGCAAAAAGTTGAACAAAATGTTGAATCAAACACCTTCTTTGAAAATTAATTACAACTTAATTTTAATTTCTAACGTGCTGTAACCCAAATTAGTTCTTAACACAAAATTTAATTGCTCAGCTAATGTAATGGAAATGAAATTATAATGGAAATGAAATTAGGAAATGGTGTAAAAAATTTAATAGACTTGTAAACTAAACTAATTAAAGCCATAACAACAAAGTAAATTACTTTGAAAAATTGAGATCAATTAACTTAAAAGTAAATAATAAACTGGTCTAACGGTTTAAATTTTAAACCTTAAAAGCAACGCTCGAAGAAACTTAAATCATTTGCCATGTCTCTTAATTCCACATACATTTGTTATCATTTGTCATTTGCTTTGTTGCCGTATTTCTAATACCTGTATCTAATAAATTTCAATTTATAAGAAGTCAGACAGTATGTTAACATGTTTGTTGTTTCTGTGTGTGTCTCTTTTTCTATTTGTAAATTAATTAAAACAATAATTAATTTTGAGACGAGACCCTAAAAGGAAATAAATTAGATAAAACAAGACAAAAATTTGAATGGCGGCCGCATCACGACAGTAAAAATGACACAGTGGCAGCAAAACGAAATGTGGTGTAAAATGGGTATGGAACGTAACACACTCTCCAATGGTGGCGTTGATTAACATCAACGTTTGTAATGGTGGTGTGGTGTGGTGGCTGTTTGGTTAGTTGCTGCTGCTAGTCAGTCACAATAGTCTTGTAAATACTTATTATAACTTTTTCTAGTTTATTAATTTCTTCTTTTTTTCCATTTATAATTCCCACATTAACAAAGACATTAATGTTGATTAATTATGTTTTAAAGAAATTTTTTACAAACAACTTAAATATGTGTAAATGACAAAATTTTTCATAAACTGAAACACATACCAAAAACTGAATTTTATTACAAACTTATGAATATTTACGAACTGATAAAAGCTAAGAGGCACTGTGGTATCAATGAGCATAAAATGCGCTAAAGAAAAAAAAAACTTCTACTTGAATGAATATAAATCATTGGCATCCTTCCAATTGCCCATTGCTTTAACCCGATTGGTAATTATAATTTTTTTATCCATCTTCTTCTTTTGAATGCTTGAGTCTAGACTTGGTTCGAACGCGTTCGCTAGTTTAATTTTTGGCACAAACCGATGTTCAATATCATTTAAATTGTGTCAAAAATGAAACAGTGAACGAGTTCCATACAAGCCATTTTAACAGTTGTTGTAACTCCAACCTACAACCGGAGTTGTCAAAATTTTTTTTAAGACTATGTCTGCCAAATTGTTATATAAATCTTAGATCACCCGGTTATAGCTATGCTGCTTAGCTATATAAAACAAACTTAATGTGTTAAAGAACAATGCAATAAAATTATATTATATGATGATGTCAAATTCAACGCAAATATTTCAAAACGTTTCCATTTATTTCCCATTATTTGCTTTGCTAGCGGCGTACGATTAAATTAATGTATTGTTTGTGGCCGGTGGCGGCTGTTAGCCGGCTTACAGCCGATCGGCTGTGTTCTCTGGTTTGTGCTCATGTGGAAAATCAATACAAAATTAAATTGAGCAGTCGTTTTCATTGTTTTTGTTTTGTTTTTGTTTCACTCACTTCAAAGAACGAAACAAAACAAATTCAAACAATTTGTTTCGTTTATATTCGCACTTTGCTTTTAAGTACAAAGAAATCAAAACAGAAATAAATTTATAACTGTAATAGTGTTGATTGTTTTTGTTACGAAAATCACGTCCTAACTCCTGTACGCGCTATAAATAGCATAGCTATAAAAATCGCCAAAAGTCGCCAAAATAAGTGTTATGTACTTTTCTTTTCTATATATTAAATAAATAATAATAAAGTTGTTTTCATATAACGCTATTTTAGTATATAAATTTTTATAAAATAATAGTAAAAAAATTTAGCAGAAAAGCACCAAAAGTACAAATTAAATCGCCAAAAATTGTTTCTTGTAAATAATTCTGATGCAAATTCAAATTAATATGAAAAGAAAATCATCAAAATCGCATTGCTTTAATTTCTTGTTTATTTTTTGAAAATACTCTTTCGACAAAGTAATTCTTCTGAATTATAAAAGTTTTAAAGTTCAATTAAAAAAAATAGCAATAAAAATCACCAACCATCAACCCAATCAAAAATTTTTAGACGATGAACAAGTTAAAAAATCGTTTTGCGAGAAATTGCCCTGCCTACAACTACTTTAAAGATGACAAATAAAAATTACTCTCCACTCCTCTCTTCTCCACTCTTTTCCACTCATCACTTTTCTTGTATTTCCTTCTTAATTGCTTATCTGTCATTAATTTATTTTTTCTGCCTTATCCTTCTATTGCAAAGATCTGATAAAATATTTTCGAAAAAAATTTATGGGATATAAAATTAAATTTTAATGGGGTTGCTGTCGCCCATTTTTTTGAAGGCAAGATTTTGTGTTTGTCAGAGCTCAGGGGGTGTGTTAAGCTTTGTAAAAATCGGTACAGTAGAACAACTTATAATATAGGGTCCGCCAGATAACTTTTTTTTTGAAAACAGGGCGCAAAACATCGAGTGTAGCTTCGGCTGTGTGGCACGTAGCGCCGTCCTGTTGAAACCAAATGTTGCCAATATCCTCCTCGTTCAATTTTTGTGAACAAAAATTCGTTCAACATGGCCCGATAACGATCGCCATTGACTTGAACGGCCACTCCTTGCTCATTGGCCCAATTATGCCTCTGGACCAAAATCCGCACCAAACAGTGACTCGTTTTGGGTGCGTCGGCTTTTCAATGTATGCGTGCGGGTTTTCTGGGCCCCAAATGCGACAATTTTGCTTGTTTACATACCCGCCAACACCAAAATGAGCTTCATCTGAAAATATGATTTTTTTTGGCAAAATCGGCATCTTCTGTAACTCGATCGCAGGCAATATTCCCCAGCGTTGTTCAAGCGTATACACAACCATATTCGTTCAGCGGAAGGATAAATCTAATTATGTCTGAAATAAGCACTAGTTGAAAAAAAACGTTAGATGGCGGACCCCATAAAATATTAAATTTTAATGGGAGTTACTCCGCCCATTTTTTAAAATGGAAGATTTTGTCTATTTTTGAGCTCAAGGTGTGTGGTAAGTTTCGTGAAAATCGGTTAACTAGAACCACGTGAAATAAAATAATACATTTTAATGGGCGCAGCCCTGCCCATTTTTTTAACTTTAAAATTGTGTCATTACAAGAACCAAAGATGTTTCCTAGGCTTCGCAGCAATCAAATAAGTAGAATATCATAAAATCAAATTAAAAAATTTTGTGGGTGTGTCACCACCCCCGCTATACCCTCTCAGGCAATAAAAGAATTTTTACAATCGGCCTAATATGAACCGACAACAAGAAAACAAAAAAAATATAGAGATGAATTGATAACCTCCTCCTATTTTTGAAGTCGGTTACAAAGCAAACTAATGTCGTTCTAACCACTGTTATCTTTTTTTTTATATTACAGACAGACCATTGGCTACAGGGCTATTTTTGTTTATTACTTTGTATTTTTTTTTTATTACTTTCAGCTAAAATATCTAAATGTTCAAATGTGTTAATACTAATAACATTAAAAACAAAATATTAACACGACATAAAACATTATCATTAAACTATAATTTTATATTTTTTATTTCAAAAATAATAATAATAATAATAAAAAATTCTTAAAACCATTAAATTGTTCAAGCATTTCAAAACCTTTCCAAGACCGACAAACAAGAAACGAAAAGGTATGATTAGTCACACGCTCATTCTCTCCCCAAAATTATGGATGTTCTTTATACGGTGCTTTTGTTAGTTTTAAAAATTAACAAACATATTTTTTTTTCAACATTCTAATTAAAAATGCAAAATAGTCTTAGAGTAAAAGGAATTTTTATATTCTTACGTTAAGACGACATTCATACCAAATGGTTTTGAACATGTTGTTCGTTTAGACAGCGGCAGGGCTGCTTGTATTTTCCCACTTCTTATTTTTTTTAGTACTACCGAACATCAGTTTATCACAGAAATTGATTTACATACTAAAGTGATAAAATATGTTAAATTTATGACTCAATTATTAAGTCAGCCATTGTTAGCGAATGTGGTTTTTTTTGCTTTTATTTAAATATTTACATACTTGAAACCATTTTGCATGACAATAGTTGGCACAAAAAATATGTAGAAATGTCTTGTAATGTCTTGTAAAAATTTTAAAATAAATCCCGTATTCCTTAAATAAAATATGGGATATACATACGAGTATGTAAGTGTGTGTGTGTGTGTGTGTACGCATGTTGACTTTCAATAATCGTATTAAAAATTATGTTCTTTTCTTCTGTATATACAGTAAACTCCGCCTAATTGATCTGCCGTTAAAGAAAGTAACGCATAAATAATTTAACTGGTTAATGGCATCAAAAACTAAGCAGTTTTGAAAAATCTATTAAAAAACTTTGCGAGGAAAATTTTTATGCAACACTTTTAGTCGCTAACTTTTCTCCGTACATGTTTTTGTCACTTTCAAAAAGGGGTCTAAAAATTCCCTTAAAGGGGGGGGAGGAGGATCACGTTCTACAGATGCTCTCGAATCAATCTCGAAATCAACTTAAACACCAGAAATTAGTCAAACGTTGATCTTTGTGAGTTATTCGAATCCTCTTATTCTTTTCTAACTCCCCCCGCCCCCTTCTTCATTTTCTTAACAAGACATGAAATAAGCACTCTTCATGGAAATATAATGTGTAATGTGTAAGATATTTTACAAAAATCGTAGCTTTTATTTCTATAAGTCTTTAAATACATCAAAGCTCAAAGTTAAAATTTCAAACCTAATAGGAAATTAGCTAAAGTATAAAATATACAAGCACACAAATATACAAGACATTGCAGATGAAAGACACAAGCATTAACATTAGAAATATACAAACACACCAACACATAAGCCAGTGCACATGCGATTATGGTCGATTGTCATTGTACATACACACAAACTAAAAGAAACACGAATTAATAACGGGAATGAAAGCTCGTTTTGAGAGACTGCTCAATATGTCGAGATTTTCTGAGTGTCGATAACGTTCTTAGGGAAACTTTATATTGAGTATAAAAAAGATGATACATCTTGATTCACTCAGATAATTATTATTATTGTGATAACAGTCAGTCAGAGTCAATGAAGTCAGTATTGTGGGAAGGGCGGCCAGGTTGTCATCGTCGTGTTCTATTGTGAATTATTTAATATTGTCTGTGCTTCAAAGTATTGAATATTGCTGCCTCGCCCACATTGTCGGCAAGAAATTTTCTATTGATTACTTGCACTGAAAACAAATTTTCTTATTTTATTGTTGTCTTCAATACAAGTTATCGATCGATTCAATACTAGTTGGCATCGTGATCCAGGCCAATAATGTTTAGTAAATAAATTCTTCTTATTTGCTAATAATTATACACTGCGGACGTTTTTATTAATTTAATTGCAAGCATTTGAACTTGCGAAAACAATATTTAAAAAAACTAAAAACGTAACAATTGGTGTCAAAAGAGGGAATTGCAAAAAAAAAATAAAAATAAAAAGAAGGTGAAATTCCAAGAGTTTAACGTAGAGCAACGCAAGAAAAGGTTGAAGAAACTGAAACTTCCAACAAGCATTTGGAAGGAAAGTGAAACTTTAGAAGATATTACTGTTAGTGTTACCGCGGCGTAATATCGAAATCGAAAATTATGCACTCCTCGATGCAAAAGAAGAAATTGAGGTATCTATATTTATTATTTGTGATAATTATTAATGAACAAATAACACTAAAATTAATTGTAAATATTCTGACAAACACGAGTAGAACGGAACAACCGGCTGTTTTAGAAGGTCACTACACCTTCATGATCAGCGTTCTTTGTATTGGTTCACTGTGTGTGATGTCAGTTGATGTAGATTTCTGCTTTATATGCTCAAGTTTTCTTTGCAAATGGAATATGTGAATTGTTTTGATTCATTGCATTACAATTTGCTGAAACCTTGCTTTTTTATAGCTATGCTATTTATTGTGTGATACAATAAATGTTCATTAATATTTATCCCATGTAATTTGGCTTACAAAGCGATACCAACTTTAGCCTAATCAAATAATAAATATAGAAACAAATGAAGTTCGAACAATAATAATAAAAACTAACTGAAATTGAAGCATGTTTTTGTGGAATCACAATCATTATGAACATCACAGCAATGCTTGCCACTCTGATGAAAAAAAAATTAAGTTTGAAAAAATATTTAACATTGTGTGTGCTTTAAAGCTCTTATGAATATTACAGCCTTATTTATAAAATCTATTAAGGCTTTATAAAGGTTTAATAGGAAAAATTTTGTATGAAAATTTGTTTTGAAAATCGTTTATAAAGCCTTAATAATTTTTATACATAAGGCAGTGATTGCAAACGGTCGAGCCAACAAAGACATCGTTTTAAAAATGTATAAAGCAATATGATGTATTATAGTCAAAAGATGGGGAGCAAGCCGGTATACTAATGGGTAGTGGCCAGTCAGTAACTAGTGGGTTCGATTCCCATCCAAGACCCTGACCTGCTTCACTACAAGGGGTGAAGGGTGTTGTTAGTATACTCGCAGACGGCACACATGTGTCCAAAAAAAGCGTAACCACTAATTACTAATGTAAAACTGTTTTATTCAGACATGTATTCAGAAAAGGCGCCAGTCCCTAAAAAGGCCGTAAGTACCATAAGAAAAAAAGGACTACTGTTTCTTCACTTTTTTTATTGGATCACATCCTTATTGGTTTTTCTCATAAATAGTCTTAAATTTATAAAGTTGTTCGCTTCTCCTCTTAAATAAGAGTGCAGTTACGGCCTTTTGGATTTTAGGTGTCGATACCGATATTTTGGCCACATATCAGATCAATCTTATTTTTCGTTAATTTAATAAAAATTAAGCACTCGTATTCTTTTAAAGCAAACCTTAGCCAAATAAATTTTCGAATTTTAATTGCACTCACACTTTGCACTTTTATCTTTAATTTTTGGCGTCCTTTAAATTAGGCCTCATGGGCCTAGGCCTTGATCCAGCACTGTTTCCCCAAGCCCTAAGAATATTTTCCTTATCTACAACGAAGTTCTTAAGATGTATGAAGGTTGAAACATCTCTCAATGCGGTTTATTTGAAAAATATTTACCCCTTCTGCACGTTCTATAAAAGGCAATAATAAATATTGCATTTAAAATTAAAACTTCATGTGATTTATAATTTCCTTTTTAAAATCGATAAACAAAATCTTTAAGAAACAAGAAAAGATAAAAACAAATAACACATGCATACTTTTTCTTGAGTGTGGGCTGTTGCTAAAGCTGCGGCAAAAATTTAACGATCGTTAATAATCTACAATAAAATCAAACTACTTACGTGAAAAAATTAGCTTTAATTATAAATATTTCTACAACACATAGATAATTTCTCACTTGGTAATTAAAGGGTATCCCAATAAAAGTAAATATTTGCATAAAAAATAAAAATACATGCATGCATTCATGACTTCCAGGCTTATGTAATGCACATAACATAAAATAAGGTTTAATAATAGAAAATTGGCGGTACATCTAAAATAAAAATAAAATTGAAAAATACCCTCTTCCTCTCACTTAGTGAACATATGCCCCAAAAACTCATTAGGCGCTTTTATTATTCGTTCGGTCTGGCCATACGTCATGTCGGGCAGTCATAAAATAGTTTACAATATGTATTTTAGTTTATTTTTTTTATTGTTTTTAGCTTTTATGTTTAAATAAATTTAAATATATATTAATTGCTTTTTTGGCATTATTTGTAAAAAAAAAAATTAAGGCAAATTAAAAAGTAAAACATTTGATTTGAAGATAAGAGAAGGTGTGTAGGTCATAGTGATGTTTTCAATATTTTACGATCAAACTACGAGTATTAAATCGTTGTCGTCTGCATAAGGAAGACAGGGTACACAAATGAACGTCAAGTTGAGTTTTAACGACTTGTTGTTCTGTTTTCTTTTTTTTTTTTGCTGTATTTTTTTAAGTGTATTTCCTTTTAGATAAGAACAACACACAAATGCAAACTCTTTTTTGTATGTATTTTTTTTTATTACTTTTAAAGGCATAATTTTCGGACAATTAAATGTTTTTTTATGGGTTCTTGTTTCTTTGTCAAGCAAAAAAAAAAAAAAAACAATTTTTTACCCACGAGAGGTGCCATAAAATGTTGCTGAAGAAGCAAAAAACGACAGCAGTATATAAACAACAAATTGTATTTAAGGCACTTTTTTTTATTATCTTTGTGTTTAAATAAAGATAAAATTTATCAAACATTGTTTAGAAATAAAATATAATAAAAAGAGTCTGTGAAATAAAGAAGTAGAAGAGTGTCATCAATTTTGTTTTAATGATTAAAATCAAAGGCGAGCGAGCTGCTAGTCGTAAAACGAGTATGTATTTTATACAATAACAACTTGATTTATTTATTATTTATGATGTACATATGTATATAGATTTTTAATGATGAAACCATGGCTCTTAACACTATAAACTAAAGAAAACACTGTGCCATATTTACTATTTGTCGAATTGACAACATATTGTATAAATACGAATGTTGTTGTTAATTTTCATGTCAAAGTTTTTACAAACAAATGAGCACAACTTTATGGGTAACATACAAACTGTTGGTGTTATAATCATATCTCGTGTCATGATCGCCAAAAAGGCTTAAGCCACATAATTTTCGAACTTAAATTTCTGACGAAAATCGATTATTTGCGAGCGTAAATAATTGATATTCCTTATAAAAATGAAGTTAAAAAATATTTCGTTTAAGCTTTTTTGGCCGTTATGGCTCGATATGTGTTAAGACAAAAAAACAGCATTAAATAAACAATTTTCTAATATGAATCAAATCTTTTCAATATCAATTAAAATTTTCATTAAATTTCCTTCGCTAGGCAAATAAAAAATATCAATAATTCAATCGTAGAATTTTTTAAGTTAATTTAATTAAAAATTCTTATCAATAACTTGTTTAATTGAACATTTTACTTTTTGAATATTTTTCCCTGTGTACACAGCAAAAATGCAGTGAAATTTTGTTGATAAAAATATGTTACTTTATCAATTAAAAAAAAAAAAGAAGAGAAGTGTCTTAGGACACCCGGTTGTAGCTATGCTGCTTAGTTATATAAAACAAACTTAATTTGTGAAATAGCAAAATAATAAAATTATATTATATGACGGTGTTAAATTTGCCGCAAATATTTCACAACGTTTCCATTTATTTCCCAATATTTTATTTTCTAGAGGCGTACGATTAAATTAATGGCGGCGGCTGTGTTCTCTGGTTTGTGCTCATGTGCAAAAACAATACAAAAACATATTGAGCAATCCTTCTCATTAATTTTGTTTCACTCACTTCAAAGAATTAAACAAAACAAAATCATACAATTTGTTTCGTTTATTTTCGTGCTTTGGTTTTAAGCGCAAAGAAATCAAAACAAAAAGAAATTTATAACTGTAATAGTGTCGATTATTTTTGTTACGAAAATCACGTGCTAACTCCCGTATCGCGCAATAAATAGCATAGCTACAAAACTCAATTAGAGTTACATTTGGAAAAAAAAATCCAAAAAGCCAATATTACTAAAATTACATTGAACCAATAAATTTTGTTGTTGTTGTTTTTCAGTGAATAAACAGAACTTAAAGCGATTAAATGCACCGTATACAGCTTGTACACCGTGTACTGCTAATAATTGGGGTATTCAAACGGTCATAGGGACAATTTTTGACTTGGTAATTAAACAAGAATTATTTTTAAGTTGTACTTAAATACGAAATAGTGTTTTTCAATGCATTATTAATTAATACCTAAGTGCCCAACCGTTTGTATTTAAATTCTATTTAAGTTTTATGAGCGTACCATATGTTTTTGTGTGTGAACATCATACGGTCGTATTAAAAAAATTTCGCTTAATTTAAATAATACATAAATAGAAAAATTCATTCTGACGCCCGATTGGTTTCATAAAATGTGTTTTTATGCAATTTTAATACTCTACATGTTGATAATCAAATTTTCTTATTTATGTTAAACAGCTGTTGTTTGGAAAGCTCTCCATAATATTTGCAAATATTTTTGTGGTGCCGTACTTTCAACGTAATTTAATAACAACTTTAATTAAACACTGAAAAAATTAATTTGTATTTAGATAAAACTTAAATAAAAATTAGCTAAATACGCACTTAAATATTAAGTTAAAAACTTTTAAGTTAAAAAATTCGAACCCCCAAATATAATTCATTAAAATCAATTATTTTAAATTTTTGTTATAAAAAAATTAACTGATTTGCTTTTTATTCTTTTTTTTCAGGTATGTAATCTGTTGTATAAGGTAATATGTAATAAAAAAAAAATACTTCAATCTATATACTCCAACCAAAAAAAAAAAAAAATTCAATGAGTCAAACTGATTATTATTATTTACTAATTCTAATACATATTTTGCTAGATTTTATACTAAATTTCAAATTATTTACGGTCTCCTGTTTTCATTTAAGTGTGAATTAAGTGTGAAGCAAAACAAATCGATAAAACAATGTAAGTCAATACAACCAAAAATGCAAAAGTTGAAAGGCAAAAGTTTTAATTGCTAATAATAATAATTTTTTGTTAGCAAAAAAGAAGAAAAGATGTTGGTAGAGAAAAAAAAAATTCTCAATATTTAATAAGGTTAAAAACAAATTTTAGAACTTTTAAGAGCTTTAAGGAACAGCAGCAGTGAAAGTAAAATTTAATAATACTAAAGATGAACTGCTGTATTCAGAAAAAATAATATTGGTTTACAAAAGGCTTACAAAACAAATTTTGTATGGGAACTTGTTTGTTAAAATAATTTTTTTCAGAATAAATCCTAAGAAATAAAAAAAAATTGTCGAATACCTTGTAAAAGTGAGAATTCATAAAAAAAATTTTGATTTATGTGTTTTATAAATCCTTTTTTCGTTTTTGGCGATTTTTTTTTGAGTTTGCGATTTTTTTTAGTTTTAGCATTTCTCACGGTTTCCAAGATGTCACAACATGTTGTCAAAATTACATAGTCAAAATAACATTAACTGATAGAATACCCTTTAATTTTGATTTTTTTTTTTAATTTTAGTGTTGATTGCTGTAGTCTGCATAAAAATACACTAACTTTGCAAATTTCAAGTGTCTACATTAGGATTTCAAAATTTTTCGTAGCTCGCTTTGGAGCACCCTTTAATTTTTAACTATTATATATATATGTTGCTGTAGCGGCCAAAGTTTTACCTATTGTGTGCAAATTTCAGGTCCGTAGCTTTTGCGGTTCTCGAGAAAACAGCCTGTGACGGACACACGGTCGTAGTAGTGAAAACATTAGGGTTCCTTTTCACCTTTGGTGTACGGAATCCTAAAAATGACGTTAACGTATAAAGCCTGTGTAAAAAAGATTGGCACGAATTGTTCATGGAAATATGTTGCAGAAATAGTACTCTGTTTATCTTGAGAAAAACGTATGAAATGTATCTTCAATATTTTAAGTTTTCATGCACTTATTTTGTGTGGAATTTACAACAAACACATGGGGCGTTTTTAAAAACATAAGAAATTGTAGCATAGTTTCAGGGCTAGTTAATATTATTTACATGTCAAGTTTTTCGTATAAAATAATCAATGTTGCTCAACATTTTTCACAAATGAAACAATTTTTTGTTTAGTTGAACTATAGTGAATTTTAATCAGAAATAATTTCTTAGTCGGGCTTAAGTTCAGTAATTTCTATTCTTATTGAATGAAATATTTTTTATTAATTAATGTGAGTTTCTAAAGAATGGGCACGTGACAAATATATGTATGTATGTTCACTTGGCAATCACAGTTTCATATACTGGAAAGTAAAATAAACTGTAGAAAGCAAAAACAATTTAAACATAATATCCACTACAATAATACCTACAGGTATGTACCGACGGTACATCGAATAAGTAAAATAATTAATGTGATGAACGTAAAAGATAAGCAAGATAGAGTGACATAACTTCGGCCTACCCTGAATATAAAAAGAAAAAAAAAACGGATAAACAGAAAATGAATAGTGATAGTTACAAATGTGTTTACCAAAGGTAAATCAATAATTGTATACAGAATATTTCTCATATTCCATTTCATTAAAAATTTGCGTTAAATAGCTGATGTTAATAACAATCTCTACCCCAGTAGATAGACTTGGGTGCTGATGAAGTGCGTTGCTGCACAGAAAAATATCGGTATTTCCCCCAGCTTATAGTCTAATTTAATTTTTCTTCTCTTCTTTAGAAACTCACATTAATTAATAAAAAATATTTCATTCAATAAGAATTGAAATTATTGAACTTAAGCCCGACTAAGAAATTATTTCTGATTAAAATTTTTCACAAATTTCAACAGAGTACTATGCTTAAAGGATTCAATGTGACTCGGCCTTTGCAAATACACATGAAGGCGTCTTCCCCATTTTGCAGCATTTTTGTATGTCCCAAAATTGAACGCGAAAAAAAATGTATCAAAATTTATGCAAATCGCACACATACTCGTACATAAATGGTACATGCATATAATTAAAATAAATTTCCAAATTCCCACGCTTTTACAACGAGTACATACATACATATTCGTACATTCGTATACATACGAATCGTACATGCCGGCCTCAGTCCACTTGCGTGTAGTCTTCTTGGTAGACATGCTTATCCGCACTATTTTATGCCGAAAGGCCACACAAATAACATACGAGTATTTTCAAAACATTCCATTCCACAAATCATAATTTCCCACATTTATTATTTGATTAAAATTCGCAAAAAGTTATTAAAGTCTTCATAATTCAAACAAAAAGTATTGTTTATAAACTAAAAATATGAAATATTCATTGTTTATTGAATATAAAAGAGATGTTCTGGCAAAACCGCAAAATAATAACAAATAAAAGAGATTGAATTTATATTTGAAACGAATTTTAACGTTTGTTTGTTCTAGCCAGCAAAAGTAAACAATATAAATTCTGCTGCGAATATGTGGAAGATAAATGGGATTGTTATAGATGATGAAGTAACCCAACAAACAATTGGTTGTAAGAATGTTTCTTGTCAAAATTAAATTTCTTTGATGTTTATAAACATTTCTATTTGTTTTAATGGAATGTTTATAAACAGGATGTTGCGAATTAATACAGATTACTTTGTGTATGAAAATTTTTATTAAGTTTTTTGCCAACTTTTTGTAAACAAAAAGCGCGTTATAAATAAAAAAGAGTACTTAGAAGCACAAATTTTAGCTCAAAAAGCCTTTAGCGCACCTGGAACATATTTTTTATTTTATTTTTTAACAAATTAATACACAAGTAATTTTTGAGGTATGACTCTTTCATCGCTTCGAGTAGTGTTCTCTGCTCTGTTCGAAGTTTTGAACATTTTTCAGAAACATTGATTATTTCGCGTGAAAAATTTGACAGGTAACAAGTGATGCCCATATTACTTTTTCCATAAGAATAATCGTTTTTATTGGTTAGAAGTATGCAACATTGATCGACTTTTGTAAACATAAACATCAGCTGTCAATATTTCACGCAAAATAAATGCCAGTTACATTATTTCGCAGATTGCAAGAATATGTTGCCAGATACATTTCATACATTTTTCACGAGTTGAACAGAGTATAAGTTTTGCAACATTTTATCATGAATATTTCATGTTAAATTTTTTTATATGTATTATATCAACATTTCGCGTGAAATTTCGAGCAGAGTATCAGGCTTTATATTTAGTTTTGGCAATTAAAATAAGATTTTTATGATTCAAATCGTTTGAGAGTTGTTTGCAATTTTTTCTAAATAAAATTTCAATGCATAGCGTGCATCTGTTACAATCAAACATTTTAACCACTGTCATGACTCAAACTAGTACTACGCCATTCATAAAAATAGAACCATATACACAGCAACAATGCGGCCACAGTTCGCAAAACTTAACCATTTTTGGGTCATCGTAGAGCACCTTCTAGGCCGGCAATTGTGAATTTTAGCTGTTGACACAAGTTAGTGATATGAAGAACTTAATTCGTTTACTTTGCTCAAGAACAACAGAGAATATTGCTGTTATAGTCCATACTCCTAGCAGAAAAAAATTTTGTTTTGGAAGCACTAACAACTGTGGGAAGCAATGCGTTTCTTACTTGAAAACAAAAGCTTGGAAAAATGCTTCTGAAAATCACTAACGTAACGCGAGATCTCTAACAAAGTAGAAAATTATCGCAGAAAATTTTGCAAACCACTAATCTTTGCATGTGATTATTACTAAACAGCTGTTTGCTGGTTAGACATATTTGTTGTTGCACTTCTGAAATGAAAAACATAAACAGCTGTTTATGGTTATGGCAACAATTATAGGCGAAGCAAAGATATTTATGGTTATTGCAATGCTTATGGCTGTCGAATTATGGTATGGCAGACGTTACACCGGGCCAACAATTTCACAACAGTTGAGCTCAACAGCTGCGTCTTAAGAACGCGCCAAATATAACCCTAAGGACTACCGTTTGAGTTCCCCAATTTAAACATATCGTGCCATAACCGCGAAAAAAGCTTAAGCGACATAATTTTTGAACTCCGTAAATAGTCTGTTTTCGTCAAAAAAAAAAAAAAAAAAAAGTCCAAAAAATGTGTCGCTAAAGCTATTTGAGCGGTTATGGCTCGATATATATGTACAGGGTGGGCCAAAAGTTACCAGGGGGTTTAAAAGTTTAATAACTTTTTCGTTTATTAATTTTTTTTTATTTTTTTTTCTCAGATTATATAATATACAAAATGGAAAATTTTTTTACACTAAGTATGAAAAATAATGTCTCTTAAATGACCACCGTTTTCAGCTTCGCACTGATGGGCGATTATGATTATGAGTGATGAAGCTCATTTTCATTTGAATGGCTTTGTTAATAAGCAGAACTGTAGGTTCTGGGGTTCTGAAAATCCAAGAGCCATTCATAAACGCCAATTGCACCCCATTAGGTGTACAATATGGTGTGGGATTACATCTGAAAATATCATTGGCCCTTACTTCTTCGAGAATGAAGATGGAAGTGCTGTAACCGTAAATGGAGAGCGGTATCGGTTTATGATAGAAAATTTTTTACGTCTTGCTCTTGAAAACATACCTGGTATGTGGTTTCAGCAGGACGGAGCCACTGCCCGCACTGCCCGAGACACAATGGCACTTTTAAGTCAAATTTTTGGAGAGCGAATAATTTCCAGAAATTCGGAAATAATTTGGCCCAGCGCGATCGCCAGTTCTGACAGAACCCGACTATTTTCTTTGGGGTTATTTGAAGTAGCGAGTGTATGTGAACAAGCCAGAGACAATCCTTGAACTCAAGGCAAACATTGTTGCAGAAATTCGAACGCTACAGCCACAAATTTTGAAAGATGTTATGGAAAATGCTCTAAAACGAGCCCATCAGTGCGCAGCTGAAAACGATGGTCATTTAAGAGACATTATTTTTCATACTTAGTGTAAAAAAATTTCCATTTTGTATATTATATAATCTGAGAAAAAGAAATAAAAAAAAATTAATAAACTAAAGTTATTAAACTTTTAAGTCCCATGGTAACTTTTGGCCCACCCTGTATGTATTTGCTTCATCTTGTAAAAAGTACGTGTCGATATGTTTGATTTTGATTTAAATTTTTTCCCACATAGTAAAATATATTTTCAAAGCTTTCCTTAGCAATCCAAGAGATCAATAATACGTGTATATATTTTTTTCTTATTATTTCCAAAGATAATAGTAAAATAACAATTAAAGCAATAATATTTGTTTTTCCCAAGAAAAATTTAATGGTGTATTTAAACAAAGGAATTTTTATTAAGTATTACAATATGTGTATTTATTACATTTTACTACAAAACATAATCAAAATCTATTGAAAATGCATTTCGAATTTATCTCGCTCATAAAAATAGGAGAAATGTGAGAAACTCGTGGCACTCACTCACTCTACAATTCATTTCTCCATTTCCCTGCCAATATGGCCGCTGAAATTCGGAATTAATTACATACTCGTGTGTATGTTTGTATATTGGAATTTGAATTTATGTTAATTTTATTGCTGGCAAACATCCATAAAAGATTATAAAATTACTGCTCCTAAATAGTGTATTAAAAGAACATAAAGTATAATTTGCTGGAATAGTTTTACTTTTATGTTGCATTTTAGAGCATTTTTTATGGTGTCATGCATGCTACATACATGATCGGGTTTTTTTTTAAAGCTAATTTTAAGCCATTTAATGACTACTTTCTTTAAAGAAGTTTCAGCTCATGCAACTGGATAGATAGATGAGAGGTTTTCATTTTAAATCTAACAAAAAAATACCAACCATTAAGTCTGAACGTAGGTAGCTTAATATAAAACGTGGATGACCCAATTCTTTGGGCTTTGAGGAGATTAGGAAAATGAGAGTAGTTGTACAAAGAATTTGATGTAAGTAAGTATGTAAATATTTGTTGTAACACGATTAATAACGATTGATTGAAATGACGGACTTAATACATGGTTAATGATATTATAATTATGATAATTAAGCAAACAACAAACATTTTAACATAAACTCTTTAATATTTTCTCTTATATTGCGGCCTAATAATAAAATTAAAATAAAATATTATTAATTTGGACTCATTGTATTTTAATCTTTATGGAACTTTGATGCTTGTATAGTATTACAAGCTTAATTTGCATTGTAGGTTGCTTTTGCTCAATTTCAATCACAATAGAGTTCGAAGGACCATGAAGAAATTACAATCGACAAATGTTCTCGTTTGACAATAACAAATTAAAGTTCATGAAAGGAAACATATCAAAATTAAGTTGGCCAAAAAAATAGGACAAAATATTTGCAGTAGTGGGCGTGGCAAGTTGATAAAAACAAAGAATTTATGTCAAATAGAAAATAATCACAAATTTTTTACACTTGATCTGAAATATATACTTTTGCACCCACTATGAAACGATTATAGAAAGTTTTTTATTTTATTTTAATGAAAACACTCACAAGCAGAACAAAAATTTCTAATACATTGCTAGTATTTTTTTCTTTTTTTGGGGATCCGTAAGGAACCCTATTGCTTTCGCTACGCTGTCCCTCTGTCCGTCTTTCTGTCGTAGCCTGTTTTCTCGAGAACCGTGAGAGCTACGGGCCTGAAATTTTGACAGAATATGTAGAACTTTGGCCGCTACAACAACAAACATGTTTAGTTAAAAATTAAAGGGTGTTCCAAAACGAGCAAGGACAAATCTTAGAATCCTAATGTAATATACATACATACAGTCATATATAGACACAGACTACAACAATTTACACTAACAACAAAAAAAAAAATCAAAATTAAAGGGTGTGCTATCAGTTAATATAATATTGACTATGTAATTTTGGCAACTTGCTGCATCTTGAAAACCGTAAGAGGCAAACTCTTGAAATTTTCAAAAACACTTAAACTAAAAAATCCCAAAATAAAAAAATCGCCAAAATTGAAAAAGTCGCCAAAGTATCTGCTAAAATATTCTTCAAAAGAAAAAATAAAATGCTAGATTTTAAATTTATATAGTTTTTTTAGCAGATGATTTTTTTTTAATTTAATGCTGTTTAATCGACTTAAAAAAAAAGAAGAATGTTCCATTCGTCTCTATTTTTTTTTGCAGTGTTACTTCATAAATCGGTTCATATAAGACCGCTTAAAAAATTCTTTTATTTTCTGAGAGTTCATAACTTCCTATTGGCCCCATTGTAAATTTGATTTTGTGATATTATACTTATTTGATTGCTGCGAAACCCAGTAAACACATTATTTAATTTTAGTTATTGTAATTACATAATTTTAAAGTTGCAAAATGGGCGGGGCTACGCCCATTAAAATTTATTATTATATTTCACGTGGTTCTACTTAACCGATTTTCACGAAACTTACCACACACCTTGAGCTCAAAAGTAGACACAATATTGCATATGAAAAAATGGGCGGACTGACGCCCATTAAAATTTAATATTTTATTTTAAGTGGTTCTGATTTTTACAAAACTTAGCATACAGCCTGAGCTCTGAAAACACACAAAATCTTGCATTTAAAAATGGACGGAAATGGAGGTACGCCCATTAAAATCTTATTTTATATTCCATAAATTTGTTTCGAAAATGTTCTAGCAGATCTTTGCATTGAAGTCGGTTTTTTTTTGGCAGAGTTATTACAAAAGAATATGCTAAATGTAGCAGTGATGGTTTTGAGGACGCATGCTCCTAAGAGTTGCTAGGGTTCTATACTCCTTAACTAACCCTCGCACAGTCATCTGAGATGTATACATATTTAAGTTTCGAAATAAATTTTATATATAGTAAACTACCTGCAAATTTTTATGGACTATTAATTTCTTAAACGAAAATATTTATCTCTTAAGCATGCAGCAGAAATTTAATAAATAATTTTAAATTACCTTCAATTTTGTCTCAATAAATAAATAGAAATGCACAAACACAATGTACATCAAAAATTAGTTCATATTGTTTTATTTTCTAACAATTTACTTAACTAACTTAAATAATGTTAACAACAAGGAATGTAAAGCATAAATTAGATTATTGTCATGTTAAATTTATTCCATTATAAATAATCACTTAAAAAACAAAAATTGGAAATAAAATTTGTTCTGCATGTAAGAAATAAATGAGACTTATTGTCCTACTATTTCCTCCAAGGGCATGTCACTCCAATGATTACAGGACAGCCTTAATCTTATATTGTTAAGGGCTAAAAAATTGCCGCCAACACTTTAATCACATACGAAAATCGACGAACTTTAGTTGTTTCTATATTTATGATTCGATTAGGCTAGAAAGTTCATATCGCTCTGTAAAGCTCTAAATTTTGAATATGTTTATCGTATTGAAATATATTTCGTTTTAGTCATGTCTAAAAGTTAACGAAATTTTTTTATTTCTCTTTTCTTTCTCTTGTATAAATCGCTTACTCCACAGCCTGCATGAAACTGCTCTGCCGCCGCAAGTCAACTGTTAATGCAGTTAATGTGAATTCTGAACAGCTGTTTGCTCTCTACTTGAGTTCTACTTGAAGGCTCGGTTAGCCGACTGTAATGCAATGTAACTGTAATGTAGGAAACAGCTGACCGATATTTTTATATGAAAAGTAGGTTACGTTACATTACATCTCTATAACCATTTCCATTACTTTTCACATAACAATATCGATCAGCTGTTTCCTACTGTTGCAGTTACATTACATTACAGTCGGCTAACTGAGCCTTGAGTCTTAAAGATTTCTTTGAAATTATTATTATTTTTTTTTTGCTGAACCTCATTAATATTATGCAAATGCAAATTTTTTATTTTTTTCAAATATTTTTTAAACATTTTGGTAACATTACCCAATATTAATTGGATTGTATAAATGAACATTTACTAAGTTTTATTAATAGCTTTTTAAAATATTTTACTAACGATTGCTTGCTGTTGCAGTAGTATTTAAAATTTACAAATGCACGCCTCCTGAGCTCTTAGACTTAATATTGTTTTTCAATAATTTATTAGAAATTTTAGTAAATGAAATAAATTTTATTGCTTTAATTGCTGGAAGCAAAACTTTCATGCTTGACCTCGATTCAACAGATTTTCTTAATTAATATTGATAATTTTCGTGATAACTTTTGATTAAATAAATGTGTTTGCCCTTAAATGTGCCCTTGGCATTCATTGTAATGGCAACATTAACAAAATTATATAAACCATATCAAATTATTTGCTACACATGCTTAAGCAAATAAGTCTATTTATTATCTTAAGCCTAAAGCAGCAAATATTTTATTAAAACCCATGTACATGCATATCAAAAAAAAAAAACATTATTCAACAATTCAACTTAAATCACTTGTTGTATATAAACTGTTTTAAATGGAAAACAGAAGTGTTTAGTAAAATTTAAATTAAAAAAAAGAAATTAAATATTTTCATAAACAGACAACATGTTCTGTTGAGAATCTTCAGCAATTGTTTTTTTTTTTGCACAAAAATACATAAAAGTTCAACAAGAAGAAGTGTTTTTCATTAAATTTTTATTGTTTTTTCTTTTTTTCCTTTAAAATTACAATAAAATAATATATAACGCTCATGAATGCTGAGTGCTGCAACGGCTGCATGAAGACATGCTAAATATTTATAAAATTTTGTACTGGAACCACCACAACACCACAGTCGGTGTGCAGTCAGTCGTCAGCCAGGAAGATTTTCCCTTCAACTAGACCACACACATATTGGGAAATAATAGCAAAAAAAAAAAAAAAAAAAAAAAAAAAAAACAATAAAAAATTGCAAGAAGGGAAAAATAAAACGGTTTTCAGAAAAACAAAGGAATGTTTAGCAAAAAGAGAAAAAATAATTCATAAGCCCAGTGGAAAATTGCATGGAAATTTCTATAGATAAGACATACTACGTTTATACGCGCACTATTTGCAAATAAATTAACTCACTGTTTATACGGCATTGTGAATGTACAAAAACTTGGTAGCACTTCTGCAGAAAAGTTAATCATGTTTAAAAAAAAAATTGTGTAAATGTATAAAATAACAAATAATAATTTATTTTTATTGTCATTATTTTCTTCTATCAATGTTTCTTTTGTGCAATATTTATCAATTTATTGTTTTTTATTAGCAAGCATTTTATTTCCAAATAGTGCGTTAATTGTGAATAATTTTCTGAATTAGTAAGTCGCAATAAAAACAACAATATGGCAACAATTTACAGTTTTATTTGCAAATAAGTAACAGAGGGAACAAATGGGATCGCTTAAGTGCTTAGAACGTTTATTTTTTTGTTGAAATTTTTTTCTAAAAACACAAGTAACTACAAAACTAAACGTTCAGATATAGATAAAGTTCTTGGACTTAGGCCACAACTCTTAGCGAGAGAAAATATCTTAATCTTAATTAATAAGCGAAACTTACAAATTCGTTGCAAACTAGTGCTGCAAATATGGCAGATGTAGCAAGTCTAGTACATTTGCTACAGCACAACAACAAATCAAAAATAAATTAAAATTTGCTACACTAATTCATATCTGCATCATAAAAACCATTCCTGACTGGGCAGTGCAAATGTTTGCAACACTGAAACAGTTGTGGCGTTTTTTTTTGTTTTGTTTACAAAATCAAAACAATTAAACTCCTGAGTTGGCAAAGTTTCAAGGCGCAAGCGCCGCCACGAAAGCTGCCGCCAGACACTAAAATGATTTACATCTGAAAGTGTTCAATGAAAACTGCCAAAACTTCGAAAAGGTTGCAATTTAAATTGCAATTGTATTAATTTACCAAAGTTTTAATAAAAGGAGTGAAAATATTCGAAGTTTAAAGTAATCGAGCAAGAAAACAGAAATCAATAAAACTTCGCTAACTTTTAGACATGTCTTACAAGAAATAGGGTGTTTTTTATGGAGGTATAGAACTCTGAAATGGAATTAAACAAGGATGCATTTTTTGAATCGACCGGAAATTTACTTTATTCGTAAGATAATCTTATGAGCCCCACAGAAAATAGTCTAATGGCGTTAAAAAGCACGATCTGGGAGGCCAATTCAAGGGTCGGAAACGTGAAACTAGGCGGTTACCAAACGTTTCCTTCAGTAAATCAATTATGGCACGAGCTGTGTGACATGCTGCGCCGTTTTGTTGCAGCTCCGTCACATCATGTTTGAACAATCGATGAACGAAGAACTCAGTAATCATGGCTCTATAGCGGCGGCTAGACTGATTCGTGTCTTCCTCTATGCTACGCTCTACAACAGCAATGACTTCTTCTATACGCCCTTAAGACTTGCATTGTGTGAAATTTCAAAAAAGAAAAAGAGATAAGCTTGGCAATAAGACTTGTGTAGTGTGAATTGGGATAAATAAATGCCTTTATTTTGGAGCAAACTTGTTCCTATTGGGTTCTGTTTTCTTTCAACAATATTTTTTTTATCTGGCTTTTCGAAATGAAAAATTTAGATTATTAATTTTAATATCTTAACTAGAGAAATTTCATACTAAATTTACCATGAATTTGATAGTGGATAAAAAGTTTACAAATTTGTATAAATATTTTTTCCTCTAAGAAGATTGTCTGTTCTTCATTTTGCTTTAATCTTTAAATAAAATTAAATCGCCGCAACAGTGTTTAAATTTGAGGCAATAACAAGAGTTAAAAATATTTGAAGAATATTAATTGATATTTACGAAGGAATATAATATTTATTTACTTGATGTCAAACTTAATATAAATATAAGACTAATATAGTATTTAAATAGCACTAGCTCATTCAGCTGGGATTGATTATATTTAAAAAAGACTTAAGAGTTTCTAACAATTAATCTCAAAATAACATGAATTGATTCTCATTTCACGCTTTGTCTTTCTAAGTAATTAAGAAATTGTTATTCCAAAATACATAATACGTAATTCCCAGTATTACTTCAGAATCATTGAGAAGTCTATATGAGAAGGAACCCTTAAGGCCTTATGAAATTTAATTTAAAATCTGCTGATTTAAATTCCCTGTTTATCTCTATATTTCTCTGCTCTACATAAATAAATAAATAATAAAAAAACACTGCCATTTATTTTCAGTTTTTTTCTTTCTTAAACCTCATAATTTACACCTTTTACTTATTTTTATGATCATTTATAATAACTTTATTATGATTATTTTACTTAAGCCAGCAACAACAACAACAACGACAACAACAACGATAACGACAACAAAATCCGGTTCTGTTAAATATTTACAGCTCAAAATAAAATCTTAAATTGAAACTTTAAAACATGTTTTAGTTGCATGTCAAAAAGCCGCTTAAATTAAATCTCTCATAAGTAAGTGTTTTTGTTTGAGTTTGAGTTTGTGTTCGTGGAGGCCAGATGTTAAAACTGATTTTTATAGTTAAGATGACAAATATACAATTTCAGACAAAAAGAACTCTTAACACTGTTGACCAAATTTATGGCGGCTTAAAAATAATTAAATACAAAAAAATTTATATAAAAAAAATACAGCAAAATATGTAAAAAGTGAGATCTCAATTTTATTTAAGTTGTCATAAATTTTGCACTTTAATGGGTTTGATTTACAAATTTAATTTTAACACCTTTTGCTTTTAGCTAAAATAAAGTTCATAAAACTTGTTGAGTAGATTTTTACAACAAAGTAACTTTAAAAAGTTAATCCACAAAACAAGCATTTTAAGACAAGCTGTTAAAGCGGAAAGTCTTGCTTTTCAAAGAAATAAATAAGCTACGCTCAGTTGTAACGAGCCCAATGCTGAGTACGCATCTGGCACACATGTGCCTAAAAAAGCGTAACCACTAATTACTAATGAAAAACTGTTTTATTCAGACACGTAGTTATTAAGTTAAACAGTTTCATACATAAGTCCATATTTACACTATGCAAGTCTTATTGCTAAGCTGATTAGTTTGATGGAGAGAGAGAGACGAGGGGAACAGTAACGTTTCTTTTCCCCTCGTCTCTCTTTGCTAACAAACTAATCAGCTTAGCAATAAGAATTGTATAGTGTAAACTAGGACTAACTGATAGACAATTTTATAGAATCCAATATGATTGGAAACAGTTTACTCGTATATCAATGAATACATGTCTGAATCAATTCATACAATAATTCATTTTAATACATCGCATTTATTTTCAAACAAACAGTACATTTAAAAAAAGTACTAATTATAACTACAAAAGTACCTTTTACAAAAGTACCTTTGAATTAAAGGTACCTTTATAAAAACAGTAAATTTTTTTAAAAGATCTTTCTGCTAAAATGATCTCTAAAAAGTAAAATAAGAACCCTTAAAGAAACAACAAACAAATCACTACTTTTTTTTAAATAAAATATCTTTTAATCAGAAATAATATCTTAGTCGGGCTTAAGTTCAGTCATTTCAATTCTTGTTGAATGAAATATTTATTAATTAATGAGAGTTTCTGAAGAAGAGAAGAAAAATTAAATTAAACTTTATTAGCTGGGGGAAATACCGATATTTTTCTGTGCAGCCACGCACTTCAGCAGCATCCAAGTCTATCTACTGGGGTAGAGATTGTTATTAACATCAGCTATTTAATGCAAATTTTCAATGAAATGGAATATGAGAAATGTTGTGTATACAATTATTGATTTACCTTTGGTAAAGACATTAGTAAGTATCACTTATTCATTTTTCTGTTAATCCGTTTTTTCATTTTTCTATAAAGGTTAGCACGAAGTCATATCACTCTACCTAAGTATGTATCACATTCATTATTTTTACTTATTCGATGTACCGTCGGTACATACATATGTACGAGTACATCTAAGTATTATTGTAGTGGATATTATGTTACATTGTTTTTGCTTTCTGCAGTTGATTTTACTTTCCAGTATATGAAACTGTGATTGCCAAGTGAACATATGTTTGTCACGTGCCCATGATGATTTAAGTAAGACAATTTAATAATATCCACTACAATAATACTTACATGTACTCTTACATATGTACCGACGGTACATCGAATAAATTGCTAAAAAAGTACTTTGTAAAAAACGTACCTTTTAGAAACTGTACCCTTATAAAAAATACTTTGTTTAAAAAAGGAAAAAATTCTTTTAAAAAAAGTACCTTTTTAAGAAAAAGTACCTCTTAAGAAAAAGTACCTTTTTAAGAAGAAGCACGTTTTTAAGAAAAAGTACCTTATTTAGAAAAAAATTCTTTTTAAAAATTACCTTTTTACGAAAAAGTACCTTTTAAGAAAAAGCACTTTTTAAGAAAAAGTACCGTTTAAGAAAAAGTACTTTTTAAGAAAAAAGTACCTTTTAAGAAAAGTACCTTTTTTTTTAGAAAAAGTACCTTTTACGAAAAAATACCTTTTAAAGAAAAAATACCTCATAAGAACAAGTACCTTTTACGAAAAAGTACCTTTAAAAAAAGTACCATGTAAAAAAAGTACCTTTAAAAAAATTACTTTTTAGGAAAAATTATCTTTTAAGAAAAAGTACCTTTTAACAAAAAGTACCTTTTAAGAAAAAGTACTTTCGTAAAATAATACCTTTTTAGCAAGTACCATTTTACAAAAAGTACTTTTGTTTAATAAAAAATGACTTTTTTGGAAAAATTACATTAAAAAACCCTTTAATGAAAAATTACCACTTTATAAGATAATACATTTTTGAAAAGAGTACATTTGGAACAAACTACCTTTTAAGAAAAATTTCCTGTTTAAAAAAAGTAACACGTTATGAAAAGTACTTTCTTTTTATAAAAGAAATGCCTTTTTGAATAAAGTGTCGTTTTATAAAAAAAGAAATCCTCTAAGAAATTTATTAGTTGACATATTGTCATAAGTTTATTTTAATTGAAATTTATTTGCTGTCTATATGTATTTCATTGGTGCTTTGCCAAGTCATCAGTAGACTTCAATCACATATTTTGAACAGTCACAAGCCTCTTATGTTATGCACAAACTTTCAAAAACTATTAGAGAATTCACCAATAATATTGATTTTGAAAATCACAAAAGAAAAATAAGTCTGTGCATAAGATAAGAGGGTTTGTGACTGTTCAAAATATGTGGTTGAAGTCTCTCTACTGATGATTTGGTACGTTTAGTACGTTTTTAGATGGTACTTTTTTGAAGAAAATTCTTCTCAAATTAATATCTTTATGAAAGAAGTATGTATGTATGTACCTCCTCGCACTATCTTAAAACTATTTCAAACATACGAGTAAATTTGAAAACTAGTTAAATTCTCTGTGCCACAACAATTTGAAAAGTTTTTTGTCTAAATTATATTTAAAAAACTAATAATAAGAAAATGTGTTTTATTCGTTGAGCTTTTTAGCCACAATTTGCAATTCCTTGGAAATCATTAAGCCATTTGCAAATTCTAATGAATTATTAATACTGTGTAGAGAAGCGATTCACAAAAATTCTAAACACACACACGCATACACACACACACTCATAAATTACCTAAAACTGTGCTTGAAGCATTTTGCACATCAGGCCACAATCCGTAATGTTCTTTCTAACTTTTGATTACCTTCTTTTAGTAGGTGTTCAACAACAATAACAACAAATTTATAATAATAAACAAAACTACAAAAAAAAGGAAACATTTTGACAAAAACACCACAACAATAATTGTTATAAAAAAAAACATAAAGGAAATCATTCAAGCCTAAAATACTAAAAGGTTTTTTATAGTTTTAGTTTTATTTTTATTTTATATGTACATACATATATTTTCCTTGTGCTGCTGATGTAGTATGAAGTTTTTTTTTCAAAGTTTATTTTATTTTTTTCATATAAATTTTATGTGTAAAAGGCAACGTGCGTATGTGTGTGAGTAAGAGAACGAACAACAATAATACTTGACATGTTTCCAACTAAATTAAGACATTAGTTATTTTTTGAACTAGAATAAAAAAAAAAATAATAAAAAGTAGTTAGTAAAAAAAGCGTTAACATCCATTTGTGTTTAGCAAAAAAAAAAAAAAAAAAAAAAAAAAAAAAACAGTGGGTGACGGAAATATGCGAACGCTATAAATATATTTACATACATGTTATTGTAGGTAATTTAATGTATTTTTACTTTTTTTTTTTTGAAGGCAAGAAAATAAATTAATTTCAAAACATGATTGGTGGGTTGTGCTATAATTTTCATTTATGATTTATTTTGTGTATGGTTAAATATGCAAATTGTAACATACGAGGGTTACTCTTGTGTTGGGCAATGTCTTTCACATAAGTATCCAGTACTTTATTTCTTACTTGTAATTGATAAGAAGGCCTTTGGTGGATCAGGAAAATACGCCACGCGTATTTTAAATACAATGCTTAAGTCTTTAATTCTTCAGGGATGGGAGTTACTGCTAAAATTAGTATTTAAATTGAATGAGCTTCAGCAGTTTAATATAATCCCAGCGTAAACTCTACTTACTAGAACTCTGCAAAGAGTACTTACAATTCGACTGAATAACCCATTATTTTTTGTTTGAGAAATTCCAAAAAAAAAAAAATAATACGGTTTCAAAAGTAAAGTTAAATAAAAATTACATAAAGCTGTGATTTTGATAAAACTTTTATTTCATTATAATGCTTGAACTTTGCCATTACGTACGGTATGTCATTTAAATTACTAGAGTTGTGTCCAACAGCTCGTTTGAACTAAAATGAGCTGTTGTACAGTAGACTTGTATCGAACTCTTTCAGTAGCTTGTTTTTGACACAAACCTATGATCAAACCCATTTCAATTACATGGGTTTGATCATTGGTTTGTGTCAAAAACGAGCTACTGAAAGAGTGCGATACAAGTCTAGGATGGATACAATTTTTGATTCGAACGCAAACGAACTAGGACACAACTCTAGTGACCGCCTCTAGATTGATTGCGCAAGTCGATCCTTTCGAGGCAGTTTTTGACCACTTTTTCGAACATAATTTCGGTGATAACTTGTCGAATGCGTACGCGTGGTGTTTGGCGTACAAGTCGAACAGAGTCAAATCGCATGATCTTGGTGACCAATTGACGTCGCCAAAACGTGCAAAACCCCAAAATCGGTCGAGTTGTGTTGCTCGTGATACCTTCTTGTTCAAACCACATAAAGTTCAGTTCATAATGTGCTTCTTAAAGAAAAAAATCGGCCATCCTAATTCACGGTAGCGGTTCTTCGGATTATTTGCCACACTTTCACTAACATTGCAATAATGCACAGGCCTGGGCACATCTCTAATGCTTCCAATCTCTTAAAACTCATTCTTTATTCTTTGCTCGGTAAAGCAATTACAACGACTATAATCGCCCTGTAATGTCGAGTACACAATATGGCATTTTGTGACATTGCAATAGTGTATACCGGTGGCAAAGTTTGTCATTTCCGATATTTTTCGTTGTGTGGCATTGCGTTCCATATAAGAAACATAATGGGAACGGCGTTGCACACATTTTGAAAATGACAACACAAGCAAAGCCAGATGTGTACTCGGCATACTGCTCGAAAAGTGGCCACCACTTTAGAAGTTTTAACTATTTTTACATATTCTTCGGTTTGTAAACGATCCACATTCGTAAATGGCAAACTCTTGTACAAAATAAACGAGACTTCAGATGACAGATATTTAACAGCTGACAGCCTTGCCAGATTGACGGAATGGATAATCCTGTATAAGGTTCCCCTTACAAGTCGTGCCTTCAAAAAAAAGTGCGGTTATAGGATAACAATAATGTGTAATTTATTAAATGATAGTCAGTTGAACGGTAAATCCAAATTAATATATTGCAAACTAAAGTACAAATCTTCTTTAATTTTAAAGATAATTTTAACCATCCCGAAACTTTTGTCTATATTATACTTTCACATGATATAAATAAGTGCTTCTTTATATATTACGTGAAAGTCATTCAATAACTGCTTATTTTATTCATTACATTAACTCATTATTTTACATATTAAATAATTGGATAGGTAAGTACCACTCATCACTTTTGTAAGTCATTGCGAAATCTCGAAAAGTTTTTGCTCGGATGCTGTTGCTGTTTGGTCCGCAGCAGTTTTTTTAGTCACGAGTGAGACCAAATATTTTCGTTCACCCAGTGTATAAAATTTCATTGCTTTCAATACTCTAACAAACTGACACACACAAGGATACGACAATAAAAACAATAATTTCCTTTGCAAAACTAAAAATTTGGGAAGAGAGAAGAAACAAAAAAAAAATATAAAAAAAATGATCAAACAACGCCTTTTTTCATTTTAATTTCATTTGTTAAACCTGCCGCCAAGTCTAACCCAAATATAATCATGTGCTTACATACAGACATTTTAATAAATATAGACATTAAAAACTTACACATACACATATACAAACATACATACACTTGCAGTCGTGCACACATACATGCACATTTGCAAAACATTTAACAAACTGACAGCAGCAGCAGGACGTCCTTCTAAATAAAACTAATAATTTCAACTTGAAGGGAGAGAGTTGAAGTTTTTGTGTTGTTTTTTTTTTGAAATTTTCAAATTGAGACGCCACACATTATTTATATTGTATTAACGCGTGTTTTTTTAAGAGGTATATCACTTCAAGTTGGCAAAACTGTCCCACTGTGACAGCTGTTAATTTTTTTCTTCTGCAAGCCTCTGTCTATTGTGTTCATTTCTTATGAACATCAGGGCTCAGTACGAAAGACACATCTCCCTTTTCGTGCTTGTAACGTTCCAGAGCAGAGCGGGTCACGGGCCACAACTTTTAGTTTATAGGGCAACAATCATATTGCAAGACGTGTTGCAGTTAGCAGCGAAGAAGCTATTAATGCTGTAGTGAGTGCGTGGTATAGGAGAAGTTTCAAAACAGTCCAGAGTCAAGCTCACTGAATTTTTTGTGTCACAACTAAATCTGCTTATTGCGGAATAGCTGTGGTCTTAACAGGACCTTGCAATATGCTATACAACGCGTGTCGCTATCGGTTTATTAAAAGAAACTTTCATTGAACGAGTAGCTGGGCTAAGTTTTTGCTCTGCTTCCAAAAACTACTAATTATTGGCTCCTTGGAAGACAAACTTCGCCGCGCTTTCATTGATATAATAAATGCATACATTTCCAAAGGAATGTATACTTTTTGTAGCGTGCGACATCAAACAAATATGTTTTTTTTTCCAAATAAAACTATTTTTTTTCTTTATTTGTATGTGTATATTTGTATAGGCCGTCACCAGCTCTCCAATAAATAAAATTTTAAGCAAAGTCGAGTCACATTGTTCTACAATACAAACTTAATTGCCTGCTGTCGCACGTGACAAAAAGTGAAATTTCTTGTGAAAATACCTATTTGTGCCTATAATAACAATAATTGCTAAGTCATGATAATTTTTGCTTGGAAATATTGAATAAATTAAAAAAAACAACTTCAATAAATATTTAATAAATCGAGCCATAACCGCCAAAAAAAAAACCTTAAGCGACATAATTTGTATTTTAGCGGTTATGACTCGAAATATTAAATAATAATACTTCAACTTTAAATTAAAACTTTGCATAATATCAAAATAGTTTTTATTTATTCAAATCTAATCCACTAAATATCTCAAAAAAGTAAATGAATGACTTCGAGCACTTTCATAATTGGGGGCACATAAATATCGTTCATTAACTCAAAGAACGTCATAACTCATAAAATGGAATTTTTGCGTTAAGGATGCAGAATGAATCCTCAATGTCTTTCTGCGTATTGTGTAAAAATTTTAGACAAAATTCTTGTTTGCTAAACTCTTTAAAGCAAAATAAAATTTTCTTTTTTCCTTTAAGTTGTGTTGTAAACTGAAAACTTGTTTTCTTGCAAACTTTGCCGGAGATGAGTTTTTGAGTTATGACGTTGTTTGAATAAATGAGCACTATGTGCTGTCTCAATTTCTGTAAAAAATTATCAAGTGTACTCTCCGGTTGGACTTCCTTCGAGTCAGCCCAGTACCCGTACTTCGTATCGCTATAATGAATACAACTAAAATTTATCGACTTTCCCATTCATTACTATATTTAAATGATATTCGTTGTCGGTTGAAGTAAAAGAAGTAAAATCAACGGCTCAAGTTCATTAAGTTTTTCTTTAATTAATTTTTCTTTGTGCTTTTGGCTTATTTTGACATGGTGACTAAAACAAAGCTAAACACTATCGTTAAAAAAGATATTGCAGAATCACCTTATCGTTAAATATTACAATTTTCGTTGCGCAAAAAGTTACTGAATCCAAGTACAGGAGGCCATATAATTAAAATCATATTCAAATAAAAATGGCAAAAACTTATCTATCGAATACCTCTAAAAAATTCCCCTTTAGTTTTAGTTTTAGTTAGATATTTGAAAGCAACAACAAACAACAAAATGGGGCAAAAAAAAATCATCATCGTCCGCGTTTTGCTGTTTGGTGTCGTTGCCAATTAGTTGACACCAACTTTGGGTTGAAGTTTATTTCAAATATTGCGGCGACAGGCAACAAACACAGCAACAGCAACAACCACAGGGAGACAATATTAAAATTATGGCAACTTAGTATGGACTATAGCGTGCGAATTACGCTTAAATAAGAAATAAAATCAAACGGTCGCTCTAATGGCAAATAATCATAAAGGGAAATCCTCTCAGTGCAATAAAATAAAATGTGCAATAATTCGAAAAGAGTTGCCGCATTTGTTGTACAACAAAAATGGAGGGGAAAGTGCTAGCTTCCGAAAATACCAGGAAGCTGGCGGACGGACAGTTTGTCGAAAGTATAGTACGAAGCAGAGTACGAAAACAGACAAAACGAAACGAAACGTTTGCTTTACAAAGCGACAAAGCGATTGCATACGCCACTTTGTTTTGTAAGAATTGTATATGGGCATTTCCACAGAAAAGTCCACCCTTTTCCACATTACGTTACTTTGCGAAGTAGCTTGTTTCTCAAAGGAAAACTAATCTTTTATATACGTTTTTGCATGTCTGTGTAGAGCGCAATTATATCTATATTTGGTAAGAACTAGAAATAACTCAAACAGCACAGCTCCGTTTTGAACAGTGTGTTCAACTCGCCGAAAGACATCTGGATGACATGCTCTTTAAAAAATAAAATCCGCATTTCCATTCTATCGTTCAATGCTCTTGATGAAACTGTGTGTCAATTATTAAGTTTTTTATTTAAGTTTGAAAATATAAATCTGCTAAAAGCTAAATTGCATGGTGACGCAACGTGACAAAAGGTGGATTTTTCATTCTAAATGCACGCAGCTAGAAAATAAAATAAGCAAAAATAAATTGAATGGTTTGTAGTTAGAACGTTTTGCAAACGTTTGCTGTTTTATTTGCCCATTATAATAGGCAATGTATGATGAGTAAATAAAATCCAATTGCTTTGCTGCAAAAGTATTTCTTTTGGGTTTGCTCAGGAGCAAAACGATAAAAAAAATCTGAAAATTTTTGCTTTTGCAGAAAACGCTTGCGAAATGTGTTTTTTTTTCGCTTTTCATACCCTGCTTTGAGGAAAGAACAAATCAGCAAAAGCACTTAAAATACTTGACAGTTTATTTTACTATTTTTCATTCTTAAATCTCCAGCATAAAGACATCTATGAAGTATTGTATCTTGTTAGGCACGCCACTTGCATGTCTTGTCACTGATGCAAGCAGAGATCAGAGCATTAGAATTTCTTAAATGAAGGTAAAGTTTTAAACTGAGTTTATTTATAATACAAAAAAAACATACTGGGTAAAAATAAAAATATAACAAACAATTAGCGACTTTATAATGACTCACTTATACGGAAAGCTAGAAGCTTTTCCGCCACATTTATTTACCTAAATGCAAAGCAACTTCTAACCGCATGGCATCTCTTCATCATTCTTCCTCAATTGACTGTTTGACTGAAGTCTGATGTCTATGAACTAAATAAATAAATAAATGTGTATATTTCATTTGAATTCGTCATCAAATAAAGCAAAAAAAAAAAAAAAAAACTAACAGAGAAAAACGTCAAGTCAAATCAAAAGTAAATCGTGTTATTGTTGTTCTCTAACGTATAATTACCATAAAAATAATGAGTGCGAATAAAGCGCCATTTCTTATTGTTGGCATTTCGAATACAACAAACACACGTGCACAACCCAACAACACACTCGTACATACGTACCTACCCTGCAGTCGGCGTAGCTGGCGAATGTCTAGCTATTTCGTTAACTACCAATCGTTACCACTAACTACCAGCCTAACTACTGGCAATGTACACAACTGACGATTTTAACATGGGGTTGAGATTGATGGTAGTCAATTGCCACCATATGCATAACCCTTCATCAGTGATTTCGCTAATCAATACAAGTAATTTTTCTATTGTTAAAACAATTAATTATTCAGCTTTATTGGGAATAAAAGGCGAACATTTTGTTCACGTGAAATATTTTCCGTGAATACAAAATGATGAGCAAAATTAAAGAATAATAACGCAAAGACTGGCGATCACAATTTTAGGGCAAGGGAACACATTTCACGTGAACATTTCCCGATAAGGGTGATTAATATATTTTTCAATTAATTGTTCTATTTCTTTTTTTTTTTGCAATGTTTTAATTTACTGCTGCTGCTCATTTTAACTTTCGAAAAGAAAAGCAATTTTTTCACTAAAAATTCCAAGTTCACTGACCACGAACTTCCCATTGTAACTGACGCCAACACAAAATCTAAATAATTATGTACTTAAAGTAATTTTTTTCTTATTGGTTTTTTTCTATTTGGTTATTGGAATAACAGCACAGATTTTTTCCACACGCAAAAAAAAAAGAGGAAAGTTGTAGCTATGCTGCTTGGTTATATAAAACAAACTTAATGTGTTAAATAACAATGCAATAAAGTTATATTATATTAAGATATCAAATTCTCTGCAAATATTTCAAAACGTTTCCATTTATTTCCCATTATTTTCTTTTCTAGCGGCGTACGATTAAATTAATGTATTGTTTGTGGCTGGCGGCGGCTTTTTGCCAGTTCACAGCCCATCGGCTGTGTTCTCTGGTTTGTGCTCATGTGCAAAAACAAAACAAAAATAAATTGAGCAATCGTTCTCATTGTATTTGTTTCTCTCACATCAAAGAACTAAACCTGTATCGCCCCATAAATAGCATAGCTACAAAAGTTTCTTTGAGGTTAAAGGCATTAATATATCCATGAGTGAGAGAATGAAAAGGCGAACTCTTGCATTACTTGTGGCTAGTGTAGTATCTAGTCGATTTTTCTTTAGGGAAATACTTAAAGATTTTGAGTCAATTTCTACTTTTAAAACTGAAGGGTACATACCATACAAAAATACGTACATTAACTCTTATGCACAACATGAATGTACAATATGAAATAGAATGAAATGCATTTGCAAAAATATATATAAATGATGGCTTTTGGTAAAGCGGTTGATGATGGTGGCTGCGGCAAAGTGCTCTCTCGTGCTGGTTTTGAGAAATGTAGCAAGAAAAAAAGGTACCACACCACATAATAACTTTATTAATACTATATGCATATGTACTTGCAACAGAAATCACACACACACACACACACGCACATACACACACAATAAACCAAAACCATAAACCCAACCAACAATGGTAAAGCCAAGAACATTAAAAAAACCTAAAAAAATAACACTGGAACAGAATAGAAACAAATGCAAACTTAAAATACAACATTTATAAATACAGGTAACAATTTTCCAGGAATTACGAGTATATTAAGCATACGAGTATACACTCAATTCGCTTTGTACAAAAATTAAAAAGAAAATTGGTGAAGTGAAGTGAAAAACACTTTCGGCCAAAAAAAACGGGGAAGGGAACCAGTGGAAAATGTTGTAACATAAAAATAATATAAAATGTTAAATCAAATTTTTGTAGCAACAATTTTAAAATAATGAAACATGTAAATGGGTTCAAGAAAAATTTATTAAAAAAAAATTCAGTAAAGTGCGACTTTGACTCGCACACGAAGGGTTCCATGCGATCTACATACATACATACATATACATACGTATGTATGTAATACTATACGAACCTTTGCCTATAAAATCGAGTATCTTACCTGATTTTGGATTTTTTTTTTAATTTTTTATTTTAACTTTTTTTTTGGTTTTTGGCGCTTTTTTTATTTTTTTTTATTTTTTTTCGGTTTCTGGCGATCTTTTCAGTTTTTTGTGATTTATTTTACTTTTTGCGATTATTTTGTACTTTGGGGGTTTTTTTGTTGGTTTTTTCGGTTTTCGTCGATTTTTTCGTTTTGACGATTTTTTTTGGTTTTTGGCAATTTTTTGCGTTTGGGCGATTTATTTAATTTTGGTTTATTTTAGTTTCAGCGTTTTTGAAAATTTTCAAATTACATTAACTAATAGAATACCCTTTAATTTAATTTTTTTTTTAATTTCAGTGTTAATTGGTGTAGTCTGCATAAAAATACAATAACTTTGAAAATTTCAAGTGTCTATATACAAATAATTGTCTGTACATTACATTAAGATTTCAACATGTTTTGCTGCTCGTTTTGCAATACCCTTTAATTTTTAACTGTCATATATTCTGTGAAAATTTCAGCTACGCAACTCTTACGGTTCTCGAGAAAATAGTCTGTGACAGACCCTTCACCCAGACTTCGGAACCCTATTAATCGTTTTTTTTTTGAATATGCAACAAATTCGGAAAAATAAATTTCCAAGTTAATCTCCAACCGACTTTTGTACATACACACATATGTATATAGTATTGACCCTTACTATGAGTTGTTGGAGCTTCGCATAGTATCGATTACCGAATGTAAAATTCATACGCAAGGCCCATAATGTGCATAATTCTGCCCAAAAAAATCCGACTTCAATGCAAACATCTGATAGAACATTTTCGAAAAAAATTGATGGGATATAAAATTAAATTTTAATGGGTGTGCTTACGCCCATTTTTTTAAATGCAAGATTTTGTGTTTTTCAGAGCTTAGGGTGTGTGTTAAGTTTTGTAAAAATCGGTACAGTAGAACCACTTAAAATAAAATATTAAATTTTAATGGGCGTGATTCCGCCCCTTTTCTTGAAATGGAAGATTATGTCTATTCTAGAGCTGAAGGTATGAGGTAAGTTTCGTAAAAATCGGTTAAAAAGAACCATGTGGAATATAATAATAAATTTTAATGGGCGTAGCCCCGCCCATTTTTTCAACTTTAAAATTGTGTAATTACAAGAACCAAAGGTGCTTGCTAGATTTCGCAACAATCAAATAGGTAGAATAACATAAAATCAAATAAAAAAATTTGTGGGTGTGTCCCCACCCAATTTTGTTTTACAATAGAACCAATGGGAAGCTATACCTATCAGGCAATAAAATAATTTTTACAATCGTTCTAATATGAATGGAGTTATGAAGTAACACTGCCAAAAAAAAAATAGAGAAGCTTTAATAACCTCCTTCTTTTTTTTAAGGCGATTAAAAATATTAGGAGCTGCATTCGATTTTCTATCTTCCCCGACTTTTACACAAAATACCCATCTACATACAAATATGAAATATGTACATAATTATTTAACAAATATAAATTTTTAAAAATGTCAAGATTTCTTCATAATGGGTTTTTAAAAGGGCCTGATTTTCGTGAAAAACTTAAATCAATTATTGCAACTTTTTCTGCTTTTCCTAGTGGGCGCTTGGATCAGCAATGTGCCCCTTGGCTATGTGGCATTTCTAATGCGCTGATGTTGAAGTATTATAATTCATACGTTTTGACTGTTTATTTTTTCTCTCTCCGCATAGATGTGTTTTAGTTTTTCTTTTTTTTCTTTCTAATACATGTTCCATGTACAACTCCAGTCGTATGCCTGAGAATATGTAAAGAATTAAGCCAACACCAGCGGACAAACAGACAGACAGACATTGATATATATGAATGTATATACTCACCAATACACGTATTTTTAGCTCGTTTTATTGTTCGTAATTTGCTTTTATCGTGTTGAACAAAAATTCTACATGCCACTTTTGTTGATTAGAGATGGCTGATATTTGCAAAACACTCATGCACACTCGTGTTCACTTTTAGACGTTGAAATAAATGTTTATAAACTAATAAATGAAGCAGCCAACAAACACTTTTGTGCAAAATTTACAAATACAGAAAATGAAAGAAGAAAAAAAAACGAAGTGTGTTGATTCTTTTTAAGTTTTGCCTGCAATCGTTTTAATGTCTTAATTAAATGCGAATATTTTAGCATTTTTGGAATAGAACAGGGAATAGCAGCAGCAGTTAGTTACGTTTGATCTTGTAGTGTGGCCAAATAAGATTAGACATTTTTTGAATTCATGTTAGACAATGTAAACGTAAATCCACACACTTGAAGTGTGGCTACCAAGGAACTTATAAATGCAAAAAAAAACAATATATTTTTTTTGTGGAAATCAAAATTAATGCTATAATATGCTTAAAATAATTCATGGTTATTTTTATGCCACAAAGAAATGTGTTTTAAATGTTTCACTGGTGGAAATCATTCAGTTTATGTTAAGCAAGAATAATGTGTTTTTTTTTTGTAATAATTTCAAATTTACATCTTCATTTTAATTTTAATTTTTAGTTTAACATTAAACAAAATTTAGCAGACTTATACAATATCTGTGGCAAGAAGGAACAAAATGCTTAAGTCGAGATAAGCTCATTTTTAGTTAAGGGCATCCGTGTAATCTTCGCTTTCAAAAGTACCCCAGGGCGGAATCTCAATTATTTTGTGCGATTTTTCAGTAAGTTATGACGCAATGAGTTGCTGTTCACATATTACGTAACGCCCCGTGGTGTTGAAGAGGGGGGGGGGGGGGTGAAGGATTTGATACGCCTTAGAAACTTTATACTGAAAGTTTTGTGTAAAAAGCATTACCCAGAGTGGCAGGGGTAAAAAATTCCGAAAATAGCGAATGGTCCGGCCCCTAATCTCAAATGAAATAATATTTTAATTTATCTCATACTTTGGTATATTTCAAATCGAATATATGTATTAGTTTTATTGTGTGGAACGATATTTTCTTAAAAATAAGAAAAGTGAACACCGAACTTGCGAATTTAACTGTAAAAGAAATAAATTGGCAGCCTCAAATTTTTTTAACAACTTCATTAAATCTCAAACATTCGGGGTATCTGGAACGATTCTTAAATCGTTGATATATTTTTTATACCGTTATTTCATAAATATTTTTACACAACACAAACTTAGTTTAGTTTTATTGAAACCTAGCACGATTTAAATATAAAATGCTATAAAACATTTTTTTCACACCTACGAAGTTGTCGACAGATATTCATTCTTACTTCGCAATTTTTTACATATAAAAAGTTTATTTATTTGTTTTAAAAATTTTTATGTTCATCACAATTTGTTGTGGACTACGAAATGAAATCGTCATAAATCGTTTAAAAATTTGTGCAGGCAGAAAAAATATTTTAAGGACAAATTGTGGCAGCAGCAGCAGCAGCAGCAGCAACAACTTGTTTATAATCTTTTGCTTAATTTACAACGTTTTGTGTAAAAACGTGCGAAAAACGTTTAAATTTGTCTGGTATTTTTTATTTTTTTTTATTATTTCGTTCTCCTCTTAATTTCGTAATCTAAGCAATTGTCTATTTAAACGAACGTTAAAATAAGCTAAAAAAGGTCTTTTAATAAGGTTGTATGAAATTCATTTATATTTCATAATTGCAAATAGACATGCACCCATTTTAAGTCAGACTGCTTATTTTACACAGCCTTGCAACATTGTGGCTTGTTGCAACATTTTTATACATATAAAACCCACCACCCCAACCCTACTAACCCGTCCCTACTGTTAATGCTTCGGCAAATAAGTTTCTAAGCAATTGAATTTATGGTACAAGTGACTGACTGACTAAATGGCTGTAAAATGGAAACTTTATTTTTTAAAAATGTTTTTTTTTCGTTCTATGGAATTTCAACATGCAACATACGCGTTTTAACATGTTTAACTTAACAAAATAAAAAAAATAAAAATAAAGAGGCAAAAAAAATCTTAGTTCAGTCAGGCAGAAAAGGAGGATTTTATGTTGTAGTAATAAGAAAAATTGCACAAATTAAAATTGTTTAGATTTTCCGCCTACTTTGATTTAAAGTTAAAAAAAAGAAACAAGGAGATGAAAAAGTAAACAAAATAAAAACAAAGAAAGAAAGACTTGCAGATTAAACAGCAACTCAGTGCTAAAGCATATAAAAAGTGTATTGAACATGAATGTCTACCATAAATTAATTTATGTTAACATGCTGTAGGACATTAAAAAGCTAAATTTACCAGAGTCCAGGCCGGCGATGCTGAGGAAGGAGGCTTGTCTTACTCGTAACCTTTGAAATGAGGGGAACAAGAGAATTATCACAACTGGTGATTAATGTATTTATAACCAGAACATGTAAGACATCCTCCAGTCTAATAAAATAAATTAGCAAAATAAAAGTAATACTCGAACGCAATCGTTAATGTAAAGTTTATTCAAAGCTCTTTTTTTTTCAAAGCAGGCCTTGTACATAAGTTTGTAAATATGTATACTCGTATGTACATGTGTACAGAAGTATCGACTCCTTGCGCACTACTTCAACTGCAGACCTTGTGCAAAAGGCATTAATTACTTTATGAACTGAAATAATAAATGGCGCAACATCAAAGCTTTTAAAGCTTTTACCGTTTTCTCATGTCACGGTGTTTGTAATTAAACAACTCCCAAAGTATGTGTATGTGTATTCGATAGTTCTGAGAATACGTCGTAGTATATTTTTTATAACCCTAAGTGGGCTGTGCCACGCCCATACGAACGAAATATCTTATATCTTGAAAGCTATAGAAGCCAGAGTATTAAAATTTGGCATAGACTCTTTTTAGACCCAGGTGCGAAGTAATTCAAAATATTAGTAGAATAGCACCGTGGGAAAGGGTACCCCCCCTACAAACAAATTAATAATAGTCTTAGATCTTGAAAGCTATAATAGCGATAGTCTTCAAATTTGGTATGGACTCTTTTGAGAGCGAGGGGGAGGAGGAGCGAGAGGGTATCCCTTTCAACCCCTCCGATACCAATAAGATTTTGTCCAAACATGTACTTTGTTCTAAGAGCTATCCACATTAAATTTAGTGACCCTTACTATTATAGTTGTAGAGATATGAATTAATGCGCGAAAAAAGGGGATTTGGCTTCCACTGTGCGTCCTACACATTTAAAGTAAAAAAAGCGAGAAAAAATCAGAAATAATTTCTTAGTCGGGCTTAAGTTCAGTAGTTTCAATTCTTATTGCATGAAATATTTTTTATTAATTAATGTGAGTTTCTAAAGAAGAGAAGAAAAATTTATTTAGACTATAAGCTGGGGGAAATACCCATATTTTTCTGTGCAGCAACGCGCTTCATCAGCACCCAAGTCTATCTACTGGGGTAGAGATTGTTATTAACATCAGCTATTTAATGCAAATTTTCAATGAAATGGAATATGAGAAATGTTGTGTATACAATTATTGATTTACCTTTTGTAAACACATTTGTAAGTATCACTGTTCATTTTCTGTTTATCCGTTTCTTTTATTTTTTTTTATTTTTATTTTGACCAAATGTTTAACTAATAGCTCGTAATTAGCCTTATTAGTAGTAATAAGTTTGACTTTGAGCAATTTGTCATTTTCAGCTTAATTGCAAAAAAAAAAACCAAAGCATTCGCATGTGACAAAAAACAGAAAATGTTAAAACGACAATTAAAACACTGATTTCAGCGTAACCAGAAGCAATATTTCAATATGACTAATTTTACAATGTTTTTAATTAATCACAATCGCACATGACATGTTGCATGTGACATTTTTTTATATCATGCTATATATATATATTGTTTCTGTTGGTCTTTTTACGAAATTATAAATCAACAAGCTTAATAAAAATGTTTTCAAATTAACAGAAGTATTCTCCATGTCTTTTTGGCAGCACATTCTCCACTTTTTAAAAGCCTCTGGAAACGTTTAATTGCATTTGTAAGCATAAGTTTAAGTTTAATCAGCCGACTTTTGTCGTTAATAATTTAATTTAACTTCCTCCTTCCACTTTTTTTCTAGCGTACCGCTTTCTTTCCTTATTTTTTTAATTTATAGCTTTACAATAATATATCATCTTTCTTAAATTTTTCTCTACGCCGCTTGCAGTTCTCTTTTTTCGACGTTTTTGCTCATCTAAATTTAAATAATTTAAAAGCATGTACAATTTTTTATGTATTTTATTTTTTATTTTACAATCACATATCTTTATATCTCTCAGCAAGTTTTCTTATTATTTGAATTGTATTAAATATCTTCCGATGGCACTAAATATTTGCTGATCTTTCTAAATATTTGCTGATCGCACTAACAGCAAATGTTGTTTTTCAATGTCGCACGTGACATCGAAATGTGCGATTTTAAAAAGCAAAACTTAACATTTAGTTGAAATTGGATAGTTTCCGATGCATTTTTAGAGAGCACAATGGGTAATGTCTCTGTTTGAGAAACCTCTTTAAAAATCATTTATCAAAGCAAAACATACGAGGTAAATATTCAAATGAAAAAAAGTTGCGTTTTGTGACTTCGCATGCAAATATCTCGAAATAAGTTGTGTATAAATCAACACATTTTTTTTCATTAGTTAACGTTGAATGTTTCTCTATGAAAGAAATAATAAAACAAAGCATTTTTAAGAGCTTTTAATTTTTTGAGGCCGATGGAAATTTCGATGGAAATGCCCATATTTATAACTAATTAAATTGGAGGCTTAGCTGAATTTTAAATACATCTTACAGACAAAAATATCTCTTACCTTACGCTCGCCTTCTTAACTTAATTGTGTGTGCTCAGCACAGCGAACTTTTATGAATGAAACTGTTGTGTAGACAATTGGCAACAACATGCATATAAGGGTTACAAAATATGTGGTCTATTTTTATGCGATATTTTTAATTTATTAAAATTATTTCATATATTCTTCTCACTAATTTTTCAAAATATATATGTACATGCATCGTATTTGTTGTAGGAATAATAAATAGACTGATATCATACATATCGTTACCTTTATATAGAAAGGCCTTAACTCGTTATTTTTTTTGAAATAAAGATTTTTGCATTTCCAATACGAACATGTACTTCTATCGAAGTATATAAAAACTCGATTTCAAAAAAATAATGTTTAGGTAACGATATGATGCTTTCTTAAATTGCAAATAAAGCTTTTCACCTGCTTTAGTAATATTTTGTAGTTCAAATTTCTTCTTTGAATGCCCGGACTTATTGCATGTGTTCTGGATATTGATGGGATAGATGGATGATCAATAAGCAACAAGTTGCTTTAAATCTACTTGGCCACTCTGCGAGTTTTTTATTGTAGTACCTTAACATTCATCCGGCAATCTTTCCTATTACTCCTGCTTACACAGTTCTTCGAAAGCATAAGAAGATGAAGGCATCAGCAGTGGTATAAGGCAAGATAGTTGAACTATTAAACCAATTTTCGGTAAATATGCGATTAGCTGCTATGAGGGCTTCAAAAAACACCCTCTATTTAATCAGGACAGAAAAGAAATTTGTATGCTTCGAAACTCAATTTGTCCAATAACAGTTTTTATTTGAATATCCTTTTGAGCTTCTTAATTAACAACTATGTACCTCCCTGGGAAGTTTTTAAATCTCTAAAGAGTAATTCCATACTTGCAGTGCAGTCCCATTTAATATTTATTTCGCAAGCTTTACTTCCATGTCTTACGTTTTGCAGAGAAGATGGAGTAGCATTTAATTTATTTCTGCTTAGTATTGAAAATCTAATTTCTTGCATTTACGTATGTGGTTTTTCATTTAAATCCCTTTTTTTAACACTCTTCATGCGGGATCCTGCTGAAGAAATTCATGGCAAGTGAAATATTTTTCCTCATTTGTGCTGCACACTTTTTTATTTAATTTTTATTTTCTGCTTTTTTTTTGGTTCGCAAACCCACCAAACCAACCATTCAATTTATTATATTGATTATAAAGATAAGCGACAGATTTTTCAATTATTTCTGCAGTTTCTGTTTTTTCTTTTCTTTATACGTCTTTAAACTTTTTGTTTTTATTGGTCTCATATATGTTTGAAAAAATTTAAATCTACTGGTTGCATAGAGCAAATAAAAACACAGAGACAGAGGAAAAAAAATTGCAGCAAATGCTTATAAAAAGTGGCAAACAACTGGCCTTTAACATACACACATTTCTTATGGTTCTTTGAATAGGGTTTTCCCCCCTGTATTCTTACAAAAAGAGTTGGTAAAAGGAAATAAAAAAATATATTTCTGCATTAGCACTACTAACGCAAGTGGCAACAGTGATAAAAAGAAAACAGTTGATAAGAAAAAATAATGTAAATAATTGGGAATTTGTATAAATAGAAATTTTGTAAATGCAAAAAGAAATTTTGTTTATGCTCTTAATAATAAAATATGCCAAAGTATGCTCCAATAAATTGCTGTTGAAGCTCTTAAAAACTTCCGAAACTTAAAAATATCTTCCCCGTAGTTTTGTATTTCTGCCAGGAAAGCAAAGTTGTGTTATAAAAATGAATATTTCAATAGTACTACTTCGACTGCCGGAGTAACAAATTAAATTTTTGAATTTTTAGCAGTGCATGTTTTTCCAGCGGTATATAATTGTAAGTTGGCAACACTGTTTGCTATGTATGGCATTTTAACAGCTGTTGCTTATTTTTTTTTAAGTCTGGTTACACTTGTTAGTTGTCTTTTGTTGAGTCTGGTTCACGGTTTCTTTATGAATAGAGGGAAACCTTCTTCGTATATTTTACGGTCGCGATAATCGTCCATTAGGGCAATTGAGTCGTTTTGGCACTCTACAGGGCAACGACCGTCCTCAGAGATGCCGTACAGTCAGGCTTTTCAAATATGGCGATTTCTCGCCAAACGTGGCGATTTTTCAACTTGTTTGGCGTTTTGAATTTGGATGAGAAAAATTTACAAACATAATTTTTTGGCGATTTAATTTCAACTTTTGGCGATTCTCTGCTAAATTTGTATACGATTATTTTATAAAAATATTGAAAAAAAATTATGGAAAAAGTGTAATATAAAAACTAAAAAAAAACTATATAAAATTAATTTAGGCGACTTTTGGCGATTTTTAAAATAAATTTGGCGAAATAGGTCGGAAAACATATGATAACCCTGCCTACAGTTTGTACCAAATAATACTCCTTTTTCAAATCACAGTACAGCACTTGTTGTAAAAACAAACACGCTATTGCAAAATTATAGTTCACATCAATTCAATATTCTTTAATCAAATTAAAACTACTTGAGAGAGAGAGAGATAGATAGATAGAATCAAAACATACAACAATTTGTTACTCTGGCATCAACATTGAGTTTTAACACTTAAGCAGAAAAGCACTTATAACAACAAAAAGGCTTGAATACTACGAGTGATTTGAATGAGAAAAATGACGATCTAACTTTAAGAACAAAATTTTTGAATTTAAATTGCAGAAATGTTCAGATTTAAAATTTAAAATTTGGTCAGTAAAATTGAAGTTCTCAAATTTAAGCATAAATTCTTAATTTTTGGAATGAATTCTAAAACTCAAGAACGTAATCTTAATTTTAGGATCGTAATCTTCAATGTAAGAACGTGGTATTAAACTTTTAAGAACACATCCTTTTATTTTAAGATCGTATTCCTAAATTTTTAGGAATGTGATCTTAATTTAAGATTTTTATTAAGAACAAAATCTTTAATTCGATCTTAAAATTAAATTTCATTCAAAATTACAATCTTATATGCTTGAATCAAGAATTTTCGCATTTAACAGACTATTCAGAAATGATTAGATTTCGAGCATAAAATCTTGATTTTAGCACGTTTTTCCCCTTAGTTGTATTTTGTTTCTGTGGCTGCCTACTCCACGCAGGCATTCAAGTAGAGTCTAGATGATTCCTTTTTGAAACCGCGTTGTATTTGCCCAAAAAAAAATACTGCGTTTTCTTTTTAAGCGAAACAAAGACAAATATTTCTTATTCTCTTTCATTAACTGAATAAATGTCAAAAAAGATTTCTTCATTCGATTTGTGGCTGATCAGGGAAAAAACCACAAAATTTCCTTTGCCCACATTTTCTCTCTTCCAAGCCACTGTGCATGCAAACATTACTAGTTTTCAATACTGTAGCTCAACATGCTGGCAAGGTTGAAAATATGATAAATCGCCATTAGTGATTGCAGCGATAAATTATTTTTCGATCGATTGTATAAAACGATAAAACAAAAAGCCGCCTCTTTAAGCCAAAAACATATTCAAGTGTTACTGAGCTGTTGGCCGTAGGAATCCATGCAGCCAACCTGTTTTTTTTTTCTTTCTTAATAGAAAATATTTTAACCATAAATTGAAAAGTGAAACTTTTTTCTTTACTCATTTCTAAATGAATGCAATTGAAAAAAGAAAACTAACTCAGACTAATTTAAGGCCAAAATTAAATAACTCCCACTTACCTATGGAGCCATCCAGCGAATAGGCATTACGTTGCCATGCCCAAGTGCAGAGATCACAGGTTGTTAGACCGTCCGCCGCTACACTCTCATCTAGAAATGGTGGTCTCGGTGGCGGTGGTACAAAACGTCCATTCCAAAGGCCATTTTCGCTGGCATCGAAGGCCAGCGGTGACTGAAATGTATCCTCCTCGATGGCATTCAACCAAAAATCATCGTCATCGTTGGTGTTGGTGTTGGCAGGTAAAAAACTATTGCTAATACTACTAATACTACCGCTGCTGCTGCTGCTTGCACCGCCTAAATTATTTGCTACACTGGCGATTGCATCGTTTATTGCGGCTGTGGCTAGAAAATCCGACGATATCGTTGGATCGTAGGGTGATAACAATTGATTGTTGCCATTTAAGGCAGGTGTTGGTGTTGGCTGATGATAATGATTGTTGTTGTTGTTGTTGTTGTGATGCAGCGTTGCTTGTAGACTGGGATTTGTTAACGAGTCTAAGCGTGAATTTGGAAATGCTGTTCGTACTGTGGTTGTGGCACCCAGAAATATGTCATCCGTTATGGGTCCTGGTAGGCGGGGAAACATTGTTTTGTCTTCTTTTCTGCTGCGACTTCTGCTCAACAGTGTGACAAGGCGGGCTTGTCTGTATTTTGTATTTTTAATTAATAATTTGTATGAACAGGATTGATTTTATTGTTAATGGGTGGCATATGAAGGCTAAAAAAGAAAAGTGAGAACAAAAGGAATATTAATTGAATTTTTTTTTTTAATTTTACATGTACATTTTGAGCACACGTAATTCGCAATAAGATATGGCTAAAAAAACTTAAGCGACACATTTTTAAGACATAATTTTTTTTTTGGTAAAAAAAATTAAGTTTTAAAATTCTCTCGCTTAAGCTTTTTTTTGGCGGTTACGGCACGATATATTTAAATTATTTGTTTAGCTAACTGATATTATTTTATATAAAATATTAGTTAAAAAAAGTCATGATCACTCTCCAAACGTTAAAGCAAATATAAAGAGGAAAAGGCGAACACGAGAGAGACAGCTTGGGTGTCGAAAAGAGAATGTTTAAAGCAGGGTTGTCAGATGTGGCGATTCTTAAGGCAATTTTTTATTGAACTTCAAAATGTTTGTAATTCCAGGAAAATTAGTCCGTTGAAGGAATAGTTTCAAAAATAAATCCTACCGAAATTCGTCTTGATGATTTGATGATTTTTCTTATATTAATTAGGCGTTTGAATTTGGATGAGAATAATTTACCAGAAATAATTTTTGGAGATTTTATTTTTGCTTTTGGCAATATTCTGGTGTAAACAAAATGCTTTGTAAGAAGAATTGGCGAAATTACAAATTTATTTTTTGTCAAGAATCGTGAATGAAAAAAGTAAAAAAGTAATTTTAATTCTTAGTTTTGATTCATATTTTGAGGAAAGCCACATTATCTACACAAGTTTATTTTGAAGGAAGAGAAATGTAACAATTGAAGTTATTCAGAAAAACACTAGGAAAACTTTCACTTTTCCAGCTTTCACGTGTGGTGTCAGTCGATGAAAACTTCAGCCTTAAATATAAAAATTTTCAATGGAAATAAAATACGTGAATTGTTTGGCTCTATTGTATTGCAATTTCAATTTACCAGTATGATGTTTATGTTTTAGAATTAAAGCAGATATCATATCACTACTCTACCCAACCCTCCTTCAAGGTTATTTATCGGCACCTTTGCTTTTACTTGCCAAAGACTTTTTATAAAAATTAAACAGCAAACAGTAGTTTAAGTTATTTAGTTTCTCAGTCTATTTGTGTGTCCTTTAATATTTTCCCAAAATATCAGTTCTCTTTCTGTTTATTTTTAACATAATGAAAAGTGCACGTTTTTCATATTACGATGATTTTCAGTTGGTTTTTGTAAATATTTTTGTTTTTGTTTTAAATATTGTTTCTATGCAGAGCTGACATGGAGAAGAATGTAGACAAGAAAGAAAATTGCATGCGGTAGTACTGAATCTTCTACACCCTTCCTATAGAAATAAAATGGCTGCATAGCTGAACGTAATGCGCCTAGTTAACACTAGAGGCGCTGCAAGACTGCTATAAAACTTAACAACACGCACTATAGCAGAGTTGTAAAACGAGTTAAGTTTAACAATTTAAAACTGGGTTTAAAGGGGTTTATTTAAGTGCACAATTTATAATAATTGTATGTGAATATCAAACACCAAAAACTAAAAACTATATCGCTTCAATCGCGGCTTAACATGACGTCGGTTGGTTATTTTTGAATATACTGTGCCGCAAACCAATAACCAACCGACGATTGGTTTTCAGGTTATCTGAGGGATTGAAAACTCCGAATTCCATTCAGAATATTTTGTGTACAAACCCTGTGACATATCCATACATACCCTTTCCACACCTATGGTGAAGGGTATAATAAAATTGTAAGCAAGTATTTCATAGAAAAGAAAAAATTAACAGCAAATTGAAAGTAAAATTATACATTGCTTTAGAAAGAAAGAAGACCAAAAAAAATACAAGACAATTTCAATGCAACCAGTCTACAAAAATAACTTGAGTCTAGTCAATTTTATGATAAGGTGCACTTTTGCAACTAAACTAAACTAAAATAAAACTGAAATACATACATAAAAAATTGGACAAACAAAGCGAAAAAGTATTTAGAAAAAAAGTGAGATTCAAGGTAGCAATTTACATAGACCCCTAACTGGAGTCAACTGCACAAAAATCCCATCATAATAGTTTAAACTTTAGAGGAAAGACAAAAAAAATTTGTTTATACTCGTATGTATGTATGATAAGCCAAAGACTGCTGAGCTCAGGCAAACAATAATGATGAGAAGGATGGTGGAAATAAAGTATGTACACTGTACAGGCAACCGCGATGGAGTTAAAACAGGAGAAGCAGCGACTGTAGTAACGGCAACAGCAGCGGGTAACAAAACAACATGACCACCATGTTGTTTGAGAAATTCGCTATTAAAATATGAACGTTTTCTTATGCTTTTGCCAGTTCATAATTCCCCTTGTTTTAGTCAGGAGAGGAGAAAAAAAAATTTGTCCGTTGGTGGTTGACTGACTGACTAAGTAACTGACTGGCAAGCTGGCTGGCTGTCTGCCTGGTTTTCATAGATGTTGTAGATGAAGCTGATGGCGGCAAAAAAGAAGCGGCATATAACTATCATAACGCTTAAAATTATAATAACTCTATTAAAGTCTTACAAAGAGAAACACACTACTGCCAACAATAGCAACTTCAGCAAGTGACGTTTAAACTTTAAAGCTACAATAAAACTGTTTCTTTCTATTTTGTTTGTCTCTTTCTTTTTTTACTTGCATTTAACAATTGTTGCAGCATGTGTTTCCCATACATAAACTTTGAAAGGGAAGTTTGAATATGAATAGTAAAAAAAAGAAGAAATAACACTAAACCTATTGACTTAAAATGTATGAACAATACTTTAGTGGCAATAAAGTAGGTGTAGGCTGCAAAGACAAAAAAAAAAAAAAAATAGACACCAGCAAAAAATAAGCCAAACAATCATGACTCCCTTTCGTCATTGTGATTACCTCCACCGTCACCACCAGCAACAGGCAACAATTTTATATTTTTTTGTATAAAATTGCAAAAAGAAATCACTAGGAAGGTAATACCATATTATTTATTTATAGGGCGATAACAAACTTTAAAGTGCGGCCTCTATAGAGTTAGTAAAAAATAATTTCAGTAAAGTGCGACTTTGACGAAGGGTTCCGTATGGACACTACAGTATATCTAATCGAATATCTTACCCAATGTAGAAATTAAAAAAAAATCTAGTACCCGTTAAAGTTTTTTAGCTTTTTTTCCGGCGATTTTTTAAGTTTTAACGATTTTTTTTTAGTTCTGGCCCATTTTTTTTTGTTTTTGAGATTTTTATCGGTTTTTATTTGGCAATTTTTTCGGTTTTTGGCAATTTATTTTATTATTATTATTTTATATTATATAAACAATCTCTAAGTTTTTTCGGGTTTTGGCGATTTTTTTTTCGTTTTGGCGATTTTTTTCGTTTTGGCGATTTTTATCGGTTTTTGGCGTTTTACTTCTATTTGGCGATTTATTTTATTATTATTACTTTATATTATGTAAACAATCTCTAAGTTTTAATTTTTGCCGTTTTTTTCGGGTTTTGGCGATTTTTTTCGTTTTGGCGATTTTTTTAATTTTGGCGATTTATTTAATTTTGAGATTATTCAGTTTTAGCATTTTTGAACATTTCCAAGGTTTTTCTCCATTTCCAAGGATTCCAAACAGCGGCAAGTTGTCAAAATTACATAAACTAATAGAATACCCTTTATTTTGATTTTTTTTAATTTCAGTGTTAAGCGGTGTAGTCTGCCTAAAAATACACTAACTTTGAAAATTTGTATTAATTTAGGATTTCAACATGTTACGTTGCTCGCTTTAGGACACCCTTTAATTTCGGAGGGATACTTTCTCCTGCCAATAAAAGCTCAAAACTTAAATTTGTATGATGTTAAGTGTAAATTTTTTTAATATTTACATTATATTTGCAAATAATATTTTTGTCACCGCACACAAAAGGACGCGCGGGCGAAAATGGCATCTTTCGTTCTCCTGGGGTCCAAGTTTAGGGGGTTGCATTTGCTGAACAAAAGTATGGGAAAAGTTAAGAAAAAAATTTAATTTTTCAGAGTTTGATTTAGTTCCTCTGAAGGGCACTTTTTTCCCTTCGTCCGATTTTATTTTTATTCAAGACTATAAGTCGAAGAAAGATGAGATGACTTGCTGAAAAATCGCACAAACTATGAAGATTACAGAGGTGCCATTAACTCCAAAATAGCTTATCTCGACCTAAGCACTGTTTCCCTTTAGTTTAGTAAGGCAAAAAGATTTTAATTTCAGATTACATTTACGTCATGTAAAGCCTTTCCATTCTCCGTTACCGAGCCATAATCGCCAAAACAGCTGAAGCGATGTATGTTCTGAACTTTTTTTTTCATGAAAAACAATTTTTTAAGATCGTAAATAATTGATTTTCGTCAAGAAATGAAAATTTGAAATTATTCCGCTTAAGCTTTTTTTGGCAGTTATGGCACGCTATAATGTCCTTTTGTAGCATGTGTGCATTTTTTTTTGCTTTGCAGCAGTTATTTCAAATGGTAAACTGCGCTCAAAGCTGCTGTTGGCTTTTTTAAATTTATTTTTTATAACATAACATAATAACTTCGTAGTAATTTTTTCATTTGTAACATTTCAATGTTTTGTATTATTTTTTTCTTCTCCTTCACTGAAGTGGCTGGCGCACGGTTTTGATCACGACTTTTTGTACAAACTACAAACTTTTTTCTCCTCATTTATGTATGATTTTTGCTGTTTTATTTAAAATAAAAATAATATTTGTACCCAGTGATTGTTTATTACTTGTGTGTGTGTGTGTGTGTGTTTGTTTGTTGGTTAAGTAATAGTAAGTTTTCGTTGCAAACCCCCACATTTAAATGGCACTTGAAGTGTAGTGTACGAGTATGTAGGGTGGCAATTTAAAATATTTTAAATAAAAAGTTTAACGTTGTTTGCTTTTTTTTTGTCTTATTTTTTCTACACAATCTCGAAATGTTTGTTTATTTCTTCAAGTCGTCCTACTGCCAGACACGGTGGTCCGACCAAAATGAATGAACAAAATAAACAGTTACCACTCACTCACTCACTCACTTTAAAAACTTTATCACAATTAACATAATCGATACAGTAAATAATTTGTTTCCCATGATAAATGAAAAAAAAAAAATAAATAAAATACAAGAAAGAATTATAATCGATTATAAGCGTTTGCTGGAACGAATTAACGACAAATTTAGTTTCAACAAAAGGGACTTGAGAATTTTTTTATTGCTCTAAATAAAATTAATAAGATTATAAAAGAAAATTATTTTATTTTCAAAACTTCACATAATTAATAACTGCTAATTAACTCTATAATTCCTACCGTCATTTAGGTGGGTAAACAAAAATCAAGAACAGATTTTCAAATGCCAATTAGTCAAGGCACAGTGTAATGAATTAAAAAAAAATATACGCCTCTTTTCTGAACAGCTAAACATATTTTTGTTTAATTAGCTGTAATAAACTGTGAAATAACTGAAAAATAATAAAAATACTCGTAATTTTAACCCTTTTTAAGTAAAACTGAAAAAAAAATCTTTTTAAAAATAAAGTACATATTTCTCTTATCAAAAAGTATCTTATTAAAACGGAAATATAAATTCTTGCGAGATAAAAAGTTTTTGAGAAAAAAAAGCCTTAAGGAAAAAATCTGCTTTGCCAAAATGCCTTTTTAAGAAAAAACACTGCTCCTAATAAAATATCCTTCTAAAAACACTTTTTAAAATTGAAGCGTGTTTTTTTTTGGAAAAAGCACTTTTTTAAGTAAAACTACTCTTTTAAATAAATATTATTTTTTAAGAAAAACACACTAAAAATTCTTTACAAAAAAATACTTTCTTTAAGAAAAACGTTCCTTTATAAGAAACAAAACTTTTAAATAAGTCTCTTAAAAATTTTTTTAGGAAAAGTATCTTATTAGAAAAATTACTTTTTGAAGAAACAGTACATTTTTTACAAAAAAAATTTTTTTTTAAGAAAAAGTATCTTTTAAGAAAAAAGTACTTTTTGAAGAAAAAGTTTTCAGTACAAAGAAGTACGTTTTGAAGAAAAAGTATTTCATTACAAGAAAGCACTTTTTAAAGAAAAAGCATTTATTGAAGAAAAAGTTCCTTTTTACCAAAAAGTACTTTTTCAAGAAAAAGTGTCTCATTACAAGAAAGTACTTTTTGAAGAAAAAGCATTTATTAAAGAAAAAGTTCCTTTTTAACAAAAAGTACTTTTTCAAGAAAAAGTGTCTCATTACAAAAAGTGCTTTTTGAAGAAAAAGCATTTATTGAAGAAAAAGTTCCTTTTTACTAAAAAGTACTTTTTGAAGAAAAAGTACCTCTTTAGACAAAAATAATATTTTAAGTAAAAGTACCATTTTAGAAAAAGTATCTTCTTAAAAAAAATTACTTTTTGAAGAAAAAGTGCATTTTTACAACAAAAGAATTTATTTTGAAGAAAAAGTACCTTTTTAGAAAAAACCGTGTCATTACAAAAAAGTAATTTTTGAAGAAAAATTACTTATTTAAGAAAAAGCACTAATTGAAGAAAAATTACCTTTTTTAGAAAAAGTATCTTAGAAAAATTACTTTTTGAAGAAAAAGTAAATTTTTTACAAAAAAATTTTTTTTTTTAAGAAAAAGTATCTTTTAAGAAAAAAGTACTTTTTGAAGAAAAAGTTTTCAGTACAAAGTACTTTTTGAAGAAAAAGTTTCTTACTACAAAAAGTATTTTTTAGAAAAGAAAAAAGTAATTTTTTTAAGCACAAGTACCTTTTTAGAAAAAGTATCTTTTAGAAAATATTTCTTTCTTAGGAAAAAGTAAGAAAAAACCTTTTAAATAAGTCTCTTAAAAATTTTTTTTAGGAAAAGTATCTTATTAGAAAAATTATTTTTTGAAGAAAAAGTACCGTTTTAACAAAAAAGATTTTTTTTTTGAAGAAAACTTATCTTTTAAGAGAAAAGTACTTTTTACTGCAGAAGAAAAAAGTAATATTTTAACCAAAAGTACCTTTTTAGAAAAAGCATATTCTTAGAAAAAAGCACTTTTTGAAGAAAAGTATCTCACTAGAAAATTACTTTTTGAAGAAGAAGTACATTTTAACAGAAAATAATTTTTTTGAGGAAAAAGTACCTTTTATAATAAGAATTACTTTTTGAAGAAAAAGGGGCACCACAAAAAAATAATTATTCAAGAAAAAGTGTTTCGTTACAAAAAAGTACTTATTTAAGAGAAAGCACTTTTTCTAGAAAAAGTACCTTTTTAAAAAAAGTATCTTTTTAAAAAAAGTACCTTTTAAAAAAAAGTACCTTTTTAAAAAAAGTACTTTTTGGAAAAAACCTATCTGTTTAGCTAAAACTAAATTATTGAGCGAAAGTACCTTTCTAAGAAAAAGTACGTGATTGAATAAAATTGAATTTATCGATTGTGGGCAAAAAGTGCGTAGTTTACAATTTATTCGAAACAAAAGTTTAAAGGCCTTATCATAAGAAAATATTTTTGATTTATTAAATGTTATAAAACAGATTTCCATACAAAATATGTTTTATAAACACAATTATTTTTTATTGAATAAGGCAATAAATATGATATGAAGCTTATCTTGATGACTTCATTCTTTTTTGTGTGTTTAGCGATTTTTTTTTGTTAAATTAGCAAAAATGTGAAAGTAATAAATTTTTCTTTATTATTTTACGACAAACTATTACTCATCATTGTTTGTTGTGGTTGTGTAAGTAACTTAAAAAAAAAAATGTTTACATGATTTTGCCGATAAATTTAACTGAATTCATCAGCTAATTTTAAGCCCCTCCAAATCCTTTGGTTAATTAAAAATAAAAGTGATATTTTATAAATCAAACAATGTAAAACTAATGAATAGAAAAAAAGGGTCATTTATCAAAATCATGATGAATGATTTGTACGTTATTAAACATTAAATGCGGCAATCAAGAGCAATGATGTTGCATCATCATGTTGGCTGTTCGATTGAATCGATGACCGAATGAAGTAACAGACTTAAAGTCTGAACAATAACAACAATTAAACGTTAACGAATTTTTATTATTTATTTTCAAGCATTTAAAGGCAACTATTTATGTTTATAAATTAAGCTGAAATATTGATACTCACATTAAAATTTATATAATTAGAAAGCTGATAACATATTTTAATGTTTATAAGTTTTAAAGAAATAACAATTTTTTTCTTTAATTATTCGCTTTTGTAGCCATCCCGCTAATGAAGACAAGAGTATTAATCATTTTATTGCTCAAAAATAACCCACCAAAATTTATATTAAATACATTTTGCTTTCACATAATTTGTCATATTCAAAAGTTTTAATTATGAAAGCGATTGAATCAATTAGTTGGCTGTGCTTTTCCGATTTTATGATCAAAAAGTTAAAGTATATCAACATTTTTGCTATATAAAATAAAGCTTGGCAATATAACTTTAGTTTTGCCTATTAAATAATTTAATTTAATTCTATAGTAAAATATTTTCCATATTACACTGAGCCACAAAATTATTATATATTTTTTTCTTCTTCAAAATAATACATTTCAAGCGTTTGAATCTAGAAACCCTAAATTTTTTTGATGTATATATGTAATTATGATGAATTAAGGCAGAAAATCCTTAAATACTTTTATTTTAGCTAATTTGAACCCATTAAATTTTTGCTATATAAGTCGTTTTTACTTTTCCACAAAGAGGACAAAAAATATTCTTAAATGTTAAAGGTTCTCCAATTTTTTTTTAAAAGGATTCTTATGTAAGTCTTTGAATGAATAACATATCGAAATTAGAATTTAAGGTGCTCTGTAAACGATCAAATGAGCCCATCAATCAGTATAAGCACAGCCATCACCATTTGTGTTTTGATGTCGCAGCTTTTACTTATCCATGATTCAAAAGAGTCACAAAAAAACTGATGCTTTTTTGTCAATCAGAGTTGCACACAATCAAATAATCAGGCGTCAAATTAAAAAAATCAAACATTTTTTATTTTCATCAACCATGGCCAACAATAGGAACGTGTAGCTGAAAAACACGTCGCAAATAAATATGTGATTGATGAGTTTATTTGACCGTCTACAGGGTACTTAACAAGAGAAATCAGTAAAATCCGGACATTCGTTAAAAGTTTAATTGCATCTCATGCATGCTTCTACTTTCGAGAAAAAAAAGCCTTCTACTTTCTTAAGTAAAATCTTGCGAATATAACTTTAGTGGGACCTGTTACCCCACTTATTTTTTTTTTTTTTGGTTTCTCAGGTTCGACAAAGAAAGCCAAAAAGTATCTTTGAAAGAAAATGTCATAGAATAAAATATTCAACTAAAATTTACACCATAAAATAGAGATGTGCAAATGTCGTCATATTATTGTGTCACGCGTGATCGTGATCAAATTTATTATTAGTCACGCGTGATTGCGTGAACGTGACTTAAAAAAACTTACTCGTGCGTGATCGTGCGTGAGCTATTTTGTAGGAAATATCAATTGAGAAACACTACTGATTCAAACGTGCCTTTGTCACCAGTACTATTGACGAATTGTTCTGCGGTGCAAAATGTTTTTTGCTTAGACAATTAACATGTGCATGTTATTGAAAATCAACTACTGCCGTTGGTACTATTGACTAGGTAGTTATTTTTGGACCATATGTAGACATTGATTCACTAGTGCATTCACATTTGGTGTTTTATTAAAAGAAAAGAAGTAATTGAAAAAAAATATGTATATAGGTACATAATGTGTATCGGTCATTTAGAAGGACATAAAATAATAATTAGGGATGTCCCCGCCCACTTTTTTTAAATGCCAGAACATATAGTTTTTACAACCCAGGGTGTGTGTTAAGTTTTATAAAAATCGGTAAAGTGGAACCACGTAAAAGAAATTAATAAATTTTAATGGGCGTAGCCCCGCCCATATTTTCAACTATAAAATTGTGTAATTGCAAGAACCAAAGGTGTTTGTTAGGTTTCGCAGCAGTTGAATATCATAAAACCAAATTAGAATTTGTGGGCGTGTCGCTGCCTACTTTTTTTTACAATTACACCAATTGGCAGCTATACTATCTCAAAAGAAAAAATATTATTTTTATAATCAGTCTAAAATGCACCGAGTTATGAATTAACAATATAAAAAAAAAGTACAGACGAATTGATAACCTCCTCCTTATTTTAAAGTCGGTTAAAAAATACAAAAATATATTCTTCAAAATTACCTTTTACATCATTACTTTCATAAAAAGTACCTTTTCCAAATACATACATACATACATGCCACCATTTACAAAAGCCATCTTTAACAAAAATGTTCTTTTCACAAAAAGTGTATTTTTAAAGAGGCAGCCGTCACAAAAAGTATTTTTGACAACAGCAACAGTACCTATTTGCAAAAAAAAATAATTAAAAAATTTTTCTTCCAAAGGTGATTGATTTTCGCAAAATTATTTTTGCCTAAAGCCTGGTACTCTGTTCACAATTTCGTGCGAAATGCTGTCAAACTACATGTAAAAGTATTTGGTATGAAATATATGCGAAATAATCTTGCAAAAGTAGTACTCTGTTCTCATTGCGAAAAACACGTAAAATGTATCTGGCAGCATGTTTTTCCATGCAATATGACTCTGGCATCCCAGCCTGTTATTGTATACAATGCAGAAAGTTGTCAAACTTTGTTTACAAGCCGCAAAAATGTTAGTGTATGTGTGTGAATAAAATGATTACAGTGTTGCCAATGAATTTGCATGTGGCTGTGTCTCCAATTACACATTGAAGAAAATTACACTACACATCCTTTGTGTAGGTTAAAATTAAAACAAAATTAAACAAAAGTAGAAGTCAAAGTAGAATTACACATAGATTATACATGAATCTCATTACATGGCCCACACATGAGAGCAGAAATTACACACTGTGTATTACACATATATTGGCAACACTGAATGACTATAATCATGCATGAATGCCGCGTCTGCAATTGTACTTTAGTTACACTGTAATTGTTATTTTTAACAACAAAAGACATCTGTTTTTGACTAAATTCTGTTTGTTTCTACGAACAAAATGCGTGTGTTTCTTGGTGTTGCAATTTTGTTGTAGTCGTGCAAGTACCTTGTATAATTGTATCATGAAGAGGAGTAGTACTTTTTTCGCGCGGAATTTTAACAATGTTGCATACTTTCAAGCAATAAAAGCGAGAAATTTATAAAAAAAAAAACGCGAGTTGGGCTACATTTAGTACATGTCAAATTTTTCACGCGAAATAATCCATGTTGCTGAAAATTTCTCGCAGCTTCGAACAGAGGACTATGCTAAAAAAAATTAACGTGTAATCAAATTCGAAGGTGGGTTTCATAATATTTACAATATTACACAAGAATATTTGCAAATAAATAAAGTAAATTATTTTTAGGGGAAATTTTTTTGCGAATAAACCAGTTTTTATAAAAAACGAAATTGCTGAAACATATTAAAAAATAGTTTAGCTAAAAAGCTCTTTAATGAAATAAGTGTTTCACCGTAGAGCTAGAATTTCAAAAAAAAAAAAATAATAAAATTAAAATTTACAAATTGTGTAATTTTTGTCATGTGCTTGTGGTCGAACGTGCTTTTCATTTTAATTGAATAATTAATTTTAATTTTTTTTTGTTCAAGTTCTTCTACAAGGTGTGAAAACATTTTTTATTTATGTGATAATTTGGCAAGAAGACATGAATATTAAAGTTGAGCTGTTTTCTACTACGCCACTCGCCCCCTCCCCGGCCCAACCCCCTCATCGTTAAAAAACGTATTTATGAATCTTAACATTATCTTTTTAATTGAATAATACATTTAAAGATGAAAACGAGAGATATAATAACAATTCTTTATTGATCCTCATATATATTCCCTCATTTTCTTTTTGGTTATAATCACAAGTCACAAATCTGATTACAGTGGTATCCCGATTTAACGAACGATATAATGTAAAGCCAATTTTAGTAATAGAAATAATAAAAAAAAACTGTTTCTGAAGTACATTTTGTATTTAATGTCATACAAAGGAACGCTATGATAAAAAAATCGTTTATCCTTTCGGAACAATTTGTTAGAAAATTCGTCATATCGAGTAAAAACTTTTTGTTTTGTTCATTCTAAAAGTTTACATTAAATCGTAAATTCGTTAAACTGAACATTCGTTAAAATAATGTACTACCTGCAAAAAATCATAAAAAAATATGAGAAAAAAATCTAATTTTGAACACTAAATTATCAGCTTATAAATAACAAAAATAAAAAAAAGTATGAAATAAAAATTATAACTATAAATCCAATATAATGAATGTTACAGTTCACATTATGTGTTCTTATATACATATGAATAAACTCAAATGTCTATGGATGCTTAAAAGGCTGAATGGATGTGCTTGGAATTGACCAACCAACCGACTGACCGAACGAGCAATCAAAGCCATGATCATAATCATTAGCAAGCAGCAGTACAATTACCTACATACGAGTACAAGTACTCCATGCTTCCTTTTTAAAATTATTTCATATTTTTATAAGCAGTATAAAAGCGTTCCGTCGATGGAGCAAAATGACTGACAGACAGATTGATCAAATGTTGGATGCATGACCCCGCCATATCGCATCATTAGCAGGGACTTTCTCCATTTACCACATCATCATCATTATAATCATCATTGCCATCATTTCTTTAATAATTATGTTGCATTCATTGCTTCAAATGGTTTCTTTTTCATGGCTTTTATTTCGCTTGATTACTTGTATTGATGGTTTTATTTCTTTTTTTTTCATTGTTTTTGTTATTCTTTGTTTTTAACGCTTTTTCTTGCTTAATTCAGTCATGCATTTTCATGCTCATTTTATGCACAATAATGTGATTGTGAATTTTTTTTTGTTATGCTTTATCTTTTCGTTATGATCAATTATAGTTTAGGATATTTCTTTTAATATTTCTGTGGAATTTCGTTTATGGGCTTTTAGGTTTTAGTTTCTTAAAAAAAAGAGAAAATTTAATAAAAATTTTTCAAAAAAAGAAAAAGAAATTAAACCAACTTCAAAAATAAGCTTTACAAACTTAATAATAATTTAGATTCAGTTAAATAAAACATTTTTATATGTGTGTGCTATCTATAGTGCTATTCGAAGTCGGCGACCGACTCATTATAGGTAAAGCGGCCTATTGATTATACAAAATGTAATTGCATATGTTGCTGTACAATATTTTCAAAAAAATATTGCCCAATTTTCTTGACAGTGAACACGTGAACAACATTGCATAATGTCGCCACCACATTGCACAATTGCTTTGATTGTACAATAAAAATCAATCAAATCTTTTGATATTTGCCACCTGCGAATTTGACATACACATTGGCGATATTATTGTACAATAGGAAAAATTGCACAATTATATTGCAAGTGTGTGGTCCGCTTAACACATATAAAAACGTTTAATTTTTATTATTTTTTTTTTGAAGTTGGTTTAATTTTTTTTCGTTTTATTTATAAATTTTTAGTACCAATTTAATAGTTTTATAGGAGTGGTCACGCCCAATTTTGAAAATTTTAGTATGCGCCCACTTTAATAAATTCAACATCGCATCACTTTCAGAGCTTAAGGTGAGTGCCAAGTTTCGTAAAAAATCGGTCAAATAGAAGCACTTGAAATATAATATTAAGCTTTAATGGGCGTGGCTCCGCGCACTTCTTCAAGCATAAAATTATATTATTCTACGAACTGAAACTGAATCGAACAAGTTAAAGTTTATATCATATGTATGTATTAACATTTAATGGGCGTGTGTCCGCCCACTTTTTTAATGCAACATTGATCTGTCTTCAAAGCTAAAGATTTGTGTCATTTTTCGTAAAAATCAATTAAAGAGAAGCAGGCAAGATATAATATTTATTATAAATGGGCGTAACCCCGCCCACTTTTTTAAATGCAAGATTGAATATTTGTCAGAGCTCAGAATTCGTGGCAAGTTTTTTAAAAATCGTCCAAAGAGATGCATGTAAAATATAATATTAAAATTTAACAGGCGTGGTTCCGCCCATTTTTTAAACTTCGAGATTGTGTCATTAGGCGAGCCCAATGTGTGTGCTAATTTTAGCAGCAATTGAATAAGTCAAAAATCATTAAATTCAAAGAAAAAAATTAGTGGGCGTGTCCTCGCCTACTTTTTTTGACCATAGGACCAAATGGAAGCTACACCCTCTTAGACAAAAAAAAACAACTTTTTTACATTCGTCTAAAAGTTACTGAGTTATGCAGTAATAAGCATACAAAAATACAGACGAAGTGGCACAGTGGTTCCAAATAGAAAAAAGAGTAATAAATTTGTATTTTCTTTTTGGAAATTTGTGATTCGGTAATAAAACAATGTGTGTAGAAGTTATAGAGGAGTACTTAAGCTTCAAGAATGTTGAAATTTGGACCAACCGGTTAAAACACACGGAGAGCTACAGGGTGTAGAAGTTGAATGCCTCGGGCATGGAAAAAAAAATGTTTGGCCTCATAGTTTTTATAAGTATCCTCCGATTTTTATAAACTTAAGTTTGTTGTAAAGTTTAAACAAACAAGGCAAATGCATTCTATTTTATTAAAATGTGTCTAATAATTTTAAATTAATAATTAATAATTTGAAAAATGAGAATTTTTAAGTTAAAAAGTGGTCTATATGAGCTATAAGGCTGCCTAGACACGTTCAAATTATATGGATATGTTCACAAAAGTTGTTCAGCTTTACCGTAGCTGCAACTTTGCCAAATATTGTTAGCAAAAAAAAAAAATTAGGAGTCCCTGTAAGAAAAAAAAGTGAAAAGAAATTTTTTTTTCTTAATTTTTGCAAAAAAAAGTGCACGAAATAACTATTTTTTTGGCATAAGCTGTTAACGAGATTTGTTTGGCAGACTCTTAGCCACATTATTGCCATATATAGCTTAAAGCTATCACCAAGTCTAAATAAGCTGTTGGCCAAAAACTGATGACATCATTTTTTGAGAGCGCAGTGATTTTCGAAATCTTTGGAGGCTCATAAAAAAACTGAGCATACAGCAAAGTCAGGCAAACACATATATATATATAATATGAGAGGGAGTAAAATGCATGATGTACGAATGTACGTGAAATTAAGAGCATAAGGAAGTGCCCACGGGCCGCCTTTTGCTTATCTCTGGTATAGTGTCTTATACCCTCTGGTAGTACTCTCGAACCTATACTGTAAAGTGCGTGTGTTTTTCCAAAAGTCTTAATTCGTTGCATAGTGTCATTTAATATTGACACCAATTGGTTCGAAAATATATTAAAATTTAAACGCAAAAAAGTCTTTTAATAACAAGTGAACACTAATCAAGACCACAAAGTAAATACTTCGAGTATCATTATTCGAATCGAAATATTTTCACACTTAATTCAGCAATTAACCCAAAAATAAAATTTATAATTTAACACACTAATGCATAAAAAATAAAATAAACAAATAACATCAAATATGAATAAATATCAAATAGTAATAATATTTTATTAAGTTTTTTTTTAATTATTCATGATATCAAAAATTTTTTTAAATATTTATTTAATATATTTGCGTATATTAATCAAATTAAACAAGACAAACCAGTCAATCGTGTAATTGAGTTTTATTTTCAAAGTTTCATTCGTTAAAAGCAATTGTTAGTGGATAAAAAACAAAAGGAAACCATTTAATGGTTTCATCAACATAATTCTGTTTCTTTTTTTCTTCAACCATTATAATGGTGTTGTGTTAGATGACTGACTGTGTTGTCTATAATCACCTTAATTATAAGTTTTAACATATACATCCGTATTATTTTATATACATATTTTTACAAATACAAATTTACTACATCTGACCAAAAAATAAGAAACATGGCTGTAAATATTTTACCACTAACTGCCGCCAAGCGCGCTATTGAGTTGTATCGGCGTTAGTACTTTATATGGTAAACTATATCTATGTTACCTATTTTATGAAAAATTACAACAACAAAAATATAAATAAGTATGTGCTACTTAAGGCCATTCATACACTCATAGCGCTAATTCAATGAAAAAAGATCATCGACGTAAGCACGAATCTTATGTACCCTTCACTAACACATACCAAGCAATTATTGTTTCGTTTAAAAAATATATTCTGCAGAAAGCTTGTGTTTAAATTTAAAATTTTTTTTAAGTCCTAAATTTTTGTTGAGAATTTTTCCATATTTCGACCCACTGTAAAAAAATTTTCAGAAATGGGTTTTGCAGATTTTTTATAGTCTTCCTTTGTATATACCCATAAATGTATAATTTAGGCTCACCACCACCAAGCCTCGCAAATTAAAAAAATTATGGAATATATCGAGCCATAACAGCCAAAAAGCTCAACCGACACATATTTTAGAACTCGTTTTTTTTTGTGACGAAAATCAATTATTTACGATCGCAAATGATCGATTTTGGCAAAAAAAATTAAGTTCGACAATTATGTCGTTTAAGGTTTTTTCTGGCGGTTATGGCACGATACCATGTTGTCGAGTTTAATATTTTTTATTGCAACGTGAAACTGGTTTCGAAACTTTAGTTCGATGTAAATTGCTTTACGTGTTACATTTGCTCCCATACTATTAATTTCGAATTCAGCAGACGTTTAACCATTTTCAAAGCTTTAAAAATTTTAAATTTTATCATGTTTTTTTTCGTTCCTGCTCATGGAACTCATCAGTAGACTTAAAAAAAATAAATAAATAAATCGCCATCTTTTTCTTAAATTGCAAAAAGTGCTTGTTTCGAAACTTACATCTTGTAAAAAGTAGATTTCGCAAAAAGTACCTCTTACAGAAAGTACCATTCAAAAAATTACCTCTTACATACATAATTTATTTTTGCAGAAAGTACCTTTTACCCGACTGTACCTTTTGCAAAGAGTACCTTTTATAAAGAGTGCCTTTTACAAAACGTTCCTTTAACAAAAAGTACCTTTTACAAAGAATACCTTTTACAAAAAGTTCCTTTAACAACGAGTACATTTTACAAAAAGTACATTTTACAAAAATTACCTTCTACAAAAAGTACCTTTTCAAAAAAAACCTTTTACAAAAAGTATCTATTACAAAAAGTACCGTGCTACAAAAAGGATCAACTAGAAAAATTGCCTTTTATAAAAAGTACCTTTTACAAGAAGTACCTTTTACAAAGAGTACCTTTTACAAAAAGTACCTTTTACAAAGAGTGCCTTTTACAAAAAGTTCCTTTAACAAAGAGTACCTTTTACAAAAAGTACCCTTAACAAAAAGTACCTTTTACAAAGAATACCTTTTACAAAAAGTTCCTTTAACAAAGAGTACATTTTACAAAAAGTAGATTTTACAAAAAGTACCTTTTACAATAAGTACCTTTTACAAAAATAAACCTTTTACAAGGAGTACCTTTTACAAAAATAAACCTTTAACAAAAAGCACGTTTTACAAATAGGATATATGTATTACAGAAAAAAAAAAAAGTACTTTTAAAAAAGCTACATTTTATAAATAGTACCGTTTACGTTCAAAAGTACCTTTAACAAAAAGTACTTTTTGCAAAAAGAGCCTTAAGCAAACAGTACATTTTACCAAAAGTACATTTTACCAAAAGTACCTTTAACACAGACTGTCTTTTACAAAAAAAGCACCTTTCAACAACTTGTTTTCGCAAAAAAGAGTTTTAAGAAAAAGTACCTAACAAAAAAGTACATTTTACAAAAAGTACTTTAACAAAAATAAAATTTTAATTAAAGTACCTTAAAAAACTCTTATTACAAAAGGGTAATTTTATAAAAATTATCGTTTGCAAAAAGCACCTTAAAAAAGTAGCATCTACAAAAAGTAGCTTTGAAAACAAAAACTTAAAAAAAGTATATTTGCAAAAAGTAACTTTGACAAAAGTTTCTTTCGTAAAAGTACCTTTAATAAGTACCTTTTTTACAAAAAGTACCTCTACAAAAAAAAACTTATAAAACAATTACCTTTAACAAAAACTTCATCTTAAACAAATACCTTTTTTATCCCAAAAAGTACCTCTTCAAAAAGTACCTTTTACAAAATGAACGTTTTGCAAAAACAAAAACCTTTTCCTTTAAAAAAAAGAACTTTTTTTAAAAAGTATTCTTTACAAAAAGTACATTGGGCAATATGTATCTTTTATAAGTGAACTTTGTTCTTCTCGTTTTTTTTGCTATTGTTTTGTTCTTTAAGGATTACGATTTCAATGCCTATTGTAGCGCCAAGCCTCGTGCAAATCTTTGCATTTGTTTAAATTTCGATCATTTAATTCTTTTACAGTTCTGTTACTAGCAACATAAAGTTCTTTTTATAGGTGGTATTTTAAGTAGTACGAGTACGTTGAATGCCGTTTGTTGTTTTTCGCTCAATGATGTTGTTGTTGTAATTGTTGACTTGAATGTTGTTGCGGTTAATAATGCCTGCTGCAAATCATGTTGAATTATGGTTGAAATATAATTTTTGCGCTTAATTCGTTATTTTTTTTTGCGGCAGTTGTTTTTATTTTCACAGTTTTACATTGAGCATTAAACAGACAGCTACAACAACAGCGACAATAACAGTAAGCAACATTGAATTACCCACCAATCAGCGCTAAAGAAGAGAGAAGAAGAAAAGGAATTATTACTTTAACCCAAATAAAGTTTTAACCCTGCAAAATACCGAAACAGCTAGTGGTGAACTGCATGTTTAAAATTAATCAAACTGATCATTTTCGTTGTGTTTCAAAATGATAATAATAATATATACTCGTTCATATATATAATTTTTTTCATAATCATGCTGTAAAGTATGTAAAGAAAATAAGGCTAATAATAATAATTTAATATTTCAGAAATTTCTTTCGTTTGTTTTAAGGCGCTTTTTGTAGCAAAAAAAAAAAAAACAAGGAATAAAGTTTTTCAAGTTTTTTTTCTTAGCTGCTTAGCTCTTGCCGTATGAAAATTAATTTAAGTTGCATTCAAATTAACATTCCCATTAATTTATTTTTACGTCTCGAGATTTATTAGGTGATGGCTCTAGTTTATTACTTTTATGCTTGATTTTTGTTCACTCCTATTTTTCTTAGCAATTTTCGTTTTCAGTATCATTCATTTGAAATTGTTGTGGCTGTTGTTGTTGTAAATATTTGCTGACTTGTTAAATATGTGGTAACAAGTTTTTATTGCGGTTATTATGGTTCTACGAATAATGCCACATTACGATTTTTCAATTAAAAGTATATCGTGCTTGAAAGGTTGGTTGGTTCCTTTTGGCCAAAAGCCACCATGAACAGTACTTAACAAAAATTATGTTAACACAATTAGGTTGGTAAAAAACATGTCTATTAAAGACCGTGTTACACTATCCTACACAATCGTGCGATTTCTGAGAAAATACAACCCTGCTATGATGGTCTATGAAAAATTTTCAAGACAATAACAATTCATCAGATCAGGGTTGTATTTTTTTCGTAGATCGTGCGATTGTGTAGGATAGCGAGTCATGGCCTTAAAAGAGCGTTCATAGCATAAAGAGCATTTCGCATTAAAATAATTTTAAACAATATAGATTTTTTTTAAACAAGTTACTTGCCAGAAAAAGTACCTCTGAGAAAAATAAAATAAAAACGATTTTTTAATAAAAAAAAATTTAAAAAAAATCTTTTTTACGAAAAGTATCTTTTTCACAAAAAGTATATTTTTCACATAAAATATGTTTTCTACAAAATTTTTATTTTCAAAAAAGTATAATTTTACAAAAAGTATCTTTTTAACAAGAAGTATCTTTTTAACAAAAAGTATCTTTTTAACAAGAAGTATCTTTTTAACAAAAAGTATCTTTTTAACAAGAAGTATCTTTTTAACAAAAAGTATCTTTTTAACAAAAAGTATCTTTTTAACACAATTTTTATTAAAAAAAAGTATCTTTAAACATGAAGTATATTTTCCACATAAAGTATGTTTTCTACAAAATTTTTATTTACAAAAAAGTATGATTTTACAAAAAGTATCTTTTTAACAAGAATTATCTTTTTAACAAAAAGTATCTTTTTAACAAGAAGTATCTTTTTAACAAAAAGTATCTTTTTAACAAAAAGTATCTTTTTAAAAAAAAGTATCTTTTTAACACAATTTTTATTAAAAAAAGTATATTTTTCAAAAAGTATCTTTTAAACAAAAAGTATCTTTTTCACATAAAGTATGTTTTCTACAAAATTTTTATTTTCAAAAAAGTATGATTTTACAAAAAGTATCTTTTTAACAAGAAGTATATTTTTAACAAAAATTATCTTTTTAACAAGAAGTATCTTTTTAACAAAAAGTATTCTTTTAACACTTTTTCAAAAAGTATCTTTTAAACAAAAAGTATCTTCTTAACAAAAAATATCTTTTTACACAATTTTGATTAAAAAAACGTATCTTTTTACAAAAAGTATCTTTTTACAAAAAGTATATTTTAACAAAAATATCTTTTTAACAAAAGGTAACTTTTTTACAAAATTTTTATTTTTAAAAAAGAATCATTTTGCAAAAAGTATCTTTTTAACAACAAGTATCGTTTTTACAAAATTTTTACAAAAAGTGTATTTTTTACATAAAGTATCTTTTAAACAAAAAGTTTATTTTTTCTTAAACTAACCTTTTTAACCTCTTTTACTAAAAGTATATTATCACAAAAAGTATCTTTCCTTTCAAAAAGTTCTTGTTTACTAAAAGTATCTTTTTACAAAAATATCTCTTTTTCATAAACTAAAGAGGTTCTTTTACCAAAAGTAACTTTTTTGAAAAAAGCATACCTTTTATAAAAAGTATACATTTTATGAAAGTTATATTATAAACATAAGGTATGTTTTCGTTTTTAGAAAAAGTACCGTTTACAAAAAGGACTTTTTTTACAAGGTAGGTGTTTACAAAATTTACTTCTTATTCTTATTTCCTTCGCATTAAATTTTTGCAAGAAATTGTTTTTCTCATAAAGTATCCTTTAACAAAAACAAAAGGATATTTAACCCAAAAAGGGGTTTTTTAAATAACATAGCACTGAAAATGAATTTAAATTGAATGTTTTAAGGGAAAATTTGGTGAAAATATGGTAAACCTATAGCTTGACTTTTTCTTAAGCAACTGGCAACTCCTGCAACAAGTAGCCACATTTTTAGTCTAGTTAATTCTACACTATCATTAGCAAGCACACCTCGTTAAGATTTTGTTTTAAGTGCAGCAATAAAATATTTGTATTTTTCAATCTCAATTCTTCTAGATATTTTTTTCTTCTTATTACTGTTACGGCTGGTGCTTTTAAATCAAACACGCGCAAAACCTCTAGACAAACTGATTTCAGCGTAAAAAAACTATACGAGTATAAAATATGAATGTCAGTTCTTAATAGTTTATGTTGTAATTAATTACGTTTGTGCTGCTTGCTGATAAAACAAGTTTTTTTTCTGCATTTGTTTAAAGCCAAACATAACGAAAACCTTCAATAGATATTGAAGCGAAATCCTTCTAAAAGGTTTCAATAGTAAATAGGGTTTACAATTTTTGGAAGTTGACAAAAAGTGGGTGTATATTTTTTCAATTAATTTTTTTTTTTTAATTATGCAATGATTTTTAATAAAATATTTTTTTTTATTCTATAATAATAAGATAGATAATTAGCAGAATTTCTTTTTATTTAAGCAAATAGCTGGTCCAAATTTAATGTGGAATTTTCAGTACAGTGGAGGAAAAAAGCAAGTCGGTAATTTGCTAGAAAATGCTTAAAATTTCAGTAAGTTATTTAAATATTTACGGCCGAGTTTAAAAAAAAACAAAATATATTTCAAGTTTGCTTTAGAGAAAATTTTTTTAGAACCTAAAGTACAAAAAATCAGCTGATTTAATGATATCCTACAAATCACAAATATATTGGAACGAAACTCCCAAAGTTGGAATTTCTTATAGACTCTCCCGTTACACACTGGACTTAACTTGTGTAAAAGCTCTTTTCAGTTGCATTCAAAACTTTGAAAATCATAATAGCTATAAAAAAAAAATATTTGTTTGCATTAAAATATTTTTTTTCGAAATAATTTTGCCAAAAAAAAATTGGTTTGCAATTGTGCTTTTGTTTAAGCATTTTTCTTCAAAATGATAATTTAATTAAAATTAAAGCATTTTCACACTCTCAAATCCATTTTACAAATATACTTTTCCTTATTATTTTTTCTTCTCGAAACAGATTTTTTACTCTTGTCTTGGCATATTTCCATTTACTGGCATGGCTTGTGCTCCAGTCAGTAGTTGTTTTTCCTATTTATTTCTTAATTTTCTACTACAGCTCTTATTTTCTTATTTCATTACTGCAGTTTATCATGATTGTGCTAATTTTTTTTCTACGTACATTCACATAAACACATAAACACATTTGCAAAGAATTTAAGACGAAAATGATGTGAAATATCTCATGGTTTGCAAGAAATAAAAAAAAAATTATTTACAGCAACAGCTGTATTCGCATTGCGGAAGTTCAATTATAAAAGCCTGGACTGTGGCGCAAAGAAACACGAACTCAATAGTTCGGGCAGTTAAAGCAACTGTTGCAATACATGATTTCTCATGGCTCAATGGCTGCTGGGTTGAGGTAAAAGTAAAATTAATTTTTTTTCCTTGGGTTTTTTTTAGCATGCTTTTGTTATGGCCTTAGAATCATACATTTTTTTTTGGCACCGAGTCCTTTTAACCCCATTTACTTAAAGTGCTTTCTTTAAGTGCTTTTTCATTTAGTTAGACTTTCTTTCACACACACACACACACACACACATATGTTTGTATCAGCTGACGAGTGGAGAAATATTTATGCTTTCATCATCTTCCTTTAGCTATTCCTGATACTTTACATACTCTTCTTGCCTCTCGACAATACATGACACTTCAAATCGATTACCAGCAGCCCAAGAAAACTTTTAAGAATTGTTGTGCAAAAGGCAAAAAAAAATAGCAGAAAGAAAAACTGCAATAGTTGCTTTGCCTCTCGTCCTTAATGCTATTTTTCACTCCCTGGAGTCTATGAGGAGAGGGAAAAAACACAAAAAATAAAAACGATAAAAAGTTTTAAAAGCCTGTTAATTAAGAGTTTTTAACAAAATGTTTTGCCAGTTCAAAAGGACAATTTGAGTAGGAAATTGTTTTAATTGAAATAATATAATGAATTTACAATAGTTTTTGAGCACAAACTTTACACTAAAAGGTTAACAAATACTGACAATAATGTGAAGAAAGTAAGAAGAAATAACTAAATGTAAAAAAATTTGGCAAAGCTGAATGCTGAGAAAGAAATTGGAAGTGCAAACAAAAACTACACATTTTTGTTAAACAACTTTTAAATGCATTAAAGTTTTAGGACAACAACAAAAGAAAAAACTTTCTATCATGGTAAATGTTTAAGAATAATTTTTTTAACTACATATTTGTTTTCTTATCAAAAAAAAAAAAAAAAAAAAAGCTTTAAAGGATACAAATTTTTTTTTTAAGTTTTTAAGGCCAGACATTTGTATCCTGCTGAACAGGGTGTCAGGAGTTCGTTCCTTAAAAGAAGTTGGTGTTAATATTGTCAAGCTAAGGAAAAGCATAGTAAGGAAGGCAGGAGGAAATTAAAATCTAAAAGAATAAGAAAAAATAGAAATACAGTGAAGTTCGGCTACAACGAACTCTTAGGAAAAGGGAAATATTGCTGAGAAAATTATTTCTAAAATTCAAGTAAAATATAAACAAAGTAATACAAATGCGGCAATAAGGAAAATGTGCTTAAATCATATTTGACTATTTTACAGGAGATCACTTTTAAGCGTTCAAGTCGATTTTCAGAAATTTATTGATTTTTTTTTGGATTTTGGGAAATTCTCTCTTAACCTGGATTTTTTTTAAAGCAAACATCGTTCTACACACTATAAGGAATACATTTAAGTTGAAAGATGCCAAAGTATAACCTAAATTAAGATATTATTCCAAATGAGATGAGAAGTATAAAAAAGATAAGTCGCAAGTCTTAGTGCTATAACTTCCTGAAAAATTACACAAATTAATTGAAATTTTGACCGGGGGTACTTTTGAATATGCAGATTACGGAGATGCCATTAACTCAAAATCAGCTTATCCCGACTTAAGCACTTTTTGCTTTTTGCCACAGATATATTATTAACAAAAATACAAATGAAAAAACAAAATATTTTAAAAAAATTTCGATAAAAAAAAAATTTTAATTAACAGGCACTTCTGAAATTATGAAGGCAATCATATTCCGCGAGAAACATTTCGCGGGAAACAATTTCAAACAACAGCAAGTAATAGGGAAAACAAAAAAAACTCTAATTGGAAAAGAGAGAAATTTTTCGCTGAGACAATTGCTTCCCATTTTATTTGTTGTTGCATGTAGTCTTCTTTGTAGGATTCAAGAAACAGTTCATTGCAGTCGAAAATTTGTTATAACCAAAGTTTGCCTTAAACGTGATCATTTGTGCGGAGAGCGTCATCCATCCGGTAGAGCGGCGCGTTTGAGCGACAAGTAGCGCATTACTGAACGGCATTTCCTAACGGCTTTTCTAAAAGGTTATAACTATTTCTAAGCGGCGCCGCTAAGAATTAAAATAAATTATATTTTGAGTCCCGCCGCTCAAGTATGCCGCTCACTGCGTGACCAATTCCATTGTATTGGATTTGTTTTAATTTTTTGCCACTCCTCATTAAGTGACCTCAGCCTAATGCTAGCACACATTATTGCCTCTAATAAATTCGGCAGGTGGTGTCATTCTGTTTAAAAGACAATTTTGCAGTCCCTCAGTTGAAATTATACACCAATACCCCGGCTTGCGTTGCTAATTAGGACCGGAGAACCGCGACGCAAATCGGAGTACGTTTTTCCATACATTTGCATTGACTTTCATTTAATTGGTTCCGAGATTCATAATTTTAGCTCAAAAATAAAATTTTTCACTAAAAAATTATTAAGGGGTTTCATGAGAATGTTCAGAAGTCTCGCAAACTGTGCAATTGTGCATTTTTACACTCTCGTAAATAAAATGTAAAAAATTGTATAGAAGTTTATTTACACAAATCTGTTAAGTTTGCCCAATAATTTTGACTCGTAAACTTAAGCTGTGCAATTGTGCAGTTTGTTAACAATAACTTTTAGCTTTTTTATATTTCTTTTGGGCATTTTTAGACACATACGAGTACACACACTCTTTTATTTTTATATAACATATTTATTTTATTTTCATAAATATGTTTTTAATTAAAAATTTCTTGAAATTTTCTTATTTTACTTTTATTAATTGAACTTTTTGACGTTTGTTTCAAATTTACATAAACTGTTTGCGCAAAAGTTGACGCAAGTCTCACAAGTTTGTCCAATTGCACAAACGGCAATTTCAAGAGTTCTCATGAAAACCCTTATTTTTTTTTATTTTTCAAACGGTAAATAACAACAAAAATGTAAATAGTCAAATTATAAATAAGGGATTCATAATATAAAGGGTGTTTTTTATTGAGGTATAGAACTTTAAGTTGGCATCACTTTTTTAACTGGCGGCCATTTTGTCAGCTGTCAAGTGATTAATATTTAGTTTGGTTTGCCATTTCATCATGAACAGGTTGATAAAAGAACAACGCTTGCAAATCGTGCAAATTTATTTCGAAAATAATGGTTCAGTTCGCGAAGTTTACCGCAAGCTCCGTCCATTTTATGGTCGACATAATCGTCCATCAGAGCAATTAATTCGGTTAACCATGGATCGTTTTCGCACTACGTTTACTCTATGTGATGATACGCATCCGCAGAGACGTCGAACAGTGCGCACCGAAGAAACAATTGCCGCTGTAGAGCAAAGTGTTGAAGAGGACCCGAATGAATCGATTCGCCACCGTGCACAGCAATTGGAGCTTTGTCCATCAACTTTATGGAAGATTTTGCGCAAAGATCTTGGCTTGCGACCTTACAAGATCCAGCTTGTGCAAGAATTAAAGCCGCGAGACCATGCAATGCGTCGTGATTTTGGTGTATGGGCCGAAAATGAGATTGATCTCGATGCTGATTTTCATCGCAAAATTTTGTTCAGTGATGAGGCTCATTTTTGGTTGAATGGCTACGTCAACAAGCAAAATTGCCGCATTTGGAGTGAAGAGAATCCACATGAGACCCTTGAGACGCCATTACATCCACAAAACCTGACTGTTTGGTGTGCTCTATGGGCTGGTGGAGTCATTGGGCCATACTTCTTCCGAAATAATGCTGGAGAGTCAGTTACCGTTAATGGAGACCGGTATAGAGCCATGATAACCGACTATTTTGTTCCCGAATTGGATGGCATGAATGTGGATGAGTTGTGGTTCCAACAAGACGGCGCTACATGCCACACAGCGCACGTCACAATCGATTTATTGAAGGAAACATTCGATGAGCGCATAATTTCGCGGAATGGACCTGTCAATTGGCCACCAAGATCGTGTGATTTGACACCATTGGATTATTTTCTTTGGGGATATGTGAAGTCGCTCGTCTACGCCAACAAACCAGAAACGTTAGGGGACTTGGAAGCCAACATTCGTGGCGTTATTGCCAACATACGACCCCATATGCTCGAAAAAGTGATTGAAAATTGGACCTGTAGAATTGGCTTTATTCGAGCCAGCCGCGGCGGCCACATGCCCGAAATCATATTTAAACGTTAATGGCATAAAATTATCCTTCCAATAAAGCCAAATTGATGGACATTAAAACGATTTTCTTGTGTTTTATTTCAATTCGAAGTTCTATACCTCTAAAAAAACACCCTATAAAAGCAAAAGTCTATATTGATGTGTTAATTTGTTTTTATTCGGAGCGTGACGCAAGCTCTATTTTTTCTACAGTTGGATTTGGCAATCATGCTGATTTTTTTTATGAATTTTTCTTAAGTTGTTAGTCTAACATAAATTTACTTATAACAACTGACAGTGTCGGTCACATTTCTACACATTTCACATACACATTTGCGTCAGACTGAAATGGGAAATGGCCTTTTTATGTTTCAGCGTGAACCGATTTTGATCATTCTTACATCAATCAAGTTGTCTTAATCCTGGGAGTGTCACTAAACATATGACAGTAGTAAAAATTTAATATGGCGGCCAATAGACGACATTTTGTAAATACGAAAAAAATCAAAAAAAAATCGGCGAATTATATCACAATGGGTATCAATCAATCAGCTTTAGGTTTCTCTTATGATTTTTAATTTTTTAATTATTATGTACTTGTTATTTCCTAATATCTCTATGCATTGAATAACTGCCATTTTCTGTGACCACCATGACCATATTATGTTTAGTTTTTTAATCATATCAACCATGTTTTGCTGGACAATGTAACTATGTGTGTATAAACATTTCCCACAAAATCTCTGAGAGTTATTGCCCAAATTACTTTAGTAAAAATTTATTGTGATACAATGTTGCTGGGCAAAAAAAAAAAAAAGGTTTTGTGTGAGTCCCTTAAACTTAAATACATAAGCCAACTTTGGCTTATTGTAGAAAAAATATATAAAGACCAAGAAGCACAGAAAACACTTAGAGCCTCTCCTTGGTGCAGGCTAAATGTTATCAGAGTTGCAGTCGCTTAGCTTTTTTTTTTTTTTTGGTTTGTTAATATCAAACTGCGGTTTTTCTTTATTTTTTTATGTTTTATTATAAATGTTTTTGCTGCAATGTAATTTAACATAATGTTTTGCCATATGTAACGTGACTCACGTAGTTAAGTTTTTCGTAGTCTTATTTATCTTTTCCATTAACTGCAAATTTTTCTAATTGTTAAACTTTCAATTGCAATTTAAGCTTAAAGGACGGACATGAAGAACAAAAAAATAAATATATAAGAACATACATCTGTTACTTTACAACAACAATAACATTAAATAACCGAAAAAAATTACAACAACAACAACAACAACAACAATTTATCTTAAAATTGTTAAACGAGAGTTAATCTTAAATCATGATCGCTGATCTACAACCAGAACTTTTTGTTGGCCACACAAACCAGAAACAAGAAAAGCAAAAAAAAAAACAAATTTTTTTTTTAAATTACAACAAAAATAACTAAATAAATAAAAAAGTTAAAAAAGAGGAAAAAAATCAACAACATGATTAAACAATTCGCATTTGTTGTTAAAACTATTAGATTAAAACCCAACAAAAAAGGGTAAACTTTAAACTTTTTTTGCTCAAATACTAATGGAAGCAAACACTGGCTGCCTCTCTAAAAGAAAAAAAAGCCCATATAGACCCTCATGTTGCAAACGGAAATTGTATGCTCTTGTGCTGCTGTTTGTGTTACGAAAATGATCCGTGCCCAATAATCCACTCAATGAAACCCAAAAATGTAATCGTCGTCTTTCCTCATGTTTCACAATTTGCTTAAAAGATTCTTTTTTTTCTGTTTAACTAAAACAAATTTGACAAAAATTTGCGGAGAAAAAAATTTTACGTTTAACAACGACAAGTAGTTTTTTTTTTATTTATTTAACAAAACAATTTTAATCGTTTTCGTTTGTTTTTCTTTTAATTTAATTTTATTTGTATGAATTTATTTTTTGGTAAATTGTTAAAGAGTCAAATGATATTTAAGGCCATCGCCAGCCAGCCAACCAACCAAAACCAAGCAGCATCGCAGAGCTGATGATGATTTTTTCGGGAAACAATTTGTTTTTGGAGGTATTTATTATTATTTTCATTGTTCGATAGTGAATTTCATAATCTGAAACTGGAAAGTCGTGCTCAAATCAGCTGGTTGTCGAAAGCCACGATTAGACCATGGAATATATACATAATGGGTTTAAATGTACTAAATAAAATTTCGCCATAAAATTCTTTTATAAACTGAAAAAATTTTTGGACAGTCTCCCGAATAGTGAAATATTGAAACTCATTAGAAGGTTTTGGAATGTGCTTTAAGACTCTCTTATAGATCTTTCAATAATCATTCTGGTTTATTGAAATAATTTTTTACAGTGCCAGCCAGTGATTTCAATTATTTCGGAACGATTCGAGCGACATCTGTGATTATGAATGAACATGTTGCAATACCCTTGTCAACCTTTTCGAAAATCGCTAACAAAGATTTATGTAAGTGCTTATAAATATTTCTCTCGCTAAATAATTTTCCTATCATGACACATACTCTATTACGTACTAATGTCCGTCCAGCGTCCGTCTGTCTCTCTCTCTCTCTCTCTGGCTGTCCGTCTCTTATTTTAGTTTACTGCAAGCGCGAGCAAAAGCAAACAGCGCCTGCTTTGGAAGGTAATTTTAACGTTATTTTTCATTGAGTTTTAAAATGTTTAATGATTGAAAAATAACATGAAAATCGTGCAAACTTTTTGCTAAACTATTAAAGGAAATTATTTAAAAGTTAGCAGAGAATAAGATGAATTTAAAGCGCCTGCTTAAACAGCTTTAAAGTGGCTGTACAGTGTACACACACACAATTTAACGTTTATAGACATAAAATGAAATTTAAGAGCAGAGGCGTTAAAATAAAAAACAGTAAAAGGGAAAATTTCAGCTATTTAAACATTTAAACCCCAAAAAAAAGTTTTAAAAAAAAATTTGTTATATAATATTTTGAAAGAAAAAAATTTCCATTTTTTTACTTAAAAACTTAGTGGTACTCCCCTTTAACAAACGTTTCAGTTTTGCATTTCAGCCAGCTTTCGTCTTGCTTCCATCTTTTGTATTTCATTGCGTCATTCAACAAATTTTCAAATTCATGCAATTTTTCATCGTATCAGACATCGATAGCATTTCATTGCAATTTGATTGCCTTAAATTGAGTTGAGAAAATTTTTGCCAATAAAAATGTTTTTCTTTTTTCTTTTTTGGAAAAGGGAAGGCGGGAGGCAAAACAAAAAACATATTATTGCAACTTGCTACGGGTATAATCCACAGCAATTCAATTCATGCAGCATGTTTAGTCAATCGTCTGCAGCAGCAAAGTAATTGTCTAATGATTTTTTGTTGTTGCCTTTGCACTGCAACAATCAAATACATTTTCATGTAGCGGCTGAAGCTACAATTCGTTGTGCATGATTTTTTATTTTTGAGCTTTTTTTTTTTTTGTCTTACAAGGGGGCCTTTTGGGGGAGCGTTTCTTTTGTTGTGGCTTTCGTTATGCCGAGATATGTATTTTATATTTGATTTGAAGGACAACTAGACAAATAGTTGTACGTATAATAGAAAAGTAATAATATTAAAGTGCTGGGCTTTAGGCATGGTCGGCATTTCGTACACTCGAAATTATGTTGTTGGTAATTTTTTTTTTTTTTTGTATGTAACTTAATTTATTTCTTACAGGAAATTTTATTCAATATATTGGGCAAAGCCATTGGTTTGGCTTTCAGCCAAAATAACACAAGCTGCAAGTAAAAATTTTACAGAAAAATTTAATGAGTGGATGTGAAATGCGGATTCTGGCCCAGAAAACTAGATGGGTTTGTGAGGGCAATATTTTGTATGCTTTTAAAAGAGAATGAAATAAATTTAAGTTTCAAAAAGAATTAAAATAAATTTTTTATTACTTAGGGCCAATTTCACCAACTTATTTAAATATCAATTCATATTTAAAAGTAATTTTTTCATACAAAAACTAATGAAAATCGACATATAAATATGAATTGATATTTAAACATGGAGTTGGTGAAATTGGTCCTTAGTATTCAAGAATTAAAACAAGTTTTTTAACTAAAAATTTACAGTTTTTTTCCCAAAGAGCTAAAAAATGCTTAAAATCATATTGTCGCGCAAATATACCGTGAAGAGACCTAATATAAATGCATAAAAACATTTGGCAACAGTTAGAACGATTTGATTCAGATATCATTACAAACGCATACAAATATACAAGACGATGTTGAAGTAAACATTCAATTATAATATTATACTTTTCTTGCTTATTAAGAAATATACAACTGCACAAACACTTACACCAATGGAGACGCCAGACAGACACAAGAAGAGCTGTATTGCTTCTTAACTTCTACTTCTCTTGTCAACTTACAAACACACAAACCAATAGAACTAATTTTAATGCGCACTAAGAACGTGAACGATGGAAAGCTACTGAATGTTCTTTGAGTTCCTGGATTTAGCTAAAGCGCTGTTCAGACTATTATGCCTGTCTAATAATACTTGTAAGTGCGATAGTGTGAATACAAAATGTCATGACGAATGGCAATAATGCGTTAACAGTTTGACATCTCATAACACTTGAGAATTTTTAGGGATCCGTACACCAAAGACGATGTCCGTCCGTCGTCCGTCTGTCTGTCTATCTGTGACAGGCTGTTTTCTTGAGAACTAAGAGCTACGGAGCTGAAATTGTTATAGAATATGTAGAACTTTGGCTACTAAGATCTCACTTTGCTTTAGATTTTTCTTTCTCTCAAAATATGATGATGGCGTTCTACTACCTGTTTGTTCATTAATATTTATCACATGTAATTTGACTTACAAAGCGATAAGAACCTTAGCCTGATCAAATCATAAATATATGATGAAAATCTTTGTACTTGTATAATAGTCTGAGTAGCCCTTAACAACCTTCTAGAAAGAAGCTTTCCAATGCAGCTGTAAACCGAATATTTTAGTTTCAATTTGCCGTCTCCAGGTGTGTGATGGTCTTCCAACACTTCGACAGTCCTGCATGTTCCAGTCTATGGCTTTATGTTAAATACTAAAAGTTAACATCGTGGTATTCTACCAGTGAATTATTTAAAATTAAAAGCTTAAAAACTCTGAATAACAGTTTTAAGTATATAAAAAGTGCAAGATAAAAATCAAGGCGAATTCACACCAGGTGATCTCGTTTCAAGAAATGATGATCAGCTGCCAATTTCTTTAGTGTCAACGTTCGGAAATTTTACACTAATAAGTTTTCTGCAATGTTGTATTTTATTTCAAAACGAATTTACATTGATAGAAACTTAACATTAATATGCCCTTATATCTGCCACTTTATAAGAGAATCACAAGTTTGCACGCCACAAATCCTATGAAAAAAAAACAAAAATTTAAGTGCAGTTTGTTACTTTTTCATGAAATTTAAAATTTTAAACTGCTTTAAATAAAAAATTCTTTATCTACAATTTCTATAAGCAAATAAATGAAAAAAAAATGTCATGGTGTAAATGCTGCAACTTTTGAGACGACTTTATTATAATGATTTATTATTGTTTGTTTTAATCCATTAATTTTAACGAACTGTAATTTTTGGCTGTACTAGCAGTCATTTCAATCTTACAATTCAATGACGAAGATCTTTATTTTGTGCTGTTGTTGTATTGCGGTTGATGTTGTAGTTGGCGGTGGCTGCTCAAATGCCCCCTTTGATTATGGTTAAAATCGTATAAAAATGAAATTTATAAACGTTTTTGATTGTTTTCGATTTTCATTCTTCTATTTTTATTTTTATTTTAATTTTTTTGCTTAACGTGACGTAACTGGGTTTTATTTGTAAAATGATTTTTTGCCCTCAGGTGTGATATTTTTCTAATGTTTATTTAGCACAAAACACGAAATGAACTCACTTTTCTTTAGTAGACAACACTTACTTGCATTTACAACAAAAGGGAAACTAAAAGCAAATAACTTTAATTTTTTTCTTCGTATAAATTTGGCGTGTTGAACGAAAGACAAGTAAAAGTCCATCTAGGAAAATGATTTGTTTATTGTGCTTTTTTGGGCACCTCAATGTAAATACAAATAAATCATAACTGTTATTTTAACTGTCGTTTTCAATACATTAACACACCGATATGATATGAAAGGACGGTGGTCAGGTAAAAAGGAGCTCAAAAGGAAAAATTTTAAAAGAGTTCCAAGAAATACTAAAATGGAAGTAGCTGAAATACTAATAAAGCCCTTCCTCAAAAGCGGGTTCTTTATTTCCTAAAAACGTATATTAAAAATTATTAAATTTTAATGTTGAAATTTAAAAAGTTTTAATATTTGATTTATTTTTGTCCTTATAAAAAAACTTGTAGATTTGTATTTATTTTTGATATTTGTAATTTTTTATTTTTTTTTTGCATTTATTGGATTTCGCTTTTTTGTAGATGAAAGGTCGGTCGCTTGGTTGCTGGCTGGCTGGTGGGCTAGTTGGTTGGTTGAGACGGATTTCGCTGTTGGGTGTTTCATTTTCTTCAAATATTTTTTGCGCTGTTTCTTTCAAGTCACTAAGTGCCTGATGCAAAATGACTGTGTGATTTTGGCTTGTCATGTTGTCCATTTTTTTAAATTTTTTATAACAAAAAAAAAAAAATAATAATAATTTCTTTAAATGTCAATTTGAATTTATGTTTATGTGACGTGATTCCGTATAATTTTTCTCATATTAGTTCAGCTGTTGTGATTTGTTTAATAACAAGTTATTTAATACTTGTTTTTTGTTTTAATTTTCGCACTTGGCTTGTCATAAGGAAAATTGGCGGCTGTATGGTGATGTTTTCTTGTTGTTGTTGTTGTTGTGTCTTTTGAATTGGGTGATAATTAAATTATTGTAAATTATTGTATTTTCGTAAGATATGACATGACTCTAAGAGATTTATTATTCGACATATTGTCATAATTATATTATAAGTGAAATTTATTTGCTGGTGGTTAAGCGATGTCTATATGCATTTCATTGTTGCTTTAACAAATCGTCAGTAGACTTCAACCACACATTTTGAACAGTCACAAACCTCTTATCTTATGAACAGACTTTCATAAACTATTTGAGAATTCACAAATATTAATATGACTCGAAGATAAAAAAATATAATACGAGTATGTAACCGACAAGATTACAAATTTTACTTTATGATGGCGCTACATAGAGTAATTAATTTTGAGGAAAATATTGCAGTAGCTATTTCATACTTGGCATTCTATAAGAGAAAATAAACAAGTAAGCAATCGATCAAAATAAAGCTTCTGACTCTTATATATAATTCAGCGGGTATGCAGTGTATTTTTTATGTAAGATTATTTGTATGTCTTTTTTTTCAAGCCTAACAGGTGTCTTTAGAGAACACCTTTCTCAAAATTTATCACTCAATTTAGATCTTTTCTTTTTTTTATTCCCAACGCTTTTCACAAGAAAAAAAAATAGAACTTCTTCACACTGTCTTCAATTAAAGGTCTTAAATAAAAAACACCCATGACAGGTGAACGAACAGCCCTCGTAAATTTTGCTCATTAAAAAGCAAAAAAAAAACCAAAAAAGAAAAGATGAAAAACCCTTTTTCTTGAAAATAAAAATTTGAAAAAGCCAAAAGGTACTCACACCTAAATTGGTAACAACACAACTGGCCTTGCATTAAGAATAAACTGCTGTTTCTATGGTCACCGTTGATAAAAATGAAATACAATCATTTGAAATCTATACAATAAATGGACACAACGCCACTTAAGGTGACAATCAGATATGTCAAAATGAGTTGTAAATGGCAATGGCTTGCAGCAAATGAAACAAAAACACAACCTGTGCCCAGTCAGCAAACAGTTTTTAAACAAAAAGCAAAGGAAACTCTCTCTAAAGAAAAAATAGAATCACTGAAATTGCTGTTCTATGGCTTAGAGAGAAAAAAAAACAGCCAAAAGGGAAAAGTCTTTGCGATGGCAAACAATTAAAATCATAGTACGTACGATACAGTCGGTTAAGCAGTTAAATAATTCACCTGATGACAGGTTTGAGTTTTCGAATGCTTTATCTTATTTTTATAAAGTTTCGTATTTTTTTTCTAGTTTTGTCACACTCTATTTAATATTTTTCTTTTAATTTATTAGCTCTTTTGTAATAACAGACAAAAGAAAATGTGAATGTTTCATGTTTATTGTTTATATTTCTGGTAACTTAAGCGTATGGTTAACCAGGGTCAAGTTTAATCGGACTTTACTACCCCTCTCCGCCATAATACGAGTACTAGCCTTTACTCAGAGACCCAAAACATTAAAAAAGTAAGCTGTGACACAGTCAACTTTTCTATAAGAAAAGTAAGCTGTGACACAGTCAACTTTTCTATAAGAAAAGTAAGCTGTGACACTGTCAACTTTTCTATAAGAAAAGTCAGCTGTGGCACAGTCAACTTTTCTATAAGAAAAGTAAGCTGTGACACAGTCAACTTTTCTATAAGAAAAGTAAGCTGTGACACAGTCAACTTTTCTATAAGAAAAGTAAGCTGTGACACAGTCAACTTTTCTATAAGAAAAGTAAGCTGTGACACAGTCAACTTTTCTATAAGAAAAGTAAGCTGTGACACAGTCAACTTTTCTATAAGAAAAGTAAGCTGTGACACAGTCAACTTTTCTATAAGAAAAGTAAGCTGTGACACAGTCAACTTTTCTATAAGAAAAGTCAGCTGTGGCACAGTCAACTTTTCTATAAGAACAGTAAGCTGTGACACAGTCAACTTTTCTATAAGAAAAGTAAGCTGTGACAAAGTCAACTTTTCTATAAGAAAAGTAAGCTGTGACACAGTCAACTTTTCTATAAGAAACGTAAGCTGTGACACAGTCAACTTTTCTATAAGAAAAGTCAGCTGTGGCACACTCAACTTTTCTATAAGAAAAGTCAGCTGTGGCACAGTCAGTTTTTCTATAAGAAAAGTCAGCTGTGGCACAGTCAACTTTTGTATGAGAAAAGTAAGCTGTGACACAGCCAACTTTTCTATAAGAAAAGTAAGCTGTGACACAGTCAATTTTTCTATAAGAAAAGTCAGCTGTGGCACAGTCAACTTTTCTATAAGAAAAGTAAGCTGTGACACAGCCAACTTTTCTATAAGAAAAGTAAGCTGTGACACAGTCCACTTTTCTATAAGAAACATAAGCTGTGACACAGTCGACTTTTGTATAAAAAAAAAGTTAGCATACTGCAAAATATTCAATTCAACTTCTGACCATTCGGTTCAACAAGTCTAGGAATTTAATCTTAACCAAATACCAAAGAAGACTTTTTTTCAATTCTTATTGTGTTTCTCCATTTCAATGACTTTAATTAAAAGATCGACCTCAGTCTCGCTGAATAATGACTGTGTGACATTAAGTTAACAATTGTTTATCTGAAAAGGTTCTAATGTCATTAGCAAAAGACACACAAAACAAACAGATAGAAACAACAGCAACTGCTGATGGTTCAATAGTTAAAACCTTTACGTTTCTAATGGAACTTTTAGAAAGAAAATTTAGAGGAGACGAGTACGTGTGGAATAGAAAGACAAACACACACACACACACACATGTATGTAAGTATAATAAAGATACTCAAAAAAATAGTAAAAATGGGCAGGAAAACAGACGGAGAGACACATATAGCATGTGTCATTAAGTAGTTAGTGTCAGATGCCAACTCTTCTTGTTTATATTGTTTTTTTTTAATTTCTTTTTAGTTTTTGTTAATGATTATAAGCTTATCAAAGTGAAAGTATCGCTTCGTATTTTTTCATCTCTTTTAATTCTTTTAAGACAATCGATGAGATTAAATTAAACAATTGAATGGAAAAGTAAAAAACTTCTTTATTTATCTTTTTTTTTTATATTTTCAAGAAAAACAACAAAAGAAACTGTAAAGAAAGAAAATAATTTAAATCGAAATGCTTAAGAAGTGTCAAGATAACATATGGATGGCCAAATGATTAAATTCTCAAGATAAAGGGTTACAAATATCTTAAAGCGAGTCACTTAATTTCGGTTGGTTTCTTTAGGCAGGCAGGCGTGTTTGTTTGTTTGTTTGTTGCTCTCAATTGGTGGTCCAATTTCTTTGGATGATGATGATGATTTTTCCTTTTGCCTGCAATTTGAAATGGTGTCGACTGATTATTGTCAATGACTTCTGAGAAGACCCCTTCCACGCTTGTCACTCTTCAACTGAAAAGTCAACAGTAAAAATGATTCACAATCTGTAAAAATGCTTTATTTTATTTTTGCTTTAAATTCGAATAGTGCAGCCAAAAGTTAAGTGAACTTTTCAAGCTTTAAGAGTCTGTTGTCTCAACTCTGTTGGTACTGCATAAATGGCATCTTAATAAATTTATTGTGGTTAGTGAGGCAACAGTGGGATGAAACGAAAATAATAGCTTAGAGTATATTAAATTAATGTATTAATATTTCAGTAGACCAACAAGCGTTGAATTGAAAAACTAATCGGAATGTATTTTGTTTCAGCATTATTTTCCAGCTGAGCGACAGTCCTAAGATTTATCTATCTGTCTATGCATACATATTTGTATTTTTCAACCAGTACCCAGCAAAAAATTTTTAAATAGTGAATCGAGTTTGGAATTAGGCATTTTTAGTAGGAGAACTACCCGACTGGATTACCAACAAATCGATTCTTTATTTTGTATAATGTCGGAAATGAATATTCATTGGAACCAGCGATATTTAAATTTTCTTTTCATGAATTAAATTTATTTAAAAATAAGAAATAAGTTCAATTAGTATTATAGCTATGCTATTTATGGCGCGATACAGGAGCTAGGACGTGATTTTCTTAACAAAAATAATCCACACTATTACAGTTATAAATTTATTTTTTTTTTGATATCTTTGTACTTAACACCAGAGTACGAAAATAAACGAAACAAATTGTTTGATTTTGTTTTGTTTCGTTCTCTGAAGTGAGTGAAGCAATAACAAAACAAAAACAATCAATAGCATACTGATCTATGTTATCGTGTTTTTTGGCTACATAGCAGACACTGTATTTGCTCTGTATTTTTAATGTCGCAGGGGTTCGATTCCTACCGATGACTCTGGCTATTTCTGGAAAGAAACCCAAACGGCCTTGAAGTTTTCTTTAAAAAAAAATCAAATTTAGTTGACAACATTTATTCATTTAACTGAACATTCTATGGAAAAAGCATACGAGAAGTTAGATTTTGTTTGTCAGTTTTTTTTTCTCATACCAAAAGAAAGTTCTAATGAAAGCGGCTTGTTAAGTAGGGGTTATCTGGAAAAATCTGTCGAACTATCGATTACATATACACAGAATTGTTTCAGTTTATTTTTTGGCAAATCTTTATCTCTTTAGACACACTGCAACATATGCCAACTGCCTGCTGTTTGCGTAACATTGCAAAAATCATAACTAAAAATAAAATTAGCAACTCAGAAACAAAGCAAAACAAAATTTTAACCATTTTTAATTATCATGTTAACCCACACACTCGAGCTACACTACTACTCGCTAACTCATGCCTCTGACGGCTCTAAACTACAAAAAAAAAAAAAAAAGAAATCGTGAGTCAGCTCTTAAAAACGTCCTTTAGATTTAATTTGCAACAATAACTTTGCTGCCTATACTTTTAGCTGAAATCCAAACATTAACCAACTTGTACTCATGTGGATGCTGTTAAAAAAAAAAAAGAATACTTCACGTAAGCAAGTGTACGGTTGACTACCTACCAGCATCAGCAGCAGCAGTTCTGAAGGTATTCTCAAAGATTTTTCCTTAAAAAAGTCATAAAATTTTTTATAATTATTGCATGTTGCAACTTCATGTATGTGTGTGTGGAAACTTTTTCATGTTTGTTAAAATGTTTGGTTTTTTTGTTGCAAAGCATGTGAGAATTTGTTAGGAATTCCCTTGAAAAAAGAAAAAAAAAATAGAGAATATAATGCTTGGCTGCTGCAACTGCTACCGACATTTCTGGTGGCGCATTTAATTGTTAATTGTTGGTTAAAATTTATGAAAAGGGCTTAATAATAATTTCAGGGAATGTTGTTAACAAAATAAGAAACAAAAAATTAAAAATATCGTCAGCTAAAGTTTGTTAATTGTTTAAATGATGGATCGTGATGGCGAACCATAATAATTAAACAATAAATATTTTTTTTTTTGCAAATAACACAACTCCGACAGCAATTTGTAATTGATATATTTGAAGAGGACGATAAGTAGTATTGCATTCATTGTCTTTTAATAATTGAGAAAAGTTACCACAAATATTTAATATTAATTTACAAATGAAAGTTTTTTTTTAACTGAAAAATAAATAAGTCACATTAAGCAAAATAAACAAAAACTTAAAGTATCAAAGCAAAAAAGTCTGTCTTAAGCTAATTAACAGGCACAAAAGTAGTAAATAATAAACAACAATGGCAAGACTGTTGTAAATAAGATATGGTAAATTTGAGTTTTGATTAAAAAACAGCTTTCAGCAAATTTTAATACGATGAACAATTCTCATATTCCATTTGCACTAAAAAATTAGTATATACTCGTAAAGTTAAAATTTGCATCAACTGGCAGCGCACAAAGTGGACCAAAACACAAGAAGGCTGATGAACGCAGCATATTGTTCCATTCTGCTAGTGTTTGTTTGTCAGAATATTTGCAATTAATTTGTTGCAATTTGTTTCTTCCTAAAAATGCGAACCTAAGGCTAATCAAAATCAAACAAGGAGTCTTCACTAGCCATGAACTTGGCATTTGCATCATGTCGGACATCACAAATGGCTAATGGAGACCGCTCATGTCCATATTTTGTTCATGTTCTGACTGGCTGAGCAATAATGTTCGCCATGACATTCTATTGCAAATGGTTTACAACCACGCACATATACATATATATATATGTATATTAGGAAAGATAATATTTTGATTCCTTATTTTTTTAAGTGTTAAATTAATAAACTAACGCGCTTCACACATACATACATACACATTTATTTATTTATTTATTTATACATATTATACAAAGTAAATTTGCATAATATGGTTGCACAAATATGGGCGGAGTAACTAGACCATATGCCCAAAATGTTATTAACAGTATTTTAAAAAGGTTTTTGTGACTGACTGTACACGACCTATGCCTTCACATAGGAAGTAGCAACGTGGTTGTTAAAAAAATTCCACAAAAGAACCGCAAGAATATACGGTTATCCGTGGCAGATCAGTCAACCAGTGCGAGTGAGACATACATACACATATTCTCGCACTTGTCATCCCATTCGACACTATTGTCAGTTGGTATGCAATAGTGAAGTTTGCTTTGACACTACAACAACTTAATGCGCCTGCATGTTTTTGATGAAGGGGAATAACAGTTTTAGTGTTCTCATAAAATCAAGAGCAATAAAAATAGAGAATAATTTAATAATGTACATGATGAAGATGTGAAGCACAGAGGAGACCAGAGTTGTAGAAAGTGATTTAAGATAAAAGCTCAAATCATCTGATTTAATCACTGTTAAAAAGGGACAAATATAGTGTGTTTGTTATTGAATATTTTTAGTACAATAATCAAAACAAACAGCAGAAATGTATACTTAGTGAAATGAAGAATTGAAATTTTTTACAAAATTAAATGAAAAATTTTGCAGTGTTGAACTAAATAAAACGATGTTTAAAATATTATTAGTATTATAAAAGTGATTAAAATTAGTTTCCAAATGCTTACAAACTCAATAATATTAATTTTTAACTTCAACTTGCAAAAAGCAAACAACGAATGAGACCACAAAGCATAAATTGAAAATACACTTGAGCACATGAACATGCACAAAATTAAATGGAGGAATTTGTGGCATTGAATTAAAAAACACAATGCGAAAAGGATTATTAGTATTAATAAAGTGACTAAAATTTGATTTCAAATTATTAGAGACTTTGTTTTAAGCATTTTCGTTCGCAAAATTTAATTATTACCATTTATTTACAAAAACTAGGCTGCGAATGAGACCACAAGGAATAAAACGTAATTACTTTAAAATAATACCACGCGAAAGAAACAGTAAAGAGGATTTGATGACTGTGTGAGCGAGACCTCTAAAAACACCACAAAATCACAATTATCTTCCGTCTTACTTTGTGCTCGTCACACCTCTGGTCTCCTCTGTGATGTGAAGCAAGTAAAGTGGTTTGTGCTCAGCTCTAAGTCATACTCGTACTCAAATGGCGGGTCACTCAAAAAAGGCTTAACTTACATATTCTTAATTTTTGTTTATGATTATTATTCCATGCACTTGCTAAAAAAAAATGAATTTAAAAAGTGCCTTAATCAAATATCTCCTGTGTTGCATTCTTTTTAATTTTCTTCTTGTTTCAATTCAAAAATTTTTACTTATATTAATTTTAATGTATCCCAACTGATTATTACAACAAAAAGGTGTGAATCAATATTTTCGAAAAAAAAAATAATTCCTCAGATACATTAAACGCACAATTCCCTTCAAGGCAGTTTATAACCCTTTTTCTAAATTATTATACACCATCAAACATTTTAAAGGCAAAATGAAAATAAAAATGAAATAAATAATTGCAAATTATAAAATTAAAAAGAAAAAAAGAAATTGAAAAATAATTTGAAACACGAAAACTGTGTGAAGTAAAATTCCTCTTGCACTCATGCTCCTCAAAAAAAAAAATATAAATTTTCATAATGGGGATGCTGCTGATGATGATGATGAGTATGAGGCAGAGGTAAACAAGCCGTAACAAAAACGGCCAATAATCATGCGTAAGATGGGTTACGACTCCAAACTCCAGTACGTGCATTTGATATCTTTTCTTTAAATTTTAATTCTGTTTTTTTCTTTCTTTCTTTATAAAACGCTCGCACTGTTCCGATTTTTATGGCTTTTCAATTAAAGTAACACGATACGATTTCTCTGGAAATTGATCTTGATTTTTTGCATTAAAATTGTGTAAAGTGGGGAAAGAGAGAAAAATTCATGCGTGAGATTCCTAATGAATTCTTAATGCAATATTTATGTGAAACTGTAAACTTTTAGTTAATTACAGTAACAATTTTTATGGCCAAACGGTTTTCATAAATTAAATTCTTTCATTCAGCAAGTTTCTTTAATATTAAATGTAATTAAACTTTTATTTTTCTTTTTCTTTTATTTACAGGTAAGTGTGCCTTAAAATCTCCATACTTCTAGGCATATTAATGTTGATTGAAAGAGAAGCAACTATGAGGTACATTTTCTTATTTTAATTAATTATTTTTTATGGTTATTGCATATAAAAAGAAGTTAAAATTTTTAATGATCCCAAAATGTGCAAAGGAAATACAATAAACTTCTGAGCTCTAATATACATATTTATCTAATATACAAGTACACAGATAATATACTTCTAGGCAATATACGAGTATATAATACATATTTATAACTTAAATCAACGAGAAGTGAACAAACTGTGACGCTCATTATAGCGGAAGAAACATGATTGTTATATGTTTGTGACTAGCATATTATGTTTGTAACAAACGATATATAATTGCAGTGCATGATTTTAAGCTGAAGCCACTAGCTGCGAAAGTTTCGCCCCTTATTTTATTCAATGAAAGAAAAATCTCTTAAAAAAGTTATATCCCAAAATTAAGTTTTGAGTAGAATTGTTAATTTAAGAAAATGCGTTTTAAAGCAAATACATTTCAAAATTATTAAGTTATAAAAAAGCAACTTTTTCTTTAAAGAGAATAGCTGAAAAAAAAGTATTTTTCATAATTTTTCTTTTTAAAATGAGAATTATTGAAATAATAATTAATAAACAAGTAATTTTCAAATATTAATTTTAAAAACACTCCCTTAAGAAAATAACATTATGGTACATTTAACAAAAAGTACCTTTTAAAAAGTTACCCTTCAAAAAAGTAGTTTTTGAAAATTACTTTTTTATAAAGTACCGCTTACAAATGTTAAAAAAAAAATACTTTTAAAAATTTATATTGAAAAAAGTTTATGTTAAACAAATAAATTTTAAATAGTACTTTTAAAAAGGTACATTTGTCAAAAGTAATCTCCAAAAACGAATACCATATTAAAAATTCTTTTTTTGTAGATTAATTTTTTTTTAAAGTATTTACATATGTACCTTTTTTCAAAAATTATCTTTTAAAAAACTAAATTTATTAAAAAATACTTTTTAATATTAAAATTTTTTTTTCAAAAAGTACATTTTGCAAAAGTAAGGACGGTACTTCTTTATATTTTAAAAAGTACCTTTTGAAAAAGTACCTTCAAAAACCCTTTAAAAAAGTTCTTTTTAAAAATCACCTTTAGAAAAAAAGTACCTCATAAAAAAGTACATTTTAAAATGGTACCTTTTAAAATAGGTCATTTAGTATCTTTAAAAACCTTTGTTAAAAGTTCTTTTTAAAAGAACCTGTAAAAAACAATACCTTTTTAAAAAAGCAACCTTTTAAAAAAAAGTACCTTTTTAAAAAAAGTACCTTTTGAAAAAAAGTACCTTTTTAAAAAAAGTACCTTTTTAAAAAAAGTACCTTTTAAAAAAAGTACCTATTTAAAAACAGCACCTTTTAAAAAAAAGTACGTTTTAAAAAAAGGACTTTTTAAAAAAAGTACCTTTCTAAAAAAGTACTTATAAAAAAGTACCTTTTTAAAAAAAGCTCCTTTTTAGAAACGTAACTTTTAAAAAAAAGTACTTTAAAAAAAGTATATTTTTAAAAAATGTCCCTGTTAGAAAATTACTTTACAAAAATATCTTTGTTTTGAATTATAAAAATTGTCTTTTAAGTAGTACCAACTAAATAATTTACCTATTCAAGAAAAAATTAAAAAAATTTGGTTTTTAAAAAAAGTAAGTTTTTAAAAAGCAACTTTTGAAAAGTACCAATTGAAAAATGTAGCTTTTCAAAAAATACGTTTTAAAAAGAGCCTCTCAGAGAAAGTACTTTTTGAGAACGTCGTTTTCCAAAAAAGTTCTTTCTATAAAAGTACATTTTTTCAAAAGTACCTTTTTTAAAAGTACCTCTTTTAAAAAGTACCTTTTTTAAAAAGTACCTTTTTTTTAAAGTACCTGTTTTAAAAGTACCTTTTTTAAAAAGTACCTTTTTTAAAAGTACTTTTTTTAAAAAGTACCTTTATTAAAAAGTACCTATTAAAAAGTACCTTCTTAACAAGCCCACTGCCTTATTTCAAAATACTATTGAGAAAGTACCTTGTAAAAGGTCCAATAAGAAAGTACCAAAAACAAATTAGCTTTTGCAAAAAAATATATTAAAAATGACCTTTTAAATAAGGAGCTATTTAAAAAATATTTTTCAAAAAAAGCCTTAAAAAAAAGATCCCTTTAAAAGATAAATATTCTTAACAAATACCGTTGAAGAAAATTACTTTTTAAAGAAAGTACCGTTTGAAAAAGTACCTTGTAAAAATACCTTTAAAAACGACCTCTTAAAAATGCTTTAAAAAAATATCACTTAGGAAAGTTTTTTTTTTAATGCCAGAAAACTATACAAGAAATCTCGAACAATTATTATGAATTCTGCAATTCAGCTATTTTTTTCAACTTTCCGTCTGTTTATGTTTCTGTTTATGGATTCTTTTTAATTTTAATATTAATAAAATATTTTAATCAATCATTAAATTCATTTTCCAAAGGTTTTTGCAACTAATGAACAAACGAACACCTTTGATAATACAAACATAAATAAATAAGCACAAGTTCTTTGGCCACTTCTGATGTAAGTTTTACTTCAGTAGTTTAAAAAATCCATTCATTCCATAACGAAATTTTCTATGAAATTATATGGTACGAAAAATAATTCAAATGTTTTTATTTTCGTCATTTTCGTTGTTTTTGCACAATTTTCATTAGATAATTCTTATTAAACCGAAACCAATTACATTTACGATACAATAAACTCCATTCTGAACGCTTCAAAGTAATTATCACTTCTTGGTCTTTGTTTTATTTTTCGTATTCGTTTCTTGCATTATTTTGGCAGGCATACGAGTGAGTGTAGTAAATGCCATACATTCATGTTGCATATACATTGATTTGCCACACAGTATAATTTCTAAATCTTGGAACAAGTGTTGTTTGTTTTTTCTTCGTATTTCAGTTGGATAAAAGCTGAAGAAGAAAAACAAAACCAAAACTTGTGCAAAGACTTAAAATCGGTTATTGAACAAACTTGAAAAAGGGAGTCAAAAGTTGGCAAAAGAAAAAAAAACGTTAACAGAGAGAAAAAATCGGATGCTACAGCAAGCAACCTTTTCAACATGTTCATTTATGTTCGTTTGTTTGTTTGTTTGTTGCATCTTTTGCATGTACCGAATTGTAGTGTTAATATTATTGTGTTTATTTTTTTCTGTATGAGTTTACGACCCTTTTTGCTTTACGGAAAACAGTGTAAGTTTTAAGCCTTTATTTGCACTTTTTCCTCTAAAACGTTTAAGTTTTTTTTATCCTGAGGATTTCTTACTCGCTTTAACACCACTTCACATCAATATTTGGATTTGTATTTTTTTTCTTTTGCACAGAGACAGACAAAGTTTTGTGCATGATTGTTTCGTATGTTTGGTCAATAGATGTACTTTCTGCAGTAGGGTGTTAAGCAACAACATGCTCGTACATGTATTAAAAGTTTTTGTTATTCGCCAACGAAAGTGGTGCAATTTAAAAGGATTTTACGAAATTTTTTTTGTGAAAGGTGGAGAGATATTAATGTTAAAGAGATACTAGAGATTTTGCCACAGTCTAGCAATGAGTTAGATTTTATTTTTAACGGGATAAGGTCTATTAAAAATATAATATATAATAAATTCAGTTAAGTGCGACTTTGACTCGCTCACGAAGTGCTCCGCATGGACGCCACATATGTAATAGTATACGAACTCACCTGATGTAGACATTAAAAAAAAAATTTAATACCCGGTAATTTGTTTTCCGGTTGTTGGCAATTTTTTAGTTTTGGCCCATTTTTTTATCCTAATTTTGGCGATTTTTCGCTTTTAAAATTTTTTTTTTCGGTTTTTGGTATTTTTTTTATTTTGGCGTTTTTTACGTTTTTGCCGATTTTTTTCGGTTTTTAGCGATTTATTTTCATTTTAGCGATTTTTTGTTTGTTTTGGAATTTTCTTTTCTTTTGAAGATTTTTTTCGTTCTTTGGCGATTTTTTAGTTTTAGCTTTTTTTTTTTAGTTTTGGCGCTTCTTTCATTTTTGGGATTTGTTTCCTATTTTTGAGATTTTTTTAAATTTTGGCGTCTTTTCGTTTTTGGCGTTTATTTTTCATTTCATTTTAATTCTAGCGTTTTTGTTAGTTTAAGCGTTTTTTAGTTTTGCCGTATTTTTTTCTGTTTTGGCGATTTTTAGTTTTAGCGATTTTGTAGTCTTGGCGTTTTTTTTATTTCGCGATTTTTTTTCCTAATTTTTGTGTTTTTTTCGTTTCTGAGAATTCGTTCGTTTTTTGGGATTTTTTTTAATTTTAGCGTTTTTTATTTATGGCGATTGTTTTCGGTGATTTATATTAATTTTAAAGATTTTTTTAGTTTTGGTTTTTTTTGTTTTGGTGATTTGTTTCTTTTTGGTGATGTTTTCCTTTTTTGCGGTTTTTTTATTTTTGGCAATTTTTTTAGTTTTTACGCTTTTTTCGTTTTGGTTTTTTCGGTTTTTTTATTTCGGGGGTTTTTCGTTGTTGGCGATTTTTTAGGTTTTTGGCTATTTATTTTAATTTTAGCGATTTTGCTAGTTTTCGCGTTTTTTAAGTTTTGCCGTTTTTTTCTGTTTTGCGCGATTTATTTTTTATTTAATAAGTAAGAATAGAAAAATAAAGAGAGACTCTACAGCCGAAGTAACACCGCCAATAGTGAAAGATCGTTTAATTTCTTCTACAAATATGTATAGAAAAATACAAGCAATTTCAGATTGTTGTACTTTTCTTTGGATTCGCGTAAAAAGAAACTTTGAACTTAAAAGAATTCCGACAGATTTAAAACAGCTTTCGGATTCTTTAAAGCTTTAAGCCAGCTACATCCAAGTCATATGCAAACTTTTAGAAAAGAGCTTTTGTGCTTGCAGCCAAGCAGATCTCGGTGCGAAAAATGCTTGCTCTTACTTGGCAAAGAAACAATAACAAATTTAAGAGCTTTCAAAGCTGTTTACCTCAAATGCAAGTATCAGATTACTAGTATGTGTGCTTGGACGCAGCTGCTTTAAGCCCTATTTGTTTTATTTTAATAATTTAAAAAATTTTCTTTTAAACTTCTGCCAAATTCGACCACTTTCCTCATAATTTTTCTCACACATGCAGTAACATCAGCAGCATCCGAGCTGTCGACTGACTAGTTGTTCGTTACGTGTTAGGAAGAGAACAGCAATTTAATGTTGGTGTATGTTTTTCGTCAGTTTGAGCCAGGGTGGCGGGAGTAAGAGCTCTTGTGTAAAAAAGTGCTGTTCTACCATGACCGTAATGGAAATTATAATGTTGATTGGTTTTCTTGGTAAGAAGTGCAACTCCACAAGGAAAGAATTGTAAAAAAAATCCTATAAAAGCAATAAAATGAATTGTTACTTTAGCATGAAATAGGTTCTTCTTCTTCTTCTGTTGCTTGCATGAAGCAGAATGTAGCAACTGCTGCTGCTGATGCTGCTGATGAAGATGATGGTATTGTTTGCTCTGTTTAAGGTCCTCAGGGATTATTTTTTCCTACCATTTCATCATTATGTAGAGACCTTTTTTTCCACAAAGCAAATATTTTTTTATTATTAAATTTTCTTGCTCGTGTATGTTTGTGTTGTTTATGATTGTAAAAATTTATTGTTTTGCAATTAAAATTTAAAATAAGCCCAGAATCGATTGTTGGTAATCGCAATGATTTGAATTCTTCTTATTCGACTTTAGTTATTGTTTGCAGAAAAAGGATGCTCAACTACATAAACCGCATTTTACACGGGAGGTGTTGATGTGTGTGTGATTATTGGAATCCATAAAATATTAAGGTTTTTATTATAATATTTTTAACTCAAACAAATAATAATTACTTGTTTGGGTTTCTTGCTGTTGCTGCTTTTATCATATATTGTAAAGGTTTTACAAGGTCAAAATAGATAAGGGAAAATTTATAAATTTATTAGTTCTTGTATGGAATTGAGTTGTACGAAAAGTTTATAGAATTCATGTTAATATTTATATTGAGGCCTAAGCTTTTTATTGCAAAATTCATTGGTTTAATAAAAGAAAATAATGGTTATTATTGTATTTTTTTATTAGTCTTTTATCTGGTGGTATGACAAAGCTTTGTTAAGTATTAAAATTCGCTATATTTAAAATTCGTTATTATGTAATGACCAGTGAAAACGGCAAATATGCAATTGCATGTTTTTTCTTGTCTGACGTATCAATGCGGAAATAAGATATTTATCCGTTTCAGAACTTTTTATTTATTTTGGCATCAATTTGTTAGTGCATATTTTTGCATATTTTACCCTTTAAGGCATGTTCTTGCATATTTCAGTCTAACACGAATATTTTGAGCATTTTTTTAATTTTCAGAGCAAATTTGACGCTTTTAGGGCATATTTTGGTACTTGATAAATTTTTGTTTTTATATTAATATTTAAAAAAAAAATTTATTTGGCAAAAGTTTCTACTTTTCTCCGTCTAAAATTCATTTTCAATATTCTATGCATGTAAAATTTTTGGATTTTTTAATTTTCACTTACTTGTAAACAGTCTTGTGAAAGAAAAACGAAACAAGAAAATTAAAACAATTTTAAATCGTCCACTTCCATTTTAATGCTGGAACAAGTACTATTGATTTGTATTTTCCAAATGTCAACTTAAACAGGTGTAGCATGTGTTTTAACATCCTCACTGGACTTTAATTCCAATAAAAACTTGGTTTGGCAAGTGTGACAAGTTTGTTTATAGTCGTATGTGACAGGCAGCGATATTTATTTAAAAATCTGCGTAAATATTTTTTGTTTATTGCAATAACAAATCATAAATAAAAAGCTGGTCTTCTTCTTCAAAATACAGTCTTACAGTTTTATTTCTGATATCGTGATCCCTTTTGAAGTTGAAGTTAAATTTGTGTTCTTTATTAATTTTTTGTTTGTTTCCTTTTTCTATTTATTTTATTTCTTGTCTTGTTTTATATGCAAATTTTATTGAATTGTTGCAATAAAACTTGATTTTTATTTCCAAATAATCCAATTTATATTATTTTTAAATGCATATTTTTTGAGTTTTTAGTGCATATTTTCAAGTTTTTTTTTGGAGCATATTTCTGGTTTCCCTGATAATGATCTACACAGAAAATAAAATTCCTGTAATAAGCGACTTTAATTGAAAATAAAACCAAAAATCAATTAAAAATGTAATTGAGTCAATTACGCTTTGAAATACCTTTTTAATTGATTTTTGGTTTTATTTTCAATTAAAGTCGTTTATTACAGGAATTTTATTTTCTGTATACCACTTGTATATTTTATGGCTGAAAGTATTTTTTTTTAAATCAGAATAACAAAAAAAAATTCTTATATATTAAAATAAAAATCAAAAGCTCTTTTAAAATTTCGTCAAAAAACTATAAAAGCCGCTTATATTGTAACCAGCAGGGCTCGGAGTTTCATGCTAATTCACATACATATATTTATATTTTTGGTGATAGATAAAAAGGTATTGACGAATTATCTACCAGAATCACAAAATTTTAAGTAGTTTGACATCGATTTGTAGCTGCATATTTTTGCATATTTTGATGTTAAGTGCATATTTTTACATATTTTCGCAATAACTGCATCTTTAACCATTTTAATGCATATTTAAAAATTAAAAAGTTTATAATTAAATTCTAAAAACCATGAGTTGACCTTTTTGTATTAAAATTAAATTGTTTTAAGCAAGGATTCAACATCCTTTCTTTTACGCTAAAGAAAGTAGTAGAAAAGTTTACAATGTAAGAAAGGTCAAAATGCAGAAGAAATTAAAAAGTTAAATAATACAATAGAGAAAAACATCGTCTATCAAATTTTGCAACAAATCAGCTTCAAATAATTTAAAAATCTAATTTTTGCCAATCGAAACATCATTATTGAAATACGCTCTCTTGTTCCGAAATTAATCACTGCGCTGCATTTGATGTATAGTGCATTCGGGAAATCCACAATTGGTCACACTGCAAATGTCATGAGTTTTAAAATGCAACTCCTCAGTATATCATGAGCAAAAAAAGTATCAGATACTCAGCATAAAAATTGATGTAACGGATGAGTAAAAATTTAATGTGTTATTTATTATCTTTTGAAAATAAAATGACAATATATATCCCGGATAGTGTTGTATAATATTAACACATGTCATAACCTGTGGAATCCGTATGTTGTTGGAATATTAATTTTTTAGCAATAAATTTCTTTATTTTTAATTTCAAAACTTTTTATTTTTCGATTGCACAATTTCAATTGATTTTTGCTCTGCTCCGAGTCAAGCAATTTATCCGTTTTTGATGTTCTTACGTGCGAAATTTTAATGATATTTTTTTTTTCTACGTTTCACTTAAACATCTGCCTCAGCTGATTAGCATCAGATGAGCAAACTATTCTCTAGAGTGCCTCTGTGGCTGAGTGGTAGCGATGCTTGCCTCTCAGTCCAGAGGTCGTAAGTTCGATTCCCGCCATAAACCCTGGGTGTGCAGACAAGTTAATCGCTGCGCAGATTGTGTTTGTTAAAAAAAACATATTGGGTGTTTTTTATTGAGGTATAGAACTTTAAGTTGACATCACTTTTTTAACTGGTGGCCATTTTGTCAGCTGTCAAGTGATTAATATTTAGTTTGGTTTGCCATTTCATCATGAACAGGTTGACAAGAACAAGAACAACGCTTGCAAATCGTGCAAATTTATTTCGAAAATAATGGTTCAGTTCGCGAAGTTTACCGCAAGCTCCGTCCATTTTATGGTCGACATAATCGTCCATCAGAGCAATTAATTCGGTTAACCATGGATCGTTTTCGCACTACGTTTACTCTATGTGATAATACGCATCCGCAGAGACGTCGAACAGTGCGCACCGAAGAAACAATTGCCGCTGTAGAGCAAAGTGTTGAAGAGGACCCGAATGAATCGATACGCCACCGTGCACAGCAATAACCGACTATTTTGTTCCCGAATTGGATGGCATGAATGTGGATGAGTTGTGGTTGCAACAAGACGGCGCTACATGCCACACAGCGCACGTCACAATCGATTTATTGAAGGAAACATTCGATGAGCGCATAATTTCGCGGAATGGACCTGTCAATTGGCCACCAAGATCGTGTGATTTGACACCATTGGATTATTTTCTTTGGGGATATGTGAAGTCGCTCGTCTACGCCAACAAACCAGAAACGTTAGGGGACTTGGAAGCCAACATTCGTGGCGTTATTGCCAACATACGGCCCCATATGCTCGAAAAAGTGGTTGAAAATTGGACCTGTAGAATTGGCTTTATTCGAGCCAGCCGCGGCGGCCACATGCCCGAAATCATATTTAAACGTTAATGGCATAAAATTATCCTCCCAATAAAGCCAAATTGATGGACATTAAAACGATTTTCTTGTGTTTTATTTCAATTCGAAGTTCTATACCTCTAAAAAAACACCCTGTACATTTTTATTTTCATGGAATTCCGAGCCCTGATAATCAGTGTCTGAATGTCAACAAAACACATCGCAAACTTTTCCTGCAAAGAAAAAAAAACTTTTTAGATTTTCTTTAATGGTTTTTGTTCATGGCCAAAACCAAAGCAAATTGAACGACACAGAAGGCAAGCGAAACAATTGACTTTTCACTGAGTTTATTTAAATAATTTTAATACGGGTGATGGCTGATGAAACGCATGTTTTAATTCTTAACTATCACATGTGTGAAGTCGTCCCACTGTGCGCTCTTGTATGTCTATTTATTTTAATCCTCCTCCAGATGCACTCGTTAGAATCTTTTGATTTAGGAAAAAGTTTGATTTTCCTCTACAATGTTAATAAATATGTACATATGTCAGTGTAATACAAAATAATTTTACACAAAAAAAAAAGTATTGCACAAATAACAATTAAATTAAAAAAAAATTAAAACAATTGTTAGGACAACAAAACAAAACACAAGCCTCAACTGTTGCTATTTAGGTGGTCTGTTTTTATCATTCAATCTTAAAAATGAAATTTTCAAAAACTCACTTGACGAACTCAACAATCAAGCAGCCTGTTGACAAACTACTTGACGTATTTGTAATTATTTGAAATCTTAAAAAGTATTCACATGTATGTGCATATCTGTCTAGTAGTTTTGTTTTTATTTCAAAAAAATAAAAATCATTTTTGACACTTCTTAAGAATCCCATCAGAAAAAAAGAAGAAAAAGAATGTCTGTGTGTTGCAGCAATCCATGATCGATTTGAGGAAAAATGAATTCAAACAATTCAAAAAATAAACCATACGAAGAAACGTGATCCACTTTAAAAAGATACACAAGTGTTTGTTTGTTTTTTGGATTTTTTTCCTCTGCTTCAGTTTCCTTTTGATGATTCAGTTTTTTTCTCAATGATTCTTTCAATGATTATGATAAATAATTTTTTTTTAATGTTTTATCTGGTTTTATTGAATAAAGTGTACTGAGAAATTGTTTGGTATTTGTTCGTTGGTAAATTTCAAATGATTATTTTATTTTTTTCTTTCTTTTTTTATATTGAAAAAAAAGCACTTTGTGCCAACGAAAATATGAGAATTGGAATTTATTTTGAAAATATAAACATATCTAATGAGATCAATAACTTTGCAAACAGTATATAATAAACAGAAGCTTAACCTCAATAAATAAAATAAAATAAGAAAAATATATCGTTACCTTAATATAGCAAGGCCCTAACTGAATAATTTTTTTAAATCGATAGTTTTTTTTTTTATATTTTTCGATACATTAGATGTTCTTGTATCAAAATATACAAAAGACTCGATATAAAAAATTATGAGTTAATGCCTTTCTAAATTAAGGTAACGATATGTATGTGTGTATATATTAATTGCTTTTAAATATCATAGAAAGAAATATGGTAATTAAACACAAGTAAAATTAATAATAATCGCATGTGGCCGACTACAAGGAATGCTCTACGTCTATGTCTAAAGTTATTTGAACAAAGAAATCACTTTTTTTACATAAAAGAATTTGATAATAAAAATTAAAGGGTATTCTATCAGTTAATGTAAATTTGACTATGTCATTTTTACAACTTGCTGTATCTTGTAAACCGTTAGAGCTAAAACTAAAAAAAAACAAAAATAAAAAAATTTGGGAAATCGTTAAAGTGAATAAATCGCCAAAAGTAAAAAGGTCGCCAACAAACTAAAAAATCGGCAAAAACCGAACAAAATCGCCAAAAACTGGAAAAAATCGTCAAAATGGAAAAAGCGCCAAACCTAAAAACAACCGAAAAAATTAAAAAAAAAAATCCGAAAATCGGCAAAGTAAATAAATCGCTAAATTACAAAAAAATAAAAAATTTACCAAAAGTAAGAAGATTGCAAAAAAACCAAAAATAAATCGCAAGAACCCTAACAAAATCGCCAAAAACTGAAAAAAAATCGCCAAAACGAAAAAAAGCACCAAAACTAAAAAATCACTAAAACTTAAAACTAGGGATGTAACGATACGCCATTTCGCCGATCCGATACCGATACCGATACTCAAAAATAAATATCGCCGATAGCGATTCCGATACCGATACGCATATTTAAATTGAGCTCAAGTAAAAATTAACAAAACTCAAGTAGAATAATTCTTCTATTATACAAAATAACAGTGTTTATTAATGAGCCATTCAAATCATCAAAATTTTCAGTACATTTCAGTTTCTAAAATTCAAATTTTCAAACTACAAATACAAAACGTCTGCAATATTTATGATTTTACAAAATAAACGTTGGCATTCAGTTTAGATTGGCTCAAGATTTAAAATTGGTATTAATAAGACTTAAAAAAAAGAATTGAATTTCAATTCATGTTAACAAAAAATTAATTATTGTTTTTCACAAAATAACAGTGTAAGATTGAATGAGTCAATTCAAACTGAATGAGTCAATGAGTCAATTCAAACTGAATGTCATACTTTTTATTTTCTAAAATCATCAAAATTGTCAATACATTTCAGTTTCAGTTGTTCAAAAAACTCTAAAGAAAAATATAAGAAGTATTGGCGTATCGACAGTAAAATATCGCCGATATCGATATATCGGAAAACCAGCAGTATCGCCGATATATCGGTATCGGTATCGGTATCGGTTGCATCCCTACTTAAAACAACACAAAAAATATCGAAAAAAAATCACCAAAACTAAAAAATCGCCAAAAACTGAACAAAATCGGCAAAACGAAAAAGAACAAAAAAATCCATAAGAAAAAAAAGTTTTTTAAATTCTACAACAGGTATCTTTATTGGATTATTTAGGCTAAAGTTCGTATAGTATGACCTACGCAACCCTTGGTGTAAGAGTCAAAGTCGCGCTTTACTGAATTTATTTATACCAACTTTTCATCAAAGTTTTTTTTTTGCTTTTCATTCTCTTTGTCATACTTGCTTCGTTCGTATCTTAATGTTTCGGAAAAGCTTTAATTTTTTTCCAAGTGTTCTAACAACAAAGCGAATATAAGCTCTGTAGCCTTTTTGTAGGGTGTCGACAAAATCTCATAATTAAGTTTTGTCATTAGCGTGCCTAATTCTAAAAGATAATTGCAAAATTAAAGAAAATAAGAGAAAAAAAACAACAAATCATTTAAATTGCTTTTAAGCCATATTTTTTTTATAAATAAATAATAAAAAAAAAGTCTGAAAAACCAGTAGTAGGCCGACGGTTTTTAATGGTCACATTTCTGTTTCAGCCTCCAGTTTATAACTTAATAAACTTAATATCGTAAATTTTATGGCCCGATACGAACCCAAACGGCCATAACAGATTTCCACATGAGACATACACAGTGCGAGTGCTTGTGTGAAATAGAAAACAAAAATAAATAAAAAATGGAGAGCAGTTATAAGCAGTTGAAATGTGTGGGTTTTAAAATTTATGACAACTGACAGACAACATCATCAATCTGTTGACCAATAGATTATTTTATTTTACAGTTTTAGCTTAGCTTAGTTTAGTTTATTTAATTTTTTTTATTTTTAATTTTCCTTAGACGTTGTTTGGTTTATTTAAGACAATAGTGCGGCTGTCTCAGCAAATGCATGGCATGCATTTATAATGGGAAAGACTATACAGTGGCGTTTTCTCAATTGAAGCTTCTGATTTACCACGCTGGAAAATTAATGTTTTGAAAAATTCAAATTCGTTTCAAAATTTATTCAAAGAAACATTTAATGAGTTTTACTCATTGGGTATAATTTTTGATATGGAACCAAGGTGTGGAGTGTGAGCCACTGTACTTGCCGCGTGGATGTCAGCGTGTGCGCGTGCGTAAAAGTATATCATAAAAGTCTTTTCGACATTGATTGACATTATTGTTGAAAGTTGCTTATTAACGTGCTTTTGCTACTTTTATTAATTAGCCATAAGCCTCGGCTAAAAACTTGCTTGACTACACATTGTTGCCGTTTTAATCATTTTACAGCCTCTCATGGCCCTATATGTATATCTTCTACTCTAAAGTTTTATTGCAAGTTGCAGCGCTGACGATAAATCACGTCAGCAGAAATCAAGCTGAATTGTGATTTTTAAATAGACTATCTTCCATAGCTCCTTAAAGCTAAAACCAATTTCGACAATTTAAATTACATCAACGAACGTAGTTGGTTAAATTAACTAATGTGTAGCAGTTAAAAGAAATATGGAAATCGATTGAGCTTGCAGGCGGGGCATCCCTGAAATAAGCTACAGATTTTTTTTTTAACAAACACAAACCGCGAAGCGATTAGCTTGTCTACAGGAATCGAACCCACGACCTCTGGACTGAGCAGATAGCATCGCTACCACTCACCCACAGCGGCACCCATCCATATTTCGCGTCCGATTAACTTTAGGTCTACAAAAATCAGTGAGTATTTTGAAGTTGTTAAAAAAAACGATTTCTGCGTAATATTTCGCCAGTAATATAGCTCGAACAAATGGAGCGATTTTAGTCAAATTAGCTGCAATCGACGTAATTTTTTAAGGTTAAGAGCTGACTAGACTTTGAACTAAATGGACTATTTCGCATTAAAAAATTAATTAATTAACAACAACAAAAAGAACGTTCGGTGGCGTTGGCTGAAGAAGGGTTGGAGCCCGGTCTCCGACAGTCGTTAGATAACAACACCAAGCAGTTTTCTGATGTGCATTAGTGTCCCTTTGTATCAGTTGTTGTAGAAAAGTTCAAGTGGTCACCGAACTATAACGATTTCAGCGGGTAAGTAATCCTAATGTAACACCAGAGCGCCCTCCTGCGTGAGTATTGTGTAGCACAATCATGGGCGAAGTAAAATAATCAATGAAATGGCTACTAAACACAGTACAGAACGATACTGAGTTCCTAGAGAGTTGGGGTTCGTTTCTTAATTTATATGAGAGTGCACAACTGGCTTATGTGTATGTACCCGGGCCTGAGCGTAATGGCTCCTCTTTTCAACTTAACCTAAACACAGCTTTGAAAATTTAATGCGGCTCATTGACACCAGAGGCGCTGCAACGCTGCATTATTAAAAATCGTGCAAAAAAAAAGAGTTGTAAAAGAATGAAGCTTTCCTCCATCTCTGGCTTCACCAGCTATCTTCTCTATTACTATCCCTTTCCTAAAGAAGGTAACGCCTAGTAGTAGGCATTCGTTGCCTGAGTGTTACTTCTCTTTAAAAAAAATTTTTGTTTGTTTTTCCAAATCGCAACAAAAATATGCCCTAGAAGTTAAATAACAAAATATGATTGGTTAGATGTGAAAAAATTTACATTAAATGCTAGCTTAACAATTGAAATTGGTTAGATTAACCTACGAAATTTTTCAAATTAATAATAACATTTGTAAGGTCTTTTTGTTTAATAACTGTTTTAAGTTTTCGGCGACTGTTATTGAAATAAACATTATTTTTCTCGTCCTGGGGTCTTCTCTATAATTCGAAACGAAAGAAACCACTTTCGAATTTGTATCTCAAAAACATGTACGAGTACATGCATAAATTCGAAAGCTTTTTCTTTTGTCTAGAATTACAGAGTAGACCCCCTGAAGCCCTGGCAACACCGTTCGTTCACCGCTGCTACTGCTTTACTTTACTTTATCAAATTACTATTAGAGATTTTGTTTTGTTTGCCTGTCTTCTTATCTGGCTTTGTATTTGTTTCGTTTCTTTTCTTCTTCTACTTAATTGACTTTTTCTGCCCATTCGCTTTTGTAGGGATAATAATTTGATTTTGTTTCTCTAAATCTCTTAACATTATCTATCAAGGTGTGTGTAATAATGTTTTTCCCCGACATGCTTGCATGTGTTGAGATTTATTTAAACTCGTACAAATCCATAATTACCGAATTCTAATTATAAGCCATCAAGTTGATACTTGATTTAGAGGAAACAAAAAGACAATTATAATACTAATCGTAATTAATTATGAATAATTTTATTTAGTTTTTTTGCTTTCGAGTGTATTTTTATATGGGTTTTTGTCTGCGTGAAGATAATTAATTTAATAGCTTCTTGTTTCAGCCGTAGACTTTTGACAATTGTTTCTTTCTGCCTTTCAAATCGATCAATTAAATATGAAAGCCAGTAGTTCGGCCAGTTATACAAGTGTGGCCTTTATGAGTTATTAATCAGTTTTATATAATTTGCCATAAAAGCAACTGATTTGGATTTATATTTTTACATGCACATATCGCAGAATTACTTGAACTAAAAAACAAACACCAGTTTTGCCAGAAAACGAGTTTGAGTGGAAAAAGAAAATTTAATTTTTCTCTCAAGAGTTGAGTAAACAAGATATTTGTATGAAATGTGTACCTAATGTGAAGAACGAAAAAAAAAAATTCCAGTTTTTTAGTTGTGACGCTTTTTGAGTAAATGGGCGATATATTTAAAAGAAATTTCAAGCCTGTAAATATTCTTTTATTTGGAAGGAATGATGGGCTGTATATTATTAATTCAGGCCTTGAGCAATAAGGAGAAGGATACAAAAGGAATTGTTAATTTATTTTTAAATTAAATTTTCAGTATGAAATTGAAATTAATATTGATGCAATATTTCTTTCAATGAATTAAGAGCTAATTTAATAGATTAATTTTAAATTCTTTTTTAAGCATATGCTTGAATCTTTTCAAATGAGTTATTTGTGAAATTAACAGTTTTTAAAATTTTTCTATTTACCATGCTCATTTAAGCGGGGAGTACTGTAGTGTATGTACATAAAAATGAATGTAGGTTGCACATAAAATCTTAAATTGTAATCCTCTTGGTCTCGATAAATAAAAATAAATAAATAAATAAATAAGTACTTTCAAATGCAAAAAAGTATATTACAAATAAAAATATATTTCTATAGGTTTTAAGATTTTGACAACTAGATAAAATTTGTATTTCTCATACAAGTGCATGAAAATGAGCGAATGTGTGTGAGTTTGTGCAAATGAATCTTTATGTGTGAGTGTGCTAATGCAGTATACAACTTGACAACGGCTTATATTTACAATATTGCTATAAAACGTTTCTCGAACATATTTCGTTTAAATATTTCACAACGTTATGCCAGCCATACACTACACAAGTTCAGTGCTCAAGTCTGGCACTCCATAAACTAAGCTTGTGACACACACTATACAAGTAAACTGTGCAGTTTTTTATTTTAAAACTATGATATATATATAATTCTAAGAACTCTGTCGAGAAAATTTTTCCGGCGCTCATTTCTTGAACTTTTAAAAAATCACGACACAACTGAGCGTTTGCAACACAAGTTTACTCTACAGTTTTACAAACTTGAGCAAATATAAGAATCGTTTTGATATTTACTCAGTTCACTGTGTAAATAGCACAACCACCCCCATACACTACGCAAACGCACTGTACTGTGCCAGACTTGTGCAGTGAACTTGTGCAATGTATGGGCGTTATTAGTGAAAAAGGCACAAACATGATTCATATATCGCTCAGTTTGATTTCAAAAACCTTTCGATCTTGAAGGGTGTTTTTTTTATAGAGATATAAAAATTTAAGCTGGCAACATTTTTTAACTGGCAGCCATTTTGTCGGCTGTCAAGGGATTTATGTTTAGTTCGGTTTCCCATTTCAACATGGAAAAATTGACGACTGAACAATGTGTTTCCGAATTGTGCAAATTTATTTTGAAAATCATGGTTCTGTTGGGTCAACATAATCGTCGATCAAAACAATTAATTCGATTAACTATGGAACGTTTTTTCACCACGTTTACTCTAAATGATAATACACATCCACGAAAGCCTTCGTACAGAAGAAGTGATTGAGGCTGTAGAGCGTAGCTTAGAGGAAGACCCGAGTCAGTCTATGCGTGCATCAATTGAACAACCACAATGTGCAGGAGCTATATTTTCAACAAGACGGCGCAACATGTCACACAACTCGTGCCACAATTGATTTATTCAAGCAAACGTTTGGTAATCGCATAGTTTCACATTTCGGACCCGTGAATTGGCGTCCTAGATCGTGTGTTTTAACACCACTAAACTATTTTCTGTGCGGATGTGTGAATTCACTGGCCTGCGCCGATAAGCCCGAAACGATTGACCACTTGGGGGACAACATTCGCCCGCGTAATTGTCAATATACGGCCACAAATATTGCAAAAAGTCATCGAATATTTGACCTTCAGATTATACAATGTCCGAGCCAGCCGTGGCGGCCATATGTCAGAACTCATATTTAAATTCTAATGCCATAATATTATAATTCGAATAAAGAACATTTCATGACAATTCAAAAAAATTCAGTATTGTTTTGTTCCATTTCAAAGTTCTATAGCTCTGTAAAAACTTTGGCAATGTCAATTACAGTCATAAGCATTACTCGAAATTAAACGCCATAAATAATCGTAAATTTATGCAACACAGAGGTATAGAACTTTAAGTTGGCATCACTTTTTTAACTGGCGGCCATTTTGTCAGCTGTTAAGTGATTAATATTTAGTTTGGTTTGCCATTTCATCATGAACAGGTTGACAAAAGAACAACGCTTGCAAATCGTGCAAATTTATTTCGAAAATAATGGTTCAGTTCGCGAAGTTTACCGCAAGCTCCGTCCATTTTATGGTCGACAGAGCAATTAATTCGGTTAACCATGGATCGTTTTCGCACTACGTTTACTCTATGTGATAATACGCATCCGCTGAAGTCGCTCGTCTACGCCAACACACCAGAAACGTTAGGGGACTTGGAAGCCAACATTCGTGGCGTTATTGCCAACATACGGCCCCATATGCTCGAAAAAGTGGTTGAAAATTGGACATGTAGAATTGGCTTTATTCGAGCCAGCCGCGGCGGCCACATGCCTGAAATCATATTTAAACGTTAATGGCATAAAATTATCCTTCCAATAAAGCCAAATTGATGGACATTAAAACGATTTTCTTGTGTTTTATTTCAATTCGAAGTTCTATACCTCTAAAAAAAACACCCTATACAAAAAATTTTATAATATCAATTAAAAATTAATTAGATTTTCACAAGTAAATAATTTTATAATATCGATTTTGTTTTGCACTCGAATTAATTAAATCAATTAAAAATTTAATTGAATCAATTAAAAATTTAATTAAATCAATTAAAAATTTAATTAAATCAATTAAAAATTTAATTAAATCAATTAAAAATTTAATTGAATCAGTTACAAATTTAATTGAATCAATTAAAAATTTAATTGAAGCCCCAATTCCTGCGACCGGCGACATATCGTTAAATTTAGACAGTATAAGCGTATGAAACCTGGTCACAGTTCGACAGATGACTTGCTGCTCAGATGGACGATTATGTAGGCCATAAGAATCGCAAAGTCGTCTACAAGTTGCGCTAATGGGTGCCTGAATTTCAAAGTAAATCTGAGTCATTGTTGGTACCATTGTTCAAGCGCCAAACTATTTATAAAAATTTGCCAGAACACAATTAAGACAATATGACAGTTCGTTTGACAGTTAACACTTTCAAAATTTATATTCGGCATATTCGGCTTAAGCTTAACCGCTAAAAAACCTTAGGCGACATAATTTTTGAACTTCGTTTTTTGACGAATATCGATCATTTACGATCGTAAATAGTCGATTTTAGTTTAAAAAAAAAAATAAGTTCGAAAATTATGTCTTTTAAGATTTTTTTTGGCGGTAATGACATGGTATACTCGTATTGTTTTTAAAATAATTCCATATAACCCCACTTAACATACGAGTACCTTTAATTCTAAAACACACTGTTCCCAGGTACACAGACACTTCAGGGACACACATGCACATAAAGCTCTCAAACGAAATAAAACTTTTATACAAAAAGTTTAATTTAAATTGGAACAATTGTCCAGGGGAATTCAAAATGTTGAAACTAAATATAGACATGTGATAAAAATAAAAAAACGGCAAGCAAAATAAAAACATCATAGACAAATAAATACAAAAAGAAAACAAAGAAAAGTAAAACAACCCGGCAGTAGACACGGACGGATGAACTGACGCAAGGACGGACGGAGTGACATTATATTATTATTCAAGATGTCTGAGCTTAGTTTTTTTTATTTTTTTATTTTAACAGCTAAAGGTTTCTCTGCATTTTTTTTTTTTTTGCTGTGAAAGAAAATGCATAGAAATTTTAACGCTTATTAATGTTTTCACACAGAATTAAAGTTTAAGGAAACTTAGTTTCTCTTTATGTTTTGTGCGGGCTTTGCCTGGTTTCATTTCATTTTAAATGCAATAGCAACGTTCCAATTTTAATATGTTGTTCTTACAATTAATTTTAAGCCCAACAGCATCGCCAGTGCAACCACCCATCGCATTTGCCAGCTCGTCAGTGCCTTCCTCATCAGCCTCAATTTGCGCAAACAAAAGCACACAAATTTTCATAGGATTTTCTTTTTTCGTGGCAAACAAACCAAACTACACAGAAAGTTTCCAACTCCTTTAGTATTTGGTGGGCTGTTAGTTTTTTTCTCTCTACTTTTTCTCAAATCATAAGTTTCATGCAACAATAATAACATTGTATGCTGCTGGAGATTTATTTTGTATGTTTTTTTCTTGTTGTTTGTTTTTCGAGAGAATTAGCAACCCAGTGGAAAAATAAAACCATAAATATTTTGAAAGTATTTGTGAGGAAGTCAGTTTTATTTGATAATAATAATTAATAAAATTTCTACGAGTTTTTGAATTATAACATTCTATAGTTTTAACATTTAAGAAATTTATTATTAGACATATTGTCATAAGTTTATTTTAATTGAAATTTATTTGCTGGTGGTTAAGCGTTAGCTATCTATTTCATTGGTGCTTAGCCAAATCATCAGACTGTTCAAAATGTGGTTGAAGTCTACTGATGATTTGGCTAAGCACCAACGAAAAATATAGATAATGATTAACCACCAGCAAATAAATTTCAATTGAAATTCTGTAGTTTTATTAAGCTTAAGGTTAAGGTCACTTGTTCTTGTGTGGCTGCTTCAGGAAAATATTTTTTTTTATTAATTATGGTTGAAAAATCAACAATCAATTACCATTTCAATGCTAATGAAGCATTTCAACGTTGCATGGTATGGTCCTTCGAACCATTTTTCCATTTAAGCAGTATTTTTAAAAGTTTATATTTAATTCAATTGCCACAGCTGCTTACTCTCCATCACACTAACAACCCTCGAATGGGTCCTATAAGTCTTTTTTGATACTCGTACCAAGAAAAATGTCATTTGGTTGAAACACTATCTTCTCATCTCTAAAATAAAGTTCTGAAAAAAATAGAACTTTAAAATTTTAGATTGCTAGAAGTTTTTTTTAATTTTTAACACAAAATCCTGTGAATTTTGTTGAAGGAAAATATTTTGCAACCACTAATTGCAGCCGTCCTCTTAACAAAATTTCCCTATTGTGTCTTTCTTTCACAGACGTTATTTTTATTTTTCTTTTATTTTTTGTGTCTTAATAGAAATATTTTCGTTTAAGCCTACTGCTACGAAAAACAAATTCTAGAAATGCAGCAGCTCCATAAAATGCAGTCAATGCACTTTCAATGGGACGCCATCATAACGTTTGGCTGAACGTTGTGAAAAACAAAAAACTACAAACAAAAACAAAAACATAAAACAAGAACAGCAAACAGCAAGCAAAATATACAACATAAATACAAAACATTATTGCCGAGAAGGCGAAAAAAAAAGAAAAACTTGAAATATTTGAAAAAGAAAAAAAAAAACACACAAAAATTATTTGTATTTTTTAACTCCTATTCTCTAGGCTTAACAAAATTAAAAAAAAAAACGAAAAAGGATAAATAAAAATTCTCAACAGTGCAATAGCAGCAGCAGCTAGAAGTACAGCAAATAACAACAGCAACATTTTGTAGCAACTTTTAATCGTCTGCCTTAGCTACGACAGCTTTAACAGCAACAACTTCGTCAACATCCTTCAAACAGATGCATGCACAAAACAAAAATCAAATAAAACTGCAGTTTTCAACATTTGGTGCCTTGCATACGAATAGCTTATATGTTAATTCGTAGACTTCTGGGAGAAAGGGCGCAAAACAAACAAGAGTCCTGACACCCGTTAACACATCCCAACATTTCCTCCCCAGTCAAGCTTAAGGCATTTGCTCCAATGCGGTTGTTAGCAGACGACGGCTAGGAAAGTATTTCAAAAGGAAAGAAAAAGCGTCTGGACTGCTTTGTTACGCCACATGCGCCTCATATTAGGCACCCAACATCCTTAAGGAAGCCAAATAATATTATGCTGATGCAGTTTGTGCAGGTAGAGGTATTTACTTCCCTCTGCTATCAAAAAAAATTTTATGGTCCTTCGAACCCTGGGAATATTGAAAGCAAGCCAAATATTAGACCTGGCGACAAATACTGTTGAAATTTCGATCGTAAAAGGAGTGAATTTATTCTGCAATATTATCCCTTCAAATGTCCCACGAACCATAAAAGCATTGATGAGAATGTTTTTCTAAAAAAAGTATGGATATTAGATATTTCGCAAAACCTTAATATATGGTCCTACGAACCATAAACTGTTTTAAAAAAATCCGAAGCAGTATTCTTCCATCATTTTGTATTTGAAATATAGAGAACTACTTTGTTTTCGGTAGATTGTCTATGATGATGGTCCTACGAACAATGTTACTGATACTGATGCACCCAGTGTTATTGATGATGACTTCAGTTGCGAAATATTCTCTTTAAAATATCTCTAGTATAATAGCAAGTAAAATTGAAAGTGAAGTTCCATTCTGCATACAAATGAAGACAAAATTTGACCTTTTGCAACGCTAGTGCCGCATGTAACTTCCTCCAGAAGCCGCATTGTATGCTTTTAAAATCCACAAACTTTGTGTGACTATTAAAATTCTCTTAAATAATTATTTTTATACTAAAGATATCAACAATTCCTTTTTGTAGAACTATAATATGGAGCTTTGTAGTCAAATTTGTCCTTTTCCATCCTTAACTGTGTGAGTACAGTTTGCAAACAAACTGAAAATGTTTCTCTTTATGGTCACCATAGAAATATTTACATGACTAACAATTGCCTTGACTTAAAATTTTCTTTACTTACGAGTATAATGCGCACTGATTTCCCTTCAATCTCATCACTTCCTTCCCTCCATCCTTGTGTTACCTAGACTACATACTGTTATCCTTTTAAATGTTATGTAATACCCTTATTATGATTTCAAAATCGTCTTTAGCCAGATATTCACAGACTGTCTTTGTGCTTGTTTGTTGTTGCTTTTGACACAGTGTATCAAAGTTTGTTGCATTTTACACTGGTGAAATGTCTCAACAGCAAATTATGCACTCAGACGAAAAAGTCAGCAGCAGTACTCGTAGGTGGCAGCAGCAACAACAGCAGCACATTTTCATTTGCACACTTGAAACAAAATATCATTTATTCATTCATGCCAGCCATCATTCATTCATTTCTCTAGTGAAACTCAAAACGTATGAGCATGTGTCAAATATGCAGTCCTTGCCATCTAAACCATCCATCCATCCAACCAGTCATTCATTCATTCATTGAGCCATTCATACATACTCGTATATTATTCATTCACTTATTCAGGCAACCAACAAACCCACCATCCTGCCTTGCTATCAACTTCTTATTTAACTATTGCACTTGTTTGTTTGGGTGTGTGTGCGTGTGTGTGCATTTGCCTTTTCCTTCATACACATGAACTCATCTTTTGAACGTCTGAGCATTTGTTAAGGATAGTCAGGATCTTTCTTTTGTTATTGTCTCCTCCTCCTTGTTTTCTTTTTATTTTTTTATATTTTTGTTTTCACTACTCCTGCGGAATCTTTCTTTGGCTGCCTACAGATAAGATAGTGACAGACTGCCATGTTGTCGCAGTATCGTTCGTTGTCTGTTTTCTTTTCTCTTTTCGTTTGGTGTTTAACATGACATTAATCTTAACCGTTGCTTTCTATCAAATTATGGTTGCATTAATTCCAGTAGCTTGCTACTTAAAGAAAATTGTGTAAAAAGTCCACGGAATAAAATTATTTTAATTCCAATTCCATAAAAAGTGTTTGGTTCTTTATTGAATTAATATAAACTCTGGCAACGTCTTGAGGTTGTTTTTTAAAAATTCATGCTTAAAGTACTTTTTACACCGCCTTGGCTTGATTTAAGTAAAAATGGCTTGTGTGATAAAAACTCATGCAAATTCACTCACTCAGTTGTTAATGCTCACGTGATCCAGCGTGATTATGTGGTGTGTTCATAGAAATTATGTGAGCTTTGCCTATCCATGGTACGAGTATAAGAACTACAGAGGGTGTTGCCGAAACTAGCCGACCTGACGTAGTAGTTTGACAAAAAAAAATACTTTGGCGAAAGTGGTGGCAACCTTATAAAACATGTGTTTTAAGTTTCAAGCTGCCACACTGCTTAGTTTTATTTTGAGCCAAGGCGAACTCACACCAGTATCTGGATTCTGTAATTTTTTGCGAAAAAGAAAGTATGCATCCCTGCATACAAAATGCCAAAATAAGGGAAAAGCACAAAGAAGAATTAAAGAAGAACTAAATTAAATTTGAGCTTGTTATTTTACCGTTTTTACTTCAACTGACAGCGAATATCGTTAAAATAGATTACTGGATAGCAAAGTCGATTCATTTTCGTTATATTTATTATAGCGATACGATTATTGTTATACATACAAGCTACTGAATTCAGGTACTCGTATGAATTCGCCTTGTTTTGAGCCTGCGAAAATAAGCGATCTCAGTGAATTTGTTAAAATGTAGAAAAATTGGTCATCATTATGTAATTTAATGCCTACATTTGAAAAGTCTGTGTCTAAGCAATATTAAATTAAAACCCCTGCTTCTTCCTTTCCGACTATAAAGTATTTGGTGGTGCAAGAATTTTAACCAGGTTGTATGAGCTGCCGAGACGAACATCGTTCAGTTCTACTAACTAAGGTGTCCACGCCAGAAATGGTTAAGCAAATCCACAAAATGGTGTATTGCATGATCGTGGGCTGAGAATATGTGAGAAAGATGAATTTATAGGCATTTCAAAAAGTTGAGATCATCGCTTACGGAACGAAAACTTTAAGCTCACAATATAACAAAAACAGCGTTGTGAAGACATTTCATTAAAGTGTTTGGCGATATTTCACCGCAATAAAGCCCAGCTTTTGCATCGTTCCCGAGACGCAGGATAATATTGGGCTTGAGTATCCAACTAAAGCAAATACAGTTCCATCTGTTTTTGGCGATAAGCGTGCAAAGAAAAAAATATTCCTGCAATAAACAACTTTAATTGAAAATAGAACCAAAAATCAATTAAAAATGTAATTGAGTCAATTAAACTTTGTAATTATTTAAATTTTTAAAGAAAAGTTTAATTGACTTAAATACATTTTTGATTGATTTTATTTTCAATTAAAGTTATTTATTTCAGGAATGTTTTTTTTTGTGTGTAAAAAAAATAAAGTGTTGTTTCGTCAAGACAACGCAGCCGTTCACATATCCATTAATACGATTACCAAAATCCATGATTTAAACACTTACTGCTTCCTTATTCAGAGCAGATTTAGCTTGCTGGTATTATTTTCCATCTCCCAAGTTGAAAATGAGATTCGGCCTTAAAATATTTGCCAACAATGAAGAGGTGAATTCTGCGGTTGATGGCTACTTTGAGAAGTTATGCAGTTCGTACTATTAATAGGGTAACGAAGCTATTGAATATGGCTGTGATCACGTTTGTCCAGAAGACAAGCTTTTTGTTTTCTTAACTATAACTTTAATTTCAAATTAATTGTATATTATGTGATCAATTAAATCATGATGGCATTTGTTTAGTGCATATGGAAATAATATTTAAGGTTGTTGTAGCTGCAGCGTTAAGCGCCTTGACTACCGCGCCAACTAAAAATATTCCCAATTCTTGTGCCAATCCACACACGCAAGTTAAGTAATTAAAAAAAGTACTTCACTAAATTAAAATTCATGTTATTTCAACTTAAAATATGTTTGATTCAGCATTGTTTTGTTATTCGTGTTATTTAAGTATCAAATTCACTTCGTTTTAACTTGCCATAACTTTGAATCAAGAGTATTCTTCATTTTGATTTAACAGTACTGTAACGTTAAATCAACATTAAATAAAGTTATTTCAAAAGGAAAAAAAATTCTTTGAAAATTATTGTAAATTATGTTGAATGAAACATGAAACACATACGAAGCAAAATCATTGCTGACAAATGTTAAACTAACCTTGTTTTCGTAGATTTTAATCTGAAATTATTTTTTGGTGAGCGCCAAGTCAAGTCTTCTATATGAGAACCAGAGATCCTACAATCCTTCTAACTCTTCCAGGATCGTTGTGTTCGTACAAAAACCCAAAGTAATGGCTAATCGGTGGTTTTACATTTTTTTTTTAAATAGAAGTAACAGTTAGGCAACTAGGTGTTACCTTCCTTAGGAAAGGGTAGTGATAGAGAAGACTTCATTCTTTTACAACTCTGCTTTCTTACACGCTCTTAGAGCCACTTACAACAACTTATTTATATATCAATTCATATTTAAAAGTCATTTGTCCACACAAAAATTAATGATCGAAATCGACATTTAAATATGAATCGATATTTAAATATCGAGTTGGTGAAATTGGCCCTTAATAATGCAGTGTTGCAGCGCCTCTGGTGCTAAAATGAGGCGCATTAATTTATTTTTTGAAGCTGTGCTTAATAGCAATTTTATTGGTTATTTTACTTCGCCTATGATTCTGCTACACAACGAAGGAGGGCGCTCTAATGTTACATTGGGGTTAGTATCTGCTGAAGCCGGTATAGTTCAGTGACCAGTGACTATGCCTTCAGCACTTTAACTTTCCTACAACAACTGAAACAAAGGGTCACTAATGCATATCAAAAACTGCCTGGTGTTGTTATTTTTAAAGACTGTTGGCATTTTGTAGTCCACATTCTAACTACTTCAGCCAACGCTGAATAATCTTAGCTTTTTTATTATGTACTGTTTTATTTCACTCTTTTTAACATTTCTCTATTAATTTTTCAAGTTTCTCGTAATTATTTCTGAAAAGAACAGTCTCTTTGTCCCTATTTTGGCTGTAAATTACTTGAGCTTAATAAAATATTATCTCATGATATTTTTATGTTCATTATAGACAACATGACACCAAAGCAAATATTAAATAGATTTCATTAAAGCTGTGATTGCAACTTTGGTTGTGATTTGTCTATTCCTAATTTTCATTTATGATTTTCCTAATTATTTGCCTGAGTGCAAATATGTTTTCTTTTGCGCAATTTGCATTTTTTTTTATTGCGCCATAAATTTTTTTGATAAAACGGTAGTTACAACTTTAACAACCACTCAGTTCCGTTTCTTTAGTTCAGCAAAGGAACTTTAATTTCTAAATTAATGATCAACATCATGCAAATTATATTGTATCTCTTTCATCAGCAACAACATCATTATGATGAGCATTTTCGCAATGTGGTCGTAAACCAAGACATCAAAACTTGTATCACTTTACCAGGCAATTAAGATATAAAAACAAGAAAACAAACAAACAAACAAAAAAACAAAAAAAATAATGAAATGAAATTTATACAGTAACAGAATAAATGGCCTCAACCAAAATATAAATGTTAGTAATACAAAACTAACAATTAAATTCATTAATGGCCGGCCACTAAGCGAGTAAAAAATAAGACACAAAAATTTAGCAAAATAAAAAATTAGGAATTTTTGTTAAGGTAAAGTAAATACGAGTATTTTAATGTTGGGTGAAAATATCTGTATATGTCGCTTTGTCTTCCTGCCTTCCTGCTGCCAGCCTGCCTGCCTCTTACTGTTTTATTTGTCGTATCTAGGCCATTTACTTACAGCCACATCATCAGACTCTTCAACATGAAGAAAGAGTAATGAGACCTTTTTTGAACCCCTTACAAAATGTTGTTGCAAGGAAGTCAAAGGGAATGAAGAAAGGTCGGTCGATTTACCATGTGTAAGTTTGTTTAATTAGCAAATGAACAAAGAAAGAATTTTATTCGGGTTTAATTATGTTTTTGTTTGCTTTTTGTGTTTCTCTTTGCTTTCTTTTTTTTAAGGCAAAAAAAAAAAATTTTTTAACAACTAATTTACATTTGTAATTTTTCTTTGTAATTATGAAATTAACAACATCCCTGCTTGCAGCGGTTTTGCAATACGAAACCTTATACTAAAATTTAACTTCTATGTTTTTTCTTCAAATTTCTTTTAGTGTTTAATTTTGGCAATTTTTTGCTCTAATATTTCTTTGCATGTTTCAGTAGATAAATTTATCATTGTGATGGCTGCTGCCAGTGCAGCACTTGCACTTGCCATCTCACATTTTTTTTAATAAAAATTAATTTATTTAAGTTTTTATTAAGATATTACTAAGGTAAATTTATATCTATAGTTATATAGTTAGTTGTAAGATATCGAATTTTTTATAATTTTCAAATTTTTGCATTTGCATTAAAACAAAAATTATCGCATGCGATAAATCAAATCACTTAAATATAAACAACTTGAAATAAATTTGATAACTTTTCTTATAAACTCGGTAATCGCAAAGTATGTCCTTGATTGCGGCAAATCGGATCAAAAAGAAAATGACGGTTGTGTTCACAAATATGATTTTAATATTATCGCATGCTATAAATATTAAAATTTTTGTTATAAAAGGCCGTTCATAAAAAAATTACGTGTAGAACGATAAATAGTCCAGAAAACCAGGCTTTAAAAATTATCGCATGCTATAAAAAAAATTTATATAAAAATAATATAGAGAGATTCAATTTAGTTGTATACATTTTAATATACTTTTTCTACAACGGTCTATAGAAAGTTATATAGTCCAGTAAAACAAATTTTAAATATTATCACATGCAGTAAAAAATCATTTTCCATTTAAAATGTAAAGAAATTGAATTTAGGAAAGTTATAAAATTCTATAGCACAATCTCATAAACTCTCTAGTACGATTTATAGAAATATAATTTTAAAAATTATCACTTGCGTTAAATAAAATATATGAATCTTAAAAGTATCTATTCACCGATCACATAAACACGATAGAACGCCAAATGGTACAGTGAAAGTAATTTACAAAATAATCGCACATGCTAAAAAAGCATTTTCTATATTAAGTATAAAATCTATAGAATGATCTTATGATCTTATAAAGTTTATAGGGTGATCCCCCCATTAACAGCCCTAGAATGATATAAAAATTATCGCACGCGTTAAAAAAAATTATCAATTTCTACATTATATGTAAAGATAAAAATCTATCGCATGCAATAAAAAGGCATTTGATATCTAAAAAAAATATAAAGGAGATTAATTTAACGTTCTCTAGATGGATAAATGGTCCAGCAAAACTGAGCTTAAATATTATCACATGCAATAAAAATCATCACATGTCAAATAGATTTTCTTTTCCCAATAGTAGAAAACTCACACAGTGGCGCTTAACGCAAAAATGTTTGCACTAGGACTGTATCTTGTGAACTACCGAGCCGCTGAGAACTTTAAGTTGGCATCACTTTTTTAACTGGCGGCCATTTTGTCAGCTGTCAAGTGATTAATATTTAGTTTGGTTTGCCATTTCATCATGAACAGGTTGACAAAAGAACAACGCTTGCAAATCGTGCAAATTTATTTCGAAAATAATGGTTCAGTTCGCGAAGTTTACCGCAAGCTCCGTCCATTTTATGGTCGACAGAGCAATTAATTCGGTTAACCATGGATCGTTTTCGCACTACGTTTACTCTATGTGATAATACGCATCCGCTGAAGTCGCTCGTCTACGCCAACAAACCAGAAACGTTAGGGGACTTGGAAGCCAACATTCGTGGCGTTATTGCCAACATACGGCCCCATATGCTCGAAAAAGTGGTTGAAAATTGGACCTGTAGAATTGGCTTTATTCGAGCCAGCCGCGGCGGCCACATGCCCGTTAATGGCATAAAATTATCCTTCCAATAAAGCCAAATTGATGAACATTAAAACGATTTTCTTGTGTTTTATTTCAATTCGAAGTTCTATACTTCTAAAAAAACACCCTATATTATTAATAAGTGGGCTGTGGCACGTCCATACAAATATTTAACTTCTCAAGAAAATCTTCTGCCACTCTTATTTAAATGAATAACCATATTATGGTTTGAAATCTTATGACTATAATAGAAATTTCTACTTCTTCTCTGGCATGTTTTTTTCATCTGACTAATTCAATTGTCGGTGGTTTCCTTTGTTTGTCTTTCATTTTTCATTTTGAAGTTCATAGAGAAATACATATATATTTTTCTTGAAACGAAACAGCACGCTACACATGGTATACTATTAAAGAAAAATAAAGTCCTGCCCTTTATTGGCAACAATTGGCTCTTACTGACAATCTCTTACTAATCTCTAAGGCTTTGTAAATTAATGGGGCATGTTAATAGTAGTCAATTACTGTCGACAAAGAGTAGAGAAGTGACAATTTTTACTCTCGTCTTGAGGTGACGTCCACGACGACATTCACAATAAGGGGGATTATTTTTTTTTTTAAATAATTTATTTCTACTTTGATAAAAAAATTTAAAATTGATAAACTCCTTTTAGCAACATTTTGATATTAATATTATGATGATGTGCCATGATATTAAATTCAATTTAGATTTGTATGATGACACTTTTATAACATTGATGTCATATTCTCACTATTCTCATCATATTGAAAGTAAAGTAAAAAGAAAAATTAAACAAAATAAGCAATAGTTGTTTGTTGTTATGTTTTGCAATGTTTGTTAGAAGCTTAATACTTCTCATTTATTTCGTGAAGAATATTGTAAAAGTATCCAAAATGTTTAGTTTTTTTTCTTTCTTGAAATATTAATAACCAGAAACTTTCAATAAAAATACTATTTCTAATGTAATAAAATGAATATATTGTGGACTTCAATCAAAAAAAGGAGCCGGTTATCAATTCCCCTATATTATAATTTTTATTTTTTACTTTTGTTATAACTTTTAAGAGAAATGGCTTATGGTATGCATAAAAATTTGTCCTTGAATTGATATAAAATAATCATGATGTTGGTGACAACTTGTCATTACATTGGCAAGGTCAGTCACTGCATGGATTACCTTTTGTTAGCAAAGCTCTAAGAATTAATTGTTGATGACAACAGTAAAAACCAACATCTTGTTATACAATTAATGTCAAATATTATTTACTTTGTGACGGATTTTTATCAGGGTATGAGAAATCAATTTGATTTTAAAATGAAAGTTAGAAAGAGCAAAAATTAATGGCCTGTTATGGTGAAAGCTTGAGAGTTCTTTATTTATTCCTTTACATTGAAAAGAAAAACAAATTTTCTTATATTGTTATTTTTTTTTTTTAAATATAAATTTTAAGGTGAACGACCTTTGAACCCCTAATAATTTTCATAACACTTTAAAGGAAACTTTTACTTACTAGATTATTACTTTTGAAACATTTAAACTGGATTCATACCTAAAAAGAAAAAAAATAAATATTTAGCAAAAAGTCAAAAATTATACTTGGGCAGTAACAAATAGAAAAAAAAAATTAAATTTTTGAATTCGAAGGACCATTTGTTAAAATTTTCTTCTTAGGCTAAATTCAGGCACTTGTTTCAAAATTGTTCTTCGCACAAAACTTTTATCTGAAACATAAGGCTGTAGCACATCCTTCAAGTCTTCAGTTAATTAATACCCCACAATATCTTTATTTTTCACTTACAAACTGACTGACTAATTTTTATATAAATACATATTCCTATATTTGTTTATTTATTTTGAGAACTTAATTGGATTTTCGTTGATGCAAAAATTAACAACATTTTCGGCGAAATGCATTGACAACAAAACAGAATAAATAAACAAAAACCGAAATATAAAATGCCAAAGAGAAAAACTGGGGGGGAATCGTCGTCTTTTGTTTATTCCTGCAACGGAAGTTGTACAAATTTTTGTGTAAATGTGGCTTATTTTTTGTTCTCACTTAATTCTTATTGTCGTTTTATCTTTCTGTGTCTTACTTTATTAAGAAGTTTCCAAAACAATCCAACTACTCAACCAACCAAGCAACCAACCACAATGCCCCTGGTGTCATGTTTGATTTATAAACTAATGAAAAATATAAGCAAAAATTCGGTTTCAAGAAAATATTCTTCCTAAAACAATGAGTTTGTTTAAAAATAATAAAAATAATGAATTGTTAAGGGAAAACGTACATACTCGTATATTTTTATGATCATGGGAAAAAATAATTAAACTTGTTTTCTTTTACTCTTTTGTTAGGAATTCACTTTTAGGATGGAATAATAATGAAAATTTAATTAAAAGCTAAACAAAAACGAGCCAAGTTATTGTTAATTAAAAAAAAAAAGATACGAAGGACCAATTGAATAAAATATACAAATGAATTAATAAAAGCTTTTTAAATTAACAAAATTAGTAAACTTGCTTTAAATTTAATGTTACAAGTGGGTTTAAAGTCCTATTCATTATTCGTGAATGCCTCCAACCATGATGTCTTATGTCTAAATACTAATAATAATATTAAGATATTCCTTTTATTGTATGAATTTACTATTGCAATGAAAAGGAAAAGGAAAATCGAACTAAGAATCCACTGATTGGTTTTTATTGAATACATTGCATTCAATAGACAGCTAAATAAAGCTCCATTATACGAGTAATTGGAATAATTCAATAAGTTTTTCCCTTTCTACAACATTTTATAAATACAGCCATTTCACTGATGTAAAAAATTTGGTCTGAAAGGCCAGTCTTAAACTTTATTGCTCGAAACACCATTTAAATAAAAATTGTTTATAAATTTTTCATTTTTGATCAGGCTAAAGTTAATATCGCCTTGTAAGCCAAATTACATGTGATTATTATTAATGAACAAGTAACACCAAAGTTTGTTGTAGATATTCTGACAACACAAAGTAGAACGGAACAACCGGCTGTTTATTAATTTATACTTGAAAAAAAAAAAAAACATGGACGAAAAGTTTTTCTTTGGAATAAAGTATTTTAATAACGAAAGTTTTGATACGGTAATTTTTTTAAAAGAAATTAATGCAAAAGAAAAGACAACAGAATTTAGTTAATAACTAAAATTAAGTTTTAATCCAAATCTGCTAATCATTCTTCCCAAAAATGCTAGTTATTGTCTTAACGAAAATGAATTTATTTTTTAAAGTAGCATCTTTATAATATATTATATGCATATATATGTACATTTTCTTAAAAAATACTTTTTCTTAAAAAGTTACGTTTTCTTAAAAAGATACTTTTTCTTAAAAAGGTACTTTTTCTTTAAAATGTACTTTTTCTTAAAAAAGTACTTTTCTATAAAAGGTATTTTTTCTTAAAAAAGGTACTTTTTCTTAAAAAATGTACTTTTTCTTAAAAAAGGTACTTTTTCTTAAAAAAGGTACTTTCTCTTTAAAATTTACTTTTTCTTTAAAAGGTACTTTTCTTAAAAAGGTACTTTTTCTTCTTAAAAAGCAACCTTTTTTTAAAAAGGTACATTTTCTTAAAAATGTACTTCTTAAAAAGGTACTTTTTCTTAAAAAGGTACTTCTTCTTAAAAAGGCACTTTTTCTTAAAAAGGTACTTTTTCTTAAAAAGGCACTTTTTCTTTAAAAGGTACCTTTCTTAAAAACGTACTTTTTCTTCTTAAAAAGCTACCTTTTTTTAAAAAGGTACTTTTTCTTAAAATGTACTTCTTAAAAAGGTACTTTATCTTAAAAAGGTACTTTATCTTAAAAAGGTACTTTATCTTAAAAAGGTACTTTTTCCAAAAAGGTACTTTTTCTTAAAAAGGTAATATTTTTAAAAAGGTACTTTTTCTTAAAAAGGTACTTTTTCTTAAAAAGGTACTTTTTCTTAAAAAGGTACTTTTTCTTAAAAAGGCACTTTTTCTTTAAAAGGTACTTTTCTTAAAAACGTACTTTTTCTTCTTAAAAAGCTACCTTTTTTTAAAAAGGTACTTTTTCTTAAAAATGTACTTCTTAAAAAGGTACTTTTTCTTAAAAAGGTACTTTTTCTTAAAAAGGTACTTTTTCTTAAAAAGCGTACTTTTTCTTAGAAAGGTACTTTTTCTTAAAAATGTACTTCTTAAAAATGTACTTTTTCTTAAAAATGTACTTTTTCTTTAAAGGTACATTTTCTTAAAAAAGTACTTTTTCTTTAAAAGGTACTTTTTCTTTAAAATGTACTATTTCTTTAAAAGGTACTTTTTCTTAAAAAGGTTTTTTTTCTTAAAAAAGTAATTTTTCCTAAAATCGCAGTCTTTGTTAAAAATATACTTTTTCAAAGATTATTTTATGTTAAAAAGGTACTTTCTCAATAAGTAATTTTTATTTAAAAGGCACTTTTTCAAAACGTACTTTATATTAAAAAGGTACTTTAAAAAATTCCTATCCATTATAAAGGTATGTTTTTTTTAAGTATCAGTGAGTCGTAACTCAAATAATTCGTTTTTTAAGTTAATAATGCAGAATACATTTCGTATTTCATCTTGCGCAAAAATTGCATATAAATAGCTTGTACTATCACCTCCTGAGAGAAGAATATGCAAATTGAAAATTTTAAACGTATTTTCTGCAAAACTAGTTTTTTTGAGTTATGACACTATTCAACTGAATGTGCGATATTTTCTTAAAAATTTCCTTTTTCTTAAAGAGATACCTGCTCGGTATCTTTTTTTAGAAACAGTATTTTTTCACTAGAATGGATTTTTTTTTAAAAAGTTACTTTTCAAGAAAAGGCATTTTACTAAATGATACTAAAATTTCTTAAATTAGGTAAAAAAGTACTTGCTCGGACTAGACAGTTTATCAGAAAAATTTTAAAATTATGCGGTTGAATTGTCTTCACACTGAAAAAAAAAAACAATTTAAACCGCTTCTGGGTACACTTTTTGGGAACATCTGTACTTTTTAACACCTCGCATATTTTTTTTGCCTCGTAATCAAAGGTTTGTCATATGCAACGCTTTTCATACTCGTTCCAAGATTTATTTGTACTAACAGAATATGATTAAAAAAAGTGTGTTGAAAGGACCGATAGAAGAAAAGAAACAGCTGCGGAAACAGCTAATCGTTAACAAATGAATACCATTCAGGCCAAACAAATGAATCAACCAACCAGTCAGCCAGTCAGCCAGTCAGCCAGTCGGCCAATTTAAACAACAACAATATATATATAACAAATGCATTATTCTCTCTTAACCAAACTGTCTGTTTATCTGTCATTCCATTCATATATTTAGTTGCGTTTAAGCAATTGTTGTCACAGACATATCAACAAGTTATTTTGTGCCATAATGACGATGATGATGATGATAATCGAACAAGTAATTTACAGAAATCCATTTAGAACATTTAACAACAGCTACAAAAAAAGAGGAGAGAGAAAAAAACCGATGTTGCTAAAAGTTGCCTGTTTCAAAAAAAAAAAAAAGTTTCACAAATGCGCATTCTCATCTTCATCATATTCCTCAAGTACTGACGACGTCATCATCAGCCTTGTCGTCTACCAGCGTCATCATCATCATAATCATCCACAACAGCCATTTACTAAAAATGCAATTAACATAATCATACCCAAGACATTTAGAAAAACTCTTTTTTAAGTTGGTCTTCTCCCTTCAAGTAATATTACTGAACTACATTGTATGCAAAAAATTTCATATTATTTGCTACAAAAAAAGACCAGGATTATTACACTCCTGATGTGTTGGGAGGAGCAGTAACTTTAATGGAAAGACGAGTGTATTGTCTATGTCATAACATTTATCACACTCTTCAAGGGAATATGAATAGAATAAATAGAAATTGAATTCTAAAATGGCTTGCTAAAGTGCTAAAGAGAGTGGTAAAATAATTTTAAACGTAACCCTTATTACACGAAAATTTAAAATGAAAAACTTTTTGGGTTGTGTTGTAAAACAAAGTTTTCTAAAGCATTTATTTGAATGCATTCATTATTTTTTTAGAAAATTAGAAAAATATGCTCGAATTTTTTTTTTAACAAACAAAGTAAGAACACGAAAATATGCTGCTGAAAACTAAGAAAATGAGTTTGTAAAATTTTCAACATAAAATACATATATAAGTAGAAAATAATTGAGACGCCAAAGAGTAAATTAAGTGAATAAAGAAATCACGAATGTTCCCACAATCAAATTTTTGCATCGCATAAAAGGAAGGCATTCTTATAAAGGGGACCTTTATTTTTATCTAATTGATAGCGGTCAGTTAAAAAGTTAAAGTTAAAAAGTTAAAATTCCTGTACCGAACACAGTTCTGTGCCGAAAATATTTCAGTATACATATGGTGATAGAAAACAGCTCTCGTATTCTAATTCATTAACTTTGTCCATAGGGCCATAATTTACATATAAACAATTTTTTTCTACATTAGTTTTATTTATTCGCTAAAGTATTTTCAGGTGTGACTTGCCACTATAATTTAAAAAAAATAGCTTTATAACAAGAATGTATTTTTTTTTTTTGTATATGCTATAGGGTATTATAAACAGAACCGTTGCCAGCTCTCTCCTGGCCGAAACTATATTTTGCTAAATCATCAATTATTTAACATTTCATTCTTGCATGTTATTGTATTTAAATAAATCTGCGTGCAGCAAATTTGTTTACTTGAATTAAAAATTTACCGAAGAAAAAATGTAAAACAAAAACAGAAGAACTGAAACGCAAAAACTTCTCCTCCTCTCAACACACACAGCGACCCACTCAGCCACTTTCGCACTTAGGCAACAAAGCAACAATATAAATTAAGAGAAAAAAGTGCTAAATTAAGTAAAATGTTTATTATTGCAAAGCATTTTCTTTCTTGCTAAACAAAAAAAAAAAAAAAATTATAAATGCTAAAAAGCTCTGCAACGTCTTTGTTTCCAAAGCATTCTACTACCAACAACTGCAGCAGTACATTTTTTCTTGTTGCTGTTGTATTATTGGTTAAAAAGAAACTTAAGCGTGCCCATCAAAAGTCGTCAAATGTCAATCAACAACAATAAAATAAAACACAGAGAACTGCTTCAAGCACACAACACTAAACACTTTGCTGATCGTTGAATGAATACAAACAACAACATCAGCAACATCAGCAATAACAACTGCAGTAGCAAGTACAAGAAAAAAAAATAAAGTTTTGCTGCAATGTGTTTTATTACGTGAAGGTAAATAAATAAGTTAAAGTACTTGAAACAATTCAAAAATGCATTCAATGCGTATGAACACAATACACAGCAACAATGACAAACGCACTTAAAAACATACGCACAAGTGCAAAAGACAGAAGCGGCGCGGTGTAGGCGGTCCAAAGTAAATGGGGTAGAACTTTGAATGGTTTTTTTTTATAAGAAAAGAGCAAAAAAATATTTTAAAAACGTTTTGCTGTGAAAAAACATTTTCTTAAAAAATAAGTTATTAAAGTAAAAAAAAAAGATTTATAAATAATTTCGTAACAAAAGAACCTTGCGAAAAAAGTATCTTTAAAAAAATTCCCTTGTTCAAGAAAGTATCGTTTTAGAAAAAGTACCTTTTAAAAAAATTTAACTTTTAAAATAAACCACCTTTTTAAAATAGTACCTTTTTAAAAAAATTATCTTTATAGAAAAAGTACCTTTTTTAAAAAGTACCTGTTAAAAAAAATTAAAAAAAAGTCAAAAGTACCTTTTTAAAACAAGTACTTTTTTAAAAAAACTACATTTTTAAAGAAATTACCCTTTAAAAAAATTACCTTTTTAAAAAAAGTACCTTTATTGAAAAAGTACCTTTTTTAAAAAAGTACCGGTTTAAAAAAATACATTACAAAAAATTACATTCCTTTAAAAAAATTAAATGTTTAAAAAGTACCTCTTTAAAAAAGTATCTTTTTAAAAAAAGTACTTCTTTGAAAAAGTACCTTTTTTTAAAAACTACATCTTAAAAAAATTTTTAAAAAAAGTAAAAAAGGAACTTTTTTAAAAAAGGACCCTTTTAAAAAAATTTCCTTTTTAAAAAGTACATTTTTAAAAAAAGTAGTTTTACTGAAAAAGGGCCTTTTTAGAAAAAGTACCTTTTTAAAAAAATACATTTAAGAAAATGAACATTCCTTAAAAAAAATTAAATTTTTAAAAAAGTACCTCTTTAAGAAAAGTACCTTTTTTAAAAAAGTACCTCTTTCAAAATGATCCTTTTAAAAAGAGGTACATTTAAAAAAATCTCTTTTTAGAAAATTACCTTTTATAAAAATAATTATGTTTCACAAAAATGCGTTTTAGAAAAGTAATCTTTAGTAGAAAAAGTACTTGTAAAAGTGATAGTGCATTTAAAAAAGTACCTTATGGAAAAAGTATCTTTAAAAAATAAAGTAACTTATTAAAAAGAAGTACATTTTTAAATAGTACCATTGCCGTCAGAATTGCTGGTGCCTTCAATAAGCACAAGACTCAATCTGCCGGCTCGGGACATTGAAAACATCAATTGGTCACACTTGTCAATCATATTTTTTTGTGCGCCTTCTGCGGAATATTTTACAGAATGTATCATAAAATTATTAATTCCGCAAAAATTGAGATTTATAAAGTCACACCCGTCACAGTTTTCTGATGGCCGTTCTAAGCTGAAATAATGCGTTTTTAGTTCCTAGCTATTGTTAAGAAAGAAAAATCATGATTTCAGCTCACAATGGCGATCAGAAAGCTGTGACGGGTGTGACCTTACAAATCAAAGTTTAGGATATATTATGTAAAATATTCCGTAGAACGCACACAACAATTTAAATGCAGTAAATTGCCAAAGAAAACTAATTTTACTTTAAAAATAACTTTCTTGGAAATGTGACGGGTGTGTCACCAGCCCGCAGATCTGGAGGCACCAGAGATTAACACCACTGGGGGCATCGCATTCTTTTAAAATAACAAATTTTAAATATATATATTATTGAATTGCCTAACTACCATATCATTTTTATAAAAAAATATAGATTTTGAAAAGCAGTATTGAAAGTTTTTTTTTAAATTCAACTTTTTAAAATTATTCTTTCACTCGCATAATTTTTTGTGGTGTTAAAAAGGGGTTTTACGCCTCTGTGGCCAGAAAACGCAAGCATTTGCACGTGTGTATTTAAAATTAAGTCTGGAAATGTTATACGTCGTTAATCATGTTCTTATTCATGTATTGTACTTTTTTCCTTTTTCTTTTTTTCTTTATTTGAAATCGAAATGGTTTAAAGAAATATAAGAAATTTAAGCTGCCATGCAGTCTGTTTTTAAAACCTCAACTATTGAATAAAATACTGCGCGATAATATATAGAAAAAAGAGAAGCCAAAAACAGCCTTGCAACAACATGTTGACATTACATTCCTGCATAACTCCAGAGTTTTTTGTGTGCGTGTATTTTGTTTTTTCTACATCAACAATCATCAGCAATAATAATACAAGTAATAATGCAACTAAATTGTAAATGCAAAATAAAAAAAAATACGAGTATATGTATGTGTAATTGCAACAGGAGGGAGAGGGTGCATTAATGCAACATATTATGTTTTTTGTTATTTTCAAATGTTGACATACAAGTTGTCATTCAACTTCAAACTGCAACTGAGTGATGAGGGATTTTTTATTTCTATGCTGCTTTTTATTTTTATTAATAGTTTTTTTTTCTTCTTGCCAACTCGGTTTTCATTTTCTGTTGAAGACAAGTGATGTTAAACAAATGATATAATCGGGCGAATTTGTGATGATGACGATGATAATGTTTCATAAATAAATGCAACAACAGCAGCAGCAGCAGCAACAACAACTTCTGCTTTCAATGAAATGCATTTAACCTTTTTCAATAGAATGTTTGACATTTAACAATGAAAGTTGTTACAGCAGACTTAATGCTAATGCTAATGCTAAAATGTAATGCTCAGCAGTTGCTGCAAAATAAGCATTTTGTGGCAACATGCGTAGGAATACGCAAAAGGGTTGTGATAATGTTTTCTGTATTTTTTGTTGTTGGAATTTTCTTTTGTTTTTTTAGCTGAGAAATGCATACAATGATTTGATTATTGATAAGAATACTGAAGAATTTTAAAGACAAATTAAAATATGTTTTTGAACGCATTTGGAGGGGAGTGTATGAGAAAGTCAAAGTAGCATGAAAGATCTAATTGATAATTATTATAATGCAGAGCTGGAGTCAGAACTTTATAGAAATAACTTTATAGAAACAATTATATTCATTTTAATTTTCTTACATCAGCCACAGAAACATTCCTTGCATAACTTGCAGCTCAAATTTATGAAATGCCTTAAGGCTCAGTTAGCCGACTGTAATGGAATGTAACTGCAACGGTAGGAAACAGCTGATCACAAAATGGCGTCTGTTGGCCGCCATATTGAAATTTGACTACTGTCATGCTCCGGATTAAGACAAATTGAATGACGTAAGATCCATTAAAGTCGGCCCACCCGATCGGCTTATTTAATTCCAAAAAGCAACCCAATATCCTTGTTTCGGTTGCACAGTCGGTTAAAAAATAAAAGTGAACTTGGAATTTTGCATTTTCTGCAAGAAAAATTTCTTCTTAAACAATAAAATGAAAAATGTCTACAAGAAAATTTCATCGTTTAAACTGCACTTTTTTCCTTTTTTTTTTTTTTTTGTTTGAAAACTCTAATGAAAAACAAAAAACATTTTCGAAGCAGTTTGTTGTGGATCTGAAATTTTTATAATCCTTAGAGATCAGTTAGTTTGAGCTTGGATGGCTTTCCCACACGCAAAGTTTACTTTGCAAAGTCTTGAGCTTGTTAGAGGAAAGGGAAGGGAAAAGCGAATGGAAGCTGTTCTCCCTTCTCTTCAACAAACTCAAGACTTTGCAAAGTAAACTTTCGGTAAAGAAATGCCGTCTTTCTTGTTCTCTAACTTCGCTGATTATTTTCCTTTATTTAGTCTTAAATTGAAACTATTTTCCTAAAACTAATATGATTCTAATGATTAAATTTTTATTATTATTTTGAAATTTATTTTTCCATATTTCTAATTTTCATAAACACCAACTTACTAATTGTTTTAGGCATTTGCATCTTTAACCACAAATTAGCTTTCATTGCACATGGAAATAAAATTGGTGGTTTGACCAAATCGACATGTACAAATTGTCATGGAAACAATTTGAATTTGAATAAACACAAAACGAGTTGCCACAATAAATATTTAAAACTTTTACGAATATATGTTTGTATCTTGCAACAAAAGCCAACTGAAAAATACAAAAAAAAAAAACAAGAAACCAACAAGCAAACACACCAAGAAATTAGTTCAGTTTAGTTAAATTCATAACACGTTTTATGTTTTATTGGTTCAAAGTTGTTAAAGTTAAGGCAACGTACGAGTACAACGTACAGCATAGAGACATCAGACACAGTGGAAAGAAACAAATAAAACACATTCACATTCGCCTTCAAATGGGAGACCACCCACTTTTTTTTTATTGTGCAGACATAGATTTTCTTAAATTTTTTGTTTTTGTTACTTTAGCCCGCAACAAAATCAAAAATATTAAATCTTTCTCCCTGTGGTTTTGTGCTAAACAATGGCTGCTGCTGCTGCTACTGCTGCTGTTGCAGCTGATGCTGAAACTGATGTTGATGATTCTTCCTTGGCACATTTGTCTATTAGGATAGGAAGGCTTAATGCTTCCAGACTTCAGTTTGCTTGGCCATCCCTAACATTCATCTTTGTTTGTATGATGATGATGATGATGATGATGTATAGTATAATTCTCTATTCGTCTGGCCCTCCGAACGTTCGTCTGTCCGTCCAACCATGTATCTATGGGTGTGTGTTTGCTTTTTAATGTCGTTTAAAACAAACAACTGTGTGTTTTTTTCTGCCTCTTTGATTTTTGAACCTTTTGTGACTTCTCATGTTTTAACAATTTAAAAGTTACATATTCCTCGACAACATGTGACAGTAAACACATTGTTTTCCAACATTTTAATATGATGTTTTAATTCCTTTTTATTTCTATTCTTTTAAAGGACTAACTTTATTTATTTTAAACTTGTAGACATTTTAAGGGTGTTTGCTAGAAAGGATTGCAAATTTTTCCCAAACGTGAGGAATATATAAAATAGCTAAAGCTGTAGAAAATTATGAATCAAATATTACTTCCTTACACTTAATGTCTAGGAGTGGCCTAAAACCAGAACATTTTTTCATCGCATATAGGCACGAATCAAATATAGTCAATTACAAAATAATAAAATAAACTTAAAATATTGAATTAAAATTTACAGTTTATTCGATTAAAATATAATTTGATTTATTTAAACTAAAATTTTATTTTGATAACTTTAATAAAATGTATAAATCAAATGATAGAACAAAATGTAAAATATAATCGATTACAGAGATATAGAACTAGTTCTAGTAAAATTTATAGTTTATTCGACTAATCGAATAAAACTTAGGCATCAATTTATTCCATCTATGTTCATTCATATTTTTCGGTTAGAAAAAGAAAAAGATTTTAGCCACGTAAATACAAAAAAAAAAAAATATTTAATTTGAGTTTATCTTGCTATTTGCTTTTTAAAGAAAATTCTTTGCAATAAAAGTGCCCTACACTTACTAAGAATATCTATACGTATTTATAACAAAGTAGAACTATTTAGCTTCAGTATTTGTCTACAACATGGACCATTAACGTCACCGCCCTCCGAAAACATTTAAGAGCGTTTTGCGGGCATGTACGATTTTGAAAAGTCTATTCAAATGTTTTTTTTTGTATTAAATAAAGCACAAACATTTTTTTTTAATTTTATGATATATATTTGTTTTTAATAACTTATTCTATTCAATTTCTTATCTTCCAAAAGCAATTCAATAATTAGCCAACCTGCAAAGTCGTTATGACTGGTCCCAACGCAGAAGGAAGGAAGCATTAAGCTTTTACTTGTTTGTTTAATGCATTCATCACGTGTTTGCAAAATGCAAGCAAAAGCTTGTTGTTTGTCGTACGTGATTTTGTTTTTGTATTTTTTTTCTTCTTTCAATTCTTCTCTGGTTATTGTTTTCCTAAATTTCTGTATACAATTTTTCCTTTTTGCAAATAAAACAAAGTAATAAAACTTTCATTTGGTTTTGAATTGCCAGAGCATTACTGGAAACGTGTGTGTTGGTGTTGCAGTAACTTGTAATAACGCCTCACGCTTAAGAGATCAACATCGTTTGTGAAATACGTAAATCTCCATTAACTACAACAGACAATACACTCAAATACACTCGCATACGCAACTTTAGTAATCTCTTGTAAACGGAGGATTATCTCAAGTTAATTTGCAAAATGTAAACAAAAAAATTTCTGTGTGAGAAAATAGGATTTTTAATAAAAAAGAGAGACTTTTCTCGCAAAAAAAAGTCTTCGGTAAAAATATACAAAAATACTTTAACAGCATTTACACCATGAAATTTGTTGCACGAAACTTTCTTTATTTGTCAATATAAGCTCAAGAGCGATAGAGAAGAGAGATTGAGCGAAAATGAGGAAAAATTAATATCTGAAGCAGTCTCTGCAACTTTATCGATCTGAGTTGCTTCTGGACGCCTCCCAATGACCATCGAAAAGGATTCATGTAATTAATTTCATGAGAAATTTCATAATGTCAAAAAAACAAAAATGATTAACGTTCTGTCCCACGATGTCACTAGAAATCGTTCGATCGACAACTTGTATTGCAAACAACAATAACATTAGAAAATTTGTTGTTGTTTTCAATATAAGTATTCGGTCGAACGATTTCTAGTGACATCGTGGGAAAGGCCGTAAGTTTTAGTTCGAACTTAATTTATTTCCGAACACTGATCGAACCAAAAATTAGAGAAATTTATAATTATGAAAAATTTGATTTTTGTGAAGAATGTTTGTTTTCTTAAAAAAATATTTTGTGTGAAAAAAGCGAGTTTTTGTTTAAAAAAAAGAGTTAATTTTTGTTAACAATTTTACGCTTTGGAACAAGTTGATTTTTTTTTAAAATTGATTTTTTGTAAAAAAAGCAACTGTTTGTGAAAAAGGTGACATTTCTTACAAAATACCTTTTGTGAAACAATTGATCTCTAGTGAAAAAAGTGACTTTTTGCGAAAATAAAGTTACTTTGTGAAAAAAGAGACCTTTTGCGAAAAAACGAACCTCTTGTGAAAAAAAATACTTTTTGTGACGTGACTTTCTTTGCAAAAAGTGACTTTTTGTGGAAAAAAAGCCATTTTTACAAACAAAAAGTGACGTTCAGTGAAAAAAGTGAATTTTTGCGGAAAGAACGAGTTTTTGAGACTTTCTTGATCAAGTGACTTGATGTGGAAAAAGTGAGTTGTAAAAAGGAGCGATTTTTTGTGCCTTTTTGTAAATAAAAGTGACATTTTGTTAAAAATTTACTTTTGAACAATTTTGATTTTTTGCCATAAAGTGACGTTTTGTGAAAAAAGTATTTTTTTTTATAAATAGTTACTTATTATGAAAAAATTACTTTCCAACAAAATACCTTTTATGAAATAATTGATCTCTTTCTTTTTGTAAAAAAGTGACTTCTGTTGAAAAAATTACTTTATGTAGTGAAGGGACTTTTTGCAAAAAAAAAAAATATTACTTAGAGTCGAATACGGGTCTTTTGTGAAAAAATTTACTTGCTGTAGAAAAAGTGACTCTTTGTAGAAAAAGTGACTCTTTGTAGAAAAAGTGACTTTTTGTAGAAAAAGTGACTTCTTGTAGAAAAAGTGACTTTTTGTAGAAAAAGTGACTTTTTGTAGAAAAAGTGACTTTTTGTAGAAAAAGTGACTTTTTGTAGAAAAAGTGACTTTTTGTAGAAAAAGTGACTTTTTGTAGAAAAAGTGACTTCTTGTAGAAAAAGTGTCTTTTTGTGAGAAAAATGACTATAAAAAAAGTTATTAATTATAAATAATAATGAAATTTTTTTATCAATATTTATTTCTGTAGAATATAAAAACAACAAGTAAAACAATTAATTAAACAAACACGACAGTTTGGAAAAGTGACTTCTGGCATTCGCATTCGCCATTTTGGCTACGAAAAGTTTCGCATCACCTGCTCAAATATTCTCACCAACATTTTGCGGTTTACATTTATTCGAAATTTTTAAAATCAAGTTTTCGTGATTTATTACTTCCCACATTCCACTGGTGCAAAGTTGCTGTAAATCAATACATACTCGTACACATATATTTTTTTTCCATAAATTTTTTATTAATAACAAAAGAATTACAGAATAATGGTTTTCTCTCCATTTTCCTTTAATACTTATCTCTGCATTTATTAGCTTACTGACATTTTTAAGGTTTCACCAATTCTTAACGATCACTTTGCACATTTTTATTGGATTCTTTGCCAGATGAATGGCCAACATCCACAACACAACATTAAAATCCTAAATAAAATGTTCATATGAGCAACAATACACGAATGGCAATAAACTTGTTTTAGAAACAAAGTAAAAGGATCTTTTGATAAAAACCACAATATTTCAATCTTAATAAGATATCAAAATTCACGCGGTTTATAGATTAATTTCAGCTCATACAATCACATTCATTTCAGGAAAGATTAAAGAAGATGCTCGTTCCCCTTCCTTGAACTTACAGAACACAAACGAAAAAAAGCTGAATCAAATCAAATACAGATTTTTAAAGTTTTAAACAAAAGCTGAAGAACAACATGATCATGATGATGATGACGATACTGGTGATGGTGATGGTGATGACTGGCCTGAGATGAACAAAATTAAGGAAACTTTCACCTAAAATACGAAATGATTGAGACAGATAGACAGAGGGACATACATGTTCTATATGCATACATACATATATACATACATACATACATACATACATACATACATATATACATACATATGTTTTTCTTTAGTTGAAAACCAAGTTTTGTCATTTTAGGTCTGGTGTGCTTGCGCAAAAGTTTGCGTGTGTGCGTGTGCACGAGTTAATTTTTTTTAAGAATCCTGTCAAATGCTTTTGTGAGCTCTTCTTCCACACCAATTGCTTACATTGCCTGTATTAATTTTTATACTTGTACACGTTTAAAACAGAAAATAATTCTCTTTTATAAAATAAATTATTTCTTACATCAAGAGTGTTCCTTTTGTATGTTTCAAAATGTGTGCTGTGGTGGCATATTTGAAATTTCAAGCCCGAATTATTTTAAGAAAAAAAAATATAAAATTATAATTATAATTAAAAAAATTTCAAAAGTATGGACTGAACATGAAATACATAAAATATTACGAGTTGTAGCTTGTTTGTAATTCAAATTCAAATATGGGGCACTGCCTGCAAAGGTGGCATGTGAAGCATTCGGCAAAATTGTTTTCACATCCAGAAGTGAACAGAAATTTGACTTCACTGTTTATTTTCTTTTCTTGGAATTTGAAATTGATAAATAATGATCGCAAACTGCTGTGCTCTCCACTTATTTAACGAGACTTAATGCTGCCTTTTATGTGGAATATCCCATATGTAAAATGCATAAGCTACAAGTACGCGTATTCATATTTCAAAGACTTCAGGATTTAATTAAACCTTTTTGAACCGAAGCAAGCTTTTCAGAAGTTCTTCAAAGTCAAGGTAAAGCTAAATACCGACGCAAAATTTTTTTTTTGGAAAAATTTAATGCTTAAAAAAATTGCCTGTTGCAAACATACGTAAAAATTCTTTTTTTGTATAAAACATTTTTTTATATAAAACATACTTTTAACAATTTGATAAAAGTATCACAGTACCTTTTTCCTACTTTTCTCTTGTAAAACCCTAATTTTTGCAAAAACTCCTTTTGAGAAAAATATATACATATGCATACATATATTTTACCAAAAGTATTTTTATTTTTAAATATTTTTTTATATAAAAAGTACTTTTTGTCCACAACGCATCTAACAAAAATTTCTTAAAAAATACTTCCTTACAAAAAGGCCTTTTTTTTAAACAACAATATGAACAATATTCTACAAAAAAAAATATATATAAAAAAAATATTTTTTACAAGTGTCTTCTTTTACAAAACTTTAATTTAAATTTAAATAAACTCCCCTCGTTAACAAATAGTAACTTTTATACATAAAGTATTTTTTCATCAAAAAGGACCTCTTTGACAAACGACAAAAGAAAACAATTTTTTTTATAAAAGAACCATTTATAAAAAATAAAATTTTTGCGACAAGTACCATTTTACAAAAAAGTAGTTTATTAAAATATAAAAAGTACAATAAAAAAAAACCTGTGTCAAAAGCACAGCTTTTACAATTTTTTTTAAAACTATCTATTTTTAAAGTTGTTTTTCTACAAGAAAAAAGTACAGATGTTTATTTTTAAAAAGTACCTCTTTTACGAAAGTACCTTTCTGAGAATTAACTTTATTACAAAAACTTATTTTCCTTTCCTACAAAATTTTGCTTTTTACAATAGTATTTTTTTTAAAAGGTACCTTTTTTACAAAAAGTCTTTGTAGAAAAAGTTATTTTACAGAAAACTATCTTTTCAAAAAGTATTTAAATTTTTTAATTTTCTTCAGTTGCTTTTTTGCAATAAAGACATTTTTTTTTTACAAAAAATATCTTTTTTATAAAAGTACATTTTTGAAAAATACATTTTTTATTAAAGCACTTTTTTAAAACGTTTCTGTATAATAAAAATTTTTTTAAAAAAGTAGCTTTCCTTCAAAATTTTAGTTTTTACAAATAAAAACTTTTTTGAAAAGTACTTTTTTACAAAAATTCTTTTTCACAAAAACTGTATTTTTTATTAAAATATAACTTTTATGCAAAAGTATTAATTTGAAAAATACCTTTTTACAAAAGCGCCTTTTTGAATTATTTTCTCTTTAAATTATCGTTTTGAAAAGTATACTTTTTTTTACAAAAAGTCCGTTTTAATAAAATGTACCATATAAGAAAGAAGTACCTTTATACGAAAAGTAAATTAAAAAAAACCTTTTTACAAAAAGTACCTTTCAAAAACAAATAATTTTTTTACAGATTCATGCTTACAAATAATTTTTTTTTCATAAACTAAAAGTATTCTGATAGATTTTTTTTGCGAAAAGTACTTGAGTTACAAAAAATTATTCTTTTGGATTTAGTAATTTTGAAATAACCTTGTACAAGGAATACCTATTAAGTACTTTTTGTACGTTTTTGTAAATAATTATTTTACAAGAAAAATTACTTTTTTTACAAATTTAATTTAGAAAAAAATATATTTTAAGTTTAAGGGCCAATTGCACCAACTCTATTTAAATATCAATTAAGATTTAAATGTGGAGTTTCATTAATTTTTGTACTTTAAACCTGAATTAAAATTTCAATACGTTGGTGAAATTGTTCCTAAGACTATTTCTCTCCTCATATAAAGATTTATTTCTTTGTCTGGGTTCTTAGTGAAAAATAAAGTTATTCCATTCGCGAGAAGAAGTTCTTTGCCTCTCAGAAGATTAAATAACCAAATTCTATAATAATCCCCTTTATAATTCGCCATGTACTCGTATGTATTTATTCTCTTGTACAAGTTCTTATTTATTTGCACCGTTTCATATTTAATGGGTCTGCCATGCAGTCTATTGCATGTGTTCAAATGTCTGCAGTGATGATGACGATTATTATTATTATAATTATGGGCAACATAACTCAAAAAAAAAACAAAAAAAAACACGCTGGAGATGATGATGGTGAAGTATGGTCGGTCTTTATATTATTAGTAGAGACGAAACCATGAGCAACTTTTCTCTTCATTCACCTGAAAATTCAAAGAACATAATGTATCATAACTGCCAAAAAAGCTTAAGCGACACAATTTTTAAACTTAATTTTTTTTTACCAAAATCGAATGTTTGCGATCGTAAATAGTCGATTTTCGTAAAAAAAAAAAAATAATATAATAATATTTTGCGGGTTATGGCTCGATATAGAGATCTAAGGCTGCTAATTATGACTGTTAGTGATGATGAACAAATTACCCATTAGCGCCAAAATTGTGCATTTGACATTCGACTTTTTTTTTTTTGCTAGTACGAGTATAGTAAACCAGAAGAGGTCCTAGAAGATAATGTTTTGGGAAAAATTTTAAAAATTTTCTAATATTACTTTAAAGCAGAGCAGGAATATTTGAATGTTCGCTAAATGACAGTTTCTTTCTCACCACTTTTATACCTTATCACTCGTCATTCGCACCAGTCACGTGTGCTTTTACCATCTCCTATTATTAGTGGTACTCGGGCAAGTGATAATGTTTGAGGATGGTGGTGGCTCAATATACTCGTACGTGGATGGTGCTGATGGTGAATGGTGGTAAAGTGTTGACGTTATTTTAAATAATACACTCATGAATATGTAGACCTGATTATTTGTACTCACCGAAATAAAAAATAAAACAAAAAGAAAAAAAAACACAAATACACTTTATTTTTGCAAATTTATGCATATGGACACTTCTACCCAAAATACAAAAAGAAATCATATCATTTCGAGTGTTAAAAATTAAAAAAAAAACAACCAACGAGTGAAAAATCACAAAAAATCTGCATGAATTCTTTTCGTCTGTCTGCCTGTGTGAAGTGTCAAGAGTAAAAGCAGCAAAAAATAAAAAATAAAATATTGAACACCGAAAAAGAAACTCCAAGGAAAGAAAGAAAAAATAATATATGTATAAAAATACACAATTGGTATTATATTCAAACAACAATCTTTTCTTAATATGAAAACCAAAAATTCATGTGATATTTTTATGTGAATTTAACGTACATACATACATACTTGTAAATACATACGTACGTACTTTGGTGTTGTTAAATCTACACTAGTGAGACAATTAACGATGATCCTTTAGATGTAAAATTGCCTCAAACAACAAAATTAAAAATTTTTTTTAAATGATCCTTCGTGCGTGCTTAAAGGCAGAATTAGTTTTTACTTTCTGTTCTGTTACAAATCAGCTGACTCTTTTTTGTTTATAGAAATCTAATACAAGTCGTTAGTTTTTCTGCTTCGTTCTGTTCTGTTTCGGTTCAACCTGTGTAAATAAAAAAATTGTTAAGTAAATGTAAGTCCCGGCGCAGACATGCAATTCTTGAATATGTGTGAGAGTGTTGAAATAGAAATATGTATGTATATACTTTTTCTATTGCTCTCTCGCTCTTTTGCACTAAAAACTAAAAAGTTGCTGCAACAAAAATTGCAAGTCTGGACCGGCACTAAGTGACAGCATAAATTAAATGAAAACATTTTGAAATAAATTGTGATTGTGCGTTTAGAAATTACAAAATTTAATTTTGAAAAGAAAAACATAAAATTATATTGAAACATAACATCACTTGTGGTCAGAAACAGCTGATAAGTTACTAAACGAAAAAGTAAGTACGCATATTTAGAAGTAAAATGGCACAGCACAGAACAGTAACAGAAAGTAAAGACTAATGAAGCCTTAACGCCTAGAATATAAAGAAGCTTCCGTTAGGGACTTTCGAGAGCTTTGACAAATGGTAGCGGCTCGGCCGAACAGGCTATCGTTTTTCAGTCTGTTTTACCAAATCACAATCAAATGATAAAATTGTTTTATCATAAAGGGCATTCTGTTCGAGTAACGTTTCGTGTTCTTCGCTCATTTAACGGTCGCAATAGTCGTCCTAGCGAAAAGACTATTTACAGTGTGGTGGTTCATTTGAGTCCAGTGCTTCAGTGAACAATCAACCAGCTCCCGTTTCCTCAACAAACATGGCCACTGTCCTTGCAAGTATGCAGGGGCATCTGATTCAATCGGTTTCGTATCGCTCTGCCTTTCGTAGGCCACAACTTAGCGAATTTTGCATCATGAATTAGAGCTGCACCCATACAAAGCTTAACTGACCCACGTTTTAATTGATAAATCATTTTGAGCCATGAGGCCCATTTCTGGATGAATGAGTGCATCAACAAAAAAACAAAAAAAACTGTCGAATTCGGGATGATAATAATTTACTTGACATAAAAGTTACTGCTTGGCGTGAATTTTGAGCTGGCGGTGCCATCGGGAAACGGTGAGCACTATAGCTCGATTACTATCAACTTCTTTTGACCACAATTGTATGACATAGACATCAGCTACATGTCGTTTAAATTAAATGACACTAAGGTCCAAATTCACAGCCATTAGTTAACTAATAGCAATAGTTTAACCAATAATATTTGATTCACAGCTCTTTGTTTACCATTAGTTAAACCACCACATGTCATTGGTTAACAAATTGTTAGACAACAGCTGTCTCCTTGTAAACTTTATTAGTATTGTTGTTTTGTGAAAAATTTTAGACACATCTCACACATACGTTGCTGTAACACATTCTTTTTTTTACTTTCTATTATATAGGGTGTTTTTTTTAGAGGTATAGAACTTCGAATTGAAATAAAAAACAAGAAAATCGTTTTAATGTCCATCAATTTGGCTTTATTGGAAGGATAATTTTATGCCATTAACGTTTAAATATGATTTCGGGCATGTGGCCGCCGCGGCTGGCTCGAATAAAGCCAATTCTACAGGTCCAATTTTCAACCACTTTTTCGAGTATATGGGGTGAAATTATGCGCTCATCGAATGTTTCCTTCAATAAATCGATTGTGACGTGCGCTGTGTGGCATGTAGCGCCGTCTTGTTGGAACCACAACTCATCCACATTCATGCCATCCAATTCGGGAACAAAATAGTCGGTTATCATGGCTCTATACCGGTCTCCATTAACGGTAACCAACGGTCGACCATAAAATGGACGGAGCTTGCGGTAAACTTCGCGAACTGAACCATTATTTTCGAAATAAATTTGCACGATTTGCAAGCGTTGTTCTTTTGTCAACCTGTTCATGATGAAATGGCAAACCAAACTAAATATTAATCACTTGACAGCTGACAAAATGGCCGCCAGTTAAAAAAGTGATGCCAACTTAAAGTTCTATACCTCAATAAAAAACACCCAATAGTAGTTAAACAATAGTTATCATTTTAGTTTACTAATAATTAACTAATGATGGTAAATTTCGCTCTAAGTGTCACACAACTCATGCTGCATTGGACACACTGCACGATCGATTTGAGGGCCTGGTCACCATCACATGAAGGTGATGTGAACTGACCACCGATATGGAGGGATTTAATTATGCGCAGGAACTACACAACGTCCCTCAAAGTTAACATAACACATGCCATCAGTACACTTGAGCCTGATTTACGTATCAACTGGCAATTTTGGTCTGACAATGTTGCGAGAAATAGAATTGTCAGTCTACAGCTGTAAATCGTGTGAACACATTTTTTTGTGATTGTCAGATAATTGTCAGAAGTAATAACAACTGCTTACTCATCAAATTCCCTGCGTGTAGAACAGTAAGCAGTAAGAAAAAAATTCTCTTTCCTTTCTATTATTTGTTTTTATTGTTATGTTGATATACTAGAATACGTAAACAAAGATACTACTATCGGTACAATGCACCGATTTTCATCAGCTCACTGCAATAATATCAGTAGAAATTAATAATAATGGTCTCACATTTCAAGTGCAGTGATAATAACGCCATATATACTTAATACGTAATCAGCTATTTCGGCTTATTACTACTGACTTTATTGAAAAGACTTCCCATGAAAGTCTATAGTGGGAGCTCGCCTTTACCACTTTTAAGTCACATCAAATTCGTTAAACTAGGGGCAGGTGTTGTAATAGATTTGTTTCATTAAAATTTTTATTAATGCACACACACACACACACACACACTCTCTCTCGGTGTGTTTCCTTGGCTTTTATTTAAAAGAAGGGTTTGGTTTTTGTTTTATTTATTTTTTTTTATTTTTGCATATTTTTTTCTTAAGGTGTCAATTTCAACGCTTTTGGTTTTGCTTTAAATTTGATATACAAAATTGTAGACGACATGTTTGCTGATGTAAAAATGCTGTCAAATAATATTGTACGTTATATTTTCGTTAATACGATAAAAAAGAATACAATATAAAGACATTTGGCGTATTTTTATTTAGTCATCGTGCAAAAGTATTCAGAAAATGTGTGGATTTGTGAGAGAGAATTATTTTATAGAGATTTGCGAAATTTATGAAATAAAAAATTTTAAAATTGAAATAATTGAATTGCCTTCGTACAAGTGATATGCAGCGGCGGCTCTAATGTAACTAAAAAATCACTCAAAATGATATAAACTTTCTGTCAGTTTATACAAGAAGAGTAAAAATTCTCGCCTGTCTATTTATATTGAAAAAAAAAAAAAAAAATTGTGAGTGCTTTGTTTTTGTTTTTAATATAAATAGGCAGACGAGAATTTTTACTTGTGTTCTATAAATTGGCATTTAATTTTTTATGCTGCTAAATTTTTATACGACTTATCAATTTGTCTGTATTTTTTTGTTTATCATTTTTACTTAAATAACTCGGTACTTTTTCGACCGACTGTAAACATAATTTTTCTGTCTGATTGGTCCCATTGCAAAAATAAAAAATAAAAAAAATGGGCGGGGACATGCCCAAAAATTGTTTTACTTAATTTTTTGTTATTCTATTTATAAGATTGCTGCGAAACCCAGCAAACACCTTTGGTTCTTGTTATTACACAATTTTAATATTGAAAAAATGGGCGGGGCTACACCCATTAAAATTTAGTATTTTATTTCACGTGGTTGTACTTTAACGATTTGTACAAAACTGAACACACATCCTGAGCTCTGAAAAACACACAATCTTGCATTTTAAAAAATAGGCGGGGGACGCCCATTCAAATTTAATTTTCACATTTTTCTGGTTAGCCAATAGATTTTCGAAGGTTTTTTTTTTATTTGAAAGTCTTTACTTTCGCTTTGATCCCATGCATTTTTTTCGAAAATTTTCTATCAGATCTTTATTTCTGTGTCAAAAAGGAAAAAGTGCTTAAGTCAAGATAAGCTGATTTTGAGTTAATGGTACCTCCGTAATCTGCATATTAGAAAGTACCCCTGCCCAAAATCTCAATTGATTTGTGTGATTTTTCAGGAAGTTATAGCGCTATGACTTGCGACTTATCTTTTTTAGACTTCTAATCTCATTTGGAATAATAGCTTAATATAGGCTATACTTTGATATATTTCAACTTAAATGTGTTACTTATAGCCAGTAGACTGATGTTTGCTTAAAATACTAAAGATTAACAGAGAATTTCCCGAATTAACTGTAAAAGAAGTAAATTTCTGAAAATCTAATTAAAAGCTTAAAAGTGCTCCCTGCAAAACAGTAAAATATGACTTAAACACTTTTTCCTTTTTGCCACAGATTTAACATTACTGTTGATTTCATCTGTTTTTGGGGGAAGCTAAGAGGCTGGTAACTCAAAAATGCCCGCCCTCTAACATCCTGTAATCTATCGAAAGGTTCAATTAGACGTGGTATACCATACTGACACAGCCATAACCATTGCCATAACCATAAGCAGCTGTTTATGTTTTCATTTATTTATTCATTTCAAAAGTGCAACAGCAAATAGATACTTAAGTCTAACCAACAAACAGCTGTTTATGGTTACGACGAAAAAACCAAAATTCAATTGGTTTCTATGATTAAGGTTATGGCTATGGCGTTATGCCGTTATGGCGAGTTGCCTATAATCAAATACATTGTTGCCCATACGTTTGGTTCGAACAGCTGTTTTGTGTGGTTAGTGTTACCATACGTTTAATTGAACTTTTAGTGTGTGCACAAAAAGTGAAATTCTTCTAAGAACCACTACAGGGAGTATTCAAAAATTTTAATAAAATTAATTTTTTTAATAGAAGATATATTATTGCTAGATTCTGAGAATTATTTATAATAACAAGATACAATGGCATCAAGATGAAATATGTCTTATCTTAATTTACTTACAAAAAAAAATATGAAAAATAATTTATACATAGAATATAATCTTTGCTCTTCACCCCCTAACTTTTAATGATAAAATATAAAATTTATGATGTAATCTTTATGAATATACTTACATATGTACATAAATATATAAAATGAAAGCAAAACTTCACCCTCCGTCAAAATTATTTACTGATCTATTTAACATGATGGTAGTAAAGAAAAAAAAATAGCAATCTTCTTTACAAGAACTGCAACTCAAAAAAAAATTAAATTAATATTTACATATTAAAACTACTAAAGTAACTACTTAAAGTTTGTTTTACACAAAAATATATTATTTTTAATAAAAACTGCATTAGAAAAAAGTAAACACACAACTGTAGAATTAGTAAAAAAACAGTATGTTGGGAAAAAATCCTTTAAAAGGGAAACATGTTAAAAATGTTTACAAAACCATACAAAAACTATTCATTTTTCTCAATGTTCTTCTTAGTTTCCCCCCTCTCTCTCTCTCTCTCACACTCATTTTATTTTTCTATTACAGTAAATGGTTGCAGTTAACTTTTTGGTTATTGTATGTAGTTTTTTCCTAAAGATTTTTAGTTTTTCTTTTGATACATAAAATGGCAGAGAAAATGTTAAAAATTAAGTAGGGCGTTTTTTTTATGTGATGTTGTTGATAAACCTAAAATATAAAGAAATAAAAAAAATTACAAAAAGTTTTTTAAATATGCAAAAATAGTGAAATTTTCTTGTGGATTTTTTTTCCAGTAAAATGAAATAAAAGTGCAAAATTAAGCACTACGTTTTGTTTTTATAAGTGCCTGAGTAAAAAATGATGAAGTATGCACTTGTGATTTCACTTTGTTATAATTTCTGTTTTAAAAGTGTAATTAATTACAGTTTCTTTTTTTTTAGTAATTATTGAAATGAGGGTACATACAAGAAACTATACCCGAATCTTATATACTCATAGACTAAATTATATACCGGTGGAGGTTTACAATAGGCAAGAGGCAGCCTATCCGACTAGGTGACTCAACATCAAAATCCGAAGTGTGATAAAACTCGCGAGTTAGAGAGACTTCTGCACTTAAGTCGAGATTTAGTTCAATGGTGTATAAGCTAACTTTCAAATAATTTTATTCAAATAAAATAAAAATGCAATTTTTAAATAATTTAAATAAGTTATATTATATATAATTATGTACAGCTATAAGTATTATTATTTTGGCCCAAAAATTTAATAAATTACCCACAGTGCAGTGGTTTAGTCCACTTGATTTTTGTTTTCGTTTGCTTTGCTAGATTTTATTTTCTTATGTATTTTGATTGTGTTGTTATTTAACCATAATCTACTTGTCTCTACGCTCTTCTCTATATCCTCTTAATGCATTTACCGTTACCTGCATGTACAGCTCATGTATGCATATGTTTATTGCAGCCTGTGTGTGTGTGTGCGTGCATGTGTAGAATGATTACTTTCTCTAAACTGTCTAGACACCTTGAGTAAATTTAACACATCTGATATCCACATGAGAGTAAAAAATATTCACACTCACTCACTCACCTACACCCAAAACAATCATACGTACTGGTGCTTAATACCAGCGATGCCAATTTAGCGCGTTTCGCGCTAGATTTAGCGCGTTTTAACTATGCCAAACGCGCTTTTTTTCGTCTTAGCGCGTTTACTAAAAAAAGCGCTAAATTAGCGCGTTTTGAATGAAGTCATCATCACTTCAGTTCAATATTTTTTTTTGCATAAAGTATTCAAAACTCATAATATTTTTTAAATTGGTTAATGATGCAGATGTCGCAAATATAATTCCCTTGACTTTGCTTAGAATTAAAAACGCATTTTAATATTGTAAATGGCAAACATTTTGAAATTTCACAACTAAAAATATGTACTCGGACCAAAACAATTAATGTTACTTATTAAGCATCTATTCTAACTGTAGTATAAAAAGTATTTGAATCGAAAAACTATTCGACAATTTCTATAAGTTGTTACAAAGTTTGGCAAATAAAATTAAAATAAAAACGAAGGATTTCGATTATTTAGAAGGCAATTCTGATTCTGTATTCAATGATTTTAGTTATTTAGGATACAATTTCGAAGAAACAATCACCTGTATTACGTATGTCGAGTCGAATATTCGTCTACGAGAATTTTGTTCTAGATTAAAGAAAATGTGAACAAGTATTCTTTCATCTAGGACAAAACTGTCGTAAACGAAAATTCGACTCGATATACGCAATACGGGTGAATATTATAAAATCTGAAAAGAGCTACTAAAAAAATTAATTGTATTTACTAATGCACATGTAGATACATTGAATTTTATTAAAATTTAATTTAGCGCGTAGGAAAATAGCGCGTTTTGGCTATGAATAGTTGACAATGTTGTAACTTAGCGCGTTCTAGCGCGTTTTGCGAAGGGGAACAGCGCGTTTGGGTTACAAATAGTTGGCATCGCTGCTTAATACCTGATCCTAGGGTAAAAACAATAATAATAATGAGAAGAAGACCAAACAAAAAAAAAGTTATAGCAAACTCTAAGCAAACACTCCATTGGGAGGGATTTTGAAATTGTATACTCAGTTAATTATTGTGTTCAGCACATATTGTTGTATATACATAAATACAAACATTAACATTAATTTTCTTGTGTTTTTGGGGGGTGGAGGGAGAAAGGTGGCAGTGTCAGTTCAAATCAACAATGACACAAACGTGTCAAGTTCTTACTGTTGTTTGTATTTGTTTTGTTTCAAAGCACTCCCCACAGTATTCTTGTGGCCTGGGCTTATATTTCCTGGACTTTTTTTTTGCGTTTTTTACTTAAGAACTCAAAAAACAAACTTATTCTGGTCTAGTAAATAATTCTTTAAAATAAAATCTTTAAGACTCTTATATTCGGTTGTTTTGTCTTTTGCCTATTGGCCATTGTTGTTTGTGGTATTGGTTGCGTGGGGAGTTGAATGTATAAGAGTGGTGGATGTAAGTGTGAGCCTCTTAAGGTTTTGTAAGACGATTTTATTGTGCGTAAATATTTAATGCAATTATAGCAAAAAATAAATAAATAGAGCTTATTTTGTTTGCTTATTTATTGTTTGGGAATTATTGGCTATTTTAAATCAATTATTTAAAGTAGTAATGGGATTTGGAGGCACAAATATTAAAATAACATTAAACATGTTAAATTAATTAAAGAATTCTATAAGATTGTAAAAATATGATTATGTATATAGAAACCAGCAATATGAACATATATAAAACCATGTCACTAACATAATTTTTTGAATTATACTCAGCAAAATAAAAAATCGGAACTAGTTCCAAAGATTGCCAATTTAATATTCCAAGGCTGTTGTTTGGATCAAAAATTTGCTCTAGACAACCTTTCAGGTATTTGGATCACTTCCGTCCTATGACAACCATGTGTTAAATTCATTGATAATTCACCAGAAGTATAACTACTTGGAGCTAAGTTCATCAGTGCTGCAACTAATGATTTGTATTGTCATTGATTCTGGATTTTTTTTTTTAATTTAAGCAATTATATGACCTAAAGTTTTCCTTATTATTTTAAGGGCATAGATTGTTGTTTTATTAAAAAATATTAAATTAGTATCAAATTTCAAATGTTGGCTTTTATATCATATTAAAATTATTAAAAACATTTTTAGAAAATTGCAAACATTAGCCTAAAATATTTTGGATCTCACTTCTTATTTCTGAAATTTCCTCTTTGACTTTCTGCTTGTGCTTTAGAATTTACAATTTAATTTATTTAAATATTAAAATTCCTTCAACAAAGTTTAAAGCAACGCAAAAATGTCTACAAATAATTTATTTTTTTTTTTTATAAATCTCTCAAATAAAATAAATTTTAACAAATAATTTGTTAAATTACATTTTTTTTAAACAATACAGCTTTGAACAATAAAAATAATTTGCAAATATGTATAAATACGAATTGTTTTAAATATTTTTTAAGGCAAACACAAACCGAATCAAATCAAATCGAATCAAATACTTATGCATGCACACACTTGCTCACACAAGACATGTGTGTGTGTGAGACTTGGTTGTATGTAAGTCTAGTGAACATATCATTTTGTAATGCGACAACTTAATTTTAATGAAATTTATAAGCAACAAATTTATGCAATACATTAGCAGCAACAAAGCAGCAACAAATGCAATGACAATAATGCCAACAACAATTTAAATATTATTCCACCTCTTGCAATCAACCAACTGCATTAAAATACGCTTGAAACTGATAAGGTTACTTGCTGAATACTCACATGCCGCAAATGTTGTGTCAAACATTTTAAAATTATAACGTTTTTCCAAAAAGTTTGAAATTATCTTCGCTCAAACTAAATTGAGAGTTACAAATTTTTTTTGCCAACTCTATCACATTTATGCGCATGTTGCATTGCTAGCAAACTACACTGACAGAGTCAGGCCCCTTTTGTTCAGTTCAATCAATGTTTATGGTCGTTATTATTGCAATAAGGAAAAAAGTATTGTAAAAATATTTGAAAAGCCAGGCAACATAGATTACTGGAAATTTATGTTGGTTCCTGTATTCAAGATTTTTTTTTTCATATTATTTCTTCTTACATAGCAGCGAGCGAGCGAGCGAGCGAGGCGAGCACTAAATAAGACAATATTGTACTTGGTTTGTATACAAAGCAAACGTACATATAAACATATTCATATGTATGACTTGTCAAATAGTGTCAACAATGACACCTTCAACATAATTTCCGTTGCAATAATGAAGTGGAAATAAAAAGAATTCCATGTACGCTCGAATGATCTGAAAACCACACCCATTTTTTTGAAGCATTTTTTTCCTCCCTGTTGTTTCTTCTGGTTGCATACAAATTGCATGAAACCTATAAAGGCATAAATTAAAGAAACGCATTTAGCAAAAAAAAAAAAAAAAATAAAAAAAAATTAAGAAAAAAATAATAAAATATGGATAAAACAAATCACTGTTAAAGTGAGTATTTAAAACTGCTGGTGTTTCATTTTGTTTCCAGCTTAAAAATCTCTTTCTTTTTCATTATGGCGTTTAAGATTTTTATTCTTTTTTTTTTTTGAGAACATAAAAAAAACACTAAAATATTTTGCAATTTCAAAGCAGTCACTCAGTTTTTCTCAGCATGTTTAAGCCATCATTAATATTAAAGGGATAATGAAATCCAAATGGGTTAAAATTTATAATGAATGTAGTTTTTTTTTTAAGGTAAAGCCAACCTTGTGGACCAGCCCTTAGTAGAGACGATAGTGTCTAAATAAATATTTCTGGTAACTCTTTTGACTTGAGTTGCTCTTCACCGCTTATTGTTGACAAATATTAGTCCTATTCCTTAATTTATCATAATAAAATTATTCTCTAAATTTTAGTATATTTAACTTTTATGGGAAAGGCTTAGTTTTTCTCAGATTTAACAGATTAATTGAAAAAAAATTTCATGATTTTTTATGATGTACTTAATTATTTAGTTGGACACTTCGGCATATGTTTATTATTAATATATTTATAAGACTGTAGTAAAACAACATAAAAACAAATAACCATCTATATTAATATTCATCAATGGGCACATAAAAGCTTACAACAAGCTGTACGGGTATGTACACTGTTGTAAAGTTTGAAGTTTTACTTACCTCCGCTTTTTTTTCTCTGATATTTTTAACTCAGCGGGGCGTTTGGAAAACACATTATCAACAAATTCGATGAAGATGAACATGTTTTGTACGATTAAGTTCTGACAACGGCACACATTGACAGACGGACGGACAGACGGACAGGCTGAAAGACTGACATGTTTTTGAAAAGGGGGCGCACATAATTTGCAATGTATGTATAAAGAAACCTCCTTGATTATATTCATATAATATTTATATAAAGACATGCATGTACATATATAATATACTAATTATATACTCATGTTAATTTTATGTACATATGTACACATATAAAGTATTATAAGCATTTTTTTCATGGGCTTTATACAGATTAACATTTTTACATATGTACATTAAAATTTACAGTGAGTGACAAAATAAGAAAAATTTTGTAATTTTGAGTTAAAGTTATAAAATTTCAAATATATCTTTAATGAAAAATATTTAACTGCATTACTACTTTAACAAAAACACAAAATATCTAAAACATATTTAAAAAAATTGTTGAATTTCGTTGAATCGAATCAATTCACAATTTGCTTCAGCGTATACTAATCCTAATGTAACATCAGAGCGGCCTCCTACGTCGGAATTGTGTAGCAGCATCAGCTACGAATTAAAATAATCAATAAAATGGCCACTAAGCCCAGTTTCGAAATTTAATACGCCTCATTGACGCCAGAGGCGCTGCAACACCGCGTTATTGAAAAAAACGTGCAAAAAAGCAGAGTTGTAAAAGAATGAAGCTTTCCTCCTCTATCTCTTCCTTCACCTTCTGTCTTTTGTAGTAAAAGTAATAGGTGTTCATTGCCTGAGTGCTACTTCTCTTTAAAAAAATAAAATAAAGTTTATATATTCTGAGTGCTGACAAATAGGGAAGTCGAAATATGAAATCGGTTTTACGAAGCCCATAGATAATTTACAGACTCTGGTTTTACACTAATGAGTTAGAATTTTGCCCAAATAAATTGGTATTGAAAATCAGAGAAATTAGAAAGACAGTTCCAGGGCTGGACAAATTTCGCATGAATTTCACTTTATTGTATATTAATCCCTCAACCCGTGCGTAGCGAAGAAAATATTGCTGCTGCATTGGATAGAGTCAATGAAGACCGCAATATGTCAATTTGTCGACGTTTTCAGCAATTGGATGATGATTAACGACTTTTTTGTCTTCCCAAAATGCACGAACTGCCTGCGTATCTATATGTCGCTAAAGCTAAAGCTAAATTCGATTACTAAAATGCAGTTGCGATGACATAAACCACTAAAATTTTGGGGTATTCAATTTTTGAGCCAATGCTTGACTTAGCAACACACGTTTGAAAATTGTATTCGTAGCCGAAAATCGATAAATCGACTTTATAGAATTTTAGCGAATAGCGATTTAGTTTTAGCGAGTTACAGAATACGGGGGGCTGGACTTGATTAATGATTAATGATGCATGTAATATGTCGCAATACCGTGTACATATCGAGCCATAAACGCTAAAATAACTTCAGAGAAAAAAATTTTTGGACTTCGTTTTTTTACGAAAATCTATTTAAACAACTTCAAAAAAGGAGCAGATTATCAATTCGTCTCTATTTTTTTTTGGCGGTGTTACTTCATAACTCGGTTTATATTTAACCGATTGTAAAAATTCTTTTATTTTCTGAGAGGGTATAGCTTCCCATTAATTCCATTGCAAAAAAAAATTGGGCTGGGCCACGCCCACAATTTTCTTAATTTGATTTTGTGATATTCAACTTACTTGATTGCTGCGAAACCTAGCAAGCACCTTTGGGTCTTGCAATTACACAATTTTAAAGTTGAAAAAAATGGGCGGGGCTACGCCCATTAAAATCTATGATCATATTTCACGTGGCTCTACGTAAGCGATTTCTATGAAACCTATCACACACCTTGAGCTCAAAAATAGACACAATCTTTCATTAGAAAAAATGGGCGAAGTCACGCCCATTCAAGTTTAATATTTTATTTTAAGTGGTTCTGCTGTACCGATTTTTACAAAATTTAACACACACTCTGATCTCTAAAAAAATACAAAATCTTGCACTTAAAAAAGGGGCAGATACACGCCCATTAATATTTACTTTTATATCCCACATCTCTGCATTGAAGTCGGTTTTTTTTGGGAGAATTTTTGTTTAAAAATTAAGTTCGAAAATTATGCCGATTAAGCTTTTTTGGTATTTAATGCACGATATTAAGAGGCGATTTTGGAGAGCAATTAATCTCATGTTAGTACATTGGCTAACAAGATCATGCGCTTTGAACCCACTAGAAACAGCCGTTTATATATACATACATACATTCAGCACTCTTACGTGGTTTCTGTTATTTTTTCTTTTCAAACTTTCTTTTAAACCTACAACAAGCATTAATTAACATTTTCATTAATACATATTAATGTTGCTTTTATGTCAATTTTCTTTGTTTTAACTTCAAACTATTCGTACTATACAACATATTTCTGTTGACTCTTTAATCTCTAAATATTTGTATGTGTCAAAAATAATAATGGGCGTAACATAAAAGCGGCATAAATTTTATAAAAGACGAAAAGCAAAAGAATGTGGACAAAAGTCACACCATCAACAGCAACATCAACAGCAACAACCGAAAAATAAGATAAAAAAATAAAACTCATAATTAAATGCATACATCGGCAACATCCAAAAGAATACAAGCGGAGTTGCTTTAAACACATTTTTAATAACTTAATTAAGACATAATATGAGTATTTTTATATCAAGATAACAAAAAGAGTCTTTATGACATTCACAAAGATTTCCCTTATGGCTCTTTATTGGCCTCAAGTTGAATTGGTAGGTGTTTTTTTTCTTTTGCTTTCCGTACAGATTTTAACAAAAGCAAATTTTCGAATTATTTACGCCCACCCCTCTTTGTTTTAACGGAATAAATATTTTGTTTTAAGATATTTATATGGAATATTAATATTATTAAAATATTTATATGGAATATTTTTTATTTCTTTTTGTTTAATAACTTTATTAACGTGAACGAACGATTATACTTGTACCACACCAAAAGAAGGTGTTGTGAAATTTGTCTAACTAATTCAGCAGAACTGTATATTTTTTTTAACGGATGATAATCAAGCAATTCGATTTTTGTCCACATGATGATTTTCTGCGTTGAATGAAAATAATTTCGGTTTTTTTATTTGACCACATAGTAATGCTTCTATTTTTTTTTTAAATTGTTTTGCTTTATATCTGTATGCAGATTTAAATTTTCTTTTAGATGGAGCAAGAATTTTCTTCTTTATCTGAAATATAGGAAACTTCAATAAATAATACAGAAATTTGACAGTTGATATATTCAGTCATCAGATAATGTGTGCCACAGCATGTGCGAATGATAAAATCTTTTTCTCAGCATGGGTTGGGCTGTTTGAGCAATGCACAATGGGATGGTTTCATACATTTTTTGAGGAGTGGTCCTGGATCATTGAAAGTTGGCAATTGAGCACCATATTAACAATATTAAGAGACACTTGAATTTTTGTATCTAATTTTTCGACCTTTCACAAGGATTTTAATTTCGTTTAATCAATTCCAATAAAATTAAAAACTAACATATTTCCACTTTTTCCAACAGATATCAGATTATTAGCAATTGTATGATTATTTAGCAATTGTATGTAGTTTTTTGATACCGATTTTTCACACGTTCGGAAATTTCCATGTGAAATTTTATTTAGGATAAGCCTGATTAGTTCGATATTTCGTTAAACTTCGGTTAACTTCTTCAGAATGTTTCTTGTTTTTTATTTTTTTATTTTTAATTTTTTCTGTTGTCTTTTCTCCTTTTTTGTTGTAATTCAAAGGAGAAAAGACAAAAGAAAATATTAAATATCAAAAATATCAAAAACTAGAAATGTCGTAAAGAAGTTACAAAACAAGGTTAACAAAATATCGAACTAATAAATAAAAATATAAACAGACCTAAAGCTCAAAAAAATAGTTTAATTGAGACATTTGAATTTAATCAAAATCGGCCCCAAGCCCTGCTAATGCAATTAAAATCGATTTATTTTGAAAAAAATTTTTCCTACTCAAGCAGAAATCTCAAAATTTGTTGCATACAATACTTTTTTGAATAAAAAAAAAGACGCATGCGGAGTATCATAAAATTCAGCTACGCCCAGTGCCCATGGAAACCCATACAAAATATATACATATAAGAACTAGCATCTTCCCGCGTTTTTATTCTTAACAAGAAAGAAACTAAAATTGTTCTATAACCTGTAGTTACACCAATTTTAGCAAAAAGAAAAAAAAAACTACCGGAAGTACAAATTTTTACCCATTATTTTGTTTTGAACCATATGATGTTCGTCTACAAAATTGCATTAAAATCCATTCAACAGCTTTTGCATTAAAGTGATACCAACATCCAAACTTTCCCTTTTATAATATTAGTGGGATTATTTGGCATTAATGGGTTAATTCATGCCAAAAACCCTAAAACTTTTTTCTCAAGAATCTTTTTCATTCAATTGCAAAAAATATGCCCCAGATTGAAATTTTAAAATTTTTTAAAAACCACGCAGACCCATAATGGGTTAATTCGTATCATTTTCATGATGAAAAGTAATGAAATTTTATTTTATTTTTTTGTAAGATGTTGCATGGATTAATTTCCGTGTCCTTAAATATATTAAGCAAATCATTTGCCCTAAATATAAGGACTACAACACTATTTGTTTAAAGGGTGTGGAATGGAGGAGGGTGGGGTACCTCTAACCCTTCAATATTCAATTTAAACATAGACTTTCAATACGCCGATGAAAATGCGATTTCTTTTTGTCTCCTCTGCCAGCAGCATTAATTATTACATTGTTGTCTTATGGTACAGTATACGAGTAAAGTAAGGCTACATATTATTTTTATAAATGATTATATTAGTTCATTTGTTATATGTATAAATTTGGTTTTTTTTTAGTTTTTTCTTTATATTTTTTTTTATCCCAAAAAAAACATGCAAACAAACAATTAATTTATTTTAAATACGCTGTCTTTTATCTATCATCTATTTATTTATTTTTTTGCTTGTAATTAAAAAAATTGAAAACAAACTGAAAATAATTATGTAGAAATTTTAAAACTTGTTTCCAATTACACGAAAAGATAAAAGCTTAATGGATTTGTTGTTCGTGAAAATAATTACGTTTTTTTTTTAATCACATTTAATTGTATGCCTATAATAATTACTATAATTTATCCCTTTATAATACAAAATATTCATTGTTTCTAATTTCAGATTAAAACAAAAACTGTATTTGCTGGCCAAAATTAAAAGAAAGAAAAAACCAACTACAAATTATGTGGGTAAGTTTTACAAAAAATTGCCTAGAATTTTGCATTAAAGCGGAATAAATACAACCAATTTATAGACTTTTTTTTTAAATAATAAAATGTTTGGCATAATCCTAATGTAAATAAGTGCATTAATAATATATTGCAATGTTATTGTTGCTGTGATCTCTATTCTAGTGCATACATGTGTTAAAACAGTCGAACCGGTCTTTAATGAAATGAAAAAAGAGAGATCCTAAACACATAATTATGAAAGTGTTCTAATTTAAATATTTGCCGCCTTATTTATAAAAGAAAAAAAATTTTACGATTTCCTAAAAACCTCATAAGAAAATTTTTGTATGCAAATCTGTTTTATAACGCATTCATTAAGCCTTAATAACTGCTTAACCACCAGCAAATAAATTTCAATTAAAAAAAAAAAATACAAACTTTCAAATTTATAATTTAAATCAAGTAAAACTGGAGTGTGGACAATTGGCAACAACATGCATATGACGATTAACACTTTTCTTTTTTAAACATATAATGCATAATATTTTTCAATTTATTAAATTCATATTATATATTCTACCGATTAATTTCAAAATGCATATTTGTTATTTCTTTTTAGAAAAGTAAATATACTCCTATTAAACATATCATGCTTGTTAGGTTGCAAATATATTTCCTGTTTGCAAGTTCTTATAAAATAGCACGAGGTTAACCCCTTTTCAAACACTTTTCTTAGAGGTCTAGAAAAGAAACGACATCAGCACCAATAAAGAGGCGCTAAGACACAAACTGGCTTAAGAAATAAAAAAGTAGAAATTTTTTGAAAATCAAAACTCCTTACACCATCCATTTTCGTTGAATAATGGAATAATTGAAATGTTTTCTGGATTCATTAATACATTTATAGTATGACATATGTATGTGTAATTTCAGTTTTTACAAAACTTATGTTATGTACCAGGCCTATACTCGTAAAAGAATGGAGTAGCAGGCTCAGTATTTAAAGATGGATCCATTTATAAAAGGCAGCTCTTATACTTGCATTCTAAACTGAAAAGCTTGCAAACAAAACTAGACATGTCTTCAGTAAATGATTTTTTTTTTAAATTTTTTTTCGGAATCTCCAAGTATTTATCTATGAAGTCACGAAATATTTTCATTCAAAACCAGTTCGATTCTATGTTAAATACAAATAACTAAAACTGACTTTTTGTTGCTAGTCTCTATCTATCTTGTTATTTGCCTGTCCGGTAAACAACAGTTAAAGGGGCTAGTCTGGTTTTGTTCACCAGCTCCTCAATTTCTTCAAGCTGTGCCTGTTACTTTTTCATATTTACTGAGTTTTACTGTTTTTTTTATATTTTTATTTTATTTTCTAACCATATTTAGTTGTTTTTCTATGTCTGATAAAATACTTGCTGCATATATTGGCTTAAATAATTAATTCCGGTCATTATATTCATATATTTTTATTTATTTATATGTATAGTTTTTTTTTCTAAAACATAATTTCATTACATCGCTTTTTGGAGAGAAAACAAATTGAAATAAAACAACAACAAAACCAAAAGCACACTCATGGTTTAAATAATTTAATTAAATTAAATTTTTGACATTTTACAATATTATTAATTTAAAAACCAATTTATTACGACAACAACAACAACAAACTATAAAATCCATATTAAAGCGTAAGTAATTGTAACGAACAAAAAATATTAAAAACAATTTTTAAAATTCATTTCGAAAAGGTTAAAAATAAAAAATATTGTTATTCAAAAGTAATATTTGAAAAAGTGTATTGTAAGAAACCTTTTCGTTGCAAAAGTACCATAAATATGGAGAAAGAAGGTAATTTTTTAAAAGAACTTAGCTAATTATAGCTATGCTATTTATTGGGCGATACAGGAGTTAGGACGTGATTTTCGTAACAAAAGTAATCGACACTATTACAGTTATAAATTTATTTTTGTTTTGATTTCTTTGTACTTAAAAGCAGAGTACGAAAATAAACGAAACGAAATGTTCTTTGAAGTGAGTGAAACAAAAAAAAAATAAAAAATAAAAACAATGAGAACGATTGCTCAATTTGTTTTTTTTTTTGTTTTTGCACATGAGCACAAACCCGAGAACACAGCTGATTGGCTGTAAGCCGGCTAACAACCGCCAACGGCCACAAAAAATACATTAATTTAATCGTATGCCGCTAGAAAAGAAAATAATGGGAAATAAATGGAAAAGTTTTGAAATATTTGCGGCAAATTTGACATCATCACACTTTAAAAATATGCTAAAATTTATGCTGAAAAAATTTTGCAAAACTTATAAATTCTTGACCAAAATAACAGGCAATAAAATTAATTCATTTCAAAGAAGGTTTTTTTTGGATTTAAGTCAAAGTTTTGTTGATTTTGTTGAAGTAATTTAAAGCTGCGTTAATTTTTCATCTATGTAGTGTAATGTAAGTTGGTGTGTGATTTAAATCTTGTGTAAATAAAAACTAATTAAAACAATTTATTTCCATTTACGTGTGGATTTTAAGTATTTATATACGAGTACATATTTATATGAGTGTCTATGTACTTTTTAAACTGCATTATTTAGTAAATAATAAATTAAAAATTTATTTTCAATAACAGTTTCAATGCAGATTATTTCTTTTTTCAAGCATCATTAAATTTATTCTGTAACACTGGGCGGTATTTAAGCTTGTCATGTTTTATGTTACCCCAAGGGATTGTTAGGAGTAAATGATGACGATAGTGTAGCTGATGTATTTGTGGTAAAGAAATGCCACAGATAGAAGAGCTAAAATATGAAATTATTTTAAAATTGCATAAAAGCAATTTCACTTTCCAGCGCACAAATTTAACAATTTTTAATTCGAAAAAATACTAGAAAGGAAATATTTTAGATCCCTGTGATACTAAAACAAAAGTAATATAAGTGATATTGAATAGTTAATATTTTGGTCATGTCATGTCATGTCATATCATGTCATGAAACATAATTTTGTTTTTTTTTTTTGCCTTTAGTTTTGTTTTTGTCCCAGAGTTCTGAATCCAGGTGTTATTGGAAACTTATTCGTTTGTTTATTTTTCAATTTATTACAATTCAAAATTTATGAATATTTAATTTTTGATTTAAATTTAAATGATTTCAATAGCAAACAGATTCTAGCAGCTTAAACAAATTTAACGACATCAACAATAATTTTGCCACAGCAGAAGTAAAGAGCTTTTTAATAATACAATTTACAATTATTTGTGCTATTTTATTTATTTTTTATTTTATTTTTTTTTAATAATTTCAATACTGTTGTCACTCTATTTAAATATTTTATTATTATGACCTTTTCAGTGCATGTGCAGTAACCAACACATCCTCATAAATAAGAGAGACAAAAGTATTTAAATATTTAAACCACGATTTTTTCTTCTTTTTTTTTTGCTGATAATTTTTAATTTTTTTTTTTTGTTAAACTATCAGGCTTTTTAATTTATGAAAAATAAGCCATATTATGGCCACATAAAATGTTGCCCATTCAGCAGAATAATGCGCATACAAATGTATGTTCTCTTTAAATGAATCGAATACAATGTTCAAATTAAAAAAAAAAATGCTGTCGGTATGTATTTTATGAATATGAAATAATGTTAATAATTTGTGTTTTTTTTTTGTAAATTATTGCACACATTTTTATTATGGACCGGAGTATAACAAAAGAGTATAATTTTAATATAATTTTAAATAAATAAATTTTATGGTTTTTATTTTTTGAAATAATAATATGTTTACAATTTTTAATTTTTAAAAGCATTTATATTTTATTTAAATTGATTTTTTTTTATAATTTGATTTTCTATTGAAAATATTCATGACTGCAAGGCTTAGTAAATTGAATTTTTCACACATTTTTCTTAAGCATCCTAAAATTTTGTCTATAACAAAACACAAAACGGCTAAAATCACAGCTGTTTTTTACCCGACTGCACGACGCAAAGAAGGGTATTGTGTTTATTAGCCTAAGTATGTTTGTATGTATGTGTGTTCCTTTGCGGCCGTATATAAACCGAACGCGTGAACCGATTTTAATCACTCTTACGTCAATCGATTTATCTTAATCCCGAGAGTGTCAATATGGCGGCCATTAGACGCCATTTTGTAAATACGGAAAAAAATTAAAATTCGGCGAACTATATCAAAATGGGTATCATTCGACAGGTATTTTAAAATCAACTTTAGGTTTCTTTTATGATTTTTCATTTCGAATGACCGTTTAGGATATTGAACGGTTCAGAGTTGATCACAGTCGGGTTTTTTTTAATTTATTTTTAATACTCGTACTACTTGTTTAGGAACTTTTAAATGAAATTATAAAATTTTTTGGAGTATAAAAAATTTAAGTTTTTTCATAACTATTGATATGTTTTAAAAACTTTAGAGCAAAGGGTGTTTTTTAAGTCCGGTAAAACTATAAATGGTAAAATATGAAAAAATACAAATTTAATGCAAAAAGATTTTTTTCAGAAAGATCACACGATACATAACATTAACATTTGAACAAAATGTTGGGTATAGTAGTGACACTACGGCTGCTTCTGACGAAGCGCATCCTGTGCGTCCAATTTTGGGGTACTTTCTTTTTTTTAATTCTACTAAGAGCCAAATTTACAGTCATTAGCTAACTATTAGTAAACTAAAATGATAACTATTGTTTAACTAATACTTAATATTCACAGTGCATTGTTTAACTAAAGTTCTTAATATGAGCAAAGAATGGTAACCCTGTCAAATTATTAAGTTTTACTATTGGCAGCTCTGCTACAGCATATGGTTTTTGTTTACATTTGTTATATTATTGCTTGAAAATGGATAAAACAGTGCTCGCTCGTCTAACTTTACGGTCCAAGATATTAAATTAGTGCTGAAATTAGTTCGGAAAAACCAAAATATAATAGAAAAAAAATGTGTTACAGCTAAATACAAAGAAGGTGCTTGACAACGTGTGTGTGAAATGTGTCTAAAATTGTTCACAAAACAATAATACTAAAAAGTATACAACGATGCAGCTGTTATCTAACTATTTGTTAACCAATGACATTTAGTGGTTTTACTAATGGTAAACAAAGAGCTGTGAATCAAATATTAGTGGTTAAACTATTGCTATTAGTTAACTAATGACTGTGAATTTGGGCCTAAGCAAATGTTTTCCTGGGTGTCTTCCAAAATGAACTCATACGCAACAAGTATATAAGTGCTATATAGGAAAAATTGAGATTTTTAGGTGTTTTTAACCAAGTTTTCAATCTTAATTATTTTTGAGACAAGAGCTAACCAAAAAATAAAATGGTTAGCACTATTGGATTCAGCGTACTTGAATTAGGTTTACCCACTGGGTCCCCGGCTTGTTACAAAAAAAAAGTTTCGAGTTCGCGCACAGTGTTATTAATGAACATAGACTCATATTATAAATACATTAGAGCCCTGCGTAAAAATTATTGTAATGTAACTGCGTCCTGCTTTTTAAATGTATTGCCGTCGCATTATTATTATACTAAACCATTGATGCGCGTTTCTTTGCACAATTGTGCTGAGAGAATTCACACGTATTCTTACCCTCTTTAATTTACATATTATTTTCTAGAATATTTGTCCAGCAAACACACGTGTTGCCTTTCAAATTTATGATATGCGAAAAATATTTTATTATAAATAACGCATTTGGTAACAGACAATGCCTTTTATGTTATTAAAGATTTAAGAAAAAAAAAGGAATATGCTAATAAAAAATATTATGATGCTTTTCATAGCGATATTTATAAGTTTAATGGTAGGGAAGGAGAGAAATTTTAAATAAAAATACAAATATTTATTTTGAAAAAATAAAAAATAAACAGTTTGTATCAGTGGACCATACCAAAATAAAGTTTGAAAAAGTTTTTTATAGTTGACTGTTTGCTTAGAAAATGTTTTATTTTCAATTAACATTTTAACTGTGTGGCTTTGTGTTTGGTGGGTAGCTCGCAACCTCAATACATTGACAGTTCACCAATACATTCACAGTGCCCAAGAAATGTACTAAACCAACAATAAATGCTGTCGTATAATAATCGAAGGACAAGGGCATTGGTGATGTGCATACAAGTGATGTCGCGAACTCTTCTCGTTCATAACACACACTGCAAATACCACAATAAGAACTAGTGTATTCACTTGGTTAGCAAGACTGGTAACAACTTCGTAATACGATGGTGCTGCCACTGCGGATTTTTCAGATTTTTAGAGTTGCCGTAATTTTCCGGGAAACTGCTGGGATTTTGGGGATTTTTAGCCTAATTTTTTTGGAATCCGCCATATGTTTTGTGTCTTTGCTGAAAGGTTCGTGACTTGGATAAGTGGTTCGTTGCAGTGACAGCTGAAGGTGTCTCTGCTAACTAATAAAAACGCAACTTATGTGTGTTTATACAATCTCCTTGTTATGTAAACTAAATGACAAAAAATTTATAAACTAAAATTGCTTAAAAACTTTACCAACCCTAAATTCAATAATTCTTAATCCGTTGCAATATATTTTATAAATACTGGAACAGAGAAAGAACGTCCTTATCACTTTGTCGTGCGCGCCTTATTTTAAGTGCTATAACAATTATTTTTTTTTGCTTGCCACTTATTTTATTTTAATTATTTATTTTAATAATGAAATTGAATTAATTTTAAATAAGTTTCTACTGTTTGCAGCTGACGGGGTTTTTGTATATTTTTCTAGGTTTTGCTTTGATTTTAATTACTTCTATAAATAATTCAAATAGAACTCGCAACATGTATTTTTTTTTTTTAATTTAATTTTTCTTTTTGGCTCTGTGAATGAAAATTCACTGGACTATTTGTTTTTAACATTTAACAAATTAGTGTTTATTTGTTGTGCCAAAGTTGTTTTTATCTTTGATGGCCAATTAAGCAGAAATAATTTAATTTTTAACTGGGTTTCAAACAAAAAAAGCAAGAAAAAAAAACAAATTTGTTTTTCACATTATTAATTTAACAATTTATTTACACAAGAATGTATCCGCCTGGTACACGGAATAATGATTCCGCCTGGTGAAATATAAGTTTTATTTTAAATAATGCAAAAAAAGAACATTATTAAATGATTAAGCAGAAGCAGACCTTGGACGTGGTGTAATTTTTCATATACTCGTCGTAAATCATTGATTGCCCCATTTGTACTGGTGGATAGAGCGCTATAATATCAAGCTGGAGATCTCTAATTTTTTGATACCATGACAACGACAAATAGTTGCAGGAGAAAGGGGAATAACATGACAACATTTGAAGTAATTGCCAGCGATTTAGTTGTGATTCTGCTTCAACTTATCGACTCACTGTCTTATGTCCTTATTTTGGGTAACTTACTCTCAAAAATAAAATTTCCATACTACGATCGTCCTTTTTTGTTCCACCCTGCTAGAATCAATCATCAGAACATTAGCCTAATTCACAATCTTGTGCAAATGGTCTTGCATCGTACTATACCATTTTGCATATGCAAGGATGAAATGAATGATGAATTTTGATATTTTTGTATTAAATCCTCTATCCATTTTGAGATTCTTACGGCAAAGATAAAAAGATATATATATATATATATATATATATATATATATATATATATATATATATATAAAGAGAGAGATAGATTAAAAAAATAAACTAGTATTTATAATAACTCTGTCGACAGTGGTTGTTGCCCTAATTGTAATTAGGCTGTTAAATTATTAATTTTCTTCTCCTTATTTTTGTGCAAACTGTGAGAGTATGACAGGAAGTGTTGTTTTCTTTGTTTACGTGTATGTATGTATGTATTTTGTTTGATGTTTTCAATTAAAATTTATTAAAATTTAATAATCAATTTATGAACTTTATGGTTTTTGTAATGAAATTGTTATTCTCATCGGCAGCAACTTCTTTGAAACAAGACTAGAGTGCGCCAATCGCATAAGGTCTTTGGCATAAATATGTATGCATGTATATACATACATACATACATACTTACATGCTTTGTAAGCACATATCGTCGCCTTAACGTGTAATTACACTTTTTTTCTTAACTTAGCCAGAGACACAATAAAACTTTGTAAACTCAACACAATAATGCATAATAAATCCTGTTCACATACGGCAATTTTAATTGAAATATTTTTTAGTTCAGGGGGGGAGAGAGGAAAATGTAGTGGCTTCCCTCTTGACATAGTATCTTCTCCTCTCTCTTCCATAAGCTTAAAAGTTGCTCAACTTAAACTGCTCTGTGTGAATACAGTCATATAATTAAGTAGGAGTATATTGCGATGCTTATAATGTTGTTGTTTCTATTTTGATTTTGTTTCTATTTGCTCGATTACTTGCATTTACGAATGAAAAATTTAAAAGTTAATAAAAAATTCACTTTATGAATTAGATAATAAAACGTAAGTGCGATTGTTTGGAAAGGAATAATCTAAAACTTTGATAAATTCAGCAAAGTTCGATTTTGACTCGCCCATGAAGGGTACCGTCCGTACGGACGCTACATATATAATACTATATGAACTTTAGCCTATATAATCGAATATCTTACCTGATGTAGACATTTTTGAAAAAAAAAATTAAGTACCCGCCCGGGAAACTTTTTTCGGTTATTGGGGATTTTTTATAAAATTTTTGGCACTTTTTCTTAGTTTTGGCTCTTTTTATTTGTTTTTGCCATTTATTTCAGTTTTTGGGGTTTTCCTTTTTTGTTTTGGCTATTTTTTTGGTTTTTGCCGATTTAGTTTAGTTTTAGCGATTTTTTAATTTTTTCGTTTTAACAATTTTTTCGGTTTTTAGCCATTTTTTGATGGTTGCTTATTAGTTTTAGCGCTTTTCGTTTTGACGATTTCTTTAAATTTATGGCGATTTTTCGCTTTTTAGCGATTTATTTTAGTTTTGGTGCTATTTTTTGTTTTGGCGACCTTTTTACTTTAGGTTTTTTTTTAATTTTGGCGACTTATTTTGTTTTTAGCTATATTTTTCATTTTTTATTTTTTTGCGTTATTTTAGTTCTAGCGTTTTTGAAGGTTTCAAGAATTTGCCTCTGACGGTTTCTTAGATACAGCAAATCGTCAAAATTACATTAACTGATAGAATATCCTTTAATTTTGATTTATTAAATTTCAGTGTTAAGCGGTGTAGTCTGCCTAAAAGTACACTAACTTTGAAAATTTCAAGTGCTTACATATATTTGTCTGTACATTATTTTAGGATTTCAACATGTTACGTTGCGCGCTTTGGAACACCCTTTAATTTTTAGCTGTCGTATATTTGTTGCGGAGAAAGTTTTACATATTTTGTGAAAATTTGAGGTCCGTAGCTCTTACGGTACTCGAGCAAACAGCCTATTATAGACAGACGGACATCGTAGCGAAAACAATAGGTAGAGTTCCTTTTTTCGGGTGTAGGGAACCCAAAAAAGTGATAATACAGTGTGTCTCAAAAGAAAGTTTAGATATGAATATAACATCAGAGTGACTTGCAAAAAGTTGTAAATTTAATCAAGTTTCCTATATCTATCTCTTCACCACCTGTCTTCTGTATCACTCTATAACTTCCTTAAAAAAGCTAACGCCCACCAGTAGTAGTCGCTTAATAGAGTTGTGTCCAACAGCTCTTTTTGAACTAGTTTGAGAGCGTTCGAATCAAAAGTTGTTTCAAACCCATTTAATTTACATTGTTGTTTTTGACCGGACTTGTGTCCAACAGCTCATTTTAGTTCAAAAGAGCTGTTGGACACAACTCTATCGCTTAACCGTTGCATCACGGAGTCAACACGTAGAACCGTTATAAGAAATTGTACTACTCGAGTAAAGGAGTGGCGCCAATTGGAAATTTTGTATTGAACGATGAAGAGTTCACTTAATTTTTAATCGATGCATTTAATATAGATTTTTTTTGAGGCACCCTGTGCATTAAATTAGCAACGAATTAAATATTAGTCAACCATTGCATCTGACATTTATATTATTCTCATTTGCAGTTGCATTTTCTGTCCATCTGTTTAGAGCAGGAGAATTCTGGGGAAAAATTAAATTCTTGGGAAATATTTTTCGAGAAACAGTTGGAAATCGGCAGCTAGATTCAGTGCTACCACCACTTCTTTATAATAAAGTGGTGTACATAATATATATTATGTTCAGTGAATAATTTAGGAACAGTCTCCTCTTTTATAGAATCTTACAAGTGAGAATAGATGGCTGTTGTTATTTTTCGTTTGTAATATCGCAATTTAAAAAAAAAAAGCTTATACATATTTTAATAATAAATTAATTTTACATTTCTGCTAACGATATATAAGATGTGTTTGTGTGCGTGTATGCTGAATGCCTGCCATAGTCATATTTATATAAAAATATGCTTAAATATATTTCCTTGTAGCTTTTCTTTTGGTATTAATTTAATATTTGTTGGCCACTTTATTCTTTTTTTTTATCTTGTTGTGCGTTAAAATCAGCTGGAGCTGCACCGTGTGCTGAACAATTTTCAACAGAGCAGTGAAGAAGAAGAGCATGCATGTAGTTTGCTTTTTGTTTTAATGTCAACCCATCTATAAACAACATGAAAATTCAATAAACATAAGAATGGCAAAATTATGACAAAACTTACAATATGGCAGATTGGCATGCGTATGCTGAAGAAGAAGGAGGCAAATAAAAAAAAAATACAACTGCAGCAAAAGAGCAGGTTCAATTTTGAGTTTCTTAGTTCTTAGGAATGCTGTTAAAGTGGCCTACAACTTTGGAACAGCAGCGTGCTATTCATTGTGCACTTGTGCTAAAGATTTTAAAGTGTGTGACTTTTGTGCCAACAACTATTAATATTTTAGGATGAGGGGAATCCCAAAACCACAGTGAGTCTTCTTTAAGAAAAATGTTTTTTGGTTCAAAGCTTTCATGTAGTGAACTTGCTCTTCACTGCACTGTAGGGTATTGGAAGATCATTAATAATTAGCATGCCTTTTAATAATATGAAAAAAAAAATACTTTTAACTTTGTCACAAATTTTGCCACATGCTGTTGACATGTCTGTCCATACACCATCATCGTCGTCTGTCAACCTGTCGCTGGGCTTATTAGTATTGCACATGTTTTGCAAAATTTTATAGTTTTTAAAATAAATGCTTAAAATTTAAGATGCCTTCTTAAGACATTCTCATAAAATTTGTCTCTTCTCCTGTGGGAAATCAGACTCAGCAATTTCTAGCATAGTGGCAAATATGAAGCAAAAAAAAAAAAAAAAAAAAACAAACTGAAACTGCTAAACTTTGAACAGTTTCTTGTTTGCTTATTCCTTTAACTAATTTTCCTTAGAGATTTTTATCAGCCCATACTTAAGAAACTTCAACTGAGCGTTCGCTATTTAAATTTAACCACATGATTTTTTAGTTTATCAAATAAAACTGAAAATTAAACTCGATTTGCTTATAAATATATGTACATACTCGTATGCACATACAGTGGTGATCGGTTATAACGAATTCGAAACAAAAGCAATGAAATAATTTTTAATTTATTAATAAAAAAAATGTATACAAGCATATCTTTACTTTAATATAGAAATGTTCTAAATTATTATTTTTTTCAAATCTAGGTTTTTCGCATATTTAGATATAAGAACATCTAATGTATCGAAAAATGCAAAAATCTCGATTTCAAAAAAATTATGAGTTACGGCCTTTCTATATTAAAGTAACCATATGTAATTGGAATTAAATTCCATTTATGTGTATGTATTCCTAATTGTCTGCAAAGTATTAATTATTCAAGTCCTTATTCTTAATAAATGAAACCCTTGAACAAATCAACCTAAAGTTGGCGAAAACCGACTCCAAAAAATATATATATAGAGTTCTTGAAAAGACTTTGTTTTATCATATTTTCATAGAGAAACAATAAAATTTTGCTAATGTAGAAAAGTTTTACATTAATACATAATCCATTTCGAGTCACAACCGCGCAATTTTTTTCCATTTGGGCATTTCTTTACTATTCACTACACAGTACAACACATGATTATGGGACTCAATTCTAAGAGTTGCACGTGAAAGTAGATCCAAAAATAAAAACTTCTGCCTCATTCGTTTTGTCAAGTTGGCTTTATTAATAATTTAATGACCATACGAACGGTCCGTTGGTTACCGAGTTAAAGGCCTTTTTATGAAAAGTACGTGAACTGGTAAGATGGCGCTGTTCGCATAATTTACTAGTGCTGCCGTGTCTTTTTTTTAGAAAACTCATTTTTTATAGGGAATATCGTAACAATATCTTAATGCAAAATATAAGCTGTTAAAATACGCTATAGTTCGTCATAGCCGAACTCCACTGTACTTACCTATTTAAGTCTCGCCTGCTAAGACTAACAAACTAAATCCGTTTTCAAAGGTTTTATGATTTGTAACTAAAATGATAAGAAAGAGAGAAAGAGAGAGAGAGAGAGATTACAAAAATTAGTATTCAATTACAAATAACTTAAATCTATTTTAAAGTTATTGAATTTCATTATAAAGTACCATTACTAAAAGGAAACATCCAAATTGCTTTTAAGCTATACTTTTTTTTCTCTAGGTAAGATAAGCATCAGCATCATTTTAAAATTTATTTTTATACCCTGACTTTAGAATGGCTGGTAACTCAAGATATTGCTATCGTTTGCTTAATTAACTTAATATTTAATAAAAAATTAAATTATGTTTATTTCTTACCACCTTTTTCTCATATTTTTTCTTGCCGTCTGTCCATTGGCTGTAATTTATGGCTTTTGCATTGGCCCAGAAGTGCAAGAGCAAAATAATTTTCTCTTTAATAAAGTTGGTCTCAGTTTGATTGCGGCATCTGTGGCTTGTAATTTGAAAGGTTTTAGAAGTTATTTGACGTTTATGGCAAAAATATACTTTATAATCGAAATGTTATGTAATCTAGTCAGAGTTAATGGAAACTCTTTCCGGTGAAAAGTGCCAAGAAGGCAACTGAAGTTGTGAATATAACACCAATCAAACAAAAAGAAAACAGAAAATAAGATAAGTTTCATTTAGCAAGAATGAGTTTGAGGCAGATTTTAATTGTTAAATAAACTGCTTTAATTTAAATTAGATACATTTAATGAGTTAAGTCATTTATTAAGCAGAAAATATGGTTTTTAATTTGGCTTATAAAAAAAATTACTTAATCTTAGAAAACGTCAAGTGCCATGGAGACCATCAAATAAACTCATCAATCACATAGTTGCGTGCTAAAGTTTTTTGATCATCAGGGCAAAATAAACCTTTTTTATATATGTGACGCGCAAAATAGAAAGGGGCCTAAGGGTAAAAAAGGGTTTTGTTCAGCAGAGCCATTTTAAAGATTTAAATACGTGTATCTTTGGTGTACCATCCATCACATCATAAAACGCGCATATCTCTGGGAGGGAACACTTTTGGGGCATGGGATCGGTCTGATTCGATGCTCAGATGTTGTCCCCATCAAAAATAAACAAAAGTGAAAATTGATTTTTTTTTACCCTTAGGTCCCTTTCTCTATGCGCTGTCACATATTTTCTTACAAATTAATGAAAACGTCATATCGTCGGCTTAGAGTGTAAACCTGCTAAATCCAATTTTTATAGCATATGACATTTTAATGCCATTCGAAAGAGAAAGCGACGCCTCATCGACTTGCTGAAATATTTATTTTAATTTGAAGATCCAAGTGTCGAAGAATCTTAATGTATTACACTAAATTCTTAAGCTTTGTATAGAAACCGTTAACAGTATTAAAATTTGCTGGAATTGAGTTAGCAAGTGTTCGCTATACTCATACATACAGACATCTACATACATACATACATACATGCACATGTATTTATACATGTAAACTAGTATGTATTTGTGCACCTACCTTGGGTGCTGTTTTAAAAATTTAAAAAATTTATTGCTTTATATTATTTATTTTGGCAACAACTTTCTTTCTTCCTTGAACTACCTTTTTAACAAAATGGTTATAAATTGCTAAAGATTTTTGTAACTTGTAAAAATAATTTTATTTCTTAACGAAAAACACATTTCCAAATGAATTGTTAACTAATGACGATAGTAAAAATATTTCCAACTCAATTGACATAAAGAAAAACTATGAAAAGTTTATCACACTTAAGCCACATGCAAATGATGCATAAAAATATAAATTTAAATTTTATGACATTCCTTGTTTATTATTTTTGTTGTTATTTTTTTTTTTAAGAAGACATTGTGTAAAAACTACAACATTATGTCAAAATATTTTTATGGATAATGTTTTAAAATAAATCGCACAGCGGTAGAAAAAAGTAAGAAATCTTTACACACAATAGAAACAGTAAATATTTTTCAAAGTGTTTTTCACAGTAGAACCAAGAGGAAAGTGTTTAAAAAAACTGCAAAAGATTTATAAATTAGAAATGCTTTTTAAAAAGTACCTTTTTCAGGGCTGCCGTTACAAAGGTACTCTCTTGGAAGAAGGTACTTTTTTGTAAGAAACTTTTTTAAAAGGTACTTTATTAGAAGGTACTTTTTTCAAAGGTATTTTTTTAGGGTACTTTTATAAAAAGTATTTTTTAAAAAGTATTTTTTACAAAGTAATTTTTTAAAAAATTCTTTTTTAAAAGGTACTTTTTAAATTGTATTTTTTTAAAAGGTACTTGTTTAAAACATACTTTTTTCAAAGGTACATATTTAAAAGGTACTTTTTTAAGAGGTACTTTTTTAAAAGGTACTTTATTAAAAGGTACTTTCCTAATAGGGGCTTTTCTGAAACATATTTATCTTTAAAGTGTACTTTTTTAAAGGTACTTTTTTCAATACTTGTTTAAAAGTTACTTGTTTAAAAGGTACTTTCTTGAAAGGTACTTTTTTGAAAAGCACTTTTTTAAAAGATACTTTTTTCAAAGTTACTTTTTGCAAAGGTACTTATTTAAAAGGTACTTGTTTAAAAGGTACTTTTTTTACAGGTATTTTTTAAGGTACTTTTATAAACGGTACTTTTTTAAAAGATACTTTTTTGAAAGGTACTTTTATAAAAAGTACTTTTAAAATAGAATATTATTTAAAAGTACATTTTAAAAATTTACTTTTAAAATAAATCTTTTTTAAAAGGCACTTTTTTCAAAGGTACTTTTTTAAAAGGCACTTTTTTAACAGGTACTTGCTTAAAAGGTACTTTTTTCAAAGGTATTTCTGAAAAAGTGCATATTTAAAGGGTACTTTTTTAACAGGTACTTTTGTTAAAAGGTCCCTTTTTTAAAGTTTTTAAGGGTCCGCCATCTAACGTTTTTTTTCCAACTAGTGCTTATTTCGTGAATGGTAACACTTAGCTCATGTCTGATTTGACAGATAATTATTTTTATCCTTCCGCTGAACGAATATGGTTGTGTATAGGCTTCAACAACGCTGGGAAATATTGCCTGCGATCGACTTACAGAAGATGCCGATTTTGCCAAAAAAATCATCTTTTCAGATGAAGCTCATTTTGATCTTGGCGGGTATGTAAACAAACAAAATTGTCGCATTTGGGGCACAGAAAACCCGCACGCATACATTGAAAATCCGACGCATCCAAAACGAGTCACTGTTTGGTGCGGATTTTGGTCCAGAGGCATAATTGGGCCAATGAGCAAGGAGTGGCCGTTACAGTCAATGGCGATCGTTATCGGGCCATGTTGAACGAATTTTTGTTCACAAAAATTGAAGAGGAGGATATTGGCAACATTTGGTTTCAACAGGACGGCGCTACGTGCCACACAGCGAAAGCCACATTCAATGTTTTGCGCCCTGTTTAAAAAAAAAGTTATCTGGCGGACCCTTTACTTAAAAAAAAACTTTTTTCAATTTCCCCTTTGAAAAAGTTCTGTTTTGAAAAGTACTTTTTTAAAAGGTACTTTTTTACAAAGTACTATTTAAGAGCGTACTCTTTGCAAAGACCTCTTTTGAAAATGCTCTTTTTTTCTCAAAAGGTGCTCATTACAAAGTTAATTTTTAGTTATAATTGCGGTTTTTTTGGAATTACGCTCTTAATACTTTTGTTAGACTAAGCCTGATTATATCAAAATTCTAGTGTCCTTACAATACATTTCCTACAGAAATGATGCACTTGCAGAAATCACTCAAGCACTTGACAAAACATAAAAACTCCATCATCCAGTCAGACTAACTGACTGCCTAATGAATGACTGACAGTTTAACTGCATATTTGGGGCGGGAGTTTGCAGTAAATAGACAGCCAGCTTCCATAAAAAAAATTTTTTAGTAATATTTTGTAGGTGGACGTTTGGTGCATAACATACATACATACAGATATACAAACATATATCCGTCTTTATTTTATTGTTTTCATGAAGTAATAAAAGGAAGAGAATGGGAAAAAACTAATAAATATTAAATGAATTTAGGAAAAGACACTCACTAAAATAACAAAGGTAAGCTTTGTTATTTTTTATTTTTTTTTGGATAAAGCATAAACAAGAAACTAGTTAAAAAATTTTAATTTTTTTTCATTAATATTACCGTTTGTAATTTATTTTTATTATTCAACATAAATGCAGAGTACAGCCAAATTAGCAAATATTTAAGAAAAAGCGTTTTAAGCAAACGTCACAAAAAAATGTCAGCTTTGGCAATAAAGTAAAATGTTTTAAGATTACATTTGGCAACACTTACTTGCAACCCAAGGCGCTTACGAAAGAGACTGTGTAACAAATTTTAAATAAACAGAAATATTAAGAGCCATAAAAAAAGAACACTGAGCAACGTTTTAAAGAAATAAAGCCAGCGTTACCGTTAAAAATGTAAACAAGATTTACAAAAAAATTTTATTATGTGAAAAAAGTGTTACCAAATTTTTTTTGTTTTCAAAAATAAGTGTCAACTATTCAAAAAAAATTTAATTTAAATTGCTGTCTTCAACTACTGCTATAAATTTCTAAACAATTACTCTGCACAACTTAAATATTTAACAAAGATTTAGGCAGAGGAGGCTAGATTAAAGTGAAAATTAGAATTAAATTAAAATTAATTAATTGAAATTATGAGTTAGTAGCAGAGAAACAAGTCGACCCAAAATTTTCGGCGGCGGCTGCGCAGCAGTTTTGTGACCGGCGGCGGCGCGCCGAGAGAATTTTCGGCAGCTAAAATAAACATATGAAAATTTAAAGAGAAAATTAAAAATTCAAATTGAAAATCGATTTTCATAATTTTTTCTCCGAAATTTGTCTCCTTGAACAGATAAAACTTCGGCTCATTTTGAGCCGATGCAAGCCGATACAATCGGCGTGTCATTGGCTTCGAGCAGATCGACTTGTTTCTCTGGTTTGTAGGCGTTTTGAAAGTTTACGGCTCAACCTGTAAATAAAAGGTTTAAGAGATATCATCGAACATTTTTACTCGTTTGGAAGGCCTATTGATGTTACTATGTATGGAATACAAAATCGTGAAAATAATCATCTCGGTTGGCTGACGCACATCCAGTCCAGTTGACTTCAACTCGCTGGTACATAATGCCAAATGTGGCATAATATATTCGGAACTTAGTGCTATCCTTTTGCAATCACGTGTCTTTGGTAACCATGCCGATTCTGAGCGAAAAAAGATGGGGCAATCATCGACCTTTAGCGCTCGTGCTGTTAACAGAATATCCTTTTTGATAGGACAATTGTATTATATGCATTTGCCATTAGGGTTTGGCAAAACAGAATAAATAAATGACTTGCAACGCGACAGACATAGCTTCAGCATTATGGCCGCCATCAGGTCTCGAAATTCGGAAGTCCCTATCTCAAGATTTAAAATAATTTTTCTTCTCATCACTTACAATTTTCGAAAAAAAAATGGCAAGATGTATGAAATTTTCTTGTCTTGCGAGCAGTTTAATCATTTATTTATTTAAAGAAGGCATAAAGAAGGCATTTGCTTTCTTTTTTGGTCTTTCTTCTTCAAAAATAATTCCCTATAAGTCCATAATTATAAGAACAAACTAGTTTTTAATATTTAACAGAGGTCTATTAGTGGCTTAACAGAGCTCTGTTGTCTGGTTTGTGTCTAGGATTATACATTTTAAAGTTGATCTTCACGCACATTTTACACTTCAAGGGTTCTTCTTTTGTACTTTTGGATGTTTTATACGACCCTAAAATTCCACTAACTTTCAAAAAAATTATTTAAAAAGGTAAAATTTGGAGGTTTGGTACGATAAAAAATGCTGAAAATATTAAAAATTTCTTGAAAATAGTAATATATATTTTTTTAATTATTTTAATTTTTTTAGTGTACTTAAAAATTTTTTTTCGAGTTAAAAACCTTTTGAAACTTCCAAACCAGTAAAGATAGACGTTAAAGCTATTTATCGTCTATGTACTGGTTTCCACATCGTTTTCACATGTTTTCTTGTGAGTTCGTATGTTAAAACACAAACTTATTTTTCTATGCACAAATTATTCCAATCGTTTTGAAATCGCGCGTTTTCAAGCTTTTTTTACGCAGAAGCTTTTTTGAGTAAAACTTGTAATTAAAAGCTGAAGAAGGAAGCCAAAGAACTAATTATTAATAAATATGACTTTTTTACTTTCCCAAAAAAAGTTTGTGAAGGAAACACAAGTCCAAAACAACTCTCTTGAATTGTTGTATTACGAGCAAATGACTTTTTGTGTAATTTGCATAAAACCATTTAAGTTTATTTCTGAAATAATATTTTGCAAATATTTTTGCTATTTTAATTTTAATTCTTTTGTATTTTGTATTTGCTTTGTTAAGTGGTGGAAATTTGTTTGTCAAACGAGCTGAATGCCATAAATGTTACATTTCAAATTGTTTGTTTGACATAATTTACGAACAAAATTTCAAATTTAAAGCCCATTGAATAGAGTTTTAAGTACATTTGTTGTAGTTTTGGTTTTCACTCATCTTTAGTGTTTTTTTTTTTGCAAGTCTATTTAATGGCATTTGACCATACACTGTGAGTCCTGTGTAGATATATTTATAATAACATTTTCAATAGTGAATAGTGGGTTCAAAATGGCATGGTAAAAGGGCGTGGCTGAAAAGGGGCTTGAAATAGGAGAATTTACAAAATCTCGGTCTATTACTTTTGATTTATATGGATGAAGTTAATTTTTTAGGAAAATTATTTCGTAAATTATCTTGGATGTAGTTAATTTCTTTCTCAGTAAAAGGAAGTTCAGCCTAATTAAATTAAATAAAGTAAAGGCACTTACACCTGCACGAAATCTAGCAGATTTCAATTAAAATCTTTATAAAAATCTCTACCGTTCTTATCAATTTTTTAACTTTTTTTTTTTTTGAACTCATATATTCATAATTATATCAAAATTAATTTATTTCTTATACCAACATTTTTATCCAAGACAAAAGCCATTGACTGAAAGTTTTCCTAAACTACAACCAAAGAACTACAATAAAGCTAATTCACACACCTTTTAAAGTATATATATCGGCTTATTTTTGGATATAATTTTGAACAAATCAAAGCTGCATCAACAACTTCTACTAGATTTTAAGCAGATTTCTAGTGACAAAAAAAATTTTGTTTTATGTGGGAAACCCTCTCCAAATCTACTAGATTTTGCTCGCAATCTCGTGATTACTAAATTTTGCTCAGATGTAAACGCTTTATAGATTGGAAATATGTATGTACTAGAAAGTTATATATTAAATATAGCTTTCATTTTTGATTCGATTAGTTCAAACTTTCTCTTCTTTATATGATAGAAAAGCTAGAATTGTTTCTAACACGCCCCCCCTCTCCCCCCTTTACCATCATAACAAAACACCACTGCTTTGCCATTTCATATACGCAGATATAAATTTTAAGTATGCGCGCTTAAAATTTGCTTTTGTGCATATTTTAATGTCCAATAGGCCAGACAGACTTTTAAGCAGTACAAATATTTCGCTTGTTTACTTCCCAAATGAGCATGATGACGACTGACAAGAGCATGTGGTTCTATACTTCATTACATTTCCTTTTCTTTCCCCCTGCATTCGAAAATTTGAAATTAAAAATGCGTTTTTATGGCAACTCGTATATTTCTGCATGTGGTCTTTCCTGTGTGTGAAAGTATGTGTGTGTTATTTCACCAAAACTATACACAAACACAATATTAAAAACAGGAACATACATACATACATACATACATACACACTCGTATAGTGGTAATATATATTTTGGTTTTGTCATTATAAAGGAAACGAACAAAAAAAAATAAAAAAAACAAAACGCGTTCTCACTTACATACAAAAATTTTTGCTAACCAGCCAACCAACCTGGTTGTCAAACATTAAACAAAGTTTTATTAGTGCTCCATGGATGGAAAGACGGACTAATAGATAGACTTTTACATGGAGAAAATCATATTTTATTGAGAGCCATGATATGTTGCAGCAGTACGTTTAGGGTACGAGTATATTTTGCGGTGTGATTTCAATAGAATGCGAGTCGATGGCAAACATTGAAATACTCGGTGGATGTGGGAGAAGCACACAAAGGGAATTCAGCACTAGCAACTATGCACAATGGGCAGAAAGTATGAGCAAAAAATAATTTTAAAAATCTTGCAGTAAAACAGTTTTAAACTGCTGAAACATCGGAATATTTAATGCGCGTTATAATTGGTGGTTAATTTCTTACTACTTACGAGATAATAAATAATGGAAAGCAGGTGGGTCCTGAAGAACGCATCATTTCCAACCAGTTGAAAATAAGTGCGAAATTAATTAAATTAATTAAAAGTATTTTAGTTATTAGGTTATTTTTACTGATATTAAAGACTAATTTTTGAGAATCATGAAAGAATTTTAGCAGCCAACTCACACGTTAAGCAGCTGTGGTTTGAAGAACAGCTCGTGCGTCATCATAATTATTTCTTAAGTGCGGTGAGGCTTGTGTGTGTTTTTTGGCCTTCGAGAGCTTTTCGTCTCGCTCGCACTGGTTGACTGATCTGCCACGGATAACCGTATAATATTGCAGTTCTTTTGTGGAATTTCTTTAACAACCACGTTGCTACTGCCTATGTGAAGGCATAGGCCGTGTACTGTCAGTGACAAATCTTTTTTAAAATACTGTTAATAACATCTTGGGCATATGGTATAGTTTCTCCGCCCATATTTGTGCAACCATATTATGCAAAATTTACTTTGTATAATATGTATTAATAAATAAATTAATTTAGCAGCCAACATTTTTGCAAAATATTTTAAACTTTTAAATCGCCGTTTAGAAATATTTTTCGCTCTCGTTTTATGAAAGACAGAAAAAACACCTGAACGAAGGTTAAAATGTTCCGTGAAAGTGTTTCCTGTAGAATTTTGCATAAAACTGCTGGACACTTACTGCAGCTAGAATTTATATTCAAAATGTCGGCATAAAAATTAATTTTTGCAGTCTTATAAGAACATTGGATATTTATTTTTTTGTGTTGCGAAAATGAGACGACTCACAGAGGAGCATTTGAGCCAAAAATGTGGCCATTGTTTTTTTTTAGTTTATATTGCTTGTGAAAAGTTATTGAGTGCCCCTAGATCAATGAAATGTGGCTCTTAAACCTTAAAAATAGGAAAAATCGGACGAAGGGGAAAAAATTTCCCCTCAGAGGAACTAATACTTCCTCTGAAAAATTATATATTTATCTTATTTTTTCCATACTTTTGTTTAGCCGAATTAAAAACAAAAATAAAGAAGGAAATTAACTGGCATAGACATAATTAGTAAAGAATGAAGGACCATGGCAAGACTGTTGTAAATTTACAGATGGTAGAACTGAACTTTCATTACAAAACAGCTTTCAGTAAATTGTAATATGATGAATTAAAACCATTCACATATTCCACTTGCACTGAAAACTGAGTACATCAAGCTGAAATTTACATTAACTGACACCACACACAGTGGACAAAGCACACAAAGAACGGTGATTATGAAGGTGTTGTGGCCTTCGAAAATAACTAGCTGTTCCGTTCTGCTGTTTGTAAGAATGGTGTTATTTATTTCTTAACAATTATTACATGTAACTTGACTTGCAGAAAGATACGAACGAGCTTTAGGCTACTTGAATAATTTTCTTTCCCGTAAAATTTAAGAAAGGGTAAGGTTATTGTTATATAAATAAAAAAAAAATTAGAACCCCTCAGAGCTGCCGTCCAACCCAGCAACGTCAAAATTTGATACACAATGCAATTAATATTTTTAGACAAAATGAAAATTATTGAAATTTGTAAATTATAAGTTTCTCTTAAAATTTTATTACTTTGACCCATTGTGCAGGCGCATTTTTCTAAACCATGTGTGTTGTGCTAATAGGAACACTTCGCCAGAGAATTGAAAACTGCATAAAATATAAATTAAACTAAACAAAAAAAAAAAGAAAAAAAGATCACTACAAAAATTAACCAGGTTGGATGCAGAGAGCGCACTGGAACAAAATGCGTGTTTAATGTCGGCAATTAATGTCAGTTGGTGGGCGTAATGAGTATTTTCGTACAGTGCCCATACCTACAGACGGACCCACGGCACATGATTTATGATGTTGAACGAACTAATGAAAAACTATTTTGCATAAAATATTCATTTCAATTTGGCTAGGAAAGCCAACAAGTTAAACGTCTAGGGAAAAGTTTAAATTGAATCCAATATTGAAAGAAATATTTTAAATAAAAGAGATAAAAAAAGTGGACGAAAAAAGAGGAGGACTGTGGCCGCCAAATTAAACACTTAAAATGCCAGCAGTTCCCGGCTGCAGTAAACGAATGAAATGAGAAAGAGTGATAAAAACATGATGTTTGGAATACTAAATAAGTTTTAAGAGAATTAAAAGAAGAAAATGTACGAAAACAGGCATCTTAGTATTAAATGCAATTAAGCGCAAACAATTTTCTTAAGAACAACCAGAAATTAAAACATACAAACAAATAAAAAAAAACCCGAATCATGAAAAAAATTGTGACTGTTCATCAACATCATATTGAACATGGTGAATGGCTTATGATATTTTTCGCAGAAAGAATCTGCTGCTGATGTCTAACACCATCATCATTATCATTATCAGCATCATCATCATCTTTGTGCTCAATTTTAGCTGTTGCATGTGCTGCCACAATACCCCAAGAAAGCTCCATGTGCAGCAAAGCAAAAACGTTGCCGCAAAAGCGCAAGAAAACTTCAAAGCTATGAAACCCACTTACTCGGTCACTTCATTTGCCAAAAGAGTGTTTGTTTTCTTTTTGTTCATTTTGTATTTTAATTTTAATTTATTTTTTATATATTTTATTTAAAGAGCAACAAGCGCCTACAAACAAAAAGTATTCAATAAGAAAAGACAACAGCAACAACGTTTAACACAAACTGAATGAAAATGCCGCCGGGTGCGTGTATAGCAGCCGCTGCGCACTTAATGTACAGTTTAATATTGGCAGCGTATGTGCACAGTGCACTTCGCTTAATGCATATAAACTCACTAGACTAGTGTACTACAGTTGTTCTTCTTCTTCTTCTTCTTCGTATATTTATTTTTGTCAATTGTATTATGTTTTTAGTTAATCGAAGGCACAGTGGTTATGAAGAGGTAATTTACAAAAATACACAGTTTAATTTTTCTTCTCTTCTTGAAAATAAAAATATTTCATTCTTTTGAAAATTGAAAATATTGAACATTAATTTTTGATTAAGAAATTATTTCTGATTAAAATTCATTCAAGTTCAATTAAATTTAAATGAAATAAAATAAATTCAAAAATTAAATCACAAAACTGATAAATAATATGGATGGGAAGCGAATGATCTGGCAGGTCATTCCTAAAACTTTCCGCCAGTTTTTGTGCTTAAAAAAATTAACGTGTATCGAAAATCGATTTGATAAGAAATTACGAAGCAATTAAATTACACCTAACACTTTTTTCGCAAATTTTCGATAACGATATCTCGCCAATTATTTTATAAATTTTAATCAAATATGCGGCTTACAATGTGCTTTTTCTCTCTACTATTAATAAAAGCGTATTTCGCAGTGTTGGGGAAAATTTTTACAGAAGAGTCAGCTCGCGTTACAGTTTTTCCCAGTGCGAGGAATTTTCTTCGATTAAAAAATTCGCTAGACGACGATCAGTAGACTCTCCACGATTGAATATAATAGCTGGCTATTAACGACAGAATGACAAAATTGTTGTTTTAAGTACCCTTTGAGTATTGGGCGTTAAACAACTATGAATGCTTACAGCTTATAATAGAAAACACTCTTATGTGCAAACACACGCATTAATTTTAAACCGAATTCGTTTGACTATAGATTACGCAGCACAAATGGCTACAACTAAAATTTTTAAACTGTATGAGCTACAATCCTACGCATAAGTATAAAAATAATCGACTATATAGGCGTATATACAAAGCTATATTATTTACACACACACACACATAAAGCATTTTTTCAAACCGTCAAAACACATTTTTCATTTCATTTTATATACACATATGCATGCATACAGTGTTAAAAGATAATTAAATCTCCCGAGTATCATGCATATATTTTTTTGTCCGACTAAATATCCATACTCTGAGTATATGCATATTCCCACTATAAGTAGGACAGAAAGTCAATACGCTTGATATGGATGTGCCTTTTTTATTTTTTTGCATAAACGAAGTAGAGATGCTCTTGTCTGTTGGAATCGGCTATAGTCATAGGGAAGATATGTGAACGTGCAATTTGTTTGCGCTACAATTATTATTATACGCAGTTACTAAAATTAAGACTATTTACTTAAGCATATTTTTTGAGTACTCATTGTCATTCTCTGGTTTGATATTCCAAATTTTTTTTATGTATGTACACATTTATGGACGGCTGTGATATCCATTACTTCCCACTGTACTCGTACCATTGTGACTTGCATATTATAATAAAGTACTGGAGTAGCAATAATAAAAAAACATATTCACTTACTGCATATTGTACTACAAATAGCAGAAGCCGCATAACAACAACGCTTTTAATTTTAACAAATACAAAAACAGAAACAACAGCTTGAGTACAACAAAATTGCATACAAATTTTCTTCGTTTTAGGATAAAATAAAACACATTGCGGGAGCGTTTAAAGTGATGAATTACATTTTAGCTTGCAACATTGGCGGCATATTTAATGCAGACATATGTACAGATTAACGCACTCAACAAAAACACACACACATACAGGCACATGCGTACATTAGCAAAATAGGCTAGACACCGCAACGGACGGACGGACGGTGGGACACGCACATAGTTTCACATGCACGCATTTGCCATACTAAACTTTATTGAACTAGTTGTCCGTTTACTCTCAACAGTCGAAATACATAATATGGTTCATATCAATGCTGTCCATTAAGTTGCTTTAAATTGTTACCGACACATACACGTTATTTTTATTTTTGTTTTTGAACATTCGCTTCTGTATGTTCTCATGTATGAGTAAGTCCGTCCTTTTGTCTGCCTATTCATGTGCTGTCTATTTTTCCTTTTTTTTTTTTTTTGCTGTTTCATTTTCTGACAGCAACAGCTGCTGCTAATAATTGCTTTTGTAACTGCAACAACACAAAAAAAATTGTGATGAAGTAGTAGCAGCAACATCTGAAATTACATCGTACAACGTACACCACCACCAACAAAAACAAACTCTACAAGAATTAGAAATAAAATAATTAATTTATTAAAAACTAGTTTTAACACTTTTTCGTAAAAACTGAATTGAAATTAAAACTAAACAATAATAAAACAGGAACAAGAAAACGCGTTTGTACACATTTATTTTTTTTTTTAATGTGGCAAATTATTCAAAATGCAATTTTTTGTAAATGTTGCTTCTTCCGTTCTACTCTTTTTGAAAATTTACTTTTTCATAATTTACTGAATCTCATTAACCGACTTAAAAAAAACATTTTTTTGACATTGTTATTTCATAATTCGGTACATTTTAGAACGATTGTAGTCTTTTATTTTTTTTTTTTTGTCTGCGAAGGTAAAGCTTCCAATTGATCCCATTGATTTTATGATATTCTACTTATTTCATTGCTGCGAAACCTAGCATACACCTTTGGTTCTTGTAATTACACAATTTTGAAGTTGAAAAAATGGGCGGGGCTACGCCCATTAAAATTTATTATCATATTTCACGAGGTTCTACTTAACCGATTTTTACGAAACTTAAAATACATCTTGAAGCTCTAAAATAGACATAATATTCCATTTAAAAAAAATAGGCGGAGTCACGGCCATTAGAATTTAATATATTATTTTAAGTGATTCTACTTTACAGATTTTTACAAAACTTAACACACAGATACCCATATATTTTGTAAATGTTTTCAACAACAGCTGAAACTACACCATTTAAGAATTGATCAAAACAAACATTTTTAATGAGTTTCTCGAAAAGCTTTTACAATAATTGTATATATTTGTGTATCAATCATACTCGTATATATTTGCAATGAATTTTTCCGTACGAAAACATCAATTCCACAGAAGATGCCAGAGTTGAAGAAAGTGACTAGAGTGGCGCAAGTTCTGCGAGAAAGGGTTAGGTTAGGTAAGGTAAGGCTAGGTTAGGTTATCAGACTGCTGGTAAGGCAGGGTGAAATTTAGAGTCCAGCTCACTTGGGTCCAATACAATGATCCCTGTGAGCTACCTGTGAGTTGAAGAGAAGATAGTAAGAGAAGGTGATAGGGAAGGGATCATGATAGAGAAGACAGGTGGTGAAGGAAGAAATAGAATAGGAAAGCTTCATTATTTTACAACTCTGCTTTTTTGCACGCTTTTTTTATTAATACAGCGTTGCAGCGCCTCTGGTGTCAATGAGGCTTAAGTAAATTTTTGAAGCTGTTTTTAATAGCCATTTTATTGGTTATTTTACTTCGTCGATGATTCTGCTACACAATACCTACGAGGGAAGGCGCTCTGATGTTGCATTAGGATTAGCATCCACTGAAGTCGGTGTAGCTTAGTGACCAGTGTCTATGTCTTCATACTAGAACTTTTCCTACAACAACTAATTCAAAGAGACACACTAATGCACATCAGAAGACTGAGCGGTGTTCTTAATTTTAATGACTGTCGAAGACCGTGTTCGAACCCAGTGCCTTCGGTTTTGTAGTCAACGTGCTAACCACTTCAGCCAATGCCACCCTATTAAGTTTAACGATCTAAGATTTTCTACTACATTGAAGTTTTAAATATGATTCGTATGTAAACCATAAATTTATAAATGATTCCGTGTCATTTCACTTTACCTCTGCAATCAATACATGAAGGCATCACATTGCCCTCCTCTCTTTCTTTCTTAGTTTTTTTTTACATATTTATGAGAGCTTTCTTTTGCTCAATAGGTATTAGAAAAGTTTTATTGATTTTTTACTTCATAATTTGTTTATTAAACATTTAAAAATACCAAATTGCAATCATCTGTCGCTGTGCTGCCACCTTGTAAAATTAATGCGCCTGTGTGCGGTATTTTATACGGTAGCTTTGATTTTCCGGAAAATTTTTTTTAAATGGTTGAATTGGGGTAAAAAAAAGTCTTAGCGAAGAAGTTTTGTCCACAAAAAAGTTTGTTCGGAAACAATGTGTGAGTCTAGCTTTACGCTTTGTAGCACAAAGTTATTTCATATATCCAAAAGTTGCAGATATGCAACGAAGAGTGATTTCCGCTAATGATTTTTTTTGTGTAGTAACACTATGGTTTTCGTTGGTTGGTGCAGTCCAGCACTTGTTGTTAAATTTAAGCTCCCCAATCTTTTGTAATTGTAACAAGCAAGGTGCGTCTATAAGGTGAACCCAGCTGATCAGTTTTATATAAACAAACACAACCCGCGAAGCGATTAGCTTGTCTGCAGAAAACACCCAAGGACTATGGCGGTAGTCGAACCCACGACTTCTGGACTGAGAGGATAGCATAGCTGCCACTCAGCCACAGGGACACCCATCTCATAAAATGTTTGTTAGTAACAAATTATTTTTCTATTATCCTGAGAACTCTCAAATCTATGCCCCAAATATAAATTTTCATAATATACAACCAATTTACTCATCAATTTGCAGTTTTGCTGCTCATAAATATATTTGCAAAAAAAAGAAAAAAAAATTGTTTCATGTTATCTGCAACATAAAACAAGTAGAGACAAATTGATTAATTGCATAATGTGCATGCACGACAAAGACAACCACAACCAAGTCAAAGTCTGAAAATGACAATATTTCACATACGTTGTTACTTAACGAAAGCTGCAAAACCTTTAAATAAAACTTTAGCGCAAAATGCTTGACAGCCTGCAAAGAAATACAAAAAAGGAAGGCAATGATCTTGCAAGACCAACAAAAAGGCCTGCCTTGCCTGCCTTCTAAAAAGACGCGCTTAATGCTTTTGCAAGTTTATTATTTGCTCGTGTAGTGTTGCTGCAAAAAGTCTAGCTCGTCTACTGCAACACCAGTGAGTGTCATTTTTGGCCTAAGCTGTCTATTTAAATTACCGATCATACATCTTGTTCTCAAGTCATTCACACTCCAGCCACTCATACTTCAGTCAGTCAGCCAGTCAGCGAACCAATCACTTCACTCTGTCTGTGTTTGTTTGCCGCAAAATGTTTTGACACACGAAATTGAAACAAATAGTTCTGAAACGACACGAACGAAAAGCGTAAATTGTGTGATGGATATTGGATTGAATGTGAACTGCTAAATAAAACAAAAGAATTCCACGACATGCTTGCTTATGGGTTTGTCGGCTGAGGCGTTGAGAAAAAGTGACACATTAAAGACAATTTATGCACAAAACGTTTTAACAACTTAATTTCTTAATGTCTCAAATAAGAAGTACGAGCAAAATATTCCTGCAAGGGATTTATTAATGTGCAGTTTAAATATAAATTTTTGAAAGAAGCATAAACTTGTGCTGGGAAAGTTTGTGCTGTAGAATGCGAAGTCATATATTACAAAAAAATAACTATGTACCTCTGCAGAGTTAAATTTTTACCCCACTGCGTGACGCAAATAAGGGTATTGTGTTTACCAGCCTATGTATGTATGTGTGTTCCTTTGCGTGCTTTATATAAACCGAACGCGTGGACCGATTTTAATCACTCTTAAGTCAATCAATTTGTCTTAATCCCGAGAGTGTCACTTAAGATATGACAGTAGTAAAAATTCAAAATGGCGGCCATTAGACGCCATTTTGTAAACACGGAAAGAATAAAAGAAGCTGGCGAACTATATCAAAATGGGTATCATTCGACAGGTATTTTAAAATCATCTTTCGGTTTCTCTTATGATTTTTCATTTCGAACGACCGCTTAGGATATTGAACGGTTCAAAGTTGGTCGCAGTCGGGTTTTTTTATTTTTTTTTTATTACTACTTGTTACTTAAGAATTCATAAAGCCTAAGGTGAACAAGTAAGGTAAGTCAATTTAAATTTCATAAATTTTCATAAACATGCTTTTGTAATTATGTACACAAACAACATTTTAACACCGCTAATAAAAAAATATATATCCCGTACCAGTAGAACTCTTCAGAATAATGAACTCCTGAAATAAGTTAATCAAAGCAAAAGGCATGATCTTTTTCCATTTAAAAGAATGATGATTAAAATAAAAAGAAACAGCTCCGCACAAAGCAAAAAATAAAATCGACACAGAAAAAAATTAAGAAGAAAAAAAACGTATTTTAACAGTATAAAACAAACAGCCACAACCCGTCCCGAGTATTATGAATGATGACCACTCACTTAGAAAACTTGTGGCTTGAACTACTTTGAAGAAAAATAAAAAAACGCAGCAAAACAAACGAAAAAATACGGATTGTGCAGATTTTTTTTTATATTCCTTTTCAACCGGGATAACAAAAGCCCCCAGCAAACGCACAAAAAAAATTTACAATACGGAAACATCGACAATAACAACAACAACATCCATTACGTATACACAACCTGGTCAGACAGTCAGTCAGTTTCTCCCTCCCTGATGGCAACAGCAAGCGGCAGCAGCAGCAGCATCGTGTTTGGCGCGAGTGTCACTCGTTGCTGACAAGTTACATGCGAGAATTTGACGAGTGTTAAAATGTGGCAGTCGAACATTTTGTAACAGCAGCCACAAAAACCAACTCCGCAACCAGATGCATGAGGGAAAAAAAATACAATAGTCCTACGCCAAACGAAATAAGATTTTCAAATGATCAGCGATGCCAACTATTTATAACCCAAAAGCGCTATTCCCCTTCGCAAAACGCGCTAGAATGCGCTAAGTTACAGCACTGCAACTATTTATAGCCAAAACGCGCTATTTTCCTACGCGCTAAATTAAATTTTAATAAAATTCAATGTATGTACATGTGTGCATTAGTAAATACTCGTACAATTGATTTTTTAGTAGCTCTTTTCAGATTTTATAATATTGTTTCTTCGAAATTATATCCTAAATAACTAAAATCATTCAATACAGAATCAGAATTGCCTTCCAAATAATCGAAATACTTAGTTTTTATTTTTATTTTACTTGTCAAACTTTGTAACAACTTGTATAAATTGGCGAATAGTTTTGCGAGTCAAATGCTTTTTGTACTTCAGCTAGAATAGATGCTTAATACTCGTAAGTTATATACATTTTTTGGTCCCGAGTACGAGTACATATTTTTAGTTGTGAAAGTTCAAAGTATTTGCCATTTACAGTGTTAAAATGCGTTTTTAATTCTAACCACAGTCAAGGGAATTTTATTTGCGACAGCTGAAACATCAATTTAAAAAATATGAGTTTTGAATACTAGAAAAGTAAAAAAAAAAATATTGAACTGAAGTGATGATGACTTTATTCAAAACGCGCTTGTTTTAGTTGACGCGCTAAGACGAAAAAAAGCGCGTTTGGCATAGTTAAAACGCGCTAAATTGGCATCGCTGCAAATGATAGACAGCTTGTGGCACAAACACTCACGCATGCACACACACAGATCAGTGGGGATTTTTTGTTTCCATATTTTTATTTTTTTATATAGTTTTGTTTTACATGGAAAGCAAAATTGCTGCAGGAATTTTCAAAACAAAGAAATTATCTACAAAAGAGCGGATACAAATGTTACTGAAGATGTTTAAAAAAAAAAAATCGTTGACAATTTCAATAAAAAAATTTATGTTTAAGGAAATTTTTTTCTCTTATTTAATTATTTTTTTTGAATTAATATTCGTTTTTGTTGTTTTCGCCTGACGTGTCCAGAAATAATTTAAATAAATTAAATTATTTTAAAATATTTAACGTAAACGGCAAAGCATTTTTATTTTCCAGCTGAGGTCTGTCCAACATCTTTGTTAACATAATCGCTGTCATGCATTTTGCTCACGTGATAATACGGCAACTTCGAAAAAATATTCCCCCTGTCGCGAAGGATTTTTTCATGGGAATTTTTTCGCCATTTTAATGGTGGTTGTTCACTTCGCTTTGAAGCGGCGAACTGTTATGAATTAAATGTAATGCTGAGTACAAATTTAACATTTGGCATGACTTTTGTTGTCTTTTTGTGGTGTCATCTTCAAAATGTGTGCAATACCGTTCACATCCTTGCCACTAGTACGCATTAAAGCGATGTCACAAAATAGTAACGTCAGTATTATTTCTTTTTTAAAATAATAATTTAATTTTTAGCTGTAATTCCACAGTAATTGACAATTTTTCGCTCGAAATTTGACGTATTAAACCCTATTTCATCTGGCAACTATGACTACAAGGTCTGCTTCAAGTGGATTTGCGAAATCGTCTATCTTCGTAAAAGTTTAGAATGCCGTGTTTTTTTTTTGTTTAACAAAAATCTTTCAATTAATTAATTACTTTTGCCATAAATTCAAATCATATTCGTTGTTTTTTAAATCTTATAAAATTAAATTTTAATGTTAATAATATTTATTACTCTACTTGAGTGTTGTTAATTTTAACGTTAATTTAAATTCAATATCGGCCTTTATGTTTTTTTGGGCGTCAGTATCAGTATCGTATTGGCCAAAAGGCGTACCGTTACATCCTTGATACCTTTCAATAAAATAGTAATCGATAAATATTTAAGTAGGCTGTATTTTAATGCAACTATATTTAAATGCTTACGACGGTATTCATAAACGATTTTTAAGATTAATATTGGCTTAGTATATGAGTTTCGTATGAGAAAACGGTTTTAAAGCATCCCTGTAGGAAATCGAATTGACACAAGACTAGTCGCGTGACCGGTCCCCAAGTGATAGGGACCAGTGCGAGTTCTAGCACTTCATATTAAGCGGACCAGTCACTTTTACATGGGGATGGCCTAGCATTTGCCTAGGACTTGTCACTGAACTATCCCATAGAGACCTATTCGGTGTAGAAGAATATAAATTATATACAAAATTCGATCCGACATTTAACTGTAACAATGAACACTTATACATTTTTTTATTGTTACAAATCCAATGACATTTTGTTTTTAATCTGAATTTTTTTTTGAGATTCGAACCGACAACCTTGTGCATGACAGACCTGCACACTACCCACTCGACCACAGGGCCACTTACATATATTTCAAAAGTATAAACACCAGTTAAGCTTGAGTTAATATCTAAGTATAGTTACGGGACTGGTTCCAGAGTCACAGTGGAGATTGCAATTAACATTATATTTACACTATTTGATAGGTCTTGGATTCAACCCTTTCGAACATGTTCTCAGTGCCGTTTACTACAAGACTAGACCGAGTCCCAATTAAATGGGCTCAAGATCAAGACGATACATCAGGAGAATGGTAAATATATAAACATTTACGCGATATGTATTTTTTTTTACCATACAATACTGCGTATTTTTGATAAAACTCGCATTTTCTCAAGTCATAGGACGAGTACCTTTAAATCAATTGTCACCAAATTTACTGCCGGGATGCTTTAACCTCAATTTATGAATATTGTGGTTAATGTTTATTTGAGCGTTGCTTTCATCAGCTTGATATCTTTTATACTATGTACTTTACTAAAATAATATTCCAAGGGCTCGTGATAGAAAACGATAACAAATTGTTTAAATCGAAAATCTTTAAATTTGTTTCATATTTTTAATCTTTTCCCAAACTATTTCACACACACTGCCGAAGATATCTTAGGAGCAGTGTACACCAAACTGTATCCGTCCCACTCTTATGTTCTACTTTTATTTTCCATCTCTTCTCTTCCGCTGGCAACAAAAACTATATTTTAAAAGTAATGTCCAAGTTTGTAAATTTATTACAGCAACTTGTTAAAGTTTTTTTTTTATATTTTACTTTATATTTTTATACCAACTTAGTACATACACATAGATAAACAGCTTAACTTTGCTTTAACCCCTTTTAACCTTCTCCAGTTGCTGGTGTGGAAATAAAAATAAAAACTGTGGTTAAACTAAAATTTCATCAAGTTGTTGTTGATGTTGATGTTAGTGTTGCTTTTGTATAAATGTTGAGGTTTTGCATATTTAAACTAATTGCCATAATAGCTTGACTTCTTTTATACCAAAAATAAAAACAAAGCTATAAAACTTCAACTTTTTTGACCTGCTGCTTAAAAAGTTCATAAAAACCAGCAAAGAAAATTAAGCAAAGCATAATCATAATAGCAACAAAAATATGCAATGGCTAAATGCAACAACAACTACAATATTGAATTAACTCATCGACATGATCCAAAATACAAAGTGGTGAAGAGAGCGAGAGAGAGTGAGAGAGAGAGAGAGGGAAATGAAAGAGGAAAAGTGCTTGTCTACTACTATTCTTTTTTTTTTTTTTGTATGCATCCGATTTAATCATGAAAAGACCACCTTGTAATCCAAGGCCAGAAGTAGCAGCGGCAGCAGCTTCATCATTTTGTGAAATCATAACAAATACTTGCGGCGCAACATGACCAACCATCATCATCATCAGCAATATTTTAACGAAGTGAACAATAAAATTATGAGTTCAGTTGAATGTTGCTTTTGTTTTTATGTTTTTAAAGTTGTTTACTATTTACTCATTTTTTTTGATATATAAATGGGGATGTCAATCCGGAGAAATCAATACCAGTGGACGAAAAAAAAGGAATTACTTAAAATATTTCACATGCTTATAGCAGATTTTTCAGATTTTTAATTATTTAAGCAAGCTACAAAATATTAATGATATTGCAACATGTTGCGTGTACTTTCGCTAATGATAAGGCATAATATCGCAAATAAAATACTAGACGCTTGCTAAGAAGGTGGTAGCCAGACCTAACGAGATTTATTTATACTTTTGCTAGTAAGCTGCTAAAAATTAGAGGGCAAATTACGGCATTCGTTATCGAACAAATTTTTATGCAATTTTAATTGTGTTTGTATGGAAATTTCAAACGATATCGAATGCCTTAATTTTCCCACATCCTTTAAGCTTTTGGTTATAAGCAGCTTGACTTTTACAGATGAGCCTCCAAAGTTTTTATAGCAGAGAGCAAAGCTACTTTATATTCTTACTAAGGCCGAGGCCACGCAATGAGCGGCAAAGCGGCAAGTGGCTTATTACTGATCCTCATCTTCAACATATAAGTTGATTTAACTTTATAGAAAAAGATATAATTCTCCGCAAACCTAGAAAAACCAATAAAAACCTGCAGTTTGAAGTCTGAGCCATCATAAATTATACTTATCTTATGTGGCAACGCTGCATGGCCATAATTGTTTTAAACGAAAATTCATGTTCACACATATACAACATGTTTTACTTGTATGTGAGTATTTGTTGCCAATATATTAATGATAAATTGCTCTGATGTCGCACTTAATTATAAACAACAGACTTATTAGTTTCATATAATTAAAAAAAAAATCTGTGCATTATTAATACTCGTATACAAAACTTTTTTATAGCAATATTTTATTTATTTAGTTTTTACTCTCAAATTAGTAAAACATTTCAAATAACAAAAAAAAAAAAAAAATAAAAAAAATAAAGATTTAAGTGGCAATTAACTGTTAAACAATTTTTCGAAAAATTGCATAAATGCCACAAATGCTGGTTTTAATTAATTTTTCTTTTTTCTTTTATCAATTTTTTTATGCACTGAAATTTTGATAAAATGGTTATTAATTTATTTAAATTGTTACAAATTTCCTTAAATAAAAATGAGGTTGATTAAAAAAAAATCCGGGTCAGGGTATCGGTTAAAAAAAAACTTTCTTACTTATAAAATTGATTTCTGGAGCTATTATTAAATTGTAATTAATAAAAAATAAAAATAAAACAATACTTTTTATTCATTAACTTTAAGTAACAGGGGGAAGAGATACTATAAAATAAGTCCCCTATGAAATAACTCCCACTGACTTTCTCATACAAAATTGGGACTTATTTCATTATTCCCAATGCATTCGGAATTATTTCATTTACTTCTTGCTGGAAATTGTTTCACATGAAATCTGTTTTGACTCATTTAATTTTTTTCTGTTATTGGGATTTATTTCATTTTGGTTTGGGAGTTCTGCCATTTTTTTTTTGAGTTATTTCATTTACTTTATTATTGCTTTATTCAATATTATTGCCATTTTTACTTGTCATCAGGCGAGCTAAGGAAGTGTTTCTTTCCTCTTCGTTTTTTCGATCATTTATTTCATTAAAGGCTTTTTGATTTTTATTGCGACTCATTTAATTTTTTTTTTTTTTTTTTTTTTTTTTTTTAAAGAAAAGTAACATTAAGGCTGAATGCCTACTACTATTACTAGGTGTTACTTTCTTTAGGAAAGTGATAGACAGGTGGTGAAGAAAGAGATAGAGGAAAGGTTCATTCTTTTACAACTCTGCTTTTTGCACGTTTTTTTTAATAATGCACTGTTGCAGCGCCTCTGGTATTGCATGAGGCGTATTAAATTTTTGAAGCTGTGATTAGTAGCCATTTTTTGGTTATTTTACTTCGCCGATGATTCTGCTACACAACAAAGGAGGGCGCTCTGATGTTACATTAGGATTGGTATCTGCTGAAGTCATTGGAACTTTTTTTGGTGGAATTATTTAATTGTTTTTGGGCTTATTTCATTGGGAATTATTTCGTTTTTAATTAAATAAGTCTCTATTATTGGGAGTTACTTTATTTAAGCAATTGGAGGTTATTTAATTTTTTCTCATTTTGGACAAATTTCGCTTGCTAATAAACAAAATTTTTTTTTTTTTAAACAACGTCATAACTCGAAATAAAAAACTAGTTTGCTTGAAAACGAGTTTAAAATTTTCAAATTACACACAACTTATTGGAGAAAGAAAATTTTATTTTTCTCTCAAAAGCTGAGTCAGCAAGATGTTTGTATGAAATTTTTACACAATATATAAAAATCAAGTTCTTGAGTTATGACGTTTTTTGCGGGCATCCGCTAGTAAAACAAGAAATTATTTTAAGAAAGAGTATTTTCAGTGAGTCAATTTTAAATGTTTAGTTGAACTATAGTGAATTTTAATCAGAAATAATTTCTTAGTCGGGCTTAAGTTCAGTAATTTCAATTCTGGTTGAATGAAATATTTTTATTAATTAATGTGAGTTTCTAAAGAAGAGAAGAAAAATTAAATTAGACTTTTTCATTCATTTCCTTCAACAAGAATTGAAATTACTGAACTTAAGCTCGACTAAGAAATTATTTATGATTAAAGAGTATTTTCTTTATCTCTTGAGATTACCCGTACACATCAGCATTTTTCCATAATTACCAAAAATATTATCAATAAATTACTCTTGAATTATGACTTTTTCAAATTTAAATTTCAATTAAAATCAAACTTATTTCCTTATAAATAGTCACAAAATTTTGAAGTGTCACAGCCTGACATCTAAAAAATTTGCTGTCCATAATAGGCCAGGAGTTGCAGCAATTGAGGGTTTACTGTATTATTACTGGGAATTTAATACAGACATTGTGTCCTTTTGATGAAGTCATGCTTTTCACCTGCACTTTTTCTATTTAAAATATTTTAAATTAAAAGTCTTCTCATCAAATAATTTACTTCTATGCTTTTTATATTTTAACAAATTTACTTCATCAGCAGCCATTTAAATTTTCTATAAAATATTTTCAGTTTAAGCCGAACCCCTGTTAATAAGGAAAAAATTCTTTTTATTTCAACTCTTGATTAATTTAAATACTTTTTTCTCCCTTGAAAACAAAAAAAAAAAACAAATATTTCGTACTTGTGTATACAGCCTTTTAGCTGCCATTGCAGTTGCCGTGTTACTGATGCATTTTGTTGGTAATTGACAAATGTCAAGTAAATAATTACGACTCAATTAGTGCAATGTCTACAAATGTACAAAGAACCTAAAAAAAGGAATTAACTAAATGCAACGACGTTAGTAGTAGGCAGCAACAGCAAAAGCAATTGCAATTACTGCAACAACTTTGTAATTACTTGAAAAAAAAGAAGAAATATATGCATAGCAACGGCAACAACAACAACAACAATAGCAATGAGCACCAAATCGGCTTAAATAAAATTGCACTACTTAGAGGAGGACTAGCCAACAGGCAAATTGCATATAATACAAAAAATTAAATAAAAATAAAAAAAAAATTCAAAAAAGGAATAAATAAAGAAATACATTAAAAAAGAATTTAGACAGAAATAAATTAATCACAGCAAATCAATTTAAATATTGCAGAGGCAACATTAAAATAAAAGAAATTACGAATAAGCGAAGGAAGTAAAATAGAAACAACAGCAACAACAACAAAATATAAATAAACTGCTTTAAAATACAGTTTTAAATTTCTAATAGACAGCTGAGCAAGCTGAGTTACCACCCTACTATAAAATAATAGAAAATTTTCTAAATCGACGGATTCATTCTTATATTCTTATTCATGCTGGAGGCGCAAAAAAATTTACAACGACGGATTCATTTGTAACTCTATTCTTATTCATGCTGGAGGCGCTAGAAATATATTGACATGTTGTCAAATAATATTCCAATTGTCTTATAGAACGCCATACACGGAGGATTAAATACATAGAACCAACAGCACATCGTATGATTATGCCCCAAATTTCAAAAAGTTATTCTTAGTTTGAAGGACCAGTAAAGTGAAAAAATATATTAAAATTCGGTTAAACTGGAGATATTATTGTTATTTCTTTTTTGTTATTTTTTGTTGCTCAGAATACCAACAACAAAAACTTAGCAAAAACATCATTATTGAATGTTTTTTTTTTGCGATTCTTGTCAACGTTGGTGGCAATACCGGGAACTAGAAGCTGATCACTTCACTTCTCTTCTCCGACGACTATTTTTGTCTTCATAATGCTTCCACTTTGTGAAATATGTTGATGACATCCTTATTACTAAAATAGCTGTAATAGTTTTTATTGAATAAGCGATTGAAAAGTACTAGAAATGTCATCAGCAAATGGCAGTCCATAGCCATCGTTGTCATCATCTCTCTCAATAACTAGCAAATATGTAGTAAAACAACATCTTTCTCCTACTTGCGTTAATACAGACGCTGACAGCAGCACTGCTGTCAGAAGTCACAACTTTTTTCATTTACTTTCATCGCTAAATGTTGTTGTGTATTTGTTTGCAACGAATGTAATAAATGTAATTTCAGCCAATAAATATATACACACACACACACCGAACCTTAATAGTAAAATAATAAATACATCCATACATATGTATTTATGTGAATCTACATGTACGAGTATATTTAAAATTCGCGCAAAATGACTTCTATTTCAACAACTTCGACATCCACGCCACCATCATTCTCATCATCCCCACTAGCGCCATCATCCATGCCACAGCACTTTGTGAATATTGTACAAAAAATTACGAAATCGAATTGACTGACAGACACTCGTCACTCAATTCATGTAAAACTGTATTTGATTATCGCGTTTGTAACGATGAACTGAATTCTTTATTTCATTAGACATTTGTGTAGTTGTTTTTTTTTTTGTTTTAATTCCTTTTATTAACAAAAAATTATATTAAAACAGTTGATGGTGATTTTATTCGGTTGTTGTGGTTTGAAGTTAGTCGCTACAATTGTGTTTCATTGTAAAGAATACCTTTTCACATATTCCATTTGCACTGAAAAGCTTAGTATATAAAGCAGAAATCTACATCAACTGACACCACAGTCAGTGTACCAAACAGAAAGAACGCTGATGATGAAGGTGCAGCGACCTTCAAAAACAACTGGTTGTTCCGTTCTACTAGTGTTTGTCAGAATATTTACAATTAACTTTGGTGTTATTTGTTCATTAATAATTATCGCTTGTTATTTGGCTTACAGAACGATACGAACTATAGCCCAATCAAATCATTCATACAGAAATTAGTTTAACCCATTAAGGCCCTGCGTTGCGTTTTCGCAACGTTCACTTAAGCCCCCCTCAAGCATTTTGTGTTTACATGATATTGTAATAAAGCACAGCGAAATAAAATTTATCTTAATATCTAATCGACCTCGTTTTGAATTTTTATCATACATAAGTTTTTTTTATAAAAAAAAATTTATTTAAATATTTAGTTTTTCCTGTTTTTTTTGGGTACTTTTTGGAATTGTCAGCACATAACTTATTGTCGCTTAAATAACGACACACCTGACATTAACCTACAGCGAATATCGTTAAAAATGTTACTGAATAGCAAACAATTCGATAAAATTTATCGTTATAGTTATTTTAACGATGCGATTATCGTTAAAAAAAAGTTAGTGAATCGCACCACAGATCTCGCTGCATAAAACTTAGTAATACTTGATATCGTAATAGTAAGATAACATGAATAACAAAAACAAATAAAATATTTTCCCCCATATTCATAAAATTTAAAAAAATACATATCAATTTTATTTGAAATTTTTCATAAAAAATTTTCCTAAAATGGATTTCAAATTCATTTTATTTTTTTTATTAATATGGGGGTTTGAGTGTACAAATATTTGTATATACTCGTATTATTATTTGAGTAACGAACTATTTTATGAATAATTTATAATAAAAAATAGATATATTAAGGGCCTAATTCATTAAAAATATTTTGGTTTTGTAAAAGGTTTTATTAATCAAATTTTCATAGAAAATTTGTTTCATAAACTTCTTATTAAACAGAAATATTTTTTATGAATAAGGCAGTAAATCTTTATACACTTTTTATACCATAATGTTTATTCACTCTCAAGTATAATTTAATATAACCATTTACGAACTACGCACATTCTTTAAACTTTCATACATACCTGCCTGCATTTTAAGAAGAAAAAAAAAATCTTCAATTATCTGCAACTTGAAAAATATTTCCGGCTTTCAAGAAAAATAACATCGTATGTATGTAAGTGGAGAATCCGTTATTTCTTCATAATTTTTAAATGGTTTAAATACTAACACGTGCTCAATATAACGCATTTTCTTAAAGGCATTTATGCCCTAATCTCTGTTAACTGTTGTTGCACGCGTTGCTTAGCAGCCGCAAAATTGCGAGTAAAGCTGCAAGCAAACCACCAGTCAGTCAACCAAACAAACTAATGAAACAAAAACCGCCTGCCAGGCTGACTGACTTCATTTATGGATTGATGTGAATCTTATTTCCACTATGTACTACTTCATTATCTTTTTCTACTTTTACTTCGTCTTCCACCTTTGCTGCATAGAATGGTTAAGATCCGACTGAACTACGATGCAGTTCAACAATCTCATAATATCGGTTGCTTGCTTATGCTTTTTACACACACACACACACACTTACACACGAATACATAGAAAATATGCTACAATTTCAAATATGAATTGCATTTAAAAATTGCTAACAATACGCGCTTTTCAATGATGATGATTATGAGGATGATGATGATGTGACCTAGACCGACCTTACATTACAGCACACTCTTGCTTACATACTTACAATCGTACTTATTTAGTTTGATGTTGTTTGAATTATTAAACAGCGTATATTTTACGAATATGAAGAAGTGTTTTTGTGTCAGGATTGCAAATTTTAACATTCTGTGCTGCTTTGTATCAGATTATAACTTGTTTTCTCTTCTTTCCCGCCTAAATTGAAATAACAATTTAAACGCATATTTGCTTCTTAGATTGTCAGAGAGAAAATATTAACTACGAAGTAAAGTAAAGCAACTTCCTTAAATTTCCTTGAGAAATATGTCGGCAAGATCTGGAAGACTCGCTTAATGCCCCTAGAGAGTTCGAGAAGAATCATGTAATAATTGTGATGTAATCATTGTGAAGTTTGATTTTTTTTTAACAGATCAGGCTTGAGCCATATCAACCTGTTTTGTCATTTTTGCTCAGTGTCGTCTGGCAAGTCATCATGGAAAGACTCAGACCACAACAGCTGTATTACAAAAATCAACGTTCTGTGAGAAATGTTTTTCGTGCGATTCGAGGAACTTACGGTGCGCATAATCGACTTACTGAAACAAACTATTGTCAACACTATTAGCAAACTTGAGTCCCAATTTACTTTAGTGGATGATAAATAACCAGTTAGACCACATCCTTCACGTTGTGAAGGGAATATAGCATCTGTAACTGAGAGTTTACGCGAATACCGTGACGAATCTATTCGTCGTCGTTCTCAGCAGCTTGGCGTATTTTACGTGAAGATATAGGCCTTAAAGCGCACAAAATTTCACTTCTGTAAGAATTGAAGTCAGGCGAGTTAAATTTGCGTCTTATTTTTAGAAATAATTTTGATAATTACTTAATTTCATGCTACGGTAAATTGGCCACTTTGCACCTTTTTTCTGGAAATTTTTAAAGTTTGAGGTCTTCAAGAATAAGCCAGCTACGACTGACGCTTTGGAAGCCCACATTATTCTAATTATTCACGAAATACCAGTCGCTATGATCGAGCGAGTCGCCCAAAATTGGACATACCGAGTGGACCACCTCAGACGTAGTCATGGCCAACATTTACCTGTGATATAATTTTCTAGCATTAAATGCCATACATTGTTTTTTTAGCCGATAATAAAAATTTTAATTTAGTTCACTTTTAAATGTATGTGTTTTATTTTGCATTATAAATCAAACCTCACAATGAATCACCAGATATATTCCCTCCCTTATAGTGGTGATTGCCGTATTTCGACTTCAACTACGATGTTTTTGTAATAGATTAAAGAAGACGCCAACATTTTTGCCTTAATCTAGGACCAAACTGTCGAAGTCGAAATGAGCCAACCACGATAGGGCACACACTCTTCTAAGCCTGATATTACATAATATATGTATGAAACTATCCACTTACTAAATTTTAAACCCGCAAGCTAAATAATAAGTGATACACTCACACAACTGCACCAATCAGCCGATTTGCATTTTTAAGCTTCCATTCTACTTTGAAATTACTTTAGTAAATAGGAACTATTTATTCCCCACTGTACAGCGACGTCCTTAATATTATTCCAACAGCGTCGGTTTCAAATTGCTTGCGTTGAAAGCTGTTGCCGTAATTCTTCTTCCTCTGCTCTCAGCTCTTCTTTCATAATCATAAACCTTTTGCCTTATGGCGCACTTGTACTTGCATCTTCCTGTATTTATATTTATTTGTTGAACTCTATACAACATCAGACACATCATTATATTTATCCTTAGAACTTCATAATAATTATAAAGTTTATACGAGAGTTTAACTGCGTATCTGTGTATCTGCTTATCAGTGTACAAATCAGTGTTGCAATTGGTTTGTGTTGTAAAGTTTTTGTAGTTTATTTTTTATTTTTTAATTACAAAAGTTAATCAAGTGTTGTTAAACAATTATCAAGTAATGCCAAGAGTTCATAAATGCATCGAGACCTGTGTTGCACTTTTATTGCACTTTACTTATACGACGATAGAAAAAAAAAGACAATTAGCCTTAGGTGATATTTTACCCTACAACTTACTTGGTTGATTGTTATAACTCTTATAAAGAATAATAAATTAAATTAGAGTAGTTTTAACACTGAGTTTAAACAAATTTAAAAAGATCTGCATTAATGAGAAGTAGTTATAAATCTGCTTACGTAAAGAACTGATGAGTGCTAAACAGAATACTACATGGCATAATATATAACCAACGAACTTTGTAGGAAACTTAAGACTCTTTGCTCGTTACTGTGCAAAAATCAGAAAATATATTTCTTAAACTTAAGAAAATATATTTCTTAAACTGCCGTAGTCGGTGCAGTACCTTCTCTGTGAGTGCTCTTCCTTACAGAACAAGAAACCGTCAGTTATTTTGATAAACCACAATATGCAGGAATAAGTATACATATGTATATGGAAGTTTAAGCGATCTTGTAGGTACGCAATGTGTAGGCCTAACATATGCTTACTTAACCTAATCTAATCTAATATAACCAACCACTTCCTAACTTTACATAGCCTAACCGGACCTTAGCTAATCCTAACCTAATTTAAATGAGCCTTACTTCATCTAACTCTAACCTGGAATCGCATAAACTAACCTTATCTAAATAAGCATTAACATAACGTTACCTAACCTAATCTCACCACACATAAACTAATCTAACCTAATTTAACCTAGCATAACCTAACCTAAAACAAACATAATTTAATCTAGTCTAACATAACTTAAACTAGTTTAACTCACCTCACTTAAACTAACTTCAACTAATCTAAGCTAACTTAATTCAAACTAACCTACCCTAACCTAACCTTCCTTCAACTAACCTAACCTAAACGCACATAAACTTATAAAACCTTATGTAGCCTAACCTAATTCAAACAAGCCCAACCTAACTTAAACTGCGCTAACCTAACTTGTACTAATCTAAACTAACCTAACCTTACTTCACCTATGCTATCCTTACTTAAGTTAACCCAACTTAACTTGAACTATACTGACCTATTTTAACCTAGCCTAACATGGGTTAAACTAGTTTAAAGTAGCTTAACATAACGTCACTTAAACTAACTTTACCTTACTCAACCTATCCTAACCAAACCTTACCTCACTCAAATTAACCTAACCTTGCTATGTATAGGGTCCGCCACCTGACGTTTTTTTTCAACTAGTGCTTATTTCGTGAATGGTAACACTTATATCATGTCTGATTTGACAGATAATTAGTTGTATCCTTCCGCTGAACGAATACGGTTGTGTATACGCTTGAACAACGCTGGGAAATATTGCCTGCGATCGACTTACAGAAGATGCCGATTTTGCCTTTTTGAAGATCATTTTGATCTTGGCGGGTATGTAAACAAGCAAAATTGTCGCATTTGGGGCACAGAAAACCAGCACGCATACATTGAAAAGCCGACGCACCCAAAACGAGTCACTGTTTGGTGCGGATTTTGGTCCAGAGGCATAATTGGGCCAATGAGCAAGGAGTGGCCGTTACAGTCAATGGCGATCGTTATCGGGCCATGTTGAAGGAATTTTTGTTCACAATAATTGAAGAGGAGGATATTGGAAACATTTGATTTCAACAGGACGGCGCTACGTGCCACACAGCCGAAGCTACACTCGATGTTTTGCGCCCCGTTTTCAAAAAAAAAAAAGTTATCTGGCGGACCCTATATAAAACACATAACCTAAACTAACATAAATCTTACTTACTTTACTTTTATATATCCTGTGTTAACCCAATCTAGCGCAACCTAATTCAAACTAGTCCAACCTAACTTAAACTACCCTAACCTATCTTACTGTAACTGAAACTAACCTAATCTTACTTCACCTATATTATGCTTACTTAAGCTTGCCTAACCTAGTTTAACTAATTTAAACTAATTTAAACTAGTTTAAACTAACTAACTAACTAATCTAGCTTAAACTAACTTAAAATAAACCAACCAAACTTAAACTACCTTAAACTAATTTAACTTAGCCTAAAGCTTAAACTGACCAAGCCATAATTAAACTAATCTAACTTAACCTTACTTAATCTAATCTTAAGTCAATCTTATATAACCTAATCTTACGTAACCCAACATAATAAAATCTAACCTAACTTAAACTAAACTAATTTCATCTAATACAATCTAATCTTTTCGACTTTAAACGAACCCCCTACATTCGCTAACACCTTTTTATCCCCAAAGCGAAACTTTTCCACAATAAACAATATATAATCCGCAGCAGCTTTTCTTGTCTTACTTACTTGCGTTTAATTAATAACAAAAACGTCTGCTTATTATGCTTCACTTAATCATACTACTATGTACTAAGAATTAAAATAAATGCTCTTACTATTTTTGGTATTTTAAATTAAATTTTAATTCAAGTGCGAGTATTTGCTAAAAGGGATTTAACGTAACATTTTGCACATAATTCTACATAATTGCCGCAAGTTATTTATGGCAGAAGTGAAGAAAATTTACATGTCCACAGACACATTAGTGGATTAATGACGATATTTAATTAAAATCAATTAAATAAATATTTGCCATTAAGTAGAAACTTGAACCTAAAACGAGCAGCAGGGAATGAGTTTAATAAAAATGAGAAACTACTACAAGTATCAGGGAAACTCCTTAAGGCAAATAATCAAAGAAGTTTGTGCATTTCCATAAAGTTTATAGCAGACATGGGAAATTCTGATGTTATGCAGTTTAATTGAAGCTAAAATTGCAAGAGATGTTAAATTAAATTTCTAAATAGCATTACCGTATTATTGCTAATTTGTGTACGTTACAGAGAAATTTTAGCAAACTTTATTAGTTTGAGGTAGATAAATGTTGCCATTATAGCGCTTTTAATACTTGTGAAACCAGTTTGGAGCGAAGGACCATCAAGAATTTCAATTGTTTTTTGGTTTGGCTTATTTATGAATCACATCTCTACACATGTTTTCCATAATCTTATTTTCTATAACATTAATAATTTATCTATTTAATATATCTTTAATAATTTAATTGCTTTATTTGCAATCAAATATGACAACTGTATTTACTAAAAGCTTTTCAACAAACATTTAAACATATTCAAATATATTCTTGTTGGGATAACTATAAATTTAAAGATTTCCTGTTAAAAAAAAAAACATTAACTTCCTTAAAGCAAAACAGAAAGCAAAAAGCACAACACAGGTGCAATTGAAAATAATTTTAGACAGGTTTCCTTTGAACAACAGCAAACAGAAAAACTTCACTTGCATACTCGTACATCTGAACAATCAGACAGCAAATCAGAACAATAATGAAACAGCTTATAATCTAAATTTAAAACCCAAGTAAGCAGCCTCACATGTAAAATGTAAAAAAATTTAGAGAAAATATATAATAAAAAAATTTAAACAAAAAGAGAAATAAACTGTTGAAAGAAAAAATCAACTTAAAATTATTACTAATTCATTTATCACTTTATAACTTTATAACAAAAAAAGTATCTTGTAGGTTTTTAGTTCAGCGGTAATAACTAAAAATAAATTTAAGAGAAAAAAACGCACACAAATCTATAGAAAACTAGAACAGAAAATCGTTAAAAGTCGATACTAGAATTGTAAATGTGAATTCTAGGTTTTCAACAATTATTGTGGCGACACAACAAAAAAACTGGGTTCAAAATACGTTTTGCACTGAAGCACTCATACAGAAAAAGTAAATACACACACACACACACACTCGCTTTCACACACACACACGCACACATTGACATGGATAGTCAATAATTGTCTTCATGATTATCTTGATGATCGCTGTGATCATCATTGTCAATACAATAATCATACATTATGCGTTTTTATGCGACATTTGCAGGGATTCTTGCGTTGTTACAAATATGTGCAAGCGGTTTAAACTTGCTCGCCACTAAGTGGCCTCCGTCTTTTAGTTGTTTTTGAGACGTTTTTTTTTAATACCAAATAGGGCTTACAAACAAGATCTATTTCTTGTTTGCCTTATTATGTGATTGTTAAAATATTTGCAATTGTTTTTCTTGCTGCATTTTATTACAACAACAACAAAAACGGATAAAAGTTAAATGAATTGAAAATAGATCTTAAACGGGCAGAATGAAAAGAGAATTGGAGGAGAATAAATGCAGAATTTTCCTATATTGCCTTCTGCGTTCAAATTCAATAGACTATTTATTAGTTAGTATGCTTTGTAGTTCTGCTATGCCAAAGTACTGAATTAGTTGCACTGTTGGTCCAATACAGGACTATACGAGTACTTATGACGGCTATTCGGCATGAAGACTACTCTACTACATACGAACTTACCACAGTTACAAATTCATAGAGTGCTAAAGAATTATTTTTATGTAATATATTAAAGCATGGTGTACTAGTACGCAAGAACTAAACTACTGAGAATCTAATATAATCGTACTAAATTGTAAAAATATCGATTAAATGATAAAGTACGAAGATTCGAAGTAACTAATAAAGTATTAAAATCCGAAGTAGAAAACTGTCAAACTGTTAAAGAAATTTGTGCTTAAAGTCAGAATGTTTTGAAGTGTTAATATCTGAGGTACTAAAATATTAAACAAACTAAGTACTAAAATATCAAAGCAATATACCATTAAAAATATATATTAAAATACTACAGGATTAATTAATAAAATCTGACTGTCTGAAAGTATTAAAATTTTTAAGTAATAAAATAGTCGATTACTGAGGCTAAAGTACTAAACTATAAAGCTGTCAAGTACTAAAATATTAAATTGCTTAAGTACTTAGTACTTAAAACGTACTAAATTATTGAATTTATGATTAGTATACTGAACAACTGGAGTGCTGAGGTTCAACTGTACTAACTAGTCTGCTAATCTAGAAGTGCAGTACTAAATTTTTATAACACTAGAGTAATACAGTATTAAAACATGTACCTACTAAAATTTTAAGCATTAATGTAGTCATACATATGTATATATGTACGAGTATGTATGTGAATGTATTACTTTTTCTCCAACTAAGATTCTATTAAATTTATTCTAAAAACTACTTTTATATATTCTGATTGTAATACTTATAGACACGTTTCTATTGCCCAGATACATGCACTCAAACTCACACACACACACACACAAATGCAGCCATACATACATATATAGTTGTTGTACTTTTCCCCCATAGTTTTCATTTCAACAAAATTTCTTAGAAACTCTTGGTCATGTTATGCGTGCCAATATAAAATCTATTCCAAGTCTGTCTGCAACAATATCTTTTTCTTCATTTCTATGCTTTTTCTTCAAACAAATGTCAAAAGTATAGAAAAAAAAAATTTTAACTAAAATAAGAAATGGAAAATATTTATGGGATAAAGAAGAAAAACTAAAACTTGTTGCAAATCATAAATACATACTTAGTCCAAGTTGTTTATCTATTTCTATGCTACTTTATGTACTGAGTGCAAAAAAGAAAAGAATTAAATGATTCAAGAACAGCAACTTGTTTATAACATTGTCCCATGTCCATGTTTTATAGCAGAAAGAGAGATACATATGTATGTATGTGTGTATGCTTGCCCACAGGCTAAATGCAAAAACGCTTTCAAACTTTTTTTGTTATAGTTAAACTGAAGTAAAAAGTTATTGACAAGAAATTTTAAATAATAAATACGAGTATTACAAATTGTGAGTCAAATTTAACGAGTGCCGTAGTGATATGAAGAACAACATTTCTAGGGTGAGCATAACCAGCAGATGTTTTCCAAAGTCCGGTGTATAAAAATATTTGCTTACAACCTAAATATCTATTAGCACTTACTTACTGCTCTATTTCTGTTTGCTGCTGTTATATTTTTGTCTTGTCGCAAATAATTTATTCTAAGTTAAGTTCTTGAAGCTGTCAATAGCAATAATAAATTACTGTTGTTTCTTAACTTTCTTTGCTAACCTAGTTTATAGAGTTCAAAAGTTCGGCGAAGCATAATGTTATATTTTTTTTTTCTATTTCCAAAACTTGGTAAACAAATTGAATAATGAAAATCGTTATTAATAATTTTGTCATACTGGAGTATATCAAAGTAAAGTTCTATAAATTCAGCAAAAGCAAGCAATTTTTATCTGTCATTTGGCCAACAATCTTATTGCTGCTTATATTTGCTTATCTTTTGCTTATTCAGCTAGGGAAACCCGATTCAGCTATCAGTAGCTCTTTTTTAAAATGTCAATTGATCTAATAAGTGTTTTCTATTTGTAATTTTAAAAATGTTTTACAAATTATGGCAATATATTTTCATAAATATATTAATATATTTTCGAAAAAAAAAAAACTTTTTAAGCTTCTCCAAACAATTTCGCTAGATTGATTCTAATGAAATGCTATACAAACGTTTTGAAATATATATTAAGTGAAAGTTCCACAAATTCAGCTAAGCAAGCGTGTGAATATTTTATCTTTTTTTTCATTCTCCGCAATATAATATGCTTAATAGTGGATTTCGCTCAATTGAAAACAAAAACTAGTTAAATTCGTCTTATTCAGCTAAATTTTTAGTTATTCAGCTTAGTATCAAGAACCTCATGCCACTTGTTTTTACTGTAATAGCAAAATCAAACAATTTTTAGTTTCAAATCTAATATTCAGCTTTTTATTTGTTTACTTGGCAGGCATAAAAATGGTTTTGCAATATTTGACTTAAGCACAATATATTGCTGAATAGTGGATAGCGCCCAATTGAAAACAAAAACTAATTAAATTCTTTTAAGTCAGCTTACTTTTTAATTATTCAGCTAAATACGAAGTGCATAAAAATTAGTACTTAATAAATAAAGTTAAGTCTTTAATTCAGCCATTTGCTTACTTTGTTTAACACCGCCGAACTGAAAACAAAAACTATAAAACTCATGTTATTCAGCTAACTTTTTCATAATTCAGCTAACTACAAATCACCTTACTTATGCCGCTTATTGTACTAAAAGAGCAAAATGAAATAATTTTTAGTTTCTAATCTCGCATTCAGCTGCTTATTTATTTATTCAGCAGACACAACAAGTGCTATTGCTAAATTTTGACTTGTTTAATAATTCAGCTGGATTATAATTTAGATCATGTGGGTATGCAGCTATTTATTGAATACCTTAAGCTAATTTTATAAAAGCAATATGCAATTATTTGTAAACTCAAAAGTCAGATTCAGCGCCCTGTTTCTTTATTCAGCAGGGGAAAAAACTATTTTAAGTAATTTTTAATATTTTCTGACTAAATTAAAAGAAAAATTTATATATATATATATATATCTTGAAATGACTTAAACTTTTACAAATTCAGCTGCTTAATAACTTATTGAGTGCTGTATTTCAAAAAAAATCGTTCAGTTCACACGCAAAATAAGTTTGAATTACATGTAGAAGTAAGCAGTTTATCTATTCAGCGTATTTTCAAGAATTCAGCTGATGAAAAAAATGCAATTTCTTATTCAGCTGTATAATATGTAATTCAGCAAACATGTTTGTGTGGGCTTTTATTTAGATAAGCTGAATACAATAATTCAGCTTGACAATACACTTATTCAGCTAAGTTTGAATAGTATTTTAATGCTATGTTCAGCAATTAAACAAATGTCATATTCACCACTCATAACAGTTTTAAGGGCAATTGATAGTTCGATCTGGCACTAAAAATCCATGTACAAATACTCGCTCGAGTATTTGCTGCTAAAACATTAAAATTTTATCCTTTCTTGGCTTCTGTCATGTATTGTTTGTTAAGTTATTTTAACCATTGTCCCCCTCTGGCCAGTTCCTTTTTTTCATGTTTCATGTACATTTGTATATATGTATTTAAATATTTTTTTTATCCTTGCTGTTTCTCTTGCTTTTCTTTTTTTTTTATTAATTCACTCTAGTTCTTGGTAATTTTTAGATTTTTTTTTCTCCAATGTTCATTGAATCGTTTTAAGAGGAGCGAGTGAGTACTTGGGTATTGCACTTTATGCTAGAGAAAAAAATTAAATCAGTTCAATATGTGCATGTGTGTTGGTGTCGTGCATAACTGCATAATTACCCAACAAACAAAAAGACAAACGTTTCCATCATAATCCTTTTTCGTACTTAAGCAGAGGCTTAATGTTAACAATTGAAGTAATGGCTCTTCAAATGTTCTTCAAATTATATTTAAATTATTTGCACAGTAAGATTTTCGATTTAGTAACAAAAGTGTGTGTTTGCTGGGCGTATTTGTTATCGAGTGTATAATGGCTGCTGGCCAAGCAGTTAATAATTTTTCATGTTTGTTTGTAGTTTTGTTTTTTGTTTTGATTTTATTCTTGCCACATTTACTACTACTGCTTGCTCGTTCTTTTTTTCTGCTTCCTAGCATTCTGTTTATTGCAACTTTGTTTTAAATTTTTTTTTTTAATTTTTGATATTGTTATGTTACATACATACGTAAATATGTATGAAAATATGAAATTATGTATGTACTCAGAAGCACTAACAACTGAGGGAAGCAATGTATTGCTTATTTGATAACAAATGCTTCGAAAAATGCTTCTGAAAAGCACTAACGTAAGGCGGGCTCTGACAAAAATTATTTATTAATACTTCTGTGAAGCACTTTAGTAAGGTCAAAAAAAAATTCATTGGCTTTTTGAAAGCTAAATGTTTTGCTTCTGGCTGGCTCGTCTCGAACGAAAAAATGCTTTATTCATGCGCAACAGCAAGTGATTCTGTAAAATTGTGTCCCTTACAAAAACGCTTCTGGTAAGCAGTAATTTTTGCTGGGTATGTGTGTATATGCATGTACATATACACATATTTATGTAACTAACAACTTTTAAATCGGGTGATTTTTTAAGCGACTACGCTCCAACGCGAATATTATTTTCAGTCAACCGATTAACAGTTGTCGGTTACTAGAATCGTGTCCAACAGGTCCTTTGCAACTAGTTCGTTTGCATGCGAATCAAAAGTTGTTTCAAACCCATTTAATTTACACTGACGTTTTTGACCGGACTTGTGTCCAACAGCTCTTTTGAACTAAAATAACTCTATCGGTAAATTTTACTAGCTGCTTTATTGAGATGAATGTCTCAGAAATTTTAACAAGGTTCTGAGAATCTCGATAATCAAACAGCTGTGGAGTCTCTTCTTTCGTGTTTATACCAATCTTTTCTTTTTTGGGGCAACTAAGGGCCAGGTCCACGATGTCACCAACGTTCGACTCGTCGCACAGTTACATTGCAAACAACAACAACATTTTAAAATTTGTTTTTGCTTTGAATGTAAGTGTGCGACGAGTCGAACGTTCGTGACATCGTGGGCCTAGCCGTAAATTTGCTAAAACGCTAAAATATGAAGAGACAACAAGGTCTCTATATACTAAAATCCTAACTAAGGCTGACATTGGTGTAAAGAATAGGCACGTGAATTAGCTCGTCGGGTATCGGCTGTTACCCTAATGATTCCAAAATCTTTCCATATAGTCAATTAGTCACCAGTCACTTCAACAATCAGGGAAAATTTAATATTGAACGTACGGAGGGCTTGAATTGCTTCCTCAGGAAAACTAAAGCATTAATAGAAAAACTTTTATTACTACGACGCTAAAGAATGTACAATTACGATGACCGATTGTGCACCGGCATTAATAGCGCGGGTTGGGTGAATAGTCTACAAAATATGGGTTGCTAGTGCCGCACGTCTGTTAACGAGATGGCAAAATGCTTTAACCTTAAGCCTATTTTTAATGCCGGGTAATAGAAACCTGCTCAAAAGTTATGTTCTGAACGAGTTGTCCAAAACTGAAACTCGAATGCCGAATTGCGCGAAACTCAAATACACTACAGCCTCGACTTACCGCGTTAACAGGTGCTGGAGATATGCAATTCAAGCTGAAACGTCGCAAATCGAGCTGATTTATGTTTCGCACCTGCCACTTTTTATCTTTATTTAAAGGGAACACTTAACACATACAAGGGCTGCACTAATATTAGCCCCGAAGTAATAAACAATATATAAAAAAATTTATTAAACAAAAATTTCTTTATTTCTCAACATAATCTCCTTTTAGCTAGATACACTTTGCCCAGTGAAATTCAATAGCCCGATTCTCTCTTTATAGTAAGAAATGTGCAGCTGCTTAAAATAAGTATCAACCGCAGACTTCAAATTTTCTTTGTATATATTTTTTTTATCACCAAATAGATAAACCTAAAACCAAATCGATGAAATTTAAACGGGTTGTGTTCAAAAACGTGCTGTTGAAAGAGTTCTATACAAGTAATTTTATGTTATAAAAAACACAAAACTTCTATTTATTATACTAAAAGATTTACTATTAAATGTTAATAATCTTTTCTTTTCTTTTCAGATAAATGTACTTTATACAAGGGGTAAGTCCGAATTTGTAAAAATTTACTATTTAACAGAGAAGTCTTTATTTAAAGCGGCTATTAAACATCAAGCATGTTGTCGAATCTTTATGGTCAAACAAACCGATTTGCTCGTGTTAGAGTTGTGTCCGACAGCTCTTTTGGTCAAAAAAACTTGTTTCAAACCTATTTAAATTATATTCACGGTTTTCAACGGACTTGTGTCCCCCAGAACGAACTATTTAAAAAAAATCTGTCGGACACTACTACTCTAGCTGGTGTAACGAGGTAAAAATTAGACTCGAATCGAACTAGTTCACTAGCTAATTTTTGACGCAATTGACCAAACCCGTTTAAATTAAATTGCTTTAACACATAACTATCACCAAACTTATATAATTTAAAAGGGTTTGATCATAGGTTTATATCAAAACAATTGACTGGACTTGTATCGAACTCATTCAGTAGCCTGTTTTTGACACAAACCAATCATCAAACCCATGTAATTTAAATTGGTTTGATTATTAGTTTGTGGCAAAAATGAACGAATGAACGAGTTGGTTCCAGCTCTACGAGCTACTGAATGAGTTCGATACAAGTCTACAACCGATTCAATGAGTTCGATCCAAGTCTATTACATTAGCTTGATCACAGGTTTGTATCAAAAATGAACTAGTGAACGATTTCCACCCCAGTCTAGATCAAACCCGTTTAAATTATGTGGGTTTGATCATTGGTTTGTGTCAATTGGACCAATTGAATTGGTTTGAAACCAATCATCAAGCCCATTAGGCTTGGGTCAAACTCTAGAGCTGGGTCCAACTCCATTCGTCCATTCGTTCATTTTTGCCACAAACCAATGATCAAACCAATTTAAATTACATGGGTTTCATCATTGGTTTGTGGCAAAAATGAACGAGTTGGACCTAGAGCTGGGTCCAACTCGTTCATTCGTTCATTTTTGCCACAAACCTATGATCAAACCCATGTAATTTAAATGGGTTTGATCAAAGGTTTGTGGCAAAAATGAACGAATGAACGAGTTGGACCCAGCTCTAGTTTGACCCAGCTCTTTCAAACTCATTCAGTATTTCCTTTTTGGCACAAACCAATTATCAAACCCATTTAATTTAGCTGGGTATAACTCGTTCACTTTAGACACAAACCTATGATCAAACCCATTTGAATTACAAAGGTTTGATCAACGACTGAACGAGTTGGAACCATATGTATAATGCGCCTACAAATTCATGTGTCATAATGACACTGTCATTTAGAAACTCCTTTTCGCAAATTTAGTTATTCTAATGTTCGGTAACATGTTCAACAGTATAATAACTCATGAACGGCCAACAAGCTCTACAACATGCGTGTTATGTAACACCCACTTATCAGGCTTTACACACTAAATCAAATTTATTTTGTCGTTAATGAAATAAATTAATTTTCCGATGTATTATATCCATTAATTCAATTAATATACTTCCTTATTTATAAAAAAAAAATCTTTTTTATAAACTTTTTATAAATCAAAAATATTTTTTATGAATAAAATCTTTATTCTTCAAGGATTTTGTCTAATATTTTCATATATCATTTACATATCTGTAATGTTTCTTTGTAAATTTCAGTTCAGTTCAGCTTGCATCTGTCATTATTTAATCAACTTAATTTTATTTATTTACTTTTAACTCAAATTAATTTGGTGAACATTTTAAATTATTTCGCTGCTTTAGGCTTCATTGCACTTTTTTCTTTTATGTACAATTTTTGGAAACTTCTTCAGTAAAACAATTATTGGGTACAATAAAATAAAATTTTAAGTGCAGGAACGGAAGTAAACACTCCTCAAAAAAAAAATTCTCGTTATTTAACGACTGTTGGTTTTTATTTCTTGCAAAAAAGAGAGAAAAAAAAATAAAAAAATGAGAAATACGCAAAAAAGCAAACAACATAAATTTTTCTTAGAAATATAAAATTATAATAAAATTGTTTTTTGAGAAAGAAAGCAAAAAAGCTGCTGCATTCCCTAAAAACCCAAAAAAATGGAATAAGAAAACACAAATATTAATTAAATTTAATAAAGATAAAATAAGTAAAAGACAAATATTATTAAATTAGAGCTTAAATAAAATAAAAAAAATTTATTCAAATAAACTAACAAGAAAATGAAAATTGTGAGAAGCTTTGCCAGAGTTCTAAAGAAATATTTAAAATTAATTACAAAAAAAAAAACGAAAACTTGCAATAAAAAAGAAAAAAAGAAAGAGTTCATGTAACTGAAAATGTCGGAAACAGCATGTCTAACATTTGATAGTTAGACAATATTGCTACAAGCACAAGGACATGAACAGTTCTCAAACAAATGCACACACACACACACATACACGTGCATACATGTGCACATACCCTCTAGTCAGCCTAGAAACATATGTATGTCTCTATGTCAACACTCTTTTCTCTAGCGACAATTGCACTAGTTGAAATGTCGACAACTTTCCTTTTATGCCCGAGTAGAGATACGTTAGAGTCAACTGTTCTAGTGCATTTCCGGTGACATTGTCAATGAACGCGTCAATAGTTTGTTTTTCTTTTTTATTATGCTGTGCAATAATGTTTAAAAAAAATACGTATGTGTGTATGTGTTTAAGTTTGTTGCCCAACCCTTGTAAAATTCTAGACGAGGGCCACTAAAATGAAGTAGTGAATCTTTGGTTGAAATGTCTCCATATGGTCGTAAAATAATAGTGCTAAAGTCTATTGGTAGACTTTCAATGACAACTCTGTGTTATATGTCTATAGGCGATTACATTGGCTGGAGTACACCTAGACAGTAGTACTATTGACAATGTCACTAGTAAGTCACTACAATTTCACTATTCGCATCTCCTGCAGGGCATGTATGTACATATATCCTATGCACACCAAGTTAAAAAATACGAGTATATAAGAATTGCAAATTGAAATAAAAGTAGAAGCAGTCAAGCACAGTGTTGCGTAAAACTTAAAAAAATTAATGAAATAAAATAAAAAAAACCAGCAGTGTAAAAGTGATGAAGTGGAGCTTTTCCATAACAACAAACGTCATGAATCGTTTACGATTCTCTTTTTTTCATTCGATTTAAAATAGAAATAATTTTTTTTTGTGCAAGTAAAGCTACATAATAATAGTGAATTTTATTTTAAGTTCATACCGAAACTTTTATACTCTTCGCCCTAGAGAAAAAGAGCTCGGTTTTAATTTTGTTATAGAAACATGAAAGTGCTATAAAGTCGATCTAGGAAATTGCAACACCTCGCCCCTAGTTCGCAACTGGAATTGGCTTCTCTTCCAATTAACTAGAATTTCTTGAATTTATCTCTGAACTTTTTACATTTGCTTTAGTTTTTTCTTCAAAAAATACAATTTGTTTGTAAATTTTTCAAAGATGTTTTTGGTATAAAATTTAAATTTTGTTGATGAAATTTATATATATTATGCCAATGAATAAGTTCAGTTTTTTTTCAGACTGGATCTTTACTAAAGTCCATAAAATTTTGCTTATTTTATCTTTCTTAATTTTTTGTAAAATTTCTATGATGTCGAACGGGACAAAGACTTTTCAAGTAAAAGAGGTCAAAATGAAAATCCGAATTATTTAAGTATATAAATATAAATATTTTTATATAGATAGTGTCTAGATCTGACTTTTTTATATTCGCCAAAATATTATAATACTTGTGGCATAAAATTTGTAGCATGCAATATTTTCTATTTTTCTTTTCAATAGTTAAAATTAAATGGATTTACAAAAAAATCTATGAATAACTGATAATCTTATATTATTTATTTTCTCCTCTTTCTCCATCTTTTGATGCTGCTGTTAGCAAAAAAAAAATCACATGCTATAAAATTTCATAAAACAGCAGTATACTAAATCCTGAAGTAGTCAGTTTATCATCATAATATAAAAATTAAACAAAAATTTTTTGGTTCAGAACCAGCTTCTAATGAAACTAAAATTTTCTTATAAAAAAGTAACACTTAGTAAGAAATGAATAAAAATGCTATAAGAATTTTCATTTCAATGGAAATTCATAGTCCTTTCGTAAATGCACACTGCAGTAGTTAGTTACAGATTAAAAAAATACAAATTGCAAAGTTGCAGAAATCAACACACAAACACATTGTCGTCATTAGAGGAAAAGCACAGCACAAGAAATAAAAACAAAACAAAAATTAATGTTAATTCTGAATGTTTACATTTAACAGTAAAAATAACTTTTGACAGCTGTGCATGCCATACAGTGTACGGCGACTGCACAACGTACATACATACATATTTGCCACATAGAAGTACATACAACATTTTCACACTCAAATTGTGTCTCATGCCATACGGACATTTGGTTGTGTGTTGCATTATTTCAGCAAACATAAAAGGACAGACATTTGTTGATTTTTTTTTTGATATATTAAAAAAACAAACCTCTTTTTGCTTTTCTTTTCTTTTCTTTTTTTGAACGTAGTGTTTTTTTCTGCAGCCACTTCACTGCTTTCATGAGTTGAAAATGAAGGCATACGATCGATATATTAAGGATAAGCACTTCAATAAGCAAATTTGTTATTGTAATTTAAAAACATTCGCTCTTATTCCGGTTGTCGACAACGACGTGACTTTAACACAATACCAAAAAATTGGGGCTTGTTTACTCGCTCTCGAGAACAATATATTTCCGTTCCCTAAGGTATAGAAAATAGTACAAACATGCCAATTCATTTAAAAAATATTTGAATTTTTAGTGTAAATAAATACATTATATGAGAACCATACAACTATACCATTACGGTAGTGACTTCGATATATCGATAGTATTTCTAACTTTTGACAGTTTTTTAAACTATCGCAAAATTTCGATAGTGACACTATCGATAGTTTTCCACCTCTATTGGTAGTGCAGAGCAATCAAAGCAGAAAGCTTATGAGTATCACTCTCTGATTACAAAGAATTGTATCTGAATCTTCTCTATATCTCTTCTCATAGATATAGAGCAGAATTTCAGAGTAAATACCAAGCAAATACACCGACTATCAGGAAGGATTTTATAAAGCACATTAAATCTTCAAAATTCAGAGCCTATATGAACAATATGGTAGATCTATTTGTCTGGCCCGGAGGATAACTACGTGACGATGTATTTTGCCCTGCATTAATTCCCTTCTTCAAGTCCATGCACAAGATATCATGTTTCCTTGACTTTCCAGAGAGAACAGTCATCTTGACACGAAGAAGGTATGTATGAAGGTATAGGCTCAAAAACCAGAGGAAAAGAGTGCAGAGGGCTATTGAAAACTTCAGCCCGTTAAGATTATAGACGACATAGAAAAGATAACGTGATCTAGAAATCGGACTGCAAAAGCTCCTAATCTTTGTCAAATAATTCTGAATCATGTCCGCAGGATTGGCAATGGTGAGATAAGCTAGCATAACAATCACCCGTAAAGCTTAGTCTAGAACTTTAAAGAATGGGAACGGAGAGAGAACATACGAATAGTATGCATGTAGTTTTGTGAGACATCAAAATCATCGGGTTTCCCCCTTAAGGCTCAAATAACCGACTGTAATGGAATCTAACTGCAACGGTAGGAAACAGATGATCGATATTGTTATGGGAAGAGTAATGAAAATTTTTATAGAGATGTAATGTAACGCAAACGGAATATCGATCAGCTGTTTCCTACCGTTGCAGTTACATTCCATTACAGTCGGCTAACTAAGCTTTTAGGCAACCGAAATTGTGACTTCTCAGACTTCGCAATCCTTTCAAACTTTAGCGTGTTTTCTATAGCATATCTTCTGTTTAAAGGGTCTTTTATTTTTAAATTAATAAATTAAACTATTTTTTTGAGCTTTAGGTCTGTTTTATATTTGTATTTTATTATATCAATATTTCGTTAACCTTCGGTTAACTTCTTCAGGATATTTTTGTTTGTTAGGTTGAATAAAGGCGCAATAAATATTTACCCAATCCGTTTCGTGCTACACTTAGGCATCTAAATCATGTTTTACGCTCTTAATAAGAAATATTGGGGAGATACCAAATAAAAACCATAAAAACCTATCCAACTTCATCAGGTGTTAGGTATTTGGAATCAGAATCCCTAAGATATTCCATATCTGGTATGTTTTCCAGATGGAAGATTTGTCTTCTAATTTTAACTGTAGTTTGACTGAATGCTGGACAGTGACACAATTAGTGTTCGAATGTTTCATCATCCATCTTGCAAGCCCTACATGTTGTATCGTCAACAACATCCATGCAAGCCATGTAACTTTTTAACTCTGTACTCTCTGAGTTCTGTATAGTATCATATACTGGATTCGAAGCCACGTAAGACCTTGTTGTGGGTGCTCTTCTCCATGTTGTTCCTCGTCTCTCTCCGGGATTCTATTTTAAGCGTACGCAACATGTGACCAATCCAATGTATGCTGCCGCTTCGCTGTGTAGAGAGCATATGAAATATCCCGTTCACATCACATCCAAGTGAGGTAACCAGGCTATCAAATGTCCAATATGGCATGAGATGTGTAGCACGTAGGGCTCCTATTGAAACCGTATTTCCGTTTGGTATTTATATCAACCAATTCTGACCGAAAAAAAATTCGTAAACATCGACTTATAGCGCTCTGGAGCTTAAATAAGGTGAAGTGCGCGGATTTTCTGCCCGAACAGAACAACCATTTTGATAAAGCAACTTGATAATTTGCATGTGTTGTACTTTATATTCATTCATGGTTCGTTATTCCTAGAAACTATGGTTCTTTATGCATCCCAAAAAGTCGTGAGTTTGAGAAAGTCTGTAATGCTCAGTATTCATTGAAACAGTCAGAGTGATCTGCGCGATTGGGTATGGAGTATTTTGAGCTTATCTACTGGCCATAAGTCATTGGAGTTTCAGTAAGTAGCGCTTGAAGCTAGGATTAAGCATCCACATAAGATTGTCGAAGCTGACACCACGGGAAGAATATCAATGTTCCCAGTACTAAATCGCTTACACGAAACATTCTTATTAATTTATAGAGCAAAATTTATTGAATATTTTTACAATGACATCTAATATGAAAAGCTTTGGATGAGGATAAATAATTCGTTCATCAAGATTGGGAGTTAAGTTCCTAATTTAATTGTAATTGATTTGTAGTCTATGAAAGAAAGATTGTTTTAAGCATTCTTTAATTTCTTCAGAAAAGAATGTAAGCTTAATGAACATATCCATGAATCGCAGTTTATGGCACGTTATAAGCTGTTGAACGTAACGCTTCGATTTCAGAGAGAAATTGTTAAAATTACGTTAAAATTACTGGAATACGAAGAATGAAAATTGTCGTGAAAGACTTTAAAACGACCTGCCATTTACAACTTTAATTTTACACAGAGTTAAAAATTCGTTGCACACTATTTTGGTAAATCGTTGCAATCAGTGCAGTTGTACAATTTCAGCTAAAAATATGTATTTCCCACAGATCACCCTGAATATCCTCTATAAAATTTTGATTGTTGTTTATATTTGTTGATTTGCTATTTGCCTTATTGTTGCCTTGAATGGTTGCAATGATGACGGCAATATTTTATTTAATTTTTTAATGATGAACTTGCAACGTTTCTGTTGTTTGCTTGTTGTTGATGCTGCTATTCGCTTGCTGTTGTTATTTTTGGAATAAAGTCTTCATTCTTCTAACACATCAAACACATCTATTTGTAAATTTCATTTGAAAATAGTGTCATTCATGTTTATTTAAAATTCTAAGAATCGTTAATAGATTTTAGGTTTGTTTTTTCTTCCTGTCTATCTCTCTCTCTCTCTCTCTCTGTGTGTATGTTGTTTGTATTTATTTTGTCATTCCCAGTAAATTTTTCAAATAGAAATAGTTTTCTCGTACACTTGGCCCGACCCAGCGAGACACACAGAGATACAATATTTAGCAAACAAATAATCACTAATTGTAGGAGTAGAACGATGATGAGGGTTTTCTAAAGCTGCTGGCGCTGTTGGTGATGCTGGTGGTGGTGAATGTAACTGTGACTCGAGATGTGGATGTGGATTTGGATGAGTGCAAATACAATCAAAGGAAAAACGTTTTTAAGTATGACTTCAGTTAAATGAACATGTCATCAACAGTGTAGCATATTAAGATGTAAAATACTTTATGCTTTTTGGAATTCGTCCTGGATGATTGGTTGGCAAAGTGATGACCACCAAATTCTTGTTAATTCCTAATTGCATGTATTCTTCTCTCATCGAAAAAAGAGAATTCGATTGTTTGTTATGAATGCTTGGCCCTTATTGAATCAGTGCTTTTTTCACTGATGTCCATTGACACTTAAAGAGCTGAAAGACTTTGCAATTAATAAAGGAATACTTATGCATGTTGCAGGAAGTATTTGTATGCCTGTGTTAACAAATCGTTTGATTAATTAAGTTGTATTTTAGTTTGAAAAGTTGAGGGCGTAAAGGAGACTGTCTGGCACATTGGGTTGTGGAATTTTTAATGACGGAAGAAAAAGGAAATTAGGGAGGGATGTTTATTCTATATTAGATAAACACTATTGACAGAAAATTAAGAAAGCTGTTGCTGGGGTTTTAATAGGTTTTACAGCAATAGTTGTAAACGTCAAAAATATCACTTAATTCGTAATTCGATTGAGTGCTTAAAGCAGAAGCGAAGAAGTGCTATAAGTGTGAGTTGAATGGTGTCTTGTTTCGAAGCACGATACCTTATTGATTTTATTTTATGATGCACTTATTTCCTCTTAATTTATATATATTTATGTCCAAACATAGGGCTCTTTAAATGTTTTCCCTTAAAAGCGGTTACCAGTTTTATTTCGTTCCAGAATTTTCCTGTAAATGCCACTTCAGAATCCGACTGCCTTCTCCACGAGTTTCCTGTTGTTCTGGTACTCTCTGGGTTCCAATCAGTGGAAGGAAAAGCCACCAATGGTTCCAGAATGCCAGAAAGTTCTAATGTGGGATTTGTAGGGCAGAGTATTAACTACTACGAGTCTTTTAGAAAACTCCCACAATCGTTCAATAAGAAGTTTATGCCATTGAGAGATACGGAAGAAGAGAAATACCCATTGTAGCGGATAGTCAGGCTGCCATTAAGAGTTTTAGTTCATATGAGTTAATTTTTAATTTAACCTGTGAATATCGCATTAAGCTAAATCCGCTAAGCAACATGAATAAAGTCACGCTCTGCTGAGCTGCAGGACACGTGAGAGTGAAACGAAACTAAAACGCTGATAAAATGGTCAGGGTGGTGGGTAGCAAATCCATGGTTGTCCCAGAACCGTTTTATGAACTTGGATCGGATAAAATCTGAGTAAGAATACGCCTGAATTAAATTAAATCTCTCATGTCCTTAAATAAAAATAATCTAAGAATGCTCAATCACAGAATGCGATTCCGTGATTATGAACATGAATTTCCAGAATATATTCTCAAGCAATGTGAAGCTCTTTGCCACAGAAGAAACAACCAATTGAGAATTGGGAACTGCCAACACTAGAACCAATGCAATCTTTAGATTCCTCAGGAGAGCAGGTCTAGAAAAGGTGCTCTAATATCTGGCAAGGCATACAATAGACCTTTTTCGGTCGCAGTGTCCGGTGCTTCTCCTGTAATTAACAATTCGTTCCTTATGAGAAAAAAACATATGTCGTATTTGTATATATTAATCAGATTTTGAACTCTTTGCGATCAAAAAATTATCCTTATTGTTTCATGTTCGGACATATGCTACCAGCGAGAAGGCTGAAAGCGACCACATAATTGTCGACAGAGCTTTTGTCTACGATGAGTACCTCTAGACTCATCTTGAAACTTATGTTATCGCTTACAAATTCGCCTTGGATGAGGAAAGTCAAACCGAAAGGTACAGAACAGAAGAAAGGTTCATGAAAGTTTGTGACAACAGTCATCGCTTTATTAAAAAATCTAAACACCAACATCTCACTGAATATGTCTTAGATATAACTAAGAAGGGAAGTCTAGCCGAGTCATGAGTAGCTTATCATGGTACATATTGCAGAGAAGCAAGCCAACCATATTGCGCCTAACTTTCCAATTACTTTGCTGTTTACTAATTCAAAAAATTAAATTTTATTCAAAAACTTTCTGCTCTTAAGCAAGTAATACAACTTTACCAAAAAGTTCTGCTACGAATATTAAATTCAAATATTTTCTCGCTCTCCGAAATCAATTTAGGGCAAATTCTTTATTTATTTAAATTTTTTAAATAAAGTTTTCCTCTCGCATTTTTTCAGTCAGTATACATATATTTACTAAAGGGCAAAGTAATGTATTCATCCATTCCATATGTTTGTCTTGAGCTGTGTATTTAAACTTACGTTTTATCCTTTACAAAGTAAAAGGAATATAAACTCAAATAGAAAAAAACGAATAAATGTGCATGTATTTGTGTGTGTGTGTGTGTATAGACAGACGGATGCTTTAAACCAGGGGTGCCCAAAAGTTACTTATGGAAGAGCAAACACCAAACATTTGAAGAAAACCTAATTATTATTCACTATGTTGTTGTTGTAAAAACCAATATTTATTATATGTATAAAGAAAATTGTTGTTGCTTTGCACTTTTTTTTATAAAAAAAAACTAATAAGACAAAGTTGTTTGTGCATTTCGTATTGCTAGTGCTGAGTACTGTATGTGTGTATTAAAACACACAGTCTATAGCGAAGCGCTTTTACAAAACAAATGAGCACCAAGGGCATAGGGCTTGGGCACCCCTGCTTTAAACTAAAGTTTATTAAAAAAATTCGTACCAATGTGTTCGTAAAAGAAGATGATGAAGTAATAGAAGAGAAAATGAAAAGATTTTAATTAAGATCTACTCTATAGTTTGTATTTTAACACGAACTAATCTTTAAAGCGACAGGACGTGGCCAATTTAAAAAGGACAATCAAGTGTTTATGATTTATATATCAAAAGCAACAAACAAGCCAATATGTTTATATAAAATAATCTGCATTTGAAATTAAAGATTTAAATTTATTTTTGGAAAACCTCAAAAAGTAATAAGTCATATAAAATTTTTTCTCCATATCGTTAGCTGAAAGGTAAAATAACGTAACTACAGTTTTTTACATTTTATAGGAGAGAGAAACCCCTAAACTAAATTATTCACATGATTGAAGTAAAGTTTCTTGATTTTAATGTTTAATTTGGCTGGTTGTTATGATAAAGGTTTGAATATTAATAGGACCGTTTGTTTTTATGTAATACCCAGTAATTTATTCAAAATACTAACGATATACTGCAACAGTGATTTAAGGACAGCAATCGTTTCTGGACTTACGTTGTTGAGGATGTTTTAAGTAAAACAATTTCTAATGTTTTTTTTTTGGGTGGCGTAAGAAAAGAAAAATATAAACTATTTTTTTATATCATGCACAATATCTCTGAATCTAGAGAGGCTGGAAAAATAATAAAGTTTTTTTTTTTTGAAATAGCGGACAAAAATACATAATGACAAAAGGATAAGCGGACAAAAATACATAAATGTTATAAACAATTGTATTAAAAACAAGTTTTAAGAAAGATATCCTGATATACTCATCAATATGACTCTACTCAAATTAAAGAGAATTTTATGCAGACTGATAATTCAGAGATTATTTTAATGTTAAATAGTAAGCGCATAATTCAAAAAGTGGTTTAAATTAAGCAAATTCTAAATGTCTTTTTATCTTGAAACCTAGAGCTGATAGGAAAAACCTAATTATGCCATCGTAATCAGGAAATAAATACATAAGGATCATCTACTTTTGTTTATACACAACACAAAAAATTTATATTTTGTTGTTCTGTATTATTGATTGGAATCAATTACAAATTATATTGTATAAATTAAACACGTTAATTGAAACTCAATATAAAAAAAGTTAAGTGGATAAATAAACCATAAATAAATAAGTAATTCCGTGGAAATTTTATATTGTTTTAAGATTGTTTAATGCAGATGTGTTTCCGTACTGGGTACCACCATCTGTAGAGGATTTCTTTACGATCATCATTGATCAGGTTTCTTGTAAGAGGTTTCTGCAAACTACAATTTTAATTGGATGCCACTACAAACAATCAATCAATTTTGGTAATTTACTCAATTAAAATCTGACTTATAGTTTCTTATTTATTTTTCTTACTCTAGCACCCTTTGTGTTGAGAGCTTAACTTAAATTTTCGGTTATCCTTATTCCATTGATCACATCCTTTAATCAGTTCTCTGCACCATTCATATTCATGCCTATCGTATCGTTCAAATACCTACACTTACGTTTACAAGAATAACAAAAAATAAATAAAATACAAAGTGCAGAAATAAAGTGGTAGACAAGTCTTAAATACTCGAGTGTGTGAGTTACGAGATACGTTTGTTTTACTAGCAACTTTTTGCTCTATAGCGATGCAGTTCAGGCCAATTTTCATTGTTGTTGTTTTTTGGATTAGAGATGAACATATGAAAGAGAATCTATACTGCACCTTGTTTTTTTTTTTTTGGAAAATAATGAGAAATTTTCCTGTCATACGGAAATATCATTAAGTTAGGTTAAGTTGAATGTGTTGCTCGCTTTGCGGTGCGTTGAGTGAAAAGCCCAGCTCTCCATTGCGGTTTCCTTAGATAATTGAAATTTATACATTCTAAGCAGCAACGGCCAAGCTTTACAAAAAATCTTTGTGCTTTCACAAAGACGAGAGCACAAAAGCCAATCAGATTTTGGCGAAAAAATGTTTTCTGCTTACTTTGCAAAGAACAAGAACAAATTTTAAGAGCTTTAAAAGCTGTTTACCTCAAATGCAAATAGCAGAGTGTGTATGTTTGGACGTAGCTGCTGCACAAATTTAGAGGGGCTACTTACCCTATAATATAAATTGCTTATATTAACAGCGTAGTCGGCCAAAGTGGCACCCGCGGGGTTCTTATGTAATCCGAATCGAACGGAAATGTGTTCGAATTGTAATGTTAATAACATACAAATTCGAACAGTTTTCTTTTCGAATCGAATTACGTAACAATCCCCCAGAGAGCCGAAGATCAATCGGCTTCTTAACCCATTAATGCACATACGCGAGTAAATTTCTATCGGTGGCCAGCATTGAATTACAGTGTAAATTTTAAACAACGCAAGCAAACGGCTCGTCTAGATAATTTGTGTGGAATCACTAAAAAAAATTAGAGCATTTCATATAAATTTTCTGCTCAAGTCGATCGTCTGGTTGTGCGTGACGTTTACCAGATCGGTTTGATCAAACAGCAGTGTTGCTTCGTGGAAAGTTTTTAATTTTCGTTTCGGCTCTTATATTTGAGTGTCTGAAAAATTACATATATTTTTTTTATTATACGGTGGGACCAATGTATTATATCACAAATGTAAAAATTCTTGTATCTTATATTTTTAGCAAATCTCAACCGATTTGAAAAATAATTAATTATGTTGCGTGAAATAATATAATAATGCTCCTGAACAAAATTATTCTATAGATGTACAATTTAACATTGAAATTTTGTTAAAAACTTTTTCTCGATTTTAACATTATTCAGATTATACACTTAAGAAAAATATCTTTTGCGTGTTGGTTTAAAAATTTCTTTAAAAAATTGCAACTTTGGCGATTTGCAACTGTTTTCCATTATTTGAATCTTAATTTAATTGCAAAAAGGTAAGAGAGGGAGAGAGACATGAGGGGAACATAAACGTTTCTTTTCCCCTCGTCTCTCTCTCTTTCTCACCCCTAACAAACTAATCATCTTGACAATAAGACTTGCATAGTGTAAACTGGGACTAAGTGACCTATAAGTAAGCTATAGAAAGTTTGTTTTCGACATCGTGCGCCAGGCCATATGTCGATTTGAATAAACTTTTGATGCGATTCTTAGAGAACTATTTCAAAAAGAGCCATTACATGCAAATCTTATTTAAATCGCCCTAAAAGCTTAGCTGGGTCGCTTCAAAAGTATCTCTCCACTTTGCCATGAAAGTACTTAGCTTGAAAATGTTGTCCTTTTAAACCTTCCATCACTATTTGATGTCCTGGTTAAAAGATAAAAAATTGTGCATATACTAAAGAGTTTTATTATTTATACTACAGTATTTTTGCAAAATCCTATAGGAGTTTTTATTCTATAAAAGGATTAAATTTTATAGAGTTTCTTTCTTTCTTTTAATATTTTTTTTTTAATTTTTCTAAATTTTTGCATTTTCTCTTGCCATGGCTTAAAAGCGAATATGTTTCAAAACAAGGAAGAGAAATAATGTTAGAACTTCATGCAGCTGCTGATGTGTTCTAATCATCGTATCTGCTCATGCAGCCACCCAACACTTTAAAGGCCGTTGTGGTGCAGGATTTTTTTCTTCTTCTTCTTTCATCGTATGCAGTTTCTTTACAAAATTTTTTGAATTTATTTTTCGAACTTTCTGTAGTTTTTTACTCTCATCTAGATTTTGTTTAGTTATATTGCTGCTGCGTATAATTTATGAAGTTAAAATAGTTGCTTATGCATAAGATGATAATGATGATGTTGCATTCTATTTGTTTGTTGCCTATTATTTGTTATTGTTGTTGTTGGGCTTGCTTGCTGCTGCTGCTTTTCAATGTGCTGATAACAGCTTTGTTAACAATATAATGACTTTGTTTAGACAATTGTGCTAATTGTTGTAATTCATGAAAGTTTTTGTATTTTGTGTCTTTATTGCTGTTGTTATGGTTGCAGCGATTGACGTCGATGCTGGCTGGCACCACAATAATTCCATTTAAACACTGGTATGAATTAGGTGAAATTTGAATTTGAAGTTCGTTTTCTTTTTGCTGCAACTTAAGGGATTAGACTGACTGAGTTTAACTGATTGCAATTGTAGAAATAAATCGAGGCATTAATGATGGCTTGTGAACAAAAGTTAGTGTATACTCGTATATTTGTGGTATTACACAGCAATTGCTGGTGTGTGTGTTAGTTCATGTTACAAGTTAATTAGTTTCAAGTAAAAATATTAATCTGTGATAACTTTTTCGAACATCTATATTTCAAAAATCTCCAAATTTTTTTTTTCATTGAACTGCCCCAGCAAACATAAATTTGGTACCAGTAAGCAGTAACAAAAATATCATGTCTTCTAAGTGAGCTTCGCTAAAGAGCCGCCGTTGATGTTGTAAATAGAAGCCAACGATTTGTATGAAGTATATCTACATACAAATATATTTATTTAATACAAAATGCATTCTCTCGCAACAATGCAAGCCAGTGAGTGTCCCATACAATTCAACGAACAAAAAATTTCATTCAGTTCACGTATTTAATTAGAGAATTCGCATAAAAAATAACGATGCTTAGGAATCTGGCAAGGTTGGAAATAAGCTGATTGATGGAGACCTGCTAAGTGGGACATCCATACAAAAATCATGTAAAACGGAAAGAGCTTGGTAAGCGAGAGCACGCGCTCTCTCCCTTACAAACCTGCTGCCAGTCGTCGATAGCTATTGTTGGCTAACTACTGACTTCGATTTGTATCGTGTTACTTTTGAAGTTTAAATCTGTATGTAAAAAAAAAGTAACTTTGTTTTAGACCCGGCAGTTTTCCTTGAGGCAAGTCTGAGTTTATGGTAGAGAGAGGAAAGAAGAGAGAAGAGGGCTACAGACTTGCTTGTACCGAAAAATTACTTCAATTCTCTTTTGTTATTTGATTAGCTGCATTAAAAAAATAAGAACATTGAACAAGAAACTGTCTGTGTGTAAACAGACGACCAGTTTTAAAAGAGAATTGAAGAGAACTGCTTCAAGAAAAACTGCCGAGTCTAAAACAAGACTTGGTAAAACCGTGAGGCTACCAGTGAATGTGTCAGCTGTTATTGTATTTCTCTTTGCTTACGTGTGCCAAGATAGCGTTGACGATTTAGCGTCGATTTTGGGAATTTAAAAACCGGGAAAAAATGGGGGGGGGGAATTATGGGTATTTTTAAAAATATATGAATTAAGAAGCCAGCATCGATTTTGGGAATTCAAGGGGGGAAATGAAACAGAAGCACTCTTAGACCCCCACGCCAAAATCTCATACAAATCTGTGACAAAAGAAAAACGTGCTTAAGCTAATTTTGAGCTAATAGCACCCTTTTAAACTTTATATAAATAAAATAAATAAAATAAAAGCGAAAACCAAATTTCCCAATTAAACTGCAAAAGCAGTAGATTTCTGAAAAACCAACTGGAAGGTTTAGAACTGCTCTTGTGCAAAAGCGTAAAATATGACTTAAGCACTTTTTCCTTATGACTTAAAACTGCTCTTCATATTCTTACGTAAAGAAATATCGCGCGGGAGGTCATATTTCCATTTTTTACACATAATTTTAGCACAAAAATAGTATTTTTTTAATTTGAAGCAGAAATTGAATCGTTAGCAGCAAAATTGTTGTTGGAAGAGGAGAACCACTCGCTCCAGCCTGAATAAATAATATTTTAATCAGGTATAATTTCTTAACGAAACTGAAGTTCAATATTTGCAATATTTATTGAATGAAATATTTCTATGAATTAATGTGATTTTATAAACAAGAGAAGTGAAAACAAAAGTTAAACTAAAGGGAAATAACATATTTCACATTTTGGTACAAAAAAGGAAAAAAATTAAAAAAATAATATTTGAGGCATTTCACACTTTTATCAGGGCAATCATGAATAAAATTCCGCGTGAAATTTTTTCCGGGGAAGAATTCCAACTAATAGCAAGTAATAGGGAAAACAAAAAATTCTAATTGGATAAGGGAGAAATTTCACGCGGAATTTTATTCATGATTGCCCTGAATGTGTATATTTTTTTTAATTACACACTTTTTGAAGCTAAACAAACAAGAAGCAAAAGACGTAACGTCACTGAATTAACAACTCACAAAAAGGTAAGTAAGTAGTGTAGAGGAAATTTCTTTTAGTGCCGCAAATTTTAATACAATCGGTTTAAATCATTTTTAAGTTATGGGAGGATTCTAGACTTGGATGGAACTCATTCAGTAGCTCGTTTTTGACACAAACCAGTGATCAAACCCATATAATTTAAATGTATACAAGTCTAGAGGATTACGTACATACATCCATACATGCACACACACACATTCATACAGATATTGTGGTAAAAATAAAAAACGAAAACTCCGTTTCGAAAATCGGTGAAATTAAAACTATTGACAACTTTGGAATGTGATTTATATCGGAAAAATTGCTTATGCAATTTCCATATTTTTTTACCAATTTAAAAAGAGAACTATGAACATATTTAAATCGTTCCCTAATTGCAACAGATGCATAACTCAACAACGCTAGCTTTGCGGAAAAAAAGGTTGAAGTTTTCAATTTACATCTGTAAAACTGAATGAAGATATTCACACACTAAGTCATTATGACTGTTATAAGTAAAAATTCTCAAAATGATTTTGTTCTTTTCATAGTTCACTGAACAATTTTCTAACGATTTCAAAAATTTCTTGTATTCCATAACAGTAACAACAGTTTTTTTTTTCCACTTCTGAACAATTTAGTGCGAATGTAACTAAGGCAAAACAAAATTTTAAGGTTACTAACATCGGCTCCATGGCACATGCAAAATTCAAATTTAGATCGTGATCTAAATATACCACTTGTGACTGCTGAAGTTGCAAAAAACGCAGGCAAATACATATTTAACAAAACTCGAGTCACATCCAAATCCATTTGCTCGTAATATCTTGAACTTTACTGGACACAGCCGCTTGAAAAATAGAGATGAAAGTTTTTGAAAATATTTTTATGCTTAATACGACATTTAGGGCCTGTCCCACGATGTCGACAACGTTCGACTTGTCGCACTCTTACATTTGAAACAACAGCAAAATCTTGAAATTTATTTTTGTTTTGAATTTAAGTGTGCTACAAGTCGAACGCTGTCGACATCGATAAGGGACAGGCCCTTATGTACGAGTATTAATTAACATCACTAAGTTTATGTCCGACACTGGTTGGGCCTAATTATTATATCTAGATTTAAGATTTCAATATTTATTGTTATTTTATTTTTGAAGATACGAGTATAATAAATAAATATAAGCGTATAAGAAAAAAAAACTCCTGAACATGAGGAATTTTTTGAGTTACAGTCACTGTTTAAGATTTAGTGTGCGATACTTGTAAAAAATATTTTCTTTTGAGATATGGCTCTATGTGGCAATCACATACATATGTAGTTACATATTGTCAAACTAAATTTATAATGTAATTTCTCTGCCCAGGAGGACAGATGGGAAAAAATGTCAAACACTTTTAGTTAATTTTAATTACAAAAAAGCTTTCAGCAAATTGTAATACGATGAATCAAAACAATTCACATATTCCATTTGCAATAATGGCTGAGTATATAAAGCAGAAATCTACATCAACTGACACCACACACAGTGGACCAAACACAAAAGAACGCTGATGATGAAGGTTTAGTGGAGTTCGAAAACAGCTAGTTGTTCCGTTCAACTATGTGTTTGTCAGAATATTTACAACTAACTTTGGTGTTATTTGTTCATTAATAATTATCACATGTAATTTGGCTTACAGAGCGATACGAACTTTAGGCTGATCAAATCATAAATATAGAAACACTTTTGTTTTCCTTATACCGCAACATGGCGTTTCAATTTTATGATATGCACACACACGTGGCTCCATTATCCCTTAAACTTAACATCGCGGAGTACTAAAACTTGGTATCTTACTTATATCTTAAAATAATAAAAGAAATCTATATTGCAAGATATTTTTAAGTGTAACACTTACCGGTAAATTCTGCGATGTTGTTGTAAATTGCGGCAAAATAGTAAAACAACGATTATTTTTCTTTACGTTTTCCAACTATAAAATGTTACCGGAAATGCATCAACAATATAAACCACTCTCATGCGAAAATACAAGCAACATAAAAGTTGCAAGAACAGCAAAATAGATACGAAAACAAATGCAAAAATATGAGATGATACTCGGTACGTACACTTTGCGGCGCTAAGAGTTTTATATTTATTTGTTTATAATACAAATGCATAAACATCCGTTTTCGAAGCACCACGACAACAATAATAATAATAATAAAAATGTTGACGATAAAAATAATATGTAACTAGAAACTCAGCATTTTGCAGGCTCTTGTAAATTATTATATTTTTTATTTAATATTTATTAATTTATTAAATATTTATTAGATTCGTTAAGCACACACTGGCTGAATGGGAGGTGGGAGGCTTTGTGATAAAAAACGGAGATACCTGAACAAAAAGTTTGCTCAAATTATGAAAGTTTTTCTCATAAAAAATGCAACTAAAATATTTTTTTCTTATATTGTGAATTTTTAAATTATTAATTGTAGATTTATTTTCTCACTTTACGAATTGAATTAGATTTTATTACATATTTTATATACATATGTATATTATTTTGCCTTCCAGCTTTGGAATTAAATTTTTTGCTTCTGGATTTGGCGCCAAAAATCCAACAGCAAACACTTTATAATGGAACTAATCTTTGATTTATTTGTTTATTTTTCAAGCTTAATTATTCCAAAGCTCCATAAAATCAAATTTATTTATTCTATCTCAATAGTTCTCAACATTCAAGTTTAGCGAGTTTTCCTTTTTTTCTCGTATAAGACTTAAAAAGTTGGTTGCAAGAATCTTTATAATTAAAAGAACAAAGATGTTACATAGTTATGCTACAAAAGAAGTTGTTTTAGGCACTTTCGTTTTATTCGCAAATTAACGTATTTTTTCTGAAAATATTTTACGTAAAATTTTTTCCAACAAAATTTTTATTTTAAACCGCAAATTTTTCACGTTGCGAATTTATTTTTTTGCTTAAAAACTTTTAGCACTCCCGCGGTTCGATCGACAAAAAGCGCTGAAGTTCAACTGAAGTCAATGGATATTTCATAAAACCATTCAACTCAATCCATAAAAAGCATTTAAAATACGCCAGAAACAAAACAGCCATCATACAGTCTAAACATAATAAAAAAATAAAAATAAAACGAAATAAAAAATCTGCAAGAATTTGTATCTCATACTCGCTCATGTAAATGGTTCGCTCCCTCCCCCCACACCCCACAACAACTTCAAACCTTTTGAGGTTGCAAGCGAACCTAAACAAGCGAACAAAATGTTCTGCTTTTTAAATATTCCTGGAGAACGCTTTAACAAGCTTGTTTCATTTTCCAACAAGTTTCTTCTTTTGCGTTTTTTACTCGTTTAACTTTGCCGAGAACTGATGTTACCAACCCAAGTTTATGGTTTTTTTGTTATTTCATGTCCGCTTCGCTGGTTTGCTGATGAGCATGTTTCTTTTTTTTCTCTCGTTCTTCTCCTTTCCGTTGCACTGACTCAGTCATACTGAATGCATTTCTTGGTTAAACTTACCACAGACAAGTTGGGTTGCATTAGGTTATAATTATGCATAAACTTAACTCAAGCAATGAAGAGAAATGCCATGGAACTGAAATGCAACTCATACCAACAGCAGGAACATAGAAAAACATGCATAACAAGAAATATGTAAATCAAAGTGGAGTTTTTGCAGCTAAATTTCATTCATTCCAATGTTTTGAATGTTAAACTAAGATTGCAAATTTTTTTGCAGATTATAAATTTTTAAATAACTAATTAAATTATACATATGTTTAAATTAGGCAGTATGTATGCTAGAGCCGGAAGGAAAATACTCGTATAATCTATCTGTATGTGTAACTTTTTTTGCAAGAAATTTATTACAGTTAATTAATGGGTTTGTTGTGTTCTTTAGAAAAATCTTAGCGAAGAATGAACTTGTTTGGCAAATAGAAAGTACTTAAGGTTCAATTAGACGTGCCATAACATAACCATAACCATAAATGTATTTGCTACACCTGAAATAACTATAAACAGCTGTTTATGTGTTCATTTGATTTGATAAAAACATAAACTAAAATAGGTAAAAAACAAAAATACAAATTAAAACTTACCAAACAAATGAAATAGCAAAAGCACAAAATACAATCATATAAAATTAAATTTTAGTGGGCGTGTCTCCGCCCATTGTGTAAATGCATAATTTTGTATTTTTCAGAGCTCAGTGTGTGTGTTAAGTTTTGTAAAATAAAATATTAAATTTTAAAGGGCGTGACTCTGCCCATTTTTTTCAAATAAAAGATTGTGTCTATTTTTGAGCTCAAGGTGTGTGGTAAGTTTCGTAAAAATCGTTTAAGTAGAACTATGTGAAATATAAGAATAAATTTTAATGGGCATAGCCCCGCCCATTTTTTCAACTGTAAAATTGTATAACTACAAGAATGGGCGCAGGCACGCCCATTAAAATTTAATTTTATATTCCATTTTTTTTTCGAAAATGTTCTATCAGATCTTTGCATTGAAGTCGGTTTTTTTTTTGCAGAATTATTATTAATTATTTAAATTTTAAATCTTCCTTATCATTTCCAAACGTCTCAATTCCGCTTCAGACCATTTGCTGGAATCACTCATTTTCTATTACACTCTTTAGCTCATTTGTTTTCTCTTACACTCTTGAAAATTTCGCTCTAATTCTCTTTTACTCAAAACACTACACTTTTCTCTTTCACTCATTTAAAAGCACTCTTGATATCCAGTATTTTTTGTTCACGTACATTTTGAATTTTTTTTGTGCCATTTGGCCGTATTATAAAAAACCGGCTTTTTTCAACTTAATTTTCAAGTTCTGGCCAATTTTCCAATTAATTCCAATTAATCCCAATGAGTTGAAAAAATAATTCAGACTTTCAGTTGGGGAGTAAGTTGAGTTCGTATTTGTTGTATTTCACTTCGCTGCACTCCGCCAGTCCTTTAAGAACAAAAGAAAAATAATTGTGACAGTTGTCGTAAGTTTTTTCGTTTAGGTTTTCTGTTAAATTTTTCTCCACAACAATTATATTTCTTGATTGTAATGGCACACCTTCCCAATCAGAAATTTTATTTTTTTATGATTTATAGGATTTTTAACGGATTTATTATGAGATTAAGATAAATTAAAAGAAAAGAGTCGTTAGAGTTTGAAATATTTAACGTGTAGATACGAGTATGTATTGACTTGTAGCTCCATATATGCATTTCATGGGAACAGTGTTAGAAATTAGTTCAAGAATGTTTTTTTTTATTATATTTTTCTTTTTCTTTTACCTTTTCGAATTAAGATAAAGTGCGATTGAGATTTGAACAATAAAGGTGGGTTGGTTGAATGCGGTTACATGTTTCGGACTGCTGTGGTGTGCCGTCGGTTTATGGCTTGAAAACAAGTTGTTTCATTATGACCTGCTTAATGACAAGAGATGGAATAAATAAAAAACAAATGAAAATGTTTTGCTTTATTTCAGTGGAGGTGTATTTACACACTCGTGCAACAAGGAAACGAGGCTAAACTTTTATAATTGTTGCCCAGAGTAGTGTTAGAGTAAAGAGTCTAGTCAACCAAAAATGGCCTTAACAAATGTTGTCGTACTGCAATTAAAAGTTTCGCGACATTATGGCCCAATTCTTAAGGATCAAATGGCTCTCCTAAGATTATCAATAGATATTTTAATTAATTATAAAATGCTTATAATCTTAAATTCTTTCAAGGCCAACTTCAGACTCTTATCACAAATACAGTCTTTCGTTATTATCATCATACATCGGGGAAATCTTTTTTGTTGTGCCACTTCTTTTTGCATTTGCTTTACTGCCAATGTTTTTATTACTTATTTATTTTGTTTTACTCTTAAAATAAGCAAACGCTTAACTCGAGAGCCTCTTCAGAGAAAAAACTTTTTTCCAAGTGTTTTATCATGTTCAATAATTTTATTGGCATTGCCAAGCAAAACAATACGCAAAAACTAGTAAACATGAAATGAATACAAGTCAGCCAAGGAATTTCTATGAAAATAATTCCTCTAAATGAGGCCGTAGGCTGCCGCATTAAGTACACGCAAGGTATCCAAAATTGAAATGAAAATGGAACGCCGTCACACTTTCACTAACAGAAGCGATATTTTCGGCAGTGCGCACATTGCGATGATGCACAGGCCTGACCACACCTGTAATGCTTCCATTATCTGCAAATTTCTTTATAATCTTGCCAATTCCTTGCACAGTATGTAGGTCGATCATGATGACCATAATCAGCCCGTAATGCTCGAAAAGTGGCCACGTTTGAACCACCATTTTTCTAACAAGTTTTAACTATTTTTACGAGTTCTTCGGTTGTTAAACAATCCACATGCTAGTATGTAAATGAAAAAACTTTTACTAAACAAATGACATTTCATATGACAGATATTGAACAGCTGACAGGCTTGTCAGACCGCCGGTTTTGAAACCACTAAATGGATAACCCCCTACTTGGACGATATTATTTCCAGAAATTAATTTTGTGCTTATTTAAATATGAAGTCAACAATGTTTTGATAAAACGTTTGCTTAGATTTGAATGGATTCACGAAATATACGTACATTTCCTTTAAAGCACCCTGTATTAGAAAAACGCTATATAAACTCTGAAGTTCAGGTAAAATTGGGAATTTCGAAGGAATGCGACACTATAATTTATCTTCTCTTACAATATTAGTGATATGTATTAATATTTTTTGTACCCACCTGCGGTTTGTTGAGTGAAGTGATATTTGCCAAGGCAGCTCTAATGTAATTTCAGTTCCCAATAAACTGCCATTATTATTCGTACAACATACATACATACGCGGTATATCTTAAAATCTACATACATACATATTTTTAACAGATTTTCTTCTTAAATAATGCTTTTGCTGATGCCTCCTTGTGCTTGTTTTATTTAATTTTTCCTTTTTTTGGAACATCTGGTATCATTGGTGTCACATGCATCATCTTCTTTCTGTCATTGCATTGGAGCCATGCAATACATAATTTCTTTTTATTCTTTCTTGATTTTTTTGAACATAATTCAGCAAAAAAATAAACATATTTTTATTTGTATTATTGTTGTTTTTAATAATTCACACACAACACTTGTCAGATTGCACAGCAAAAACACACTTCGATCCATACATACACACACACATGCATACATACATACATACGTACATTGTACATTCCAGCGAACAAACAACAAACATACCGATAAAATTTGTTTGCACAAGTACAAAAGATGAAAAGGAAAAATCTACATAATCCCGAGATTTATATGTCAACTTGACAATATTCATTTGTTGTTGTAGTTATTATTGTTGGGTGTATGTGTGTGTGTATATTTGTTGTGATTTTTTGTAGTTGTTGCTAGTGCAAGTATTTTTATGTATGGATGTACATATATTCAAGTATTTGAATGCGAGTGTTGTTTGCTCAAGACCTTTTGAATCTAAAACTTACACTTAAACACTGCTCAAATATTCAGATGGATGTCTAGTAGATATATGTATGTATACATACATTACATGGATGTGGAATGATGTACGATTGAGGAAAAGGAGGCCAGCCATACAGTCTGTATAAATTATTTAAACCTTTTAAAGCCACTTAAAACGCAGAAATCTCTTAGTTGATTCATCAATAATCTTGCCAAAAGAAATGTTTTAGAATCAAACAAAAATATATAAATAACTTAAAGGCACAGTGAAAAGTTTTGAAATACGAGTATGCATTATGAAATATTTTTGGACAATTTTGCACTAAACTTAACTATGACGGCCCTATGCTCCTTCCAGGAATAGATATACATATGTACTTATATACGAGGTTTATTCAAAACGTATCGCTAATTTTGAATTTTCGCGGTTTACGTGTATTCGAATTTTGATTTTTTTGTGGCGTTATGTTGGTACTCATTGAATGTTCAGTTAATTGTTGACAGCTGCTTTGCTTGCACGTGTTTTGGCTCGTCTTCGATGTTTCGTGCGGCAGCTTCCATTGAGATTATTGAGCTTTAGTTTCCACGTCATAACCATAAACCCACGATTCGTCACCAGTTGTGACCCTCTGGAGCAAATTTGGGTCGTCGCGGACAGAGTCCAATGTTCATGAGATGCTTTTTGGTCGAAATTGAGCAATTTTGGTACGAATTTCGCGGCGACCCGTCTAATGCCCAAATCATTAATAAAACTCGAATGACACGAGCCAATCGATATGTCTAGGTCCTCAGGAACTTCTCTAATGGTGATTCGACAATTGGCCAATATCATTTTCTTTACTTCATAAATTTTTTCGTCTGTTGTTAAAGTTCTCGGCCTTCTGAGAACATTTTGTACCACCGACAAACGTTGCTTCGGTCCAAGGTAGCTTCTCCGTATGCCACAGTCAACATTCGGAATGCATCCGCGCACTTAATTTCGTTTTTCACACAAAATTTGATACAGGTTCTTTGTTCCATTTTTTTAATAGGTAAAAATCGTCTGAAAATTTTCGCAATAGACTGAAAGGCCTTCGGTTTTTTTTGTTTGTTTTAATAGCACATGTCACAAACAGAAACATATTCTGCACAACGGTTTCTTAAAGGCAAAAAAGTGGCAACACTGCAGCTGTAAAATGAACTAAACAGCAACGGAAAACATAAACCTGGCTGGTAGAATTATAAACAGCCCCATAATTTATACCTATAACATTTTAATTTCATAAATTTTTGTCATTAGTCATTGAATTGTATAAGAAGTTTCAAAAATTTTCTAGAGGTACCCCAACCTGCTTCTTGTTCACCCATCATGAATACAATAATTGGCCCTTTTCCTTTAGTAGTAACGATACGTTATTAAGTATTTGAAATGCGTTGCACCTTAATGTGAGTTTTAAAGAATCATGTTTAAATAATCTTAAATTAGAAAGAGATGTCTAGATAAATAAAAGCTTTGAAGCCTTTAATTCAAAAAAGTTTATATACATAAATATAAAATGTATAATACTTGATGTAACTTAGAAATGTTACACACTCTCTCAGACATGAAGTCTGAGTTGCAGCGAAACGAACGGCTAAAATCAAAGTGAAATAATTTCTGCCTTTGTGTCTGTGTTCCTTTTATTCGTTTTAGTCTACTCACACACTGTTTGTTTGTTTATTTGTGTGAAAATGTGAATGACATACTGACTGAAAGTTTCCTTGGTTGGCGTTTCAATCACTCTGAAAATTTCGTGGACTGGGATGGTAAATATAGGGTTGCCTGCATGTGTTTTCTTTTTATTATAAATTAAAGCAAACAATTAATAAATTGTTTTAATACAGCAATACGTGAGTTTTACCAAACAACAATTTTTTCAATCATATACAGTAAGCTTTCCTATAAGAAAAGTTGCTGTGACACAGTAAACTTTTCTTATAGAAAAGATTACTTTGTTACAGCACACTTTTCTTATAGAAAAGTTTATTGTGTCACAGCACACTTTTCTTATAGAAAAGTTTACTGTGTCACAGCACACTTTTCTTATAGAAAAGTTTACTGTGTCACAGCACACTTTTCTTATAGAAAATTTTACTGTGTCACAGCACACTTTTCTTATAGAAAATTTTACTGTGTCACAGCACACTTTTCTTATAGAAAATTTTACTGTGTCACAGCACACTTTTCTTATAGAAAAGTTTACTGTGTCACAGCACACTTTTCTTGTGTCACAGTAATCTTTTCTATAAGAAAAGTGTGCTGTGACACAGTACATAATACAGAATAACAATGTACAAATTGTTGGGAGCTCAAAGTATTTTATTTAAGCCCTTTAATGTTGCAAGCACTTAAATAATCCATTTCGCAAGCACATAGACTGTTTTATCATATGTATGAGGTTATTCAAAATCAGATAATGGCTAATTGATAACCTGGCTTACTGATCGTTTTAGAATATCAAGGAAAGGACCTTACAACGTCTAACTGAAACTTAAATCATCTTTTTTTACGGAAATAGTCTAAAAAAAACAACCAAAATAAGTTACATGTTGATTTTTTTCAGTTTTTCTTTAAATAAATTTAAAATTAAGTCTCTACCTCTAACGTTGCTTAATAAACTTTCCACCCGATTAAATCCATATGAAAGAAAATCATTTGCAAATTAAAATAGAAGACAACTTTAGATCCTTAAACTCCATCAAATTTTTAATTATATTTCACTAGTTTTTTCTGCGTTTTTTTTTCAATATATTACTTTTATATTTATTTTTTTGCTTGTGATATTGAAAATAATACTCTATTAAAAGATCCTTATCTTTCAATGAGTGTAAGATCATTTATCATAGACCTCACATTAGCTTTCTTCATACAACGTGTCTAACACTTTTAATCCTTTTCTAAGACTTTGAAAAAAGACTCCACCAACAAGAGACTTAAAAAACTTTAAGCGGCAGAACAATTTATTGTATGAACGAACAGCCACTATGAAACGTCAAAGCGAAAGGTAGGTGGTTCTCATGTCATGTAAATTTCGTTAAGAAAAAAATAATAATAAAAAAGAAAATAAAAATAAATAAAACAAACAACAACAACAACAATAAAAGATATTTTAGAAAAAAATAACACAAATCTTGCTGATACTCGCGGTATCAAACACAAAATATCAAAATCAATTCAAGCAGAAGAAGTTGAAAACATTTTTTGTAGCTACCGACGAAGACTGAACCGACAGCAGCCAGAACAGCAGCGGCAGCAAGCTTCTTCCCTGCCACATTGTAAAGAGATCATTGAGGCGCAACAAATGTTTTTCAAGTCTTTAGTAGGAAAATTTTTTCTTTTAATTTTCTTTTTAATATGTATGTATTTCGATTTTTGTGTTTTACGTCGTCTTCGTCATAGCTGTTGTTGATTTTCTGTTTATTTAGTGCGGAAGAGTGTGCTCTGAGTTGTTAATGGCATTAGGAGAAATAGACATTATGCCCATTATTACTGGCACGAAATTTAACAGAGCACAACCCAAATTAAGCAATGATGATAAATTACAATACAAAATAACATTAAAAATTAATAGAACGTCTCAGACAAATGCGAGCAGAGCAAAGCAGAGCAGAGCTACCAAGTCACACTGACACTAACGGACAGCCAGAGGGACGGACACAACCAGCCAACGGCATAGAAAGGGAAGCTATAAAATATATTTAATTTAAAACCACGAATCATTTTCAGTTAATTTTCTTAGGGAGGGCAGGGCAGTGATGTTGTGCGTCTCAAACCAAGAAGCGTAAACGTGTCCAAATTATCATTATAGATCATCGATCTTTAACAAGTTCAAATTGTCTTAAAAAGAAAAGAAAAACAATATATGTGATTCTTTTATGCTTGAATTAACCGCTTTTACATGTAATTTTGGCTCTCAACAACAGCTACAACATTAATAAAATAATTCTATTTACCACACCTAATTTAATTTCGTTTTTTATTATTCTTTTAAATTTGTGAAATAAAAAGTTTTTTTAATTTTTTTTTGGTTAATTTACCTGAAAATTCATTTCGAGTTTTTCCCAAAAATATCAGTCAGTCAGTCACTGCCAGAGTTGATGGTAAATCACGCCAACGCATTGCAACACTTACAGACGGGACATGTTAAATATTTTTAAATGTTTTCATTTGAGAGGAAAATGGTGGATTAGGGCCAGTCGATGTCGATGTTACGTATTGAAATATAATTTAAAAGTTTGTTACAAAATGTTGTATTGACATTTTTTTTTAAATATTTTTATTGTTTTGTGTGCGCTACACAGAAAAAGAATTTAGGGGTAAGTCTAAGCAATTTCGTTGATTGCAATCGCGCCAACCAACGAAAATGGTTATTTTAACTAATGTGACATAGTTAAAATATTGAATGTGCGGCCGTTCATAAATATTTTTAAAATAAACATAGAGCAGCATAATTTTAATTCACAATCCATCTTCACACTTTCAGACAATTGTTATCCAATTCAACCCAATCGCCACAAAGGCCATACAAATTGGTTAATTTAAGATGTTTTACCGATTTGTTAGCATCCCACCGGCACCATTTAGTTATTAATTTCTGACCATTAACCAAATTTTGTATATATGTACTTACATATATTTTTATATACCACATTTACAAAATAAGAGAATTTGTTTTTGTTTTCAATGTAAGTAAGCGAAAGAAACTTTCTTGTCGACATCGTGGGCCAGGCCGTTAATAAAAAAAAAATTCATGCATTTTATGCTTGTGTTTAATCAAAACATACATAAATATATTCTATATATAAGGAATAAAAATATTTTGGCTGAAAACAGTTGTGAGCTGCAGCAATCCTATTTGGCCTGCCTGGCAGCAGTTACAGCAACAATTGTTTCTTGTCTCCCAACTGGGAATTTTCTGTTGTAAGGCCTTCGAGCAACTGTGCCATGTTGGGCGAGAGAGTTTACCAAGCTCATTATTGTCCACTGAATGTCCGAAAGTGCGCTGATACTCCCTTTGGACTGACCAGATAGCGGTGTACAATTTTTCAGTTTTATTAAATTAAGATAATGGTCTGAAATTCAAAAAAAAAATATATGATAACTTTTTAGATAAAAATTTATTTTATATTACTTTGGTAGCGCGTTTCTTTAGCCACCCTGTGTTTAAATATAAAACTTTTTTAATTTTTAATTCAAGTCTATATAGTTTCGTACCTTAATTTCATGCAGGAGTTGGACCACACCGCCAAATTCAGCTTATGTTTGTAAAGTAACGTCTTTACTACTTCAGCCACAACGAGACCTAAAATAGAGAGTGTGAGAGAGAGAGAGAGAAAGAGAGTGAGATAGAGAAATTTGAACTAATAAAAAGCATTTGAACAATTAAGGTTGGTTGTTTCAATAGTAATAACTACACTTAATTACATCCCAGCAAAAAATGGGAACACAAATCATAAGTTAAAGCTCCAAATAGTTCCATTTCTGGCGAATCATCAATGAACTTAACGCATAGTTGTGATAGGGGCGGAAGTAATCCAAATAACTGAATGGTATTCGCTTAAAAGGTTATCTAGAGCAATTTTTTATATAAACAAAATCAAAATCAGATTATCTCGACTTGAGCACTTTTTCTTTTTTGCCACAGAAATTATTCTTCGAACTAAGAATTAAAATAAGTAATTTTTTTCTTTTGCAACAAAAACTTTAGTAACTATTTCAAATTAGTTATTTTAACAAGAAAAATATTTGGTTTATCTACATCTCAAAAACCATTTTGCATACAAAAAATAAATATCAAATCCCAAATGTCTAGATTAAATAGACATGTCTGAACCGTATGTTTAACAATTTAAAGAGTTTAGATTAACCTACGAAATATTTTTTGTTTAAGCGAACCATAAACTAAGGTATAAAATTAAAGAAATTTGCAAGCATTATGGACTGGGGAATACGGTTTGTTATGATCTCTTATATATCAAAGTACGAGGCAAATTGACAAATAACCGAAGTATGGAAATTTAGGCATGATATATTTTTGGATAGTTATATTTCTTTAAAAAAAAACACATTAATATTAACTAAATAGGAAAAAGTGTAGTGCAACCAGTAGCATATTTCTCTTGGTCAATATCAGCCATATTTTAAAGCACTTCTTGCCTTCCTGGTATTTTTTTTTTTATGTAAGAGTGAGTACTCGTATAATTCAGCCTTGATTTCTTTTACTTTATTTTAATTTCATTTTGCTGCTTGTAACTTTTTTTTTTAGTTTTAATCATCCACCCATGTTAGGAATCTTTGGAATTTGCCAAATACGAGTACAAGTACACATGCACACATCAAAATCAACAGACACACGTGCACTCACTCGCATACTCGCATACTCGCATACTCGTACTCTTGAACACGCACATAACAGCTCAGGTTCTAAGTCGAATTAAGGCATGTGATGCACCTGTTTCTTTATTGTCGTCACTGCCAAACCAAAAGAGCAACGTGCAACAACTAAAAGTTTGTGAAATCTATAAACAATGAATGCAGCTCAAGCTGCTTGGAGTAGGCACGTCAGTGACAGGTTAGTTGACATGTTGCGTTTTTTGTTTTATTTGTTTGTAACTATTTTTTTCTTTGCTTTTTCGTTCCTAGACGTTGTTGGTTCTTTCTATTCGTTAAAACTTTATTGGTTAGGCTTGTTGCAAGCTTTCTTTTTGTTTCAATGCTGTATGTTGTCATTTGGAGATTTTTTATTTTTTTGCTGTTAAGTTTCTTGTTTGAGTTTGACAAGTACTGTGCCACAATATCGGTGGCACTTAATCTACGAACCAATCTTTCAACAACGATGATTGTTCAATCCAAAAACTAACAGCAAGTGGTATTAAATAACACTCCACAGCCTTAACAAGTATATAAGAAAAAAAAAACAAAAGAACACAAGTAACAAACATACCCGTACATACATACAAACATTGCTTAAAAAAGCTTTGGTGATTTTTTAATTTTTTTTATTTTTATTTTGGTGTTGCAGCTAAAAAAGAGAAAAGCTTAGATTTTTGGTTATCGCACGACAAGAATCTATTTCGAGATCATTTCAAATGAAATTTTTAGCACAAACAACACACACACTGCAATTTATAGAGGAAACGAGCAAGAAAACGCATCACCAAAGTCATCAGCATCATAATCACCAAGCCTGGGAATATGGAAACATACCGGCATCAGAGCAGCAAATGTATGATATTTAGTGAAACTTTCGCAACGAATTGGAGATGCCCTAAGGTTTCGTAAGATATTTAACATATTGTTTTAAGGGGCTAGATTAAAAATTTAAACATTTTATTAAATACCAAACGCCTGGTATTTTGCAATTTGTATTGACTGACACCACACTTAGTGGATCAAACAAAAGAATGCAGATAATGAAGTTGTGGTATGTTGTTCCGTTCTGCTAGTGTTTGTCAGGAATAAAAGGCGAACAGTTTGGGTTATTTACGTCAAAGTTTGCTTTTTAACTTCCCCCTGTAGAAAGGCAAATTGCGGCACTGGATATTGAACGAAATATGAAAATATTGCAATATGTATGTGTATAAATATAAACATTTTGAAGTTTCAATTGATAGCAAATGCCGCAACTTATTTCCTGATTTGACGCCAATTTTAGAAAATCGAGTTTTCATAATATTTCGACGTTTGGAGGTCCTGGGAGTCGATTCTAATTTTTTTTTCGTGATATTCGTTTTATTTAAAAAAAATTTAATTTAGAGAGATGACCTAGTTCAAAATCTAATCAACCTATTTCACTAAAATCGGACGATTCGTTCGAGAGATAACGTTTGACAAGAAAAAAAATTTTTTATAACTTAAAAAATTTTCTTTAAATCGATTAAGTTATTCATTGAATTTAATTATAAGCTTAAAAAGTGTATCTTATGTCTTAAATTTGACCAAAATCTGGACAATGGTTCGAGAGATATCTTTGCGAAAATTTGCGTAGAAGATGTTTGTTTTTGATTACTCCCTTAATTTCTTGCCAAATATATTTTCGATAAACATTAACTTTTGTGGACTTAAAAACTGGCGGGAAGTTTCAGGCATATCCTGCAAGGTTATTTTTTATAGCTATGCTATTTATTGCGCGATGCAGGAGTTAGGACGTGATTTTCGTAACAAAAATAATCGAAACTATTACAGTTATAAATTTATTTTTGTTTTGATTTCTTTGTACTTAAAAGCAGAGTACGAAAACAAACGAAAAAAAGATTGCTCAATTTGTTTTTGCACATGAGCACAAACCAGAGAACACAGCCACTAATGGAATTTAATGGAAACGTTTTGAAATATTTGCAGAGAATTTGACATCATCATATAAAGTAATTTTATTGCAGTGTGTGAAATACACATAAAATTTTATGCCAAGTACACACTATGGCATTTTATGACATAGCAATAGTGTATCCTAGTGGCAACTTTTATTATTTCCAATATTTTTAGTTGTGTGGCATTGCTTTCCATATGAAAAAAAAACATAATGTGAAGGGAAAAATGAGATGAAAATGACAACACACGATATGGCATGAGTGTGTACTCGGCATTAGGAATACAACATCGCCCAAATATGTGTCTTATTTAACTGCTCTTGCCAATAAGATGGGCTTTTATATCTTTAACATGTCTTGATTTTTATTATTACCGGTAACCTTGTTATACCCTCTTAAGTGCCCCTACAAGCTGAACAAAGGCTTCTTCAATGTAAAGAGGGCAACCACAGAAAAAGAGGCAACTGTTAACAAGTGATGGTAACCTTATCTTCCTCTATTTGCGCAATATCAATAGCAGCAGAGCAAAAACACAGCTAAATGTTTCGACTTAAATGTCATTGTTACAACATGTAGACAGGACTAGAGTACATAGAGAACAACTTAAGCAAAAACAAGCAACTTTTAAAATAGTTTAATTCCAAAAAAAAACCAACAACTTTTGAAGAAAAAAAAACTAAAAGCGAAAACTTATCGCAGATGCTGGGCAGTGGAAAAAAGCTTTGGCAGGGAAAAAAATTTAAAAAAAAAACATCATCTTACAGAGACATGATGTCATCTCAAATCACGATCGATGATCATCGAAATGTAATTTTTAGTCACTGAAAGTCAAGTCCAATTTAAAACAAAGTAGCCGGACGGACTTAAATCTTTCGTAAAAAATAAAAAGGAAAGCAACAAACCAATCAAGCAGTCAGGCGGGCAGCCAAGCCAACCAACCAACCAACCGATCAAATAATGATCAACCATCTAAACTACTAAATCTGATCAAAAACATAAATTTTTTTGCTCATCATCCTCAGCAGTTTTGAGCATATGATCACCATTATCGTCTTCATCTCCAACTTCATTATCATGATCGTTTTCATCAGTCAATTGTTGAGGCAGTGCCACAACTTGTGACATTATGCAGGAATTTTCTTCGTGTTATACAAGTTAAGAATATGTCATGTGCAGCAAATTATAATAAAAATGTTGTTAGTTTTTAAAGTTTTTGTTGGCGAATTGTTTTATTATTATTTTTTTTTCGTTGATTCGTTTAACGTTTCTTATTTCGTAGATTTAAGCCAACAAAAAGGAAAAAAAAGATAGTGAAATAAGAAACTGCAGAGGAATTGTTACGTGAGGACATTGTGTTATAGTTACGTCTGTATAAATTGATTTCAATTCGTTTTATGTTGGAGGTTTTTCTATAACTATTCGTTACGTAAATTATTGTATACAATTTGATTTTTTGTCACATGAATTAGAAACAATTCAAGATTTTCTAGATTTCTATCTCAAAATGGATTGATGTGTTAGTTAGCCTTTTTGATTTACTGTTGCAGTCTTGACATTGAGAAGCCGTCGTTGCTGTTTATGTTTATGTTTCTGTTTTTTTCTCTTCTAATTTATGTTAATTTTTGCTTTTACGAATCGTATGTATTTTTTTTTTGAATTGCAGATGAAATGTTCTTCAACTTTTAACAAGGTACAATATTTTTTAGTAATAAATAATTAAATTTAAGATTTTGAAGTCCCAGTATAGATTACTGGCATCAAGGCATATAAACAAGGTATGGATGCTTGTGCCAGCTTTGGCCAGAGGAGACCACTTTTGACAGCTTCTAACTCTTTTAAAGGCTACACTTTCTGCCTAGTCCTAGCCTGTGTTAAAAATACAATATATTTTAAATTTTTTCTGTCAAAGAGAAATTATATTGCTTGCTAAGCTAAATATTAGTATTATTCATAAAGTAAAGTCTTGCCTAATGCTTTAATTTTAAATTTAATTTTCAATTTCAAATCGCCAGCCCGTAAAGCAAATACATACATGACAAATTAGTAATCTTATTATGAACATGAAAATCACATCATGAAAATCACACCGGATGCTCTTTAAAATTATATTCCAACTGAATGCTAATAACACATATTTGCACATACACACATCCATACACACATACATACATATGTATGTATGTATATACACACTTAAATGCATGTGTGTATATGCTGCTCACCTGTATACCAGCTTCCATATTTATTTGCCATTAATTAATTACTTTGGTTCATATTCATTATTGTTTACATTCATCTAGATTTCTGCAATAGCATTTTACTTAAATCAGTATTAAGAAAAGAATGATTTCAAATTGAACGGAAACATTATGAAAATTAAATGCAGGCAACCGAGTGCGCAGTAAATAAATACAAATATGCATGTGTGTGTTCGTGCATAACCTCAACTGTATGTGTGGGCCTGTACTCCCTGCGTTCATTTGCACATACATACATAAATATACATACACAGTGAACTCTCGCTAACGTCAACTAGGTTGTTCTAATACCCTTTTTATGCACCTAAAATCTAATTTAAGAAAAAAAATAAAATAAAATATGTGAAGCGGAGTCCCTGGAGCTTACCGTCAGCTTTTAGGTCAATTAACAAGAAATTACGTAGCAATAACATACAAACACTTTTTCGAACATTTTCGCCAATAATATATATCGCACCATTTTACAGATTATTGATAAAATTTGCGGCATCCGCTGCACCTTTTAAATTCTATAAAAATCAGTGAATATCTTAAAACGATTTGCCAAAAAGAGTTTTAAAAATATGAGAAAAACTATTTATTCGAAATCACCCAATTTTAGTCAAGCAAATTATATTTTTCTTTTTTAGGTTATGAGCAGATAACCTAAAAAAAATTTTTATAAAATAAAAATAAAATTTTTATAAAATAATTCTGCCAAAAAAAAACCGACTTCAATGCAAAGATTTGATAGAAGAAGATAAGAAGAAGTACTTCGCATCGACTGGCTAAAATATTTTTTTTAATTTTTAACTCTGGATATCGAAAAAATTTAATGTATTAGGCTAATTTCCTAAGCTATGTATAGAAAATGGTAACACTATTTTGTCTCTCCTGTGAAGTGTGGTTGAAGTGAGTTAGCCGGTTTACTACTCTAAGCCGACGATATGATACAATCAGGAACATTAGCAGCTATGTCAATTATTAAGAATACGTGGATAGGATACACCTTTCCCTTTAACAACAACTCCTTTTTCATTTCAAAATAAATATAGAGCGATTATGCCAATCCAAGAGAGATTGTACTAGCAACGTAATTTACTGCTCGTATTCTCATACATTACAACTTAACGTCTGAACGGAACTCTATCCATCTATGGCAGTCAATTCCTGCTATCGTCAAAATCCTAAGAAAAATATTTTAATTTAAGAGATTTATGTCATCTGTTCTGGAAATATATTTGCCTCTGATGAGAGTCCTAAAAATTACCGCTATTGTAAATATAAAAAATCCAACATAATGAACGATTTTCGTTTCTTTTATCTGGTTCATATTATCCAGAGTTCACTGTATGCATGTGACACTAAATAGCTCTTTGTCAAACTCATAAATACAAATACAAATTTAGATGCACAAAATTCATTTATTCATAAATACAAATTCATTAAATTGTAGGCAAACATGCATGTTAACGAAGTAATGGAAAATGTACTCGTACTACAATTTCGATTTAGGGAAGAAAGTGTGTGTATGAGTGCGCTCGTGAATGGCTGAGCGAGTGTGTGAAAGAGTGAAAGAGTGGGACAGAGGGCGGTGCAGAAGCTGGCTTTAAATTTAAATATTTATATAATAATTAATTTAAATGGAACCATTAATCATATTTTATGTCTTCCTTTGGCACAAAAATGTAATTTGCACCAACTATAAATATAATAGCAAAAACAACAAGTATGTACTCATGTGTGTATGCTCATAGCCATACATACATGCATACATACATGCATGCATGCATATGAATGTATGCACATGCATTTATTAATTTATATTATAAGCATGAACTCTACACAAGGCTACACATATTGTATATATATAAAATACACATTCATGCAACATTTCAGTTACAACATGATTTCCGTAATAAACAACATTGTGGCAAAACACAAGTGTAGTTGTCAAACGTAAATATGCATACATAGTTTGTATGTATGTATGTACTCGTATGTGTGTTGGTTGTCCTACAATCTTTAAGTCTTTGGCTGTTTGTGAGTGGCAGTATGGTGACTAAAAATGATTGTGGGAATTTGTCTATTTAAGGTCTCAAAATGTTTGCTTAGAAATTTATTTAAATGTCAAGTTGATATTTTTATAAAACACTTTGTTGCAATGCACAGTGGATTATGGCTGATAATATGTTCGTTCATCACTCCCAAGAAAACGTTTCAATTAATTGGAAGTAATTAGCAATTAATTTTTTTGGGTCAACGACACGACACCATGGTATTAATTTCGCCTCAAAAACACCATCGTTTTACATAACACCGCACAGATAAAATTCTACACATTGAGTCCTTATAGATTTTATTCCGAGTAGTGACTCCTCTTAGCAAAAAAATAAAAATAAAATTGCATAAATTTCAAAATCCATTAAGACTATTCACAGTAGAAATTAAATGCGAAACGAAACTTTTATGTTCAAGGAATTTAAATAATAACAGTAGCTGTACAACACAAAGAGTGTGTGTTTTCAATAACATTTATAGGCCTGACTAGAAACATAAATATAAAATAGTTTATAGTAGTTGTTACTGCAGCGACAATAACAACAGCAGAAACAGCAACATTAACATTCCAAAAAAAAAAAATTAATAAATAAAAATAAAAAAAAAACTCAACAGTTGTTGGTGGCATAAGAATAAAAAATGCGTTGCGCATGCGTAATAAGCACCTCTCAAGATGGCATCACAATAAAATGTCATGATATGCCCCCTTGGGTGTAACATTTTATAAAACATGACTTCACCACCATTCATTCAGCACCAACGCTGCCGTCGTCATCGGTCGCGCCGCTGCGGTAAAACAGCAATAGTTTCCGTTTATCGGGTTGTGACTCACATACAGCGAGAAGAATTTATAGATTCAAAACATTTTTACCGCCTTGTTTAGACAATATTGCACACATGAAGCTTTAAATCAGATTGCTGTTCTTCTGGGCCAATTGTTATTTTCTGCTGCTGTTTGCCAATTGTTGGTTCTTCATTTTTATTCCCATTTTTTTTGTATCTTCAGCAATTTTTAGTCTATAAAACGGCTCACGTTACAATTAAAATCAATAAATCGACACTAATACCAGGCTATTGTACTCATTCATTTACTTTTCTTACGTACATACTCGTACATATATATTTTTTCGGCTTTTATGTTTGTTTTTCTGTTTCTTTTTCCGTTGTTGGTTGTTTATGAAAGACTTCCACGAAACTATCAAATCAAAAAATATTCTGAAAGAAGCGTGGAAATATCAAGCGAAGGGAGATAATCCGAAGGGCTTATAAGAAATGTGATGTACGCTTCTTCGTGGAAATCAGCAAAAGAAGAGTTTTTAATACTCTATTTTGTTAGAAAAACTAAAATTTTAGGCACATAAATGTTAAATCCGACAATAAGTCTTAAGAACGCCCGTTTGAAAAATAAATTCCGACTTTGACTCGCATATATAATATCAGGGTAAGTATGAATAAAATTCCGCGAGAAATTTCTCCCTTTTCCAATTAGAATTTTTTGCTTTCCCTATTACTTGCCCTTAGTTGGAGTTGTTCCCCGGCAAAAATTTCTCGCGGAATTTTATTCGTAATTAACCTCTATACAAACTTTAGCCTATACAATCGAATATCTTACTTCATGTAGACATTTTCAAAAGAAAATTTAAGTACCTGGTAAACTTGTTTCGATGTTTTGAGATTTCTTTTAGTTTTGCCGCTGTTTCTTAGTTTTGGTGTTTATTTTAATTTTTGGGATTTTTTTTTCGTTTGGTGTTTTTTTTAATTTCGGCTTTTTTTTTTGTTTTTGGCGGTTATTTTTTTGAGATTTTTTGATTTCTTCTCGTTTTTGGCGATTTTTTTTTTCGGACCTTAGCCTTGCCGCTCCACCCCCCTCCATTTAACAAAATTTTCTAAAAAGAATTGAATTTTTATTCTCGTGGCATTTTTTACAAAAAATTCTGGCATGACATGAAGCCTGAGCTTCCCCTAAATAGCCACATATACGAGTACATATGTACATGTATTATTCCTTGAAGAAATGCGAATAATGTAGTAAGTTCTACGCGTATATCACAAAAGATAAAAAGTATTTTTACAAAAAACATGAACTAATTACAACACAAAATTGGACACATAATGCCAACACTTAGTAAAATATATTCATCATTTATTTGAATTAAGTATTTTAATTCATTTTGATAAAATTTTTAATAAAAGTAATTTGTTTTTTTTTTTTAAAATCACATTTTTCTTATTGCAATTTTTCACCACTCCACAGCTTGAAAACTTAATTTAAAAAAATTTAAATATTCACAGCTGTTTATATTTAAAGAGAGTTACCAACTAGAGCACATTTTTGACAGTTATGTCGTCGAAATGAATCGTGATTTTTTTCCCCCAAATGCGAAAGTTGAAAATTTGATTTTTGCCGCTAAAATTTAAATTGAAGAGTGTAGAGGTATGGCAAAGGCTTCCACAGTGGCTTCGGTTCTGAATTAGGGTTTTTGTAGTGTTAAGATTAAAGCTATGTTTCGAAAGAGTATCTGTCATATTATCCCATCAGGATACCCATCTTGGTTTAATCTGGACTTGTGTTTGTTATTCCAGAAAATTCCATCCTTATTACACATATCATCTGATTTTGCCGTTGTCTATTCGTCTGCCATATTCATAAAAAATTATTCAGGTTTATTAAGGGCTTATTTGACATATTTCTATGGGAAATTTGTCAAACAAACCTCTAATAAACCTTCAATATTTTTTACGAATTAGACCGTAAGTCTCTATACCTTCTGGTTTTTCCTGCTGCTCTTCACAAGTATTTTATTTCTGCAGCATTTACTCGGTCTTTCCTTGATACATTTTACGCCCAGGATTCACAATCGTTCCTACGTTCTACGGTTCCACGGAAACTGGCTCATTTGGGCCCTAATAGATCCCATTATGCTGCCTATGGCGAATGAGAGGGACATGAAAAAAGTTGTTCCAAGCTGAGTTTCGTACAAAAAAAATTTATTCTTGTTACATCGCAATCCGATATAGTTGCCAAATGCAACACAGATGGAAATCAATGAAAATTAAATTAATGCAAAGTTGCTTAGCAGGTTTTTGAGAGAGATAAGTTTAAACATCAAAAGGCAATACAAGAATAAAAATCTAAGCGATACAAATATTTTTCAATTAAGCCTGAATATAGTGTTACCTTAATATAGAAAGGCCCTAACTCGTTTTTTTGGCATCGAGATTTTTTCATTTTTCGATACATTAGATGTGCTCCTATTGAAATATACAAAAAAAATCGATTTTGAAAACGATTTGCATTTATGTATATTTATATTTATATGTCCTACGCAGCGCTCAATTTTCAGTCCTCTCTTAGCGGTGCTTTTGACATCATGCCGTTATCAGAGGCCTAATGCCCAGAGTAGGGTGCCCCCACTATACCGTTCCACATTGATCCACAAGCAACTTTTGATTTTATTTAACTTCTCATGTTGCTTTACTCCTGGTGGCATGAATTCTTTTAATTTTCATGTGTTTGTTTTTCTTTTTTTTTTAGTGTAGTTTGGTGCACAGTGACTAGACGGACTAGTGAAGCAGAGTAGCTTCAAGTGAACAAACACTTACCCATTGCACCACTAATAGAACAAGTGACGATGACTATGATGTGAGGTTGATGGTAGTGGTTCATCTTTAATTTCATATAAATTCAAGAGTGTGTGTGTGTGTGTGGCTGTGAGTGTTGCACTTTTTTTTCGAGCAAGTACGTGCGTGCCGATTATATCTCGAAAAATAAAAGACGAAACCAATTTAATGTTTTTTTTTTGTGAGTGTGTCCATTGGGTTCCTCTTTCATTTATTCAATGATCTTTTAACATTCACAGAGTAGAAAAGTGAGTTGATTTCGTTTTTTAGTGTTATTTTCGCTTTTAATTTTTCCTTTTTTTTTTGTAAATCGTGCCAGGATTGTTAAAAATTTTGTTAAAATTACATCTGTATGTTTTGAACTTGTTTCGTTGAATTTCCGGGCGGGGCGCCGCCAATGTTGTTTCAGCGGCGTTGTTGTTACGACATGCTGTTTGTTCTTCATCGGTTTGCGATAAATTTAAAAATTTTTATTACAATTTAATTCACAATAATTGTTGCCTGCCAATTTAATATGTCTTTTTTTCCGCAGTTGGTGTTTTCATTTTTGTTTGCTGTTAAATTTTTTATTATATTTTTTTTGGAATAGAATCGCAAGGAATGCTGCTGCTTATAATGCTGGTGTTGTTGTTGTTGTTGCTGCAGAGGCATGTTGCTTATGGTATTTATTAATCCGTGCAGTTGTAAAAATGCGCTGGTTGTTTGGATAGAAAATTAAGAAATATTATGGCAATAGTAATAATTTTATGAAACAATATCATATATTTATTAAGTTAACTGATGTTGCCTGGATATTTTCATTTACAGAAGGTGGGTTTTTTCCAATCAGTTTTATTTCAATGCATGAACATTTTTCAATTGTGGTAAACAGAAGTTTCTAGTTGCAGGTCGTTAAGATGCACTTGAGCTGAAATTAGCTCAACTATGAAAAAAAAGCAGTAGTGTTCATATGAAATTTTAACTTAATTTCTATAGCTCTTACTTGGTAAGGCATAGCAGGTAATTGGTCTTTGGTTGGATGTCATTAGGTCGCATCATTTTACAAATATGGAAAAAATAAACAAAATAACAAACGAACAATTTTATAAAATCGCTAAAATAGAAAGTATTGTCAGCACGGAAAAAATTACTTAAATAAAAAAAAAAAAGATTGCCAACACGAAAAAAAACTCTGATATGTGAATAATTTTAATAAAACCGCTAAAACGAAAGGAATCGCGGTATCGGTTAAATTTAGCCTTGGAAAACAAGCACTTTTTGACAAAATAACTTTTCAAAATTAAATTTTTTTGGAAAGTACTTCGTGGAAAAAGTACTTTATTAATAGCACACTTTTTTAACACTTTAAAGAATTCACACTTTTTGCCTCAACCATTTCTAAAACTTTTATATTGTGAGTTCTTAGTGTTGTTTTAAGTACTTTTTTCAAAACTAATTTTTGGAAACGTACTTCTTCAAAAGATCTCTTTTTGAAAAGGCACTTTTTTGAATATGAAAAGACAGTATTTTGAAAACGTACTTATTACCAAGTATTTTATAAAAAAAAAAAAAAATTTTTTGAATAAAATTTTTTGAGACACAATATTTTTTTTTAAAGACTTAACAGTGTACTTTTTGAAGAAGTAATTTTTTGAAAAGTTTCTTTAAAAGAAGTACTTTTTTGAAAAGCTCATTTTGAAGAAGTTTTTTTAAAACATACTTTTTGAGGAAGTACCTTTTTTAAAAGGTACTTTTTTGAGAGTACACTTTTTTGAAAAGATACTTTTTAAAGAAGTACTTTTTTTCAAAGGTACTTTTGGAAGAAGTACTTTTTTGAAACCGAACTTATTTGGAAAGGTAATTTTCGAAGTAGTACTTTTTTGAAAATATACTTTTTGAAAAGGTACTTTTTAAAGTACATATTAATTTTGTGAAAAGTTATCTACTTTTTTGAAAATGAAATTTTTTTTAAAAGGCTTTTTTTGGAAAAGACGTTTTGTGGAAAAAGCAGTGAAAAGTGTTTTTGGAAAAATTTACTTTTTTGAAGATATAATTTTTTGAAGAAATACTTTTTGAGAAGGTACTTTTTAAAGAATTAATTTTTTGGAAAGGTACAAGTTTGTTAAAAGTTGTCTTTTTTAAATACATATTTTTTTTGAAAAGGAACTTTTTGAAAGCATATTTTTTGAAAATGTACGTTTTTAAAAGATCTTTTTTAAAACATATTTTTTTTTCAAAATGAACTTTAAAAAAAATTCTGAATGTATTTTTTTAAAGAAACTTTTTTGAAAAAATTACTTTTTTAAGTATAGTTTTTGGAAAGAGGTTTTTTCAGAAGGTACTTTTTTTAAGTGTAGGTTATTTAGAAAATACTTTTGCTGAAATTTATTTTTTTAAAAGAAATTTTTGAAAATAAACTTTTGCAAAAAGTATGTACATACTTTTTTAAAAATGTAGTTTCTGGAAAAAAAAAATTTTAAAAGGTTATTTAAAAAAAATTATTTTCCTAATAGTGCGTTCATGCTGGCACGAAATTAAGTAATTTTAAGCTCAAATTACGAACGAAATCAAGAGTGTTCATGCTGTTTACTAAATGACGTTTGAGTTGACTTCGCAAAGCATTGCGAAGTACTTTTTTCAGTTGAATAAACTCTTTGTGGCACTTATACAAGTTTTTCTTGCAAAAATTGTCATATACGAGTATATAATAATTTTCAATCTTCTTTTAATTTCACATTGAATTAAAATTTTTTTATTTCTTTTAATTGTTGTTTCTCATAGCGCTGTAAATTTCATCATGTTTGAACAAAAAAGTGGTTTGTATTTGGCGTCAGCCTGAAAGTAAAGTTTTTAAAAAGGTACTTTTACAAAAAGTACTAATTTATATATTTAAAAATTTTAATTTTGGAAAGGCAGCTTTTGGATAAAATATGTATTTAATATTTCAAAGGGGATTTTCTCCAAAGGCATTTTTGGAAAATTTGCTCTCTCTAGGACTACTTTATAGGACGTCAAGATGGGGTGTTTATATAACTATTTTGGATTCTTATACACACAAAAAAAAAGTTGCCTCTCCTTTGATTATTTAAGCAATAAAGAAAGAAACTTGTTTTTAATACTATTGACATTCTGTGCGCTTTTAATCAGATTTACCAAATCACTTTCGTTAACTCTGATGCAAATTCCTGATTATGTTTAAGCTATTGCAAAGGCGGCGGCTTAAAATCACTTGCGTGTTGCGGCCAATAATGTCAATGTCGTCAGCATACACAGGCAACCTGTCACATTTATTGCAGATTGACAGACAGACTCATGCACATTTGAGCTGTGTATTTTTGACACGTAACTAACTAGTGACTGCATTAAAGTGGTAAAGTAAAATTGAAAGGAGGCATACAAACAAATTTGATTGGAATTTTCTTTTGTGCTCGTGCGACAACCAATCGGCCATTGGCTTTGATCGACAAAGAAGAAATCAATGTTTTACAAGTCCTTTCAATTAGAAAGGCGGCTTTTTTATATATACATACTCGTACATATGTATGTATGTATTTAGAAATATGTTTATGAATAGCAGCCAATAAAATTTCAAACTTATTATTTTTTTTAAAGCCATTTCATTTTATTTGATTTCAAAAATAAAAATCGTCCACTCACATATTGTAAAATATTCCAATGACCCACCTCATATAAATTGACAACTTCAATCACATTAAAGTTAATATTTATTTATTTTATTTCATTTTAATTTTTAATACCAGAAAATCCAGTTTTCATATGAATTTCTATTATAAAATTTATGATGCTTGGTAGGTAGTAGATAACCTGTAGCAAAATGAAATGAATGAAAGAAATAATAAAACCACAGCAAAAATATGTATTTACGAGTATGAGTGAAAAAGTAAAAAAAAAAATATTAAATAAAATAGTTTATGAAAAATACATAAGTTAACAGAAGTGGAAAATTCGACAAGATGTAATATAATCTAAAATTGATTTTTAATACATACGACATTGATGATGACTATGAACGGGCATGATGATAATGTTGCTGGCACTCAAGGATGATGATGATGGTGATTATGAAATTTTGACGATGAATATCAACGAATTGTCTTACATCGTTATTATCATTTTGGTTGCTGTTGTACATTTTATCATCGGCGCAATCTACATCCAAAGAAATATGTAATCTTTCAATTTTACTTTCGATCTCGTTTGCAAACATCTGTAATGGAATGGAAAAGGGAGCCGCGACAGCAAATGATGTGGTTGACTTCAATGAGGATAATGATAATGAAAGTTAAGCGTGCCATGTCGCATCATTTTAAACAACGGTATTTAATAGAAGAAATAAAAGTATTACATGTACTACTTTATCTCTTGTTTATCCTCTCCTAAGCCACATGCAGCCACAAATAGTTATTTCACGGAGCAAGCATCTGCATGTCTATTGGTGTTGTTAATTGTTCGTGTTTTATATTTAATTCATGATTTTTTTCTTGTTCAAACAAAAAAAAAACAGAGGAATCATTTCGAACTTTTGTTAGAATAATGGTGCCTTCGGGTGCATAGTGGGGCCTAAACCACCCGATACACAGTATGGCATTCTTTAAAAAAAGAGGAAATAATACTGCAGTTTCTAAACGGGCCGTGAGATTGTTATGAAAAATTTCATGCAGCATTTGAGGAAGTGTCACAGAGCTTAAATTCAAAGGGGGCGGAGCCAGAAAGCACCAAAGTGTACAACCTTGTGTTGGTGAAAACTTAAAACCGATGTCAAGCTAATGTTTTTGAACCAACAAAAAAGATTTCTTGCAAGTGGATTTTTTTTCTATCCAAGAGCTAAAAAAAAGTCTGCTACATTTATGGGTTTTCGCTTACAGTTCAGGAAATATTTTATAAACAAAATTTTGGCTTTTTACACCAACCTTTTGGTCCACTGTTCTGCTAATGGAGAAGTCAAATCTTGTTCGATTTAGAAAAGAAAACTTTTGATGAATTAAGAACAATTAATTTAAAAGTTATACGCAATTTAAATAAAAATTTAAAGAAAAAATTCAATATTTCGCCGTTGTTTGCTGAAAAAGTGGGTTAATTTTTTCGCTGTTTTAATAAAATATTGCAAAAATACCAACCCCATATTTTCATTTATTCAACAGATTATGCTATAAGAAATATTACAAAGAAATTTTTTGTTAAAAATTTTCGCTATTAAAGGAACCAGATCGTTTCGAAATGGACCTATTTTCCTTACGAATATCAAATGTGAGAAATTTTTTCGCAAATTCCATAACTGGAACCAAACAATTCAGCGTGCCACCATAGACATAATATGGTTTTTAATATTTCTAAAAGTGTTATCTGTTTTCCTCGAAAGATAAGGAAAATACTGAAAAAATCCCATTTTGGGGATTTTGCGAAATTTTTTTTGGGAATTGCCGAGAACTCAAAAGCAAATTCTGTTTGTTTTTACTTTCTGTGTATTAATTGCAATTTCAGCCGAAAATGTTCGTTCGAATAAAAACAAAAAAAAAACGCTTTTTCGAATATTCGAATAATTTTTATTCGAATGACAAAACGAATACCTATGAAAGTTGTTAAATTCGTTTTGAAATGTGGAGCTTCAAATGATCAAATTTATGTATATTTATTTTAATTTAAGTACTTTCATTTCAAAAGTTTGCAAATTTATGCATTCACTCTACATCAAAATTTGGAAAATTATCATAGAAATAAAATGCAAGGCTATGTAACTCAAAACAAAAATTCCATTAAAAGTTGATCTTTTCAATATTTTGATATGTGACTTTTCCATCAAAAAAGCCCTATGGTATCAATAATGGGCTCTAGAAACGAACAAATAAAAGTGTCAACCAGTCAATGTGTATTAGTGTCGTATATCTGATTGACGCTTTTTGGAGACGTTCTAACACAATCACCAATCAGCATTTTAATATTGTGTTCATTGTGTCGTCGTCGTATGGTGAATTTTTGTTATTAGTGGCAAAAGTAGTTTTGTTAACAAAAAAAATCTTATTAATTTTTGGTATCAAAAAATGAATATTTTAAAATCACGTTAAAAAAATATTGTGCAGACTTAAATAATAATTTTTCTATCTCTCCCTTTGTCAATTTATTTTTTCTTCATCCGTGGGAGACTGATAATAAATAAAAATAATAAGGATGCTTGTAGACTTTTAATCGTTTCCTTTTTTGCAAATAATAATTGTAGTTTTCTCCATGTCGTCACAAAACAACTGACATTTTTCGTCAATCGGAGTTGGAGACGAGCAAATGATCAGCTGTCAAATAAAAATATAAAATTTTTTTGATTCTCATCAATCACTGACAAAGTATGCGTTATATGTACGTGTAGCCGAAAAAACACGACTACACGCACACAACGATGTGCTTGATGATTTAATTTGACCGTCTGCTGGACACTTAATAATTTTTTTAAATATTTAACTATTATTGTGGACGCCTGCTTAATGCTATGATATTCTCCAAATAAATTCAAGCAGTCCAAAATTGTTCTTTTTAAAAACCCTTCAATAGTCCCTCTTCAAAGCGATCGATTAGTTTGTCCTCTCTTATTACATATATTTTGTCCTACCACATTGTTATTACGTCCCATCATATTGTGGTCAACACAATCAATACGCAGTCAATACGGAATCCGAATAGTCAACAGAATACAGTGCAAGAACTGTTGGGAATAAAAAACTTTATGATATTTAATAGTGTTAATCCGAAATCGAATAGAATGCTATTGCTTGACGCGATATGCTTATTTCCAAACTGATACTTTTAATTTTCCCCCAAACTTTATCTTTCAAATAACTGACTTATATTCTTATTATTTTGCGGTAAATATACCAACATGGTTTTGAATAAAATTTACAAACACATTGTACGGTTTTATGCTAAGGATTTGTGAATTTATATTTTACTAAACTTTGTATAGAAATTTTGTTTTTAGAAAAACCGATCTTCTATTCGCATGTATGCACATGCGACGACAATCAATCCGGGATGCCAAACGTTGAGGTTAAGTTGAAAAATTGTTTATAACTTTTTCTTTTGTATTTTATACATATATTTTGTTTTACCTTGTTTTCCTGTTTCCAATAGTTTGATGATGATGATGACGACGATGATGCTGGTGCTGGTGGTGGTGCTGGCATGTTGGCTAGTTTAAAGTAGACAAAAGCTTAAGACGACAGAAAATGCAGTCAGTTATAACGACGATGACGATGAAGACGAAGACGAAACCAAAATTTGTACATGCCTTTGCGCTTGACTTTTAAGTAAATTGATGAAGCGTTTTGCTGATGCAAATTGATGTTTAAACAGGAATTTCATAAGACCCACAAAACAGAACCAATAAATATCTACACACCTCACTTATCACACACACACACACCGCTCAACTAAGTGTTGTTAACAACTACAACAAACAACAACTATTAAAAGTACAACATACCATATTTGTTTAGAAATAAAACTGATTGCATATGAGCAATTTATTTACACGTTAGTTAAGGTATCATACAGTAAAACCCGCATAATTGAAACAACATATTTTAGTTTAGAAAACTAGAGCTTGTATATATTTATTAAATGAATTAATTTTAATGTTTCTGCAACTCGAAAAATCGTTCTTAATGGCAAAGAAAATTAATGTTCCCACCCTTTTTAGGGGGACAGTGTGCTAAGTTATTGGAAAATTGTTTGTCCCCAAAATAATTTTTAGTATAAATAAAACTATATTTTTGGAATCGGTTAATTTGTTTTATAATTTTTTTTATGATATAAAATTACTTACGATTTCATGTCCAATATACGGACTTTTCAAAGACCATAATGCATTACGCATACGACTTCAAATCATAAGCATTAAGTGCGTTCGAGAACTCAAAAGTTTTGAAATTTTTTTACTATTTTTAAACGACTTCCAAAAAAGGAGGAGGTTATCAATTCGTTTCTATTTTTTTGGCGGTGTTGCTTCATAATTCGATACATTTTAGGCCGATTGTAAAAATTCTTTTTTTGTATGAGAGGGTATAGTTTCCCATTGGTCCCATTGTAAAAAAGTAGGCGGTGACACGCCCACAAACGTTTACTTGATTTTATGTTATTCTACTGCTGCGAAACGTAGCAAACACCTTTGGCTCTTGTAATTACACAATTTGAAAGTTGAAAAAATGGGCGGAGTTACGCCCATTAAAATTTATAATAATACTTCAAGCGGTTCTACTTAACCGATTTTTACGAAACTTACCACACACTTTGAGCTCTAAAATAGACACAATTCTCCATTTAAAAAATGGGCGTAGTCACGCCCATTAAAATTTAATATTTTATTTTAAGTGGTTCTACTTTACCGATTTTTACAAGACTCTGAAAACACACAATCTTGCATTTAAAAAATGGGCGGAGGCACGCCCATTATAATTTTATTTTATATTTCACATACTTCTTATCTTCTTCTACCAGATCTTTGCATTGAATTCGGTTTTTTTTTTTGCAGATTTATTTGCACACAATCCAGTAGAAGAGAGGGTGAATTAACAGAGAAAAGTTACAGTTTATTTACTGAGTAAATGCAAATTCTTACTGGAAACATTTTTGCCAGTAAAATCAAGTAAAACGAAATCATATGTTTGTAAATGTAAACAAACAAAAGCAAAGAGAAACAAATATGTTAAATTTTTTAAGAAATTTTTAAAATAACCAAAAACAAATGTATTAAGTTGTAAACAATATAACATTTATTTAAGTTTGATGTTAGAAAAATATGCGGGTATTTTCAGTATTTGACGTGAAATTGAATAGTGCCGAATTTCTATATAATTGTTGGAAATATGTAATTATAATAACAATGCTATAGCAATTCGGAATGATTTAATTTCACAGGGAATGCAGAACATACCTGATTGTTTAGAAACGTGAACAAAACTAAAATATTATTTAAGTAAAATTTTTGTTTATATCTATAATTTTTTGCCTATATACATATGTTCATATATAAATGATTTTGTATAATTTTTTTCATATACATATGAATTTATATATAATCTCGTTTTTTTTTGCATTTACTATTTTTAGCGCCAAAATTTTTAGCAATCAGCTGTTGTATATATTTTCCTGGATTTTATAATTTTTGCGTTCACGTACTTTTATATTTATTGAGAGTAATTTCTTTATATTACTCAGTATTTACTCATTTACTGGATTGTGCAGGAAAAGTACTCGACCACACTTATTGTGATATTCAAGTTGTGCCACATTCAAACATTTCACATTCTTAAAACCTCTGGCCTGGCAAGGCTGTCAGCTGTTAAATATCTATCAGCTGAAGTGTCATTTATTTAGTGAGAGCTTTGCGCTTTACGAATATCCATTTTTTGACAACCGAAAAACGTACAAAATTAGCTAAAACTTATTTCAAAAGCGGTGGTTTAAAAATGGTGGCCACTTTTCGAGCATTTCAGAGTGTTTATGATCCTCATAGTAGGCATACTGTGCAAGGAATTAACAACAATATAGGGAAATATAAAAAGATAAGCATTACAGATGTGGTCAGGCCTAAACATTATCGCAATGAGCGTACTGTGTACGGATAATTCGAGAAACCGTTACCGTATATTCAGATCGTTATGGCCGTATGATGACCGGCTTTATTTGTCCTGCAATTGAATATAATAAACTAGACGATAAGTGGTTTCAACAAGACTGTGCCTCGAACCACACAACACAGACGATGTTTTAATAACGTGTAATAGCACGACGTCAATTGGCCACCAAGATCATGCGATTTGACGCCGTTAGATTTTTTTAGCGGGCTGCGCTAAAGACCGTGACTACGCGGACCATCCCCCAACGTTGGAGCATTTGAAAACACAATATTCGCCAAGTTATTGCGGATGTACAGCCCGAATTGTGGCAAACAGTGGTAGAAAACTACCTGAAAAGGATCGATTACTGCAATGTATCTAGAGGCGGAAATGGCAAGTTTCAAACAAAATAATAAAATAAAAAATTCAACGCAATCATAGCTTTAGGTGCCTTTTATTTAACTTTACTTTTGAAACCTGCTATAAAATTAGTTATTTAAAATCACTTAAAAATATAATAACAAAAATTAAAAATTTAAAAAACCCCCGATATATCTAGAAAAGATGTGATATCTTCTAAAAGCCTGGACCCATTTTCTTAAAACATATCTAAGAACCCTCTCGATCAAGTCACCTGTCAAACAGAAAAACTAAATCAAAGTACGTCCAGCCGTTTGGTCTGTACGTGGACACGAACAGACACACAGATACCCAGGTATACAGACACACACTACAAACTTATGTATAACAGCCCCTTTTTTGGTCAGGGGTTAGTGTTGAGCGATACTGTGATACTGTATATACTAAATCGCTGTTCTTTTAAACTGTGACAAAATCTAGTAAGAAGAGCAGCAGTGAAATTAAACAGTGACTGTTTAACACATTTCAGCTCTTCTGCTTTAAAAGTATTTATTAGTATTGGTATTTTGATAAATACTAATAACAAGAGCGACAAGAACAAGCAATTAGCAGTCAACCCCATCCACATATTGAGAATTGTCATATAAGAGGCAGAGAGACAATAAAATTGCAAATACAAAAATGTAAGAGCTATATATAGTTGAAAGAAAAGACGATTTGACACAATTTGACGATTTTTTCTCGACCAACGGTGAACGTATAAAAATAAATTCATCTGGTAGCTTTATTTACTGTAAGGTAAGCATACAAGAACATTCACAGTCTGTATGAAAGAACTATATTTGCAAAACCTGTTACTTGATAAATTCAGTCACAGTTGTGATTAGTGATTTTTCAATCGCTGTGAAAAAGTAACAGGTTTCGAAAAATCGCTCATCTCTTGTTGGGTGTTAAAGACGAATCATTATATGAATTTTAAGCTCTTCTGTTTCTGTTAAATTCTATCCAATAATTTTATGGTATCTTCTACTTAACATTTCGTATTGTGTATATTGGCAGCACTATATTTGCTCATTGTCGCCAAAAAAAATAATATATAAATAAGTCTAATTTGAGGACAGTTGTGTAGCCGTACTGTCGTGGAAATAATCATTATGGTATTCTTGTATTCTTTGCTTGACAGGTTGCAGTCGGCAGTGGCTTGCTGTCTTGAATGCGTTCACTGTATAAGTTAAAATTTTTTTGTAAGTCCAGAAAAACCTTCAGTGTCATTTATCTACTAACCACTGTAGCAAACCTAGCGTCGTTGTATGGTATCATTGATTTCTTTTCAAATGGTCAAATGTTTTGTTTTTAAACATTTTTCCTTGTTCTTAGTTAGACGGGAGAGTTTTCGTTTAATTTAGATGACTGTGACTTTCAAGTCATTGGTTGGCTACTGTGGCACGCAATATGTTTGTAAAAACACGACACCCGAGTCAGGCAGTCTTTCAAACGTAAAAGCAATACGAGTAATAACTAAATGTTAGATTAGAGAAACACAACACAGGCAAACAGATATTTCAACTTTTTTTTTTCAGTTGAATGTTTTAGGGTAAACGCATGTAGACACACTGAAATACACATGTTCGTATGTACATATATGTATGTAAATGTTTAGTTTTTTATTATGAATGCATGTACGTTTCGCTAAGAGTACTAATTCACTCGCACATTCGTATGCATGTATGTATGTATGTACTCGTAAGTATTTAAAGTGCCAAGTGAACAGTTGTAGTAATTTGTCAGACAAATGTTTTAATATAAATATGTTTATTGCAAGACTGTTTTTTTGTGTGTTTGTTTTTCTTTTGTCTGTCCACAAAATACTATTGATACTGGCCCCCTTTTTCCTTTCTGAAACACGAAGACGGTCGGTCTGTCTACTCGTATGTGTGAAAAAGCAACACAAGGTGCATTTATAATGGTGTTTGTTTTTTCACCTCAACAAATAAACTGCAAATATAAATAAACGAACTGCCAGAACGATTTTAACAAATTCACTTGGTGTTATTTCGTAGAATTTCTTTTCGCTTTGTTAAGTAATTTTTGCCAAAATATCCAGCTAGCAAGAGCATCCTGCCTCAGCATTTCACATTCATGTTGCTGTTGTTTTCGAATTTTGGGCCAAAATTTAAGTTAAACCCAAAATTAACTCCACATCAAATTTAATCATTTTTGAAATGTGGTTTTGTTTATACGACTAGTAAGTATGTATTTATATACGAATGTATGTAAGTATGTAGGTATTTTTCGTTTTGGAATATACTGCTGCAACAAAATTTAAAATTGCATTACAGTGATTCTTAACCAAATTGGCTGGTGGTGGTGTGTGTGTGCTTTGGCTGGAGATTTGGTTGAGAAAGTAAAACATTTTTTTGAGATGTGCAGAAATTCCTCATATGTATGTTCATCACACAAAATTACTTAACTATACACTTTTTGACTAATAATAAACTCACGCCTGCATGCAAGCACAGTTTGTTTGTCTGCCCGTCCGTCCGTCTGTCTGCCTGCCTGGCCCAGTCATGTATTTTTCTGTATTTTTCTCCTACCGTCTTTTTTACTTTTTCTGATGTGGTGCTCTTATAATTTAAGTGGCTGTCATATGGTAGAACATGTGTACAGTGAGAGGCGAAAGTTTTCAATGGCCAGGTTGCTTTATAACAAATTCTTATACCATAAAGACAGTGATAGAAAAACGCCCATCAAAAATAAACATGGAAGCATGTTTATTTAACGTCAATATAAATATTCGCAAATACTCGTATCTCCCTGAAATCAATAATATTTTATATTAAAGGTTACACTGGGTGCGGGAAAGTAAAGCAAAGATTGCAAAAAATATAACAAGACCCAATAAGCACTCAATAAATTAAAATTCAAGCATTCAACTTTGGAGACAAAGCCTTTAACTAGGCTATTGTAATGTGCTAGTCTATCAGTTTGGAGGTTGTGGGCACGATTCCCACCAAAGACTCTGCTTTGTCCAACGACAACGGTTGAAGGACTTTGTTGCTATGATCGTCAAATAAATAAAATATTTCCTTTTAAATTTAATTAACTCATCCCTTTATTTTCGTTCTCCACTGTTGTTAGTATTTTATGTCAAATACTATATATATTTTTATTTAAAACAAAATCACCGGTCCATTTAAAGTGAATACCTAATTATATATTCTACCGCAAATATATTCTGGCTTATTTCTTATTCTTCACTCATTGTTGCCCAAAACACGACGATGAGACTCTGATTATTTTATATTTTTTTTAGGTCACTTAGGCGTTTTTCCTGCACGTTGACAACAAAATTTACTTGGCCAAAAGCGATAATTCTTAGACGCTGTGACAACTAAATTGCTAACTCCGCCATAAACATTATAAAGCTGATGTGTTGCTTACAAAGCAGCAGCATCGGCAAATATGAACCGAATAAAAAAGAAAAATTTTCTTTGGAAATTTAAGTGTTTAGCTCTCATTCGCCTTAAAATGTTGTATTTGAGCACAGACTGAAATCAACGAAAATTTGATTTTGTTGTGTTTTAAAGTTCAAACTGTGAAAATTAGCAAGTTACTTTCTACGAGGGTAGAATGAAAAGTAAAAGAACTCTTTTTTTTTTTTTGTAAATGATTCGGTATGTTTGTGAATAACTATTTTATAAGCCCTTTACAACCCCGATCTATTACAAATATTTTCTGTCCTTCTTCAACGAGTTTTAAGATTCTTCAACTAAAGTGTTGAAGTGTATGTGCCCTTATGTTTGCAGGCGTGTAGACATGATGGATTGCAAGGAATTGTTTCAAAATGAATTTGCCAAATGCAACAAATGCCACAGACATCAGCGACACCACACAAAGAACAACGCCAGCCATGATGACTAACAAAAGGTAATATTCCAAATGTATAAACTCGTTGCATAAAAACAGTATGTTTCGTTTTTAATATTGCTTCATTTTTACGGAATTTTGTAATTGCTATATTATTTTGTGTATAACTTTGGCATTTCAAGCTGTTTCAGCCAAAAATATAATAAAAAAACAAAAACAAGACAGCGAACTGAACCCAGCACAACTGACAAACTGAAATAATGCCAAATTGTATATGAAACTCTTGTGATATTTTTTTATATTTTCGCTCGAAAAGTTAATAAGTGTTTGCCTGCAACAAAAACAACAACTGCAACTATGGCTGTACAATGAAAAGGTGTAGTAAATCAACATTAACAAGTTGGATGGATACGTACTTGCAGTGCAGTGTGTATGTCAGAATGCAAAGGAGTAAAATTAATAGACCTCTAAAAAAGTTGCACAAATAAATAAATATTTTTTTTTTATTTGTATCTAAAATAAAATTTTTCTTCGTATGGCAATTTATTTTTGAATCGACTTTTTTTTTACAAAAAACATATCTTTTCATAATACCTACAGTAGTTTGAAGAATTAAATTTTAAAAAAGGACTTTATAAAAAAGTTACTTTAAAAAAATTTATTTTATATAAAGTACCCGATTGAGAAATTACATTTAAAAAAAGTATCTTCCATAAAATTCACGTTTCGCAAAAAGTACCTTCTACAAAAAATACCTTTGCAAAAAGTACTTTTCATAATAAGTACCTTTCATAAAAATACCTTTCATAAAAAGCACCATTCATAAAAAGTGCCTTTTATCAAAAGTACCTTTCATAAAAAGTACCTTTTATAAAAAGTACCTTTTATCAAAAGTACCTTTCATAAAAAGTACCTTTTATAAGAAGTACCTTTTATAAAAAGTACCTTATATAAAAAGTACCTTTTAGCAAAAGTACCTTTATTTAAAGTTCGTTTTATAAAAAGTACATTTTGTAAAAAGTACCTTATTTTAAAGTGTACCTTTTATAAAAAGTGCGTTTTATAAAAAGTAGCTTTTTTTTAAAAAGTATCTTTTATACTAAGTATCTTTTACAAAAAGTATCTTTAATATTTACAAAGTATCTTTTACAAAAAGTACACGTTTTTAAAAGAACCTTTTATAAAACGCAACTTCGAAAAAAGTGAATTTTTTAGAAAAAGTACCTTTTCATAAAACGTATATTCCAAAAAAAAGCTTCTCTGATAAAAAAATTGTGTTTATAAAAGTATATTCGATTCGATAAGTAGCTGAATACCTCCATACAGTTTGAAAACTTCTCAAAATATCTCGCGGGTATTGGCTCATGCACCAAATCGCATCTACAAATCATGAAAGATTTTCTAGGCAATACTTATTTAATAAAAAAGAGTTTTATTCCAAAAATATATTTCAGAAATAGATTTGAAGTGATCGTAAATGAGAAAACTTAAGAAAACTTCTTTTAGAAGCTTTCTTTCTTTTAATGTTCTGACATTGGCACAAGTCTGCATCTGAGGAAAACACAATAACTTTTCTGAATATTTTTTCCGGCGTTTGTTGTCTTGTGTTGTTGCAAGAAAGTATTTCGTGAATTTTGCGAGTTGTTAATTTAATTTAACACACACTCTCATATGAGATGGCAGTTGTTTTTAACGATTTTTGTTTACAGAGTTATTTTTTTTGTGTGTCGTTACTTGTTTTTATCTTTTTATAACTTTATCTGGAGTTATTAAAAGGCAAAAGGACTTTTTTATTTGGTTCCGTGTGTTGTGCTCATTCCCATTCAGAGTGTTTGTTGAATTATAACTGGAGAATATTAAAAATAAAAGAACCCTCATAAATCCTAGTCATAGAAAGAACATAAACTTCTCCTGTTTAAAATCTCAAGTGTTTTCTGTTGGTGCATTCGCTTTTTCCTTTGCTTGCGTTTTTATATCTAGCAACTTTCGTTGAAACGATTAAACGCGGAAGTGTTGCAATAATTTTGCTTGTTTTTCTCTCTTATGAAAGCACAAAAACTCAAGAATAATATATATTTGGTAATAAATTGTATACATACTCGTACAAAACAGACTTAATTTAAACCAGACTTCTTAAGCTGATAAGGACGACGAAGCGCAACACATGTTGGCTGTTGACCCTGGATATTATGCAATATTTTGTTGTAGACAGAACGCTGGAGTTTTTGATAATGGCATTGTGTGTATTTATATAAAAAGCGGAAAATATTAAATAATTAGTTAAAAGTTAAAACCCCACGAAGTATTTTTTTTTTTTTGTAAAAAATTTAATAGCTGATTTCTTAGCTGTTCATTTCGTTCGATTAAATATTAAAACTAGGTTTCTTCTCTATGATAACTAAGAAACTTTAATGCTCCACCACTTGCCAGTGACCATTATTGTATACTTCCAGGCAAATATTGTTGTTATTAATTTTCATTTTTATGCATTTCTTCCGAAAGTGGTTCTTACCTGCAGGCCTTTTAAATATTTTTGGGTTATTTTTATTTACTAACTCGCCTTGGCTTAACTCATCTAAAACATATGGTCCAGTTGCATAAAGAATACAAGACAAAGAAAAGAGAAAAAAAGTAACAAATTCATTTTGATAGAAGACTGCACTAAGGCTGCAGGCTTAGAAATAATTTTCATTATGAATAATCGCCACACACTGGTTGTGATGACAATTTTTATGGTTACTTTTATGGTCGGACGTTCTTGGCTCATGCACATGGTGTCCGTTACTGGCATTCGTGTACAAGTGTGCAGAAAAATATAAATTAAAATAAATATATTAACAACAAACTCGATCGTAAAACTTTCAAGGCAGCGTGTTTATTCCTTCATTCATCTTGGCAGAAATTTATTAATTCTTTGTCTTAAACGTTTAAGCTGCTGCTGTTTACATTGGGTTGAATTTGGTGATGGAGTTTTAGGTCATACCTAACTGACTGGATTAATTATTAAATTGCAGTCATGATAGCGTTACATGTTTTATTTATAGTTAGCTTAGTTTTTAATTTTGCGTGACTCTTTATGCATGCATTACAATTAATTTTTAAAAAGCAGCAAAACACATAAAAATTTTATTTAAGAAAAAGAAAACACATCTAAAAAAATAAGATATATAAATACTTAAAGTGAGTTCATACATTTGGCTATCACTGTTGTTATAAATTTCTTATAAAAATATTGCAAATAATTTCAATATTTGTCGAAAATTCTGATCCTGGCCCTCAATATAATGAGAACAAGCAATCATGAATAATTAACATAATATTTATTATTTATTTATTAAGCTGAAGGATATTTATTGTTTTTACATAAAAATGCTCTATTCCTTCAAATATTTTGATTCCTTCAGTCATTTTGGAGATTTACTCTTAATAGAGACATTTTATATCGAAACGTTACACTTCTGGTTACTTACTACCCGTGTTGGTGATGACATTATTTTTTGCAATAAATACAAACATACTCGTACACACTCGTACATATATTTATCTAGTGAAAACGCAACCATATTTTGTTAACATTTTATGAAAGCTTCTAACTTAATCCTCCCTGTAGTATACAACGAAATTAGGATTAGATTTATTGGACAATAGCAGCAGCAGTTACTTATAAAAAAAATATTATAAAATTTATGTTTTAAAAATATTAAGGGTTTTCATGAGAACTCTGAAAATTGCAATTTGTGCAGTGGGGCAAACTTGCGAGGCTTGTTTCATGAACTTTTTGAACATTTTTGAACTTTTGTGCAAACAGTTTATGTAAATCTGAAACAAACGCCAAAAAGAACATTTAATAAAAATAAAATAAGAAAATTACAAGAAATTTTTAATTTAAAAACATATTTACATATATATTTCCATACAAATAAAAAAATTGTGTGTGTGTCTAAAAATACCCAAAAGAAATACAAAAAAGCAAGAAAATGTTGTTTAAAAAACGCACAATTGCACAGTTTAAGTTTACGAATCAAAATCATTGGGCAAACTTAACAGGTTTGTGTAAATAAATTTGCTAAAATTTTTGACATTTTATTTACTGCGAGAGTGTTAAAAAGCACAATTGCACAGTTTGCGAGACTTTTGAACGTTCTCATGAAAACCCTTATTATGTTTTTAATACTTTTTCTCTCTCCGTTAATACTTTAATAGATTTATTTTTTATAGGTTTTTATGAATTTATCGTTCTTGTTTTCGCTACAAACATTTAAAACATTTAAGATTTATAAGCTTACTTTGTTTTTTTTTGTCTCTGTGAATGCTGCTGCAGCTTTGCGCTCCCTGCTATTTGCCACTGTAACCAAAGAAGTTTTATGTTTAAAACCATCATATTCTTATTGTAGTAGTAGTAGTAGTAGTTGTTGTTGTTGTTGCTATTGATGCTGTTATACGAGTACAGTGCACTATGCAGCACACTATTTGTGGGTTGCTGCAACAGCTTGCGCCAAGTGGAAAGCACAAGTTTTTATATACTCGTAAGTATACAAACTTACAACAGTTATTAATATTCTTTGATCATTATTTTTGACATGTTGCTATTAAGGCAAAACTACAGCAACAAATAGAAAAAGGTTAGGACATGTCTTTTATTTTATCATTAAAGTGTCGCATATGTTTAGAGCCACACGCTCTCTAATACGCTTGTCGTGGTGAAAATAATTAATATTTCTTGCAAGCAAAAAAATTTGCTTAAAGAAGAGATTTCACTTAGTATCTCGTCTTATATGGGACTCATGTGGCATGATGTTTTATTTATCTGGTAATTAGCACGATATTTATAGTTTTTTAATACCACAAGAATTGTTAATGTTAAACGAATGTTTTTTTTATAGAAAGGAGTGGTTCATTTGCAGATATTTTTTTCCTCGCTCTTCAAAAATACAAAGTAAAGAAATAATAAATCTTTATTTTTATGTTATAAAAAAAGAAAAGTTTATATTTATTTGTGACATTTGCTCTTACCAACAATTTGTGCAACATTTAACATTTGGAATTTTTTCTAAAGTGCTAATCGCAAATAATTCTCAAAAAAGAAAAGCAAATAAATTATTAATTGTTTAATTTTTTTTGTCAAGAAAAATAATTTTTCTTAAAATTGCCAACAACAAAAATACAGGGTTAGCCACTTAGTGGTTTCAAAACCGCCGGTCTGGCAAGGCCGTCAGCTGTTAAATAACATCTGAAGTGTGTGTCATTCGTTTAGTGAAAGATTTGCCATTTACGTTTAACCGAAAAAGTTGTAAATAAAAAAAAACTTACTAAGAAATTGATGATTCAAAAGCGTTGGCCATTTTTCGAGCATTATGACGTGATTATGGTACTTATAATCGACCTACTGTGCCAAAGAATTGGCAAGATTATAAAGAAATTTTGGAAAAATCGGATAATTTCGAACAAAATTTTCTACAGTGAGCCACTCTCTTATTTCTCACTCGGTGTTTACGTCAACAAGCAAAAGTTTCATGTATGGGTCTCAGAGAACCTAGAAGGTGGTGTCTAATCTGCCGCCACCGCCGAAAATTTTACTTCGACTTGTTTCACTGCTTCGAAGCGGGGCCTCGAGAAAATCACATTACATTTGCCGACCTGTTTCCGGAGAACCAGCAGTCTTTGCTGGGCAAAGTAAATATATGTTCGAGAAACGTGTTAGTAATTTTTTAAATACTATAAATAAAAAATTTAATAGAATACTTAATGTGTGTCAAAATGAATTGATCTTTTCTGATGATTTTGAACTTTTGTAAAATTAAAATATCAATAAATACAATCACTTAAGCCGTGTTAAAAAGTGATTTTCGTTGCAGAATTTTAATTTGTATTTTGATATATTCAGTAATTCTCAATTGTTTTTTTTTTTTTGCAAAATTTTATATTAAGAATTGGTTGAAGGTTTTCTCATGTATTAAGATTATATATTTTCAGAGCAAAAAAAAAAATTGCTTCCAAACAAATCAATAAGATACAACTTCGGATCGTATCTAATGATTTTAAAATCGGATAGTCTTTGTGGCAAGTTATTTTTTCTATATTCCTTTTTATCCGATTGGAACTTGTGAAGGAAATTTAAGTTCCTTGAAGTTATTTTTAATTGGTGCAGGGAAACAGGTTTTCATTGCCTTTGGTTAGTCTAGGATGTATAATATGAACAGAAGTTAAAATTTTATAAAGGGTGAGCAAATTTGAGATTAGGAAGTAAATTGGCTGTCAAATAATAAAATGTCAAGAATTGAGCTGTCATCCTTTGACATTTATTTAATAAAAAGTTATGAAATTTCAACCATGGAACGCTACAATCTTGAACAAAGAATTGTAATTGTGAAATTTGTGAATTTTAATTTTTGAATGAATTATATTTTTTTGTTGGCAAATATGCAGGCTACAAACATAAAATAAAAATTTAATAACTTTTAAAGCAGTTTTCTAATCAATTATTAAACTATATAAAGGGTGTTTTTTTAGAGTGTCACAAGTTTGAGTTGGCATCACTGCTTTATTTGAGCACCCATTTAACAGCTGATAGTTGCTTTTTGTTTAGTTTGCTTTGAAATTCCATTATGAATCGACTTACACCAGAGCAACGCTTGCAAATTGTTGAAATTTTTAATCAATAATAATAATTGTTCTATTCGTCAAACTCATCGTGCACTTCTTTATTTAAAGTTTTATTTTCCGATGAATCCCATTTCTAGTTGAATGGGTACGTAAATAAGCAGAATTGTCGTATTTGGAGTAAGAAGAATGCACAAGCTTTTGTCGAAACACCATTACAACCACAGAAAATTACTGTTTGGTGCGCTTTATGGGCTGGCGGAGTCATTGGCCCATATGTCTTTAAAAAATTGGTGTTCCAGGATGCGCCTTCTACGCGCTGGCCGTGGCGGCCACATGACAGAAATCATATTTAAACACCCTTTACCTTTGATAAATAATTGTTGACTTTTAACTGCTCTACTATCACTAGTTTATATATAATTCTCGAAGAAAGGATCAATCCAATAACACCCAACGAACAATTTAATTGTTGCGCCCATTGTGCATATCTGCATACCTACACACAAATGTGTTTGCCCCTTAATCTAGTGAAGCGCTCAATTGCTTAAGAATTTTTTAGATAAATACAATTAAGACAAATAATTCAAGGTCATTACGGCCGTATTCAACGCTTAGCAGCCAATTAGTTTCGGGTACAATCTTCAGGCCTTGACCTTTTGAAGTTTTTATGCGTTTCCCTTCATAAATAATTTTTCGTTTTAAATTTAAATGAAGTTTATTTTGCATTCACTTTTTATGTTTGTACGCATCCTTTTATTATTTTAATGGACTTTGAGCTTGCATAGTGCTCATTTGTTAGAACAAAGTGATAACTCAAGAATATGCGAATTAATTCTCACATCGTTATTTACATTGTGTTAAAATGTCATAAAAAATCTTGAGAGAAAAATACAATTTTCTTTTTCATTATGTTGTATGTAAATTGAAAATTTAAAACAATTTTTTTTTAGTTATGACGTTTTTCACGTAAATGAGCTTACATATCGCCAGTTATATGTAGATGTGTGTGTATTTGAGATGGTCCCGTGAGCTTCACCTTAGGAAACCCTGATGAATGATATTCGTTCATCTGAATTTAATTATAAACTCGGGATTTCTTGGGAATTATTACAATCAAGTTTAACATTTGTTGACGCACTAATAATCTTCAATTATTATTTTACTTATTCAGTAAAATATTTGTTTTCATTAAAAATACATTTAAATTCTTTATTGAGGGAAAGCTGCATCCCAAATTTTTGAAATTCGTACTCATTTTGACAAGCATTATATGAAAATAAAATATTGATATAAATAATTATAATTATAGCCATGATAAGTTTCCAGAAACTTATTTTTCTATAGCATAACGTGCCATAACCGCCAAAAAATCTTAAGCGACTTAATTTTCAAACTTAATTTTTTTACCAAAATCGATTGTTTGCTATCATAAGTAATCGATTTTCGTGAAAAAAACGATCTCCAATAAATCGATCTCCAATATGTCGGTTAAGATTTTTGACGGTTGTGGCTCGATATATTGCACTCTTTTTTGCAATTTGAATTGCGTTTACCCAGTAAATCGAAACGAAACAAAATGCTTTTGAAATTGTACAATAATAGCCTGCAAAATTTAACCATATTAAAACCTGAAATCGCACAAATTTTCAACCGCGATTAATTTTTATTCGGTCACGCACAGTGAAATTTTTTATACTGAAACTCCAAGATGTTTATATGATAGTCGAAATTGCTTGAGTGAAAAGGACTGAGTAACTTTCATTTTCCAGGTAGGAAAAGCTTACAGCCAAACGTAAATTTGAGCGTTGAGAGTTGCACTAGTAGCAGGGTACGTAAAACTACAAAATGTACTTTGGAATGTTCTAAAAATACGGACTTTGGTGCTAATGCAACACTTAACCTTCTTTTTATGTTTGGCCGTTCATAATCTTGACACAATTCACGTGAGCAATGCCCATATCTGGTACATACATTCATATATCGCTCATTTATTCAAAGAACGTCATAACTCAATAAGTGGAATTTTTGAGTTAATGATGCAGAATTAATCCTCATATCGTTTTTTCATATTATGTAAAAATTTCACACAAATATCGTGTTTTCTCTACTCTAGAGAGCAAAATAAAATTGTCCATTCCCTTTAAGTTGTGTGTAAATGGAAAACTTTAAACCCGTTTTCGGGCAAACTAGTTTTTTTTTTTGAGTTATGGCGTTGTTTAAGTAAATGAGCGATATGCATAATTGTATATAGAAATCTTAATATGCATTTAAATTTGTATATACGAGTACACATATAATTATGGAGCATCGTCGGTCGTCGGTCGTCTTCTCATCATCATCATCATCTTTTTATGCTGTTGCTTCTTAACACCATGTTGCAGTTGTTGCGGCTGTTTGTTAAAATGTTCCCTTGTAAAATAATTGATCTCTTAACTCATTCTAGAGGAGAACAGAGCAGCTCGAACAGCAACAGCAACATCTACAAGAACATCTTAACTGACAGCCAGCCAGCCAGCCAGCCAGCCAGCCAGCACCTAGTTTTTGAAACAAACACCCTTTTCCCGGCAGTTCATTATTGTTGGTACATATTTTAAGTTTTCTTTCTGGTGCTGTTTCATTTATTTCCTCCATTATTTTACGCCGTTTTGCCGTTTCACTTTTAAGGAGTGAAGAAGTATTTAATGAAGTCATTAAAAACAGCGCGTGTGGCGCAAAATAAATTACTTTGCGTAACTGAAAACTTCACTTGAGGCTTCAAAAAACTCAAGTAAAAAATAAAATAAAAAAATATATGTATAAATATTCCACTTCATAAATAAATACATCTTCTTTTATGAATGAATGCATATGGACATAAAATAACTGCCAACAAATGCAAAGGAAACAACATCTCCTCTTCTCATTTATTTAAACTACGAAAATGTGCAAATATTCAGATGCATACAATTAATATTTATTATTTTTAACATCATCTTCAACAATATTTAAAAAAATATTGAGTTAATTTAAATACTCTTTAGTCCATATTTACACTATGCAAGTCTTATTGCTAAGCTGATTAGTTTGATGAAGAGAGAGAGACGAGGAGAACAATAAAGTTTCTTTTCCCCTCGTCTCTCTTTCCTAACAAACTAATCAGCTTAGCAATAAGACTTGCATAGTGTAAACTAGGACTTAACAAGGTTTGAGCTGAAACTAGATTTGCATTTTACTTGTTGAACAAATATTAAGGTACGCAGGTACAAGGTGCACTATGAACAAGTTTACTATACATGATGTACTCGTAAATTAAGTATATAATGGCGTTATTCGGTGTTTGATGCAAATGGTCTTGCGTAAGTGTAAGTGCAAAATATCGCAGCTTTTCTTTGGATTGTGTGTGTATTTTGTTGTTGGATTCTAAAGAAGAGCTACGATATTTTGCAAGACAATTTGCATCAAACACCGAATACCGCGATTATATAAAAAAGCACCTTCTTGCCTAGCAATTGTGAGGTGGATAGATTTGAGCTGTTGCTGAGACAAGTTAGTGACTCGGGCATGTCGCTCAAAATCAATGGCGGTATTCGATGTTTGATGCAAATGGTCTTGCGTAAGTGTAAGTGTAAAATATCGTAGCTTTTCTTTGGATTGTGTGTGTATTTTGTTGTTGAATTTGAAAGAAAAGCTACGATATTTTGTATTTGCACTTACGCAAGACAATTTGCATCACAATTTGTAAAACACAATTTGTAGACACAATCTTGCTTGGAAAAATCGTGTTAATTTTTCTGTGAGCCCTGTGCCACCTTAACGATAAAAAATAATAAAAAAAATAATTCAGATTCAGAAAACTTGGTTAACAGCACCTAAAAATCACAATTTTTCTTAGTTTTCTACCCTTTATTAACCTTTACGTCTATAGATATCGCCTGAAAAGATATGTATTGTTGAATTTGCGTCCTGAGAAAACTTAAAAAATAAATTAAAATTTTTTTTTCGAATTTATTTTGCCAATTTTTTTGGGGCAATTTTTTTTTAATTGGGAAAATTTTAACATTTTTTTTGCAAAATTTTTTTTCCAAAAATTTCTTTAGGACGCATGTTTATCCATAATATGTTCTTTGAATTGATATAAAAATAAATGAGTAGTAGAAAACTGGGAAAAATTGCAATTTTTAGGTGCTTTTACCAAGTTTTCAATCGTAATTATTTTTTAAACAAGAGCTAACCTAAAACAATGGTTAACACCATTGGATTCAGCGTAATTGAATTAGGTTGACCCATCAGGTCTCCCGCTTGTTACATTTTTGAACTAGCATAGCATGTAATTGAATTGCAAACAGCACCATTCCTTTTTAATCTGTTTGCAAATCAAAACATTAAAAAGTTCACTTTATTTAAAGCTGAGGCTGTCTGAAAGACAATGATATGAATCAAAAACCAAAAAAAAAAAAACACCGAAACGAAAAATAGAAGAAAAAAATTAATTCATAATTATTTTCTGAACACTTTTCATCAAGCCAAGATTAGCAAAAGCTTATGCAAAGTTTATATTACGGGAAAAGTCATTTATTTGAGGTTAAGTTACAATTTAAACGTTTTGTTAACAAAAGCAATAACGTCCACCAAAATATTTTGGTTTTTTTAAGTACTTGTTATCGCCTCTTTTCTTCATATTACGCACGATTTTCTTCTTATTGTTTAATAAGTAATAAAAAAATGTTTTAATTTATATCAAAATTAAACTTTTTTATGCTGCACTTATCAAGCTGCTTGCAAATGTCAACTTCGACTGTCCATAAATCAGCTGATATTCGTTTTTTTTTACAAAAGCCATATATGCATTTATTTGCTTTGATATATTCTTAATCGAACGTTATTAACCAAAACATTATTATTGTTAGTGCAAAAATTATTTTTGGCCAACATTTCGGGTCAAATTACCCACTATGCTGGGGGGTGAATAATTGCAAAATTAATATGTGACCTGCTCCACGAAAAGGGACCTCTGCGCCGAAAAATTTTTTTTTTACTTTTTGAGTGATTCTTATAGGAAAAAAACGCTCTTTCAAATGCCGCAAACCGCAAGTTTCTATGTCGCCAATATATCTTTATAGGCGTCATTGAAATCGTCATGCCCTTTACCAGACTGAATTTGGCTTAGAATAACTAAATCTTGTTCATCTTTCTGTAATTCCAAAAAGTTATTTCTTGCAAAAACAATTCGTTCTACCGGAAACAGTATTGCATCCATTCGTACAGCAAGGTTTTTCTAAAAACTGCGATAAAGTTTGCTCTTCCTCAATAAGTATCTTGAAGAGATAATTGCAGCACTTCTGAAACTTCTGGCGATGAAAATGCATCCGACTCATCACTGACTATAGGTAAACATTCTTCCAAACAATCGCTGAAGTATTGTTCTTCAACACTCTTAAATTCGTCTTCCAGACACATTTTCTTACGTTAATTAAGATTTATTTCAACCTGAAATTAATTAAATAACAGATAAATTAAATAATAATAAATAATAGATTCAATTCTATCGGCTTAAATCCAAAACATTGATAATTTGATAAGGAATAAAACAGCTCTAGTAATTTTGAAAACAAAATTAGCAAAAACAGGTTTTTAACTGTTAGAAATAATTTTCATAGAGGCAACATTCCATAGTGAACATCGTACAAAGTACCAGAGAGGCGAAATACATTGCCAGATGATCAGGTTGAAGGAAGAGTTGCATAACCATGCGCAAAACACGGAAAAACGAAGCGCTTTTTTTAAACGCGTTTTTCTCAATAACTTCTTTTCGGCGTAAAGGTCCCTTTTCGTGGAGCAGGTCACATATGTTTTTAAAAATTTCCAAGTTTTCCGATTTTTCTAAGTGGTTACTCACCTAGACGTAAGTGTGTACCAAATTTCAGCTCTCAAGCTATGGCAGACTACTTCATAATATTGATGAGTGTGAGTGAGTCAGTTACAAGAAGCTTCCACTGTAAAACTTTCAGATCTTCGCATATTTCTGCACCATTTTAAACTCAAAAAACGTTTAAAATCTACTTGAGATGTAATGTAAAGTAAAGAGAATTTGAAACTGTAGATGATAAAAGTTCCAAATTTTACAAAGTTGCTACACTTGTGCCTTTAAAAAGCAGCTGATTTTTTAAGAAACAGTACAGCAAATTACATTCACACGCGAACCAGTATTAAATTGTCTCTAATGTTATTATTAATTTTTAATTGAATGTGCATTTAAAAATCACTTTAGCCATTCTTTATCTTTACGACTGCTACTTCGCATCGCAGCTGATTTCTTTCTAAATAAATTGATATATTGCGTTTTCGAAGCATTCGCAGCATTTGCTTATTCAAACATTCATAAAAATTAATTGGAATTTTTGTGCCCCAACCGATGCGTAATTAAATATAAATGAAGAAGACGAAGAAGAAAAATATGCCATTAAAAATATTTAGTAACGTTTTACAGATCTATCATTTTGGCTAAAGTGTGTTGGGTTGGGTGTGGTGTGGTGTACGAGTATTAAACCATGAAAATATTTGTTTCCTTAATCATTTTTAATAATAATAATAATAATAATAATCATTCCCAGGCGTTGCCTGTTGTTTTCTGTTTTTTCGGTTTTCAAAACTAGAAGAAAAAAAATTCCTTATTTGTTTGATTGATTTTGTTATGAATTATTAATTATGATTAATGCACCTGATGTACGCTTAAGTTTTCTTAGTTTTATGCCATTTGTGCCTCAGACTGGTTTATTTATACATCTAGTTATTAGAATTCTTGTGCGTATGTTTACTCGTACTTTGGTATTTTTTACTTGCAGCCTGAAAGTTGCATCATCCAGCCGCATGATATTCAGTTTGTTTAAGAATATCCATACAAAAAAAAAAACAAAAAGATCCTTAGTCATAATAAATATTTATGTATGTATATTTCTCTACGTTGGCGTATGTACAAGTATGTCTTCTTATGCTTGGAATTTTAAAATTATTTCAATATTTTTATCGATGACTATTTCTTGTGTAATATCCAACTGCTTCTTGATTTAACGTATCCAAGTAAAGCTGTATTTTATTCTATTTATTTTTTACTGCGGCATTTATGAATTTTTATTTTGTGCTTCGTATCTGTACGATTGTCTTGTAGAATGAATAATCACTTTGTAGTAGTATTTGCCAGTCAGTTAAAGACAGGTGCTAACTGCGCTTAAATCGATCAAGTAAAACCGAAGAGTATACAAATACAAAAACCAAACAGATACTCACTCCAACTTCCTAACCACAAAAATGACGATGATCATCATCACATCTTTAGTTTTAAATCATACTTTCTGCCTGTTTTCCACTTGCAGTATTCGTTCGCATAACTATTCGCATAAATTTTTAGTTTCAAAAAAACGTGGCATCAAAGGAGTGCACTCTTGTTTAAAATGTTGAATTTTTTTCTAAAGCTAATTAGAAAAAAAAGGTTTTTTTTTAACGAAATTAGTTGCATAAAAATTGTTCATTTGTCAATTGTAGGCCTGGAGGAGCAACGCATATCAAAAAAATTGCCAAGAATGCATCAGAGATTCATTCTACGTCCGTTTTATATAAAATTCTCTTCTATAGCGCTCCAATTAGCTAATAGAAAAACTTATGCGCAACAAAATTCATGAAATTATTTAATTTCCTATAAAACAAAGCGATATTTTTTTTAAATGTGTATTTTCTTAAAAATATATTTTCCACATTTACTTTGTGCTAAATGAATTTTTTGTAAAAGTCACTTTTTGTAGTGGTACTTTTCCTGTGAGATACTTTGTCAGAAGGTCTACTATTTCAAAAGGGTACATTTTCTAAAATATATTTTTTGAAAAGCTGATTTTTCTATAAACACGCTCTGTTTAAAAATAAATTTTTTTAAAGTACTACTTTTTAAAAAGGTCCTTTTTCAAAAAAGTACTTTTTGTGAGGAATACTTATTCTAAAAGATGCATTTTTTAAAAGGTACTTTCACTGCAAACTACTTTTCCTAAAGATACTCTTTCTAAAAGGTACTTTTACTACAAGGAACTTTTTTATCAAGGTACTTTTTCGAATAAGTACTTGGTTAAAGTTACTTTTGGTAATTGTTGCTTTTGGTAAAAGGTAATTTTTCTAAAAACTTATTTTTTAAGCTACTTTCTTAATAAGAAACCACATTTTTTGTCCAGTGAAAATTGTTGACACTAGTGTACACTATAATTGCGGACTCACAAATCAAATAATTGAACACTGAAATTGGTGAAAACTCGTTCTTGCGGAATCCGTCTCTTGGGAAAAAGTATTTCTTCTAGAATATATTTTTAATAAGCATTTTCGGAAAAAAATCTGCTTAAACTCATATTGGAAGCAGCTTTTTAAAATTGTTTTATTTGGATTGAACTTCAAAACAATTTGTGGTTTAGTGCTAAATGATTTGCTTCCTTCAAATATCTGCCTTAAAATGTTGCATACAATTTAAAGTCATCATTTACATGTGCATGGAATGTACGAGTACTCGTACATATGGATGAACTCGTATGTAGGGTGGCATAACGAAGCAGTTAAAGTCATCAGACTGTGGTCAATTTGGCAAATTGTTTGTTCGGTTTGTTGTTGCTCTGTGCGTAGTCCAGATCACTTTTATTTTATACTCTTTTTTTGGTCGAAACCCTGAGCAATAATCATTTAACTTCAAATATGGTGCGTCTTTTATTGTTCGTTTGTAACTCTGGAGCAAAATTCTTGTTAATGATGTTTGCCACAAGTTGTTACCACATTTTGCATTTGCAGCATAAAAATTGTTCATCTGTTTTTGTGAATTTAGTTTATAATCTGCATATAAACATAATTATTTTGCTTATGAAAGAAAAAGTAATTGGCTTTTTCCCTTTTTTTTAAATTTATTTTAGCGTTGCGTGTGTGTGTGTTGTCGCAGTTATTCAATAGTACATCTTCCTGGAAACAATTGGTGGGACATGTGAGTGTTTGTAGTCGTTAAATTTTATTTAGTCATTATTATGGCAATTATCCTTATTTGAGACAACCGGTTTTTAGGGAAATTAATTTGTAAAAAAGGGCCAATTGCTTATTTTAAAAATGCAAATTTTTAAAATTTTGTTAACCTTCGGAAGTGTGCCTTTGTTTTTTATATTAAAAAGTTTAGAATATATATTGATTGTAGTGTTATCTGCTTATGAAGCGCTTAACTATGTTAGAGAATTATAGCAATATATTGGGTGTTTTTTATTGAGGTATAGAACTTTAAGTTGGCATCACTTTTTTAACTGGCGGCCATTTTGTCAGCTGTCAAGTGATTAATATTTAGTTTGGTTTGCCATTTCATCATGAACAGGTTGACAAAAGAACAACGCTTGCAAATCGTGCAAATTTATTTCGAAAATAATGGTTCAGTTCGCGAAGTTTACCGCAAGCTCCGTCCATTTTATGGTCGACATAATCGTCCATCAGAGCAATTAATTCGGTTAACCATGGATCGTTTTCGCACTACGTTTACTCTATGTGATGATACGCATCCGCAGAGACGTCGAACAGTGCGCACCGAAGAAACAATTGCCGCTGTAGAGCAAAGTGTTGAAGAGGACCCGAATGAATCGATTCGCCACCGTGCACAGCAATTGGAGCTTTGTCCATCAACTTTATGGAAGATTTTGCGCAAAGATCTTGGCTTGCGACCTTACAAGATCCAGCTTGTGCAAGAATTAAAGCCGCGAGACCATGCAATGCGTCGTGATTTTGGTGTATGGGCCGAAAATAAGATTGATCTCGATGCTGATTTTCATCGCAAAATTTTGTTCAGTGATGAGGCTCATTTTTGGTTGAATGGCTACGTCAACAAGCAAAATTGCCGCATTTGGAGTGAAGAGAATCCACATGAGACCCTTGAGACGCCATTACATCCACAAAAACTGACTGTTTGGTGTGCTCTATGGGCTGGTGGAGTCATTGGGCCATACTTCTTCCGAAATAATGCTGGAGAGTCAGTTACCGTTAATGGAGACCGGTATAGAGCCATGATAACCGACTATTTTGTTCCCGAATTGGATGGCATGAATGTGGATGAGTTGTGGTTCCAACAAGACGGCGCTACATGCCACACAGCGCACGTCACAATCGATTTATTGAAGGAAACATTCGATGATAATTTCGCGGAATGGACCTGTCAATTGGCCACCAAGATCGTGTGATTTGACACCATTGGATTATTTTCTTTGGGGATATGTGAAGTCGCTCGTCTACGCCAACAAACCAGAAACGTTAGGGGACTTGGAAGCCAACATTCGTGGCGTTATTGCCAACATACGGCCCCATATGCTCGAAAAAGTGGTTGAAAATTGGACCTGTAGAATTGGCTTTATTCGAGCCAGCCGCGGCGGCCACATGCCCGAAATCATATTTAAACGTTAATGGCATAAAATTATCCTTCCAATAAAGCCAAATTTATGGACATTAAAACGATTTTCTTGTGTTTTATTTCAATTCGAAGTTCTATACCTCTAAAAAAACACCCTGTAGAAAGAAGCAGGATATTAGAGCCTTTTTTATTATTGAAATATTTTAGTAAACTTTTTTTACATACACATAGTTATGCATAAATACATACTCGTACGTATTAATACATACATCTCATTTAAAAAAGAAATAGCAGCCATTATAGAAAGTTTTTGCAGGAACGAAATATTCATATACTCGTATTACTAATTCTCTTGTGTAACGACTCAAACTCAATCAAGAATGAAGAATTATCGCTAATAAAATATTATGCATAATATTTTTTGTATGTATGTATGTATGTAAAAAAAACAGAATGTAAGTATGTGTATATGTAAACGAATGTCTACGATTACAAAAATTGCTTCTGGGCTTGAGTTAAATTGCTCGAAAAGAATTAAACTTTAAAATAAAAACCAGAATATACTTGCAGACTTTAAGAACTAGAAACTAAAAAAAAAACTGGATCACAAACCACATACAAATAATATCTTTTGATGATGTAAATTTTTTAACGCGATTTATAGAAAACGAAACAGAAACGAATTGCAGCCAGTTAAAAATTTACAGACACTAAAAAAGAAGTTGTAGGTAAAAAAAGGCTAAAACAAAATAAAAGAACAAACGCATGACCACTACCGCAGTCTAGCTAGATACAACTAGACAATGAGACAGACACACGGACAGAGCGAGAGATGTTGGTTTTGCTGCAATATTTCTTGTGCTCGTCGTGGCCATGAGTGGTAGTTGCAGTTGGAACACCACATAGTAGTCACTAGTGCTCAGTGGTCATGTTAGACATCCACCTCGTCAAGTTTCCACATCTAAAGCGAATTATAAAATAATAAATCATCGTTGTTTGCTTTGGCCTTAGGAAAGTCCTCTCTCTCTCTTATTTACAATATACGACACATAAAATACTATGACAAGAAGACATTTGATTCATACAACTACTACAAGTACTTCAATTACAACAAAAACAACAACAACAACAACTACATTTATGAAAATGCATACGAACGTGCATGTGTGACTTTCGAATGTAAAAATCATACATGTTTTAAAGTTACAAAGTTTGGAATTGAAGTTGATTTAAAAGATTTACCAGCTAAGAGAATGTAATCGGCTCTACACTGAAATGAGTAAACAAGACTATCTCCAGCAGCTGCTAGAAAGTTACAAAATTTACCTACGAGTATATCAATTAAAGGCTTTAAAAAATAAGCACACTTTTCTTAAGTAAAAATAGCTAAAATAAATTCTACGTGTTTGTCAGGATATTTACATTTAACTTTGGAGTTATTATTTGTTCATTAATAATTATCACATGTAATTTGGCTTACAAAGCGATACGAACTTTAGCCTGATCAAATCATAAATATAGCAACAAATGAAGTTCGAACAATAATAATTAAAATTAACTAAAATAAATTCAATTTCGAAACATTATGCCATAACCGCCGAAACAGCTTAAGCGACATTATTTTGGAACATGATATTTTTTTTTGGCGATAATCGTTTATTTACGATCGCAAGTAATCGATTTTCGTCAGAGAAATGAAGTTCGAAAATTATGTCGCTTAAGCTTTTTAGGCGGTTATGGCACGATATATTTATTAACTGCTAAACCTATGACATCGCTTTTGTAAAAAAAACCAACCATGTTGGGCTGAAAATATTCCACACTAGTTGTTGTTGCTGTTGCAAGTTGTCATGTTTTTTAATTTCATGTTCTGTTTTATTATTTATTATATTGGTTGTCATACTTGTTGCTTCTTACTTGCTTTTTTTCTTTCTTACAACTAAAATAAAAAGGTAAATATGTAAGTTTAGCTGTTTTGTTGTTGGAAAATGTTTTGCATCTTGTTTAACAGCAATAACCGAGTTCTAATTAACAACCGAACTAACACGTATTGGTTTTATTTTTGTATTCATTTATTTATTGGCTGCGCAAATCTGTTGGCCATGTCAGTCTTCGTGTTGCTCTGTCGATCTTAGTTTCCAATTCAGTTTGGTAGCGTTGATATACAAACACTATTTTTCTTCTAAAATTGCCAATTGTATTGCAAATGAAACTGCCCACGTTTTATATAAAAGAATTATTTTTTCGTAGCAGAGGTGTAAAAGAATTTGGTAACGAGGCTTTTAAAAAATTACAGTATTTTCTCATCACAATTTAAATTTGAATATCGATGACAAAAATGTTCTACCAAATAGGATATTTAGTCTCGGTGCACACAACTTTTAATGCAATTGGTAGAAAAAAAAATCTGTATTTGTAATTCCTTTTTTGTCTTTCTTACGGCTGAATTAAGAGTTGATTAACAATAGTTGACGTGAGTGAACCGGGATTTAGCAACGGAAAATGCAAAATCCTACTATCAAAAGCTCTGTACAGCAAGGATTGTGATATCTTTTATTGCATTGTCAGTAAAATCTGCGAAACATTTTTTAAAACTGTATGAACTACCAAGTTTAGTCTGACAACATTGTCAGAAAAAGTATTGTCAGTTCTTTGTAAGACTATTAGCTGCCAACAAATTGTCAGACAGCTGAAAATCCTTCCTTGCCATTGTCAGATTATTGTCAGACATTTTTTTTTTATTGTCAGATGTGCAAAGCTAATGCATTTGACAATGGCATCATAGTTTATATTGGAAATACGGGCAAAAACTGTTTTCAAAGAAAAAGTAAAGTGTAGATATATGCAGCCAAAATCGTTGCACTTGCCTCCTTATGGTTCACAATAATTATTTTATATTTTCATTTCTTTTGTGTATATCTTATGAACAATTTAGTTTCTTGATATTTTTATTTTTATGGTCAGTTTCCTAAGGCCGGATTAACATCTGTGTGCCATGTGTCACACATGCGTTAAAAAAGGGTAACCACTCAGACTCGTATTTATTAAATTAAACAGTTTCATAGATAACTAATAGACAATTTTATAGAATCCAAACTGATTGGAAACAGTTTAAATCAATAAATACATGTCTGAATCAAACAGTTTTTCATTAGTAATTAGTGGTTACGCTTTTTTTTGGGCACATGTCACACAATAAATGCCAGATGTAAACTCAGCCTTAGTTATCAAAATGTATATAAAACCAATCTCTTCTTGGTCAACATTTTCTTGGTTTTTTTCCTACGTCTTCAGGAGACTTTATAATTTTAATTTTTTAAATTTAACAGACAATTGATAATTGACGATTTCTAACAAATACTTTGAGTCTGACAATTCTTAGGAAAGACCTGACATTTTTCGCACGTGACAATCGTGTGAACTGCTAATTTTTGGACTGACAATATTTTAATATAAAATTATTGTCAGACAGTCATCTGGCAAAAAATTTTAAAATTTTCTGACCACCTTGTGATATGGTAATCAGCCTTATGCTGCCAACTATTTATTGACAGTGCTTTGCCAGCTTATTGTCAGATCTGACAATATTAAAAGATGTGACAACCTTCTGTACTGACGTAAAAAAATTTAAAATTGTGTGTCTACCAGTCTTTAATTTTTTAATTTAATTGTTTAAAAATTACTTTACTTTTATTCACTGTTATTATTATGTTATTATTATTATTATATTTGTTTATCATTTCTAGACGTTTAAAAGAATTTACTTCTTTCAATTACTGTTCTCTTCTGTCCACTGATATAATACATACATACATATGTATGTATGCGAGTATATGTATGTGTGCAAGTACGTGTTTGTGTATATGTGCAAATATTTATGTGTGTGACTGTATACTGTTGCTTAATTACTTTACAATTGGTATGCAAATTGCAATGCATGTGTTCAAAAAGCAACATTTGATTGGTTCAGATTTTAATAGATTACAAATTTAAAATAACTTGAATTAATTTATTTATAAAAACTAGTTGTCTGCCATGATGTTTCGATAATTATGGCAACAAGTCATTAATATCATGAACAGGTTTTGTTTATAATTTTACACTTTGATTTTTATTTGCCATTTGCTTGCTTGTTGTTTTTCGAAAGCCGACGCGGAAAATGTTTTTCAATTAGTTTCATAGATTTGCTAATTCAATAACTAAAGTCATTTGTTGTAATATGATGGAAATATTGTGTCATAAACAAATTGCTGATTTTGTATATATAAAAAATATATTTTTTTGCAGCACTTGAGCAGTCAATTTATCACTTGTATGTAGAGGATTTAACTAGATCAATGTATGTAACGTGTATGTACGACGTTTGCATTTTAATAATAATTTCCTTTTTAGAAGTAGAAAAACAAACCAATTATTTAGTCTTCTTCGACAATCGTTATCAATGTCTTATTTATTTAAATGACAATTTTAGGAAATCTATGCTTGAACATGCTAAGAGATTGACATATTCAATCTAAGACTATTAACGAGTACTTAACATGCTCGAACATATTCATATATAACCCAGTGAACAAATTGTTTGTTGTTTCTGTAATTTTAATTTCTAAATTTATTGAAGCAAAATATTGAATGGAGCTTCGTGTCCCATTAAAGAAAATATTTATGACAGTTTTAACAGAGATCTAATAAAGCAAGAGCTTTTAGGGTGCCGTACTCAAAATAAAAACAAAACGCTGGTAACCTGAGTATACTGTTCGCTCTCTAGCCCATTTTGACCGCCCGTCTGTCCCGTGACTGAATGAAAAATTCATTTTATTTGTTTATTAACCTTTATCAGCTAAAGAATTGAACAAACTTTGATGAAATTTAAAATAAAGATATATCCAAGACTATATATTCTTTTAAGCAGAGACAAAAGTGGGCAAGGAAACTATCAAACCGATTTTTGTTAAATTCAAAACATAGATAGACTACATACGTATAAAAAATTACACGCGTCATATTTTTTTAAACTAGGACCAAGAGGGCAGAGTGGAAATTCCTGCCTCTCCGGAACTATTTAACCAAGTTTTATGAACTTTTTATGAATGACACACACAGCAAAAACGGGACAGGGGGCAATTTCTAACTGTCTGAAACCGATTCAGTTGATTTGTAAAACATGTTATTCATATGAGCCTCAAAGTACACAAAAGCTTTATACATTTTAAAACCCAAGATCGAAAACATGATGGAGGGACATTTCTGCCTCTTCTGAACTATAAAACCGATTTTGATGAAAGTGAAAACATAGATGTGCGTCTAAAAGGCTTTATATTTTAAGACCACAGGGGATTTTCAATTTTAACGATTTTTTGCCCATTTTGACAATCTCTTAAATTAGACGGTTTTTGCCGTAACTAATAAATTTTATGTATATTTAAATTTTTAGTTTTTTCTATTTAATTTATTTTTAGGGCCATTCCCACGATGTCGGCAATGTTCGACTTGTCGCACAAGGACATTTAAAACAAAAACAAATTTTAATATTTTTTGTTGTTTCGAATGTAAGTGTGCGACAAGTCGACCGTTGTCGACATCGTTCGTTTGGACCTTAGTCTATGGACAATTTCATTGCAGACTATTGATATAAAAATATACATATGTATATACATTTGAATTTTTGTGTAAGCTTAATTCAAGATTATATAATAAAATATATATGGAACAAAATTGAAATGATTGATTTAAGAATAAAATGACATTTCTTTTGATTAAATCAGTGTTCAGGGAAAAGCCTTTAAGATTATAAATATCTTTAAAAGAAGTGCATAATTTCCTAAGCGGGTCAGACATTGGCAAAGTTAGAAAAAAATTAATTCCGAGCAGGCAACGTCTCGAGCATATGCAATAAGTATATTTGCAATTTTTAATAATTTAAGGTATGATGCTTTCAGTCTCTATTAAGAGTGAAAAATATTTAATTTGAAGCAAAACTGGCAAGCCTTTCAATCACTGAGAAATTCACCTTTCTGACCAAATGCGTCTTTCACCAGTTAGTGGAACCACATATTAGGCTAAGCAACCTGTTTTCTTATACCAGTGCATATAGTATTTCTTATCGGTTCCTGTTTTTTTTTTTTTTTTGATACTTGCATATGCACCACGTTAATTATTGTTATTGCCAATAGCATTTTTAGTAACTTTTTTTACATCATGCCACATAATTTTTGCTGGGACCATCAATAACGAGAGGCATGTACACATGTTTACTGCAGTCTAAATAAGAAAATATACTGATTACATTTCTGCGTCAAATTTAAATTAAAAACTCAGTGTACAATTTAGAGCAAATGTTTAAAAATTTGTGATATTCAAATGAAAACACTAGTAATGCAACTGTCAAATGTAACATTTGTTGCGAGTCCCAAGATAGACAGAGAGAGCGAGAGAAAGAAATAGACAAGAAATTAAAATTTTCTTAAATGAAGATGATTATTTGTGCGCCAAGCAACACGGTTTTTTCTGCTTGATTCTAAAACAAATTGGAAAGACGTTCGGGAATATAGTAGTTGAATACATTTGCCAGAATATAGACAGACTGGCAGACAGACAGACTTAAAGTTTAAGTATTGAAACTTATGTTGGTTTTGAACATTTTTCCAGCTGATTTTTATTTCTATTTCGCTTTTTATTTTGAAGCACACACACACACATGTGCACACAAACTTATTTTAATTCACATGGATAAAAAGATAAATGACGAACATTTTCATAAATTAGCATAAATATTTGTTAGTTTAAGTTGTATGTTATTTTCTTTTTTATTTTACGTTCCTTGTAATATCATCTCCTGATGCACACAGAGGATATTTATAAATATATTCATAGTTTGCTGCTTAAAGGCTTAGATGTTTGTTGCACATTTTCCTATAAGCGGTGCTGTTAAACGCAGGTTGTCAATCATCTTCGAAAAGGAAAACATGTAAAAGTATTGGCTGCTTGCATACTTGAGCAATTTCTGTTTTCATATTTCTTTTCTTAAGTTTGTCTACATTTCGCTACAGTTTTCTTAACAGGCACTATCAACATATTAATGGGTTAAAGCCCAGTGCGGAGTTCTTACGGAATTTCACATTTGTAAATTTACTTTTATTTCTACACTAAAAATTAATTACAATTGTATTAAAATTATAAATGTCTAATATTCCGTGACCAAACAATTGTATGAACATTAATTTTTGTTTCAGTTGACTGAAAAATGTCTCCACTTAATTTATAACATCCCTATAGGGATAAGCAATATATTTCGAAAATTCCGTGTAATTTTTTTTTAAAGTCCTTAGTAGCAAATGGAAATTTATTTATGAAATTTACCAACTTGAATTTCCGTAATTTTTTTTAAATACAGTTTGTATGAGAACCTGAAATTCCGTATGAACTCCGTAGCAGGCTTAAATTGTAAAAATTTGTTAAACTTTAAAGTAAAAAAAATAGTACAGGAATTCTAAAACTTAATCGGCATGAAAAAACGCAATATTGTAAACGAACAAACTAGAAATTTTCAGTTTAAAAAAAAAATCGAAAATTTTACAATCTAAAATTTGCTTTCAAGTCAGATGTGAAAATGTTCGATCATGGCTCTGAATTTTTTGCATTATATATATTAAAAATAAGTGGAAGAACATATATTATGAATTATCTAAGTTTTTACATTAGATATTATATCATTATGCTAATTACTCTGACATATTTTGCATAACAAACATTATTTCCAACTTTCAAAATTATGGAAAATATCTGTATTCTAGTGCATTTTCAGAGAAAAAAAAATAATCATTGTTATATCAAAAGAAATGTTTTAAATCGAAACTTCAAACGTATATTCGAAATTACTTCAAATAATTGCATCAAACTTTCACTTTTATAATATAATAATGATTTCAAACTTTTATTTTTAAATTTTACTACAGCTAGAAAAAATAAATATACTAAAAAACTTTTCCGGTATTATTTCGAACACTTTCGAATTTAAACAAAACATCTATAGTGCAGTATAGTGTAAAGAAATAATGTAATGGCACTATGCTCGAACTGTTTCAAAATCAAAGAATTTTAATTTAAACTGTGATTAATAAGAAGTAATAAGTGAAATTATGATTTCGGATTTTCGAAATTAAATAAAAAATCTATATTTAAAGGAAATTTAAAAGAAAATTTGCTTAAAAATTTAAAAATATCGTGCTGGCAATATGTTCGAAATTTCGAATTTTCGAACTTAATTTTAAAATCGATTTCAAGGACAAAATTTTCTATAAATGAAAATTTTTTTATTTTTTATTGTGAGTCTAAGTTCGAAAAAAAATTTCAAATTTTAAAGTTTTATTTCGAACACCTTCTAATATAAATAAAACATCTATATTGGAGGATAATTTAAGGAAAATACGTAACTACCATTATAAGTTGAAAGTAAGTTAGAATTATTTCGAAGTCTACGTTTTTAATGAAATCGAATTTTGAAGTTAAACTGTGATTAATGACAAGTACGTATTCCAAATGATTGGGGAAATTAATTAGAATATCTATATCAAAGTGATATTAAAAAAAATTTTTTGTGAACATATTTACCATAGTCTCGTTATTAGTATGTTCGAAATTTCAAATTTTCGCACTAACTTTGAATATCTCGATTTTAAAGGCAAAATTTGCTAAAAATTAATTTTTTTTCAAATTTTTTCTAAAACTCAAACATTGCAATATCTATGGCTCCAGTAAAAATAAATAAAATAACACAATAAAGCAGTTGATAGTCAATTATTGTCTCGAATTAAACTGAAAAAAAATTTTTTTTTCGAAAGTCAGCTAAAAATAAATTAAGGTGTTTCTCAAGTCTCCTACGAATATTGGTATTATCTCAAGTCCATTGTTTTGCGTTTGCTTATTATTATTTTGCGTTTAGCTGAAGAGTACTCATAGTGAATGTCTTTTGCAATTTTAATGAGTCGCAAAAAAAAAGAACTGCAAGCCACCAGCCATCCAACAATCAAACAACCATCCGTTCCTGGATTTTTGCGTTCCAAGTAGGTTCTGTATCTCTGGTTAATAATATCGCCAGAGCACTAAGAAAAAAGGGAGAGCGAGCGCATAGTGCAAGGCATAAATATTTTTTGTATAAACATTAATACACATCCCATACAAATACAAGACTAAAAAACTTTATTGCACACAAACAAGTCTAGAGGAAGGAGTCATTCTAATAGATGTTTTTCTTGCAGCAGTGTCTTAAGTTAAAGTTAAACAGTTGTCTGGCTTTTGTGTTACTGCTGCTGCAGCTTAAAGGGTAAAATAACTAGTGCTGTTGCAAGCAGCAAGCTGGTGTTTTCTTATGCCTGTAAATATTTCTTATGCACAAAATTTGTATGCATGATTTTTGTTAAATAGGAATATTTTTTCATAATTTAAAATGCTCGACCCCATCTTCGTCATCAGCGCAATCGACAGCCCAACTGCATTTCATCAAGCGTCATCTGGAGTTGTACACAACAACCAGAACAACATTTATAACATGATCTGCCCTGTATGTATGAAGTTGTTGAGGTAAATCTGTTTTTTCAAGCATTTTTTTTAAATCATAAATTGGAGCTACTGTTTGTTAAGCAAGAAAAGGAAGAATAAAATAAAAACATCCTTCTTTGAGTGTTTGTATTTTATTCTTTTCTTTTTAAGGAACACCGAGCGCTGTTTAAGCCACAAACTTTAATTTAAATTTGCTTGTAATATTTCATGGTTTAAAGTTCAAACTCGTTTATTATCTTGAGGTGTAGAATTGTAGTTTTTTTTTTAATTATAAAAGAATATCATAAATGGAAGTTATTGTACTAAAACTTTTAATATGTGAACAATTTGATATGGTATTTGTTTGCTGAGAATTTGTAAGAGCCAAAGTGCGCAGTGATGCGAGACAATATAATTGTTAGCCTTATATAAAAATTTTTAAGTGAAACGGAATATGTGAATTATTATCATTACATTTGCAACAAGCTGAATGCGAAATCGGCTCATAGTGCGCCATTTGACCCGCATTGCTTTTTGATGATTAAGAGAGAGAGAGAGAGAGAGAAAGAAAGAAGTATATACCTTTGTGTACCTGACTTTCTTTTTCAATATAAAATCAAAATTATAGAAGCAAATTTGATGAGTGTTAAATCTAATTGAATTTCACCATATGGCAGGGGTGGAAAAAATTATACGATGCCAATGTTATTCCCAACATATGATGTTCATTGTTTTACTTAAGCAGAAATTTAGACGTTTCTTAACCAACAAAAAAAAAATTAACATTTTCACTACATTGAAGACTGAATGTCAAATAAATATACTTCGGTATTTTTATATGAAAAAAAACCTTCTCTTTGATTTTGATGATGTTTAATACAAAATAATTTCTTTCTAAAGTATACAATGTGTTTAATTAATAATGAAAGAAAAATAGTTTTAGTTGGTTTTCTTTTTATATAACAAAAACGATAAAATTTTGCATCCTTGAAATTGTGGTTTTTCTATTTCTTTCTTAAATACAAAATAAGCTCAATGAAGAATGAAAAAAGTTTCAACTTTCCAGCCCTGTCCAAACTGTTTAGGACAATTTCTGACACACCAGTCCAAAACCGAAATCTCCAGATTTTCTTGGTACTTCGGAAAATCGATTTCACGTATAGATAGACGGACATAAGGACGTCTCTTATTCGACTCCGTATTCATAAGGATCCAGAATATTGTGGAAATTACACACGGGATGACAAAACTTAGAAGAGCTCTCTAAAAAAAAGTTGCAATTTTAGACTTAAGCTATTTTTCCTAAATGGCTAAATTAGGATTTTTAATTTCTAACTCTATTTGAAAAAATAAGAGTTTATATGGAAAATAATATGACGCCTTTGTTTTCTGAACAGCTTATTTGCCAGTTGCACCAGGTCTATAAATTTTTAGCAAATAAATTTGCACTTTTTTACTGCAAAGTCATTATTCAAGTGGCCGGAACTTTAAAAAGAAAAATATTTTAAACTTTAGATCACAAATTAAAATTTCAATCAAGAATTTGAGTTTTTTAAATTTGGATAAAACTTATTACAACGAAAATCTTATTTTTCTTTCATCATTTTGCAATTTTCTGCAAAGTTTTGTTTAAGAAAAAAATTTATTTTCTTCTTCACATCTTGAATTTTTTTTTCATGCTTTTTAAAAGGTTGTGTTTTCGCGTTTATTGTTGTCTCATTGTTTTAAGTATTATTTTCGTTAAAGGTTGTAACTTGTAAATTTTTTTTATTTTTTTTTTAATTTTATTATCTTAAGAAAATTTTTAATACGCGCAATAGTTTTTATTTTCTGTCTGTTCTTTTGTTAAATTGGTAGAAAAAATATGCGTGCACCCGGTCAAGTCATACATACTCGTACGTTAGTCATATGTGCAGATATATTTATGGAAAGTATGTTTTATATGTGGGGAAGGTATGTGTACAATTGGAAGTGCTTAAATATACTCGCAACCTTAAGTTGAACTAAATTTTTCGATCATTTGTTGAGGGAATGGTTTTAAGAAAATGTTTCAATTGTTTTAAAGTAATTTTTAATGCAACCAAGAAAAGTGTTTAATATGAATTTATTTTACAGTTTGCTGCATTTTTTCCTATTTGCCATTAGATGGGTTGTCTTCCCCAATTGCTAAGTTTTAGCTATAAGACCATTACAAGGTACCAAACACCAAAACAGCATCGCGCATATTTCTAGAGAATTGTTCTGCATACACCTCATTAATTCTAGATTTTTTTGTATGTGCTTTTTATATATACGAGTATGTATTTTATTTCATACTGTCCGCAAAGGTTGTTATTGTTTTTTTTTTCGTTTAATTTTTTTTATATGCCGTTGTTGCATGATGCACTCACTAAACAATATTTTTGCAAACGCACATACTCGTACTTATTGTGCTGAGCAAAAGTTTTCGTATGCATTTAGTTTTTAAGGATTTAGATAGATGTGTTGATTAGCAGATGCTCTCTTAATAATTTCTGTGTGAGTGACGCTCTATACCGAGGCTCTACAACGGAAGAACAATTATTCAATTTAACCCTAAAACGGTTTCAATAAATGTTCTGTTTTATTTATACAAATAAGAATTATATTCGATATTTGAAGCATTTCATTCTACAGGGCGCTCCAATAAGAACTTTCATTTTGAATAACCCGCCATTTTGCCTGTTGTCACAACTCAAGCTGTAACCCGTTGACAGATGACAAGTAAACACATGCCATTATTAAAAACTAACAACAACTAAATGAATTTTAGCAATAACGAGCAATTTTTATACAAGATGAAAAATTTTTTCTGCATTATTAACTCCAGTTACGTATTTTTTGAAATATTCTATGTTGCGGAGCTGTAAATGAATCATTAATTTTTTAATTAATTCGCGAATCAGTCATGCACTGAATTAGTAAATTTTTAATTAATTTTTTTCAGCAAATACAAATAAATTTGGTAAAAATGAATTGCAATTTATTTCCAATTCATTTGAATTGAATTGATTTTGACTCACTTCGTTTGAGTTGATAGGTATACCTATTTACATCAGTACTGATTAGTCAGCTCTGACGATGTTTACATCAGTACTGATTAGTAAAACACTAGAGTGAGCAGCTCAGATATATGTTATACTAGTTCATGAAGTTCACAAGTGTGAGAGAGAAAAAAATCATACGCACACGAATGTTTACACCAGTTTTTTCATATTGCCCTTAACCAAATTATAGAAACTTCTGATGTATATACCCATCAGAAATGGCCATCAGGTGATGCATCAAATGACCGTCATTGTTCTGGTAGGGTTGTGAGTAAGATCTATAAGTGTTTATGAACTATTTTTTAGTTTCTGTTTTATTAGTTTAGACTTTGGTTACGATTTATGGATAAGCGCCTATGTGACTCTGTCTTAGGCTTACCGCCTTCTATTCCCCTTTCGCCAGCAAAGTAAGACTTTCATAGCAGTTTTGTAGACATTTTTCAACGAAATGCATCCAGACGTTTTTAATCCACAACAAACAAATTTTTTTGAAATAATAGTACGTATTTGCAAAAAAAAATTATTATCGAGCTCAAGCTTTTTTTCTTTTGATCTGTAATGGTTTCGCAAAAATTGAAAGTGTGAATTCGCTAATGAAAACAACAACAATAATAATAATAAAATCATTAAAAAGTACATAATTAGAAAAAATGTAAAATCACTAGTCCACTACAATAACGTTTCTGTTCACCTCGTCTCTCTCTACTAACAAACTAATCAGCTTAGCAATAAGACTTGTATAGTGTAAACTAGGACTAAGTTTTTAATTTTTCTGCCCCATGTCCCAAAAATAATCCAACTTTTGTATAATATTTTAATGTTTTTACATAAAATGTTTGTTCTTAATAATCATTTTTTTTTTATAAATTTACAAAATAATGAGTGCTGTAAGTTATTAAAAATTGAGATTTCCTGCTGAATTCTTGCTGGGTTATATTCACATCTGCTTCCATGTGCATGAAAACTTACACATTGCACTGTACTCAAATTTATTTGTGTGTGCGAATGTTTGTGGAAATGATGCTCGTAAATACAATATGATGATGATGATGCTCTAACGAATATAAATATTTTTTGTTAAGATGAATAAAAACAAAGACAACAAATAAAAAAACTTAGTTGTTCCCTTTCCCGGTTTGAGATTTATTTCTTTATTTTGAGCTGTAAACAACAACCAGGTAAACTGACAGTCATACATACGAGTACGCACACACACGCGGATGTGAACTAAGGCCATATCGAAATTTTTTATTACCTTTTTTAAAGATGCTTAACAAGGTTTCGATGTCGTATATTAAAAATAAAATATATAAATAAAAACAGAAAATATTATTCATAAAAAAATAATATAAATATTTTTTCGTTGTTCTCCTTTTTTTTTGAGGCATATAAATGTTGCAAATATTTATGCACACACATTCATTCGTAAATGCACATGCATAATTTATTTTATAACTGCTAAAAATACAAATGAACAGAACATGGAAACCGAAACCATCCAACAAACAACCAAAAAGAAGGAAACCCGGCGAGGAATGTTTCTTTGGGTAAGTACCAGTGCGTTGCAACTACACTTACTAACTTGGCTCTGTTTATTATAAAAGATATTGTTGTGTTCGAAACAGTTAACAAGTCTTTTGAGAGCAATTAAATTTTCTTTTATTTTTTGTCATAAAATGTCGTCGCACTGTTTTTTTTTATATAAAAAAAAGAAAATGAATAAAAAACTTATTTTATTGCGAATTTCTCAAATCTATTAAAATACTTCTGCCATCTAATGAGAGATCCTGCTCTGAAAATATAAAAATTATATATTTATTGCATTTTTTTATTGAGCAAATTTAAAGTTCTATCTAATTTTATTAGCACAACCATTTATGTCAGCTTTTTGTTTTGTTCGCTCTGACATCAGAAAACCATTAGAGAGGCTGGCGGAGGAAACAAAACATAAATAGTTTATGTTGATTTTATTGAATTTTTATGAAATTAATGTGGGGGCAGAATGTTTTTACGACACTCAACACTTGGTTTTAAGTGCAAATAATTCGATAAAAAAAACAATAAAAGAAATTAAGAACTCCAGAAAAAGCAAATTTAGATTCATTAAAAAAAATTAATTTGCAAGAGTTAATTTTTAACCGACTTCAAATAAGAAACGGCTTCCCCATTCGGAAGCCCTATTCAATGGTTTAATTCCCTTGGTGCACTGTCGTCTGAACCAGCACCAAACAAAATTTTTCCTCATATTTTAAATTTTTTTGGAACACGGAATGCAACACTTTATTTGAAAAAAAAATGGTTTGATTTACAGGTATGTAAAAAAATGCGGATAATTTTATGTGATTTTAATATACAGGGCAATCATGAATAAAATTTCGCGAGAAATTTCTGCGTTTTCCAATTAGAATTTGTTTTGTTTTCCCTATTACTTGCTGTTGTTTGAAATTGTTCCCCGGAAAAAATTTCTCGCGGAATTTTATTCATGATTGCCCCCATAATCTTTTCCTTGGTGAAGTTAGATTTTTTTATGTCTCCTCTATATAACTAAAATTTGATACCAATACTGCGAAATTTAATTTTAATAATGGAAAATTTTGATTTTAAAATCTATATAATCGCACATGTGATACAGTGTTAAATTAAAAATTTATATCGGCTTTTTTGCTAAGATTTTTGTAGTAATTGGTAACAAACTGTTTAAAAACTTAAAATACTAATTTAAATTTTAATATAAACTAAATGAGAAATATATCATGTGACACCTAGTGGATGTTTTGTGCCATAGATCTATAAATTAAATTAAAATCACCACGGGGTGTTGAGAGGAGCGCCGCCTGACATCCGAAGACAGCAACTCAAGGCTCAGTTAGCCGACTGTAACGGAACACACAAAAAAGTAATATGAATGAGTTTGTAATATTAATTAAAATATTTGTAATATTAATTAAAAAATTAATTAAATTTTCACCTATAAACAATTTGATAATATCAATTAAGTTTTTCCACTCAAATTAATTAATACAATTAAAAATTTAATTGAATCAATTAAATTATTAATTGAAAACATTAATTGGTGAATACTTTTTTCTGTGAATGTAACTGCAACAGTAAGAAATAGCTGATCGATATTTTTTTGTGAAAAGTAGTGTACACATTCTTACATTCCGGTTACATCTCTATAACCATTTTCATTACTTTTCGCATAACAATATCGATCAGCTGTTTCTTACTGTTGCAGTTACATTCCATTACAGTGGGTGAACTGAGCCTTCAGGATGAAGAATACGCCTTCCGCTAGTACATAAGCCAATACACTTGCAGAAAATGTGTGCCGTTGTCTCATCATCTTCAAAGTGAACAAACTTAGTTACTTTTCCATACAGAGTAGCTCCGTCCAAAGTGACCAGAGGAAAAACTAATAACAAGCCGCAAATCATTCCTGTTTAAGTTCAGGATGTCACTATATGAAAATGGCTGCATCAATGCTTTGACCTGTCTTAAATCTGAAGAAGCCAGCTATACTTTGCCTCTATTTCTTAAGCTTGATATTCAAATTTTAATGTGAACATGGTAGTAGTTTTTAAGTTATGACAGCTCTTGCTTCTTTTGGCGAAATATTAAAGTATTCCTACGATCCTACCAGATTTATCTTGGCGATATGTTTGGTGGTGGTTTTAAATACTAACCGTACCATTAAAATATATTTTCCAAAGGAACTTAAGAGTTTGTTTAATTTATTACCACCACGATTGACCTCCATCCAGTCCGCAGGATTCAACCACAGAATTATAATGTATTGAACGAATTATGAAAACATCAGTTTATTGAAAATCAATATCACCAGTTTTAAATTAAATAAGATGAAAGAAAAATATAAAATAAAATTTGTTTTATTTTCACGCAGTTGGTTGTTTGGTTGTTATTGGTCTCATTGCTTCCAATGGCTTGATAATTTTGGCTTTTGGTATTCATTTTCGGTGCAGCATGATACATAGATTTTCTTTTCTTTTTTTTGCATTTTTCCTTATTGCTTTAATGTGGCTTAATACAATTGTACGCATAATGCAAGTCAAGGTGGACAATGGGCAACGTACAATAATTTCACTCGCAAGTGAAATATTTTGAATTTTTTTTGAATGAGTCTTCCCCAAGGGGTGAGCATGAAAGTGTATAAATGTGTTAAATATAAATATTTGCATTTTTCTTGCACGTTTTTTATTTATTTATATTTTTTCTTTGTTAATAATGCTTTGTTTTTCTTGTTTTTGTTCGTGTTACTGCTATTGTTTGTTCATTTATGGCATATTTTTACGCATATAACCGTAAATTTTTGTTGATTCTGACACCGGCATAATGGGGTGGCCAATGCAGCGTACAAGAATTTCAAGGAACAACAATAGCAACAGATACTCGTAGAACACGGCAGGTTTGTTATGTTGCTTTAATTTTATTTAACTACCTGGATCGCTGTTATAGAGTTGTTGCCGTAGCATAAATGGCAATAACAATTCTTGTTGCAAAATTGTAAAAAATAATTAATTAATCTGGGCTATTAAAACGGGACATTGTTTAATGTAAGATGCCCAAATCGTGTTGCATGCATTATGAATAATTAAAGATTGTATTCATTTAGTAAACAAAAAATAATTCTTGCCAAAATAACATAAACTGGGACTTCTTCTATTTTACATGATTAAAGTTTTCTTGCAACACTTTTTCATTTAATTTTTCGAACACTTTTTAAAACTTGCACATGCACCGTTCACAAGAAGAAATTTTCCTTGCAGAGATTTTTTCATTTGTTTTCAGAGTTGAAATAACGAATAAGAATTTTGCAACCCTGGAACCGTAGTTTTGATTTTTATTATTTTCAATTTTCTTTCTAGAATATAAAAAAATTTTTAATTAATAAAGAAACAAAATAACTTTGAATTATTTAATTTTTGTACCAAAAAAAATTTAAATTTTCCAGCACTGGAACTGTCCTTTAAAAGTTTTCTCATTTTCAATACCAATTTTTTCTTTCTAAAATATAAAATATCTTTCATTAATAAAGCAAAGGAAAAATTTAGTTTATAACTAGTTACTTTTGCTTTAATTTTATTTAACTACCTGGATCGCTGTTATAGAGTTGTTGCCGTAGCATAAATGGCAATAACAATTCTTGTTGCAAAATTGTAAAAAATAATTAATTAATCTGGGCTATTAAAACGGGACATTGTTTAATGTAAGATGCCCAAATCGTGTTGCATGCATTATGAATAATTAAAGATTGTATTCATTTAGTAAACAAAAAATAATTCTTGCCAAAATAACATAAACTGGGACTTCTTCTATTTTACATGATTAAAGTTTTCTTGCAACACTTTTTCATTTAATTTTTCGAACACTTTTTAAAACTTGCACATGCACCGTTCACAAGAAGAAATTTTCCTTGCAGAGATTTTTTCATTTGTTTTCAGAGTTGAAATAACGAATAAGAATTTTGCAACCCTGGAACCGTAGTTTTGATTTTTATTATTTTCAATTTTCTTTCTAGAATATAAAAAAATTTTTAATTAATAAAGAAACAAAATAACTTTGAATTATTTAATTTTTGTACCAAAAAAAATTTAAATTTTCCAGCACTGGAACTGTCCTTTAAAAGTTTTCTCATTTTCAATACCAATTTTTTCTTTCTAAAATATAAAATATCTTTCATTAATAAAGCAAAGGAAAAATTTAGTTTATAACTAGTTACTTTTGTATACCAAAAAAAAAAGATTAATATTTCCAACCCTGGAACTGTTCTTTCTGATTTTTCTGATTTTCAATAACAATTTTTTCTTTCTAAAATATCAATTATATTAAATTTACAAATTTGGTTTTAATTAGTTATTTTATATACCAATAAAATTTTCCAGCCCTGGGACTTTTTTTTATTTTTGTGATTTTTCATACCGACATATTTGTATTTAAAATATGAAGTAAGTGTAACAAAAAAAAATAGTTGTAATTATCTATTTTATATACCATAAAAGTTTCAATTTTCCAGCCCTGGAACTGTATATTTGATTTTGCTGATTTCCTATACCAGTCTTTTTCAGACCAATTCTGACACACATGTCCAAGACCGAAGTCTCAAGCTTTTGTGGGGGCTCCGGACAACCTATTTCACATACAAACAAACCCACAGACTGATATTGCTTATTGGACTTCTCTATTTGTATGGACCCGGAAAATATGCATTACGAGGTCGCATATTATTATTGTATAAATTACACACATGGAATGACAAACCTATATACGCCTTATAATTTTTAGTGAAGGGTATAAAAATTACGTAGCAAGAGCATCTGCAGCATTTTTGGTAACTTTTTTAAACTGATTTTCTCTCAGGAGTGGAAAAATGTTCATGCAACTTCATGAAAAAAATGCTTAATATTATCGTTAATTAGGTATTAGTGTATAGTTATTCGGTTAAACTTTATTTATAATTTTTTAATTCTTGAACCGATTTGTTATCGAAATATATGCTGAAGTGTACAGATATTGTTTTTATTATTTCTATTTATTTCACAAATACCTTTATGCAAAAAAGAAAAGTTATATTTTTTTCCTTTTCCTAATTTTATGAAATAATGACAGACATAAAATTTTTTTATTAAGAATTCTTGAGTTTATGCTAATTTACCAATTTATTCTTATTATAATAGAATTATTATGCAGACGAATTGGTAGTTTTATTTTTCCCACTCATTTTCCCAACAAATTAAGTCTGCCTGTATGCGTATGTCTTTCTGTCTGTATGTCTGTCTGTCCCATGATTATTTTCATTCACTTTTTAAGTCAATCACTCTACTCTGCTGGCTGTTGTGCTTAATGTATTCCAATAAATTTAGCAAATTAAATGGAAGTTCGAGTTAGTTGCAAATTTGTATAAACCCTAAAACACAAACAAAAAACTTTTTAACTGCAGGTTGCACAGTAACAGCAACAACAAGCGCTCTTCTTGCAACCGAAAAAAAAAATAAGAAAAAAAGCTGTAAATGTTGACAGAAGTCATCATAATAATACGGAGTTATGCTAATTTTTTTCTGAAATAAAAAATTCAAAAATATATTAAAGGGAAAAAGAAGCCACTTCCCAACTGCTTTAAACAAAAAGAATGACATTTGTATAAATGCATTTTTAAAATTGAATTTCCTGCATTAAAAAAACACAATATAAAAAAACATTAAATGCACTGAGAGAAATTAATTAAATTAGCATAACGCCTATAAAATTCAAAGCTTAGCCATGCATGTAGAAAGAATTCAAGGTGTAAAAGCAAATTAAACCGAAAGTTTTTCAATGCGACAATGTTTTTTCACCAAAAGTTCTTGCAACAAACATATGATTTTATTAAATAAAAAAAAAATTAAAGTTGCTTTTACGCTGTTTTTCTTTTAGTCTGATTATATATAAAACCTTAAGAATTCTACAGCTAAATTTAAATATAACAGTGTATAACTAATGCATTAAACATACAGACCACAGCAGGCCATACAACAACACGAGTTCAAATGCGGTCGACTGCTAACGTCGCAGTGTAGTCGGCTGCCTAATTATATTGATAACGACAACAATATCATAATCAGCTGATATTCAAGAAATCAAAAAAATGTTTCACATTTTTAAAAACTAAATTAATTATCTAATATGTGTTTGGATCACGGCTCAAAATAAAAACGAATCAATTTATTTTTTTAAATGTATTTTAAGAAGTTTTTACTGTTAACTTGGTGGCTACACGTTAAATTTTTGCTTAAATTTTTGTTTCAAAGTTCAATACATTCACACTTTTTTACTACCGCACTCATACATTTGGGAATTGAATACCAGGTGAACTTCAATTTTTCTTTCAACGCTTCATTAAATTTTTCTTTCAATTTAACAGCTGCTTTATCCACCATTTTCTTACAACCTTCCGTTTATTTTTTTTCTAAAATTGCACTTATTTCATGAAGTACTTGTATTGAGGCGAAAATTTTTAATTGTTTCCTCGACGACGGCATTTTGAACATAAAATTTGAAATCAAATTGCTTGCAGCCTACGTCACAACTTCAATTTGATAAAATTTTGACAAATCATATGTGTGAAAAAATTTAAAGTTATTGAGCGTGTAGCCGCAAGGTAAATAATATTCAACAAATTTAAGCTATCATTTATTCCAAACTTTGTATTATACGGGCAGCACTTTATCTGCTCATTGTCGCTTGCAAAAAATAAATTTGGTCGATAGCCTGCTGTGATCTATTTGTTTTATGCTTAAGATCATCTCAATTTCAAAATTAGTTTTAAATTTTTTTTTAATTTTTTTTCAAGTGTATGTGAAAATAAAAAATTTTTTTGCCCTAATCACAAAAATACACATAAAATATAGAAAACGCCTGTGAAGAAAAAAACTATGTGAATAAGTTTTTTAAAACTTTAAAATTAAGTTGATCAACAAACAAATTCCTGCGTGCACGGTGGGCTTTAGTTAAAAAAACGGCTTTAAAGGATACATAAATTATTATTATGAATAACTTCTGATCTCCGACTGTGGTCGAAAGATAGTATCAAAATAACATTCCTTTGATGATTTCACGCAAAAGTAATAAGGCTGTTGTGAATTTCAAAATGCATTGATATTTCTATCAGCTGAGACTAAAACTACATAACACACAATTTTTGTGTTGGAGCTATATAACTTAAAATTGCTAACACTACTTGACATGCACACCATTTGAACAGCTGTTGCTTGTTTTATGTTTACTCTTGTTTACTCTTTTCAACATGAATATACTGGCATTTGAGTTTCGGGAAAGCAACGCCCTCTTTGTCCCTAACTTCTCCTGTTAAATTGATGTTTTAGATAATATTTGAAACTTTCAATTTCGATTTTTTCTTAAATTATTTCACTGTGTAAGTGCCTTTTAGGTGGTCTTCTTGTAAATGGAATATTTTAATGTATGTTAATTTAATAAACCAAACCAAAATTTGCGCTTTCTTGCAAAGAATTCAATTTACAACAACAATAGTTTTAGAAACTTAACCAGCTTTATTTTAAATCGATTAATATGATGTTTTTTTTGAAATTTTCTACATATCAAAAAAACCACATGATTATTTCTTTAAACATGCTATTTATTATTTATAAAATGACATTAATATGTCATTACAATTTGATGTCAAGTTTATGTCATGTTTCATACAAGTTAATGTGCAAGTGCATGTGCTTGTGCCCATGCATGTCCAAATGTAATTGTATGTCTGTGTGTGTGTTCAATCATGTGTTCACATAAATGAAAAATACTGCATTTAATTAAAATCCAATTAAATTTCAATTTGCATGAGCCAAACCAGCATAAAAAGGTTTCATGCACACATAATTTTTTTTTTTGCATATCGTAACAAATGTCATTCATTATATTAACCCTAGATATCATACTTATTTTTATGGCGTGAAACGATTCGACGATGGTGTTTTTAAAAGTGAAAAATGGACGCTGTATAGCTCATTTAATTTTTCGATACAAAAATTGGACGGTGTATAGCACATTTAATTTTTCGATATGAAAAATGGAAGAATTATGGCTCATTTAATTTTTCGATATGAAAAATGGTCGATGTATAGCACGATACATTTTTGCGATGAAAAATGGACGATGTATAGCTCATTTAATTTTTCGATATGAAAAATGGACGATGTATAGCTCATTTAATTTTTCGATATAAAAAATGAACGATGTATAGCTCATTTAATTTTTCGATATGAAAAATGGACGATGTATAGCTCATTTAATTTTTCGATATAAAAAATTAACGATGTATAGCTCGTTTAATTTTTCGATGTGAAAAATGTACGATGTATAGCTCATTTAATTTTACGATATGAAAAATGGACGATGTATAGATCATATAATTTTTTGATATAAAAAATGGACGACGTATGCACGTTTAATTTTTCAATGTAAAAAATTTACGATGTATAGCTCATTTAATTTTTCCATATGAAAAATGGACGATGTTTAGCTCATTTAATTTTTCGATATGAAAAGTGGACAATGTATAGCACGTTTAATTTTTCGGGATGAAAAATGGACAAGGTATAGCTCATTTAATTTTTCGATATGAAAAATGGACGATGTATAGCTCATTTAATTTTTCGAGATGAAAAATGGACGATGTATAGCACGTTTAATTTTTCGGGATGAAAAATGGACGATGTATAGCTCATTTAATTTTTCGATATGAAAAATGTACGATGTATAGCTGATTTAATTTTTCGATATGAAAAATGGACGATGTATAGCTCATTTAATTTTTCGAGATGAAAAATGGACGATGTATAGCTCATTTAATTTTTCGAGATGAAAAATGGACGATGTATAGCACGTTTAATTTTTCGGGATGAAAAATGGACGATGTATAGCTCATTTAATTTTTCGATATGAAAAATGTACGATGTATTGTTCATTTAATTTTTCGATATGAAAAATGGACGATGTATAGCTCATTTAATTTTTCGAGATGAAAAATGGACGATGTATAGCTCATTTAATTTTTCGAGATGAAAAATGGACGATGTATAGCACGTTTAATTTTTCGGGATGAAAAATGGACAATGTATAGCTCATTTAATTTTTCGATATGAAAAATGGACGATGTATAGCTCATTTAATTTTTCGATATGAAAAATGGACGATGTTTAGCTCATTTAATTTTTCGATATGAAAAATGGTCGATGTATAGCACGATATATTTTTGCGATGAAAAATGGACGACGTATAGCTCATCTAATTTTTCGATATGAAAAATGGACGATATATAGCCCGTTTAATTTTTCGATATGAAAAATGTATAGCACGTTTAATTTTTCGAGATGCGAAATGGACGATGTATAGCTCATCTAATTTTTCGGTATGAAAAATGTACGATGTATAGCACGTTTAATTTTTCCAATCGAAAAATGGACAATGTATAGCTCATTTAATTTTTCGATATGAATAATGGTCATTGTATAGCACGATTAATTTTTCGAGATGAAAAATTACCGACGTATAACACGTTTAATTTTTCGATATGAAAAATGGACGATTTATAGAACGTTTAATTTTTCGATATGAAAAATGCACGATGTATAGAACGTTTAATTTTTCGATATGAAAAGTGGACGATGTATAGCAGGTTTAATTTTTCGAGATGAAAAATGGACGATGTATAGCTCATTTAATTTTTCGAGATGAAAAATGGACTATGTATAGCTCATTTAATTTTTCGATAAGAAAAGTGGACGATTAATTTTTCAAGATGAAAAATTGACGATGTATAGCTCATTTAATTTTTCGATATGAAAAATGGACGATGTATAGCTCATTTAATTTTTCGAGATGAAAAATGGACAATGTATAGCACGTTTAATTTTTCGAGATGAAAAATGGACGATGTATAGCTCATTTAATTTTTCGATATGAAAAGTGGACAATCTGTAGCACGTTTAATTTTTCGGGATGAAAAATGAACGATGCATAGCTCATTTAATTTTTCGATATGAAAAGTGGAAGATGTATAGCACGGTTAATTTTTCGATATGAAAAATGGACGATGTATAGCTCATTCAATTTTTTGATATAAAAAATGGACGATGTATAGCACGTTTAATTTTTCGAGATGAAAAGTTACCGACGTATAACACGTTTAATTTTTCGATAGCTCATTTAATTTTTCGATATAAAAAATGGACGATGTATAGCTCATTTCATTTTTCGAGATGACAAAAATATACGATATATAGCACGTTTAATTTTTCGAGATGAAAAATGGACGATGTATACCACGTTTAATTTTTCGAGTTAAAAAATTATCGACGTATAATTTTTCGAGATGAAAAATGGACGATGTATAGCACGTTTAATTTTTCGAGATGAAAAATGGACGATGTATAGCTCATTTAATTTTTCGATAAGAAAAGTGGACGATTAATTTTTCAAGATGAAAAATTGACGATGTATAGCTCATTTAATTTTTCGATATGAAAAATGGACGATGTATAGCTCATTTAATTTTTCGAGATGAAAAATGGACGATGTATACCACGTTTAATTTTTCGAGTTAAAAAATTATCGACGTATAATTTTTCGAGATGAAAAATGGACGATGTATAGCACGTTTAATTTTTCGAGATGAAAAATGGACGATGTATAGCTCATTTAATTTTTCCATATGAAAAATGGACGATATGTAGCACGTTTAATTTTTCGAGATGAAAAATTACCGACGTATAACACGTTTAATTTTTCGATAAAAAAAATGGACGGTGTATTATAGCTCATTTAATTTTTCGATATAAAAAATGGACGATGTATAGCTCATTTCATTTTTCGAGATGAAAAATGGACGAAGTATATCTCATTTAATTTTTCGATATCAAAAATGGACGATGTATAGCACGTTTAATTTTACGATGTGAAAAATGTACGATGTATAGCTCATTTAATTTTTACATATGAAAAATGGACGACGTTTAGCTCATTTAATTTTTCGATATGAAAAATGGTCGATGTATAGCACGATACATTTTTGCGATGAAAAATCGACGATGTATAGCTCATCTAATTTTTCGATTTGAAAAATGGTCGATATATAGCCCGTTTGATTTTTCGATATGAAAAATGGACGATGTATAGAACGTTTAATTTTTCGATGTGAAAAATGTACGATGTATAGCACGTTTAATTTTTCGATATGAAAAATGGACGATGTTTAGCTCATTTAAAATTTCGATATGAAAAATGGACGATGTATAGCACGTTTAATTTTACGATGTGAAAAATGTACGATGTATAGCTTATTTAATTTTTCCATATGAAAAATGGACGATGTTTAGCTCATTTAATTTTTCGATATGAAAAATGGTCGATGTATAGCACGATACATTTTTGCGATGAAAAATCGACGATGTATAGCTCATCTAATTTTTCGATTTGAAAAATGGTCGATATATAGCCCGTTTAATTTTTCGATATGAAAAATTACCGACGAATTAGCAGGTTTAATTTTTCGGTATGAAAAATGTACGATGTATAACACGTTTAACTTTTTGAGATGAAAAATGGACGATGTATAGCTCATTTAATTTTTCGATATGAAAAATGGACGATGTGTAGCACGTTTAATTTTTCGAGATGAAAAATGGACGATGTATAGCTCATTTATTTTTTCGATATGAAAAATGGACGATGTACAGCACGTTTAATTTTTCAATGTGAAAAATGTACGATGTATATCACGTTTAATTTTTCGATATGAAAAATGTTCGATGTGTAGCACATTTATTTTTTCGATATGAAAAATGGTCGATGTATAGCATGTTCAATATTTCCATATGAAAAATGGACGATGTATAGCTCATTTAATTTTTCGATATGAAAAATGGACGATGTATAGAACGTTTAATTTTTCGAAATGACAAATGGACGATGTATAGCTCATTTAATTTTTCGATATGAAAAATGGACGATGTGTAGCACGTTTAATTTTTCGAGATGAAAAATGGACGATGTATAGCTCATTTAATTTTTCGATATAAAAAATGGACGATGTGTAGCACGTTTAATTTTTCGAGATGAAAAATGGACGATGTATAGCTCATTTATTTTTTCGATATGAAAAATGGACGATGTACAGCACTTTTAATTTTTCAATGTGAAAAATGTACGATGTGTAGCACATTTATTTTTTCGATATGAAAAATGGTCGATGTATAGCATGTTCAATATTTCCATATGAAAAATGGACGATGTATAGCTCATTTAATTTTTCGATATGAAAAATGGACGATGTATAGAACGTTTAATTTTTCGAAATGACAAATGGACGATGTATAGCTCATTAAGTTTTTCGATATGAAAAATGGACGATGTATACATCATTTTGCTTTTCGATATGAAAAATTTTAACGCTGTTTTATTGACGGCTTGGATAGCTTAGACCTGTGCAGGATATACTTACGGATTCACAAACTTTTAGTAATAACTCTATTGATTTACCCTTTTTGGGGGTTAAAATATATTTTTATTTTTATTTACAATTTGAATAAAATAAGATATAATATCGGATTAATGAACAATAGCTCCAATGAAGAAATATTTGCTTTTTGTTATAGTTATATTTGTAAGAGTAGTGGCTCCAGTCGGTTACAGTTACGCATACGCTATTTCAGAGTATTTCTGGCAGCTGCTATGATGATGTAGTCGTCGGAGTTTTTGGGGCACGGATGTCGGTTGGTCGCAGTTGTAAAGCCGATAAATATAGAACTGTTATTTTTCAAAATGAAAAATGGACGATGCATAGCTCGTTTAATGTGAAAAATTGAAGATGTATAGCATGTTTAATTTTTCGATTTGAAAAATGGATGATGTATAGCGCTTTTAATTTTTATATATCAAAAATGGACGATGTATAACGTCATTAATTTTTCCATATGAAAAATGGACGATGTATAGCTTGTTTAATTTTTCAATATAAAAAGTGGACGATGTATAGCACGTCAAATTTTCCATACGCAAAATGGACGATGTATAGCACGTTTTGTTTTTCGATTTGAAAAATGGAAGATCTATAGCACGCTTAATTTTTCGATATGCGATTGGATGATGTGTAGCCCTTTTTAGTTTTTCCATATGAAAAATGGACGATGTATAGCACGTTTAATTTTTCGATATTAAAAATGGACAGTTAGTTTTCAAAAATGGTTATGGTTAGCAAATTTTATATTTACTTATTTATTTATATAAAAATATTTTAATTAGCTGAATTTAAATTATCTTTCACTTTCAGCACATTCCTTAAGCATGACAGCGTCAGGTGCTTTAAGAAAAATGGACATAAAATAGGTGTACATATATGTATACCTGGAAAAGAAATAACAACAAAGCTCCAAGCGTGGTAGATTTGACGAAATATGACTTTCCAGGGTTAAAAAACAATAACAACAAATAAGAACTAATTTGTGGATAAAGCTAATAAAAGAAAACCCTAATGAAATTGTTGCTAAATTGCTTTGCCTGCTTGCTAGTTGGTTGTCTCACTGACTGCCTTCACTGGGCCAAAACTCTGTTGTTTTGCGATAAATGACAAATTATTGTGATACAAGTGCTGTTGAAACAGATGGCAGCGAATTCAGAACTTCAAAGTCAATGGATACACATGGTCATTGCGAACAATTAATGCAGAAACATTCTTCCAATTATATTACGAGTATTTATTCATTGAAGGAAGGTTTATAGCAAATTTACACAATTTGGGTGTAAGTTTTTTTTTAAATGAAATAATTCATTTTACAATTGGAAATTAAAGTCAGTGATGGCAGATGAATTAATGTAAGTTATATAAATTAATTTACTATATGAAAGAAATAAGGGAAATGTCATTAAATATGGCTACGGAACGCCTAATTTCAAGGTTGGGCGGAAGAGGATATACGGAAGGTAACAGACTCCTTGCACTTATCGTCATGAAATTCACCAAAAAGACTTATTGTACATTGCAATCATCAATCACAAATTTTTGCTGCTTTCTGTGCCTCGTTTCTGTAAGCAATGTGAGAACTTTTCCAGTCGAAAAAATTTTTATCATCCTGTGAAACAGAGCGTGATTAAGAAAAAAACTATAGTTGTTGATATTTTTTGTAAGTTTATGTAAGTTTTTATATGAATAACCCTGTGTAAAATAGGACAACTAATATGGTACTTCTCAAAGGTTGCAATAATTAGCGCACCTGAAATAAATTTTTTTAAATTTTGGATATATGGAAGGTGGCTGCAGTTGTACACCGATTGCAACGACATCATTCAGAGAGCTGAGTTATATAACTGTATAATGCGCTTCAAATATTTTTTTGCATTCTGATTACAATTGCAGCTGAAATTAAAATGTGCAAATATAGGATATTTGGGAGGCAAGATACTCCTGCAACTGATTGGCAAAAAATTTATCAAGGAGCTCCAGTGTAAAATGAATTGTTCAACTTTACATTTTTTTTGCGTTCTGAAATGGATTTTTTAAAATTAAGGATATATGCCCTGATTGCAACAACATTTTTCAGAGAGGTTTATTTATTATAACATTTTATGAACAGTTTATGATTTAATTATTAGCTATACAATTTTTGTTGCCTTGTGAACATAACTGTAGATTATGAAATTAAAATTTTCAAATAAAGGATATATGGACGGTGTGCGTGCTCTTAAACCGATTTTAATGAAATTTATCACATAGCTTGGCTAAATATTTTTATAAGTTAGTAAAACTTTTTGTAGCCTTCTGATCATAATTGCAGGTGAAATTTAATTTTTAAAATTAGCGATGAATGGTAGGTTCGCATACATATTCTTTTAATGAATTTTCTCAATCCTTTTTTCTTTTTCTTAATTTGTCTATTATCTATTAAATCCTGATAAATGTCGCGGTTTGTATTATTTTTATCGTTTTCTGCACCGCAGGGTTTTATACAGTCTTGTATAAGTATCTAAAACTACTCGAAAAGTTCTTCAACAGTTAGAGGTACTCAGAGATAATCGCATAGCAATTTTATGTTCCATACGAAACTCGTATATGTTTGTGCAGTCTTTTCACTAACCATTTTATGGTTATCTGGAATAAATAAAAGGTAATGCACAAAATGTAATTAATATACAGTGTGCTTAGTGTCAGAGATTGATAAATTTTTCATCTTGCTATAAATATACTACTTATGTATCTCGTAGTGCTACTAGTCTGCACATACACGAGTATTATCAAAATAACCTGCTAATTTTCTTCTATACTGTGGACGATGTTATCAGTTTATGCCAGACGTGTATAATTTAAATTTAAATATGTTATATAATTAATAAAACTACAGAAGAGGAGAAAAAACATTAAACATTCGTTCTTATATTTTGACTATAAAAATAAATTTGTTACAAACATGCAATAATAAGGAATTAATTTAAAATTTAATTTATGCCTCGTTAACAGTTAAAATAATAAACCAAATGCACCCCTGCCTGGTGATTTTACAGCATTAAAACAGGAGAAGATGCAACCAGAGAACATTTATGCGTGTACGAGTATATTATGTGTGTTTGCATGTACTCGTATTCTTGTTTTAATATTAAGTGTGTTTGCTTTTCTAATTTAATAGATTTGCAGATAGCAAGAACAAGGAAAACCATAAGAACAGCAGCACTTGAAATTTAAAACTAAAAAAATTCTGATAATAATCGTTTGGCCTTAAAAAATTGTATGTTGTCATTGATTAAAGAAATATTTAAACAGGTAACTTGATTAAGTGTAACAGATCACTAATTAAAATTACACTACTCGTATTAGGAAACGATTTTTGGATACAAAATTAAACTTGATTTCTTTCTTTAAACTAATTTATTTAAACATGAACTGAGTTTTGTGTTTTTGCGAGATAATTTTAAGCTTCTAAGTAAGGAATATAGAAGACTAAAATAATTACGAAATTTTTCCAAATCGATTTTTTTTTAAGAAAAGAAGAAAAGCTGCATAAAGTTTGCATCAGCAAGAAGAAGAAGTTTCCAAAAGCTTATAAAACTCCAATGCTTATAGGAAAACTCCCAATAAATTATTGAGAATTGCAAAACTACAGGGTGACGCAAAATGGCCGAAGGGGTTTGAATTCCTTTTAACTTTTTTATTATAATTTTTTTATTATTTTTCTTTTCAGTATTTTGTAAAGAAGACTATTGGAATTTGTCCAACAATTGAAACCGGCTGATTACCAGCAACGACTCGATTAGGCAATTTATTTTTGTCAAAAGAAGAAAATCTTGATCTTATTTATAACTTAAGTATGAGCAGGATATGGGCTACGGAAAATCCGAGAGTACCTTTTGGTGCGTTGTTTCGTCGGAATGGATAATTGGAAAGGATCATTAGCCTTACAGTAGGCTAAGATTTTTTTTACACAATAAACAATATTATTAATATTCAGCATACATTGCCTATTTTAATTAAATAAAAATAAGAAATTATTAAGCGTTTTCATGAGAACTCTTAAAATTGTTTATGTAAATTTGATACCAACGTCAAGAAGTTTATTAAATAAAAATAAAATAAGAAAACTTTAAGAAATTTTTTAGCATATATATATATATATATATATATATATATATATATATATATATATATATATATATATATATATACGAGACAAAATTATTAAGCAAACTTACTAGGTTTGTCCAATGGATAGAGTTAAGGCCTTTTTGTATAAAATATTTCTTTTTCTATTTTTCTTTTCTGTATAAAATATTTTCCAATTACTTTTTCTGTGAAAAAAATCAGCTGGCAACCTATAGAATTGATTAAAATTGTACATAAAATATGAAAACAAACTAATACATGCACAGTTTTGGCTGTCACTTAACGTTGAATTCTATTTTCTACAGATCTGTCCGCAACAGAACAGAACGTAAAAGGAAAAACAAACCACACATACAGACTTTCAATTGAACAGAAACAAAACAGCTGATTAAGAACGGAACAGCACGTACAAACTAATTCTACCTTAATTCTGTCTTTATACTTACAAATGCATTTACAAATGATAAAAAAAAATAATTGTATACCATTATAATCATTTCGCAAATTTTATTTAATTTTAAAAATTCAGTTCAAAAAGTTGATTTTATTAACAATCTCTGCCTAAGTGTTTAGTAGATAGACGTGGGTGGATGCTGGTGTGAAGTGTGTGGCGGCACAGAAAAATTTCGACATTTCCTTGAGCTAAAGTCTAGTTTAATTTTTCTTCTTTTCTTTAACATTAATTAATACAAATATTTAATTCTATAACAATTGAAAATACTGAACTTAAAACCCATTAAGAAATTATTTCTGATTAAAATTAGCTTTAATCATCAAACTGTTTGAATCAATTCAAATATTGTTCAATTTCTTATCTGTTACCAATATTAAGATATTAATAACAAATTTAAGAATCTTTTATTTTCAATAAATAATATTATTAAAAATTTATATGATTCAGTTAAAGTGTTTAATTGAAAGCATCAAGAAATTAATTAAAAATAAAAAAAATAATGCATTAAACACATTCACCACAGCAGGCTACCGACTACAAAATGTCAAGGATAGAATACACATGTTTATAAAAGAGTGATTCTTTTGAAGACAGCAAGGCAACGGAACGGCTGGAACGGCTGTTGTCTATGCTCATTTTGTCGTTGTAGTCCAATTAAACGAATTTCTAGTTCTTTGGCCACAATGAGAAAGTTCAGTGTTGCCAGTATAATACAAAATGTTGAATGAATGATATCGTACAATTATTTCATATTATTTAACAGAAACAATATCCAAAAATTGATGTAAAGCATGAAAAAGTATAAAGAATTTTTATACTTTTACGTCATATAAGTACATTTTGAAAGAGTAATTAAATTTTTAAAAATGCGAAATATTTGAAGGTGGCAATACTGAGCTATGTGTTTGTACTTAAATATGCTGCTGCCATCTCCAAAATAATTAAGTAGCTGGCTACGAGGCGACAAATGCTGCTAGCGGCACTTGAAGTCGTGTGTTCGTGTAGCCTGCTGTGGGTAATGTGTTTAATGCATAATTAATTAGTCTAATGCATGAATTAAATAATACAATAATTGAAATGTTGCCTCTGGAAATGTCTCCGACTCGGCTAAATTTGTCATATTTAAATTTTGGAACAATAATACTACTAATATTTTACGACATGTAGCAACTACTACTAATTTTAAAAAATGCAACCAACATATTGAAAATTCTCGTGACGAAGTTTTACATGTCGTGTATTATTGGCTTTAGAGATTTAATATCTTTATATAAAAAATCCGAAAATATAATTGAGAATTACTAAATACAGAATACTACTAGAATAGATTGTAATAATTTGTTTTTCTGAGTAAGTTATGAGTTAAATTTGTTTATCGATGCAATCGACTTACGTTGTTATTGATAAAAACCACAGAATTGTCATGAACTTGTTCCACACCCAGACAGCAAAAGCCATAATTACGTTATGACTTGACATGCAAACAAATATTGTTTTATTCCATCTCATCTTCAACTCGCTTCTATTAGTAAATCTTTTAGTCGTAAACGTGGCCTTGAAATTACACCTCTTTAGGACAATGTCAAACTTCTTGGCACCTGTACAAAATTTCGTGTTAAAGATGAAGAGTGTACATATTTACTTACTTCAACATAAATATGTTCAGATACACCAGTGCATCCCGTCGTGCATAATCTTGTCCAATAAGTACATGCATACATATTCACATACATATGTGCATATGTACATATATAAAAATACATACACATGTATACATATGTACATAAGTACAGGGATATCTGCATGTGTCAATGTAAACACATAATTTTAAAATTATTTTTTCACTCTTTCAACTTCCCTTTCCTTGTGCCAGCCATAGTCTATCATTTGCTTTCAGTATTTTGAGTTTTTTTTTCCTTCAGCTGTTGGCTTATCTTTATATTTATCTGAATGTCATCATATCTTTTGCTATTTAAGCACATTTTTGTATAATGTAACGTAAAAGCTTTTTGCTATAACAATAAACTTATTTTTCAGTTTTCTTGTCTCGTTCTTGATATTTACAATCTTCAAGATTCACAGCCACGAAACTTACATGCAACACACGCACACACACACACACACACACAAACATACATGCACACATGCATGCATGGATTTTATTTGCTTGTTTAGATGTATAACCAAATGTATTTACAATTTTAGAGTGAAACGGAACGTTGAAGTGAATGAAATACAATTTATGAATTATATCCTTAAGGGTTTATGGAAGTTTGTTTAAAAATAAACATTTTGAGATAAACCATGACTTAAAGGATTACAAAATTAATACTTAATTCAATTCAATTGCAACGAATTTGCCCGTTCATATTGCCTTGTTTTATTTATATTTTTTGTGCTTGTTGTATACCTTTTAGTCTTTTCTTATCTTGGAATTTGTAGAAGTGTCTTTAAATTAAATTTTAAAATTTAAATTCAGCATTTAAAAACATGCAAGTTTTGAGAACCAGTTTTTTCAAGCACAATCTGCGTGCATCTTTTAATCAAAAGTGCATAAAATGATTAAATAAGAAAGAGATTGTTTCTTAGTGAACATTTTAAAAGTCAGCCGTGCTTTTAATTATAAACGTTATCTGTCGTTTTTATCAAAATTATGGCTCTGAGATTATTAAAATTTTTCAATCAAATATAATACATTCTGTTCAATTATACAAATATGTATGTCACAGGAAATATTTCTGTGGCAATAAGAAAAAAGTGCTTAATTCATATTTTACTGTTTTGCAGGAGAGCATTTTGAAGTGTTCAAGTCGATTTTCAGAAATTTATTTCTTTACAGTTAAATTGGGAAATTTTCTTAAAACATTTATTTGTTTGAGCAAACATCGTTCTACATACTGTAAGTAATACATTTACAAGTCACAGTGCTATAACTTCCTGAAAAATCACACAAATTGAGATTTTGCCCAAGGGTACTTTCGAGTATGTATAGGGTGTTTTTATTGAGGTATAGAACTTTAAGTTGGCATCACTTTTTTAACTGGCGGCCATTTTGTCAGCTGTCAAGTGATTAATATTTAGTTTGGTTTGCCATTTCATCATGAACAGGTTGACAAAAGAACAACGCTTGCAAATCGTGCAAATTTATTTCGAAAATAATGGTTCAGTTCGCGAAGTTTACCGCAAGCTCCGTCCATTTTATGGTCGACATAATCGTCCATCAGAGCAATTAATTCGGTTAACCGGTCAATTGGCCACCAAGATCGTGTGATTTGACACCATTGGATTATTTTCTTTGGGGATATGTGAAGTCGCTCGTCTACGCCAACAAACCAGAAACGTTAGGGGACTTGGAAGCCAACATTCGTGGCGTTATTGCCAACATACGGCCCCATATGCTCGAAAAAGTGGTTGAAAATTGGACCTGTAGAATTGGCTTTATTCGGGCGGCCACATGCCCGAAATCATATTTAAACGTTAATGGCATAAAATTATCCTTCCAATAAAGCCAAATTGATGGACATTAAAACGATTTTCTTGTGTTTTATTTCAATTCGAAGTTATATACCTCTAAAAAAAACACCCTATAGATTACGGAAGTATCATTAACTCAAAATCAGCTTATCTCGACTTAAGCACTTGTTCCTTTTTGCCAGTTTAGTGGATTTATTTTTAAATCAGGAAGTTATGCTAGGAACACAACTGGGACGAACGACAAATTTCATCCATGTCGCCGAATTCGCCGATAAGAGTTCGCTGCGTAAATTCAGCTCTTATAATTGATAAGGTTGGTTATTGTGTGTGCAAAGACAGAGAGAAAATTGTTTTTCGTCGTTCATCGGCGTACAAAATGGAAGGAAATCTATCAAAGAGTTCGTCACGCACGACGAATTTCGTTCCACGTTTTATTTTTTATAACGAACGTTCGCCCCGAATAATTCGTCGTTCGTCCCAGTTGTGTTCCTAGCATTATTCTTTGTTTGAAAAAACTAGATTTATGTTAAAAAAAATTTATTGAGGCATACAAAACTGCCTTAAAGATTGTTTGAAGACTTTAATTTTAAGATTTAAAAAAGTATATATTTTATTGTTAGAGTTAGGACCTTATTTACCGATACCATTCAAAAAATTATATGACCCTTATTTCTAAAAAAAAAACTATAGGCTTACAGGTGGCGCTGCAATCGTCCTCTATGATAATATCAAGAGTTTTCATAAAAGAAAAAAAAACTGTCTAGCCTTATTAAGGCATACGAGATATTGGACTTAGAGTAACTTTTATTAATATGTCAAACTTTTCCAAATAAACCCTTTTACTGTATCCCCATATCATGTGGTTGCTTGTCAGCCATCTTGGAACACCCGCCATGTTGTATTTAAAATGACTTCAACTATTTTTTCGGTATCTGCTCTTCCTCCAACCCTTTCATTTGATAAATATATAAAAAAAAAATGACGTTTGCAAATAGTGAAATTAAATTAATCACTTAATGCACACTTTGAACCAAAGAAACTACAAAGATATCAAATGATCCACAGTGTTTCAGTTGAAACGAAGAAAGATTTACAAAAAAAAAAAAACAATTTTACTAATTCTTACAAATATTGCCAGTAGTTTGTTTATCTGTTTCAATCAATCATTAAATGTGAAATATAAAAGGCATTCAAAAGAAAAATACTTTTCTCTTATGTTTTTGATCTTTTTCCATCTAAATAATACTTAATTTTTTCTGAACACTGCTGTACACACACACACACACACACACAAAAGTTCACATTGCAGAAAAAAATACCCCAATGCTGGAGCAGGCAAGCAATTCCTCTTATTTAAGACTTGTAGCATTTGTTTGCAATACAATAAAAATATATGAATGTATGAACAGAAAAAAAATCTAAAAAATACGTTTGGTATCTTTAAGATCGCCTTCGGTGTGGCATTGTTTATTTATTTCTTTTTGTTGTATGTCTGGTTGTACATTTTACCAAAGAGGAATTAAAGTATAGTAAAGTTTGACAGTTATTTGCACTTTTATGATATTAAAGTCCTTACAAAGAACTGCACTTAACGTTAATTTTATTATGAAACTACAAATAATGCTACAATACTGCTCGAGAATATAACCCGCACGCTCAACGCATTTGCATTAGAGATGGAAACGTGTGTATGTTCTGAATCACGATAATATATGGGAATGAAAAATTTTTTTTCTCTATTTCTCTTTTTATTCTATTTTATGTTAGAAATCTTGGCTTTTTTTGTAATAGATTAGAGGAAACTTGTACAGCTTGTCTTTAATCTATTAAAGAAACGTCGAAATCTTGACGTAAACGTCTTACACAAACAGGCTGTTAAACTACGAAAATTGTATCATTAAATTATATCATGATTTAATGGAAATAGTTTTGCCTCATTTTCATAGTGAACCTTAATTTAATTGTCGTTATTGTAGCTTCAAAAAACAAGATTCGTTTAAAAAACGAACTATCCAAATTCAAATTTTCGACCTATGTATGTGTATTCTTCTGCGGCACTTATAAACCAAACGCGTGAGCCGATTTTGATGATTCTAGCATCTTAATCCCGGAAGTGTCACTAAAGATATGACAGTAGTTCAATATGGTGAATACGAAAAAAATTAAAAGTCAGGCAAACTATATCAAAATGGATATCTTTCGACAGATATTTCAAAATCATCTTTGGGGTTTCTTTATGATTTTTCATTTCGAATGATCATTTAGAATCTTTAACGGTTTAAAGTTGGTGCCAGTAGGACTTTTTGACTTTTTAAATATTTACTTGTTAACACCAGAATTTGTATGAGAACTAAAACAGCGCAATTATCTTTTGTCTGGGGTCCGAATAGTTTGATTGAAAAAAGACGTTAATTTGTCCTAAAAAAATTAAGGGCACAAAAAATGCACGCAATACAGTAGAGACCATTCCTTCCAATATAATTAAGCCAAAAATTATTCAATGCATAATCATCACGTGATGTCATTATTTATCCTAAAAATTATCCACTCTCAGTTTATTTACATAAATTAGGCGTGCTCACGTATTATCATGAACAACATTTTTGCTTCACGGAAATGAACTTTTATGAAAGTTAATGTATAAATTTTAGGCAATGATTATCTAGCATATTTCAGTAAAATTCTAAAAAAAATTACACACCATTTAGTTTATTTCAAAATTCTGTGAGTACTTTGTCACATTAAGGGCCTGTCCCACTGCTACTGCCTAACGCACGATGTTGAAAAGAAATTTTCTTTCGCTTATTTATATTAAAAATAAAATAAGAAAATTGTTTTCAATATAAATAAGCAAAATAAAATTTCTTGTCGACATCGTGGGCCAGGCCATTATACTCCAAACAAAAAAATTTTAATTTTCTTGTTGTTTCAAATGTAAGCATGCGACAAGTCGAACGCTGTCAACCTCGTGTGACAGGCCCTACGTGTTCTCGCAATTGTGATCGATATTCCCCGGCACATGTGCGTGAGCCAAGAAAAAAAAAACAAGTACAGGCATAAGCATTTAAAAGAAAAATAATTTTTTTTGGCGTGAGAGAGAAACTAATCACCATGCCATCTCTTGTTACTACGGCTTTGTTTTCTAAACAAACAAAAAACGAAGACGAAAATCTTGAAAAGAAGACAAATATTTCCACACCATAAAAGTAAAGCAAAATACAGACCATAATAATAATGAAAGACTATGCAAGTTTTGCCTGGACTTTTAGAGCATTCAAATCTTCGAAGTTTACGAACTTTTTGAAAGAATATTAACGCAAATATCATAAATGTTGAAGTCGACTGAAAAGATATACTGCATTGACGTTACAACGTTTTGCGGTAATGGAGGCAAATTACGGCATTCGATAGAAATCGATATTATAAAAAATTTCCATATAAAAACTCCATTGAAATATTTTGTAATTTTTTTTAGATTTCAATGCCGTAATTTGCCTCCTGATTCGAAATAACAAGCTGTACCACGATGTCAATAGAAAACGTTCGATGGATTACATATCGCAAACAACGTCATAACTAAAAAAACGAGTTTTCCAGAAAAAGATTTTCAAGTTTCAATTGACACCCAACTTGGAAAATGAAAAATTAAATTTATATTTTTCTGTCAAGAGTTGCGTAAACAAGATATTTGTATGAAATTTTTACACAATGAATGAATGACGATGCGAGGATTCATTCTGCATCATTAAGTCGCAGTACAGACTTGCAAATTTTGTTGCAGCAACTTTTTATTTTTTAATGAAAGAGAGCGAGAGAGGAATATGTATTTCTATTTCAACACTCTCACACATATACAAGAATTGCTGCAACAAAAATTGCAAGTCTGTACCGGTACTAACTCAAAAATTCCAATTTTTTTTAGTTATTATGTTGTCTTAGTAAATGACCGATATGTATGTATGCATATTGAAAACAAAAATAAAATTTCTAATTTTATTATTGTCGATCGAACGTTTAAGTGGTGCCCACCCTACATTGTTGATTATTTGGAGCTTAGATGTGTTCAAACTAAAATTCTGTAATATATATGTGACAAGGGTATTTACACCATTTATTTCTGAAAAAAAGTACTAGATAGGGAAGGACTTACGCCGAGTACACTGGCATTTTCTGACATCGCAATAGCGTAAACTGGTGGCAACGTTTGTCCGATATTTTTCGTTGTGTGGCATTTCTTTCCATATAACAAAAAAAAACATAATGGGAACGGCGTTTTACACATTTCGAAAATGACAACACAAGAAATGCCAGATGTGTACTCGGCATTAGTTTCAAATTGCTTCCACTTATGGTCATCTATTAGTGTTTTGTTTGCTTTTCTAGGTGTGATCTAATATTTTGCTTTTAATAGATTGTAATAGCTTCCATATTTTTAAGAGATTTAATATCTGTCCTGAAGAAAATAATTTTTTCATAAATCAATTGCGCATTATTTTTGCAGGTGATTTTGTAAAAAGTTTTGTCAAACCTGCCACCCTAAACACATAAACTTAGATTACTTTGCACCGATTGCAATGAACTTGAACTAAATATTGCAGACTTTGAAATCCGACATCCTCTTTCAGTATGCAAATTTCACATACTCGATTCATAAACTTATGATACCTACTTTTCACAAAAAGCTATACTCCAAGGAAATGTTTCAAAACATGCATGCACATACGTACATATGTATGTATGTATGTATGTATGGTGGTATATGGGAAGCAATAACAACAACAACAATAACAACAAAAAATAATTCTCAAATCAATATAAAATAGCTTTATGACTTTTTACGACACAATTACATCCCTGGCACTTTAGATCCATTCATGGCAGTTTTCGTGTTGAAGGCATCATCTGCTTTTAGTTTTATGATTATTTTTTACAACCTACAGTGGGTCAGTTTGCATAATAGATGTGAAACTTTTAAGCTAGTGCTTAGATACGTTAAAAGTAACAGAAGCACAAATTTTTAATGTTGCTTCTGGAGATGACAGATGGAGCTGGCACAATAGACAAAATTTAATTTTTCTGAGCTAAAACCTTTTTTTTTTGGCAAATTTTTGGATTTGACAAAAAAAATTTAAAGTTTTAAGCAAGTTTTTTTTTTATAGGAAATAATACTCCTTCCTTAGGAAATGGATAGTGATTTACGTATAAGAAGAGAAGGTGAAGGAAGAGATAGAAGAAAGCTTCATTCTTTTACAAATCTGCTTTTTGCACGTTTTTTTTTTTTAAATAAGTCAGTGTTGCAGCGCTTGTAATGTCAATGAAATGTATTAAATTTTCGAAGCTGTGTTTAGTAGCCATTTTGTTGGTTATTGTACTTCGTCAACGATTCTGCTACACAATACCGACGAAGAAGGGCGCTCTGATGTTACATTAGAATAAGTATCCCTTGAAGTCGGTATAGTTCAGTGACCAGTGTCTATGAATTCATCACCTGAACTTTCCTACAACAACTGACACAAAGTGACTCCGTCGGTGACAGGCCTCAAGCCCAGGAAATACGATGGTGAATACGTGCGATGTCCATGTTCTGATTTATCAAACTATTTTGCAGTAGTGCAAGAGAGATGGAGGATTTAACAATTTTGTTCTGTCCCTTTTCTTTCCGTTGCAAATTGTTGCGGATGACGAATTTCAGGGCGAACATTGTTGCTCAGCCCTATCTACGGGTATCGATGTCAGACCATGAACGAAACATGAACATGACCATTTGTGATGTCCGACATGAGGCTCATGCCAAGTTCATGTCTAATGGAGACCCCCCGTTAACTTCGGCAGATGTTGAAAAAAGTTTTTCAATGTGCAATAGCCTCCTTCTTTCCAACAGAGTTAGTTTTACTTCTGAAAATATAAACAAAAAATTTATTTGTGTAAAAATTTTCTTATTTATGTTTGAAATAATTTTTACGTTTTATTACATAAATTGTTCTGTTTTTTTTTTTTAAAGTAATAATATACAATTGAAAAAATATTTACATATTAGCCTTATTCACAATCTTGTGCAAGTGGTCTTGCATCGTAGCATTTGTAAAGTGGTATAGCATATTTTTACTCTATGTACACTAACAATATATAGAGAAATGTTTTTGTTACTTTTGTGTAAATATAACATACTCCAAACTACAGTTTATATTTAATCTACAGATGCAACATTTAAATGCAACTATAATAATAATTAAAACGCGAATAAAAAGAGGCAGACCGTGTAAAAAATGAACTCTTTAGGAATTTGCGGAAATATGTAGAGGTAAGAAAACTCGTACTCGAGCTATTTTCAAATAAGAAAAGGTGTTCACAATTGATGGAAAATTTTTAGAGTTGCATAAAATTTCAATCTCAAATACGCCTGATTGTGAACTGGGCTATTGTTTTATTTTAAATGTAAATTTAAAATTTACTCAAAGAACATCATAATTAAAAAAATGGGATTTTTGAGTTAATGATGCAGAATGAATCCACATATTGTCATTCATTCAGTGTGCAAAAATTTCACACAAATATCTTGGTTACTCAAGTCTTGAAAGCAAAATAGAACTACCGTCTGCCGTAAAGTTGTGTGTAAATTGAGAAATTTAAACTCGTTTTCTGGCAAACTGAGTAATAATGTGCGATATGAAAGTCCGAGCCAAGGCACACTCGCCAGGCAGTAATGAATAATTTTTTTTTATTCTGTTAAACAAATTCTATTTTCGACATTTTGAATCAACTAAAAAGTCATGTTGTTTTTTCATTGTTGCATTTTTGTAATCTTGATATTAGCCGGAAATGAATGTGCCTTGGTCCAAACCCTGCGTTAACGGCTTCTAAATAGAAAAAAAACTTTTAATAAAAAAATTTTTTGCATAAAATTTTTACAAAATATAAAGAACCTAAACAACGATTAATTCTGTAATATTAACAACAAAAACAAAATTTTAAGTTATAACTCTCTTGCAGCAACGTCTTGACATGTACATATATGACGGCAAATGTCGTTAACTCTTGACTATATATATATTAACAAAAGATATGCAAATTAATGTACTGTTGAAAATATTACCATTTTTTTTTGGGGCAATCACGCCCCACTGTGTCACATTTGCCTTGCGTATACATTTCTGTCTCAATAAGTATGTTTTGCTGTTTGCATTAAGAACAAAAAAATGTATTCTTTACTGCATCAGTTTGCTATTTTTATGAGCAGTGATATAAACGATATTTTAATTAATATCACTTAAGATAACGCACGAAAGGTTGTTGAAACTTTCAGGCAAACATGAACAAATACAACGATTATGTGCAAGTATTTTGAATGGATGTTGCACTCGTATTGATATATACATATTTGTATATTAAAGCATGTACTCTTGTAGTTTGTTTTAATGGTATGATATGGCCGTCTTTTAAAGACATTTGTAACGTTCTATTTACACACGACAAACAGACAGACTGACAGACATGCTAAGGAGAAAAAATATGTGTATGTAAAACGAAAGAATTACTCCAATTTCTTTCAGTACATTTAACAATACATTTTGGGGTCGTGTTCAAAGGATTAGGTTTATAAATTGTTTGCCGCAGAAGAGAGTACGACCGACCATGGACGGAGAATTCTCCACTGTCAACTGTCTTCCTGAAGACTTACTGGCAGCCCCAGATCCAGGATCGGATGCAGAAGCCCAATCAGCTACTAATCTGAAATGAAGCAAAGATTAAAGAAATTTCAATTGTAAAATGATGAAACTTAATGCATAAGGAGAGAGACCTTATCGAGATAACCTCACATGTGCAGTTAGAAAATTTTGCTATGAAAGTTTCCTGAGGAGGTGCACAAAGTGAATACACACTTAAAGATGTTGTATTAATTTTAATACCAAGCCTGTATATATGTTTATACTCGTATATATATATATATATATATATATATATATATATAACAAACCCATATGAATAATTTCAGAATTGATTTAAAATTAATCCCAAAATAGTCCATAATGCAAACCGCTGCTTATAAAAAAGAAAAAGAAAAATTCAACTGCAACTTTTTACTATGTAGACTAACTGCCAGTTTATAAAAGACAAGGAAAAATTATCGTCTGTCTATTTATATTGAAAACAAAAACAAAGCACTCAAAATTGTTTTTGTTTTCAGTCTTGTCTTGTCTTCTATAAACTTTCAGTTAGACATACTGACCCAGTGACGGACTTACTCATACTCCGCCATCTCAAAAGAGCTGAAATATGGTACATCTGTTAGGTCTATAAGAGTAACTAAAGAAATTCATTTATCTGTGCGTAACCAACAATAAATTGTTTTTTTTTTAGCTAGAAAAATCTGAATACCAAGGAACTTTAGCCAGAAAGCGGGGTCACGCTCTTAAAGCTTAGAACTAAAAACTAAAATTTAAGCATTTTAGTCCATCAATACTTAGACAAGGCTATAGTTTTGCGTTTTCATAAGTGGGCGAGACTACGCCCATAAGGTCTCAACCTTCTAGAACATTTAATTTTATTAGTTATATATTTTTCATTAGTTGTATCCTACGAACCTTTCAATGAAGCATAATAACTAGTCACAGCGCAGTCTTCGATTTAAAAAAGTAGGCGTGATCATAAAAATTTCAAGTTATATTTTAAGCTAGAGAGCGGATATTTTGCTCAACAGTCAAGACTAGATCAGTGACGCACTATAATAGTCTACAAACCTGGATTTTATCTTACCAAGTACGCGTGTCACGCCCATAAAAATTTTACGTTATATTTGACGGCAGAGAGCTGAAATTTTGCAGACATTTAGGCATATCTGAGATATTAAGTAGAGAAGTTTAAAAACCCAAAATTTTAACCCTAAAAGTCAGAATTACAAATTTAAACTAAAGGTTTTAATTACAAGCGATTTTAGTGAAACTTTGTAGGCATACCACTGCACTTATGCAAAGCCATAATTTTGAGTTTTAAAAAGTGGGCGTGACCGCTCATATACAATTTTAACCTGCCACTTAATGACATATTTCAAAAAAAAAGAAGGAGGGGTCGCGCCTCCAAAAGTGTTACATTATGTTTTACGTATTTCTACCCAAACGATTCTTACCAAACTTCAGAATGGTCTGAAGTTTTAAACCAGCTACGTCCAAGCCATATGCACAATTGCAAACTTTTATAAAGAGCTTTTTGTGCTTTCACACCGACGAGAGCACAAAAGCCAACCAGATGTCAGCGACAACAATTTTTGCCAAGCAACAAGAACAAATTTAAGAGCTTTCAAAGCTGTTTACCTAAAATGCAAATATCACAGTATGTGTGTTTGGACGCAGCTATTTTAAACCATTAGCCCTTTCCAACTGACAAGTTTATTATGAGTAAAAACCTAATAGACAAAAAATTTAAAATTTAAAAAGTCTTGTAAGAAAGTAGTCAGTCAGATTATTACAAAAACATAAATGTGAAAAGAGCCAACCAAGTTCATATTTGGGCCATCAAAACTATTGAGATCAAAATTTACATTCAGTTTTTGTTTGGTACAGTACCTGTCACTACAACCTTTGCATGCAATTTGCTATGCATATACCGTCATCGCCAAGATCTCGTCTCGTTTGCTAAACTGCCAACCTAAATTTATCAAACATGCCACGTACCTCGTGTTTATTGTTGTACATAAAACAAACTTATTACCTTGGCAGCTTTCAGTTTTATTTTGCTGCATCTTAGAAGTCTTGTTTGGTTCGTAGCCAATACAATGTTGTTGTTGTTGTTGTTAGCATTGTTAAGTTGTTGCTGTTGTTGCATTGTTATGAAACGTTTATTAAATTTAAGGTGATGTCTAAACTATCATCACCATTATTAGTACTATTTTTATTATTATGATTATTGTGCTGTTACTACCATCATTTGTCGCAGCAACAACTTATTAGGCAGTCACTTAAATTTTTTTGAGGTGCATACAACGATAACATGCTTATGACAACTTTTTGTTTTTCTTTTGTAACAATTACAAGTATAAGAGTACATAAATAAATGACTGGTTGCATGGCTGCGCTTACAGTTTTTCTGTTAAGGAAGTTGCAAGAGAAATATAAATGAAAAATTCCTTTAACAATTTGTGTTAATTAGCAACACAAGCTTGTTATGTTTCGCCTTGATTATTCAACGTTTTTGGAATCTAAGAGCACAGAATACTTGTACAGATTTCAAAATTGCCAAGAAAAACCAAAAAGAAACAAAAAAGTTAAAAAGTTAATATTGTGCCCTTTCTTTCTTTTGCTGCAACAATTAATATATTTCTTTTTCTTGTGAAATTTACTTGTATTGAGGTCATTATAAAATTTTATATGTATAATAAATATCTGCAATTAATCGTTTATCTCTGTGCCACCAAAAAAAGCTCACTATCAATCAATTGAGTGCTGTTTGATTCCGCTGATTTCATTTTCAGACACTTTAGAAACTTTTACATAAAAAGTTACTTTTTTGCTGATTGCCAAAATTGTTCCGATTTCGAAGTTTCAAAACTTTTGCGGTGTTTTTTCATTCTTTGCTGTTGCTAATGTTGCAAGCTTGTTGCATTGCTGAAATATTTTTTCGACTCATGACTTTTTGAAAACTTTTTATCTCAATTCAACTGCAGCAATTTGTGCCAAAAAAGAAGAAAGAAAAACGAAGAAAGAAACAAATTTTCTATGTTATTGATATCAAACTGCCAAATACTATCAGACGTTAAATTAAATGAAACCAATTTTGAACAAAAAATACTACTCGTACATACATATACATATACACAATTTTTAGGTCATCAAAAGGTCGCCTTAACACTCTAAGAAGAAGTTGAGAAATGCCAGTCAAACAGGGCTTAACTAAACAGCAGCAGCAGCAACAACAACAATCGCTCGCAGCGAGCGGAATGAATAATGAAACTTCGCCAAATACGAGTTAAGGAATAAGCCATGCAACAGTTAGCAGCATATGTGTAAGTGAGTGAGTGAGTGAGTGGAGCTGCTTTATATGTGCAACAGTAAGTTGTATCTTTTAAGAAATGCCAGAAAAAAATTCTATATATTATTTCTCTTTAGAAAGAACAGAAAAAACAAACGCCAACTGAATGAAGTTTATTTAAGTTTCTTAAAATTTATTTTAACTTTAACACAATAACGCTGCGCTCAAGAAAAAAAAGCGATAATAATTCAACAAAACTTTACAATATATAAAAGGGATCATATGGAGGTTTTTCTTTTACTGTATAAATGGTATTTAGATTGCAAACTGCAACAAAAAAAATTAAGATTTTTACAGTTTTGGCCTCAAATCGTTTGTGTTTGTTTATTTTTTCTTCTACATACACTTTGTAAATTGTAAATGAACGAGTGAGTAGTTTGGTTTATTTGTTGGCCAATGAGAAAAGAACAAAAAAAAACAAAAAAAAAAAGGTTTCAGTTCAGTTTGTGGAATGCCTGGTCGAACGTTCCTTTTGTGTAAATATATTTATTCCTATCTACCGGCTACATTTATTTTCATGAAGCCACACTACTGATAGTGTTGCTATCAGTAACACAAGAACACTTTTAAAAAACGCCAAAATGGCATCAAACGCCAACAACAACAGCAACTGATACAACACCATAAAGAGACATACTTTACCACACAAACAACACACTTTTCAAGTGTCCAGTATGTTGCAGTAGTTTTACGTACGTACGATCGATGTTGCTTATTACACAGTTTTTATAAGCTCGGATTATTCATGTGTATGTGCAACATATCGCTGCAATGAATTACGTTAAATATCTACACTTGAAATAAAACGTAAGTGATGCACTTTCACAGACCCCCTGTGCACCTAGGCTTAGCTTTTAACCCGACTTCAAAAAAGTAGGAGGTTCTCAATTCAATTGTATATTTTTTCCTAAAAAATTAAAAAAAAAACATACACAAAAAGGTCATGTTTTGCTCTACAAGCCCCGAAGCTACTAGCGTTACTGCCTTTAAATTCTCCCAGATTTTGACTTTTTAACTCACTTAAATCTAAACGCCTATCATATCGAATCAAGAAAACATTTAGGAAAATTTTCTCTTTTTGTACAATAGTTTAACTTCTAAACGTTGTTTTAAATAAACACTTTAATCAAATTACGACAAATTTTCCAATTTTCTTAACGCCAGAAACATGAGAGGTTCCAGGTCTAACATTTTCATATGTAGTAACTGTTTTGAATAACATCGAAGTCGGCGTTATAGCCAGCGGAAATGGAATTTTATAACCAACTTCGAAAAGGGAAGGGGAAGGTTCTCAAATCGGTTGTATTTTTCCGTTTTGAAATTCCCGCTATAGGAAGTTACCGATTTTACCCAAATTTTTGGAAATCGAGTTTTCATCATATTTCAACGTTTTGAGGTTCTGAGAGTCGATTCTGGTTATATTTGTAGCTTTCAAAAGGTGATGAGCTGCATCCATTCGGTTCGCTATAGACTTTAAAAATAAAATTTTCTAAAACTGGTTTTTGTTTTAAACAAATTTGAAACTATTAACGATACAGTTCAAAATCTAATCAGCTCTTGCCAATTCCAATAAAATCGAGTGATTCGTTCGAGATATTTCTAGGAAAAATTTCGAAAAAATCGGTGAAAAGGAACCCTGCTACGAAGTCCGTCTGTCTGACACAGGATGTGAACCTGAAATTTTCAGGTTGCTACAACAACAAATATATGACAGTTAAAAACTAAAGGGTGTTCTAAAGCGAGCAACGAAAAATGTTGAGATCCTAATGTAATATACAGACAATTATACTTATTCTGAAAGAGTAAAGCTGCCATTTGGGCGGGACTGCGCCCCACTAAATTTTCTTTGATTTTATCTACTTTCACTAACTGAATTGATACGAAATTTATCACTCACCTTGGGCTCTTGTAATGACACAATGTCGTGCTTAAAAATGGTGGACGGGACTACGCCCATTAAAATTTTATATAACATTTTACGACTTTCTGCTTAACAGAGCTTTAAAGGTTACACGAGCTTGCGCTTAGAAAAAGGGTAGTGGCCACACCGATTAAAATGGAATCTTATGTTATATGCAGTTCTTCTCATCCCATTGCCAGGAAACTTGGCGAACGCTTTGGTCTCCTAAAATGATATAATGTTTTTATCGAAAAAGTGGTTGGAGCCCCACTAAAAAGTCTAGTTTAATTTTTCTTCTATTCTTTAGAAAATCACATTAATTAATAAAAAATATTTCATTCGATAACAATTGAAAATACTGAACTTAAGCTTGATTAAGAAATTATTCCTGATTAAAAATCATTCTAGTTCAATTCAATTTAAAATGTCTCACATAAATATTCTATCGAATCTATCGCTCGCATTGAGAGGAACATTCACTTAAGTTGTTTCAAACAAAGTTTTACAATAAATAAATTAAACAATTTTTTGCGGGTGTATTTTTTAGTTTCTTTAAATAAATTTTTACAAGTTCAGTAAAAAAAAGCTGACTAGCAATTGAGCGATATGCCAAAAAAAACACAAGTAAGGATGCTCTTAAAAGTATTCAAAGCTTATAAACCAATTTAAGCTTTTGCTTAAACAAATAGTTTTCCAAGTACATTGCACAGTAAACAATAAAAAAATATTGGTTTCGGTGTTGACTCAAAGTTTTTCTTTAGCTTTTTTGTCGTTTTTTTCTTTCTTTTTTTATTTTGCCTTCTTGCAACACCCACTAGCATTATCAATATTTTGCTCTTTTATGGAAGTTCTTTTGGTCAATTTCTGTTGCAGTTGGTTTGCTTTAATCCAGGCATTTTATTTTCATAAGCTCAAATTTGCAACCAGCGAACCCGCGCCAACAGCCAACTAGACACTCGGACCAGTGCATACATAGTTCTTTCATTATTCTGTTATTATATTGCATACAGCTTTTATTCTTGTTATTAGCATCCTTATGGCCATCATTCCAGAGTAAGTACGCGTATGTGAGTCCGTATGTTGGCTTGCATAACTTCATAATGGCCTCATATGCAACTTTGTTCGTTTGTTATTTAATGTCTACTTTTGCCTCAATCTTACTTGTATAAAGCCAATGAATAGAGAGGAGAGAAAGAGGAAAGAACGTTTCTGAAGCAAGGTTCTATATCTAGAACACATGTCACTTTTTCTTACGAGGATTAAAACCTAAAATGATGCCAATAATGTTGTGTAAGCCTGACTTTGACTTGCTGCATCTGCCTGATTATTCAACACAGGCCCACAAGTATTTTGCGAGGGGTGTTTGTATTTAACGGTCTTATATATAAGAAAAAACTGTCGACATTGAACTAAGTGCTAACGAGTTCTTCATACAATTTGACATTAAAAATCGGCGGATAATGTAGTTAGTTTTAACTCACTATTAAATCCTAGCGTGATTTTTTATGCAAAGTTTGTATGGCAAAACTCGTTAAGATCATATTTAATTTTGCCACTTTTATTAGCTTCTTGCTAGTTTGTTTTTTTAGTCTAGCTGTGGGAAGGTAGTTGGTTCGTTTGCCGCCGGAAACTCTGGGTGTTTCTGCAGACAAGCCACAGCAGTTTTGTAGTTTTTTTTTTGTTATAAGTTTTAACTCTCAAAAATCTCGGGGAAAATTTAGTTTGAAATTTTTATCGCAAAATGGTGACTTAAGAAACATTTTTCTATTAAAAATATATTGAAATTGGTTGTTTGAAAATTCCTGGGATTTTAGAAATATGCATGGACACATGTCCTTAATTAAATTTCTCTCGGTTTTGAGTTATATAGGGTGTTTTTTATTGAGGTATAGAACTTTAAGTTGGCATCACTTTTTTAACTGGCGGCCATTTTGTCAGCTGTCAAGTGATTAATATTTAGTTTGGTTTGCCATTTCATCATGAACAGGTTGACAAAAGAACAACGCTTACAAATCGTGCAAATTTATTTCGAAACTAATGGTTCAGTTCGCGAAGTTTACCGCAAGCTCCGTCCATTTTATGGTCGACATAATCGTCCATCAGAGCAATTAATTCGGTTAACCATGGATAACCTGTCAATTGGCCACCAAGATCGTGTGATTTGACACCATTGGATTATTTTCTTTGGGGATATGTGAAGTCGCTCGTCTACGCGAACAAACCAGAAACGTTAGGGGACTTGGAAGCCAACATTCGTGGCGTTATTGCCAACATACGGCCCCATATGCTCGAAAAAGTGGTTGAAAATTGGACCTGTAGAATTGGCTTTATTCGAGCCAGCCGCGGCGGCCACATGCCCGAAATCATATTTAAACGTTAATGGCATAAAATTATCCTTCCAATAAAGCCAAATTGATGGACATTAAAACGATTTTCTTGTGTTTTATTTCAATTCGAAGTTCTATACTCTAAAAAAACACCCTTTAGATTTCAAAGATCTCGGGGCTTGGCCTCTTAAAATTCAATACTCATAATCTTGTGCTTTAAAAGGTAGAATGTAGTATTTATTGAATTGTATGCACTTTTATGCCACTATTCCTCTACGAAAAGACGTAATTAGACTTTTGAAAAAGAAAACAATGTTTTACTCAACTCAAATAAAATTATTTTTCGTTGCTTATTTTTGAAGTCCATTAACTAGTATTCATGTCTGATTAAAGAGTTTCTGCTATAAAGATAAAATTTTCCATAAAAGATAAAAATACGTAAAAAATTTTCAGCATTTCGGGTCAAGAATTCGTATCCTTCCCATGTATCAGAAAAAATGCTCCAACTTGTTTATAATACCGCGGACATTCATTGAATAAATATACAAATGGCAAACCTTAAGGAGCATTTTTGGCATTGCCACATGTCACGAATCATTTCTTTATACGGAAAAAATTTACACTGACAAAAATAAATAGAAAAACATTAGCCGATATATGTATATTATGGTGTATATCCCTACAAAATTTTGAACGATTTAAATCAATACGCTTAGCTCAAAAACGACATTTGACAAAAGGCCAAAAAAAAAGAAAAAAGACGAATTGATAACCTCCTCCTTTTTTGAAGTCGGTTTATTGCTTCGTATAAAGCTTTTGTCCCCATAGCTGGCTATTTTTTAATTTAATTTAACTATAATACGTACATCTTTCCCCCAATCGAATTTCTATAAATGTATATACTTTTTAATATTTGTATAATAAATTACTCAGAAAAAATTTCACTTCAAGCCATGAATGATAGAATAAAGTATTTTCATATCAGTTTAATATAAAAAAAATATGAAATCAATTAAAGGGTTGCCCTTGAAATAATAATTGTTTTTATTATAAGTACTTGCGGGGGTATTTCGCGCTGCTGCACAAAAATTTTGATATTTCTCATGATAAAATAATACAGGTAACATCGAAGCGCCAGCTGATATAGTTTTTTATTTGCTTCTTTCGTGATGTGATCTGCCAAATGTTGTTTATGTTCTACCAATACACGCGCATAGTTCATATTAAAACTGTACTAATACAAACAAGCTTTGCAAATACAAGAGAAAACGCAGACACAAGTCTCTTGTTTTCTCTTGGTTTTTTGACAGTTGTCATCACAAAACAGCAATAAAAATCCCTGTTGTTTTACTTGTTGTAGACTCGCGGGTACATATATTAAGGCTCAGTTAGCCGACTGTAATGGAATGTAACTGCAACAGTAATAAACTGCTGATCAATATTGTTATGTGAAAAGTAATGAAAATGGTTAAAGGGATGTAACCGGAATGTAAGAATCTGTACATTACTTTTCACATAACAGTATCGATCAGCTGTTTCCTACTGTTGCAGTTACATTCCATTACAGTCGGCTAACTGAGCCGTTATTGTATCATGATTTTTCTGTTCTTGAATAATTGCCATTGCAATTTATAATTGAATTTCAAAACTGCATTGCCATATTAAAATCATCTTACAATAAAGAATTTAGTACAAAGTTTTTACACAAATCAATGCAATTTACTTTTTTTGAACACGTTATATATCACCCAAATTTTAAGTTTTTTAATACATAAATATTATTGGGCTTGTTGTGCAACTTTGACGCTCTATAATAATATAAGAACAAAAATAAATATTTTTGTGTAATTCTTTGTCTTGTTTCTCAGCCAGAGTGTAGATTATTAATGAATTGCATCAACATTTTTTCGTATTTTAAAAATTGCATATTATGTACTAACTTTGGCCGCCTCAGAATACTGGGCGTCCGACCTCTACTAAAATTTATTACTTTGCATTCAATAACTTTAAAAAGAATTACTCTCGTATGTGGTCATGTGTAGTCGTTTGTAACCAATAAAAGTAAGTAAAAGTCGGCACTAGTAGTGACAATAATGCTGATGATGGCGGTGATGACGATGACGACAGCACAGATGATGATGATGATGGTTTTAGTGCTGGTTGTTATTTTTGCTGCTGTTGCTCGTTGCTGGTGGTGATGATGATCACAATGGCGATGGCGATGGCGATGATGATGATGTTGATGATGGTGATGGGGCCTTAAAGAGGATATATGACACTTTTAGTAGAAACAATCTATACTATAGATAATTCCTATAACTTGTTTGTTAAACTAATCAATGTTGATGGTTATTTATTTTAAAAGCTTGAATTTAACTATAAATAATGATGACTTTTGTGATACCGTCACATTTTCAATCCTGTGGGAGTTTTTCCAAATGCATTTTATTAAATTGAAAATAATTTAGTCTTTTAGTTAAGCTCATGTCTGCGTCCCAATAAGATTTACAAGTAAATTTGTTTTAAAAAGCGGAATTATGTATCTTTAAAGTGATTTGAGCAATGCAAATTGTAATTAATGGACCAAATTTTTTGTTTTTTTTTTACTTAATTTAGATTTTCCTAAATGCAGGTTGCATTGCATGCGTTTGATTTTATTGATTATAATTTTTAAATTAATATAGCACATGCAATTGATAAACAGAGCACTTTTTATTAAATAAATTTAATTAAAGAACAAACAAATAATTGTTTTAATATCTACAACTAAGCAACTTTATCAGCGACTAATAACTGGTCATATTTATAGAGTTTTCAGCATAATATTAGTCTTAGGCTGAGTTTACATCTGGCATTTCATGTGTGCCATGTGCCAAAAAAAAAGCGTAACCACTAATTACTAATGAAAAACTGTTTGCCTTAGAAACCAACTCCAAATAAATCAAATCAATCAAAATATGGGGTTAAGCACCCAATAGAGAACCATGAAAACCTGTCGAACTTAGTCAGGTTAGAAACCTAGTTTCCTCAATATACTTTATTAACTTTTTCCAGCCTCGATGCCTAAGTCATACCATATCTTATATATTTTCCAGGTGAAAGATTTGTCTGAATCCTACATAGTTACACCAGTAGTAATCGAGTGTTGCACAATCTTCCTGGCAAGCTCTACATGTTGTATCATCAACAACACCCATGCGAGCCGGGTGAGTTTTTAACTCTGTATATTTGTCTTTTCAATATTTGGGTTTTCCCAGAGAATTTTGGCCACTTTTCGAAAAGTAAAGTTCTGTCAGTCTTTGATTACTTTGTTCCGAATCCTTCCTTGAGCCTCATTTTCCACAACTTTTGGCTACATAGAGCAAAAGATAAATGCTTTACACAGAATTGCACTCAACGTTGGTTTAAAGATAAAGCTCAAGAAGACTAAACTAATGAAAATCAACAGCAATAGCAATTGCAATCTTGCCGTTGATAACATCATAACATATAGAAGATCTTAACAGCGAGTGTTACCTTACCCTATCCAATGCTACTGGTGCGGACGAGGTTATACAAAATCGTATCAATAAAGCCAGAAATGCAATGTACACACTCAAACAAGTATGGAGATCAAATGATCTCTGATCTCTCGAAGATCATGAAAATCAAAATTTATAATAAAAATACTACGCCTGTTCTGCTTTACATATGTGACCAAATGTTCACGAAAAGATGTCTAAGACGAATCATGTGGTGACTCTGGCCCAATGCAATGACAAGTGCGAAAAACACCATAACTGAAGCGATACTAACATTCAGTCGATGCAGAATACATGGGTTACCACAGTGGTAACCAGCAAAAAGGTCCTGTTCTGAAATGCATCACTGCTCTGTATCATACGAGCTTAAAATCCAATACAAGTTCGCTGATAATCTTTTTTAGTTGTAGCCGTTTTTAAACTTCATATTTGACATCTACTTATGCGTTATTTACTTTAGCGAAACACTTTAAGGCATTTCCATTTGCAGCGCAGTGATGTACTCGTATTTACGAACAGGCCCAAATTCATTTGATACCGGTAATCAGTAACAAAAATGTCATGTCTTCTAAATGAGCTTCACTATAGAGCAGCCGAAAGCAGGTTGGTAAGCGAGAGCACCACCCCTCTCCCTCCAATAGAGTTCGCTGAAAATCTCTAAACAAGAACGTTTGCTCCCTACCCTAGATAGATAAGAGCGAAATATCGTCATCATTAGCAAATATTTTGTTACTCGTAGTTAAGTTGGTTTGCATTTCAATGGCGACTCCTTTTTGAGAGATACATAGTATTTGTCGATACTCTTTATAATTTCAATGCTAGTGTAAACAGTTGCCATTAAAGTATGTATAATCAAGCTCTGCTGTAAGACTATTATTACATTACGTGTTACATATATATAATAAATACAATAAAAAAGAAGGCAAAATAAAATTTATTAATATTTATATGTCATAAAGTAGGAAAAGAGTCACAGCCAAATACCAAACAAACACACAAACACATATACATACACATACACATACACACATGAACACAAACAGGAACATTTAGAAAATCCATGCAACGATTTAATACTTTATTGGTTAAATTTTCAAATACTCGTAGATGCGTGTGTATAGGCAACCATATTTTAGTTGCAATATCTTTTAATAATAGAGAACATTTAAATGATTTTTTTACGAGATTTTATTTCCTTTTTATTAGGCTGATATGATAAAAGCTCTGAAAGCAAAATCTTGTATAACATTTTGATTTGTGTCAGTTAAATTTCTAGTTGCTGTTTTTATTATTATTTTTCTGTTTTGCCCCGTTTTCTTTTCCTCCCTGTAATTTTCAAACTAAAATTTTATAGTCACAACTACTTAAGGTCATCTCGTATTAAAACTCTGAACGAACGTTTAAGAACCGATGGAGGCAAAAAAAGCCAGTATAAATTGCAACGAAAGAAAAAAATAAAAGAACTCACTGTCATTTTAAAGCTATTTTGCCATTTATTGGCAATAAATGTTAGTAGATATAAAAATGTTGACAATGTCAACAATGAATTTACACTTGCCATGGCAACTAAAGAGTTTAAGACGAACGACTGACGGAGAACAAAAAGCGAATGAAGAACTACAAAGTTGAAGTAAAAGAAGAAAACAACACAACAATAAAAGCAAAATTAAATTTCTACTACTTTGTTCGGTTTTTAATAGGCAAGGGTGGTATTTAATGACCCAATTGGAAAATAAAAATCATAAAAGATGTAAATTTTCACATTGACGCAGCTCAATTAAAATAACTAAGGCTAAGGGAGAAACTCTTTAGACTATATGCATATACATATGTATGTATCCTTATATACATACATACATACATATAAACGGATCGGAAGCGAATTTTTCGCATTCGAAAGATATCGAGCCATAACCGCCAAAAAAAGCTTAAGCGACATATTTTTGGAACAGCTTTTTTTTGTGAAAATTTATTATGTACAATCGTAAATAGGCCATTTTCATAAAAAAAGAAGTTCAAAAATATGTCGCTTAAGCTTTTTTTGGCGGTTATGGCTCGATATCTTTCGAATGAGAAAAATTCGCTTATATTTCTTAAGTTTTTTTGGTGGTTATGCCACGATATAGAGCTCACTTACATGTAAGAGAGTGAACTGATTCGTTTCAGTGGATTTGGAATTTTTTCGAAACTAAAGTTTACACAAAACTGTTTTTGTTTTTTTTTTAATTTTAAACTTCTAAGCGGATGAAGTCTTATTTAATTTTCGCGCATATGTATATCGCTGCTATCAAGCAGAAAGGCCCTAACTCAAATAACTGCAACTTTACGGGAGAAGGTAAAAACGTATTAATAAATGGTACAAGTGCTTCTACAACTGCTTTGTAGAACTGCTTTGTAAAAGCGTTATTTTTTAAACTATTGCAATAAATTTTTGTGACGTGGTGTATTTGTGTGAAATGTATTGGAATCACTAAAAAGCTCAATTTCGTGAAAATACGGTTGGGGGCCTTGCTACTTGTTAACAGCGATATATATGTATATGTATGTATATATGTGTTAGATCCTTTAGTTCCTATAAGGAGCATAGGGCCAGCCGGTTGTTACATTATTCGACGCCCACTTCCAGCCGCCTCTAACATGGGGAACATACACTGGCAGTAGATGGCTATTAGTTTGTTGAAGGCGCCAATCACTATTAGTATTTTAGCCACTCAGCATTTGTTAGGAGTCCGGCACCATTCAGAAACCCTCTGAGACTCTCCATTCGAAACTGCTGGTTGTCCCCGACAGCTTTAGCAGCTGCTCCGCATATCTACGGAGCTTTCCACTATCCGCAACTTATGGACGCGCCGGCTTAAAGAGTACCGAATGCCGTAAACTTAACGAACATTGGCCGCATAGTGGGCAGTTTCAGGGATGACCTGCAAAATCAACTAATTCCCATATTATTAAAGAACTCCAATTGATTGATAGTGAAAGCCGTAACCTTTCTTTAGCAGACCATTGTAATGTTTGTGGCTTTGCTTGGAATTCTGCTCTGCTGAGATTGATTTGCATAGAATTTCATATTCTCTGCTCTATTAAAAGTTACACTTATTTCTGGCGGCCATTTAGTGTGAAATCGCGCAAAATTGCATTAAAAAACACAGCGAACTACAAACTCTGTCATTTTCTGTATCTCCCACGTTAATAGATTGCCATTGACGCTTTTCACTTTTAGCAAAAAAAAAAAAAAAGCACATTTTATTACGTCAACGGCAAGAAGTATGTAAGTGATTAAAGGCTTTAAGCCATTCTTCATCTGACCCATTCAGAAAACTGTTAACTTGTCGGCTAGACAATGGCTGGCTATAGAGTGGGCTAAAGAGGAGCGATAGAGCTTTCAAGGCAACGAGCAAGTCAAGGATGGTGTTGTGTTTTGACAACTTTTTGTAGTATGAAACCAATAAACAATATACTGCACACACTCATACACACACACACATGTATGTGCACAAAAAAAACAATTGCTATGAGTTGCCCAAGAGAGAAGCATCTTAGTTGGTTTGTTTAGTTCTTTCGTGCATGGAAAGTGATGACAGCTACTCTTTGTTGTTATTGTTGTTGTTGTTGCTGCTGCTGTTAATGTAGCATGCAATGAATTTCCATTGAAACGAAACAGAGCAACCCAAAGTTAAAACTAAACAATAATAATAAATACTCAACATTCAATATGGACACATGTTTAACTCCAGCAATGATACGATAAAAGCATGACGAAAAACAAGAGGAAGAAGTGTTCAAAATTAAAACAAAACAAAAGCTAAAGAAAGGAAGAAAAAAAACAAGGTAAAGTAAAGAACTTCAGCATTCTATCAATAAATTGACAATTGTTGTTATTACTTTTGAAGCAATCGGGTAATGTCAATACAACTGACAGTTGCTGTAATTAATACTGACAACCATTTAATTTATGGGCAACTAAGAGTGACACTTTAACATGCACTGACACAAGCACAGCAACAAACGAGCCCTCTCCTCTCAATTTGCTCAATTTTGCCCCTAAAACACAAATACATTTGCCACTTAATGTTTTGAGTTATTTGCTGGGCCTATAGACACTTCAATATATTTATTTATGTGTGTTTTGTTGCCCGTTTTCTGCATGTGATGACAGGAAATTCTTATTTTTTTTATTTTCAAGTTAACACGCTAAAAATATTCTCTCTTTGGAAAGGAAAAAAAGGAGGGCGGACATATTTTAAGTTTTGCTTATTTCCCTTATGCACGAGTGAATATAATTTTATATTTTCGATTTGTGTATTGCAGCAATTTAATAATAAAAACGATGAAAAGAAGAAAAGAGTAACAAGCCTAACTTTGGGATGAAAGTGTGTAAAAACTGTATGACTGAATAATAAGAAGTGGAAAAAGATTATACAATTAGTGTGCCAACACTTGTTAACAAGCTGTTTTTATAACAATCACGCCTTAAGCATGTTGCCATAATAAACGATTTTCAATCTCAAATGTTTTTCTTCCTCCAGTTGTCGTAGCTGTTGTTGTTCTTGCTGTTGCTGTTAAAATTACAATAGCCCATGATGGCATGACGCAAAAAAAAGGAGATGAAAATAAACCTAAGATTATCAGCAGAGAAACCCTTTTTTATTTATTATTATTTTTTTTTTGATTTCGTTAGCAATTGTTATGATTTTGTTTTCCTTTGTATTCATATGAGTTTCGAATTTTTTTTTTTTTAAGTGAATACTCTTCGTAAAATTTTTGAGTTTTTTTTGGGGGGGGGGTATAATGCGTTCAGGGATATGTTTGCAGCATGTTTTTATTTTAAGCACTATTTTCAAATAAATCTGAATTTAAGGAAATGCTATACGAGTATGAGTCCTTGTGGCACAATTATGCGAGTATATTAACACATGTGCGGGGCATTCACAAACGATTATTAAAGTTAAGATTGGTTTTAAGTTAAAATTTCGTATGAGAAAACCATCACTTACACCGTATTTACACTATTCAAGTCTTATTTGCTAAGCTGATTAGTTTGACGGAGAGAGAGACGAGGGGAACAGAAACGTTTCTTTTCCCTCGTCTCTCTTTCCTAACAAACTAATCAGCTTAGCAATAAGACTTGCATAGTGTAAACTAGGACTTATGAATACAGGCAAGGGAATTTTATTCAATGATACTCGTAGCTATGACCGGTGACTAACTGCATATGGTTCATTTACTAAAAGGACGTCATCACTCGAAAAATGAGATTTTCGAGTTAATGATGCAGAATCAATCCTCATATCGTTCTTCATTGTAGGGATAACAGGATGTTTACGTACTAGTCCTTCGGAGGCTCTAAATGCTATACTAAACCTTATTTGGATCGAACTTCTTGTATTGGCGGTATCCTCAAGTAGTGTGGCAAGATTAGCGGCATTCGTGAGATGCAGATCAAGGTGTTGTGGTCATGCCAAAATCCTGGATCAACTATCCCCTATGCTGAGGAAATCTACTGATTACATGGTGCCACATCTGGACTTTGATAAAGTATTTAAAGTTCTGATTCTATACGGGTGGGAATGAAAGAGAGGCACAATAGTAACGGAATGCAACGTCGCAGCATACACTGATGGATCAAGAATGGTCTGCGGTGTTGGCTCCGGGGTCTTTTCATATGATTTACTCAACTCTACAATGCAACTTAAAATTTTCTTCTGAAATGTGCAAATTGAACACTGTGACTTATGACAATGTTTGAGAAAATGAGCGATATATAAAAGTAAAAGTGAAAACGGAAAATTCTGTTTACTGTCTTTGATAAATTCGTCAATATGCGAATGGTATGTGCATCACTATCCAATTTTTCAAAGTTTAATCGTTCTTTCAAATCGCTTCAAAGATGCTTTAGTAAATAAAAATCGTCATTTGTACTTCAATATTGGAAAAATCGTAAAAATTGCAAATCTTTTGTGGCTGTTTGCCTTAAAATATAACGCTTGGATTGTTTCCAATAAAATAAAAATAAAAAGATTTATTCCATTTATTCGTATAAAAAAAAATATTCTAATATTGAAATAAAATAAAGTGATGTTTGTGTGATTTAAAAAATATATAATATATAATCGAATAAAATTTTTTAGTGAGAGTTGGGAAAAAATTTTAATCGAAAGAAGTGTGTAAAGTTTTATTCGATTAATCGAACTAAATTTTAGTCGACTATTCAAATATTTTTTTAAGTCCAATACTATCAGCCTTATCATGAATTCCACATGTGAAAATTTTCGAATAAAATTTTTCGTTCACAAGGATTTTAGTTTCGTTGAATCACTTCCAATAAAATTAAAAACTAACATATTTGCACTTATTCCAACAGACAAATCTATGTGAATGATTTTTTTTTTCATAAATAGTCAGATTATTTCGCAATCGTATGAAGTTTTTTGATACCGATTTTTCACACGTTCAGAAATTTCCATGTGAAATTTTATTTAGGATATTTCATTGAAAAATTTTTTATACGAATAATCGAGCAAAATTTTTTGGGTTGGTGTATTTTGAGTTCGACTGCGAGATTGTGGTTTTCATCTATTAAAAATATATCATGGTCTGAGTAAAAATACATCAAACCAAAGTTCTATTCCATATTTCTTATAAAAGAATTTTATTGAAATAATGGAATAACATGAATTACATATCGTCACCTAAAATGCAAAATAACGTATCTTCAAAAAAATTCAAAATTGATTTTTTTTATTGATTACGATTCACTACATCATATTCCATATGTATATGTACAAAATTTTGCAGATCTTATATAAAAAACACCAAAGTTATAAGCAAAATTCAAAATAACGTATTATCAAGTGCAATATAGCGTATCATCCATAACTCATACGACTTTAAAAAAAATAAAGAACATGAATTTTCATGTATTTAATTGATTGAATTTAATTCAATTAAATTTTCTATTTTTATCATTCTGAAAATTTTTTCAAATTGGAAGAAAGCAAAAAAACTTCGTGAAATCAATAAAATGTGTACACTTCTAATGAAATGCTTATGTTGATTAAAATAATTTAGCTTTATTATGCTGTAGTATGTTCCAGTTGAAAGTTTTACTGATTACAATGTTAAGAGGCATGAATTAGTGCCTTTAAATATATTAGCGTTAGCGTAAAAGTCTCGACAAAAACACTGCGTTGCTTAAGTCAACATTTGTTCAATTCATAAGCCGCATCATAAGCAATTCATAAGCTGCATCGTACAAAATTGTATTTGAAACGACAATTTCAAATAAATGCTCTCAAAACAAAAATTTTTTACAAATAACATTTTTGAGTGACTCATACTTCAATACTGCTACACATCGTTCACTTCCAACCAATTTAATTATTTACAATTGATCTCTAGCGCTCATTTCATATTTTTATTTATTTTATTTTTTTCAGAATAACGTCGCTATAGTCCATATTTTGCATACGTTGCATAACATTCCTTTTGTAGGGTGCATATCAAACGTTTTGGCAAACCGTTTTTGGTTGCAGCACAAATTTATCGCTTTCTCAAGTTTATTTAAGACATTTTCATACATTTTGTTTTCTACTTACATTTCATTTTGTTTTTAAGATTAACAAAGATTTTTTTATTTACTGATAAACATCTTCAACACGCAGAAACAAACAAACAAACAATTGACCGCCAAACCCACCATCATACTTTTAATATTCTTACACTTATTTTTTATGTGTATATTTCTGTCATTCGCCCTTTTAAAGCCACCTTTTATTTTCAATTCAATCCTGGCGAGGCCCATCTATCTATCCTGTTTGAGAACAAACAATTCTTGATTTTTTTATTAAATTTTTGGTTACCATTCATTCCATCCATGGACATAATGTTTTACAATCGTTTTGTTGCGGTTGCTGGATACGGTTTTCTTTCTCTCTTTTTTCGCAGTTATTTTAGTTTTATTATTTTCAAGTTGCTGTTTGGCTTGACATCCTTCTTCCTGTATTGGTTTATGCAGTCTTTGATTTTTATTACTGCGGTATACGGTACGTAATTTTATATGAAGATGAGGAGTTCGGTTTGGTGGTTCGGATCGGTTTGGTTTGGTTTGGTTTAGTTTAGTTACCAGTTGTTGCCGCAGTGGTCAATGGCTTGTCAGTTGGAACAATTGAATGTTTGGCTGTTTGTAAAACACCTTCGGTCTTTATTTTAAGTGATACCGAAAACCTTTAGTTAAATTTACTTAAGCAAACAAGTATTGAACACATAAAGAAGAAAAAAAGAGTATGTGCAGTACATTTGAAGGGTTAACGGCTGCCGCTCATTGTTAATTCTGTATTTTGTATCGGCATAATTTTATTTTCAAAAACAAAAACTTGAAAACAAATCTTTTAATAAACATTTCTTAAAGCAGAATTTTCAATAGTGGATTAAATAATTAAAATTTTTTTATTTAACGAAAAAAAATATTCATTGGAAGAAAAGTTTTTCTCAAGAAATCGTATTTTATTTCATTATTTATTTATGTACACGTTTCCTTTAGCCACAAAATGAGTTTCCTATGCTTTTTTCATTTAGATCCCTACACAAGTTAACCATATTACTCGTATATTATCAAAGTGTTAGTTCAAGTATTACATGCTGTCAACATATTCTCCATATCAATAATGGGGCTTCTTCCGCTTTCATGTTGCAAAAACACAAACATTTTTGTACTACGTATGTTTCCACGTATGCATGTATTTTGTTTCTGTAACTAAAATCTTTGGGTTAATTTAGTTAATCTTTCATGGCTCAAAACCCCACCATACTTGCATTCATACAGGATCTTTCACTAAGGGTTTCTGCCTTTAAATTTAAATAATATAAAGTGCGTTTTTTAATCAAGGAATAATTTCTTAATTTTGCAGGCTCAAGTTACATATTTGAGAATACTTTTTATAGAATGAAATATTTTATTACCAGTTGGGGGAATCCAGCATTTTCCATACCATCATGCAGTTCATCTGTCCGAAAGGCTAATATCATCCATTATGTATAGAATGTCCAAATTTCCATAAATCAGGCTGAATTTGACTGATGTCATGGGCTATGTAGGCATTGAGAGCTGCTGTAGTTTCTGCTTTATAGGGACTATTGGGTCAAATCTGAAACGTTTTATGACGGTACTACGGTCTTTACCGACGGGTCAAAGATGGGGAATGGCACAGGGACTGGTGTCTTTATCGTAGTTCTTTGCGTTCCTCAAGGCTACGGAATTAGTAGATGAAGGTGAAATGTGGCTGAAGGCGTCAAGATAACTTTCTACGTCGACAGCCAGGCAGCGCTAAAAGTCTTCAAGGGATACAATGTCAAATTGAAACTTGTTACTGAATGTAGGAAAGTCCTCAAATTGCTTATGCACAAATATAGTGTCAGACTATGTTGGGTTTCTGAATACAGGAGAGTTAAGAGAAATTAAATTGCCGATGAGCTGGCAAGAATAGGGTCGGCGTTAGATGAAAGAATGTTTGACAAACAGGAGCAACCATTCATGACAAATAAGGGAGGATTGTAGAGTCTCGAGGGCTATGTGATCAAAACTTTACTCAGGAAGATCCAAACTGCTACTGGATACGAATAGGAAAAGCGATACGGGTCGAGATAGGCACGTTGACTGGTCACAGCTCAGTCAGAGCAGGAAACTGGCACTCCAGATTTCTATAGGATGTGCAAAGATGAAGAGAAACCAGAAACCATTGAACATATTATCTGCCATTGGCCGATTCTGCAAACGCCATAGGGTTAGATGGTTGAGCAGATGTTTCCATGAGAGCATTAGTGATATCGGCAAATCTAAACTGGAGGATATCAGGGGCTTCATCATAGGAATTCAGTGGCTTAATGACAGATAATTGCGTTTCTCCTGGTACAAATGTTTGTTTGTTTGTTATTAACGGGTATCAACAAAAGGAATCACAATGGACCCAACTGGAGGTGTATTGTAGCACCAACCTTCCTGACCTAACTTAACCTAAGAAATCCTCACAAGAAAAAGTCACACGTGGTTAAATCGCACAGTCTCGCTGATCAGTTCATATTACCTCCACGTTAGATAATCATGCCCTTAAAATAGCTCCTTCAGGATGTCCAATGTGACAGTGTGGTATTGCCTTATTGTTTAAGATACATATCGTTGGTATCCATATCATCTAATTATGGCCAAACAAAAGTTGGTAAACATCGGCATACAGACAAAAAATGCCGTCAGCGCGAAATCCACAGAAACGAGTGGCTTTCGGGATAAATTTGACGCTTCATTTATCCATCGCTGAAGATAATTTTTTATTAAAGGTTATGCTCAATTGCCAACTACTTCACGATCCATTCAGCGAACACCGTCGTTGTTTATCATCGATTGCCTTCAGCTCTTAGGTCCGTGGGATTTTTTACGAATACAGGCCAAGTTGTTGCCTGCAGAAGGCAGAGTTCTCGCCAACGATGCAAAATATACTGCCTCGAGTTCTCCTGCTCACTCTCACTGGTAGCAGCGATGTTTTCGGCAGATCTAGATCTTGCATATCGTCGTTTACGGGTGGTGTTGGTTAATTAGTTATTGAACCAGTGGACTCAATTTTATCTACCACACTTTGAATAGTCCTCTCGGTAAGTGAATTATGGTGCCAGTTTGAGAAAACAATTTGCCATTAGCACCTGTTAATGAGCGCTACATTTGTGGCTAAAAGCAATAACAGCGTAAGTGGAAAAATATAGTTTCGAGAAAAATCACTTTTAAAGTATAGGGTGTTTTTTATTGAGATATAGAACTTTAAGTTGGCATCACTTTTTTAACTGGCGGCCATTTTGTCAGCTGTCAAGTGATTAATATTTAGTTTGGTTTGCCATTTCATCATGAACAGGTTGACAAAAGAACAACGCTTGCAAATCGTGCAAATTTATTTCGAAAATAATGGTTCAGTTCGCGAAGTTTACCGCAAGCTCCGTCCATTTTATGGTCGACATAATCGTCCATCAGAGCAATTAATTCGGTTAACCTGTCAATTGGCCATCATGATCGTGTGATTTGACACCATTGGATTATTTTCTTTGGGGATATGTGAAGTCGCTCGTCTACGCCAACAAACCAGAAACGTTAGGGGACTTGGAAGCCAACATTCGTGGCGTTATTGCCAACATACGGCCCCATATGCTCGAAAAAGTGGTTGAAAATTGGACCTGTAGAATTGGCTTTATTCGAGCCAGCCGCGGCGGCCACATGCCCGAAATCATATTTAAACGTTAATGGCATAAAATTATCCTTCCAATAAAGCCAAATTGATGGACATTAAAACGATTTTCTTGTGTTTTATTTCAATTCGAAGTTCTATACCTCTAAAAAAACACCCTGTATTAAAAAAAATGGGCAAATGGAAATGATTTTGTCGTAAGGCAAAGAGGTACCATGAAATAATTCCTAAATAAAGTAACTTCAAACAAAAAACTTAAATAACTTCGAATGATTTTCCCATACAAAATTGGGACTTATTTCATTATGCAATAACTTCTAATGCATTTTTAAAAATGCCAAAAGAGAAAATCTTTAACCTCGGCCAAAGAAAAAGGTAAGGCAATGACACATTTACGCCGCTGATACTATTGTGTTTTTCTTTTTTTTTTATTTAATTGGGGTTTATTTTATTTGTCCTGGTTGTTATTTTATTTATTTGGGACTTATTTCATTGATGGCTATTTATTTTTTCCTTAGGACTCCTTCCATTGGAACTTATTTAACTTTTTGGAATTATTTAATTTTTGTCGCTATCAACTGTCAAAGTTTCAAAGTCTCTATTGGTAGACCCGTTGTTTAAGCAAACAATTTAACCCTTATGTAAAGATGTGTAAGCACTGCTACTTTTCTCTCATACACACATGCACACTTGCAATCCCAGCTGGCCAAAGCGTCGCAGACGACATTGTCTTCGACGACTAATGTACGACATGTGGACTATCGATTAGATTTTCTAATCGACAATTTACAGGAAATCGTCGTTCATGACTATCTGAGCGACAATAACACACGTTTTGTCTTTAATAAAACTTTGTTGAGGACAATCTGAGCGACAACGTTCCTCGTTTGGTCTGATCGACAGTATCATAAGTTTTGTCTTCAATAAACCCGTGTTGAGTACAATCTGAGCGACAATGTCATACGTCTTTTGTCGCTCATCTTGTCTTGTGTAACTTCGCCGCCATTTGTATGAAAATTTCGTCGGCGATTTGTATGGAGCTGTTTTCAATATGTCTTCTACGCCTTACCATTGTCTTGTACCCGTCGTCAAAGGTGTCTTAAAGACGTGGCTAACTGGCCTCATATTTTAACACAGTTAAATATGTTTGTATGTATGTATGTATGTATCACCACGATTACAAATGCATCCTTTATGCTAGAATTTTTATTTTCATATTATTTTAATTTTTAGCTCATCCCTGTGCAAACTTCGACCACAAAACAAACGTATGAGTGTACTCCACTTTTAGTTGTTTGATAATGTTGAAATGAAAAAGAGACACAATAAAAACATTCGAGAAAACAAAGACTAAAAAAATAAGGTTCCCTTTACGGATTTTTGGGCACCTATTTATTTATTTATATTTATGTATGCACATATATAAGGCCATTGTTAATACAATGGAAGGAAATATGTATGGCAGAGTAGTAACCATGAACATTCGGCAGGAAAATATAAATGTAACCAAAAAATAAAAAGGAGAGATCTAAAAAACCACCGCAAGGCTTCTAGAATTTACAATATTTAAGCAAATCTTTAGCAACTACACTCGAGAAGAATACTTAACTATTCAAAAGTTTGAAACTTTTACATAATTTTATCTACTGTGAAACATTTGAGCAAATGCCAGCTGTAGTTGCAGCAAATTTGCATTCTTTTGAACAAAATTCACCTAAAAATTTTGCGAAAAACTGTCCTAATGAATGAATGCGAATGAATAATCGTCGAAGCTTAAACATCGCAAAATGTAGAATTGCTCAAACATTTTTGTAAAAACCCCAGTGAATGTAAAAACATCGCCTTTGGCTGATTTAACATTATTAATGAACGTCTTTCTGATACGTTTTCTAATCGTCTAATTATATAATATTGTATTTTTGTTGTTGATAATTTTGATATACTCGTATGTAAAAGTGTGTTCTAATTAAACGATTGAATTTTATATGTTTTTCAAATATGTAGTTGTATTGAGGTCAGGTCTGGGAATATTGCATATGTTAGACTAATTTGTAAAAATTGTGATAACTATATTCATCTCAGTGATAAATAAATAATTAATTTCAACTAAATTTGCATGATATTTTAATCAAAACTGCTTATAGCGGAAAACTTACAAATATTTAGAATCAAATTAAAGTTCCCATTCCTGTTTAAATTTGATGGTTTTAAATGAAATGAATGTCAATTTAAATTTCGGACTTTTAAAAATAAAATAAAATAACGATACCACAAATTTGTGTGCTCACAAGTGCATAAACAAATATACGACTGAGCTTGTGAATTGAACAATTCAAATATTTTTAGCCTTTTCAAAAACATTGAAGCTCCTCAAATGTTTGCGCCAACAAAGCATACGAGTATAACGCATCAATGATGATTCAATGTTACTCGGCCTTTAATGTATTTGTGTAATTTAAGGACTATGGTGAGTTTTAAGGAAAATTACGATCCATTTCCAATCGCCGCATGTCATGATGCCACCAAGTTCATACGATTGTCGATACGATCATGGATGTGTCGATTCGTGCTAAGGATTTAAAATTTTTCTCGAGTGTAAGCAACAACACAATCACACAAATTACTTTGTTGTGTGTATGCATTCTCCCGTGTGTACAGTACATGCGAATAATCCACGGTTTCTGTATTTTTGGGGGAAACAAAGAAGGTGATGTGATTTATTTGTCTGCCCTTTGTATTTAACAATTTTTGTGTATATAAAGTTTAGTTGGATGTTGTTTTTCTGGGAAACACAAATTTTTTTCACCACATATGAAATAATAATAATCTTGTATATATTTTTTTAAAAGAATTTGGGTTAAGCGAAAAAATATAGCCCAAAAATACTTATAGCAAAAAAAAAAAAAAAATAAAAAATGGCAAAGCAACAAAAAGAAAATAAAAGGTAAAGTGTTCTATTGTTTCCAAACGAACAAAACGCAAATATTATCATGTTTTAAGTGTTTATAAGCTGTTCCATGCTTTTTTCCTTTCATTTCTTCTAGAATCTAGATGCTTTAACCCCCTTGGTGTTATCCTTTGGTGTTGTTGTTGCTGTATTTTTCTGTTGTCACTCAACACACTTATTGAAGACCTTGAAAAAAGCGGTCATGCAGAGTAGAGCAAAGAGAGGTTTGGGTGCGTGTTTAAAAGTCTGTTTATACAAAAAAAAAAAAAAAAAAACAAATTCAAGATTGTATTATTCATAACCAGGCAAATAAACAGACAAAACAACATGTATGTACATATGTATGTACATATGTATGTACATAAATGTAGGAATGAAGAATAAAATGTCGTCTCCTACTGCTTCCTGAATGCAAGTTTGAAATACAGGTGATAAATAATCTTTTTTATAAGCCATCATTTTATGAATTTTTTTTACGAGCTTCACCTCTGGTCTAGCTGGTAATATCGTCCACTTACAGACACATGTACAGGTATCTTAGTTTGTAAATTAAGCGAGGTATGTTGGTCTAAATGTTGGCATGTATCATGCTAAACGCGTAGCAATTTTTATACGAGTGTACATAAGTACTCGTATAATGCTAAAGTAACTCAGCGTTGACTGGCACAGCTTGACTTGACGTTCCAAAAATCCCACGTACATTTAAGCGCTGCACTACAAGTTACTTCCCAAAAATGGTGGCTAGACCATCAAGAACTTCTACACTGCAATGGCAATTCAGGCACTCGGGCAGACGCATGGACGGGGAAAGGCAGGCACATGGACAGCTTAACAAACAAAACAGTTCAATTGCAAATTGAAAGCATTAAATGATGCGATGCAACAATATAAACCATAACAATCAAACAGTAATGTAGATGAGTGCAGCCGGACGGACGCAGACAGATACACTACAACACCAACATTCACATACTCGTACATGTGTATATGAGTCCAATTGTGGCTGTATGATTTTTTGATTTCAAATCTGACTTGCTGCCTGTTAAAGATTGTTTGAAACATGAACAAATGATCACACAATATTACTGCCCAACTAAACTCACTTATTTTAAAGTTTTCCTTTCTGTTCAGTTTATTTCTGTCCATCTTCTGCGCTCAGCGCACCACAGGGAGCAGAAACTTGAAGAAATTTAAAGGTTGTTATTATTATTATTTATTTTTTTTTTTGCTAGAATTTTAATGTGCATTTCTTTTGCACATTAGAATCATAGTTTAGTTGGCTGCTACCATTTGCTATTAACAAGCAGCTATAAAAAGGATAAAGTTTGAGCCTTGCTTAAGTTGGATCTTTAAGGTGACCAACTTCTCGAATATTTTCGTTACAAAAAATTATAAGCCAGATATACATATGCATAAAATGTATAAAATCAAAAAAAAAATTCTTGTTCAATAAGCGTTGCAATGCGTTGTTATAATATATATTTGTTGGAGAAATGAGAGAAATTAGAGACACTACAGAAAAAACTTATGCCTTCATTTGAGAATATTATCATTAGTATACTGAAAATAAAAAAAAATATTCTGCCCTATTGCGGTTTTCAACTAAATTCAGTTTGGTCATCTAAGAGTAGACCAAACTTACACACGACCAAACTGTGTTTTAGTATTATGAACGACAACTGTTTTTTAGTTTAAATTGACATCGCGTTGCCAACTTAAAATATCAAGTTTGACAGAAAGCAATTAATTTGTGTGAAACTTTAAAAACACACAGTCTTAGAAAACGTATTGTTTTTAGTGTTTTAGTTCAAACAAATCATACCAAATGGATACAAATATGTGTAAATTATAGATGTGCTACGTATCAGAAGAAAAATTCGTGATGAATCCAACCCTCTTGAACCACGAAATGCAAGGTAAGGAATAATAAAAATAGGAAACGAATTCTTTAAAAAATAATTTTTTAAGGTTTTTTAGTTATTTCCAGCAGAACAAAGAAACGTTTTGTTATTTGTTGGATCACCTAACACCATATATAAAGAAATCTTCGTATGTGCCCGGTATACCGCCTGTTCTGAAACTGTTAAGAAAGTTTTGTTATTAAGCATAATAAATATTTCTAGTTACGATTTTTACATTTTTTCTGCTGTTTATATCGCAGCAACATGTAACTGGAAAAACCCAACCACAGGCCCAACTACTAAAAGGCAGCCGTGTATACTCAACGTTTTTCTCAACCAAGCTTACGCAGAGTTGTAACTGACAATACAAAAACACAACTGAAAAGTCAACTGTTAATTTAGTGGAGAATGGCAATGCAAATGTATCAATCCCAACCAAACTATTTTAACAGTTGAAACCTGTGTAGGGGCAGCATTCGTCATTCGGCACCCAATTAGTTCGTGTGTGCGAACAAGTTTAATCTTGACGAAATCGAAAAGTCTGAAAACTGATAATTTTTTTTTGTCATTTGCAGCTCTGCCTTGCTTGTTCCTTTTCAATCTATTATTTTCCAGTTGGTCACCTGTAAAGCTCCCCCAGTTGTTTTTTTGTCCATACTTGTAAAGGCTTTGAAACATTTTTTTAAAGCCAGCAAACTAGAAAAGTAAATAACAAAAAAGGCTGGCAAGGCAGTAACGAAATCTGTACTGTATGCCTGCTGAGCTGCAAATGACAAATGCATTCTTTTGGCCAGACAAATGAAGTAAGTGTACTGTTGAAAGGAAAAATATCTTGGGTGCTGCCAAAGAGACGTACGTTGTTGCTATTTGCACACAAAAATGTTTCTCTTGTTCTCCGCATGCAGGAATTTTCACAATTGTCATTCGTATATTGGCGTTATAGAAAATCGTCGATCATTAAGCATAGTAAAGCATTTTTATAAAAGTTAATTATCTTTTGAAATCATTTCTATTTAATTTTTGCGTTCTTCTACCTTCAGTCTTTTTTTTTCCTTTTTTTCTGTTAGACTTGGGTCTGAAGCTGGGGACTGGCTTTATTATTGCATTACATTACGCCAGCGCTTAAACGTTCATTTATTTGATCATCCGTTCGCTCGTTCGTTCGTGTTCGTTCGTTTGTTTGCACCGTCTTTGCAGCGCTAGAAACATTCCCACTGTGAGCGAAAGAGCATTGACTACCTTAAGACACAGTCAGGTGCCTGCCTTATTATATACGATTAGTTATCCTGTTTGTCAATTCCTACACTTCTACAATAAATTATTAATTGCAGCGATGATGATCATTGATTTCAATGAATAATTGTTGTGATTTAAATTAAATGCAGTTAAAGCTACAAAATTTATCGAAGGTGATAAAGAGCGATCACAATTCCACCATTTACTATTTTAAATGCGAAACTTGTTGCTTTGCGTTTCGGCCATTGAACGCGAAAGCCGTTGAGAGGAGTTTTATTTAATTGACTTAAATTGCGTTATTGTTAATGGAGTAATTTATAATTGCAAAGAAATACATTTTTATTAACGCACTGAAATTTATCACTGTGATGCTTAAAATTAACATTTTACAATGTAGTCAATGAGTTTTCATTGTTGTCAACATTTTGTTTTTTTTTTGGTTTTCTTTTTGTGGAAATATTAATGATGATTAAAATGGGAGCGGAAGGAAAAAATGTGTTGGTAATTTTATTTTTTTTTATTTTTTGCTCAAAGGATGAACTAAGGCTGAGTTTACATCTGGCATTTCTTGTGTGCCATGTGGCCAAAAAAGCGTAACGACTAATTCCTAATGAAAAACTGTTTGATTCAGGCATGTACTATATTAATTGATTTTAACTGTTTTCAATCATGTTGGATTCTATAAAATGGTCTATTACTTATGTATGAAACTGTTTCAACTGAATAAATACGTGTCTGAATCAAACAGTTCTTCATTAGTAATTAGTGGTTGCGCTTTTTTGGGCACAAGGCACACAGATGTAAATTCTGCCTAAGAGTAATTTTATTTGTTGTGTTCGGCGGTAAACCATTTCATTACATGTGTTATTATTCTTTTTACAGAAAACATATAACTTTTTGTTGAAACTAAGGAAAATATGAAAAACCTCACAAAAGAAAACAAAAATTAAATTCAAAATTTTATCTAATGGCTTGATTTTGGAGGGCAACTGATTTTAAGCCGCGTTGCCAATTGACAAAAGATTATTACGAATGGCAATTGACAGCTAACAGCTGTTGATTTTAGTTGCCAAACATTGTTTATATTGAGAATAAATTTTTTTACAGAAATAATTTGTTAAAATTAAATATATTTCAAAATTTAAATTAAATTGAGTGAGGGTCTTCTTGGCCAGTACGATTCTTAAATTTGCATTAAAAAATATGTAAAGGGTGTTTTTTATTGAGGTATAGAACTTTAAGTTGGCATCACTTTTTTAACTGGCGGCCATTTTGTCAGCTGTCAAGTGATTAATATTTAGTTTGGTTTGCCATTTCATCATGAACAGGTTGACAAAAGAACAACGCTTGCAAATCGTGCAAATTTATTTCGAAAATAATGGTTCAGTTCGCGAAGTTTACCGCAAGCTCCGTCCATTTTATGGTCGACATAATCGTCCATCAGAGCAATTAATTCGGTTAACCATGGATCGTTTTCGCACTACGTTTACTCTATGTGATAATACGCATCCGCTGAAGTCGCTCGTCTACGCCAACAAACCAGAAACGTTAGGGGACTTGGAAGCCAACATTCGTGGCGTTATTGCCAACATACGGCCCCATATGCTCGAAAAAGTGGTTGAAAATTGGACCTGTAGAATTGGCTTTATTCGAGCCAGCCGCGGCGGCCACATGCCCGAAATCATATTTAAACGTTAATGGCATAAAATTATCCTTCCAATAAAGCCAAATTGATGGACATTAAAACGATTTTCTTGTGTTTTATTTCAATTCGAAGTTCTATACCTCTAAAAAAACACCCTACATATATAGGGCAGCAGCTTACATTAATTGACGCCACACACAGTGTAACAAACACAAGAACTCTGATGATGGAGTTGTGGCGGCATTCGAGCCGCCCTCGTATTTGAGAAATTGTCCTATAAAAATAAACTATTAAGTAAAAAAAAAAAAAGAAAAACATAAACTACTATAACAAATATTTTCATGACATTCTTTCATATTTACAAGACACCAAATTAAAAAATTCTGATAATTCTCTTACACATGATGCAGGCGAAAAGTTAGTGCACAGACCGACAGGCAGATAGAGGGGCACGCAGGCAGGCAGACAGCAAGGCTGAAAGACCAACTTTTTAACTATAAAAATAACCAAACAACAAATCAAACAAACCCTCACAAATGTCATCCATAAACTATGGAAAAAAAATGTAAATAAACATAAAATCATAAAAATAAACTCAAGGAGCAAAACGAAAAAATAAGGAAAGAGTCAGAAACCAAACTGTCACAGTAATTTCACAAGTAATTTAGAGCAGTCGACCAAGTTGTTAAATAACATGGTCCACAATAATAACCGCATTCCCTGGACAATATTAATTCACACATACACACTCACACATCAACATGCTCACTCACTAACTGAGTCATTCGCACAAACACACATACATCACCAAAAAAAAAAAAAAAAATTGAAAAGCATTGAAAACTTGGCTTAGTAGAAGCACAAATGGTACAAATGCTGGCAAAAGAAAAAAATCTATGGAAAATTAAAGAACTAAATAGAGTAGAGGACATATGTAGAGTAGAAATGAGTTTTTATGGCCAAAGTCTCCCCCCTGTGGTGACCCTGTATAGTAAATTATGAATATGACACCTTCGTGGTGCAGACAAACACACAATTAACTTGGACACAACAACTGAAAATACAACAGGAAAATTAAAAAAAATAAAACTTTTTAGGCTGGCGTTACAGCCAAAGCTCTTGGTAAATTAAAAGCGAGATTTTCACGTTCTTAACAAAAAAAATTTGGAAAAATTTGGCTACTGAGTACCAGGCAAGACTTCTTTCAAAGCTTAAGAAACCAAATCAAAGATGTATCCTTCAAACAGTCGCTTCCTTCAAGACCTGAACTGAAGAAAGCCTTTGGAGCTCATGTCCAGGGAGATCTCTTTAGTCTGGGTAAAAAAGCTTTCAAAAACCTTTGTTTTTCTATAATTTTCTAAAACTCATTTCTCGTTCTTACAGTTTCCACTGTTGCGACAAGACTTTGAGTTTGTGCAACAATTTAAGTTTTGTAAGGCATTTTATTCTTGCACAGATATGAATCTACTAAATTTATTAAAATTATTATTGCATTAAGAACTTCTAAAGAACTGTTTGAAAAATTGTTGCCATAATAAACATCTGTTATACATTCATCTGATACTGCCATCATGAAATACGAGTACCAAAATCAAACTTAATCTATTTTGTGCAAACAAAAAAAAAATATAACATTTGAATTTCAACTATGGTTGCAGTTTTTAAATAACGATATTGATTATTCGCATATTTTTAAGGTCCACTATTTATAATTTTTTATCTAAAGTGAGTGCTAAAGCTGTCCTTCTGTAAATTACAAATAAAATTAATGCGAAATGCATAAACTAAAATTTGTTTTTCTTACTCTTAAGTAAATTTAATAAAACTTTGTGAGAATGAGAGCCCTTTGTACTACTTTTTAGGGGTATTTGTGTGAAGGCTTTTCAGGCAAGGGTTAATATATATTCCAAAACATTTTCCTCGCAGTACTTTACATAAAACTGGCGATTATCCTTTACCTGAAATGTAAGTGTGAATGAGTACAAGTTTAACTCTTAAAAGCATTTATTCTTTTGAATAATTTCGTTTCAGTTAAATTTCAGATGCTTATAAAGGGTATGCCAATAGGGAGGTCCGAACATTAGCAGTTGATAGCAACTATATTGCTGAAGCTATGTCGAATTGCCTGTCGTTTTTTCAGTCTCTTTATGGCTCCATTTTGCCTCTTTCTTAACAAATGGCCCAAAAAAACTGTATTTAAAAAGAATATAAAAGTACAATATTTTTTAGTAAAAATTTCTGCCACAAAACTTTATTATAATATAACTTAAGCAACAGAAAAAAAATCAAACCTAAATTAACTTTTAAATTCGTTTTAAAATTTCGATTTATTTCTCTCCCTTACTTTAAATTGGAGATGGGCGCGTGCTGAATTTTTCCAACACGACACGGTCCGAACACGAATACCCAAATATCCAACACGTACGAAACACGCAAAAAGCATTTTTTTATATTGAAAAAGATACATATTTTTGTTTAATTTCCGAACTTTAAGCTTAAGAGTCCCTACACTATCCTCAAATTCGCTGGCTTTGCGTGTTTAACGATGCAAAATATTAAATTTTTTACTGCTAATTCATGCATACATATTTTGCACCCAAAATCGTTTCGTGTTTTATCGTGTCAATTTTGCATAACACGATACGACACGAAATCAGATTTTCCGTCACGAACACTTCGTGTTGAGTCGTACGTACTAGTGTCACGAAAAAAACGACACGCGCCCATCTCTGCTTTATGTTTAAGTATGTGAAGATAAATTTCGAAATTTATAACACAATACACACACCAAATTCATTAACAGAGATACGAGTATTTAAAACTAATTACAACGTTCTGTTAGATATGCAAATCCTGGAAGTATACAATTCAAATAGAGTTCTGACAATATTTTTCCACCAAATGAGTAAAAAAAAACCGGAACATGCAGTATTGTAGATATCTTCATTGTTCTGGAATTAATTAGTGAAAATAATATAATAATTTAATAATTGAAATTTATTTGCTGGTGGTTAAGCGATGTCTATATGCATTTCATTGTTGCTTTAACAAATCGTCAGTAGACTTCAACCACACATTTTGAACAGTCTACTGACGATTTGTTAAAGCAACAATGAAATGCATATAGACATCGCTTAACCACCAGCAAATAAACTTCACTTATAATATAATTATGACAATATGTCGAATAATAAATCTCTTGAATAATTTAATAATATTAATTTAGTGAGATTCCAAATATGAAAATTCACAAAAATTCAACTTTAAATAAATTTTTACGCAATATAAAATTTTGAGGGTTTTTATTTTATAAAAAAGCACTAAAGATAGAAATTCCAAACATCTTTAGCCGCCCAGGTACCTACGTACACCCTTTAGTGAAATTCCAAATTTGAAAATTTAGAAAAAATCTAATAAATGTTAACAAAATTTAACCATGAAAATTCATAACTTCGAAAAATTAAATTTTTGTTATAATTTTTAATATATTTTTTTATAAAAATGATTGAAAATACTGCATGTTCCAGTTGTTTTTAATTCATTTGGTGGAAGAATATGATAAGAATCCTATATGAAGTACATACATGTGTATGTTCATATCGTTGGTCTCAAGTAGAAAGGCCCTAACTCAAATAACTTCAACTTTACAGAAGGTAAAAACATAATACATAGAAACTGTACAACTGCTTGTACGAGTAAAAGCGTTATTTTTACACAATTGCAATAAATTTTTGTGACGAGGTGTATTTGTGTGAAATGTATTGGAATCACTGAAAAACTCAATTTGGAAAAAAAATACGAGTTAGGGCCTTTCTACTTCAGACCATCGATATATGTACACTTACATACCCGCAGCATTTTCATGACTAACAGAACTATGTATGTTGTTAGGTTAACATACGCCTGTTAAAATATTTGGTTTGTGTCCTGGGTTATACATTTCTTCTTAAAATTATATTTTGTTTTATTTGGAAGTAAAATCAGCATTAATTTGAAAACAATTTTTTTTTAACTTTTTTAGTCATTTTGGTAAAGTTTTTGAAAGTCAAATTTGTTGACTGATACAAACATTTCGGTGATTAAAACAATTTTTAATTTTTTTTCTGCTAGAGTAAAATCGTCAGTATACATAATTTATTTTTATAGCTCCTACAAAAAAGCTTATTTTCCGTTACTGAGGTTGGGCAATATTAATGCAATTCAATTTGTAAATTTAGAATACAAATATTACGAGTATCCACCACCTTGACAAGCAGTCGTTCTTAATATTTCGGCAATATTTGTGCTCGCAAATCTAGAACAAGAAGACGTCGGATCAACTATATGAGAAAATAAAATATCATACTTTTTCAAATTAAGAATGAAACCTTTTTAATTTTGGAAACGAAAAGATAAAAATAAGCAGGGGTAAATTACGGCACTCGATATCGAACAAAATTTTAAAATATTTCAGTATAGTTTATATGGATATATTTTCAAATTTTGATCGATAACGAACGTGATAATATTTGCCCAAGCTTTAGTGTTTCGAAAAGCAAATTCGTCAAACAAAGAAACGACTGTGCACAAAACAAAAACGCCCCGCCCCGCCCCGTTGTCCCATAAAAAATTACTGTAACTACAATAACAACAATGCCTTGTCAAAATGAGAACATTGTATTCATAAAATTAGAGAAATTGTAGCTAAAAGAAGCACCAAGTGTTAAAGCTAAAATCCTAAGACCGTCCGTTATTAAATTGAGATCCGACGAGCTTGGATCACTTTTGATAAATAATGGTATCAATTTCATTGCTTTACGTTCTTTTCTCTGTGCAGTGTACTTGCTAATTAATATAGAAACTGACACTTTTTGTAGATTCAATATTTGAATAGTAATTTAATTTAAGCAAATATATATTTTTTATATATGGACTCGGAACATTATTGCTGCGTACAGTAAAACTTTTAGACCTTACAAGCATACATATGTTGAAAATTACATTTATTACTCTCGTATGCTAAGAATATGAAAAGGTCTTCTGTGTTGTAGTCGTACACACAAATAATATTGGTTGGCTTCATCCTTTTAATGATATCCACATATTTAACATGCATAAATATATGAGAAATACTTTAATTTCCGAAAGGATGGGTGTAAATATGTAATTGAGTTGCTTTTAATAAAATGAAGTCTCGTATGTAGGCGCTTAAGGTTTAATAAAATTTATTTATTAAATGCAAAAATACTCTTAAAGACATGCATGCACATGATTAGGGGGTCCCAAGCAATAATTTTAAATAATAAATAAATAAATACAACTTATCGAAAGTTTTCAACTAAACAATTTGAATAAATTGAAAATAAAACTTTTTAATCAGAAATAATTTCTTAGTCAGGCTTAAGTTCAGTAATTTCAATTCTTGTTGAATGAAATATTTTTATTAATTAATAAGAGTTTCTAAAGAATAGAAGAAAAATTAAATTAGACTTTTATTAGCTGGGGGAAATACCGATATTTTTCTGTGCAGCCACGCACTTCATCAGCACCCAAGTCTATCTACTGGGGTAGAGATTGTTATTAACATCAGCTAGAATTGAAAGTACTGAACTTAAGCCTGACTAAGAAATTATTTCTGATTAAAATTCACTATCAGGGCAATTATGAATAAAATTCCGCGAGAAATTTTTCCCGGGGAACAATTCCAACTAATGGCAAGTAATAGGGAAAACAAAAAATTCTAAATGGAAAAGGGGGAAATTTCTGCCGGAATTTTATTCATAATTGCCCTGTATAGTTCAACTAAAAATTTAAAATTGTCTCAATAAAACTTTTGGTTAAAAAATACATACAGCGCCTAACTTTGTCAAACGCAACGCCAAGCATTGACAAATTTTATATGAAAAAAAAACTTGAAATTAAAAAAACAAAACACATACTAAATTTATCAACGTGAAGAAAATTGAAAAAAAATGTGTGCTTTTCATAAAAAATTTACAGAGAAATTTCTACAAGTTATCTACTCACTGCTCACCCTGAATATTTTAACATCCACAAGTATGTAAATATCTGCTTTAGTACTTTTAAACCATTATCATCCTACATGCAAGCAAGATACATATTTCCTTTAAGCTTTCATTGATTGTTGTTAATTTTACATATGCTTTTTGTTCACATTTAAAATACGAATATTTTACTTCTACGGTGCTCGTATGGATATTTAAATGACCTCCGGCCTTCAAACTGTCAATTTATGAATGTTTCTTCTGTTTTTGATTGTTGTTGGATGGCAAAGGGAAAAAAAATATTTATTTTTTTTTTAAACAAACACGCAACCACAACGCCTCATTATTTATCACTAGAAGAAACTTATTATGACTTCGGCAATATTAAATTAATTGTTTAATAGAATTTAAAATTTTTTAAAACAAAACTTACAATAATTTAATAATTTAATTTGATTTCCATACTTAATAAATGTAAAGTATGTATAAGCAAGTTATTGCAACGCGGTAAAAATTAATGCCAGGTATTTATTATATAATTTCACAAAATACATTATTAATTTTGTGAACAAAAAGACAAAGATCCGCTTGCCACATATAAGGTAAATTCTTTAAAATCTTTTCTTTTTTAAGTGACGCTGTTAGCAAATCTTATTGATTTTTAAAAAAGTACCTTTTCAAAAAAGTACCCTTTTCAAAATGTATTTGTTCGAAAAAGTACCTGTTCGGAAAAGAACGTATTGAATGAACGACCGACCTTATTTACCTTTCTTTAGTTTTAAAGCACAAAATGGTTGTAAAAAGATGATCTCCTTCTTCTTCTTTTAAAAAAGTATTAAGTTCTCTGATTTCATTATAAATAATCATTAAAAAATTCATATTTTTCCCTTGGCAAAGCATCATATCTCTTTTATATTTAATTTTTTATATAAGTTTAAAACTAAAATTATTATTTTAAAGCAATACCCAACAAAAGCTCACAAAAAACCATTCATTAATTGATTGCGTTTCAAAAGTAATATTTTATGTATATACAATCTGTTTTATTACTAATTTGGACTATCTTCTTCTTTTAATCAAAAAAGTAACTTTCTTGGGATTTCCAACCAACAACACTTACTTGGCAAAGAGTTAAAAATGTAACTAATTAAACCATTTGAAGAAGTTATCAAAAAACAATGATAACAAAAAACAATGAATTTGTTTTCTTTACAACCTTGTTAATGATGTTAAAATCTCTCACTTAAGCCGAATCAGTTTTAAGCCACCTTAAATACCTGCTTCTACGGTTGTTGTTTGCTTACAGTTTATTTCTATTTTATAGTTCTGTTGCTGTTGCTTTTCATTTGAGTGGCCAAACTATTTGGTCGATTACGGGCGAGAACAAGTAATTCCGATTATTATGGAATTTACACAGCGGGTGGTGCGATTAATCACTCTCTTTTTCTTTTTCTTTTTTTTCGTTTATTCTAAGACTTTTTTCTTCTTCTTTCTTTTTTTCTATTCTTTTCAATTTATTGGCTTGAACCCTGTTTTTATAAAAAGATTTTAAAAGAGTTACTTCTTAAGTCATATTTTATGTTAACAAAAATCTTGCAAGACAATTAAAACTGGAAAGCTTCCGACTAAAACTAATAATGTTACAAAATAATGTATTATAATATTTTATGTATACTAATTGATGTATTCATAAAAAATAATTTAAGTTTAAAAAACGTTTATTTTCCATACAAAATCTGATTTCTTACCCTATTGTGAACCAAAATGATTTTTTAATTTAATTTCAATATACTCGTACATACATAAATTGATATTTTATCGTTATTTTAAAAAATATCTGATCATAAGATAAGATAATGTCTGATCATAAGATCTCTTCTTTCATCACAAAATGTTATTAACATTTGCTCAATTCACAAGCCTTATTGTATCGTTTAATGTCGTACAAAATATCTCAAAACAAAAACAAGTGATTTGTAAAATATTTTTGTACTAATATTAATCATTTGGATTCTATATTTATCAAAAAAACAAATAAAAAATGTATGACATTCTAACTAAAAAGTTTTAGATGCACATATCGTGCCATAACCGCCAAAAAAGCTTAACCGACACATATTTTGAATTTTTGTTTTTTTTACAAAAATCGATTATTTACTATCGCCAGTAATTTCGATTTCGGCAAAAAATTGAGTTCGAATAATACATCGCTTAAGCTTTTTTGGCGATTATGGCACGATATGTATGTACAATTGTGTTAGTTCACTGAAAATACTAATCTTCTATTCTAATTTACTCAATGTCTAATTTAATGCAAAATTATTTGTCTTAGATTCACTAACGGTAGATCACTTCCGATCGATTAAAAACAAAAGCAAATTTTTCAAATATCTTTTTACAAAAATTATCTTTTACAAAAGAACCCTCCGCAATTACTGCTTTTTACAAAAAAAAAATTGTACTTTTACAAAAAGAACCTCTTGGAAAAAATACAAAAATCATCTCTAGAAAAAAAACCTCCTAAAAAATTACCTTTTACATAAACTAACGTTTGAAAAAAAAAATGATTTTTCACAATAATTACTTTTTCAGAAAAGTACTTTTTTCAAAGAGCACCTTTTGAATATACATTTTACAAAAAGTACCTCTTACAAAAAGTACCTTTTACAAAAAGTATTTTTTCAAAAGGTAGGTTAGGTTAGGTTAGGTTAGCAGGCTGCTGGTAAGGAAAGGTGAAATTTAGAGTCCAGCTCACTTGGGTCCAATACAATGATCCCTTTGTTTTTCAAAAGGTACCTTTGAAAAAAATTATTTTTGCCAAAAAGTATCCTTTTTAAAACGTTTTTTTTTTTTTGAAAACCCATTTTTACAAAAAATAACTTCTACAAAAATTATATTTTCCATAACAAAGTGCACAAACATAGAATCCAAGAGTAATGGCCCTTAATTGTACATCACCCCTGCCAGAGCTTCTTGTCTGACCCCATTTTAACCCCAATAAAAGAAAATAATTGCAAGCACCTTTGACTAAATTTTTAACTTCAATGAATGATGGACCTTTGTTGAGCAGCGAGCGGGATATGGTTATTTAAGAAGTTAAAGCAAACTTTTGAATTATCTAATTCGAAATCTTTTTGATAAGCAGTATACGGATGTGGTAGCGGGCTGCAGCGGCCACAACAGCTGCATTCTCGCCTTCAATGCTCAAAGACTGCATTGTTTTTCTAATCTGCTAAAAGGCATTAATATCATTTAAGTATTCGTATTTGTTATTTAAGCTCAAGTGAATGAAAAGTTCCCAAATAAAATTAATATCTTTAACATGGAGTTTGAACAAGATAAATGAACGAACGAACAAGATCTCATGTCGTGACAATAAAGTTTTTACGGTAGTTTAATCAACATTTTGTCCATTGCAGTAATCACTCGTAATGTTGAATCCAATATATTTAATAATTTATCCACTGGCCGTATCTAGCTTTTAGCTTGGCCCAAATGTAGCTGGTAGTGGCCAAAATGTCTGTTAACATTTTAACAACAAATGGTGTTGTTTTCATAACATGAAGAACTACAGCGAGTGTTAAACAGAAAATGTTCCATTAATTGGGAAATTTGATCCGAGGTAAAGAAATAAATAAATAAAACGTTAAAGTCTAAAATCGTTTTTAAACACTTCTCTCGAACAAAGTAAGTAAGTAATCTATTTATTTTTATTTTTCTTGGCACCTGATTTATTTATCTGCTAAAAAAGAAATTGTTGAAAAACTGTAAATTTATGGGAAAACGTTGAATATTTTATGGCAGAGATAACTTTCAGAGAAAGTTGTTTATTTGAATTTAATTAAAATGAAATAAAAAATCTGTTTTTAATTCATAAATAATTGGTTTGATTTTATGAAATGCAATAGTCCCCTGGTTATAATGAGTTAAAAGTGTTTAAAGCTTTAAACATTTCTTTATGAATTTTTTGGCTTTTGTCGGCAGCGGCAAGTGAACGCTCAATTATTTAAGATTATAATACTTTTTAGGTTTCTTATGTCGATATGTTAATATTTGGATTAAAATTTAAATATTTGTACTGTAAACATCCTTTATTAAAAAAAAACAAAAACAGTCATATATTCTTTAACAATCACATTGAAGATATATTGAATGTTAAAAATTTATTTTTAAGTCTTGACTTTTTTTCTACTCCTGTAGAACCGGATTTATATTAAATTTTTTTTTTGTAATTTGTTTAGTGTTGAATTGGTGGGCTTAGCAGAAATAAAGCGGTTTGTATGAAATATAAAACCCCCTTTATTACTGTATATGACGTTTATTATGAGCAACTTTCGGTCAAAGATCAGCTGACTGCTCTCGCAGCTGGTAATTTAAATATCCCTAAGATTCCCACACCCATTTTTTGATACTTTTTTTTAAGGTTCCGTACACCTAAGGTGAAAAGGCAAAGGCTGCTTACTCAAGAACAGTAAGAGCTACGGACCTGAAATGTTCAAAGAACATGTAAAACTTTGGCCGCTACAACACCAAATATATGAGAGTTAAAAATTAAAGCGGGTTCTAAAGCGAGCAACGAAAAATGTTGACACTGGAAATTTGCAAAGTTGGTGGGTGTATTTTGATGCAGACTACAACAATTAACACTGAAATTTAAAAATTAAAATTGAAGGGTATTCTATCAGTTTATGTAATTTTCACAACTTGCGGTATTTTGGTTACGGTTTCCACACAGGCAAACTTTTCAAATTTATAAAACCGCTAAAACTAAAGAATCCCAAAATAAAAAAAAATCGCTAAAACGAAAAAACCGCAAAAACCCAAAAAAACCGCTAAAGCTAAAAAATGCCAAAACACAAAAAAAAAAAAATTCAAACAAAAAAAAAAAGCGCCAGAACTAAGAAAAAGCTCCAAAACTACAAAAAAGCCAAAAACCAAAAAAAAAGTTTATTAAGCAATTATCATTTAAAGAAAAAAAAATTCTCCATCAGGTTAGATATTCGATTATATAGGCTAGAGTTCGTATAGTATTGCATGTGTAGTGTCCGACGGAACCCTTCCTGTGCAAGCCAAAGTCGCACTGAATTTGTTTTACACTCCAAGTATGAATTTTTCAAAACGGATTGAAGCGAATCTACCCTATACTCGTATATGCATATGCAAAGTTTCCATATAGTTCGCAAAAAGTTTCAGAATCCAGGTACTGATCTACTTATTTTTAATTTACAAGTCGCTTACCATTAATGTCTACAAAACACTCAGCAGATTTGCCTCAAACAAGTCAAAATCTAAATGAAGTGGCGTCGTCGAAAAAATCCAACTCATGTCACTAAAGCGAACGCAATCGTTGCTTCACCCATAATGTTGTAGGGTATTTTGCAATAAACAATATTGTTGTTTATATACCAAAATGTTTGTACATATAAGTACCCTCTAGTCAGCCTAGAACCATATGTCTCTATGTCAACACTCTTTTCTATAGCGACAATTGCAGTAGTTGAAATGTCGACAACTTTCCTTCATGCGGGAGTAGATATTGTCAATGAACGCGTCAATAGTTTGGTTTTCTTTTTTATTATGCTGTGCAATATTGTTAAAATACACATGTATTTATGTGTTTAAGTTTGTTGCCCTAACATACAGGGGTGTTCTGTAAACCGCACGTTTTGAAATCGCCTAATTTCCAGGAAAGAACTTAATTAAAAAGGTGACGTTTTGCAGCTTTTTAATTGGTTTTAATATTTTAGATGTTTAAGATATTTTATTCGAACTGACCTACGAATGCGCTAAGACGTCCGATCAGCAGATCACTGTTTTTCGTTTTTGAAATCGCACGATTTCAAATCGCGCGGTTTGCAGAACACCCCTGATAATGAAAGTGTAGATGAGGGTCACTAAATTGTGCTAGTGAATCTTTGGTGGCAATGTCTCCATGAGGTCCAAAAAAAAGTACTTATTCAATAGTGCTACAGTCTAGTGGTGGATTTTCAATGACAAGCTAATGCTAAATGTCAATAGATGATTACATTGGCTGGGGTATACCTGGTCAGTAGTAATACTGACAATTTCACTAGTAAATCACTAGAATTTCACTATTCGCATTTCCTGCAGGGTATGTATGTATGCATGTAGGTATGTATGTATATAATGTGAGTGTGGTATAATGACTTTGGTTAGGTATAAAATAAAGTGATACTTATGTATGTATATCGCTTAATTAAGTTATCTTCTCTTTGTGCATGGGTTTTTGTGGTAATTCTTGGACTGCTGCTTATTTGTGATTATAACGATGACGACGGCGATCGCAAGAGCCCCTCGTAATCACTTCTAGACGAGAACGTGTATTATGGCGGCATTTGTGAATGAGTTTTTGATTGTTGTTGTTGTTATACTTGTGCACCTTTTTTTAATATTTATTATAAGGGTTGTATACTTTCATACATACATATGTATGTATATATAAATATTTTAAGTTTTATTCATATAAATTTGCCAATGAACAAATTACCTGGTCTTAAAAATTTGTTTTCACCTTTTTTTTTTTGCTTTCAGAAGAATTGAAACACATTCTTTAAACTTAATGTTCTTTTAACGTGGGCTTCCTTCCATTTCATTTCGCTGCTTTGCATATAAAAAAGGATTTTGTTTTTGTTCTGTGCTAAAAGTGGTGCTTTAATTTTTTCGAAGACATTTTGTAATTTATAATCATATAGAGCAAAAGTGTTCATTGGTGCCGCTTTCGTATTTCCACAGAAACGTTTAATGTTCATGTTGTGGTGTCAAAAATGTGATTAATAAGCTCTCATCATTAAGATATTAAAATTTATACAAGGCCATCATTGAAAAAGGCACAAGGAAAAAGTGTAGATTTTGACTGCAGAAAATACCCGCATAATTTGAACAGTGTTTAAATAGAATTTATGACATTTCGATTAAAAAATCATAAAATTTACAAGTCTGGAAGCTGAACAGAGTGTCAGAGCGATAAGACAAAAATATGGCTTGCAGCTTTTGATGCTTGTGAACACACATAATTGTAAAAACTTAATTTCAGATTAATTGTAGGCAGTGTTGCCATGATAAAATGTTTTTGAAAACCAAGATTTAAGAAAAATATTATGTTGTTAAAGAAGTCAAACTAAGAAAAATTTTATATAATCGTATGTATGTATGTTATGTGGCCATATCTGCCCACTGTAAAAATCTTACATAATTTTTTATACTCTTCCATAAAAAACAACTGTATTCGCCTTTGTGAGTTTGTAAGAGTATATTCTAAAAATCAGCCTTTTGCCTCTAATGAGAATTTGTGAATTTTGAGTTCACCGCCTTTGGAGATACAAGTGCGATATGTAGAACTAACCATAGTGCTAAAGAGGCTTGTTCTGTGATGCTCGTTAATAACAGGCTGTGCCTAAGTATGCATTTTTTTCATGAACTAAATTGCTTAAGGTAAAATTTAAGATTTGCTGTATTCCGAGAATTAAAATAGAATATTTTTGTAAAAAGTTGTAACCCGTGATATTCCTACCAAACGGTACTTTTTGTCCAAAAAGACTTATATGGAGAAGAGTCGGAAGGTTAAAATGTTCAATCAAAACGTTTTTCGTAAGATTTTGCATAAAATTCTTGAACATTTTTTTTTACCTAGAATGCAACGGTCAGATATACCAAAAAAATGTATTCAAAAAAGAGGGGGGAGGGGTGGGTTATATTCAATACAATCGCAAAAATTTCAATATATTTAAATTTTACCCATAACAAAATAAATTTGATACTTGTAAGGAGAAAAAAACATCATGTCTTCTAAATGAGCTTCGCTGAAGCGCAGCTGTAAATATCATCAACCATCTGTTTGAAGTATATTTGACTATTTTTTTCTATGAACTCCATCATCCCCGGCTTGCAAAGATGCAATATCGCAAAGCTAGAGAGAGTCCCATACATACAAAAAAAAATCATTCAACTCACATGTTAAATTTAAATAATCCTCATAAATATAATATGTATTTGTTTATGCATCTATCGTGCTGAAAAAGAAGCTAATTCTTCGGGACCTACCAAGTGGGGCATTCTATACAAAAATCATGCAATCTGGAAGCAGGCTTGTAAGCGAGAGCACGCTCTCTCTCTCTTTCTCTCTTTCCCTTACAAACCTGCTTGCAGTCGGCGGTAATGTTTGCTTTGTACATTACAACCAAGACACATTCATTTGCAGCTAATCTCAATATTACAAAAACACAACAATGAAAAAAATATGCCAAAATGTCAAAAATAGAGTGTGTGTAACAAAATAATTATAAAAATTATTCAGATCAAGTTGAAAAAATTTCTCCACGGCGACTACCGCTAACAAAATTTGCAACGTTAAAAATTTGTAACAAATTTTAAAAAGATTTTAAACTTGTTTTTCATATTTTTAAATTTGCTTACAAATGTTTTTTAAAATTATTTTTCATATTTACATTTTCTTGAATTTTTTTAAATTTAAATTTCTTTTTCGTAAACAATTTTTGAAGTTTCCGGCCTACTTTTAATTAAAAAAAAAATAGCTCAGCTAAGTCTTCGATACTACCGGTGAATGGGCCTTGATTACAACCGTGTTATTTTATAAAAATTTGATTTTGTTGAACAGTGTTATTAAAAATTTATCGCACTTAGACTCTTATTTGAAAAGCAAATACACTTTCATATTCCTCTTGATAAGTCATACTCAAGTTTATGGACTTGTACTTTAAAAAATTTTCATTTGCAGCAAGAGCTCACAGCTTAAGTTTGAGGGCAATTTGAATGTAAATGTTAAGTTATGAATAATGAATGCAAAACTTTTATTGCACTTTTTCCACTTCCGCCAACAAAAATTTTTTTTATATATTTTCAACAAGCAAATTTTTTAAATGTTCCATCAATAAGCCTCATCTAAACTCCAAAAATGTTTAAATAAAATATAAAAAAATGTTCCTTCCTCATCAACATCATTAGCAGTTTCGACCTCTCGTCATCTGTGGCAGCCAAAGTAGCAGCAATATCAGCCAGCAGCCAGCATTGTAAAGGCAGTTTGCAAGCATTCAGTAAAACAGAAGCTGCTACAATAACAATTTACTAAAACAAACTGTATTACAAGGAATAATGATTCTTTACTATTTTTTTTTCTTTTTTAAGTCTGCTGCTGTTGGACGTAAAAGGAAACACAAAAGACTAAAAGCCGTATTGAAATTGTAGGAAAAATGTTCCTTAAACTAAACTACGTTTCCTAGTTCCAACAGCCAAGAAGCACCAAGAAGACAAAAAAAAAATACAGAAAAAAATATAAAAAAAATAAAAAACCACAGTAGCACAGCTGCGCATAATTCGCTGATTTTGTACATTTTTGGGTGAATTGAATGGAATATAATTCTACATACTTCTTTGCGAGAGAGAGCAGTTGTCTGCACTAGGAATTGGTTTAAAACCAATAATAGTTTTTCATAGTTTTAAAAGAAGAAATGAAAAAAAAAGAAACCACTAGTATATTTACTACATTATTTTTATTTTTGGTGGAAAATAAGGAAGATATTGCTTATGACTCGAAAGTTTCAATTCAAAAAATATAAAAAATAAAATATCACAAATATAGAAAAAAAAGAAGTTCTCTTCTCTCTTAAACTATAAACAGGGTGAAACTAACATTTCAAATTTCTTTTTTTTTAATATTATTGCACAGCTTAAGTTCAATAAAAATTTCTAATACAATGTAGTGTATGAAAAGTAATATAATGGAACCAACTTAGAAATTAATAAATATTTTTTTTTTTGGTTTTATGTTTAGAATCACCGACATTCAAAGATGAGAGATATAAAGTAGATTTGCATCGAACTCTTTCAGTAGCTCGTTTTTGACGCAAACCTATGATCAAAACCCATTTAAATTACATGGGTTTGATCATAGGTTTATATCAAAAACGAGCTACTGAATGAGTTCGATACAAGTCTAGTGAAGCTAAATTTTAAAATTTTAGACTTGGCTCAAACTTGGGTCACTCGTTAATTTTTGCCAACCACAAACCTACGATCAAACCCATGTAATTTACATCGGTTTGATCATTGGTTTGTGGCAAAAATGAACTAGTGAACGAGTTCGATCCAAGTCTATAAAATGTATAACCCTAGACACAAACCGTCGTGTTTAACAGAGCTCTGTTAACGAATAAAAACAGACCTCTGTTTAATAATAAAAATTAGTTTTTCTAACAAAATGACAGTATATTTAAATCTTTGTAGTATTTGCAGGAAAGAGTGAGAAAAAGAATATTAAAAGAGACTCTTCGACGTCTCCAGATGAATATCCCATAGTCGAAAGTTATAGCATCCGGTTTTTGTAGAAAGTGCAAAACAATTAAAAAACTTTTCAATCCAATTCATTTAGAAAAGGATTTTGTTAATTTTATCCAAAACAGTAGAAGATGGGCAGAAAAAGAATATTAGAGGAGCCTCCTGGACCCCTCAAGTTTAATGTTTTTTTGTACATTCCCTGCTGGAAATGGAACTGACACAAAACTAGTCACCTGATCGGTGATAGAGGCCAGTTCGAGTTCTAACACTTCCTATGAAGCGGACCAGTCACTTTTACATGGGGATGTCCTAGGATGGCGTTAATTGATACTTTGTATGCACCTTGTGACTTGTCACTGAACTATTCCATAGCAACCTATTCGATGTAGAACAGGGAAGCCCAAAAATATTTTGCAGCTGTGTTGGTGAGAGAGTTTAAAACTAATCATAGGAAAAAGTAGCCATAAAGATTTTAATAAAAAATTGTTTTGGTTCTAAAAAAAAGGTAAAACAATGCAGTTCATACAGAATTTGATATTTGTTGACTTGGTAGAACGAGAACGTTTTCAATTTATCGTGCTGTTTTAAAATTTTACTTTTTAAAAAACGAATTGTATTGAAAATTTTCCGACATTATCTAGTAAAAAAAATAGCTAATTCCTTAATAAAGACTATCTGTAAATATGGTATACATTTCAATATATAAAGTCACTACGCTTGGGTTGCCCCTGTGGCTGAGTGGTAGCGATGCTAACCTCTCAGTCCAGAGGTCGTGGGTTCGATTCCCGCCATAGACCATGGGTGTTTTCTGCAGACAAGCTAATCGCTTTGCGGGGTTGTGTTTGTTTTAAAAAAAAACAAATTTTTTTTTTTAATTAAAATCCAATTTTCTTTCCCTCTTACCGTCTCATTTATTTTTCCTCATCATTATACCTAATTGATATGAAAATACGAACAACGTTAAAGGCCATGATTCACTATCCTACACAATCGCGCGATATACGAAAAAATACAACCCTGATCTGATGAATTGTTTTTGTCTTTTGAAAATGTTCATAGACTCCATCATACCAGGGCTGTATTTTCTCAAAAATCGCACGATCGTGTAGGCTAGTGTATCACGGCCTTAAATAACATTTTATAAAGCCTCTTATATGTTTGATAACATAAAAGATGTTGGGCATTATCAAAGGCATTGCATATCGAAAAGTATTTCCTTAATTCGATCATTTATTTTACGCACTGTATGTTCATTCATCGCTGTCTCATGCATGCAATGACATTTTATTTTTAATCAGAAATATTTTGAGATTCGAACCGACAACCTCCTGCATGACAGGCTTGCACACTATCCACTCAACCACACGGCCAGTCATATTTCAAAAGTATAAATATCAGTTAAGCTTAGGTTAATATCTAGGGATAGTCACGGGACTGGTTCCAGAGTCACATTGGAGGGAACAATTAACATTATATTTACACTATTTGATAGGTGCTGTATTCAGCCACATCCAACATGTTCAGTGCCGTTTACTACAATACTAGACCGCGTCCCAATTAAATTGGCGAATATGCAACCATTTACGCGATATGTCTGTTTTTCACCATACACTACTCCGTACTTTTGGTAACACACGTATTTTCTCAGGTCATAAGACGAATACATTTGGTTCAATTGTCACCAAATTCTCTGCAGGGTTGTTATAGCGAGTCGGCTTAAAAACCCTTACCGTGAGAATTTTTTTTAATTTCGAAAAAGGCTTCAAAAAGCACCCTTAAGCGGGTTTAAAATTAACCAAAAAGAAAATTTCCATAAAATTCTGCAACAAGTCTCTGCATAGGCAAAACGTCTTTAGGGTTAATTTCGTGCTTGTTTACTCTTGCATTTTGGATATAAGAAGTTTAGGACAGTTTTATATAAAATCCAAAGACAAACATGAAACAACTTGACAAAAAAAATTAGTTGGTAGCATTTAGACTGGAGTTTTTGCAAAGAGAACGTTAATACATATATTGGTTAGTTCGTTAGTGCGGCTTGGAGTAGAGTGTGCGTGTATGTGAGTGTGTGTGTGCTTTTCGTATTTTTATATTGGTTTTAGCTGGGCTATCAAGTAGTAGAGACGGCTGCAGCAGACTTTGCGAATGCTATTGCTAGTTAAGCTTTAGTAAAGCTAAACTAACAACTATTCCATATTGCAATTTGTACAAATTACCATTTTTGGCAATTGCAACCAAAACTAATCGAATTACAATATGCTAAGTGCCAAGAAGGTCAGTTAAAACCATTCAAATGGAAATTGGGAATAAAAACGAAATGGAAAAGCAAAAATATTGGAATCAAAAATATATACATACATAAAAAAGTATGTATGTACTCGTATATAGTTTTGAAATCGGAAAACTTTTTTTTTTTTGCTGTAAAAGATTTAAATGGTTTCTTTCTTTTTAAGCCACCATATGGGTTTCATTAAAACCAAAAAAAAAAGAAGTAGCGAAACTTTAAACGCAAAGAAATTCCTTAAGGGAAACAAGGAATTTATATTTTAATTACATACTTTCAAACTAGAAAACAAAGTAAGTTTCAAGCCAAATAAAATAAATAACTAAACTATGGAAAGAAAAGTTGACAAGTTTAGGGAGTGATTTTACTTTACAAAAAAAAAAACTCAAAGAAACTTAAAGACATTGTTGAATTACGGAAAGTAAACAAACAGACAAAAGCACACACACACACACACACACTTAAACACTCACATAATATGTTGCTTAAAGATCTGTTGTTTTCAACATCTTTTGAGAGATACAAAATCATCTGCTGGAAAACATACAAAGAATATTTTCTAGAATCTAGACATTTCGCACATTTTGCCAAGATTTCACAAAGAGAAACAAAAACAACAGTAGAGAAAAGAAGAAGAAGAATAAGAAGCTGCATTAAACATGCAACAAAAGCAGGCAGGCATTAAAACAAAGAACTCACTCGTCAAGTTTGCCAACATAAATATTTTTATGTTGTAAATTTTCATGACAAATATTCACTTCACTTTGAGGACCCTAAAATATGCCAATAACAACATTGTAACCGTTGGCCAAACATCAACTCGAACATACCAAACTATTTCTGTGCAACGCACGATGGGTTAAAGTATGCGTTAATTAAAATTGAATTTCTACACAGAGAGAATGGATGAGAAATGTCAATGATTGCATACAAAGTCAAATCAATAAGTCGGCGACTTTTTGAATGCAAAACAGCTTCGTGAATAAAAAAGCAGTTTAGTTTTTAACGTAGCCTCCCCTTAGAGCTCTATTCACTTGGTTCAACGTGTCTTCCATTTTTTTTCCTCCCTTCTAAAAAACACGTTCCAGGTCATCAAAATAGTTATTTATTTGTTTGTAAGATGATTTCGTCTTTTCAGAATCACTCAGGATTAAGTGCGGAGAATAGGGCAGATGAGGGAGCATTTGGTAGCAGCCCTATTCATAGAGTTTTGCCATGGAAACTGGTCACGTTCATGTCCCTTACATTGCCGTTTTTCTATTACAAATCTTTTGACCCTCATGATCATAAATGAATGCTTCTCTGAAACTAATATCAAATATTAAAGTATTTAATAGAATATACTGCAATCCTCTTTAGATCCGTAAGAACTTTTCGCCATTTTAAGAAGTTTATCCGAAATTTTCAAAACTATGACATATAATTTAAAAAAACCGCTTTCAAATCAAACATTAATTAAATTTTTAGGGTTATTTTTTCTTCTAAAAATTTTATAAAATTAAAATTTCTTTGAAAAACTTTTTTTTTTAACAATTATCACTTGAACAGTGAACATTTTAAAAAATTTATAAAAATATATTTGAAAATTGAATTGAAAATATTAATTAAAAATGGAGAGTAAGTTCATAATGGGGTATACAATAAAAAAATTCTAATTCTCGTATTCCATTTCATTACAAAGTTCATGTTAAATAGCTGATGTTAAAATGTGTTGGCTGGAGTAGTTAGTGCGTTGACTACAAAGTCAATGATGGTCTTCGAGTACGCTGACCAATCCCTGGTCAGACTCAGCATTATAAACATCATAGAATTTTCTGATATGCATTAGTATCTAAGCTAAAGAGGGAAACATAATCACATAAAACTTCCTCAAACAGTTCAAGTTAACTTTTCTTCTCTTCTTAAAAATATCACATTTATTTATAAAAAAAAAAGATTTTTACCGGACTAAGAAAACTTATTCCTTAAATTTATTTATATCAATTAAAACCATCTATAAACTTCTAAAAGAAAAATTATTGAAATATTTTTTTGAAAAATAAACTAAACAATGAATGCAAAATTCCACTGATACAAACTATGAGAACAAATTAGAATTAAAGCGAAAACACATAATGCTTATAAATATACTATAATTTTTCTCCATATTCATAAAATTTAAAATGAATTTGAAATGTATTTTATTTCAAATTTTTCATACAAAATTTTCTTAAAATGGATTTCAAATTCGTTTTATTTTTTTTATGAATATGGGGATTTATATAAAATATTTTTTTTTTAATGAAATTTAAATTATATATCTTCCATTAGCAAACGACCCATAGTGCCTTGTTATTCGAAGAGAATATATCAATAAATTTTTTCTTCAGCTACCGCATCTTATATTTTGTTGTCGATGCATAAAAGAAACTAAAACGCCCTTAAGTACATGAGACAAAACTAAAATCTTATTGCAAATACGCATAATGTTCGCGTTTATGTTAAATAATATACGAGGGAGTGTTCCGATAAGGCAAATACATTCTGTATAGTTCTTGGATGCTTAAATTTTTCAAGTGTTTTAAAGTTTAAATTCAAAAATGCATCAAACAAAACCGGTTTGAAATTTTGCCAAATTTATTTTTTTGTTGTGAAGTACAATTGTTCCGGTTAGAGATGGAATATTATTTCATTCATATGGCTGCCGCGGCTGGCCTCACAGTACCCCATTCGATCGGAACAATTTTCGAGCATTTTTTCTAGTGTATGGGGTCGTATCTCGGCAAATGCATCAGGAATGTTCAAATGCTCAATTGTCTCTGGTTTGCCGGCACAACAGTTGTGTTTAACGGCGTCCCACAGGAAATAGTCCGACGGTGTGAAATCGCAGCTTCTTGGCGGCCAATTGACATCACCATTTCAGCTAATTAAACAACCATCAAACTTTTGACGCAATAAATCGAATCAAAGATCATCCTCTCCACAAGCCGCACCAATCAGTCACTCGTAATGGGTGCATGGTCTTGGTGCATCAGCAATGAAGCCAGTTTCATGAACCTTTGCAAAAAACTTGCGTATACTAGGCACTCTTCGTCCTGCGACCAAATTTTGTGGGACATTTCCGTGCAATTTCCCACCAATTGTCTTTGCTTTGGAAATCCCAACGTTGCTCAAGCGTAAATACATTCATTTCGTTCAGTGGAGATAGTATACTGAATTTTGTGACAGAATAGAATGACCAGATTTGACCAGTATTGCCAGATTCGAAATAACCGGTGATTCAAATTTAAACCAATATGTGGCCCATCCGTTACAAACAAATTTCAAATATAAAAGGCAGGTGCCATTTTGTAAAGCCGTAAATACATATTGAACAACATTTGGGACACATCTTCAGAAAATTGTCTAAGTTCTTGCTTAAAAAAACCACAAACATCAAAAATTAATCGATAATTGGGGGATTCAAACGGTAGTGGTAAAAATCATATTGTCATAATATTTTAGATTATTTTAATATAATTGCTTTTGCTTTTGTTTTTAGCTTAAAACTTAAATTTTAATAGATTATGACAGATTAGATAGATTAGGTTAATAATAAGTCTACCATGCTACAAAAGTGCACTCTTGTCCATAGAAATAGGTGTACCTACAATGACTACCGTTTGAATCCCCCAAATATTTTATTTCTTTAAGAATCGATAACTAATTACTTAAATTGCATTTATATACAGTGGAGCTTTTTATATACATTTATGCAAAGTAAATGAATATTGTTTATACTAAGGCCTTATAATGATTATATAATTATCGTAATAATTGAAACTATGTGCTTAATTTCAAATACAACAAAAATTTTAAAACAAAGTTAAACTTAAATTTTTTCTTTTTGCATCACAAAAACTTTTTGTACTTAATTTTTTTCATCATAAAAGGCATAAGAGGTTTTAGCTTGCGGTTGTGTTCGTTGTAACCGAACTCCACTGCAAAAAGTAAATTTTAACGAGCATAGTGATAAAGATTTGCGTATAGAATCAAGTCATTATAATATTATATTCGTTATATAAACTTTTTTTTATTGTTTAACAGAAAATTTCCGATTGAGTCTAAATCTCTTTACCCCAAGAATCTATTTACCTCAAGAATATCATAAAAGAAATTAAACACAATATAATCATGATTTAAGTATATAACATTTTGATTGAATATTAGCTTGGTTTTTTTCTTGAACATAAGCTTGGGATTTTTTTACTGTAATTTGAGAACTACCCTCGCATTTTTATAAGTATTTTTTGCAATGCTAAATAAAATATGTATGTAGAGTAGACATAGACAACTATTATATGTATGTATGTATGTCTTCTTATGTATTTATGCGTGTATATCAAGCGAACAGGAAGGAAAGGCATGTAAAATGTTTTTCAAGTATGCATTCAAACTATTTGCAGGAGAATGTCGTGTGCTGCTGCTACTGCTGTGGCTGTGTGACTGTGTCTTTCAGTTTGCAATGCAGCAATAATGTGCAACACTGGCTCAATCGCAGAAAATGAGTCTTCTTTTTTCCAATACATTTTGATTTTTTTTTTAATGTTTTTTCCCATTCTGTTTATTTATTTATTTCAATTTCAAAAAAGGGAAAAATCTTTTTTCCTACTCTGTTGCATTTGAGACCGACCGACCCTCCGTTTTGCCGGACTCAAGTTGTATTGTTTTGTTGTTGCAAGCAAATGCGTGGTGCATAAGGTGCAGTATGTTTCCTAGCTCATTTTATTCTGTTTAAGTATTGTTTTTTTAATTTTTAAGTTTTTACAGAACTTTGGAATATGCTGGTCTAAACATTCCACTTAAACAACTCAACGTTGACGACGACGACAATGTGTAGTTTAAATACAAGATCATAGTTATTTTTCTCGCAGTACGAGGACATAATAACGACTGGACTATTCGATTATGCTGCTGTTGATCATAAATACACACTCGCATACAATTAAAGTTTGAGGTGAAACCCATACACGCACCACTTCGGTATAAAAAAATAGAAACCTACAAACACCACGATCACTGACTTGTGGCCTTTAAGGGAAAATGTTCAGTTAATTGCAGTCAACATTGCTCGATATACGAGTACTGCTGGAACAGTGGACAGAGTTGATATTATATTTTAACTCTGGACTTAAATTTATTTCACTTGTTTTCAAAGCTCCAAAACAATCAGTAATTTTTCTTGATATCTCGCAAATGGCAAATAGGGCCATATGAAGCTGAGAAAACAAGCAGCGTGGGATGCACTTTTGTGTTATTTCGTGTTATTCAAAGTTTTCTTTGTATCAGTACACTTTCGAATAGTCCAGTTTTCTAAGCCAGACCCTTGATTCAAACATTTAAAGACAACACGACTACTTTTTTTTATAATGTGCTCGACTTCTTTAGAGTAAACCATTCGTCAAGCTTCAACTGCAAACGTCGACTATGTTGGATAAACAAAAACTTTGAACACATTATGCGCAGTGAAAAACCGGCTACAGCTGAAGCATATTAAAAATAAAAATAACTGAAAAGTTTTGTAATATCAATTACAATACAAGGACTGATAAAGAAATTAACAATTTATTTAAGGTCTTAGACTTGAATAAATTGAAACAGCTAAGGGCGACTTTTTGGGTTCGAGATTAAGATTAGTTTATTTCTCTAATTAACTAATTCGAAAATTAACTTAATCTCTCTTAATTGAGTTTGATGTTTTTGAGTGGTAGTTTAAACTTCTTATTATGTGTAGTATTACCATACTGATGAACAAAATAGTGGCAACATTTTATGTGTAAAAGTCATACATGTTATCAACGCACTTTGATTTTTTGTGGAAAGAAGAAGAAACTGCCATATTTTGTTATTTACAAGTAAAATATTGCGCGTGTTAAAAGAAATAGATGAATAATATCAAATATATTTATTTATTTATGTGTTTTTTAATTATTTTATCATATAGCTTTTACAAAAAGTTATATCTTTCACAAGTGTATGTTGTCAATAGTTATGTAAGATTAAACCACCACGATTGGCCGCTTAAACTAGCAAGTAAAACCATATAATCGACTACCCAAAAATCACAAATGAAGATTAAGGTTAATTTAATCTTTAATCTTGAACTCAAAAAGTCGCCCTAAACATTTATTCGAAGTAAATAAAACTTTAATTTAACTAACTAAAATTGAATTGAACCAATCAAAGACTGATTCAATCAAAATTTAATTTAATTTACTTTAATAACATTTAATTTAAAACTTAATTTAATGAATTAAGCTTTTAGTTTGTTCAATTAATTTGTAATTGAATCAATTAAATTTTTAATTACTTGAAAAAAATTCCATTAAAAATCAAAAAGTTGAATCAATTAAATTTTTAATTGGTTTACAATAATTTTTTTTTAGAAGAATGATCCCTACTCATGCAATGTATTGTTTTAAAATTAGCAAAAAAGGTAATTTGGAGGAGGATAAAGGTAGTTTGTTCCACATACGAACAGTAGTAAGGTTAAAAAGAAATTCTCTCGACCACAAATGTGTGTGCTCTTAGTGAAGAAGTTGTTGATTACTTCAATGAATATTTTAATTGCTTTAATTAATTCACGTGTAAAACCTTAATTAGTAGTGTAACTATCTTTAACGTTTCAAATTAAAAAAAAAATTTAATTGATATAACAAAATTTTAACTATATTAACTAATAAATACATTTGCATTGCATTGTCTGTGTATATCATTGGTTTATGTACAGAAACATTTTAATTTCTACGACTTAGTGAGAAAACCCGTGCTAGTTTCCACCGTAATTAAACCAGCCAATTCAATTTATCACATATTAAGGCCATATAAACAGCAAGATGCTAAAGCTGCTAGGAGCTAAAAAATAATGTAATTGATAAGCTAAGGAATAGCTCACATACCTAGAATTATATGACTTGTAAATTTTTTTATTTTACTTCCATGCCGAATTTAAGACTTTTTATTTTGCTTTTTTCGTTCCACTGTCTAATTTGAAAACAAAACCCCATAGTCAATACATAATCACGTGCACACGGTTTACTACTAATCAGTGTTGCCATGTATGAAGTAAACTAAAATAATATATATTAGCGCCACAACAATGCAGGTTTTAAGGCTAAGAGAGTTAGCAAAAGAGCGCTTTATATAACTGCTATGTTTGCATGTTTTATTAGATTCAAAAACAGCGTTTTTGTGAGCAAAAATATACTACTCCATGTTCTACTTTTACTCTAAATTAGTAAAAATCTGATTTAGTTGAAGTATTTTTTTTTTTACTGGGGTTTTTTCTTTATATAAATTACAAATGTATTTCTAAAAAAGAGAGCAATTTTAAAGCAGATTCTTTTTTATTCTCTCAGTGCATTGGCTGGCAGTGCCTGCAGCAACTACAAAAAAAACAATATTTTTCTATTTTTTATAGTCTTCACAAAAAATGGTAATGATATGTATACGATATATAGGTTTGTCATTCCAAGTGTTATTTCCTTAACATTCATATGCGACCGCATAAAGTACAAGTTTATATTCTGGGGGTCTACTCTGCAATTTGAAACGAAAGAAAATGCTTTCAAATTTGCTTATGTTATTAACATACAAATTCGAAAGTACTTCTTTTCGTTTCGAATTACAGAGTGGACCCCCAGAATATAAACTTGTACTTTATGCGGTCGCATATTAGTTTTATGAAGAGCAGGAAATTCGAATAAGCGATGTCTGTCCTTCGACCGACTTACGTGAAATCGATTTTCCGAAGCTCCCAGAACAAGTTGGGCTAAGGTGTCAGTATTTCTCCTAAATACATTGGTATTGTAAATCAGCAAAATTAAAAAGATGGTGATTTTTTTTAGCATATAAAACTAACTAAAGTCAATTTTTTTTATTAATTAAAACTATTTTATATTATAATTAATTTTAATCGGTAATACTTTCTTAATCGGGCTCAAGTTCGGTATTTTCAACTCTTATTATAGTATACAAATTTATATTTAATAATTCATGTGATTTTGTAAACTAAACTATAGTAAAACTAGACTATGTGAGGACAATTATGAATTTTCAGTATGACAACAATTTTTTCGACTAGAAAACTTCTCACATTCCTTACAGAAACGAGGCATAGGGAGCATTTGTTAATTGTTTTGCTTATTTGCATGCCCTCGTATGTGTGCATAATTAAATGTAACTGGCAACACTAATGCCAATGCCAGCGAACGTATGGATACTCGTGCAAAGAGTAAAATATGATAACAAAAACTCTACATACAGCATGCAGCAGCACTGGCAAAAACCTAAAGAAAAAAAATTGTCACTTAATTGTAGTTGAATTTTTAAGGTAATTGTAGAAATCCTTCTTTAAGAACAAAACCTATCTACTCGTATCTATACACGGTAAAATCCATGCATATTCTGTCCGCCTGTCTGTCTGTCCGCGACTAATAAAACGACATACAACTTTAGAGATAAATAAATAAATACCAATAGGTATAATACAAATGATTATAGAAATGATTACGGACAATATGATTGTGATAATGATGAAACGATCAGGCTCAATGCTGATGAGAATGGCCGACGATGACGATGATGAAGATGAAGATGAAGACGATGATGCTGCTGATGATTGGTATGCCGGGCATAAATATTTAATCAGTAGATGGATTCTTACTTTTATTCTTTTATCCCTCATCTCTACTGAAGCCTACTCGGTTTGTTGTTATTGCAAATAATTAGAAATCTCAGCTTTATTAAGGAAAAAACAAGAAGTGTTTATAAATAAATTGTATGTACGAGTAACTTGTGCTATCCGCTGCTGTGTTATTTAAAATTGTTTATTAAGTTTATACCATTAAAGAGGCAACTTTCAATTTTGGTAATAACCAGCATTCCCACCATAGTCAATGTCAATTATAAAATAATATTTTTGTTATTACAAACGATAAAAACAACACGCAAAAACAAAAACAAAAAGGAAAAGAGCAACAACAAAACCAAACAGCAAAAAAATTTAAAATACATTAAAAAACATGGCCGTTTTTTTTAAATTTATTTAAGATTTAAGTAAAATTTTCAAAATTTTTTTTATTGTTTTAATAGATTGCTTGGGACTATTTTTCCTTGTTTTGTTTTTCCTTTATGCCTCTCCAGTCATCTGAGTAGTATGACAGTTTTTTTTCTGTGCATGCTTAGCTTATATTACGCGCATGATTAAATCTCAGAATTAGCCATTGTTTTCTGGCTTCAGTTGGGAGAGAGTAAAAAAAAATAGTAAAAATAAAATAAAATAAGAATTAAATAACAACAAATAGGAATTACTTATAAATATAAAAAGCATTTGAAAAGTATCAGCCTCACTCACTCGCTGGCACATTTGCTATTAAATACCCAATAAGTAAATATTAGTGAAACGAGGACATTAAAAAAGAGGATGAGTAACCCGTACTCATGTAATGCACACAGTTCGAAAAATAACTCATCAAAAGGATGATAGAAGATTTCAAATTAATCTCTTAAGATCACTCTTAATACGCTTTCTCGCCTACTACAAGTCTATTAGAAAATTAGAACCACTGTATTTGTATGTTATAAGCTAAAGAGCACAAAGTATGGTTTAACTTGACGCAGAAAGTAGTTTTACTCTCTAATTTTTATAGTGTCAGAAGTGGCGTATTAACAAGTCAGCTGATTTTTATACTCAGTGATGCCAAGTCTTATTTTTTTCGATTCTTTTTCAAAAGCGTGGCATGTTATTTGAAATGTAGAATTCGTAGAATTTATGAAATGCATTAAATACATTATAGTTATTTGGAAATTTTATTTTAAGCACAAGGTGAGTTTTTATATCAAAAAGCTTTTATATAACAACAAACAATTAACAAAATAATTTTATATATCCAACATTTCATTAAACTTTGTTTAACTTCTTCAGAGATTTTTGTATTGTATGTAGTTTCAGCTGTGTTTTTTAAAACTGCTAGAACTTTAATGGTGATTTCTCGAAGAGTCGATCACAATCGGCCACCGGGATCTCTAGGCTTTTTTCTTTTGGGCCTGCGTGAAAGGGGTCGGCAGCCTGCAGCTGTGAGACTGTGGCTCTATAGTTCCATACACAAATATTATTTATTTTATAAAATCGATTAACGAGGACGAGGCATCATTTCTATCTGTCAGCCACTTGTACTCTACTACTCTGTAATTCGAAATGAAAGAAAATGTTTTGTTTTTTTATTTTGTTTGCGTGTTCTTTTCTTTTGTTTCGCATAACAGAGTGCTGTTGTACTTTAAAAAAAAAATAAAAATAAAGGAACAAAAACGATTCTGCGGATCAAATTAAACCACGAAATTCTTACGTTTTACTGCATAATACACTAAGAAGCACTTTGTGCCAAACATTTTCTGCCGCAATAGTTGAGGTCATAAATTTGGTAATCATGATTACTAACAGCATCTTGTCGAAAGCACTCTACCATCGTCAGTTTAAAGAATTCTTAAATGAAATGGAGACTCAGTACTCCGACATCCTCCTTCGCAATAAAGTACGATGGCTCTCCAAAAGTAAGGTGTTGAAACGTTTTTGTTTGTGCTTGAATGGACTAGATAAATTCCTCAACGAATAAAAAACATTAATCACTCTCAATTAGAGAACGGAAAATGGTTGCAAAAATTTTACTTTATGGTGGATGTCATCCAGAAATTAAATACGCAACAAAACGGAAACCCGGACTATGTTTTAGTAGAATTAGTTTGTTTTAAAGAAACATTAATTATTTTTGCAGTAAATACTCAGTGCAGGAAATTACTTCAATTTTACATTTCTAAAGCCGACCCATGGTCTATGCCAATATCCCACAAGCGATTAAATACCTAAAAAATGGAATACCTGCCAAAGTAGCCGTGGCGGCCATTTGGCTAGACTAGTTACTCTCTTCTTTACACAACGCTTTCATTTAACAACTTTAGTTTTTTGCCAATAAAAATAAAACATTTTGTTAAAAGACCCTATACGAGTACATAGACTTCTGATTTTCACAATTTTTTGCTACCAATAATTTATAATAGTATAATTATTAATAAATTATATATATTAATAAATTATATATAATAAAGCCAAACTAATTTCGTTGAAATATTTCAAGAGAGCTCCATTAGGATAAACTTTTCTTGACATATTGAACACGACATCAGATCCAGTTGTGGACATGACACACTTAAAGAAATCAACACGCAAAGGCAATTCTTTACAAAAAAAATTATAGTGAATGTCACGCATTTACGCTACTTCCGTATCACAATACATACTTGGAATCTTCTAAAGCTCTTGCTTTCACTGGCTTTATTGTATTTGCCTGTAAGATTTACAGAAACTTTTTTATGCAGTTTTGCTTAGTGGGTTATGTTCTTGAACCTCAATACAATACAACAATAATGATAATACTCGCAGTATACATACGCATAAAACCATAACCTTAAAACAATTCAATAAACAAAAACAAAAACAACAAAGGAGCGAAAGAAAAAGATCACCAGCATCATACAATCACCATCTCTCACCAAACCGTTACATCGTTACATTGTTATTTTTCTATTAGCGACGCATTGCAAACGGAAAAAGTCAACAACATTATTTTTTTTGTGGTTTGTGTGTTTTTCATCGTTTTTTTTTTTTTTAAATTTTACGGCGGGCAATATAGAAAACTAATATACGAAGTTAACATTAAAAAGAAAACCTTTGAACAGTCCCATAAAACTCCACAAGCTTTTTGGGCAGCTTGTAAAAAAGTACAAGCTGTGCCTTAGCACTGGTGCATATCTGCAGTTTATTTAACCACCATCAACATCATCGGCGTCGTCATCAGCAGTTAAGCGTTGCTTGTTGTCAGTGTTGCGCATGCGCAACACTTTTACCGTAGATAATGAGAAGCAAATACTCGAATCCACAGTCAAACAATCTGTTTTTTTTCGCTTTGTTTTTTTTTTTGTTTTTGTCAATAGACAATGACCGTTTTGAGTTAATTTTTTTTCTCTTTTTTTTTGGTTTCTTTCTATTTATTTATGTATGTTTGTAAAGAAACTTTGTTTTTGGGCTTTAAGTGAAGAGTTTCTTTTATTATTTCGGCCAATAATATGTACTTATGTTTGTAGGTATATATTTGGGCCGAGTACGAGTCCATTGCACATTGAAAGAGCTAATTCAATTATATAACTTATTTTAAAAATAATATTCAAAAGAAATAAATCCGTCCACCAAACGTGAAAAGGAACAATATTGCTCGCGCTACGATGTCCGTCACAGGCTGTTTTCTCGGGAGCCATAAGAGCTACGAACCTGAAATTTTCGCCGAATATGTAAAACTTTAGTTGCTACAATAACAAATATATGACAGTTAAAAATTAAAGGGTGTTCTAAAGCGATCAATAAGAAAAATTTTAAATCCTGTGTAATATACAGACAAATCTGTGGCAATAAGGAAAAATAGCTTAAGTCATATTTTACTGTTTTGCAGGAAATTTATTTGTTTTACAGTTAAATTGGGAAATTCTCTGGAAGTCTTTATTTTTTTAAGAAAACATCGTTCTACACACCATAAATAATAAACGTTCCACAGAATGATCACAAACTTTTCGTCTGGAAAAGTACTCACCAAAGTTACAGAACTGAATAAATTTTGTTAAAAGTCCATCAATATCTAACAAGACCACCAAGGTAAGTTCATCCTAAATTTTAAGCTTATAAAATTAAAATTTAATCTTATTGTACATTTTTTATGTGTAAAGCATGCAGCTTTTTTCGACCGAATCTAAAAATATACATAAGACTCAAAAGTGCTAAATTTAAATGGACATGCCCCTGGTATACTTTTAAGCATAAGATCGAGTCAACGTAAGAGTCCAAAATTTGAATGGGCGTAACAGTGCTCACTCTTTTCAACGCAAAATTGTGTTATTATAAGCACCCAAGCAGAGCGGCTAGTTTTGTTAGAAACGATTTATTATAAGATCCTTATATATTGTTGATTTTTTATGGGCGCAACTCCGCCCACTTTTTCAAATATATTGTTGTAAGAGCCAAAAATGTGAAGAAAGCTTCGTAGTTATTAGTAAAAAATAAGTACATGAAATATAATATCACATTTTGGTAGGCATGCCCCTGCCCAATTGTTATAACATGGTTAAATCGAACGACAGCTCAAAGGTACTATAAACATTTTTATTTAATTTAAATTTTAGTTCTTAAAAAAGTTGACGAATTGTTTCATTTAAATCTCTGCATTAAGTGTTTATCTGTTATTGCTTAAATAAAAAAAAAATCAAATAAAAAAACTTCATAATCAAATAACATTTTCCTGGATTTTTAACGAAAAAATAAAAAAAAATCATGAAATCAATGCGTAACGACAACAACAATTACCAAAAGAACATAAGCTTAAGCAGCGTTTCTTTGTTTTAAGGAAATTAATGAAAAGAAAACGAAAAAAAGAATCAAATACCTTAAATTCGCACTATTAACCAAGTTAGACTCGTAAACCTTTTAACGGTGAAATAAACATGCACACACACACACACACATACACAAACAACAGCAGCAAGAGTTTAGTTTTCAATCGAAATGTGTTAATGTAAAAACCACAAACATTGTTGTAATTAGTTACAAAAACACAAAAAGCCAAATACTGATGGCTAAAAGCTAAAAATTTAAACCAAAACAAAAAAAAGAAACACAATTTTAACCAGGCAACCAAATGAAACAACCAACAACAAGCGCTGCTGTCCCAGCAGTAGATCTTGTTGTTGTTGTTGCTGTTGTTGTTGGCAACCATTATAAGCATTAATGAAAATTCCAATCAAATGACCATTTTTTACATTTCGGTTTTTTCGCTATTTTGGGTCGGCCGATGTTGTTCTTGTTGCTGCTGCTGTTGTTCCTGTTTCTGCCGCAATTGTAGTAAGTAGCCATGATGTTGTATGCAACGGTTATTTTTCTCGACGGTGCTACATGTTGTTTAATTAGAAATGTTTTTAACGGATTTTTTGTACGACAATTAACAAGATTTGAATTGAGAGATTTAAATTATTGTACGTAAATGGTATGAATGAATGAGCAGGAGGTTGTTGAAGGAGGAGGAGCAGGCAGTACCCAGTGGTAAAAATATACATTACGTAATCGATGACATCAGTACTACTTAGTAGCAGTCAGTGGTGATTCGTTCGCTTATTTTGCCATTTAGATTTAACATAAAAGTGTCATTGGACGCGTAAGTGGTGCGCTCTCGCTTACAAAGTAAGACACGACGTCTGTACTCATCATTAGCATTGAACTTACATCGACAGCGGAATTGTAAGCGATCATGATCATATCTTTGTTTTAGGCAATAACTGAATCCCTGCTGAAATTGTAATCGAAGTTATCAGTAACACATGATATATCCGATTACACATACATTACAATCCAAATACTTAGACCGCTCGCTTACGATGTCATACTGACGTCATTGATTACGAGTATTATCGAAGTACTTTAACTAATTTCCCGCTGGGTAGTGTCAGAGTAGAGAGACAGAGAGAGCGAGGACAAAAAGGCTGATATTCGCAAAAGTGTGTGATTTAATTTTCCACCAAAAACCCACATGCAAATAACATTTTTAACACTGTGGAAAATTCGAAAAATATAAATTTTATGCAATTAAATTGTTGAATAAAATTTTAAATTTAATTTGCAATAGCAGCGATTTATTTTTTGTTTAGATACAATTCTGCATATGAAACTGCTGTCAATAACAAATTCAATAATGGAAAAAAATGTGAGATTTTTCAAACGCTAGCAAATATTTGTTTATTATATAATGCGCAAACATTTTTATATAAACATACATACATACATGCATACTATACACACATATCAAATGGTCTCATGTAGAAAGGCCCTAACTCGTATTTTCACGAAATTGGGGTTTTCAGTGATTAAAATACATTTCACACAAATACTCCTCGTCACAAAAATTTATTGCAATAGTGTAAAAAATAACGCTTTTACAAGTAGTTGTACAAAAAAAGTTTCATATTGACTATTACAGTTTCTATTATGTTTTTACCTTCTCCCATAAAGTTACAATTATTTGAGTTGGGGCTTTTCAACGTGAGACCGACGATATGTGCGAACATATCGCTGCCTTATAGGCAAATGCACTAACGCATTAATTTTTTTAAATCGAGATTTTCGCATTTTTCGATACATTAGATGTTCTTCTATCGAAATACACAAAAATGTAAACACTTTGCTTAATTTTTCACAAGCAGTATCATACTGAAATTCAAATTTAACAAAACTCAAATTGAATGTACAAAAGTTGTTCAACTTTACCGTACCTACAACTTTGTCAAATAAATTTAGCAAAAAACTAGGAGTCCCTGGAAGTTAAACAAAATGTTTTCCTTAATTTTTGCAAACTGTTGTTGTTGTGCACGAAGGTATTATTTTTTTTTTGCACATAACAAGATTTGTTTGGTAAACTCTTAGCTACATTATTTAGAGTTATCATCAAGTCTGAATTAGCTGTTGGCCAAAAACTGATGACATCATTTTTTGAGGGCGCACTGACTTTCGAAATCTTTGGAGTATAAGGTTTTACTACCCTTTGGTAGTACTGACGAACCCAAATATATTGTCAAGACCGTGTGGATTTTGAACTGCTGCTCAGTGTTATTATAATATTCAAAGGTAGGATTTTAGCGGACGAATATACACTTTTCATTTGTTACATCTTCACTTTAACCAAAAGTAAGCGATAAATCGAAGCCAAGTTCACCCTACCTGTAACTTTTATCGTTATATTTAGTCATGTGAAGTTGCCACATTTTCATAAGTTGCCATACTTTTTAGTTTATAAGTTAAAGCCAAATTGAAAATTAATTATTTTAATAAAATATGGCACAAGAACAAAAAAAAACATATAACACAAAACTCATACTAACACAAAAAATAGAGAATAGCCAAAAATGGTTTAATTATGTTTTTAAGTGAATAAACAAACTGAAGCAAGTTGCCACTAAGTATTTTTGGCAATCAAAAGCTCGACAGCAAAGTTGCCACAATACAAAAATTTTATAATTTTTTTTATCGGACAGTTGAAATAATGGAAAACTTTAAAATGTTTAATAGTTCGGTTTTGTTAAACTTGGTATTAAATATCCAGAACTTTATCGCCAGGCTTATTATTATGATCAGCAACGAAAGTTTTACAAGTTGATCGGTATTACGAAATGTCAGCGATTGAAAAAGGGTATCGACCCTAATTTTTCAACGATCAACTACAAAATCACTATAATGAGTTGCTATTAACGGAAATTTTTTCTCTTTTTGGCAACTTCAAAATAGTAGGAGAAAAATATTTACTCGAAATGTACTCGTAAGTAGTAAATAAATATAAATTTATAAATAAATATCATTAAAAATAAACGAAATGATTGATTTCATGAGCCGGAATAATTTTTAGTCAGAAATACTTTCATAATCGGGCTAAATGCTTGATTTTATGCACAGGGCGGGCGGGCATTATGAACAACAAAAACTTGATGGAAACAAACCCGGACATCGCAACGGGGCTCTGCACAAAAGTGGTTTAACTCCATAGAAATTTTCTACAAATTTTTAAACGAATTCCTCTCATTCAGTGCATCATATTTTTTCATTTGTCAGCTGTTATATATTTTTTTTTCTTCAAATGCATATTCACAGTAGCGAATACCTACTTAATCGTTCGCGACTTTATCAACTAGTTTTCGTGATAACTATTTCAACCATAGTTAATAAATTTTTGCACTTTTCCGTTCGTAATAAGCCTGAATGACCTTATATCTGTTTAGGGGTTAACGGCAAAATAATCCTAAAGCTAAAATTTAGGTATTTACATATCTACGCTAAATAAATTAAAAATAATTTTCAGTCACATAATGCACACACATGCTAACAAGCTTAATGACAACTCGAATCGTTTATTATCTTCATTTAAAGCTTAGACCTATAAAGGAGAAGATGGAAGCTCCCTTTCGCCTGCTATAAAAATTGTGCAAATGAGTTGTATTTATATTGTTACAAAAAAATACGTGAACAAACCGAATACAAATTTTTTCCACCAAAACATTTGTTAGAATTATCCCGGTAATGTATGCAATTATTTTGGCTTTCTCTGGTACACAGTGTACTGAATTGTTAACAATCAAGTCCATTTCGCCTTAAAAATACAGCAATTAGCTTTTACGATTAATTTGATTAAAAAGCTCTAATGAACTCTATACTCGTATATCGCCCCTTCATGATATTTAACTAAATATTTGTTGATTATCTATAATTATTAAAAATTCCTTTTTGGATTTCTAATCAAGTCCTTATTAATTTTATTATATTAAATTCCTTTTTTCCTATTCAGCATCACAAGAGCAGCTTAATGAATTAAATTTAATAAACTCTCTAAATTAAAGTTACATTTATTCTAACACTCTTTAACCTTAAAGTACAAAAAAAGAACACGAAAGCACCTAGAGAATGAAACGAATAAACATAGATATTACAAAAGGGAAGAAAATCATTACAATCACATTAAAATTAATAGCTAATTAACCACAAAGATTATCACTAAAATAACATCTTATTTCTTCTTGCAACATTGTTATTGCTGTGCTGCTTTTTCTATTCTATTACTGAGGCAATGAGTGAGTGGCAATGGCAGCAACCAGCAGTGTTGCCCTGTCATGAATTTCCACCTGCTTGGGAAGAAGACAAAATCCAACAGCACCAACAACAAACAACAAAAACCACAAAGGAGACTAAGAACGAACATTTCTTTTGCTTGTTTTCTATGCAAGTGCAAAGGCAAAGCAGGAAAAAAAAACTAAATTGAACTAAATGAAGTTAATTCACCAACTCGCACGCTCAAGACAACAAAGACCATAACAACAACAACAACAACAAATTTTATAGAAAATCAGAAAATACTTTACTATTAAGATAGAGAGGCAAGCAAATGACAGGAAAAACTAATAATGAAAATGGAAAAACTCACCTGGTGCACTGCACGAATGTTTGTGCGTTCATTCGTTCGTTCGATGAAAATACTGCAACAACAGCCAAGCACTGAGATTCCAATAGAAAAACAGGTTGTAGTGCAAATGAGTGACTAAAAAATAAACAGAGAACGAAATTGAGTGAAAGAGTTTTTAGCTAATTGTTGCTCTTTATTTTAAAAACAAATGAGTAATTTGTTGAGATAAATATAAAATTGGCGTATCAAACTTGTCAGAATTTTGATCAAATTTCAAATAGATAAGTAATTAAATGGTATTTAATAGCAAAAGTAAAAGATTTGATGTTAAACAATCTGAAATTTTTGGCTTGTGGAGGTGAACTTATATTAAATACTACTCCCCATAGTTATAAAATTTAAAATGAGTTTTAAATGTAGAATACAATGTAGCGGCAAATTATGAAAATCTTTTTCCCAATCTCCAAGACTTTGTAAATTAATGGAGCGTAATAATATTAGACAATTGTTGTCGACAAAGAGTATTCAAGTGACAATTTTTACTGTCGTCTTGATGTGATGTCGACGACGCAATTCACAATAATGGGGAATATTTTATGTTTATTGAGCACAAATAAAAAATAGTTTAAAAAATGTGAATAACTAAAATACACTCAGGGAAAAGCTACAATTTAAAAATAAGCATGAGTCACATTAATTCAATCATTTTCAATGTAATATAAAATAGTATTAAAATACTTAAAAATAAATAAAATTAATAAATAAATACTGTAAATTAATATTTTTCCATATTGGAATAAGAAATTTCAACATGACTAGACTTTCGTTAATGTTTCTTATTAATACAATATGGTGTTTATTGATTTTAAACTGTTTTTTCTCTGGCTGTAATAATGTGATAAATAAATTTTTTTGCAAACTTTATTGGCCTCTTGGGAGATAAATTTTACTAGTCGAAAGGAAAATAGCAAGTGAGTGGTTTTGACATTTGAGTTCATCGATCATTCGATAGTCTTATCGACGTAGCTGAACTGTATTTCATATGAAAACAATAACGTTTTCTTCCAATTTGCCGTTCGAATATTCATATATTCGTTGTTAATGAAGCCAAATCAATTTTCATTCGCTTAGAACGCGAAGGAACGCCTAGTTTCGATATCGTTGAACCGACTGTTAGTCTACATATTTATGGCCTGTCCCACAATGTCGACAGAAAATGTTCGATCGACAACTTGTATAAGAACTTTTTTTTTCAATACGCACATTTTCTGTCGACATCGTGGGACAGGCCATCATTAATACTGATATTTAGTTAGAGAAGTTTTAAAAACAAAATTTCTCTGTGGTCCACCTAATAAGGCGCTTATGTATTTAAACTAATTTTGGTTTTATTTCGTTGATCGATTTTCTGAAAACCTAAGATAAACATCTTATAGAGTATAATTTCCATGAATCTAAATGCAAAAAAAAAATTATATATTTATATTATATTTTTTTTGCATTCTTTGCAGGATTTTATTTTAAAAATTGTTTATTTTTTATTTTAAATAACAATTAAAATAAGATTTGCAACATTAAAAACGGTTTAAAATTGGTAAAGTTAAATTTTTTTGAAGGAGAATTTCAAAGTTAAAACGTACATGCAAAGGCTTCTTTCACAACGTAATATGAAGATTTCCGCTTAAAAATGGTAATTAACTAGAAAACTGCAAATATTAAATTCCATATTATTTCTTGTGTAACGTGTTAAAGGTTGGTACTCACTTTCCAACACAATCGTTCGACTGCTGATAAAATGCAACCCTGAGCGAATGAGTTGTTATTGTCTTTTAAAACTTTTCATAAGCTCCATTAGATCAGGGTTACATTTTCCCAAAATTTGAATAAGAATAGTGAGTACAGGCCTTAACGCGGAGATAAGTTATTTATGTATATGTTTTAGAACTTTTTATGATATTTTTGCATATTTTGTCCTTTAAATTATGTTTTTGCATATTTCAGTCTTACACACATATTTTGAGAGCATATTTAACTTTACTTTGAAATCGTACATTTCTAATTATTACTTAAATAATTTGCATTTTCTAAATTTCAAATTAAACAGGTCTAGCATGTGTTTTCAAATCCGAACTCACAAGAAAATGTGTGAAAACGATTCGGAGGCTAGAACACATACGATTAATTAAGCTGATTAAATGTCACCTGAGAGCTTAACGTAAAAAAATTACTTAATCTTTAATAATTATATGTATTTATTTTATTTATCTGTACGAAAATTTTAAATGTTAAAAAAAGTGCTTAATACGAACTCACTTTCATGAATTAAAACCAACGAGAAGTGACTGACTCGCTCTTCTTTTTCTGGTTGTTTCTATTTAAATAAGTAAACACAAGTCGTCTGTAAATATTCACAAACTAGCAGATACAAGATACAAAAACAAACTCAATCTGAGTAGAGTATCTATGAGATATTGGAATAAAAAAATGTTTCGCTTGATGAGTTATAAAATGTTGCAACATGTTTGATCAAACTGCTGGTTAAGCTGTAGGAACACCTGAAATTTTACATGTTCCAAACTTGAGCTGTTTTGCTTTTACGGCAGATTTGCACGAGAGTGTGTTTGGTTTGAAATGAATTTTATATTGTTTACTGGTTGTAGGAATGACCTGTTCCTATATGAATTTAGTTTAGTGCTAGAGACCGGTTCGTACGTAACGTTTAAAGCAAAATTTTGTTATTAGCGGCCTGTTACCACAAGATTTACCAAAAAAAAAAAAAAAAAGGTAACAAAAACAGAAACATACTCTTAAGCCCAAAAGAAAACCCCATAAAGCGCATGTTATATGAAACGCTCGTGTTACAAAAAATTAAAAAAAAAATCAAAATTGAAAGACCAGTAAAAATGGAAAAAAATATTTCGTGTTTTTTCCTGCGGTTCAGCATACAAAATTGATGAATGAAATTGAAGAAGTTGTATGAAATACACGCTGCATGTGCGTTACTTTTTAAATGGTTTTGGTAACAAAAAAACAAAAAATAAAAATAAAAAAAATAATAATAATAAATATTTACTAAACAATCGCGTGCGTTTAATTTTACTTGTCCGAAAGTTGTGATATGAAATTATGGAAAAAAAGTTTTAAACAGAAAAGAAAACTTTTATAGTTTAACAATGAAAATAATTATTACGGAAAATTATGGTTGAAAAGTTTGGTAACAAAATAAAGTTATTTAGTAGTTGGCCAACGCAAACAAGTTTGAAGAAATTATAAAAAAAAAATAGAAAGAAAGAAATATTCTTGTTGTTGTGTGTTATCAACAGACAACATCTGCCGCAAACAAAGCAAAAAAGAAATTAACCCCAACAAAAAGCAACAATCAAACAACGTATCTCCAGCATCTACATACAATAAACAGCAAGTGCCACAAAGGAATTTCAGCAACCAAACGTTGACAGCACAACCCCAGCGAAAATCCAGCAACATAACCAATTGCGACAAAAAAAAACCAAACAAACAAAAAATAAACTATCAACGTCCTTCACCGCCTTCTTAAGACAACGAAGACGACGACGACGACAACTACAAACAACATCGACATCGACACAACAACAAACTAGGCAAAATTAGAAAAAACTTTAGAAAAACTTTTTAGTGAAAAATTCTTCCGCCTTACAAAAAGAAAGAAAAACAAAACAACAACCATCAGCATATCATCGTCATTATCATCATTCGGTTGTGTCTTTTAGTTGCTGTTGCTTTTTAATTCATTTTGTTTTCTTGTTGCCCCAATGTAAGTAACAGCTACAACGTTCTGGTCTTTTGATCACGGTCTTAAGATTACGGTTTTTGCAGCCAAACAAATATAATGAAAAAAAAAATTATAATATAAGAAAAATTCTTACTTAAAGTTTGTTTCCCCACATACACACGTTACCCGTTTTTTACTTTTATAATGGCCTTAAATTTTCTTGTTAACTAAACTTTTTTCTCAGCGTTTTTCACTCAATCTGAACCAACACCCGCTTTCAATGTTCGAAATGAACTTTTTTATCTTTATTGAAAAACAGAAATAGAAAAACAATTTCTTAACATTATAAAGTAATCAACAAAGTTTTCACTTGTTCTCGTCTTAATACCACGTAACTATTTCTGGATTGTGCCACACACAAAAAAAAAAGAGCGAATAGAAAAAATAGAACAACAACGACAGCAGAAACAAAAGTAGCAAGTGCAATATTGTGTTGCTGCGACTGCAAAGAATTATAATAATCAAGTATTTATGAAAAAGTTTTTCTTTTCTTCAAGAAAAGACTGCACAAAAAAATTTTTTTTTTTTTAAGAAAATTGTTTCAAAGAGCACAGAAACTTTGGCCAGAATATAACAACTCAGCCAACATTTAACAATTTGTTGCAAGCAGCGGAAAATAGAAGTTAGATTTAAAAAAAAAAGTTAAAGTTAAAGTTCAGTAACGGAAGTTCAACAATTTAAAAATTTTGCTTTTTTATATTTCGTTGTTACGGAAAGTGTTTATTAAGGCAAAAAAAAAGAAAAAAAAAAGAAATATCATACATATTTTGTTAGTGCAGCAAGCAAAAGAGGAAGACCTAAAGTTAGAGCGCAGAAAATAAAGTTTTTTTTATTAAATATGTATAAATAACATATCGCATAAAAACTTTAAATTGTTGCCGACCTTTCTAAATCAACTGCGATTAATATATTCGCAACAAATTTCAAAAATAAAAAGAATAATAATAAAATATATTTAATTTGTGGACTAAGTTGCAGCAACAGCATTTTAAAGGTGAGTACCGAAAACTTAAACAACTGAAACTTACAAAACAAATTAAGCTCTTAGAAGAGATACAACCATCTATCTGATCAATTAAGCATAATTGTTATTTCTTTTAACACAATTTAAATAAACAGATACGTACTTACATACACTGATAAAATGGAACTATGGAACTCTTGGCAGCCAAGTACACACAAGTGACTTGTCATTTTTTTTTCTTTATAACTGAAATTATTTGCTTTTTAAAAAGCAAAATTGTATTGTATTGTATACGAGGGTCCTGAATACGAGCCCCTTTGTATCAGTTGTTGCAGGAAAGTTCAAGTGATGAAAGCATAATCACTGGTCACTGAACTACACCGGCTTCAGCGGATAGTAATCCTAATATTTTGTAGCAGAATTATAGGCGAAGTAAAATAATCAATAGAATGGGTACTAAACACAGATTCGAAAACTTTAGTACACCTCATTGAGACCAGAGGCGCTGCAACACTGCAGCAAAAAAGCAGAGCTGTAAAAGAATGAAGTAGTAGGCATTTATTGCCTGAGTGTTACTTTTCTTTAAAAAATAAAAATAAAAAATTAAAATAAATAGAAGCATAACTCAAAACAGCTTGTTTTGCTAGAAAATAAGTTTGAAGTTTTCAATTTACCTACAACTCAAAGAAGATATAGGCCCTTAATGGAATAATTATAATAAATTTGGCTCATTTTATTTGTAACATATGCAGGTATCACAATTAAGAATAAAATTTAAAATATTTTTTGCTTTTAAACTTAAGTGAGTCTTTTAAAACACGACTTTTTAAATTTTTTAGAAAATATGTATTTTTTTTTATAAAACTTTCCGAAACTATAAGAATGTTAAGAAATTAATAAGGACGTTACTTGAAGGTCAATCTGTTTCCAATCCTTCTGTGTAAACCAAACTGAACATGTTTAACAGTAACATGATACACGAAATCAGCTGTGATGCCAATCACAGTGTTGCCAAAAAGAAACTTGCTAAAAAATCACTTCTTTAGCTCAATATCGTCTTAAAGCGTTTTACACGGTCATACATAAAAATCACAAATTTATTACTTGCTTACCTTAAAAAAAAAGAGCAAAGAAATCTTATTGGTCACTTATGCTTATTTCATTAAATATTTTTCTCTTTTGACTAAACCTTAAGCCATCGCAAAGTCATATAAAATTTTTTATTCCAACCAAAGATGAAAGAAATAATTTCTGCCACTATTGAATACAGCTTCAATACCTACAGCAAGCTGCTCAATAGTTTGTCAGCGATTAAAACTTTCTTGTTAAATTTGTGGGCAATTACCACAAATATTTTGGTGAAAATTTCTTTAGACAAAAATAAAAAAAAAACTATATACATATTTACATAAATATTATTGAAACCCGTTAAAAGCCATCAATAACAAAATTTTAAGCAGCTTTACGCAGCCAGTGATGATTAACGCACTCTTTTAATTTACTAATTAACATATTTTGGAGATTTGAAAAAGGCACTAAATATGGAAATTTCTTTTCTAGTAAAAGCTCTCAGTAGGGTAATAATAATTAGTTGCCACTAAATCCGCTACCATTGTTTCAATTAGAAATTTATGAGGGCATGGAAGGGGGCACATTAGCTTTTTTTAATATTAAAAACAAATTAAAGGAAAATTTTTAATAATTTTGTATACGATGACTATAAGTTTTGTGAGAGAAGTGTTTTTCAAGATTTAAAACTTTGTGCTGAAAGGTTACTTTTATTAAATTAGTCTTGAGTTTAGAAAAAGCAATTTAAATCATTAAGTAAAGTAATGTAAATCGTATAAAGCGAAACTAATGTTTTCTGTAGTTAAACAAATTGGCCTTCGAACATTCACAAATACCAAAACAGCTGATCTTTGTGTGTTGTATTTCTACAAATTACAACTCTGCTCTCATAGTGGTTTTAATGACGCGATACTTTTTGAATTTTTAAATTCATAAATCTTTGCTCTCCCAGCCATGATGAGTATCTCTCACACTATTTGAGTACTACTTCAGTTGCATCCATGTAGTCGTATATCAGACAACGGCAAAGCATCTTATACTCTCTTGCTAAATCTCTATTTTACTTACGAAAAAATACAACACTGATCTAATGAATTGTTATTGTCCTTTGACAATTTTTTATAAACTTCATCATGCCAGGCTTCCGTTTTCTCAAAAGTCGCACTATCCTACTCAAGATTGTGAGTACCAGCACAATTCATTGACAATACGGAAAAAATTCTTAAGTCATATTTTACTGTTTGGCGGAAGAACACTTTTAAAGTTTCAAGTCGATTTCCAGAAATGTATTCCTTTTGCAGTTAAATTGGAAAATTCGGTGTTCACTTTTATTTTATTAAGGAAAACATTTTCTAATATTTATCTAGAAATACACCAAAGTAGAAACTAAATTGAGCTTTTATTCCAGATAAGATTATAAGTCTAATTTCTGAAAAATCGCTTATAATAATTGAGATTTTGACCAGGGGTACTTTTGATTATGAAGATTACAGGGGTGCCATTAGCTGAATATTAACATATCTCGACTTAAGCGTTTTTTCCTTTCTACTACAGAATTATTAAGAAAGTTGTTTGTATGATGCCTGATCTATGGATGGAATTCTAATTTTTGCAACAGTCATGCTAAACTTGAATTGTGAATACACATATTGATGTTTAGTTGATGTCTGAATATATAAATGTTTAAAAAAAATTAGCAATAAAAAATACCGAAGTAGGTATATTTATTTGATATAAAGTCTTTATTTTATTTGGGATTTATTTATTTATTTATTTTTTATTTTTTTTTTTTGTTAAGAAAAAAAGCTCATGGAACTCGTCAGTAGACTTCAACCCAAACGATTTTGAAATTAAATTTAAAAAACTCGTATTTCGTTGTTGCTTAGCCAAAACAAATAAGCAAAAATTTGAAATAAAAATTAACAATGTTTTGCTGGGACTCTACTTCAGTGTTCTTTTGGTTTTTTTTTTTCAAAGTAAACAAATCTTATGAATAAAAGAAATCAGCAAAGGTGTGAAAATTACTCAACGAACAGGACAATAAACATCCATGTTATTCATTCTTTTTTTAACAATTCAAACCATTCATTTATTATTGTTTAAGTTAAAAAAATATATCGTCTTAAAATGTACGCAAAAATACATAAAAATGCTGGCTTTTGTTTGAATTTCCGTTTATGGAACATAAAAAATAAATTAAATAAAAAAAATTTATTAAGTAAATAAAATGTCAACAACAACAAAAAAAAGAAGAATACAGCATAAAAAAGAAGGTCCTATTGAAAGTATTTTAATGTGTGTGTGCGTGGGCTCGTAAACATTGGTATCTTTTTAAGCACGAAAAGCGTATGCATGTACATACATATGTCGGTTTGTTTGTTTCCTTTCGTCAAGGATGGTCGTCTCATTTTCTTGTTGCTTTTGTTGACGTTGTCATTATTATTATTATTATTATTATTTATTTTTCTCATCTTAAAAGCAAATAAAAATGAGAGCAACAATCATCAAATTAAATAAATAATACTTGTGTGACTTTGCGTAAACACACGCACAAACCACTTATCTACAGTTCGTCAAGGAATTGTGTGCATAATCAAAAACAATATATATTTAGATTTATTGTGTAAAAATTTTTTAATTCAGCAATATGCTTGCGAATAAACTAAGGCATTGTGCTCCTAACAATATCTACATAAAAATTTATTTGGCATTCATTAGGGACATGGAGGTTGGTACTCTAGAGTGCTAAACAAATAATACGGTGTTACAGTATTAGCTACAGTTTTCTTTTTCATTGCTGCAAAATTACTGTATTGAGATTGTCTTGAGTAGAATTGCATTTTGTTATTTTTAAGCGCAAGAGTGTTTTTTTAATCCAACACTTTTTAAAAGTTGTTTTTAATAAAAGATTTACATTGAAAAATAGATGCAAATTTGACAGTTACACTCCAGCTCAACAACAATCTCGACTTTTGCAGCGATGAGCGTTTTATTTAACACATTTGCTTACACATTAAATAATTTTCCAGGCATTTTCCGTTTATTCGGGTAAACAAATTTTCTTTGAATTTTTCCAGTCATCAAACATACTTTTAAACTTCTTCACTGCATGCAACATTTCCATGCTCTTGTCATTTTGAAAAAATTGTCTCGACAGACTGTGCAAATGGTTGGTATATACGAAAATTGTATTAAAATTTAATTGAATGAATATGTATATGAATGTATGTCTCGCATTAATATTTATTGTCACTTGCGTGAATAAATATGTGAGAAGACCATGTCTGTTTAAACATTTTGTAGCGGAAAAATAAACGCCTTAAATGCGTTTGTTATCTGTTTTTAAACGCCACTTAAATGTGGGCTTATTTGCTAGAAAGATATCAAATATTTGTGTATTTCATTTTCTTTTTGAAATTGCTTCAAAAAAAGAGGAGTTTCTCTGTTCGTGTATATTTTTTTATGTGTGTTACTTCATAAATCCGTAATTTTTGGCCGATTTTAAATAAATATTATTTTTCTGTCTGCAGAGGGAAATTTTTCACTCGGAACCCCACCCACTATAATTAAATACTATATCTCACGTGCCTCTGCCTAAGAGATTCTTAGGAAACTAAGCACATATCCTGACCTTTAATATTCAAAATGGAACTATCTTGAATTTGAAAAATTAGGCGGGACCAAGCCCATTAATTGTTAGTACTATGTAAGTGTAAGTGCTTCTACTCATTCGATTTCCATGAAACTTGGCAAACTCTTTCGGCTTTTGAAATGCCTTAGTCTTGTGTTAAAAAAGGTGGGTATGGTTTCACCCATTACAACTTACTATTATAATTTATCGATTTTTTAAGAGATGTAACACTCAAGTAATGAATGCCTACTACTATTACTAGATGTTACCTTCTTTAGGAAAGGGATAGTGATAGAGACAGGTATAGGTGGTGCAGGCAGAGATAGAGGAAAGCTTCATTATTTTACAACTCTACTTTTTTCCACGTTTTTTGTTTAATAATGCAGTGTTGCAGTGCCTCTGGTGTTAAATGAGCCGCATTAATTTTTTAAGCTAAGTTTTAGTAGCCATTTTATTGGTTAGTTTACTTCACCAATGATTCTGCTACACAACGAAGGAGGGCGCTCTGATGTTACATTAGGATTAGTATCTGCTGAAGTCAGTGACCAGTGACTATGTCTTCATCACTTGAGCTTTCCCTCAACAAATGATACAAAGGGACACTAATGCACATCAGAAAAATTCGTGGTGTTGTTATTTAATGACTGCCTGATACCGTGCTGGAACCCAGGACCTTCGGTTTTGTAGTTTACGTGCTAACTATTTCAACCCACGCCACACTCATACAAAACTTGACACACATCTTGAGATCTGTACCTAAATATCGTAATTTTTGTAACGATAATCGTAACGCTATAACAAATGTAACAAAAACTTATCGACTTTGCTATCCAGTAAGATATTTTAACGATATTCGCTGTCGGTAGAAGTAAAAAAAAAGTATAATCTCGAGCTCAATCTTATTTAGTTTTTTTTTATTCTTGCTTCTCGCTTATTTTGACATTTTGTTTGCGGAGACGCCGCCACATGATGTAGAATTTAAAACTGAGTAAAACACTGCTAGACAATCTCGTAAAAAAGAAATTACAGAATGGTATTATCGTTGCTGCAAACGAATAAATGTGTCGATAAATATTACAATTTGCGGTTCGCAAAAAGTTACGTAATCTAGGTACAGGTATTCAAAGTGTCACGGTTTTGCATTTAGAAAAGTGGGTGGGGAAACTAATACTGGAGAAAGTAGCTAAGTCAAAAATAAACCGTAAAACGAAAATTTAATCAACTATAAAAATTAAGCACTAAAAGGTCCAAACGAAATGAAATGATATGCACTTTAGCTTATTCCAAAAAGAAAAAAATAAAAAAAAATAAAATAAAAAAACGAACATAATTTAATTAAAATTTTGCTTCAGTTAATTCAAACATTTTCATATGTGCCACCTACACTGAGAATAGTTTTTAAGATTTTTTTTTTAATTTTAAAATTAATTGGAAATTTTTTAAAAATTAGTAAATTACAATAAATATTTGCAAAGTTCAAAGTTAAATTTTATTTGAAAAATTATTGCCATACATAAAAGTATTTGTGTAATATCTGTGACAAAACGGAAAAAAAGCTTAAGTAGAGATAAGCTGACTTTGAGTTAATGGTACGTCCGTAATCTGCATATTTAAAAGTACCGCTGGGCAAAATCTCAATTAATTTGTGCAATTTTTCAGGTAGTTATAGCACTATGAATTGCAACTTATATTTTTTAGACGTCTAATCTCAATTGGAATAATTGCTTAATTTAGGTTAGACTTTGGTATATTTCAACTTGAATGTACTATAGGCTGTTTTTTATTGAGGTATAGAACTTTAAGTTGGCATCACTTTTTTAACTGGCGGCCATTTTGTCAGTTATCAAGTGATTAATATTTAGTTTGGTTTGTCATTTCATCATGAACAGGTTGACAAAAGAACAACGCTTGCAAATCGTGCAAATTTATCTCGAAAATAATGGTTCATTTCGCGAAGTTTACCGCAAGCTCCGTCCATTTTATGGTCGACATAATCGTCCATCAGAGCAATTAATTCGGTTAACCGGTCTATTGGCCACCAAGATCGTGTGATTTGACACCATTGGATTATTTTCTTTGGGGATATGTGAAGTCGCTCGTCTACGCCAACAAACCAGAAACGTTAGGGGACTTGGAAGCCAACATTCGTGGCGTTATTGCCAACATACGGCCCCATATGCTCGAAAAAGTGGTTGAAAATTGGACCTGTAGAATTGGCTTTATTCGAGCCAGCCGCGGCGGCCACATGCCCGAAATCATATTTAAACGTTAATGGCATAAAATTATCCTTCCAATAAAGCCAAATTGATGGACATTAAAACGATTTTCTTGTGTTTTATTTCAATTCGAAGTTATTTACCTCTAAAAAAACACCCTATATTTACAGTGTGTAGAACGATGTTTGCCTAAAAGAAATAAAGGTTAATAGAGATTTTCCCAATTTAACTGTAAAAGAAATAAATTTCTGAAAATCGACTTGAACGCTTAAAAGTGATCTCCTGCAAAACAGTCAAATATGACTTAAGCACATTTTCCTATTTGCCACAGATATACCAATACACAAGAATGTATTTATGTATGTAAGTATGTTACCAGTACAAGCATGTTGTTTGCATAACAATTTCAAGAATGTAGAATAACTATAAGAACCGACCCTCCTTTTCTTCATTTTTATTTGTCAACTCATGAATATGAATGTATGTTCATTCACGTGTACACCTATTTCCATACATATGTAGATACGAGTATGTATGGCAACCCAAGTGCACCAAAATATGTCATCACTTTTTTTATGTTTAACACTTAGTTTTGCGAAATAAATATAAAAAAGAAATACTAAAGGAAAAAGAAATCCATCTGTGTTTTTATTATATTTTTTTTTATATTTCTACACTTTGAGGTTTTAAAGGCTTCATCTACCCTTCCACAAAAATACTGCACTACAGTTAAGCTTGGGCCAAAAGACCACAATATGTGAGTACCAATGCAAAAGTTTTCAATGCCTTAGCACCAAAACACCATATCAAATTTAGTGTGTGCTTTTATTATACAACACGTACGATGAGTTTGCGCTATGGGGACGAAACGGTAAGATGAGTTAATGAGAAAACTTGATAATAATGAAAAATTTAAAGAACTTAAATTTGGTATTTCTAGAAAATATTATGATTAAATTATTCAAATCGTGCAAACCAGAATTTCACTGCTCTTTAATTAACTAATTTCCTGCAAGCAAAAAATACGACTTAGTTAAGGACAGTTCAGACTATTATACTATACTTTGTATTAATACATGGCAAAAATTCAAGTAAATAATACGATAAAAATTTTACATCCCGTAATACTTGAACATTTTTTTGAAATTTTTCTAAACGATAATACTTTTCATCTGATCAGAGATGCATTATTACAAAATCAAGTAATAAACAAACTAACAAGTCGTCTGTTTCGACGCCGTTGCCGTTCCGTCGTTTATGGTATATGTCTTCGGCTTAAACCGGCTATAAATATTGAATATGCTTATCGTATTGAAAAATTATTCGTGTAAGCTGTGTCTGAATATTAACGAAATTATCATATTTTCTTTTCCTTTATCTTATTTAAATCAGCTACTTTAACCGCCGTCTATTTTCAATGGCCGGCACGACCACAGCGTGCATGAAATGTAGGCATGTTAATCCTCAACAGATGTTTGCTTTATACTTGTGCTTTTAATGTAATATGAGGAGTGATGGATGGTGTGAACATAAAATGTCACTTTACTTTAGTTTTTTTGACAAGTGTGATGAAAGTCTTTATACATGTATAATAGTCTGATACACAGAAAAAAATAACAAATAAATAAAAAACAATAAACGTTTCTCCAACCAGTACCATTAATTTAAAAAAAAACAAAAATTATTTTAAATTTAATTGTTAACTACCGTTTTTAATTTCATTAAATATTAAATCGAAATTCAATTAATGCAATTAAATTTTTAATTTAGCTTTTATTCAATTTTAAACAAAAGTTTAACAGACTCAATTTAATTTTTAATCAAAACTCTACAAACAGCAGCTTTAATTGAAAAAAAATTTAAATAAAAATTTAATATTGCACATACATATGTATGTTATTCAATATTTTTGATAAATTAAATTTTTAATACACAAGTTTCATTGCTCACTACAAAGCAAATGACGGTGTGCGAGAGCCTGAGTTTAAACCCTGGTCAGACCCAGTTACAACAACATCATGAATTTTTCTGCTATGCTTTAGTGACTGTGCTAATGTATATTGCAGCGAAGCAAAATAACTAACAATATGGCTACAAAGCTTAAAGTAATACGTCTACTTAAGACCAGTGGCGCTGCCACGATGCCATGAAAAAATAGCAAAACGCACAATAGCAGAGTTGTAAAAACAACCAAAATTTAATTAAGCTTCTTTTCTCTCTATCGATCTGTCAATTCACCATCTGTACTTGCCCTATCCCTTTCCTACTCTCACAGGTAACACAAAATTGTCTGTTATTTGGAGTCAAGTGAGCTGAAAATTTACTTTCTCTTCTCAGCAACCTGCTAACCTAACCTAACCTAACCTAACTTTAATTGCTTCAATTAAACTTTTAATTAAACATTTAATCAATTAAATTTTTTAAATAATTTAAATAAAAGCTTTTTAACGTTTTTTATATAAAATTTACCTCGTGCTTAATTAATTAAAATTTATAAGAAATATAATATAAAAACGTAGAATAAAAGCTTGTCAATAAAGATTTTGAACAATAGTGTATTTGGCCCAATTAAATTTTTAATGTAACAAATTAAACGTGCTTAATTATTTAATTAAATTTAGCAAAATTTCTAGGAAAAAGTTTAAATTAATTCAATTAAATGTTCAATTGATTATTTGTATTTTTTGCAATTAAAAGTATCAATTGGAGAGCAATCTATGCTGTGTAGAAAAGATTCAATAAATAATTTAATATAAAAAAAGCATTAAAATTAGAATGGTACGAAAAAGAGTTGCAGTTCCCTAAAATTCCACCGTAATTCGTTTTTTTTTTTTGAGATATTACACAATTTAAAAATCACGCAGCACTTTATCAACGTCTTCTTTTAAGTCTTTGCAGAGTATTTATTTAGACTTAGCTGAGCAATTTAGTATTTTTAATTATGGAAAAGGGTGTAGACAATTCGACTTGCACTCAATTTTACCACACACACACACACACAAAAACACACACACACTTTTTCTATATTGGTTTAAGAAGTTATTGAGTGGTGGAAAAAATATGTACTCGTACATACATTATAATAAAAAATGATCCCTTAATAAATTTGCATACCTTTATTGTGTTAAACAAAATGAAAGGAAAACCTGCAAAAATGTAAAAAATGATATTGAATTTCACAAAATTTCAATACTTTCAACAACATTATTTATTTGCATGCATGTGTGTACACATATGTATGTGACTGTATCTGTATGTATAGGGTGTTTTTTAGAGGTATAGAACTTCGAATTGAAATAAAACACAAGAAAATCGTTTTAATGTCCATCAATTTGGCTTTATTGGAAGGATAATTTTATGCCATTAACGTTTAAATATGATTTCGGGCATGTGGCCGCCGCGGCTGGCTCGAATAAAGCCAATTATACTGGTCCAATTTTCAACCACTTTTTCGAGCATATGGGGCCGTTTGTTGGCAATAACGCCACGAATGTTGGCTTCCAAGTCCCCTAACGTTTCTGGTTTGTTGGCGTAGACGAGCGACTTCACATATCCCCAAAGAAAATAATCCAATGGTGTCAAATCACACGATCTTGGTGGCCAATTGACCGGTTAACCAAATTAATTGCTCTGATGGACGATTATGTCGACCATAAAATGGCGGTAAACTTCGCGAACTGAACCATTATTTTCGAAATAAATTTGCACGATTTGCAAGCGTTGTTCTTTTGTCAACCTGTTCATGATGAAATGGCAAACCAAACTAAATATTAATCACTTGACAGCTGACAAAAAGCCGCCAGTTAAAAAAGTGATGCCAACTTAAGGTTCTATACCTCAATAAAAAACACCCTATATATAAAAATGACATCAACACAATGCAAAACAACAACATGTCATTAAATATATTGTGGCACGTTTCACACCAAAAAAAAAAGTAATCAAACTTTAAAGTTTCATGAAATATATATTCCAATGAAATTTCTCGCCTCTTGACAATATAATTTGATCAATTTAGCACCGGTAAGTTTTTTTTTTAATTTTTTTTTTTTGCATTAAATAATTCATTTTTGGCACAACAGCAACAACAAACAATAACAAACTCTAAATTAAATAAAGAGAAGCCTGTTATGGCCCCCTTTTGCGTTTATGTTATTTTTCTGAGCAACGCTTTCCCTCCCCGGACAGGGCTGGTATTTATTTATTTATTTATTTCTGAAAAGAAAAACACCTTTACACAAAGCCATTATGTATTTGTATAAAATTACTTGAAACAGTTAGAGGTGTCTGGAGTTTATTTGCTGTCTAATTTAGACCCCATTTAACGCCTCAAGCAAAACACACAAAAATAAAATAAAATCTGTCCAAAAAAAAAAAACAAAGACCAATAAAAACTTAAGTAAATTACTTTTCAAGTCAAGGCACTTTTTTTGTTCTCGTATTTCGTGGTAGTAAATTATGTTTGATGTTTAAGTGTCTATTTGTTTTATATTTTAATGACAGGTTACAAACAACAGCTACAAAGTATTTTTCTTAAGTACATTTTTCCTGCTATTTTTGTACTTTGCTTTAAATTACTTCAAATTTAAAACTTTCTTGACATTAAGACAGGCAAAAGACATTAAGCCAAAATGGGTTCTTTCCAAAACAAAAAAAAAAACCAAAAAAAAAACAGTTAAAATATTGTTTAAGTATTATTTTTAATGAGATGAAGTTTTTGCCCATTGTGTTGAGAAATATTAAGTTTTTACTTGCATTCTGTTTTATGGAAATTACGTTAATAGCTTTATTATATTTTTTGTGAAATACGAGTAATTACTAACAAGACAGATTAATTTGTTTTGAGGCAATGCAAGTTAAATTTAAATGGCTGAGAGTTTTAATAGATATCTTAGGTGAAGAAAACAAAAAAGTGTGTAAATAATAATAACATTGTCAGGTAATCTTTTAATATCGTCGTACAAGAAGGAAGGTGTTAATTTCTTTTTACTAACTCTAAAAATATGCCGAATATGTTTTAAAAATCTTTTATACCAAGTTCATAGTTGGTTAGGTTAGGTTGAAGTGGCAGCCGCCTCAAATCTAGCCCCCACTTGGGTCCATCAGCAGGGGCCAAATTCGATATCGAACAAATATTCATACAGCTTTAATTATGTTTGTTGGAAATTTCGATATCGAACAAATATTCATACAGCTTTAATTATGTTTGTTGGAAATTTTTAACGATGGACCTGGGGCAAATTACGGCATTCGATATAAACAAAATTTCATACAATTTTAATTGTTTTTGTATGGAAATTTCGAACGATACCGAATTCCATAATTTTCTCCCCATGTGTCATTGCGATACCCAATATTTAAGTTACCAATTTATGCTAAATGTCTGTGAATATTTGTTTAACAAAATTATGAATCCCTTGCTAAACAATACGACTGAGACAGGTTTTTTTCTGTAAGTATTCTTTAATCAAACATTTTGCATCTTAAGCCTCCGAATCTGGGACAACGACAGTGAACTTTTACCGTAGTTTTTTTGGCCGTATTCTCCGAAAGGCCAGTGGCCGCTCAGTGCTGCTACGTGCTTGCACAGTTACAATTTAGAATGGTTAATAGCAAAGCGAGCTCTCTTTGGGTTTATTTAACTCCAGATTTTTGTGGTCTCATTGAACTGTGCACTAGTGAAAAATCCACACGATCCTGGCAGTGTAGGTTGGATAGTACGACTAAAAGGTAGTAAAACCTTATACACAGTTTGGCGATTTTGTTGACCATTTTTTTGTGGGCCTCCAAAGATTTCGAAAGTCAGTATGCCTTCAAAAAATAGACTCATCAGTTTTTTAACCAACAGCTAATTCAGACTTGGTGATAGCGCTTAACTATATATGACAATAATGTAGCTAAGAGCTCACCTAATCTTATTAACATTTTATGCCAAAAAAAATTGGAAAAAAAATTGTTCACTTTTTCCAGAATAACTTCCAGGGACTCCCTTTGTTTTGCAAAAAAAGTGCATGAAGAAATTATTTTTTGACGTAAACTGTTAATGAAAGTTATTTATCGGACTCTTAGCGACATTATTGATATACATAGTAAAGCGCTATCACCAAGTCTGAGTTAGCTGGGCGCGCCGATTTTAAAATTTTTGGGATGCCAATAAAAAAAATTGTTCACCAAAAGTGCCAAACTGAGTATAGGGGTTTACACTACCCTTTGGTAGTACTATCGAATATATACTGCCCATTCCGTGTGTCTTTCCAAAAGTCTTCATTTGTTGGATAGTGTTAGAGGCAAGCCCTTATTCTCCTCGCTTAATTCACAGTTTATTGATCTTTTTGTCGGAGTTTCTTATTTTTTTTTTCTAATATCTACAGCCCAAACAGCCGGAAGGGTTTGTTAGTTTAGGATTTTATCTTATCCTTCATTTGCCATAACCTGCCCTTCAAATAATTTTATTCCTTTTGTATTTATTTAACTAATCACAAATTATTTTCCTCCTTCCGTTAGCAATAAAGTTTTTACTTAAAAGACTAACACTATTATTCACTTTTCCTAAAGAAATCCTTAATGTCGACGATAAATTTAAATTTATTTTGACCAAAAACAAAAAAACAATTCAAATGTGTATACAAGCAGCAGCAGCAGAAGCAGCAGCAGCAAAAGCATTACTACTCACAATATAATCAAAGTTCACGAGTAAAAGGAAAGAAGGACTTGACTTCACTACTCCTTTGCACTGACAAGCGGGAAAAAGTTGAGCAACTAAATAGCCAAGGAAACAAACGAAAAAAATTTATGTTTATATATAAAACAAATTTACGGTAATAACATCAACTTCTAACAAATTAGATTGTTTTCCACTTGAATTCATTTATATGCTTGATTTATATTAATCGTCATCATCATCATCATCATCATCATCAGCAGCATCATCATCGTTGTCGTAAGTCCTCCTCTACTTAAGCAACAAAAACCTAATAATTATCAATAACCATTCCATCATTTGCTATGGGCAAGCTTAACACCGCCACCACCGCCATCGGACAGTGGCTTTAAAAGTTTTAAATTTGCAAGTGTGTTGCTTTGAATTTTTCGATATTTTTTAAAATTAATTAGCAAATGTGCAGAACGATTATTAAAGTATTTTTATTATTACAACTACTGCCATCTTTTCTATAATTGTTGGGAAAAAATATTATTTTATTAAATGAAAAGCCAATAGCACTTTGTGGAACAAATGTTAATTCTGTGGTAATCTTGAATAAGGGCGTAAGTCCATTTTCTTTAATAATTGCTGCTAATTCTAAACTGAGTTTATTTCGAACCAAAGCGATCTTTTAACCTCAAAATACAAATTAGAAAGCATTTTCTTTCGTTTTGAATTAAAGCTCACAGACAGACCGCCACCCAGATATTTTCAATAATGTACAGTTTACAATAAAAAAATTTTAATACCAACAGTCTTAACCCACTGTGCATCCTTACTTCAACTATGTATAAACATCATTATTTTTAATTTTTTTTTGCCATCATTATTACCGAGTATAAAAAATAAAAATAAATACAAAAAACTAAACAAAACAACAGTAGCAATATCTACCCCTCATTTAGATTTAACTCCCTTTACATTCCTCTGGACACAGACAGAGTGGAAATAGAAAAAAAATATATTTATAAGAGTAAATGTTAACAAAAAAAAAAATAAATAAATAAATAAAAATAAATATCAACTTCTATTATACACTTGAACATTTTGGAACTTTTTGTTTTTGCCAAAAAACAACATCAATAAAACCATCAAAATGGACAAGAGAGACTGACAATGGGACAGTTAACAGGGATGAGTGGCATCAATATGAATAAACGACTGCTTCAAGTAGTTATTACGTTAGATAAACAACAGCCGCTTAGTTTAAAGGAATTAATTCTTTAGGCAATCATATTTTTTATAAATTTTTTTATTAAATTTCTAACCAATTTTTTAATAACACTTATCCTTATTTTTAATCAACTTAATCCAAACATACTCTCAGAAGTGTTGGAAATTGCCCTTTTTGGCTGCGAGTAAATAGAACCAACACCACGACTGTCATCTACCGATAAATATCTTGAAGTTATATTGGAACTTGAGAACATTCAGTCAGTGGACTTACGATATACGACTTTGTTATAAAGCCCCTTCTATTCCACGAGGCTGTTGTTTGGTGGTCAACATTCGAGAGGAAAAATTACTCAACAACAGTATGAAAGTGTTATGAAAATGGCAACAAACGCACTTATAAACACTGAATCGGTCTTAGATTTGACGAGCTTACCTGATCAATTATTGCATCAACTCGGTGCTTTTGTACGCATATGAATCTTCTTAGAATGCATGACATAAACGCATTCCAAGCATTCGTAAATCAATGATGCTTAAGCCCCGTTCAGACTATTATACAAGTATTAATACTTTCATCACATTTTACGATACAGAAATCTAAATACATTCGTTGCGACTGTCAAATAATCTAACGTAAAATCACATATTGTGTTCATACCATCACACTTCAAATAAAATGTGTAATACAAGCAGAAAGCGAAACAGCTGTTCAATGAAAACGTCTGTGCTATTCATTGACTAGCGGCGGCAAAGCGGTTTCATGTAGCCGGGGACGTGCCGGCACTTGAAAAAATTCAGCAGTTAAAAATATTCTATGTAAATAACAGAAAAAATTTAAGAAAAGATATTACAAAAACGTTAAAAAATTACGTCAACGAAATATACTTCCATACAATTCACTTATTCAAAATTTTGAGCCGATATACATATGACAAAACATTACATCAATGACGACACGCTATCGGCGGCTAAACAGCCGACTTGGAAATTTGGTTTGTGTGAAAATGCAACCCTGATCTAATGAAAAGTATTATGGCTTAGAAAATTTTCTAAAAACGAAAAAGTCTTATGGGATGTCAAAATTTTTATCGTATTATTTGCCACTTTGATGACATTTTGCGTTCAGACTATCACACTTGCACGTATTATTTGATTTTTTGACAAGTATAAATACAAAGTATAATATTCTGAATGCGGCTTTACCACGGGTCCCAAAGATATTTTGGTCCAACATCATAACCAAAATGCAACTCTGGCAACAAACAGATCAACGACCAATCCATATGGATATTCTTAGCCGCAAATTGTTTTGGATTGGTCACACGCTGCGAAGGCCTCAATATTGTTCTGCTATAATTACTATTGATTGGAACCCTCAGAGCAACACTCGAAGAATTGGCCGACTATCGTTTACTTGACGAAGCCAGTTAGGGAACGGTGTCATCCAAAGCGGCCTACGCTGAAGACAAATAAAACATTTCTCAACAAATCGAACCGAATAGAAAAAGTTTGCTATGACTCTTAGTTCCCAATAGGACCCACCTTACATATATCGGTCAGTATATAAAAATGTTCTCCTGCTTCCAGTAGAGATCATTCAAACCTTCACCCATGAATCAAAAACAACTGATAGTATTCGGTACTTTGTAGGAAAAATCACCGCAGTACTATCGAAACCGAAACTGTGCCTATTAAATTAGCAGCGCAGCAAGTTCAGTATCATTCAATATCCGATACAGATTCCCAAGTTTTTACTGTTAGCAAAGGTGGCCTTTACATTCACACAAAATGTATACACCACATCAAAAACTGTCCTAGAATACCGCGTATCTTTGCAAAAGATAACGAGACACTTCGCGGTTTTCCCTTGCATGGGTTCCTGCAAGCATTGACGCAATAACATGATAGATACCATTGCTAGAATTACCAGAACTGAACAGTCAAATGAGATGATCGGTAATATTACAATCCCAATATAGGAGCTGAAGAGGATAATTTCATAGAAACTTCTATAATTTAGTAATAGGAGCAAGAGCGTTTAGTTGCGCTAAGAGAGACCAGAAAAATCTACCCCGAAAGAAATCAAAAGAGAACCATGGTTTGTGGTAAACCTTAATAGATTGCAACTATGAAACCGATCACTGGTCATTCGGAGCATACGCACAAAGGCTTCGAATACCTCACCCTCATCTGAGCTCCTGCACTTAGAATTTTTCAGGTAACGAAGGGGCGGATGAACAGGCTAGAGCTGCAGAATGCATCCAATGCCAAATCGGTAGACATGCCGTTTGTAACTATTAAGAAATGCATCTTCAAGCATTATCTCTATAAGGCTGAATGCAGATGGTGCAATATAGACACGTGCAATGTTGCTAAGAAAATGTGGCCTGAATAAAATGATAGGCGCTCAATACAATTAACAAGTAGGAACCTTAGGGACATACCGTGCAGCTCGTGGCAGTCATGACGGCGCATTAGACGGTGCTACTAGGATAGGCTTGTCCTGCAATGAATTCTGCCGAAGTTGTCGAGAAGAAAACAAAGAAGGGACAATCTTTCACTTTCTTTACAAATGTCTAGCTTTGCGTCTCTCGAGACACAAGTTTTTAGGCAGTCATGTACATACTAGGCGACCTTTCAGATTTATCTGAGAGTGGGTTGAGTGACCTTATAGGATATCTCAAAGCGACGGGTCGGATCTAGTACCTAACACTGAATACTGAGATACGGTTTTATATAGGCTGGCACAGACGAGTGGAGTGGTCTTTTCAAAAAGGAATCATCTAGATTCTACTTGAATGCCAACCTTATAGCGGCTTCTTCATATGTCTTCGGGATGAAGAAGAGAAAGACATCACCGAACATCTATCCTATCACTGCAGGACGTTTGGAGGGTTAAGACGTAAAACTTTTGATCAAAGATCACTCACAGATAATGTCTGTCAGTCTGGATGGCTGGAGAATTAAGACAAGCTAGATATGAAAAGTGACAAATTGGTAATTAAAATAATTGGCATAAAAGTGGCAGTTTATGATTGACCTAAGTGGGACTTTCTTTAGAATAGGAAAAGTTATAGAGAAAACAGTTGGTGAAGGAAGTGATCGAGAATATATTCAGTCTTTTTACAACCCTGATGTCAATGATATAAATGCAATAAATTGTAGAAGCAGTTTTTAGTAATCATTTTATTGGTTACTTTACTTTGCCGATAATTCTGCTACTCAATACCGACGAAGGATGGCGCTCTGAAATCAATACAGTTCAGTGGAATTTTAGCTTGAACTTTCCTACATCAAAGAATACAAAGGCACACTAATGCACATCATAAGAAGGCGTGATGTTGTTATTTTAAAGAATTTGTTGGTGACTGGATACGAAACCGTGCTCTTCGGTTTTGAAGTCAATAAGGTAACTACTTCAGCCAGCACCACCCTCAATGGACCAAAGTGAACTATGGTAAATGAAGGCGGCTGCCACTTGAGGGTAATTATTTTTTTTTTGTTTGTTATGAGAGATATATTTTTGCATTTTTTCACAAATCAGCTGCTCTAGGTGAAAAGATTAGGCTTCGAACTCCTGTCGTACTATTACAAATTTAACCTCATGGAAGCAAGAAAATGCTGAAGAAGGCGCAAAGCTGAAATCAACATGTTTATCAACCAAATTTAACGTGGGGTGACGAAAAATCATACCAAATTAAAGCATAGCCCGTCGGAGAAAAATGCATCACTCGGTAAAAAAAAACTAGTTTCTGCGTACCGTTAAAAATATGAATGCTAGGTGTTCCGTTGACTGTGCACGTTACTTAGACTTTGACTGAAGTCAATACAACATTTGGAACCCAAGCACAGCAATAAAGTATAACTTACTTTGCTCAAATCAAGAAGAAACTCAAAATACATATTTTTTTTCAAGATCTGTGCTTACGAGAGATAAATAAATTCATTAGTAATGATCGTAAGAGCTGTAAAGCTAGATCTGAATTTATAGTTTTCGTTGAACGTTCTTTTCCAACTGCGTTCTTTCAAAAGCTTTTTTACACTGACTGAGTTCATAGAATTTATGTTTACCGTCTGATGAGACCGGATATACGAGTATATGGAATTTCCCAATGCTCCCTCTTCCTCTTTCGCTTGCGTTATCATTATTTTTGCTCAAATATTCTGCTTAGCCATTTCGTTTTCTTTTTTTATCATTAAAGAAATTTATTATTATTATAATCGCTACGAAATTGTTATGACCATGCTGAATTTGATGATTATGATGATGATAACAACGCGTACTATACAATGAAGGACTAGTAGCAATAATAATAATAAAAAAAAGCAGAAATAAGGCATTGGAGGGCAACTTCAGCAGTCAGTGAATTTCTAAATGAAAATGAAATGAAACGTAAAAATGCGATTTACAAATGTTGCTGTAAATGAGCAGCATTAAAATCATTATTATCATCATTAAACTTTTAAGAGTTTCAAAACACTGAGTTGTTAGAATAGTAAATGAAGCACAATCACAGATATTTTGGTTTACACAGCTCGGGAAATGGTTTTAAAATTTCTTTAAATTTTTTTTTTATTTTCCTTTTGAAAACGTTTAGTTATGTTGCTCTACCTTTTTTTTAGCCATAAATATAATATTATTTTCGTTTGCTTATCGGCCGAATTTGGGAGCATTTGTATTAAAGAAATAACAAATTACATATTTGTTTTGTCGGAAGTGCATTCAGGCAATTGATAAATAAATTTTATTAAATCCAAGTCAATAAATTCTTAAATCGAAATTGCTTTTCATGTCCCTTGTGCTTACTTTTGCTCAATATGCCACATCATTTGGAGTAATAACTTGAGCTTGAGTTCTGATTGGGAAGCAAGCTGAGCCGTTAATTAATGAAGGAAATTTAAAAAAAACAGTGGAGTTCGGTTATAAAAAATTCATATCTACAAGGCTTAGTGAAATTTTATCAAATTAATGTTAATTTTTTTTTTGGAATAAATTAAAAAAATTATTAAAATAAAGAAAACGTTATTCTTAGTGTTCAGACGAAGATAGTCTTATTTTTAAGTTTGTTAAGCGAGTGGATAAGAAACGAGTACTCAGCTTCATGTACTGTCGATACGTTTTGCTTTCTCATTCGTAATGTTAAAAAAGCATACATGCATACACAAAACTATGCATAAAAAATATGTGCTTAAAAATGAGACTCGCATTGTGTGAACGCCGAAGATAGTTCAAAGAAGTATAAGTAAGAATCTTAAAAATAAGACTATCTTCGTTTGAATACTGACTTATTGGCTTTTTCTTAAGTATGTTAAATTTAGCTATTTTTTGTATAATTGTAGCTATGCTATTTATTGCGCTATACAGGAGTCAGCAAGAGATTTTCGTAACAAAAATAATCGACACTATTACAGTTATAAATTTATTTTTGGTTTGATTTCTTTGTACTTAAAACCAGAGTATGAAAAAAAACGAAACAAATTGCTTGATTTTGTTTTGTTTCGTTCTCTGAAGTGAGTGTAACAATCAATAACAAAACAAAACCAATGAGAAGTATTGCTCAATTTGTTTTTATATTGTTTTTGCAAATGAGCACAAACCAGAGAACGAAGCCGATTGGCTGTAAGCCAACTAACAGCCACCATCGGCCACAAATAGTACATTAATTTAGTCGTGTGCCGCTAGAAAAGAAAATAATGGAAAATAATTGGAAACGTTTTGAAATATTTGCGGCTAATTGGACATCATCATATAATATAATTTTATTGCATTGTTATTTAACACATAAAGTTTGTTTTATTTAACTAAGCAGTGTAGCTACAAACGGGTGTCCTAAGGCACCACTCTTCTTTTTTTTTATTACGTTTTCACTATTTTAAAAAGCTGAAGTTGACTGGGGTGTAATATGGATTAAAAGCGAAATATATGTAGATGTGGATGCAGAAGATCATTATGAGTCTTTTAAAGCTTATTGTATATATGTATATAAATTGGCTAAGACCAGGCTTAGAATATACGCACATGCATTAAAAAAAAAAATTATTATGTAACCCTTCTAGCTAGAATGATGGTATTCGATGTTTGATGCAAATGGTATTGCGTTAGTTGAAATGCAAAATATTGTAGCTTTTGTTTAAAATCCAATAAAACAAATACACACAAAATCCAAAGAGAAGCTAAGATATTTTGTATTTAAATTTACGCATTTACGACCATTTGCATCGAACATCGTCTACTGTCAATGTGTAAATTACTTTAACGACCTTTACTTTTTCTTTAATTAACTATAGTTTTTTTTTTTAGAAAAGCTTAAACAATAACAATTAAAGATTTTTTATTAACTAACGTGTCTTTTCTTTTTCAGCTTAATTGCAATTTCCTGTTTTCAATGTAAGTATTTTGCACTTGATTTAAAACGTTAGCAATAAGAATTTCTTTGCAGTATTGAACTCTCCATGTGTCCGAAGTCTTTTAAAATATTAATTTTAGTAATGAACTTGATTAACTCTGGATAATATTTAATAAAAACCCGTTTTTTAACAAGTGATTTTTTATAGTTGAGGGATTTTGGGAATTTTCGCAAATTTGCTGGGGGACAGAAAAACAAAAACCTTTGTGGGCTTCTTTGCTTGGTTTACATAGCTGCTCGCTGCCCGCCAGTAACCAAGTAGACACAGAAGGCTTAGTTTTGACTGGAATCATAACAACGCACAGTGGGGCCAAATGCTCTTTTTTCGTAGATTAATTCATATCCCCTCACTAAATTTGATATGGGTGGCTGCTAAAACACATTGCATGTTCCAACAAAATCTTGGCGGTATAGAAGTGGGAAAAGACAGGCGCCCTCCCCCCTCCCTACCCCCTGACATAGTAATTATTAATGAACTTATGATTTTTTTTTTATATATGAAATAGCGAGACAGGAACAAAATGCATATAAAAGGTGCTTAAGCAACAAGACAAGCAAAACATTTCATTATTATTTTATTCACTCACGCTCCTGACTAATTGCTTTCCATTGAATAAAATCGGATACGAATTATTCAAAAATAGATTTTTTAGTAATCCTAAGAAAGTTCGCTTAGGTCACACAAGTTATTTTTAACCGACTTCAAAAAAGGAGGAGGTTATCAATTCGTCTCGTTTTTTTGGCAGTGTTACTTCATATCAGACCGATTGTAAAAAATTTTTGTATTGTCTGAGAGGGTATAGCTCCCATTGCAAAAAAAAAACTGGGCGGGGACACGCCCACACATTTTTTAATTTAATTTTATGGTATTCTACTTATTTGATTTTTGATTGCTGTGAAACCTAGCAAACACCTTTTGTTCTTGTACTCACAATATAATTTTAAAGTAGCAAAAATGGGCGGGACTATGCCCATTAAAATCTATATTTCATGTGGTTATACTTAACCAATTTTTACAAAACTTAACACACACCTTGAGCTCAAAAATAGACACAATCTTCTATTAGAAAAAATGGGCGGAGGCACGCACGTTAAAATTTAATTTTTTATCCCATATATTTTTTTCCAAAATGTTCTATCTTTGATCGATCGATCAGGGAATATTTAATTATTAGACAAACACTAATAACTCAAACACAATTTTTGTTTATTACACAGCAAGACATAGAAAATTGGCTGAAGTACTAACTAAGCTCGTTGACCATAAAACCGAAGGTCCTGTGTTCAAACCCAGTTACCAACAAAGTCATTAAGATAACAACATCACGTCTTTCTCTGATGTGCATTAGCCTTTGTTGTAGGAAAGCCCAATTGATGAAGGCATACTCACTGATCACTGAACTGTGTCGACTTCAGCGGATACCTAATCCGAAAGTATCATCGTTGGTATTGTGTAGCAGAATCATTACTAACCAATGAAATGGCTACTAAAAATGGCTGCGACAATTAAATAACCCTCATTGACATCAGAGGCGTTCAAAAACCAGGTGGCAAATTACGTTACTCGTTATCGAACGAAACTTCGAAATATTTCAATAGAGTTTATATGGAAATATTTTTAAATTTCGAAACGTATCGAATGCCTCAATTTGCCCCCAGAGTTGTAAAAACAATGAAGGTTTTCTCCTCTATATCACCCTTCCTTCTTCCTAAAGAAGGTAACACATACCAAGAAATAGTGGCAAAAAAAACTGCATGGTTCTTACGATTGATTCTAGAAAGAACTGTATCGGCGTTTCAAATGTTCACGCCTTGCTCTCACTGAATATTACAGTGATTACAATTTTTCGCTTGCGCTATATTCTACTTGTGACCCCACATGATAGTGAGTGAAAAGTGAAAAGCTAATCACGAATATATTCCCCTTTATAAATACTGAGAATTATTTGGCATGAGCTTATCCGGTGAAAAAAGATAAAATTACTTTTTGTTTCAGGCTGACGTTTAAATAAATAAAAGACGAAACTAAAATAAAATTTTGCAGATACAGCACACACACACATACGTACACATTCATAAATAATGCAAACTAAATACTTGTACAAGAAATAATGTAATTTTAACTGGAGGCCTTATTCTTCGAATGTTGTTAAAGGAACCAGCATTTGACTATTCACTTTATATTTATATCTGCCCACTTACATGGAGATATACTAATGCTCAGGCAGCTGCTGACACAATGATGAGCATGTTTTTGGGTGATACACGTAGTTTTAATTTTTTTATTTTTTTTTTTTTTGGTAAGATGGCGCAAAGAAAATCTAAAGAAAACCCAGCGAAAAGCATTAGAGTAGCAACAAACAACAAGAGCAAAAACAAAACAAAGTAATAAAAGAGCAAGTGCGTTTGGGGAATTGAAGATGAGCAAAAGTATTTCGATCCATTATACACAGTTTTCATATTTATGATTTTAGCCAAGGGATTAAGGGTTTATTACACTCTGTCTGCTGTTATTGTTCTTGTGTTCATGTTCTGCTACTATTCCAGCAAGATTTCTGTCTTGAAACCATAAACAGTTTGGCCTGAGTTTTCTGTTGTTTTTTTTTTTTTATATTTTTACTTTTGTCTTCTGGTGCTGAAATAGGGAGGTTTGCTTGGTATACTTTATGTGTTTATGGGAGGATTTGATATTTTGTATTTTTGGGTTTATTTATCAAGAGGGAGGGGAGGGGGTTGAAAGTTTTGCTACCATTTGATTGTATTTTATTTTATTGTAAAGTTTTTTTTTCTTATTACATGCCATGATAATACTTTGGGGAGTTCAAAATACTCAAATTGAAGTACACAGTTTTTTTCCTGCTTTGACAAGTCAGTTGAGTGTGTAAAAGGTAAAACAAAGTTGCCCAAACTAACAGTAACGGAAATACTATAATATTTACAAAGCAGTTTAGACTTTTTTCTTAGCCATAAGCATTTGGGGTGAATTAATTTTTTTATAAAATCGATTTAAAGCTAATGCAATCATTTGGAAATTAAATAAGGTGCATAAATCAGGACACACACACATGCCACACAGATTTAAAGATCAGCACACAAAATGGAAAATAAATGTTTATTTAATACAAGTAAAGATACTCAAGAATAATATAAGGCAATTGAAAAAAAGCTTGTGGGCAAAACTAAAACGAGTTCTCTTTAAAGGTAAAATTTTTGAGAAATTAAACTAATTCTAAAAAGGACACTTGAAGTGCAGTAAAAATATTTGAAAGAATTTACACGAATTATATTATAACGAAAGATCCTTTAAAAACATAACATAACATTTTAAGAGCGAAATATACAGATATATTAACTTCTAAGAAATTTATTATTCATCATATTGTCATAAGTTTATGTTAATTGAATGTACGATTTTCTAAGCAGGACTTTCGAACTTTGACAAGTGACAGCGGCCATAATGTTGAAGCAATATCAGTCAAAATTGCGGTCACTTATTTATTATGTGTGGTCAAGTTACAGTGGTTCATAGAAGCGTTCAACAACATTCAACATTTGCAATTGTTAAAATTGTTTTACCAACGATCCGCGATATTTGCTTATTTTACAGTCACGAGCGCTGTAAGTCCATGATAACCAATTTATTTGGGTCAGAATTGGAGGAAATGGACACCAACGACATGTGCCACACAGCTTTTACGATTTATTGTATGTAACACATTTCAAGGTCCACATACATTCTTTTGTAGACCATGAAAAGTTCCTGCTTGAGAAATATCTTCTTTATTTGAATGTTAATTTGATCCAAAATTTTCCTAATTTTCTTTACGAATTTCATTAATTTCAATATAAGTAATATTATTAGCATCACAGAAAAAAGTATTCACCAATTAATGTTTTCAATTAAGAATTTAATTAATTCAATTAAATCTTTAATTGTATTAATTAATTTCAGCGGAAAAACTTAATCAATATTATCAAATTGCTTATAGGTGAAAATTAAATTAATTTTTTAATTGATATTACAAATATTTTAATTGATATTACAAAGTTATTCATATTACTTTTTTGTGTGATCAGTTATTTAAAAAATATCTATCTCCCATGTAGATAATGTGAGCTGCACATATCGGATGCCCAGCAAAGCCGAGGCGGATATTTACACAACAATATATTCCATACGTGATCGAATTATGGGCATTTCATTGATTGAAGGGAAGGAAGCGCTTAAATTAAAGACATGATGCTTATTTATTGAAAAGTATTTTCGCATTGAACTGTTTCGTAAAAAATTTTATTAATAACTCGATTACGATTGGCAATCGAACTTTTGTGGCGTTGCCAGTTGCCAATGTGGTACTACGAATTTCAACTGGCAGCCAATAACTGTTAATTTCAGTTGCTAAATTGCAATAATATTGGAAACCACAAATTTTTAGTTGTTTTTAGTTTAAAAATTATTTTAACCATTAACATTTACTCTCAATTGAGGCGGTAATTCTAGATGATTTGAATCGTTTCTAAGCTGCCGTCTAATATAGGGTGTTTTTTTAGAGGTATAGAACTTCGAATTGAAATAAAACACAAGAAAATCGTTTTAATGTCCATCAATTTGACTTTATTGGAAGGATAATTTTATGCCATTAACGTTTAAATATGATTTCGGGCATGTGGCCGCCGCAGCTGGCTCGAATAAAGCCAATTCTACAGGTCCAATTTTCAACCACTTTTTCGAGCATATGGGGCGAAATTATGCGCTCATCGAATGTTTCCTTCAATAAGTCGATTGTGACGTGCGCTGTGTTGCATGTAGCGCCGTCTCGTTGGAACCACAACTCATCCACATTCATGCCATCCAATTCGGAAAAAAATAGTCGGTTATCATGGCTCTATACCGGTCTCCATTAACGGTAACCAACGGTCGACCATAAAATGAACGGAGCTTGCGGTAAACTTCGCGAACTGAACCATTATTTTCGAAATAAATTTGCACGATTTGCAAGCGTTGTTCTTTTGTCAACCTGTTCATGATGAAATGGCAAACCAAACTAAATACTAATCACTTGACAGCTGACAAAATGGCCGCCAGTTAAAAAAGTGATGCCAACTTAAAGTTCTATACCTCAATAAAAAACACCCTCTAGATACTTGCACTTCTTTCTCTTCATCGAAAAATTTTTTCACAGAACTTATCATCCTTATGAGTTTTATTTAAAAATCTTCTGTTATCACATATGTTTATTTATAATATCTTGAAGCTTTGTTTACACTATTCTCAGTAGCCAATCTGTCATAATGTCATATTTTCGATAACTTTTAGGCAACTGGAGAAATGTTTGGCAACATAATGCTTGCGTTGCCAGTTGAAGAGGCAACTAAAGTTTGGTTGGCATGTATACTTGAGAAACGAATAAAAATATCAAATTCCCTTACGAAGTAAATTTTAACTGCCGTATTCATACAAAATATTTTAGCTTTATTAAAGGCTTATTTGACATATTACTACGGGAAATTTGTCAAATAAACCTGTAATAAACAAAAAATATTTTTTATGAATACGGAAGTAAGAGTACACCGCTTAAAAATACCTTTAAAAAAATACCTTTTAAAAAAGTATCTTTAAAAAAGTTCCTTTTTAAAGACACACATTGAAAATTAGCCTGTTAAGGAAGGTATTTTTTAAAAAGTACTTTTTGCAAGAAAATCGTAACGAACATTTTAAAAAGAGTACGTTTAAAAAAATATCTAAAAACGAAATCAATTGCAGAAATTAGCTTTCAAAAGTAGTGTGTGTGCTTTAGAATAAAGTATTTTTTAAAAATAGTTCCCTACCAAAAAAAAAGGATTATTCAAAAAGTAACCTTTACAAACAGTAAATATTCAAAAAAGTACTTTGTGTAAAAGAATTTTATAGCGAAAATTTTTTTGTTTGGGGCTTTTTGACTTACAATATTAGTGCACGTAGTTCTCAATAACATTTTGAAGAGTTTTCTATAAGCATATAGCAGCTTTTCCTAAGAATTTTTTTTGGTAGAAGTTTTCTTACGAGTTTCTTAAGCAGAAACGAAATGTAGGTATAAATGTTGCTTAACCAACAACAAATAGAAATTCTTCATATTATATCACTGCATACAATTGTTGAAACATTAGTCCTGACAACCTATTTTTTCCGCCTACTGTATGTGTGCAATTAGGAATTACTGCTGCTTGTTGCTACTTATACATTCCGATATGCCTGTAGTTAATCAGTTTTTGTGAACTGTCCCGAACATAAAACTCCACAGACAGCTTTAAAATCAATAATGCAATCATAATAACTCTTAGTTTGTTATGCGATAGTAAAGATGCGTCTGATTGAAAGTGGGCACATGCCACTTGAAGTTCTTGTAGATTAAAACAAAATGCAAGTTTGGGTCGTTAGTACTTGTGTGATGACTATAGATTCTACCTAGTGGGAAAAGGTAATGAATAGTAAGAAAGAATAGAAAGATATAATTTCTCCAGAATTCATTGCTGCTAACACAGAGCATGTCCTAGGAAAGTAATGAATTATTTTAATACGGCCGAGGAATGAATTCTATAATTCATACACTCGTTCACAAGCAAAAACTATACGAGTACACTGTTCTTCTGCAGATGTGGTAATGCACGTGGTAATCAGTGTGTAATTATTGTGTTCGATCAAATAACCCTCTCGTTTCTAAGCGAATGCGAATGGTGGCAAATTTATGTTCTTAAATAAGATTATTTCAAAAAGCAATAAACGGTGCGGAGGGAGGGTGGCGCCGTTGGAATTATTAATTATTTGTTAGTCACGATGACGCAGTGGTTGAGTGAGTATCGCGCGTTCGCTGTGGAGACTTTTTTTAAGAGTAATGATTCTGAAGGTAGAGATCCATAGCTCGCTTTTTGCGCGTTATGCTTTACACGCGTTTCATCCTCTTGTTTCATTCTATACTTTGTTCGCGTTGAGTTACATGCACTGCTTTTCATGCGCCATTTTATTTTTGTTTTGATTAGCTGTGTGCGTTTGTTTATAAATACTTATAAAGAAAAAATGGAGAGTGAAATCGAGTTTTTAAAAGAATTTGTGGAGTTAGTCATAAAAGTAATCGATAACTAATATGCAAAATTTGTTACTGAGAAAAGTGTGGTGAAAAGTTATTTAAAATACATCGCATTAATGAAAATATTCACATATTTTATTAAACAAGTTTTTTTTTACTAAGAAATTTTTTTTATTGAAAAAAAAAAGAAAAAAATTATCCACGGCAAAATAATATTTATCGATAAAGTAAGAAATAAAGTATTATTTAACATCTTTAGCATTCAAGAACAGCTGACTTTCTTTCATGGTGCTTGTAACGCGTACAAAAGTAGAAAGTAGACCTACTTTTTGGTTTGAACGCTCCTACGCGTTCTGCGCTTTTTGCAATGTAACTTGTCACATACTATTACATTGATTCTACTTTTGTGACAGATGCATAGAAAGCGTAACGCGCAAAAAGCGAGGTATGGACCTCTACCTTTAGGTAATTGCTCGTTGACAATTTAGTTCAAAGTTCGGTATTCGGGGAATACGTGATGGACCGAGTGTAAATGTAATTGATTCCCTGGGTGCAGCTATTCCACGCAACTGTTTCGGCTATGAATGTCCCACGGACTTCCGAAAACATTGAACTGGTTGAAAGTAGTTTACGTGAAGATCCGCGACTTTCAGTGCGGAAGAGAGCATTTGCCTCACTGGGACTTCCAAGAGCGATTATTCATGAAATTTAAAAAAAGATCTGAAGTTTCATCCAATAAAAATTCAAATCGTTCAAGAACAAGAAGGAAAGTGACTTTGATTTGCACAAAAACGGTCAACGGTGAAAATTATCGACGCATGATTACGGAATTCTTTTCGCCAAACCTACGAGCTCATCCATCGTACTCTTCACACACGTGGTTTCAACAGGATGGGGCGACTGCACACACAGCCAAAGCTTCGATGAATTTGCTTCGGGAAAATTTTCCTCAAAAACTGACCAGTCGCTTCGGGGACATCCCTTGGCTACCGAGGTCGCCCGATCTAACTCCCATGGATTTTTTTTTATGGGGCTACCTCAAAGCGAAGTTTTATAATGACAATCCCCAATCTCTTGTGGCTTTAAAGGAAGATATTCGTCCATAAATCAGCTCAGTTGAACCAAGTTTACTGCAGCGTGTGGCTCAGTTGAACACTCAACTCTTAATAAAAACTTGTGTCAATTATTACGTTTTTTATTTAAGTTTGAAAATATAAATCTGCTATCACACACCCTGTACATTATTTCTACCATTATTTATGTATGTAATTAATGCCTACTTTTCCAGCTGGGTAGTTGCACCATGTGAAGAGAATATGAAACAATTAGTATTTTGCTTAGAGGCAGCACAAATGGAAAAATTGGTTCGCATACATGAGGGAATAAATAATGCAAATTGTATCTATGTTATGCATTTATGCAGAGGATACATAGTGCAACACAATGAAGATACTTTGTAGGATTCCTGTTGAAAAGCCTGAGTGTTACCTGTATGAAAAAGCTTTCTATTTTTACCAAATTCAAAAAACTTTGTTTGTTGTTTGTTAAGCACGTCTACGTGCCAAATGCATTTGATGTGCTAAGGCAAATCATCAGTAGACTTTCGACACAATTCAAAATTGTCTACAACTTATTTAAAAAAACTTTAGGCATATGCCTGGAAATAACTGAATTAAATATTCCAAATGTCCACTAGGCCTTTAACATCAAATATAAAATGTTCCCTTTATTAAATTAAAACTCTTCAAAAGCTTGTAATTTGAAATACACAAACGCCATTCTGAGTAATTTAAAATTTTTTTGTTCATTTGCTAATGAAAGATTAAAGAATCTAAAAAATATATTTTGTCCATATTGAAAATAAATGCAATAAAAACACACAAAATTTAAATAAATGTAAACACACAATATTGAAGTGGAAGCTCTTATTTTATCATTTCAGAGATACAAAATAAATTTATCTGCTTTTGTCAATTATTAAAAAGAATATAATACACATTTACATTTCGAAAATAAATAAATAAATAAAAAGTATCATATTTGCAGATACTGTCAGCTGTTCTTTAGTATTTATTTTTAGTTTTAGTTTAAATATCTGCAAACATATTTATTTATTCATTTATTTACTTTTCAAAGCGCCACAACAAATAAAATTTTCATTAGAAAAACTATTTAAATGCAATATCTTTTGTATTATTATTTTAAGTAAAATGTAGGTTGTGTTCTTGGTTTTTTTTTTAATAGATTTCTTTTTGCACATACATACATATATAAATTAAAATCATGTAAAAAAAAACTAACTAAATGCCACACAAGCAAAAATTTTGCATTTAAATTTTAAAATATGTTTCAGTTGAAACTCATCATCATGTACTATATAAACCGAATGGATGGATGGATGGTTGGACAAATAATAAAATAAACAAATGAAGCAGCAGTAAAAACTTAAATAGACATAAATACATGGAAAAGCTTTTAGCTCTCTTCTAGTTTTTATTTATTCTTTTTTCAGTTTGGCTAAAAATATAAAAATTTATGGCTTAAAACATCATAAGAAGCAAAAAACAAAAACACTAAATGACATAAAAACTGAAAACAATTTACAGAGATGCAAATTTTAAAGATGTCTAGATGCAAAAAAAAAAAAAAAAAAATATCACTAAGCTTGGGATGGCAAAACCAAAAATGCTTTTTAAAAGGTACCGTTTGCAATTGGTAATTTTGTGAATAAGTATTTTTTTCAAAAGCTACTTTTTTCTAACAATAATTTATTTGGCTGTTACTTGTGCAATTGAGATCTTCTCAAAGGAAACTGTCTTAAGAAATATCATTGGAAAGTATTTAAAAAAAAATTTAGAAGTTTCCCACAGAGGAGATTTTCTTTTTATTGCTTCCAATCAAACTCCGTTTTATACTTTTAGCAAAAATTATAAAATATAAAAAAAGAGTTTATGTATTAACCATTTCATAACTGTGCTGCCGGAAGAATTAAACGCAAAAATTAACTTAAATATTGTGCAATTGCTATTTCTTTTTTCTATTAAATATTATTAAAGACTAAAGTGTATTTGAATAATGAAAATTAATTGATTAACCACCAACTATTTTAAATATATTTACATACTTATAATTGTATTTGGTACGAGTATGAAGTTTAGAATGCTACTAAAGGCCATGATTCACTATCCTGCACAATCGCGCGATCTACGAAAAAATACAACCCTGAACTGTTGAATTGTGTTTGTCTTTTGAAAATGTTCATAGACTCCATCATACCAGGGCTGTATTTTCTCAAAAATCGCACGATCGTGTAGGCTAGTGTATCACGGCTTTAACGAAACTCATAAAAAAATGTAAAAAAGTTTCAGTAAAAAATAATTTGTTGACTACTGCAATACTTAGAAGTAGTTTCTCCATCTCGCACATGTAGCGTTTAAGCCAATAGACAACAATTATTTATATGGCTTTATAATGTTATTCCTGCTCTCAACTGTTTTCTAATTATGACTTAAAAGCTGCTGATTGCAAGTTAGTTTTTTGTGTGAGTAAAGTAAATTTCATTTCAGTTGGCAAGAGTTGAGAATGGGGATTGTTGTTGGAAGACAAATTTAAGACACGCATATTTTATAAATTTTATGCTGAAGAAACATACGAGTACTATGCCATTTTGCACATGCTACGATGCCGGACCATTTGGAAAGCAATTCACACAACGAAAAATATCGGAAATGAGAAACGTTGCCACTAATACACACTATTGCGATGTCACAAAATGCTAAGTGTGTACTCGGCATTACATATGCATGTAGTGTCCGTACGGAACCCTTTGTGTGCGAGTCAAAGTTGCATTTTACTGAATTTATTTGCACACGTTGTGATTGCGGGGAAGGGGCCTTCCACTCTCGCTCCTTTTGCCAACGATTCTGAAAGATCTTTAAATAAATCTGTAGTTTTCATTAATAACAAGTTATATTATATATTTGTGATGTCAAATTGATGTACTTTAAATGCTTTTTAGAAAGTTCTAAGAAATTTTTGAAAAATATGGACGTATGTACATAATTTTTTTCTGAAACAACAACACAACTTCTACATTTTTTTAAAAAAGCTTCAAAAATAATTTTTTTTCAGAAATAATTTCTTAGTCAGGCTTAAGTTTAGTAATTTCAATTCTTGTTGAATGAAATATTTTTATTAATTAATGTGAGTTTCTAAAGAAGAGAAGAAAAATTTAATTAGACTTTATTAGCTGGGGGAAATACCGATATTTTCCTGTGCAGCCACGCACTTCATCAGCATCCAAGTGTATCTACTGGGGTAGAAATGGAATATGAGAAATATTGTGTGATTTACCTTTGGTAAACACATTAGTAAGTATCACTATTCATTTTCTGTTTATCCGTTTTTTTTCATTTTCTATTCAGGTTAGCACGAAGTTGTGTCACTCTACATAAGTATGTTTTAACTATTCTTGCTTATCTTTTACGATCATCACATTAATTATTTTTACATATTCGATGTACCGTCCGTCGGTACATACATGTAAGTATTATTGCAGTGGATATTATGTTACATTATTTTTGCTTTCTACAGTTGATTTTACTTTCCAGTATATGAAACTGTGATTGCCAAGTGAACATATATTTCGTCACGTGCCCATGATTATTTTGCTCTACTGAAAAAATTGATTTTTGAACATACTCTGCTAAGCCGCGTTCAGACTATTATACTTTGTATTTATACTTGTCAAAAATTCAAATAATACGTGCAAGTGTGATAGTCTGAACGCAAAATGTCATCAAAGTGGCAAATAATACGATAAAAATTTTGACATCCCATAAGACTTTTTCGTTTTTAGAAAATTTTCTAAACGATAATACTTTTCATTAGATCAGGGTTGCATTTTCACACAAACCAAATTTTCAAGTCGGCTGTTTCGCAGCCGATAGCGTGTCGTCATTGATGTAATGTTTTGTCATATGTATATCGGCTCAAAATGTTGAATAAGTGAATTGTATGGAAGTATATTTCGTTGACGTAATTTTTAAACGTTTTTGTAATATCTTTTCTTAAATTTTTTCTGTTATTTACATAGAATATTTTTAACTGCTGAATTTTTTCAAGTGCCGGCACGTCCCCGCCTACATGAAACTGCTTTGCCACCGCTAGTCAATGAATAGCACAGACGTTTTCATTGAACAGCTGTTTCGCTTTCTGCTTGTATATATTACACATTTTATTTGAAGTGTGATGGTCTGAACACAATATGTGATTTTACGTTAGATTTTTTGACAGTCGCAACGAATGTATTTAGATTTCTGTATCGTAAAATGTGATGAAAGTATTAATACTTGTATAATAGTCTGAACGGGGCTTTATTGATGAAAACCACAGAAATATATTTTGCTTTTGCTTTGGTAAAATAATCAATACAAAAAAAGTTACTCCTTTTCTTCTATGAGAAAGGAATGTAGAATGTGTATCTTATATTTTATGCCAAAGAGTCGAGACCTTCTATACGGCATTTTTTAGCAGTTAGATAAGAAATGTAATTTAATGCAAACAAATTCTTAAGCAGGCCTTTAATAAGGTCTGAAGTAAGAAGGTCTTGTGAGATTTCCCGCTGGGTAGTAACTCATTCTTAGCAAATATTATTTTTTACACTTCCAACTTCTGGGGAAAGGAACTTTTATTTGAATATATTTCTAGGCGGCCGGGAACCTTCTTAGTGAAACAGTTTCCCTTCCACAGAACGATTTCCCTGCCCCTAAAGAATTATTTTTCAAATCAGTTGCTAATGAAGCAACTTCTCTCCCGTTTAGCCGAGTGAGTATGCACAAAGAGATGCTAAAAATAACAACATAATCACACGTAGTGCGGTATCATTCCAAACTATGCACCTTGATATTTTATTTATTATTTGTTTAAGGAAAATGCTCCCAAGCTTTACTATCTGTGTAGAAGAGACTTGTTCTGTACCATTAAATGAAAATATGTAGATATAATATTAATTTCCCTGGATGCTGCTCCTCACTCTAACGTATCGCATAAACTTTAACATAATTATGAAAATATTTTTTCCAATTATAAGCTCATATTCATGTACCACCCCACCTGTACTTGAGAATTCCAAGAATTTGTTTGAATACTCACAGCAGCAGCACATAGCAGCAGCATATAATAATAATAATAATAATAATATTTTCCAATTCAAATGAATTTCAGGTACTGTAATCAAAATGAGAGCAAATTATTCTAATGGAAAATATTAACTTGAAATGAAAAACCATAAAAGGAAGAGTACACAGGAAACTAGCAAAACAAAAACATAATAAACATTTATAAAATATGTACGCATAATAAAATATTTTACCTGAGCTACGGTTTGTGTTCTGTAGTCAAAGCATTGCAAAATTGATGGTATGTAAATTTTCCATTCGAATAGGACTTTTACAAGAACGGTGTTCTTTCTTATAATAACCTTAATTTTAAAGAATTATCATAAAATTAATATACATACTCGTATGTATGTATGTATGTACATAACTAAAGAATAAATTTAAATTAAAAAGAAATTCGGGCTGAGCTTTCAAGCTCTCAATCTCCCTCCTTGCAATTTTAAGCAGCAGATTTAACGCGCTTTTTTTGGTCTTAGCGCGTTTACTAAAAAAGGCGCTAAATTAGCGCGTTTTGAAGAAAGTCATTTCAGTTCAATATTTTTTTTAACTTTTTTTTTGCATAAATTTAACAATTTTCTAGTATTCAAAAGTCATAAAATTTTTTAAATTGGTTAATGAGTCAGCTGTTGCAAATAAAATTCCCTTGACTGTGGTTAGAATTAAAAACGCATTTTAATACTGTAAATGGCAAATATTTTGAAATTCACAACTAAAAATATGTACTCGTGACCAAAAAAATTTCTATAACTTATTAAGCATCTATTCTAGCTGAAGTACAAAAAGCATAGCTAAGAACCCTCTCGATCAAGTCACCTTTCAAACATAACAAAAACTAAATCAAAATACGTCCAGCCGATTGGTCTGTGCGTGGCCAGACACATAGATGCACAATACACAGACACACACTACAAACTTATAACACCCCTCTTTTTTGTCGTTGGTTAAACATAAAAACTAATGATTTGGATTATTTGGAAGGCAATTCTGATTCTGTATTAAATGATTTTAGTTATTTAGGACATAATTTTGAAGAAACAATATTATAAAATCTGAAAAGGCTACTAAAAAAATCAATTGAATTTACTAATACACATGTACAGGGTGTTTTTTAGAGCTATAGAACTTCGAATTGAAATAAAACACAAGAAAATCGTTTTAATGTCCATCAATTTGGCTTTATTGGAAGGATAATTTTATGCCATTAACGTTTAAATATGATTTCGGGCATGTGGCCGCCGCGGCTGGCTCGAATAAAGCCAATTCTACAGGTCCAATTTTCAACCACTTTTTCGAGCATATGGGGCCGTATGTTGGCAATAACGCCACGAATGTTGGCTTCCAAGTCCCCTAACGTTTCTGGTTTGTTGGCGTAGACGAACGACTTCACATATCCCCAAAGAAAATAATCCAATGGTGTCAAATCACACGATCATGGTGGCCAATTGACAGGTTAACCGAATTAATTGCTCTGATGGACGATTATGTCGACCATAAAATGGACGGAGCTTGCGGTAAACTTCGCGAACTGAACCATTATTTTCGAAATAAATTTGCACGATTTGCAAGCGTTGTTCTTTTGTCAACCTGTTCATGATGAAATGGCAAACCAAACTAAATATTAATCACTTGACAGCTGACAAAATGGCCGCCAGTTAAAAAAGTGATGCCAACTTAAAGTTCTATACCTCAATAAAAAACACCCTATACATACATACTCGAACATATGTACATCGACTTTTATTAAAATTTAATTTAGCGCGTAGAAATTTATTAAAATTTAATTTAGCGCGTAGAAAAATAGCGCGTTTTGGCTATAAATAGTTGACAATGTTGTAATTTAGCGCGTTCTAGCGCGTTTTGCGAAGGGGAATAGCGCGTTTGGGTAATAAATAGTTGGCATCGCTGATTTTAAGTCATACCAAAAAACAGAATACGTAGTAAAATTGTCTCTGTTCCAAAAAGTACATAAATACATACATATCTATGTATGTATGTACATATATTCAATATACATATATACTCGTATATAATGCAAACTGTGTGTCAAATTGATTCTGAGGTATTCTTCATAGAGCTTTCATGTCTTGTCAAATGATAAAATGTAATCTATGTTCCATTTTACATACATATATTCTATAAGATACAAATTCTATATTATGATTTCTTATAATTCCGTGGCAATAAGGAAAAAGTGCTTAAGTCACATTTTACTGTTTTACAGGAGAGCAGTTTTAAACTTTCAAGTCGATTTTTAGAAATTTACTTCTTTTCTCGTTAAATTTGGAAACTCGGTCTTCACTTGAATTTTTTTTTTTTTAAACATTATTCTACACACTGTAACTAATAAATTCAATTTGAAATCATATCAAAGTATAAGCTAAGTTAAGCTGTTATTTCGTATGAGATTATGAGTCGAAAAAAGATAAGCCCAAATTTATTGCGCTATAACTTCCTGAAAAATAGCACAAAATAATAGAAATTTTTGTCAGAGCTACTTTTAAATATGCAGATTACGGAGGTGCCACTAACTCAAAATGTGCTTATCTCGACTTAAGCACTTTTTCCTTTTAGTTACAGAATTTATACATACATAAAGTTACTCATTATTTTTTTGAAATCCAGTTTTCTTTTGTATGTTTCGATAGAAGAAAAATGCAAAAATCTCGATTTCAAAAAAGTAATGAGTTAGGCTCTTTCTATATTAAGATAACGATATGTGTGCATGTGCTCAGAATATTTATAATATTTATGTTTGCAAAAATTATACATTCAATCCCTAGTAATTCAGAATAACTCAATTATTAACACGTATTTTGTTTTATATGTTTGCAAATATGTAGATTTGCGCGCACACTTGGAATCTCCGGCAAAACATTAACTCACTACCAACTCCTGTTGTCCTGCAGAGAAATTCTCGTATTTATGTATATTAGAGTGGCCGTTATTTTATTTTTTGTGATTTCTTATATTCTCTCCCTCCAAATCGCTTCAGTTTTATGCAAAAAAAAGTAAAAAATACAAACAAATTTCATAGCGATAAGTTGTGTTTTAGGGGGTGCGTCCGCCCCTCAAAGTTGCCTTCAAGCCCATTTATTCTATTTTTTCTGGAAATTTGTTTTTTATTTCAATAATCGAATACATTTTTTTTTCGGTTCGATGGACAGATATAAAAAAATTTTGCTGGATTAATCAGCATCTTGTTCCAAAATATTGTATAATATTTTTTCAAATAAAATCTATTCAGTACTCGAATATTCGAGTAAATTTGAAGTTTCAAGCGATTATTCGAATACATATTATATTTAAATACTTGAATAAATATTAAGTTTCAATGAATGATTGGAAGTAATGAGCTTTAAAATATTTCATTTAATTAAAAAAGTGACACAATAATAATAAAAGCTATGAAAAGTTTATTCGAATAAAAAAATGTATTTTCAATAATATTCAAATTAATTTGAAGTTAAATTCGATTCGAATACAAAAAACGTTTAACTCGATTTAATGACATAATATTGATTCAATAAAATTTGCAGATGAATAAACTTAGCGTATTACTCGAATAATAAATTTAAGGTTTTTACCAATTATTCGAGTATAATATTTCAATAGTCGAGCAAATTTTACGCTTCAGTCAATAATTGCAAGAAAACTGCAATATAAAAATTAAACAATGTATACATATTGTTTGCAGCAAAGCTGTTAAACTTTTATACGATTAACCGAATATTAAAATATATTCGGTTAATCATACAATTTGCATACATTTTCATTATTACTGGAAAAATCTAATGATACTAATTTTTTGTTTTCATTTTCTTAATATTTTATACTATCATTGGAGTAATCGAATAATTTTTAATTGATATTCAAATAATTGAAGATACAAATAAGAAAGAAGTTAATCGACTAATTAAATCCAGTTCAGTTTGTGCATCATTTATTTTAATAAGCTTTGCACATTGTTCGCATGATCTTGTAAATTTAACGTTTTAGTCACAAATTCGAACATTATATTCGAATAATTATAAATCGGTTATTCGAACATTATGTTCGAATAATCAGGCAATTAGTAGCAGGAAAAGGCAATAAAAAGTTTCGTTTAATCTAAAAATTGAAGCAATATGTATTATTCATAAACATACAAGTTGCTAAAATTTAAAGCGATTAATCGAATATATTTTAAACAAAGATAATTCAAATAATAAAAGCATTATAAATTAAATAATAGAATGCAATTTATTTTTTTTCGAATTTTGTAAATAGTTTTAATTATTATTTGAAGAATTGAATAAATTTCAAATTATATTCGATTATTCGTATATTCAAATACAAAATATTTTACTTCAGTAGAAAAAAAGAAGAAATATGGTTGCAATAAAAGTTGTGAAACATTTTTTTTTCTCGTAAATTTGAGGTTATATTTGGTTATTCGAAAGAAAAAATAAAAAGAAATGTTATTGATTAATGACGTTGAATTGTTTCAGTAAAAGTTGTAAAACAATATTTTTTCACAAATAAACTTTGCTGGCTATATTTATATTGCAAAAAAAGTATACCGTTCAATAAAGTGTAAGCCCATCCCTGTATGGCTTTCCTAAAAAATTACAACTATTAGAAATTATTACAGAAAACCCTCATGTGTGGGTGAACACACTGCAGTGTGGGGGGAAAAAATGGTTTGAGTGAAATTAATAGTAACCATGTACTCGTACATATACTGGTGTATTTAACATAAAAAACCCTTTAAGGTATAATTTTAAACTAAAAAATAAAGCAACAACAGCAAAACAAGCAAAGTAAAATTAATAATGATGAAATGTGAGCTTTTAATAATAGCATGCATAGAAAACAAATAGAAAAACATTTTTAATAGAAACATAAAAATAAACTGAAGAGTGAGTTGTAGCAAATTTTGAAAACTTTCTTTTGCTACTTTTTGTTTTCAAATAATAACAATGAAATGAAATAGAAAAACAAATAAATAAAGCAAAAAACAAATAAGAATTTGTTTGAGATGTTTCTGGTAAAAAGGGACTTTTTCAATATAATAAAAAAAAGGAATAGAGAAAAATGGTCACTGACAGCTGGACAGTTACAAATGAAAGAGTCCTCAAAGTATATGAATAGCAAAAGCAAACTTTGGCCATGATTTGATAAGAATGGAACAAAGTTATAATAAATGTTGCATGAATAAATTAAAATGACAAGAACTTTTAAATGACGCAGCCAGGAAAAAACCATTAGTACTAAAACTTTTGAATTTTTTAAATAAAAAAAAAAAAACTTTAAAAACTTGTAATTAATGCAAAAACTTTTCTTTATAAATCAATTGCATGAATATCCCAGGGTAAAATTTTGTGATGATTTCTTCGGTATTGCAAAATTTGAGATGTAATTCGGGAAAAACAATACGAGAATTCTTGGGTAAAAGTAGAATAATATATTTTTGCAATAACAGAGAGGGGGATAGGGAGAGAGAGAGAGGAAAATATGCTGGCGCTCCCCTTTTCGTTATCTTCTCCTCTCTCTCCACTCCATAAACTCAAAAGTTGCTCAAAAAAATTGCGGTATGGGAACCAGGTTTTAAAATGCATAATTTTTTCCCATTATGTGTAAGTAAAGTTTATAATTGTAGCTCAAAGAAAGCTAAGCCTCGAGCCTTTAGCTTTTTTTATTCAAATATTCAAAGCTTTTATCATAAACTATTACATTTATGTACGAGTAAGTGTCTTTTTTTAAAAAAGTGTAAAATTTAAAGTTGGCGACACTTTTTTAACTGGTGGCCATTGTGTCAGCTGTCATGTCATTTCTGTTTGGTTTGGCATTTTAACATGAATAGTATAGAATAAAATTCTTCGAAATACGTATAGCGCACTACGTCCATTTTGCGGTCAACATAATTGTACATCAGAGCAATTAGTTCGATTAACCATGGAAGGGTTTCGCACCACGTTTACTTCAAAACCGCGCACTTGTGCGAGTGCTCTCACAATAATGATGAGACAGCAATAATAATTTGTATTTTTATTTAGTTAATACAACCAGGGCTACCACTTCCATATCAGACTATACATATATTCGTATGTGCCGGTTGTGCAGTCTCTTGATACTAGACAACAATGGATTCTTTTTTTATTAGTTTAATTTCAAGGTTTTATATTTTTTAGAGCTTGAAAGATCATATCCGAAATTATTTTATTATATACGGTTTAAAATATGTACAAATGTGCCAGACTCTGATGTTAACTTTTGAGACTCAAAACACGTAAAAATTTTTGAAAAAAAAGGCTAAAAAGGCTTAAATTGAAAAAATATAGGTTTAGCGCAAAATAAAGTAAAATTTTTCGAAAAGGCGAGAAAAGGGGCTAGTTTTAAAATGTTTCTGTTGAAAATCAAAACAATAAACACATTTCTTGGAGTCTAAATGATAATGCGCATCCACAGAGACGTCGTGCAGAAGAAGTCATTGCTGCTGTAGAGCGTAGCGTGGAGGAAGACTCGAATCAGTCTATCCGTCAATGGTGAACGCTATAGAGCCATGATTACTGACTTTTTCGTTCATCAATTGAACAATCATGATGTGCAGGAGCTGTGGTTTCAATAAGACGGCGCTACATGTCACACAGCTCGTGCCACAATTGATTTATTGAAAGAAAAGTTTGGTAACCGCATAGTTTGATGTTTCGGACCAAATTGTGAATTGGCCTCCAAGATCGTGCGATCTAGCGCCGCTAAACTATTTTCTGTGGGGATATGTGAAATCGCTAGTCTACGACGATAAGCCAGAAACGATGGACCACTTCGAGGACAACATTCGCCGCCTTATTGCCAATATACGGCCACAAATTTTAAAAAAGTCATAGAAAATTCGACCTCCAGATTAGACTAAAAGAAGAATATCTTTCGAATAAAGTAACTTTCATATCAATTAAAAAAAAATCATCTTTGCTTTATTCCATTTCAAAGTTCTATACCTCTATAAAAAAACACCCTTTACAAGCATTCACAACTATTGCAAAACACACAAAGAAATGTATGTGCTTTTTATTCTTTAAATAAAATATTAGTTGCACTGATTCGAAAAACAAATAAATAAATACATTTTGTAGATTTTATTTTCCATTTGTAAGTCAGCACATTGCAAATGGCAAACATTAACTTTATTTAAAGTTATATGATGTAGTGAAAAGGAGTTTTCTACGAATAACAAGATTCCATTTTCCCAATAAACAAATACATACTTATTATTTAGACGTCACACTTTTCCACATCACCGTCCCTCCTCTCATCATCAAATGCATGATGCGACGACATTGTTATTGTAACTAGAAAATAGATTTATAAATTGTTGTAACTGATTGCAGTCGTCGCATCTATTGCAAATTTGCTTGGAATTGAGTGAGGACATGTGTTTTTCCTAACAAGAGCACATGCGAGTATGAATTGGTAAATGTGTGGTGCTTTTTTATGTTTTCAATAACAATCATTTATTCAAAAGTTTGAAGTATAATAGATTTTGAACATATTCGCTTTGCACTTTATAACCGACTTCAAAAAAAAAGGGGGAGGTTATCAATTTGTCTGTATATTTTTTTTGGCATTGTTACTTCATAGCTCGGTAGATTTTAGACCGATTGCAAAAATTATTTTTTTTCTGCGAAGGTAAAGCTTCCAATTGGGCGCATTGTAAAAAAAGTAGGAGGAGATGCGCCCACAAATTTTTTATTTGATTTTATGATATTAGATATAGCCAACAACTTTGGTTCTTTTAATTACACAATTTTTAAGTTAAAAAAATGGGCGGGGCTAGGCCCATTTAAAATTTATTATTATATTTCACTTATGTAGTTCTACTTAAGCAATTTTTATGAAACTTACCACACACCTTGAGCTCTGGAATAGACACAATCTTCCAGTCAGAAAAGCGGGCGGATTCACACCCAATAAAATTTAATATTTTATTTTACCGATTTTTATGAAACTTAACACAAACCATGAGCTCTGAAAAACACACAATCTTGCATTTAAAAAAATAGGCAGATGCACGCCCATTAAAATTTATTATTCTATTCTATATCTGATTTGCATTGAAGTCGGTCTTTTTTTTGCAGAATTATTTGTAATAAATTTCACTTAATAAAATATAGTTTCTTTAAATATGTTTTATGAAAAAAAAACTACTTCTTTCTGCGAGATAGTTTTTAACTCTCTTACATTAATATCCTTTTGCTCCTTCCGTTTGTACTTGCATTTAGCTTTATGATTTCCTTTTATTCCTGTTTTATTTTATATTAATATACATATATTTTGTGTTGTTATAGTGTTGTTTGCGTTAAGATTGTTATTTGCTGCTTAAGTACGATTGAGTAAGTACATTTTGAAAAATAAAAAAGTATTCAGACATCTCTTTACTTTTCAAACGCAAGAAGTGCGTTTTAAAATTCAAAGTAAAAGAATAATGTTTTCAATTCCTCCTTTTGCGTGTTAATGTGTTCCTTTTTGTGTCTTTGTAAGCAAGAGCAGGAGGAGAAAGTGTCAAATTTAAGGAAACAATAAAATCAAATGTAAAACAAGGCACAAAAGCTTAGCTGGAGAGTGCGAGTGATGGGTTGGGGGGGGGGGGGGGGTAGGGGGAGCCAGTTAGAGGAAATCCTGAATATAACAATAGAGTGCAGATTTCTTTAGCAACAAACAAAAATGTAGAACTTTGGAATTATTGTTGTGCAAACACTATGGGCCTGTGGCAATTAACATAATTGACTTCTTTAAATTTTTTTTACAAAATTCCAAAAGACATACTAATTGGATTTGTAAAGTGGCAATTGTCGTAAAAAGCAAATATGTACCAGTATGTATGTAGCTTTCAAAGTCCCTATTATTTTTTATTAATAAATACTTGAAGACTTTAAATAATTGTGTCAGACAATACCTTAAATTTAATTTTTATACACTTCACCAAAAGTGGTATCGGTTTGTCATACCGTGTGTAATTTTCACAATAGATATTTATATGCGATCCCATAGAGAATACTATATATGTACATACATATTCTGGGGTTTTATAAAAAGAGCAGTCGAATAAGCCATGTCCGTCTGTAAGTCTGCCCGTCGGTCCGTAACTGAAATCGATTTTCGGCAGCCCCCAGCAAAAATTAGGTCATAGACTGATGTGTTAGAATTTGCTCTAAACAGAATAGTATTGCAAACCAGCGAAATCCATAAAAACGATTCCAAGGCTGGAAACTTGATTTTTTATATATATGTATACTATATGTAAAAGTAACTAGGTTAAACTATAGCGTATTAATTTTAATTGAAGTCGTTTATGGTGTGTAATTTAAGGAATATGTATGAACGTAGTCGTTAATTGTTTATAATTATAAGTATTCAGTTTAAATTTGATGATGTTAAGCATGGGTGAGTGATTAGGCCATCGCAACCGTATCTAGTGCTGGGGCTGCCACCAACCCTCTAGGCTAGGTTTGAGGTGCTGCAGGTATTTTCGCCATGCAGTATTTATACCGCCCACGGTCGGTCTATACATTTATATTCCTTAGGTGAGTCGGTGAAGGGTATTTAAAATTCGGCACAGCACTCTTACTGTTTTTATTTTTTTAAATTAATTTCTTTTACTTATTATTTATTTATTTTTATTGTGAAGAATAATTTCATTTCGATTTGTTAACACCCCCATACTTGTAAATCTATTATCTAATATTCACAGATGATAAGTTTGTATGTTTGGGCATGCAATAAATTTGTTTAAAATTTGATATTTGGACCCATAGTATCTTGTGATTTCTGGCTAACTGCATAATTGTATAGCTTCTGCAGCTGCAGCTCATTATTTTGCTGTTGCTGCTGCTGCTGCTGTTGCTGCTATGTTGCCATGCTTGCAAAACAAACTGCTAAAAGCTAAAATTTATTAAAATTAGTCAACAATGTTTCCTTCTTAACTATTTTTTGTTCTTCTCTTCCATATTATGTACATATATTTTAGTTTTATATCTTTGCATCTATGTATGCATATACATACATACGTTCCTTGATATTGTTTGTACTTGAGCAGACAAATATGTAGTAGATAAAAAGAAAAAGACATAGACGGACAAGCTGGCTGCTAGACAGACATCACGAGGGACAGATAAACCTACGGACAGACGGCCAGATTAACAGACTGAGAATATAATTTTTTGGAGGAGTACTACTACCAGTGCACACTTGCATACACACACACACACACACACATACATTACCCTCTAGTCAGCCTAGAACCATATGTCAACAGTCTTTTCTCTTGCGACAATTGCACTAGTTAAATTGTCGACAACTTTCCTTTTATGTGGAAATAGAGATACTTTAGAGACAACAGTACTGGTGTATTTCTGGTAACATTGTCGACCAACCCGTCAATAGTTTATTTTATATACAAAATGTCAAAAATATTTCGGTCTTAATAATTTATTTAATTTTTAATAAAAAATAATATTATTATGAATAATTTGAAAATAATTGTTGCCCCAACCCTCATAAAATTGTAGACGAGGGTCACTAAAATAAACTAGAGCCCCTTAAATTTACTAGTGAATCATCATTGGTGCCAATGTCTCCATGTGGTTTTAAAAAACTACTTAGTCAGTAATTCTACAGTCTAGTGGTGGATTTTTAATGAAAAGCTAATGTTAAATGTCAATAGATGACTACATTGGCTGGGGTACAGCTGGTCAGTAGTACTACTGACAATGTCACTAGTAAATCATTACAATTTCACTATTCGCATTTCCTGCAGGGTAGATTCTATTTGTTTATGTGTGCACAAGAATTTATTTATTATTATAGAGGAAGTGTTTTTAGCATTCGTTTTTAAAGAAAAAGATTTAGAACCTTCTTTCAACTGCTGCAGCTGAAGTACATTCTCGCAAACAAGTGGGTGGGTTGGGTGTGTAAGATTTTTTGCTCTATTATCTGTTTGAATGTTTGCATGGCTTGTCTAGCTTGAAACAAAGTGTTTCTTGTCTATTTTATTATCTGTATGTGTTCGTACCTTCAGCGAACAATAGCAAATCTTTTTTTTTCATATTATTTAAAATTTGTGTACGTTAGTTGTTTTTTATTTATTTCTCTTTTGTTAAAAAATAATGGCACAAACAAAACAAAAATAGGAAAGAAATATATAAATCCAGGAAAAAGCACAGTTAGAAATATAAAACTTGGATATGGATAGATAGATGGATATTAAAAAGAGTGGAGTGGAGCAGTACATCTAAAATACATATTGTTGGAAATTTACACACAAATTGAAGTTTAGAAAACACGCCTTTATCTTGTAAAACATGTTCAGTAACTAACAATCTAATAATACGGATCTTATGAGTTTAAAGAAAATGATGTGTGATGTTTCTTCTTTTTCTTGGCTAGATTAAGTGCACACACACACACACAGACACACACACACAAAAGCTTGTTCACATATCTCAATAGCAGATAACTATAATACCACGGCAGTGATAAATAAAAAAGAAAGAAAGAAAAAAGAATAAACGATGGGTCTTAAATAACTTCCAAGAGTGACTGATTTGTTCGGCTAAAGCGACAATCAGGGTGTAATTTATTGTAAAGTAATTTTCTTTATCACGTCTGATGTCACGTCTGAGATTTTACCCAAACAATTGACTGGCGGTAGTATAAACAAGCAGCTTAATTATGATTTCTATTGAACATAGAAATTTAAAGTACTCGTATGTTATCAAATTGTGGGGAGACTTTAATTTCATTCAGTTCTAGGAATGCTTTTAGAACCGAATGAAATTAAAGGCTCCTGCACAGACATACATACATCAACGTAACATCAGTACGATTTAAGCTACACAGCAAAAATAAACTTGGTACAAGTAAGCACTAAGACAAAAAAAAGCGCTTCGGAGATGCGGAAAAGCCCACAGTGCATCCCCTCTGCCCTACGAGGATGCGAATCACGAAATTTTACACAAACACTACGAAGTTGCTACGAAGTTTGTACTCAAATTTTTTTATAGTGCATCCTCTCTCGCTAACCTGGATACAAATTTAGATGAGAATGTGATTTTTTGATTTGTGATTTGACTTTTTTTATTGTGCATGAAAGTAAATGTGTGCTTCGGTAGGTTAGTGGGTAGTGTTCTAGCCTAACATGCGCAGATCTTGAGATCGACTCCTGATTCAATGAGCGAACAAAAAGTATTTGATAAATGTACACTAATATACATAATTTATAACTTATGGAAGCTTCAATATTTCATGAATTCACTACATACCAATTGCACTGAAATAAGCACTTCAAACGAAATCCTTCACATCGCGAAGCAGATTTACATTCCATACGTAAGCAGGTTTGTAAGACAATATTCCCTTATAAACCTGCTGACGGCGAAGCAGTAAATTTTGTTGGGTAGCAAAGATAATTAAAAAAAAAAACTTAATTGGAAATTTAAAATACTGAAAGTCATAATTTTGTAATCAGCAATTCTGATTGGGGAGTTAAAAAAAAGTACAGGGTGTTTTTTTTAGAGGTATAGAACTTCGAATTGAAATAAAACACAAGAAAATCGTTTTAATGTCCATCAATTTGGCTTTATTGGAAGGATAATTTTATGCCATTAACGTTTAAATATGATTTCGGGCATGTGGCCGCCGCGGCTGGCTCGAATAAAGCCAATTCTACAGGTCCAATTTTCAACCACTTTTTCGAGCATATGGGGCCGTATGTTGGCAATAACGCCACGAATGTTGGCTTCCAAGTCCCCTAACGTTTCTGGTTTGTTGGCGTAGACGAGCGACTTCACATATCCCCAAAGAAAATAATCCAATGGTGTCAAATCACACGATCTTGGTGGCCAATTGACAGGTTATCCATGGTTAACCGAATTAATTGCTCTGATGGACGATTATGTCGACCATAAAATGGACGGAGCTTGCGGTAAACTTCGCGAACTGAACCATTATTTTCGAAATAAATTTGCACGATTTGTAAGCGTTGTTCTTTTGTCAACCTGTTCATGATGAAATGGCAAACCAAACTAAATATTAATCACTTGACAGCTGACAAAATGGTCGCCAGTTAAAAAAGTGATGCCAACTTAAAGTTCTATACCTCAATAAAAAACACCCTATATTTCCCCTTATCGCGGTTGGCGTTTTTCGACATCAAATTGGACTATTTGTAGTTGATTAAAGAAAACAAACTACATTTTTCTTTAATCTAGTACAAAACGCCTGACTTTCGCTCAAAATCGCCAATTACCTCTCTTAAGCCGAGTACACATTATGACAATTTGTGACATCGCAAAAGTATGTACTTATGGCAACGTTAGTCATTTTCGATATTTTTCGTTGTGTGGCATATCTTTCTATATGAACACATAATGTGAACGGCATTGCACACATTTTGAAAATGATCCCACAAAATGACAACAGAAGAAATACCAGATGTGTACTCGGTATTAGTGCCTTTTGTTTAAGTCGCATCAATTTTTTTTAGAAAATTTTATTTTATGGTTTTTAGTGCTCCTTTATTGTACTAAAATTTTTATTATTAGTGCGTTAACAAATGTCAAACTTAAATTGTAACAATTCCCAAAAAAAAAACACTTATTATTAATTTAACTGCACCCGGTCAAAAATAATTGTGTGGCAACACTCTATTCTTGCTAAAGCATTGAATAGCTGTTGTTGTTTTATACATTTATTTTCTCTACATACTACTTACAACTACAATTCGAGCTGAAAAAAGTCATATTCTTGCAAAAAAGTTTAAAATTTAATAAAGTTTTTTTTTTCAATTTTTTTTTGTATATGTATTTAGAAAAAGTTACTCATTTGGTGAAGGCAGTTGTCATATATACCCAACAAAACAAAATCGGAACTAGTTCCAAAGGTTTACCACTTTCGTTGCATAGCAATCACTACAGGTACTGAATTTAATATTCTAAGGCTGTTGTTTATGTCAAAAATTGATCTAGACAACCTTTTAAGGGAATACCATTCAGTTATTTGGATGACTTCCGTCCTATGACAACTATGTGTTAAATTCATTGATGTTTCACCAGAAATGGAACTACATACTCGTAATTGGAGCTGAGTGCATCAATGCAGTAAGTAATAATTTGTATTGTAATTTTTTGCTGGGTATATATGTATATAGTTTTAATTTTCAAGCACAAAGGGCAGCTTTTAAATACATTGTGCTTATTAAATATTATTCCAAAAACTTACAGCAGGAAAATGTTAAATTTACATACCCCTACCACTACGAACCATAACCCGCAGTCAGGCTAACAAAATCTCTTAATAATAAATAAGCTCCCAGCCTCTAGAAAGAACGTGCCATCATTTACCCCCGGTGGTTCATGTCAGTTTCTTTATTTAGGACAAATCATTATTAAGACGGGTGGAGGTATTAACTATTTGCTTAAGCTTCTTTTCCCTGGATTTTATTTTTAGTTTAAATAAATTTCTCTAAACTTTTACAGCCATAAAATGTAAATCTCTCTGAATAAAAAACATCTTTATGCCTTCAAGTGCACAAACTCATGAAATAAAGAAGAAAACTTATCTGTTACACAAATTATTCAAAAGCTTAGAGGTGTAAAAACATAAAACGGAATATAAAAGCAAAAGATATGTACGAGTACAGCCTGCAATAACAAAAATTTGTATAAAAATTTAAAACCATTAAAGTGAATAAAAACTTTTATTTTCTAGCATTTTCTTTCACTTAGCAGTCGTATATTCAAAAGTTTGTGAGAATAAATGTCTGTCTAGTTTTATTATTCTTGATTATCCTTGTTACACAAACACACACACACACACATACACATGCAAACACACACACAAAGAGCCATTCTTACAAACGAACACTTACTTATTACAATCATCCTCAACACAAAACATTTGCAACATTGTAGTCATCATCATTATGGACACATAATGACCATTAAAATTTATTCATGCAGGATATTTTATTTTCTATATTTTCTTCCTTCTTTCTTCTAAGTACTGGACAAAATGATAAATGAATTGTAATGATAATTGTGTAAAAAAAACTTTTCTAAAGAAAAAAAGCTTTTCACAGGCTTATTTTATATTCACACACAAAAATAAATAAATAAATAAATATATTTCGATTCTTATGCTAAAAAATTTTCACGTACAGAAATAAATATATACTTAAATATCCTTCCAAGTATTTGCTAGATACCTATGAACAAGTTCATAACCGATTACTAAATCGATTAAAACACTTGAATGTATTTCTTTTCCCATACAATTTTATTCAAAAAAATAATAAAAATAAATAAAAAACTCTTTTCGCACATTCCACCAGAAGTAAGAATCTACGGCATTTTCATTAAAACTGAATATTTTTGCATTTAGTTTTTCAACAAGAATTGCTATAAACAAGCAATTCAAAAATAAGCTGAAATAAAAATAATATTGTCTTCATTTGAAGGAAAATTAACGAAGTACTTAATCAATTTGTTAGAAAAAATCTAAATAAATGTGATTAAAATCATTGAAAATATTTAATTTTGAGCTACACGTGCAAAAAAAAATGCAAACTTTATCATAAGAGCACGTTTTACAATTTTCGAAAATTCGAATTTCACACACTAAAACGAACAAATATTTTGTTTTTTTTTATAATTGTTCTTTTTCAACAATTTCGAATTTTCAAACCTTGCAATCATGTTTCTATTTTCGAACATCTGGGAAAAATAAAGCATATATGTATATATATTTTACAGTGATTGATGAATTTGAGTTTCTTTCATATATTCGAAAGTTCGCAATCAAGTTCTAATTTCGAAAATATAATGTAAATTTTTTTAATGATATTATTTGTCATACATCAAGCTCCACATGATCAAGTCAATCATAAACGTGCGTTTTATGGTTTTCGAAAATTCGAAAGAGCTAACTCACACAATGAAAGGAACACAAAGTTTGGGTTTTTGTACCAAAAGTATTTTTTTAGCAGAAAAAATTTGTATATGCTTTAAACAGAAAATTCGAAAATGAGCTCGAAATTTCGAACATTGCAATGGAGTTTATATTTTTCTCTATATATCTGGAAAAATTAAAGCTGATGCATTTTTATTTTGTTTGATGAATTTGAGTTTTTTGCATATATTCGAAAATTCGCAATTAAAATCCAGCTCCGAAAAATAAATTACATTTTTTAATGAGATTAATTTATGCAATACCATAGATGCACAAAAAATTTTATATTTTTCTAAAATCAAGTCTATCATAAACGTGCGTTTTATGGTTTTCAAAAATTCGAAATAGCTCAAGCACAAAAAGTGTAAATGTTTTGTATTAAAAGCATTTCTAATCTTACAAAAAAACTATAAATTCTTAAAACAGAAAATTCGAACACAAGTTCCAAATTTCGAACATTGCAATTTTACATTTTTATGTATCTGCAAAAACAAAAATATTGTGCATTTTACACCGATTGATGAAGTTAAGTTGCTTTCATATATTGAAAACTTCGCAATTCGAAAAAATTTTATAATTTTTTAATGACTTTATTTATAAAATACAATGGATGGATAAAAAACTTAAAATTTTTCTAATATCAAATGTGTCATAAACGTGAGTTTTATGGTTTTCGAAAATTCGAAATAGCTAAATTACATACTAAAACGAAAAAAGTACACTAATGTTTTGTATACAAAGTATTCCTTAATAGAAAAAATATATATATTCATTAAAAAGAAAATTCGAACACTAGTTCGAAGTTTCGAATATTTAAATTTTTTATTTTTTATATGTCTGGAAAATAGAAAACTGTTATATTTGTTACATCAATTGATGAGTTTTGAGAGTGTTTTTCATAAATGTATGTATGTACATATTCGAAAATTCGCAATCAAGTTTCTGCTTAGAGCAAACAGTGTGTGTAAATTTAATTGTTTACATAATGAAATTAACTTTGTTTTTATTTCCTTTATGTAGGAAATTACTTACACCGCAAACTTTAAGAGTTAAAATAAAATTTTAGTTAAATACCAAATAAAGACAAAAAAAAATAGTAACACGCGGTGTTCGCAACGCATATTACTGATTTTAAAATATTTCAAAAATAACATTTATAAAATCAGAGGCCGCCAAATATACCATTTTCGGCATATTTGTTTAAAATTTTATGCAATTAATTTGATCATATCGTGTCATAACCGGCCAAAAAACTTAACCGACACATTTTTTGGACCCCGATTTCTTGACGAAAATCGATTATTTACTATAGCAAATGATCGATTATGGTAAAAAAAATTAAGTTCGAAAATTATGTCGCTTGGGCGGTTATGGCACGATACTATCTAAATATTATCTAAGAACTGCAAGTGATTGCTTGGTGGATTTAATTTATATGAATATAAAATTTTTATTATAATCTCAGAATCTGCCGTCAATTGGAGTTAGAAATGTTCGCTTGTGATTAATAAACATTTCTTTGATATTAAAATGTTTAGGATTATCCAATTTAAATTTATAACTGAAGTAAAATCTTTTGAATTGAGTAGCTGTTTCATAATTTAAGGAAAATAATTAAGTTATTAAGGAAAATAATTAAGTTGCTCAAGAACTTTGTTCTGCGAACAAAATGAATACCTTAGTACGAGTATGTATACAAATTGCGTGAAATACATACTTCACAAATAATCTTTGAATAAGTAGATTGAAAAAGCAAAAATATTTATATGTATGTATGCATGTGTTTATGTGGTAATAGGTATAAGTAAGATTGTTTGTGTGTGCTCGCACTTATGGAATGTCTATTTTCTGGTACTGCCATGTACACACTTATAATCACTCTTGGAAGTATCCAGACCAACATACCATGCATACATACAAGGCAGTAGTAATCTTATATGGATCTATATCTACATAACAAAAATTGTTACTTAAAAGACGTGACTAAAATTATATATTTATAGTTTATCTCACAGTTAAACTCTAGGAAGAGAAAACAAGAAAACAAAATAAAATTGCAACTAAGAAACTTGAAGGAAAAACTCTTAGATATTGCATCTTATAGAATTTAAGTTAAAATATCGACTCCCTTTTTAATAAGATTTGCTTATGTTGTTGTAGTTTAAATAAAGCGTGTTTTTTTTTTGTTTAGAGTGTCACAAATTTGAGTTGGCATCACTGCTTTATTTGAGCACCCATTTAACAGCTGATAGTTGCTTTTTATTTAGTTTGCCTTGAAATGTCATTATAAGTCGACTTACACCAGAGCAAATTGTTGAAACATTTAATCAAAATAATTGTGCTATTCGTCCAACTCATTGAAGCAGAATTGTCGCATTTGGAGTGAGGAGAATCCACAAGCTTTTGTCGATATACCATCACATCCACAGAAAATTACTGTTTGGTGTGCTTTATGGGCTGGCGGAGTCATTAGCCCATATTTCTTCAAAAACGATGATGGTCATAATGTTACTTTCAATGCTGAACGGTATAGGAACATTATTCGTAATTTTTCGTACTTCAATTACGTGGCATTAATCTTGGTGAAATGTGGTTCCAACGGGCGCTACAATTGATTTACTCAAAGAAACTTTTGATGAAAACATAATTTCATATAATGACCCAATTAATTGGCCACCAAGATCGTGTGATTTAACCAAATGGATTATTTTCTTTGGGGTTATATTAAGTCAGCTGTCTACGTCGATAAACCACAAACAATTGGGTACCTGGAAATCAACATTCGAAGAGTTATCGGCGAAACACGGCCGCAAATGCTGCGAAAAGTTGTTGCAAATTGGTGTTCCACAGCAGATATCATATTTAAACATTAATTTCATAAAATTTTCTATGCAATAAAGCCCGTTTCATATATATTTTCTTGTTTTGTTATGCTTTAAACTTGTGTCACTCTATAAAAAACACCCTGTATTATCTGCCTTCCATACAAGTTAATTTTCATAACTAAATTATACAAAGACTATAATAATGGTAAACATACAGACATGATATCTGGTTGGTATACAAACATACAACTTTATGTCTGCAGCAGTATATACATACATATCTGTATTTATGTACTACTAAATATTAGTTGCAACATTTTGTTGTAGTGTGAATGGAAGTGGTGGATGTATGTATCTCAAAATCTACTTATACTTATAGATATTTACAACAATGTAAGGATGATTATGATGCACATGTACTTACAGCATTATTATCTTTGCACACATGAGAGCATGCTGTCATATTTGTCAAACAATGAAAACTTTAAAAGTTTGAAATCACTTAATAAGGAAGTTTTAATTGACTTTAAACGCTGGTGTTCATAAACCCTTGTTAAAGTTAATATTGTTTTAACATGTGAATTTTGTATGAGTATACCCTTTAAAATAATGTTTTAACTTTAACACATGAGGTTATGAAAACCGGTGTATACAGATGTTTGGTTAAAAATCATGTAGATTGTTTTTTTTAAATTATATTTAAAATGCTTTTTGAGAGTGTCAGCTGAAAGAAATTGTACCTTTGCAGGCCTGCTTTTGATATCATTGTGCACTTTTAATACAAACGTATGTATGTGTGAACAATATACAGTCCTTTATACGGATGATCAGTTCTATAGAAATGTCTTAATAATATTTTCATAAGTGTGCTGCAGAAACGAGCAATAAGAAAATGGTGTATTTAAATAAAAGTATAATAAATATGTACTCGTATTAGTGTTGAGCGAAACTGTGATTTTTTAATAATGTTGCTCCTTGTGAACGTGATTTCTAAATCGCTGTTCTTTTAAACTGTGATTGTGATCACAGTTTAGCAGTATTTTGTTTGTAGCAGTTCTGTTATTTTGCCAAAATCTAATAAGAAGAGCAGTTGTGAAATTGAACAGTGACTGTGATCACGGTTTAACACATTTCAGCTCTTCTGCTTTAAAAGTATGTATTAGTATTGGTATTTTGATAAATGCTAATAAGAAGAGCGACAAGAACAAACAATTAGCATCAATCCCAACCAAATATTGATAATTGCCGTATGAGAGTCAGAGAGACAGTAAAATTGCAAATACAAAAATGTGAGAGCTATACATAGTTGCCAGAAAAGACGATTTGACACGATTAGACGATTTTTTCTCGACAAACGGTGAACGTATACAAATAAATTCATGTGGTAGCTTTATTTACTGTAAAGTAAGCATACAAGAGCATTCACAGTTTGTATGAAAGAACTGCATTTGCAAAACCTGTTACTTGATAAATTCAGTCACAGTTGTGATGAGTGATTTTTCAATCGCTGTGAAAAAGTAACAGCTTTCGAAAAATAGCTCATCACTAACTCGTATGTATATGTAAGTGAGGTAAAAGACAGAAACTCTATGCATTATTACTTGGCTTATAACAATGTTAAAAGGAACTTTCTCTTCCATTTATTATTTCCAAAGGTTAAAGAAATATCGAAATGAAAAACTAAAAATTTATAAATTGACCTAAAGCTTGATAAAATAGTTTCATCGAACATATAAAAAAGGTCGAAAAATTAGATAAACAATTTAATAAGTTTTAAAAAAATAAAAGTATAAAAATTTAGCAGAAAGTCGCCAAAATTATTTGTTGTAATTTTTTTTACACAAAAACGCATTAATTACTATATTTAATGTAAGAAAAATTATCAAAACCAAATAGTTTTAATTTCTTGCAGACGAGTTTTGATAGAATTTACTTTTGAAATCAACTCCCTCAAGAAACTAATTTTCTTGAATTACAAACATTTTGAAGTTCAATTTTGTTAAAAAAAATAGCCATAACAATTGTCAACAAATTTATTTATCGCCAGAAAAATCGCCATATCGCCAAATTAAAACTTTAGAAGCCAAACAAGTTGAAAAATCGCCACGTTTGGGGAGAAATCGCCATATCTGACAACTTATTTATTACTTATTTTTAAGCGCTGCAGCTCAAATTTAAAACAAATTCTATTTTCGAGTGGCGCCGCTCTGCCGGTCACGGTATGGCCACTTCTATAGTTTGCGATAAGTTATGATTTTTTACCGCTGATTGCGTGACGAACCCGGTCTAATGCTTCTTCGTATGAGAATTAGTTTTTTGTTTGCTTCGTAAAAAAATATAAAAAGAATCTGTTGACCTTGCAGGCCATTCCTGAAAATTCCCACTAAGCTACAGATTTTGGTCTAAATTGAGGCATCCGATAAACTTTTTAATTCTACAAAAATCGGGAAATGTGTGAAATCGATTTAGCGAAGACTTATTAGAAAAAATTTTTTTTTTAAATTCTTCGTCAACGGTTTCTCTAAAACGAATTAGCCGATCGATTTAAGTCAAACGGGCAGCAATCGACGTGTCAAATTTGCGCCATCTGATACTTTTTAAAAATATTTAAATTTTTAAAACTTATTAAAAAAAACTGTTTAACATTTTTCGTGCCTTTTCGAAGTTTAACAGCTGATTGGATTTGAATTTTATCAGGGGTCTAATCATCGCTTTCGATAACGAGCTGATTCCATGACGTTTATCAGTTTGAGATTATGGCATTTGCTATAGAACAATGTAATAATATGATTCGATATCGAATGCCATAATCTCAAACTGAAAATACGTGATCGAATCAGCTCGTTATCGAAAGCGACGATTAGATCCCTGATTAAAAGTTTAAAATTTGTTTAAAAACACTTTTGTGAAAATTGTATTTTCAAAAATCTACCAAACCGAATCGATACACCATCTAACGACATCTAGGTGAACTCAACATCTTTCGAAAGTGGAATCGATCTGTTGTTGACCCGTTCTCAAGTTATGAAATGTTTACAAGCCGCACGCAAACATACACAGATCCACACACGTACATCCATAAGGACCAGAGCTGGCCACCGAGAGAAATGTATTCGCGTATGTGTATAAGAAGCCGATTGGTGTTCGGCACTCTGGTGCTACTTTGCACAGTTCAGATACAGACATTATAGCAAAAATAGTCATAATTGACTCCCAGGTCCTCCAAACGTTGAAATATTATGAAAACTCGATTTTCGAAAAATCGGGTAACATAAGTAACTTCTATTGCACAAACTTGCAAAAATATTTGTCTTAATACAACAAATCTCAAAGAATAATTTCTCACTGGGACTAAAAGCAAGATAATGTTTGGAAAAACTTTCCACACCCGTCTTAGTCGCCAAGGGAACATTGAAAAAGGCGCGTAGCCATAACCGGTATGTACGTCAAAAAAAATTTGTCGTGGGACGACAGAAAATTGTTCCCAATTAAGGCCAACCCTAACAGAAAAAAATGCACCACTCAAGATACATTTCCTTCAGTAGATACTCTTATAATAAAAACGAACTTTCTTAAAATTAAAAGCCTATGAAAATGTTTTGTATTTATTTACTTTTTTTTTAATTTATGCAACAATAATTTTTTAAATCAAAAAAGTTTTGATACAGAAATTAAGATAAAAAAGAAACAACAACAATTAAATTTTTTTACTATCAATTTGTATTGTTTTTTTCTGCTTTCTAATGAAATCATTAATCTTCTATTTCACTTCACTTTTCTTTTATCGCAGAGCACAAGAGCGGCAAAGAATTTTAAATAAGAAATTAAAATTTAAAGTTGAAATTTAAAATATTCATGACATAATCGAACTTAAACAATTTGTCAAGTGATATGAAAATTTAAAAGTGTTTCTCTAAAGTACACTACTACCATGCCTTTGCGGGCTTTAATCTCTTCCCAGAAAAACCAAGCCACACATTTCTACCCTTTAACAATGTATTTTCAGTTAAGAATTCAAATATGTACGAGTAGGTTCAAATACCAAAAATGAAAAGACATGACATTACACTTAATAAATTAAAATCGTGATCAAATTTAGAGATGAAAAAAAATGGAAAATGTATACAAAATAGCAGAGGACAATAAAAGAAACCAACGATTGTGACTTAATGATGACATGGCTTAATCAATTCGGTTTTTTATGGTTTTCTTAGACTTGCCTTAGTGCAGCAGTGTACCGACGATATGCTGCTTACTTAATCATAAAAGTTTTTGAAAATCAAGCGAAGACAACAATTTTTTTTTTCAAGAAATAAATTTTATCTACTTGTGACCTTTTCAAATACTAATAAAAGAATAATAACAAAGACAAAACAACAAAACAAAGAGCCCTCGAAATAAATGACTTCAGTTATAATACAACCTGATGTTAGGTCATACTCGTAAAATATGTAACAGCTTTAAATTTTATGCATTACATTATATATATATATATATATATATTGATAAAACACTAACGAAGGTGGTTACGAAGTTACAAGACTATGTTAGTGGGGACACGTTGCAATTCCTAGTCTTTTTCTGTTCATACAACTCCCCTCCCTGCTTACAATCTAAACCAGGTTTCAAAATCGGGTTTAATGTATGACAAACGTTTGCTACTGCCAGCACGGGCATTGTAAACGTATACTTCTTCATAAACTTCAATTTCCACACAAATATATTTTAAAAAAATTAAAAAAAAGTTCGCTCCACAATTCACTCTGGCAAACAAATGCCAATTCATTTATGCTCTTTGTTTACAACATAAAAAATATAACAAGACATAACGTAGCACAATTTAACATAATATAACATGGCATTACAAAACATAACATAATATAACATAATATAATATAACACTCCATAACATGATATAAAATAGCATGACGAAGCGTATTATAGCATAACTTAACGCGGTCTAACAACATAACGCAATATAGTATAATTTAACATGACATAAGATGATACCACAAAACATAACAAAGCTAAGCATAACCAAATATAACATGACATAACGTTGCATAACATAACATTACATATCGTAGAGTATTATGACATAGCGTAATATAACATAACCTAACGTAGTATAACATAACATTATTTAACATAATATAATTTAACATAGCGTAAAATTATGCAACAAAACATAGCATAGCATAATACAACATAACATAACCTAGTATATATAAGATAACAACAAAACACAGCATAAGAACTTAATAAAACAACACTTTATAATGTATTATAACGTAGCATAACATAATGTAATACAACATAACATAACAAATAGAGATAGCAGAATAATCAATTATATATTGCAATACCTTAAAATAATGCTTCACATCTAATGTGGACAAACGTCAGGAGGTCTACTCTTTATTTCGAAACGAAAGCAAACGTTTTCGAATTGTAATGTTATTAACATACAAATTCGAAAGCAATTTCTGGGGGAGCTAACTTAATATAACGTAACATAGCATAAGCTAAGATAACACAACAGCACGTAACATTGCTAGATAAAATAATATGCGAGTAAGTTAACATATTTTGATAATTCGGAAGTTAAAAAATATGTCAATAGTTTTTGTTCTGTAGCCAAGTAAAAAATTTTATAAAAAGCTGCTAAATTTATAAGGGAAGAGTATTAAATGAATTAAAAAAAAACTACCCTACTGCCACTAAATAATCTCACGTTTATATCCTGCCATTATTAAAAATAGCAAATTATAGATTTCACCCCCATTTCCAAAAATCAGGGAAATTTATTTCGACCGTTTTTGCGACTTGAAAAAAATTATTAAAATTTATTCCGACTATTTTTGCGATGACATCCATAAATTTGTATGTATGCTCGCAGCTTTCTAAAGACATGACCCTCACTTTGATTTCATGAGATATTGGTTTAGGGAGATTTCTATAATGTTCTAAATCATTTCTTTAACTCGAAAAAACAATTACTTACCGCGAATTAGAAGATAGATGGTGAAGTTATTAAGCGTTTTAAAACTATACTGCAAGCAAATGTTAGGGTTGGGAGTAAGTTGGCTTAAAAACACATGTTTTTTTTGGACACCAATGTAAAGTAGAAATATGGGAATTAATAATGGAATATGATGTCGGGCAAATGTCCACCTCTAGCGCGTCGGCACAGGTCCGCTCTTTTCAAAAAATGTTTAACCAAATTTTGCAACAAAGCTTCCTCGTCAATGAAACACCGAACTTAATCTTTCAGAGCGTCAATTGTTTATGATTTGTTCACGTACACCTGGTCTTTCAAATGGCTCCAGAGAATATAGTACAGCGGCATTAAATCACAAGAACAAGGCGGCCAATTGACATTGCCAAATCGAGAAATTACGCGATCGGGAAATTTCTCATGCAATAACTGAATTGTTAGGCCGGCTGTGTGGCTTGCGACGCCGTCGCTGATGTCAATGTTAGCCAATTGTGTCCACAAAAGATCGGTTATCATGGTTTGGTAGCGCAGAGAATTTACGGTGAAGGCGTTTCCTTACTCATTTTCGCGAAAAATACGGGCCGATGACGCCGCCTGACCACAAACCGCACCATACAGCACTTTTTTTGGACTGTTTGTGGAAGTTGTAAGCCTCATCACTAAAGATGATTTTGTTAAAAAAAATGCGTTGCTTTCGCTCAGTTTTTCAAACAACCAATTTTCACAATTAAAATTCTTTGTTCAAGTGTGTAGCGTTCCATGGTGAAAATATCCCAACTTTTTAATAAATAAATGTCAAAGGATGACAGCTCAATTCTTGGCATTACATCATTTGGCAGCCAATTTATTTCCTAACCTCAAATTTGCCCATGCAAATTCTTATAAAATCGTTGCAGCCCCTCTAGCGTTAAATAGGCGCATTACTTTTAGCTATGCTATTGTTATTGTATTAGTTATTTGCCTGCGCCTGCTGCATGCATCAGCATAGACCTTAATGCATATCAGAAAAATGTATGACGCCGTTTGACTAAGTCTAGTCAGGGATGGAAGTCGGCCTTTCGTAGACCGTCATTTGGTTTGTAGTCAACGCACTCACTACTTCAGCAAATAGTGCACTGAAGTTTTAATAGCTTCTGTTTTCTATTTCATATTAGCGGTAGTTCCTGGGATGCTCTGTAAAGTGAATTAAATTCGATATTTTTCCAAAATATTGAATAGTTTTCTTATCTAAAAATTTACTTTTTCTATTCACAATTTATTACAAGCAGACCAGGCAGGCATTAAAACATAACCTAGATGATTTCATTTTGACCAGCGGACACTTACTTCGCAAAATTATTACACGTTCTTATATTTCTTGCCGATTACTCTGCCAGTATCATAAATCTTCAAACCTCCCTCGTATATATGTTAAGACTAGCCGCTGTCTAATTATTATAATCTATGTCACAATTTCCATTTTAAAGATTACAGATTACCAGTGAGTGAAACGTTTACATCTTTCCAAGAGCTCTTGTTGTAACTATGTGGTGTTAACACACCTGTCTGTAACTCTTTCAGACTTTTTAATTAAACCAAATTGAAAATTGAAAACCTACAAATGCACTCAACACTTTGTCATTTGAAATTATTTTAAAATTTTCTTCTGCACTCTCTCTCTCCCTCTCTCTCTCTCTCCCTCTATCTTTTTTTAATGTTTTAAACCTTAAAATTTAAAGTGATTCTGGTTTCAGTTATTTGTTAATTTTATTTACTAAGGAGTTATTTTTTATACAGTTTTTCTTTGAGAGTATCTTGTGTCGTAGAAATTTATTTTCCCCCCTTAAAAATTCAACACAAATTACAACAACACAGTGCGATGATACAACTTTATCTTTAATAGAGCACAACAACCAAATATCTATGGAAAACCAAACACAATAGACTTTGTAGTAGAAGTTAGGGCCCAAGCCATTGATTGTAAGAGTGGCACCATACACAACCTTTAGTTTGTCTGATATTTTTATACAAAATATGGGTATTGTTAGTTATGGGCTAGAAAACAACAACAGCAACAACAACAAAAATAAAATGGTAACACATCTTCATAAAAAGGCAAAACAAAAAACCGAATAGAAATGAAGCAAAAACAACAAGAAATAAACATAATAAACTTGTTTTACAAGTCTATTAGAGTTAAGTAAAAAAAAATTCTTTGTTTCTAACTACTCACATAAATTGACACTGAGATGGCACAGCTGTGGCACGAGCTTGAGATTGTTTGCACAACTTCATTTTACACTAGGAAATAAAGGATGTGTTTTTAAGTAACGAACTTTTAATTCAAACTGAATGCAGACAAATAAAATTCATTTTCTTGATAAAACATAATAAATAAAAATTATTTTTTGCCATTATTAGTTCAATATGACTTGTGGCATAGGGTCGTCTTGTCCGGCTCGCATCTGGTTTTGGAATTGTTTACTAAATGTGAAATTAGAAAATTAAATAAAGAGCGTGTGTTTAAAAACACACAAGTATAACACTTCAAATTCACACCAAAAACTCTATAAGAGAAATAATTGGTTTGCATTTTACTTCAATATGATTTGCGGCGTACGGTTGCTGCGTCGGGTTTGGAAGAATTCCAAGCGGAGAATCTGATTTTCGATCACTTTTGAAGCAATGGAGGCCAGGCCGTATGTAAGCGACTCTGTGGGAAATGTTGTTATTCAAGGCATGAATCGTTTGTGGCTTATCTGCGTAGACCAGAGGTGTTGGAAGGCTTTGAAGCTTATGAACTTGGAGGCCAATTTATGGATCCATAAAGCAAAATTATTTTTCCACCGAAGGTTTCTCTCAATAAACTTGTGGCACACGCTGTAGAGCACGATGCAAGCAATGTTTGATACCGAAAACCGAAACATTTCCTTAAATCTTACTTAAAGAGGATGGACACAGCTCCCATTACAGAAAGTGGTACTATTCTATGTTATTTCTCGATTTAATATACCATAGCTGTATTAGCTTCTTTAGCACACATAATTTCTAAGAACCATCATCATCTCTAAGAATTCTTCTTAATCTGTAGAGTAACAGAGAATCGAAAATGGTCCATGTTTGCTTGCATAAATTGCTCTCATAGACGGTTATTTTCACCATAAAATGTACACAGGACATGAGAAATTTCCCCAACATAAGCAGACGTTTTTCGAATGTAATCTCATTTATTCATATTGAAACGGCAAATGAAAGTAATTATAAGAGAGGCAACAGCTGTCAGCAGTATTGCCAACCTCAAGTTTAAGAGCTCTAAAGAAATAAGCCTTTTTTCATATACGTCAGGTCTACCTGTCCAGTTTTTGATCAACTTCCTTTTAAACCTGAAAAAACGAAACGAAAAAACAAACTTGACTGGTACGGTCAAGTCTGTACCCCAGTCCATTCTCTTTTCCTCTCTCTCCTAAAACCTCAAGACTTGACGACTCAAACCTGCAGTGTATGAAAGAGGACTAAGTGTAGCCTAATTTTTTTTTACAATTTTAAAAAAGAAAATCTTTTTAATTGAGAATTTAATTCACAACGCAAGTTTCGTATTTCAGCCTGAAAGACACTTGCGCAATAAGGAAAACGGTACGATATCCGTAAGCGAAAAATAAGTTAAGAAAAAACCAGACTCAACACCGCAGATTATTCTTAATCCGTCAGTGTAGACTCTGGTGTTCTAATCATTTACTATTTTACCCTTTCTTCATTCATTTCCGGATGGGAGAGAGGCTTTTGAAAGTCCATATGAGGCTCTGCTAGTTTTTAGTACAATAGAGATAATTGCTAGATTTCGGGGCTTATATTTACAAAAACCGGACTACTATTGGAATATATATAAAATGGTTTTTTAAAGTTTTGACTGGTCACTGCCTGCTCACTTAGAGCAATGATTAGTAGTTGTAAGGTTGGTAGTGCAGATTTTTAAAGACAATATAGACTTGAACATATTGTACGCCATTCATTGCAGGAGGCTAAAACGCTATAGGTCAAAAATAGCTGAGTAGTAGATGCCACGAGGTACTACAAGATATCGAGGAGTGGTAACTGTAGCAATCGAACATGTCACAGAGTTCAATTCCGTTCGGCAACAGAATTCAATACACCCCAAGATGTCAAGCTCTAGCCGAAGCATACCCAAGCAAGGACACACCTGACAAATTTCAGTATTTTAGTTTTCTTTTTTAAAGCACCAACTGCTACAAAAATGGAGTGTATTGAATTCCGTTTCGGAACGAAATTGCACTCTGTGACGTGGCCGCATATCCAGTTTTACTCTTCCTAAAGTTTGCTAGCTTATATTATAAGTTTTGTTACAGCAACAATTAGCCTTATTCTGAATAATGGGGGAGGGCCATTTTAAAAAGACATTTGCAAACTTTCAGTTCAAATAAAACTTTGAAAATTCAAAGTTCTCCCTAATAGCTGGATTTAAAAAAAATATTAATTCCGTGGAAATTATTTCCCGGCGAATATTAAGAATTAGGCTGAATAACTTGGTTTGCTCTTTAGGTTGCCCACCACAGTATCCTGCATTAAGCAGTAAATAACAAGAACATGTAACTTTATACACAATAATAATTTCTTTTGTTTTCTACCAATTTTTTTTTTCTTGTTTTGTTTTATTTCTTTTATGATGATTTTATGAAAATAGATATTTTTAGTTTTTTGTTATACTTAAATACAGACATAGTACATGCACATACAACTCTATATTATTTTCTTTTTGCCACATTTAAAATTTTTGTCTAATATGTATGTACATACAACAAAGTATACAACTTCTAAAAATAAAATGGGATAAAAATAAAGAAATGTATTTAAATATTTTATGATAAACAATTCCAACAACAAACACACTCACTCTCTGCTCACAATCTGACGGAGTGAAATTGCAAGAAATAAATCTACATATAAATAACTTTAAACTAAAATAATACAAAGAAATTTGAAATAAGTTATGAAAATAATAAAACAAATTGAAATAACTTTAGCAAATAATTTCACAATGGAGAGAAACAAATGTAATAAAAGGAAAATAGTATATTTACTGCTGCAATATTAAATTACTTTTTGGATTATCTCTGAACAATAAAATAAAAAAAAAACTTAAACCGAAATAAGAAAATTAACTCTGAAATAGTATTTTGTCAGAAGTATTTAAATAAATCTTGCAAATGAGGTTGCAAGGAGGAAAATTAGAGATACGAGTATTATTAGGAAAATGTGTATATTTAGAGAAATTTAAAGAAGAATGGATGGATGCCTGAGAGTACGGCCAGATGGAACAAGTGAATAGTGATTATTCACATTAATTAATTATATTTATATAGACTTGGCTGGGTTATATTACTAAAGACTAAAGGCGTAGAAAGACTATGACAAGAGTTGCTGTTGCCCCCTTAGAACTATTAAAAATGCCCTGTAATTATTTATATGAAAATTACTCATGAAAATCACCAGTCATAATGCCCTGCACCGCGCTAGCAAAAATTTCCAGCTACAGCGATGCTAAAGACAAGAATGTGAGTGATTACAATGCTAAAAATTTTTATGATCCAATGATACAAAAATAATGAACTTCAGATTATGATTTGACAATACGTTTAATCATGCAAAACTATCATAGAAAAACTACGAGTATCACACTTCTGATGTAATTTGACATCAATGTTTTGCCTTCAAGTAACTTCCATTCATCATAACAATGTCATCGGTACAAACGATGACGATGACAATGCCTTGTATATTTGAGTACGAGCAGCGTTACCGTTTGTGCGACTAAAATGGCAATTTTACAATTTTTTGAAGCCTTGCCACTTTTGTTGCCACTTTTTCAAAAATCCCCTTTTTGCCACTTTTTTTTATAAATAAATACTTTATAATTTAACAATAGTTTCGGCTTGAGGTCATCCGTGCGAAATGAAAATCCAAACATTCCAAAGGTCGACTATACGTTAAATTATCTAAGTACTTAATATTTACATATGTATATGAATTTGCTTCTATGTATCTTCTAAAGAATTGTTGTTTAGTTTTAATGTTAATTATTATTATATTTTATTTTATTATTTTACCGCTTTTATAAATGAACTGATTGTTTTCTGTTATGTTTTTGTTAATTTTTACTAAATTCCAATGTTTTGTTTAAAATAAATGCCTTTATGAAAACGTTGCGACTTTTTTTGTTAAAAATCCCCTTTTTTGTGACACTTTTTTTTATCTTAAATCCCCTTTTTGTGCCACTTTTTGAAATTTCTCAACGGTAACGCTGAGTACGAGTACAATAGAAAATGTATTTAATGCCATCAATGAAATGACTGACTTCGGCAATATGATGACAACTTGCCATCAATATTATAAATATTTGATATCAAGTTTATGGCAAAAGCTAATCAATACCGTAAACAGCTGTCCTCCTTGACATTACGAATTAATAAATTAGAGCGAATAATTAACGGCCTGGTCCACGATGTCGACAAGAAAGTTTCTTTCGCTTACTTATATTGAAAACAAAAAGAAATTCTCTTATTTAGCGCCCGGCCCACGATGTCGACAAGAAAGTTTCTCTTTCGCTTACTTACATTGAAAACAAAAACAAAATAAGAGAATTTGGTAAATTAAAAATTTAAAAATTTATTTAAGTTTCTGATTGAAGATATTAATTGGGTTAAATGTATCTCTGCGGTTTTCATGAATTGCAACATATTTTATATATCATTCACTTCGAGTTTGTGATGTCAAATTGTGATATTTTAAATGTTGAAAAAATATGGACATATGTATATATAAAATTTTTTCCTAAAACAAGAAAACAACTTCTGCCTTTTTTTTAAATAAGTTAAAAAAGAACTTCTTTTGGTTCTACTGAAAAAACTTAAATTTTTAGACATGAAAATCACAGATTTATTTTACTGAGTAATTATTTGAATTACGCATTGCAGCTTGAAATATTATTTCTTTTTCATTTTAATATGATGTAAATTATTGCAAAGATCCCTTAATTATGAGTTACATAAAAATTTATTTATTGCAGATCTATTTCGATTACAACTGCATGCAAAAGTAATTGAGTTATTCTCAATTACCATTACAAGTAATTGCAATTTATCATAAGGTCTATTTATTATAATTCTCTAATAACTTATAAAACCTTCCAGATCTGTTGTTAGTTGCTTTCGGAGTTTCTACAATTTTCCCCATTTTGAGATACAATTCTAAAATTTCAATTATAAAACTCTAAAATTGTAAATTGTTGTAAAATCTGTAGCAAAAAAAATATTTGCTAAAAATAAAACATACTCGTAAATAAATTTGTAACGTATGACTTGAATTGTACTATCCGTCCTTGCAAGTATGTAATACCACCATTTTTGTGTTTTGGAGCTACTCCTTTGTGCTGACTGGAAAAATATTAGTAAACATCAATACCAATTGATGATTTTGATGATGCTGGTTGCTGATGTGAGTGTTGCTGGTAAATGCTGCTGCAGCAAGTGTGTGGTTACTTGATTTCCTGTACTACAATAAACAAACAAACAAACAAACAATATTGTTGTTTAAATGTTGAAATGAAAATAAAATATAAAAAAAAATAAGAAAACTAAAAGCTGCCAGCAACTAAAGTGGTCTCAATTCATAAGATTTCTTGCAATATTTTTAGCATTTAATGTGAACATGTATGTATGAATTGTGTGTGTGTGTGTGTGTGTGTGTGTGTGTTTCCTTTGGTTTCATCTTTTGGTTTTGTATTAAAGAGAGACCTGATATTAAGTAATCTTGATACACTTAATTGCTTTGGACGGTTTGTTATAAGTATAAGAAAGAAAAAACCATTAAATAACTACCACTTGGTAAGTTGGTTGGTGGAAATTGTGTGTACTGACTGTGTAAAAACAGTAGGCCAGCAACAAAAATATAAAAAAAATCGAAGCGAAAAAAAAACTCAAATGAAATTGTTTAAAAGGATCTTAACTGAAAACTTATAATACACTTTGAGCAAAGTCGACTGGACAGACAAACCGACATATTTATGTACTGGTTAAGAAATGTATTTCTGCAACAACAACACTATTATAAAGCAACAACAACAATAAAAACTATTAAAAACAGAAACCGTATGAAGGCCAAGAACGAAGTTAAGACCTGTAATTAAGCGACAATAAGCGAGCTTAAGCAAATGTTTGTTGAAGTTTTGAATTTATGTTGTTTATCGAGGTAAAAGTATGTATGTGTGTGCATTATTAGGCAGCTGCGTAAAGGAATGAAAACATTGCATAACCATACATTCATTCTCTTATAAGGTGAATTCATCCATATGTTTCAAAGCAATTTTTTTAGCATTTGGCCAAGTTTGATTTGATTAAACTTAACTTTCCACGCAATCGAATTTTCGATATTACAGTACAGTTTGGGTGTCATGCGATTTCAAAAGTCGTATGATGCAGTTTTGTAGGCAAATGCTGAAATTGTTATTTTATTTTTGAAAAAAAAAGAAGTAAAGTCTATGCAAAGGTGCTAAGCAAGATATGACTTAAATTTTCACGCAATTCAGTGGTTTATATATTTGCTGTTTTCTTGATAATACCATTTGACTTTAATATATTTGGAAAATATATCCATTAATTTTATATAAATTAAAAAAAAAATAAGGAACTATTCTAAACCGTTAAAAAATATAGAATTAAAATATTTTTGATTTTCAGTGGAACTTTTCATTGAACAGAAACAAAACAGCTGATTCAGAACAGAACAGCACGTACAAACTAATTCTGCCTTAAGTCGATTGTTTAACGTTGACCAAGAAGCCGCCGCCGTAATATTTTTAACTATCGATCCGCTTACCGACTTAAGGCAGAATTAGTTTGTACGTGCTGTTCTGTTCTGAATCAGCTGTTTTGTTTCTGTTCAATGAAAAGTCTGTGTGTGTGTGGTTTGTTTTTCCTGTTTCGTTCTGTTCCGTTGCGGACAAATCTGTAGAAACTAGAATTCAACGTTAAGTGACAGCCAAAAGTGTGTATGTATTTGTTTGTTGTGATATTTTGTATACAACTGAAATCAGTTCTATAGGTTGCCAGCTGATTCCTTGCACAGAAAAAGTAATTGCAAAATATTTTATACGGAAAAGCACGGCACAGAACGACAACGAAAAGTAAAAACTAATGAGGCCTTTACACAAGAAAAACAAGTAATTGAAATATGTATTTAATATAAATAATGAAATTAAATGATTTCTGTTATACTCAAACATTCATAATTAAGGTTTCTTTTATCTTATTTTAGTGTTTAATAAGTTTATATTAAAACATTTAATCGGCGGCTGCGTCTGGGTGATGATATTTTTGCTTAACAGTCGCCGTTGAATTTTTCTTACGGCACCTTCTTTTTTTATTATTCATTTCTTATAGAAATGAAGTAAAACAAGAGTTAACGTTACTTCGCATGTTTTTGTTTAAGAAGAATTTGACACAAAAGCAAAACTGTGCACAGTGGCGTGAAATAAAATAAAGTGGTAAAAAGTCCGCAACTTTGCAGCTAGTGAACCGATTTCAGAAAGGAGATATTCGAAATGGTCGGTGGGTCAAACCAATAATCGGCTGGCGATGCGTGTATATGAAAAACTATTATTTTCGCGACAACACGGCTACACGACGCACCAGTTTTGTGGCTGTAGCCAACTTAGACTAATTTCTATCTTTGTTGACGACAATGAGGAAATACACTACTGCCAATATACTCGTACAGTATACAAAATGTGGAATGAATTATAACTTGAAATTATTGGATATTATTTAAGAGAAGGAAAATCTCAAAACTCATATAAAGGTATACATTGATTGTTATCAGAATTTACAAAATTATTTGTAGCACCGCATTCATGCAAAATATTTACTGATTCAATGAATTTGATTACTGAAAATTAAATTTAGTTTTTTCTGTGAATAGTAATACAAATACTCGTAATAACTTGTGGCCAAGAAATAATTGCGGAAAAGTTCAAAAACTATACTTGAGATACAGCAAAATTGTTCCAGACCCTTTTAGAGGCCTGTGAGATGTTGCATAGGCATTCCTGAGTTTTCTGCAGGACCTGTATATATGACTGCGTTTCGTTGAATTTCTGCGTTTTGTGCGAATTTTGCGTTCCTGTTGATGTCGTTGATCCATGAGCGTTTGTCTCGTCGAGTAATGCGCTTCACTTCTCTTTTCAATTTGTTATAAAGTGCCTGAAGATGTTTTTTTTTTTGGCACCACGAGTTCTTGTTCTATTTAGTTCAGATTTCGTGCTCTTGCATAATGAATGATATATGTAATTAAAATTAAAAGTGTAAGTCCTAGTTTACACTATGCAAGTCTTATTGCTAAGCTGATTAGTTTAAGGGAGAGAAAAACTAGGGGAATAGAAACGTTTCTTTTCCCCTCGTCTTTCTCTTCTAACAAAGTAATCAGCTTAGCAATGAGAATTGCATAGTGTGAACTAAGACTAAGGGGGTAGGGGAGTCGAAAGCGCATACTCTTTTCATAGTGCTGATTGTATTTTACATCGGCATTATAGCGAGTTTTCGATCAGTAAAGCTGCTCTCAAAGCATGGACGCTGCAAGCACTTTTCTAAGGGGAAAAACTTAAAAATTCTCTTACTATCGTCAAACCAATGGATAATAAGTAAAGCAAAGATGCTTACTTGTATTTTTTAATATTTCAAGTTAAGCACTTTGTAATCTCACAGCATGTTTTTGATTTCCCTGCCAAGGAATTTTATATTTCTGCTGTAAGATAAATTCATTTTCACCGAAATTAACTCCCCTACAATTTATTCTTTCAAACTAAAACTGCATAAAAGCTGTTTGTCAATATATTAAACTAAAACTAAGATTATCAATTGAAATTATTTAAGCAGACCGGAGTAGTAAACCCGAAATACTCCACATAAATATTTTCAAGAGAAAAAAAAAGGAAAAAAGAGCAAAAAACAGCAAGAAAATCTGGAGTGTCTAAAAGCTGATTGCTAACCCAGATACGGATTGTCATTTGTTTAAGAAGTTACATATTTCAATTTGGCCTGGTATTTGAGCTTGATCTTAAATTTAGTTGAGATTTCGTGTTTTTTTTTTCTTTTTTCTTAAAGTCCTTCTTGTTTGCTTGTTTGTGCTGCACACAAATTCAAATTTATTATTTGGCTTGTTTGAAATGGCAAAGATGTAGTAACGAAACACGTGTGTCTTATAAATTTTATTTTTATTTATATTTTTTGCTCTGCTCTTATTTGTGATTTAAACAAGATGTTCATAAAAAATTATACCAGATTTTAAGCAGCTCATCTTTTGAATGAACTGAATTGTATGGAATGGCAAGAAGACTTACTGTTCTTACTGTTCTTCGATGCTAATCTTGAAATAAAATAAAAGGCTTTTTATTGTAAAATCCTTTTTTTGGGGGCTCATAAATTTAGACATAAAAAAAGAGAGACAACCAAAGTGACTAAAAAAAATGCAATATTTGCGTATAGGCAAATTTTCAAAACAATTCCTTTTTTACTCAAAATATTTTTTGTTCGTTTGTCTTTGGTTGCTTTCTTGAGAAATTACTTTTGTGGCTCAGGTCATATTTCTTTAAAAAGAAATCAAAGAACATACAAAAAAAAAATAAGATCACAACGCATTAAAGGGAAATCAAGAGGAAAAAAATTGCAATTAAATGAAATCAAATGAAATGAATGATCAGGAGAAAAAAAAACACACACAGCCAAAACATTTTGAACGAGTGCCTGCCCTCTTAATGGTTTGTTCTGGAACGATAGATGCGACTTTTAAGATAACAGCTGAGAGCGAGCTTAATAATTTAAACAATATAAAATGAGGTAGAGAGAAGCCCAACCAAAAGCAACAATAATTTGCCAAGGGAAATAAAAGATAAAAAATATCAAGATGAATTTGAAAAATGAAAACAGTAAGTTTTCTGATTTTTATTATTATTTCATTCTTGCGGGGCCTGCAATAATAAATTGAATTAAATAAACAAAAATTCAATTCATATTGTTTATTTTTTTTTTTTTTTGCTGTTTTATTTCACTTTTAAATTATGAGTTTTTTGGTTGTTTGCTGAAAATAATACGAGTACATTCGTTCTTATCAGTTTAATAAATTGATTTTCAGAATTTGCCTGCCAGTTAAAATTAATTTATAAAGTAAAAAGTCAATGCAAATCATTTAACAACATGTCTTTTTTTCACTTCTTTCAACTTTTACTCCAAATATGTGTATTTCGTTGAGTAGACTTATAATTAAAAGCTTTGATTAAGTTAATTAATTTGCTTAATAAATATTCTTATGGTCATTTTTTTGTATAACTTAAAGGCAATTTAAATTTTTATTGCCATACATTTAGTCAAAGCCAGAAAAAAATTTTTTTTTTCTCTTTTATACAAAAACACTGTGCAACAAAATAAATAATTTTTTTTGAAAAATTAAAAAGATCTAAAGGCTGATTTTGAATACAAAAGAATATATAGAAAAGTTTACTTTTAAGACTAATACAAAAGAGAAGTTTAAGCTGCAACACTCCGCACAGTGGGATGACTTCAAACATTTTTATGCAAAAACTTTAAGAAGTGATAATATAAAAAAGCGAATAGAACTATACTAATTCTCCAATTCAAACACAAAATTCTGTAAACCAAATATTAATATGTTCAATTCAGTACCTGAATTCAGTAACTATAATCGTATCGCTACAATATAACGTAGAAGAAAAAAAATTTATAATATCACAAGCTCAAATTCGTTTAATTTTTCTTTATTATTCTTTGTGCTTTTCGTTTATTTTGACATTTTCTATACAGAGATGCCACAGGATATTGAATTAAATAGTGATTAAAATACAGCTGGAGACTATAATAAAAAAATACGGAATCACATTATCTTCACCGCAAATTAATAAATATGTCGTTAAATATTATGATTTTCAAATCGCAAAAGGTTACAAAATCCAGGCACAGGTCCTACAAAGAAATGTGTAAATTCAAATGCAGAAATTTGTAATAATTTGTTTGAAACAAAACTCAACTTTTTTCAATCAACAAATTGTCTGATTCAACAATTTTTTTAACTGAATGAAATAACTTATCTGTACAGTCAGCAATTTCTTTCTTGGAACAGAAGTCTTTTTTTTTTTAAATCGTCCATTTCTGAAAACGAAAAGCAGTGTTCTGCGGATCTTAAACATTTAAAGCATTGAAACTAATTAAAATAAAAGGCTGCAATTATTCACCTTTTTAATTGAGCTCTTTCCCGGAAATTACAGAACACTCCTGAATGTTAATTATTGAGGGACGTGGTCACGCCTTGTTTTTGAAAATATTACTGAACCGCCCCACTTTCTTAAATGCAAGTTTGCGTCACTTTCAAAACTCAAGGTGTGTGCCAAGTGAAATATAATATTAAGTTTTAATGAGCATGGCTCCGCCCACTATTTAAAAAACGAATTAATGTCATTCGAAGAGCCCAAACAGTTTGCCAAGTTTCATTGTGATCGGGTAATTAGAAGTATATATAATTTAATAATAAACTTTAATGGGGGTTTCTACGCCGCTTTTTTTGCATACGAGACTGTGCCATTACGAGGACCCAAAGTGTGTTTTGTATCAATCGAATAAGTAAAAGTACATAAAATCAAAGGAACGCCCACTTTCTCGGCAATAGGACCCTATGGAAGCTATACTCTTTGACAACAAAGGGGGTTTTAAAATCGGTTTAAAAACTGACGAAAGTCATGCGTAAATTTCTTACATTCGTGTGTAAGTCACTTGCTTATGCCGAAAAGTTTGCAACAATTAACGCCTTAGAGGCCAATATTATTCGTGTTTTCGTGACATAGGGAGGGAGGCCCGTATTTGGACATTCGGAATTCGCTTCGTTAAGGGTACACGTGGTAAACGGATGCCTGAAATCATTTTCTAATATTAATTTCATGTACTACTAACTTTTCAAATTAAACAGAAATTTTTTTATTTTAATTAATTTTTTGTAATTTTTTTCAATTTAAAGTTCTATCCTCCTCAAAAATCCTCCTCCAGCAGAATAAATCGTTGAGACCCTGCTTTTTTGGTTAAAGTTCGATTTTGTTGTACAGTGTAACAAACAAATAAAGAACTTCACAAACACAAATAATTTTTTTTTATAAACTCGCGCAATTATATTTCCATAAATGAATGAAAAACTTGCTTGAATTTAGGGACACGCTTCATAAATAATCCATTTAAAATATTTTTCTTTCCGTAGTTCAATTAAAAACATAAATTATATATAAAATGAAATAAAATGAAAAATATAGAAACATTAAAAATATGGTTAACGATTATTTTTTTTATTTTACTAAATACTTTAAATTTTATTTATTTTTTGTTCGTTTAATAACAACAAACTTGTAGGAATAACAATCAGAGACGGACAACCAGTTACCAAACGAAAGAAACATATTAGTTAAAAAACGAACAGTAATGTAATGATTTATAATTGTACTTTGACCATAGAAAATTATTTGAATTGATTGTTATTGTTTCCTTCATTCTTTTCAGGCGTAACAGGCCGTGAAAAAAATTCTTTATGGTCAATAAAAAAATTTAGGTACGTATTCGCTCACATATGTATGTATGTACGAGTATGCATTAGTATGAAGCGGTCCATGAACGATTTATGAAAATTTTAACATTTTTATTTTATTTTATTTTAATTTCAAAATAAGCTTAACAATTTATGCTTATTTAATGGTAAATATATGAATTGTATCCCAGCAAAAAAAAATATATACAAAAATGGTTTCTAATACCATTAAATTGTTCCTGTGGAAAGTTCTCCATTTTGGTTTCTCTTCATCAGATTGAATGTTGCGTTAAAAATGTTGCCAGAAATTAAGTTCTTTGGTTTTATATTTCCTAGTGCTGCAAAGAACGACGTATTTCACTCCCTCCTTTTTAAGCTCTGTACAGACGGTTGACAATCTTGTCAGATCTGACAATAAAAAGTGACCAGCACAATTTAGATTGTTAGTTTACATTGTTGCATCAAATTTGTCAGCAAAGCTTGCAGTTTATTGACAGACAATTGTCTTGTTAGTAACACCCTGTAGTTTCGTTTTACAATCCATATACTTTACTATTTACTTCAACAAATGTATATATGTCCACGTCATTGTTAAATACACATACTTAGTTATAGGCTAACTTTATTCATTACAATCATTCGCTAAATAAACGTATTATAGAAAAGTTCGTCTTTTTGTCTCGTGTACTTATTTAAACATTTACGATTCACTAATATACCAACATAGGTTATGGGCCCAGTGTGCCAGTAAATTGTCTAAATTAAGTCGGTCGAGTGTTTTTGTCTAAAAGTGTTGTAAATAAATTTGTTTGTTATTTAAAGTAAAAATAAAACAATAAAATGTCGAGTTCGATGCAGATCGAAAAATTGAATGAAAGCAACTATCCTAGTTGGTCAATCCATATGAAGAGTCTTTTAATCACTTTGGACTACTGGTCAGTAACTGAAGGTGGTTGTCCTTCAACAGCGACGTCACAAGAAAAGGCGCAATGGAATCTGATAGACCAAAAAGCATTGGCTACTATCATCCTAAGTGTAAAACCGTCTGAGTTAATACATATAAAAAAATGTGTAACTGCGAGAGAAGCATGGCAAAAATTAAAATCCATTTATATAGCGAAAAGTCCTGCTCGGAAAGTTAATTTATTTAAGAAGCTTGTACGTTTTAAAATTCAAGATTCTATTGGTTATAATCAGCAAATAAACGAATTTAGCAGTTTGGTAGAATCATTAAAAGAAATTGACATTACAGTGCCTGAAGACTTTATTAGTATTTTGTTGCTTTGTAGTCTCCCCGATGACTTTGAAAGTTTCATCGTAGCAATTGAAAGTAGAGACAAATTACCAACAATAGATCAATTGAAGGTCAAAATATTGGAAGAATATCAACGTCGTGACGAAAAAGGTCATATGAGAGAACAGCACGTATTTTCGGCGAATTCAAAACAGACTCAAAATAAAGAGAGATATAATAAAAGTAAAACCCCATCAACAAAAAAATATTCCAATGTTAAATGTTATTCATGCGGAAAGAGAGGACACATAAAATCACAATGTAATAACAAAAAAGAAGTTGTGATGAGTGTAAGAGAATACAAATTAAGCTCAAATGATAACGAGTGGATTGTTGACAGCGGAGCTTCATCACACATGAGTGGAAACAAAAACTTGTTCTCTTCAATTAAAGAATATAATCAAAAGATTACAATTGCTTCTGGTGATTGCGTATTTGCAGAAGGTATAGGTAATGTTACATTGAAATCGGAGTTTACCGACATTACTCTATCAAATGTTCTCTTTGTACCAAAGTTAAATGCTAATTTTTTATCTGTGAATAAAATAATTAAGCATGGAAACAAAGTTAATTTTTCTAAAGAGAAAGTCATTGCAAAAACAAAATTTGGTGATACAATTTTTGAAGCTCAGTTAAAGAGTGGTATTTTTACTACAAATTTTTTGAAGAAGAATCAAAAAGAAAGTGTGATGATAGCAAAGTGTAAAGAAATAAATGCTGAAGTATGGCATAAAAGATTTGGCCATGTAAATATTTGTGATTTAACAAAAATGTCAAAGCACAACATAGTCCGTGGATTGCAAATAAATGATGTTGAAAATTTTTCATGTATTACTTGTGCTCTGTGTAAAATTAATGTACAACCATTTGCAAGTTACGGCGAACGTTTTACAAAGAAACCATTGGAGTTGGTGCACACGGATATATGCGGTCCAATGAGGGTAACCAGTGAAGGTGGTTCGCGGTACTTTATATCATTCATTGATGATTTCTCCCGCTTTACAACCATATATTTCCTTAAGAAGAAATCCGAGGCTTTGACAGCGTTTAAAGATTTTCACGCTAACGCAGAAAGGCAAACCGGTTGCAAGCTGAAAATTTTACGCAGTGACAACGGCTGTGAGTATACAAATAATAGTTTCCAAAATTATTTAGTGTCAGCAGGTATAAAGCATCAAACAACCGTGTGTTACACCCCGCAACAAAATGGGACTGCGGAAAGGGCAAACCGAACGCTGATAGAAATGACCCGATGTTTGCTAATGGAATCAGAATTACCACACACGCTATGGTCTGAAGCTTTAAGTACTGCAACATATCTTAGAAATCGTTGCCCAACGAAGGTGTTGAATAATAGCACCCCATACGAATGTTGGTTTGGACGTAAGCCCTCTGTTTTTCACTTACGTACGTTTGGTTGTCTAGCTGTGGCTTTAAACAAAAAACCAGGTCAGTCCAAACTTAGTCCAAAAGGCAAAAAGTATACATTTGTTGGTTACTCGCATAAAACCAAGGGATATCGTTTGTATGATAATGAGAGCAAAACAATTATTGTTGCGCGTAGTGTCATTTTCTTTGAAGAAAAAAATAGTAAAACATCTGACGAGAGCGAAAATCAATTACGAAATACTGTGGGTCAAAAAAGTGATGATTGGTTTGATATTGATATTAAGCCAAATGATAAAAATGAACAACAGCGTTTACAAACATGGGAAAGCGATGGCAATATAGAAGAAATTGATGGTGAAGTGTCTTCTGAAGAAGAAATTGTCGACGAAGTAGGAGTTAAACGTAAGAGAGGAAGGCCAAAACTGGAAAGAACTGGAAATAGGGGACGTCCTAGAAAGATTCGTGCAGTTCAAAATCCGGAATGTCTTAACGAATTAACCTTAATAAGTAAAGATCCACAAACAGTTCAACAGGCCATGGAAAGTGAAAATGCAGATAATTGGAAAGATGCGATGCATGCAGAGATTAATGCTTTGAAAAATAACAACACGTGGGAACTAGTGGAAAAACCCTATAATAAAAATATTATTGGTTGCAGGTGGGTTTTCGTTACTAAGACTAACTCGTCGGGAAATATCGAAAAATATAAGGCACGCCTTGTCGCGCAAGGATTTTCCCAAAAGTTCAACGTTGATTATACAGACACATATTCCCCTGTTGCAAGATATTCTGCAATTCGAATGCTATTTGCTATAGCCGCACAGAAAAAAATGCTTTTAAACCACATAGATGTTGTTTCTGCTTACCTAAATGGAGAATTGCAAGAAGAGGTGTATATGCACCAGCCACAAATGTTTGTTGATAAGGATCATCCAGATCGTGTTTGCAAATTAAAAAAATCGCTTTACGGCCTGAAACAAGCCGGTAGAGATTGGTATCGTAAAATAAATCAAATACTTATTGATAATAATTTTGTTCGTTGTAAAACCGACAATTGTTTATATACAATGAACATAAATGGTGAGCTAGTAATAATAGCTATTTACGTTGATGATATTTTGTTATCATGTTCATCTCAACAAATGATTGCACACGTTGTGTCGATGCTAAATAAACACGTTGATGCTGTAGATAGAGGACCAGTCAAATACTATTTAGGTATGGAGATAGAACGTGATGGGCTTAGAGGTCCAATAAAAATACATCAAAGGAAATACACAAAAGAACTTCTTCTCCAATGGAACATGACAAATTGTAAACCATCACACACCCCTTTACCAATTGGTGCTGTTTTAGAAAAATGCACAAAAGAAGGTTGCAGTGGTTACGAAGGCAAGACTTATCAGTCACTCATCGGATCGTTGATGTATTTGGCTGTCATATCTCGTCCGGATATCGCTCATGCTGTCTCAAAGCTGTCTCAGTTCAACATGCACCCCGAAAAGGAGCATTTCGTAGCAGCCAAACACATCTTAAGATATCTAAAGCAATATCCAGAAGGTACGTTAAGTTATTATTCTACTAATGGTTTAGTTTCTTATGCAGATGCTGACTGGGGGTCGGATAAAAATGACCGCAAATCGTATAGTGGGTTCGTTCTGTTTTTGGCTGGCGGACCAATATCATGGGAGTCCAAGAAGCAGAGTATCGTATCCCTAAGCTCCATGGAAGCCGAATACGTAGCTGCATGTCAAGCAGTAAAAGATGTAGTATTTCATCGGAACCTTTTGTGCGAAGTCGGGTTTGAAGACTACACCTGTAATCCAACAACTCTTATGTGCGATAACCAGAGTGCAATGTTTCTTATACAAAACCCAGTAGCACACAAAAGAAGTAAGCACATAGATATACGCTATCACTACATACGTGATAAATTTGAATCAAACGAAATTGATATTCAATATGTTAGTACTGAAGAAAATATCGCAGATTTGTTTACTAAATGTTTAGGAAAAGGAAAACATTTAAAATTTTGTAATATGATGAATATTATATTTTAAATAAATTTATATATCAAAAGTATTTGGATTGAGGAGGAGTTTGTTAGTAACACCCTGTAGTTTCGTTTTACAATCCATATACTTTACTATTTACTTCAACAAATGTATATATGTCCACGTCATTGTTAAATACACATACTTAGTTATAGGCTAACTTTATTCATTACAATCATTCGCTAAATAAACGTATTATAGAAAAGTTCGTCTTTTTGTCTCGTGTACTTATTTAAACATTTACGATTCACTAATATACCAACATGTCTGAAATTGATGTCACTGCCAGATACATAAGCTTCGCTTATCTGATAATAAAAATATGTCTGACATTACCTGACAATGGTAACGCAATGTGTTGACATAATTATCAAATGTCTGGCAATTTCTTGTCAGTTGATAGTATTACACCAGACTGACAATGCTTTTTCTATCAACGTTGCCAGACAAAAATTGCCAGTTCATGCAGTTGTAAAGAACATTTTTAAGCAGATTATACTGACAATATTGTAAAATGTGACAATTGTGTGTACAGAGTTCAAGTCATAAAATCAGAAAATAATAGAAAAATTTAGTAAATTCCCTTCTATTCTCAAAAAACCTAAAATAGTTATTGCAACAATTTTTGCTTGCTTATTGGTAAAGTAACTTCTATACGCATTTCGTTCGCCAACAAGCAAAAAAATAAAAAGAAATTGCTAATAAATTAAAGACTGCAATGTCGCATAAATATGCTTCGTATATATTGTCTTTTACTTAAATTTATTCAATTTATAATTTTGTACAACGAAAACGTTAAGCGTTAACAAATTTTTTATGGATTTTGTTTCGTAATTTATATTTTCGTTTTACAAAAATTGGCCCTTAATGTTAATGAATCGAAATTGATTTTCTAAAAAATTCACGATTAACCACATTTGATGGATTCGTTAGGGCTCTTAAAATAATCCTTACCGTATACATACTTAAGTTCCAATTTGATGAGGCGTTTCGTACGATAAACGTGTGTATGTTTTAGCTTGTCACTGACAAGAAAAAATTAAGTACTGATGGTTCGAAATATGCATTGATGCACTGGATTTGAAAAGACAGGCAATTGAAGCAAAAAACTGATAATTTTAAAGAAAAAGCTGATTTAAAAAATGTACGACTGCTCTCAATAGTTCACAAACTACTATAAACAAATAAAACTGCTCAGTTGGCAACGCTGTTTGGAAGCAACGAATATGGCGTTCTTTCAGCTTCCGTTGTTTTTCACTGGGCAAATGTTGCTGGCATTTTGCATATAAACATGTTTCTATGCAAATGCTTAGTTTTAATATTAGCAACATTATCATTATCATTAACATTATCATTATGCAATTATTTTTTGATTTTTTTTGGGAAACAAATATTGCTTGCATTGGTATTCTGAAAAATATTGTTATCAAAGAAATGGAAGACTGAATTTACATCTTGTTTCATGAAATTTGTTGCATGCGATCTTGGTTTGTTGGCAAGAAGTATAGAAAATTGAAGGGTGCACGACAAATGCCAAAACATTTATATATTACATTTTTATAAACACAATCGTGGACAGTTATATGCATTTTAATTTATTTTGTTTTAATAACGATTTGCATCAAACCGAAAACATACATAAATGTAGTTAAAAGATTTCATATTAGCAACATTATTATAAATATATTTCTACAGACAATGAAATTTGCGGCAACTTGAGAAGAGACTTGATAGAAATTGCATGAAAAAATTTCATGATATAAATATAGTCATGTTGTTTCAAATTATATATTTTTAATGCTTTGAAATCCTTTGTCATTTAGACAAGTAATTAGAATTCTCTAAGGAAACTCCTAGTTCATATGTATGTTTTTTTATGAAATAAGTTATAGAAAAATGAAAACGAATACTTATTTTAAGAGTCGTTGCCCTTAGATAACCCGCTCTAATGGATTGACCGCATCCATTGGGTGTGTAAGGATCAGTTGTCTGCGGAGCCACATAATTATTTTCTATTTATACGACTCATTCATTTGCAGTGATTTTTTTCCATTGAATTTCGTTATATCTCTTTAGTATTTCCTATCTAAGAAACAATAATATGTTTGTGTGTATTAAATTTCAGTTAAAGCCTTCAACAGAATTGTTAATTTAATAATAAAAGTAACTAAAATATAAACACTCTGTTATTGTGTGACTGTGAATGTGGGTTTACCGTATGTATTCTTGCAATATTTTGTTGGTTTTGGCAAAAACTCTGCACAAACGTACACACCCAGTTTTGTTATTAATTCATTTGTTTTTCTTTCCTTTTTCATTTTTTAGTTATGTTGTTGTTATTACTGTTTTTGCCTCTCTGGTTGTCTTAAATGTCTAATATTACACGGTGTCAACGCATGATTAATTGTTACAAAATCATGTGACACTTTAACTACACTTAAAGCCATAAAAGAATTCTTGTTGCTGTAGTTTTTGTTCGTGCACAAAATGAAAAAAAAATTCCTGCCAATGCCAATTTAACTTAGAAGTCAAAGATGCGAAAACTTTCAGCTTGGGGAAACAATTGGAGTTGCCAAATGGAGAAGTTGATCCAGCGATTTGAGGGTTTTAAAAAAAACAGTTATTATTTTTGTGGTAAAGAACTCTTACTATTGAAAGCTGATACCGGGTTTGCGGTTTAATTGGTAAATGGATTAAAAATTTTATTTCTGGTGATGTTATGAATTTTATTTCTGAAAATTGTTAAGGCTAAAACTGCTTTTTGGTTCAAGGCATGGATTTTGATAAAGATTTCAATTGAAATGCAATATATTTCATGCAGTTGTACATGTTGCCCCTTTTTAAAGGATTCCAAGAAACCATTTCCTATTGGCATCTTTGCAGTCAACAAACCAAACATGTATGGTAAAGTCAAGAAGGCATAAAACTCAATTTTTTTTAATATACAACATATAAATTACTAAATATCTCTTTGTCTATAGTATATACATATATAATTCATATGTAAGTGTGTGTGTGTGTGTGAAACATTTAGGAAAAATAATGAATTTCAAATTAATGAAGCATTAAAAAACAAACGTATATTTAATAAAATTAATTGCTTTAATTGTGCTGAAGTTGTTGCAATAAAGATAACAAAAGCCCAACATTTTAAAATTTTGATAGAAAAATAAAACGAAGCTGGGTAAATTCTATACAATTTTACTAAATTACGAGTACGTTCATTTAATTAAATTAATGTTTGGGGTAGAATTAAATATTAAATAATATCAAAGATTTATTTGTTTTACATTTAATTTTAACATTTTTATTTCATGAATTCTCAAGAATTATTGTTTGCAAGATAACATTGATTTATAATACCTGGAGTAGGCATTAGAGTTATATGCAATATACATACGTACATACAGTAAGTTATAAACATATATATTTACATAAATATTTGTTTAAGGACCGTTTGTAAGAATTTTGAAATTCCAGCCTATTCAGCAGCTTTTAAGAGAGAAATTTATTTCTATGGGGCAGAGCAAATTCTTTAATACTGCTTAACACCTTATCGACCGACGGTACTTATAAGTACCATAACACTAATGAGCTTACAAAATGAAAAAGAAACATAGTTTTAATCTTATTACCCAAAGGTACTTTTAAGTACACTATAATCTTTGAAATAATAATATTTTTTTGCGTATTGGCAACCACGAATATTCAGAATAACGGTAAATTGAAATGTGTTTCTGCTGTACACGTGAGGTTTTGTTACTCTAAATACCATGGAATAAGTTTATAAAAAAGTTATAAGAATTACCTAACTACTCACTAAAGTATTGAAAATATAAATAAAACTTTTAAAAAATCATTGGGTTTTTTTATTTACTTTTGACTCACTCTGACCCGACGGTACTTAAAAGTACCAGGTCCATCTAGGGGCCTAGCAGGTCCTCCAAAATTTTTAAATTTTCTATATAGCTTTCTAAACTACGAAAATAGCGTTACGTAATATGTGAATGGCCCATTTATTCAATATATTATTCAAGTCAAACTTTTATCGTATCGCACTTGCACGCATTATAATCCAAAGTATAAAACGTTGAATTCTACTGTTTACAGATTTTTTCACAACAGAATAGAGCAGAACGAAAAAGGACAAACAAACAACACATACAGACTTTCAATTGAAAGGAAACAAAACAACTGATTCATAACATTCACATAACGTTCAAACTAATTCTGCTTCAAGAAGAAGAAGAAGAAGAAGAAGAAGAAAGAGGTTTAAGCAAGGCGAATTCATATCAGGTGATCTCGTTACAGCAGTTGATGATCAGCTGTTAATTTCTCTTGTGTCAAATAAAAGCAAAACGTTTGGAAATTTTCTGACAGCAGAAAATTGTATACTAACAAATATACGAGGTGAGTATGCGGAGTTGCAAGTCGAGACTACCTGGTATAATTTCGCCTTGGGTTTAAACTTATAACTTATGCTAGGAAAACAACTGGCACGAAAGAGAAATTTCATCTACGGCGACGAAAGTTTTTTTTTTTGTTAAACTATAAACAAAGTATTTAAAAAAATCGTATCTATATTTGGTATGGATATTATAGCCGGTCTATTTTTATGAAACTCGGCATGCGTCTTTTTTTATGTGTATGTGCTAAATTTTAGGACTTCTGCTTGGATAGCTAGATTTTTGTTTAAGGATTTAAAACTTATTATCTTTGTATATTGTGATTCTCAATAACATATTAACTGCCTTATTAAAAAAAAATAAAAAAATTGTGTTTTATATTAAGGGCTTATAAAACAAATTTTGTAAGCAAATCTGGTTCATAAACCTTTTATCAATCAAAAATTATCGTGATGAATAAGGCCATAAGAGTCCTGCTATAAACATAAGCACTTTTGGGTTAAAGTCTATTAATGAGTTCTTTAAGCAGGAAGGAAATGCTGAACCCAAAAAACAAACAAAAATTCCTAACACCTCAAATACTAAGTGCGACATTAGTATACTTCGGTATTTCTGACATAAGAATGTATGAAGCCATCCCACTGTGCGGATGGTAGAAAACAATGATATATTCACTCGCTGATTTCATAAATGTAGGGAGTCTTACAAGTCGATCTATATCAGCACAACCACACGCTAACAACGAACTATGAAACATATAAATAAAACAAATTACTAAGCAAAAAATAAAATTGTACACTGTTCCAGTGTTTACGCAATATGAACTACGAGATCTCCATATTTGTATGTGAATACGTAAGCAAGTGAGTGAGTGTTGAACGAGTGAGTGCGTAAGTGTGCGTGCGCATATACGTACATTGATTTTATCTTTCACTATTTAATTGTAAAACGATCTATAATTGTCTTGGCTTTGGACAGATAATGATCAATCATCATGTTGACTGCTTAAAAGCATTATAATGAATGAGCCAACAATAACAGGAAGAACAACAGCCGCCACAGTAGCAACAAGCTTCATAAATATATTTATGTTGCAAGTAGCATTTATTATGTCTTGTTTTTTGTTTGTTTTTGAATTTCTACTTTTTTTACTTTTTCAATTCTACGGAACAGTGAATAAATACAAAGAAATTGGCAAAAGCGATTGTTTCTGCATTTCAATTATACACAAAAAAGAAGAAAAAAATATAATAATAATAATTCAAAATAATGGACAAGGAAAGAATTATTTTATTACTCGTAATAGACCAAAACATGTTTCCCGTAAAGCAAATCAATAAACGATTTGTCACTATCAAATTGGGATTTTAATTACGCATGAGTTATTTAATGAATACATTGAGTTGCAATTCATTATTTCATAAATAATTTATAAACCAAATAGTGGTTTTGTTAGACCAATTTGAAGCAGTTATTATTAAATAAAGTTATTATTTGCAGGAAATATTTTCAAAAGAATTGGTAAAACATTTAAATTTTGGATTTGGTTGGCAACAAGAGCAAATGTTTTTCTGTTGAGAGTTTTCAAAATCTATAAACATATTTTTTTTGTATAAGTAATCAAACTGAATTTTTTGTTTTCATGTATAAGTAACGATGTCGAACGTGGCCATAGTACACCTTTAAGATTACAAAAAAACTAAAAATAAATAAAAATAAAACTGATTTTTAATTTGACAATAAGCGTAACTTATAGCTTTAAATTAAACCTATTATTGGTGCCAAGTTTGATTTTGAGCAATTTTTCGTTTTCAAGATAATTCCAAAAGACCAAACAAGGCGTTCGCATGTGACAAAAAAACCCGTTTTTTTTTTGCTGCCACCGCTAAAAATGCCAATTTCAGTGAAACCGAAAGCAATTTTTAAATGATATTAAGTTTGTTAAATAGTTTTGATTTTGACCAAAAATTATTCATATGTTTTTTTATTCAATATTAATCACAGTTGCACGTGACATTTCTTATATCACGATATTTGTATTGTTTGTGTTGCTCTTTTTACCACATTATAAATAAAAAAGCTGAGAAAAAATGTTTTCAAATTAACAGCAGAATTCAACGTGTTTATTTTAACATAATAACATTAAACTAAATAAAAATATGTAGTATAAATAAACTAATATGAAAAATAAACTTAAATGAAAATAGCATCAGGAAGAATTTTCCAGCTGATTTTACTTTATGACCATGGCAGCAAAAAAAAATGCTTCTTACTTCTTTCTTACTACTTTTCGTCTAAATTATAAAAATTTCTTAAAGCTTTTGCAAACGTTTGCTTTCATTTGCGAGACTCTTTTGTGCGGCATTTTGCACTTCTGAAAGCTTCTGTCGACTTCAATCAATCCTTTCAATTCTCTTGCAGCCACCGCTTTCTATACTTTCATCGAATTTCTGCATGATTTCATTTGCTTTTAATTTTTCCTTCCCACTGTTTGCACTCTCTTAATTTTTCTAGCTGTTGTTGCTCATCTAAATTAAATTTTTATTTTTTTATTTTATACACTCGATGTCGCACGTGGCAAATTTTATATATGTAGATACCACGATAAAGATTTGTGATCTTTATATTTTTCAGCAAGTTTTTATATTAGTTTAGCTGTGTTAAATATCTTTCGATGCACTGAAAGCAAACAAAGTCAGTTCAGTGTCGCACGTGACATCGAAATATGCGATTTTTTAAAGCAAAAATTCACCGTTATTTGCAATCGCACAGTACCTTATAAATTCTTTTTTTCAATGGGGAAGAACGTTTATCCAAACAAAACGTATAAAAAAGAAGTATACAAAGAAAAAAGTGTCCCTTTTTTGACTTTGTATCTCGGAAAACTAAATATAAATAAATAAGCATAAATGTATTTTTTTCTTACATTACTTAAATTTGATTGTTTTGTTATCAAAATATGACAAAAAATGTTTTTCTTTCACGAACTTTTAACTTTTCGGTCTGGGTGGGAGTTGCAATGGAAATGCCCATATAATTTTCCGCCATTGGCCCGTTCATGAAGCATATCGTTACCTTAATGTCGAAACGCCCTAACTAATTATTTTTTTAAATTTTAGTTTTTTGTATGTTTCGATAGCAGCACAGCAAAATGAAAAATATCACCAAAAATAAAATGCAAAACCACCAAAAAGTAAAAAATCGATAGAAAACTAAAAAATCGTCGAAAACTAAAAAAATCGCCAAAAACCGAAAAAGCGTAAAAACTAATAAATCACTTAAATTAAAAACAAAACATGAAATACCGAAGTATATTTATTTGACATAAAGTCTTTATTTATTTAATTTGAAAATTTTGCTTGTTTTTATGGTTAAGCGATTGTCTATATGTATTAAGAGTCTTACTATAAACATACGAAGTTTGTTAGCTAAAATCAAAAATGTTTTGGGTTGAAGTCTACTGACGAGTTCCAAAAAGCGGGAACGAAATGCATATAGACAATCGCTTAACCATAAAAACAAGCAAAATTTTCAAAATAAAAACAAAACAAAAAACCGCCATAAAAACAATAAAAAATCGCCAAAATGAAAAAAGCGACAAAACTATAAATAAAAACGCTAAAATTAATAAAATCGCCAAAAACCCGAAAAAATCAGTAAAACGAAAAAAGTGATAAGTCTAAAAAGAACGCCAAGTATTTCGCACATATGTCGTGTGCGTACGGAATCAGAGTCGAAGTCCCACTTCACTGAATTTATTTCAAATTACCAAAAACGCAAATCTAATATGGGGAAAAAATCAAGCGCAGCGTTTTTCAATTCAATATTTCGAAAGAAACAAAAGGTGCAAAACAGTCTTAAGTATTTCAAATTCCTTTAAGTTTTCTTTGGCTTTATTTGAGTTTACGTTCGTACTTTGAAGGAACCAAATTACTTAAGTGTTAAGTTTTATTACTTTAGAAATTATTGAGCGGTTTTCTTAAAGTCGTGTTTGTTTTCTTTTTGTCTTTAAAGATTTGAAACTCTTGAAGAAGTGATTGGTATGTCTCAAGTTATCCAACTGTTTGTGTACAATGAATTTCTTTATATAAAGTACTCGTACTCGTATAAAAAATATAAAAAAGATTTTTTTTTTTTTAATAAAAACTCATACTTAATATTCTCATCATAAAACTTGAAGTTTCTTATTTAAATATATGTTGTATATATTTTTTTATTCTTTATTAGACTTTTGATTAATCTTGACAATCTTGGTTAATTCAATATGCAAAATGAAGTTTTTTTGTTTCTTCAATTTTTTTTTTTTTCATTTTAAATGAAACATTGTTTTTATTTTAATACGTTTAATCATAGGAAACCACCCAGGAATGTGATGTGGTAATTGTCAAGCGTTTAAAATGTTGGCCCAGACATCTGATAAATCTCTGACAATTCATACTCTTTTACAATTTAATAATGTCACGTAAACAAACGATTATTTATCTTTTGGATGGCCACCCACAATTCTTACAAAAGAATTTCTTTCACAGTTAAAAATGAAAATAAAATTAAAGAAAACAAAACAACACAGCGAACGAAGAATTTGTTGGCGAAAAGGGAGGAATGCATACAATTACATCAAGGGAAAATTGTAGCCAGTGTCTTAATAAGGTGCAAAATAAAGTATAACAAGTTGTATATTTATTATCACTTTTTATTTTTGTTGTAGTGAATTGCAAATTGCAAAAGAGCTTTGAACATATCGAAAAGTCGAACGTGTATGAGATGTAGAACAATCAGATGGAGATTAAGCACAGAGGAGTCTACTTTGCGTAGAATAATTATGCAAGTTTAATATGCAACTTTTTTTATATCAGGCTAAAATGCAGCAAATATTTTTTATTTTTGGTTTTACAAGGATTTGAAACGGTAGCCTAGTAGTAGTGGCTGTAAATGCGGGGGTCGTGGGCTCGTTTCCCACCAAAGACTCTGGTCTGTTCCACTACAACGGCTGAAGGTCTTTGCTACTGTGCTCGTGAAAATAAGTTACTGTATAATTTGTAATTGTATTTGTAACACTTAGACTTAACGTTCGTCTTGTCGCTCACTTACATTTTAAACAAAACAAAAGTTTTAAAAATTTGCTTCTTTTTAAACAAAAACAAAATTTTTAAGCTTTGTCAAAATCGTGGGCTAGGCCTTTAATAACATAAATAAATAAATTTTTTGTTGTCTTATAAATTTGTCGCAGTGATTTTGAATAATAATCCATTGAAAAAATGCAAGGCAAAGATTGAAAGATCATTTAAAATTCATAATCCCCTGCATTTTTCAATAAGTACGAAATTAACCCTAGAACGTTTTGCAAGTTTTGACTTATATCTTTTATTTAAATTAAATTTCAAGCTTTGCAGTATTCATGGACTTATAGCAGAATTTTATGGCAAATATTTTTGTAAAACATTTTAATCCATTATATCGCCATTTAAGAACATTTATTTGACTCTTTCTATGAACAGAACCAAAATGACCCCTACATGCAAGAGAAAGAGAGTTAAAATATTTTACAAAAATTGTACTCATAAAATTTTACATGAAACGCAATGAAATTAACCCTTAAATGTCCATAAAATTTAAACTACTTTTTGCTGTTTAACTCCAACTTTGTAGTGGATTTTTTCCAATAAAATTTTTAAAACATTTTAACCCGTGATAGTAGTTTTTTAATTTTTTTTATTATAATTATTTTTTTTTAAGAGGCTTGAAGAAGTTAAAGGGTTAAAATTTAGTCCAAAAATGTTCTTCATAGAATTTTCAAAAACCTGCCGAAGACATGTCGTACTTAACATTCAAGTATGAAAAACGACAACATTAACCCTTAAGCGTGTAAAAAAGTTTTAACTTTTTTCTGTTGTTTAACTCCAATTTAGAGCTTTTAAGTAGATTTTCTCTCCAAAATTTGTCTAAAACATTTTAACCCGTAGTTTTATTATTCAAGAGTACATTTTTGTCTTTTTTTTCGAGAGGGTACAAAAAGACCCCTACAGACAGGCGATAGAGGGTTAAAATGTTATACAAAAATGTTCCTTGTACGATGTTACACAAAACTGCCGAACACATGCCATTTTTAAAATGCAACTATTAATAATTACGAAATTAACCCTTAAACGTTTTTAAAATTTTTAACTATTTTCAATTGCTTTCAATTTGGAGTTTTTATTCGATTTTCTGTCCAATATTTTTGTAAAATAGTTCATGACTCTTTTAAAAATATTTCGCAAAATTATTTTTCGTGGAATTAAACGTTAAAGGGTTAAAATGTTTTACAAAAAACTTCCGAACACATATCAAACATTAAATTTTAGTATCAATAATTATAAAATTAGTTTTTAAACTTTGTGATTTTCTACTGCTTTATGCCAAGTGTGAGTGTGTAAGAAATTAATCCTAAAAAGGTTTCTAGTGTTAAAAATTTATTTCGAGCTTGGGCGTAATCCATTCCATGTTAGAATATTTTTCACGAGAAATCTTACTCCTTGCATACCCGGTAATGTTTACTTTTTTCCTTCCCCGTTTGGAGAAAGCAAATCTAGAGTCTTAAATGTTCGACTGATTTATTGGTAATAAGATTTTCTATCAAAAAGTCAAAAGCCTGCAAACATTTCATGGTTTGCTATGCCGAAAGCAAGTTCTTGTAATAAAAATTGTGTTCGTCAGGAAATTCGACTCTAAACGAAACTCTCGATGGTGCTACTTACCATCTTATTTGAACTAAAGTCAGCTGTTGGACGACACAAGCCAGGGCAAAAAGGTTAATGTAGATTAAATCCTTTTGAAAAATTTTTGGATTTTTCTTAAGAGAAGTAACACTCAGGCAATGAATGCTTACTGCTATTACCAGGTATTACCTTCTTTAAGAAAGGGATAGTGGGAGAGAAGACAGGTGGTGAGAGAAGAGATAGAGGAAAGCTTCAATCTTTTACAACTCTGCTTTTCTTTTGCACCTTTTTTTTAATAACGCAGAATGGCAGCGCCTCTGGTGTCAATGAGGCGTAAGTTTTCCAATTTGAAAAGAACCAAATCCAAAGTCAGTCATAGTTATATTTGGGTCCTACTACTATTATTATTATGCTGTAATCTAGTACAAAATCGTCCTAGTATAATTTTGAGTATAAACATACTCCGTGTAACAGAGATATGCATGTGCCTTTAAATTCATAGTTGTAGTATATTTTAATTTTTCGCATAAACGAAGTAGAGATGCTCTTGCATGTTGGAATCGACTATAGTTATGGTTGCTTAAGAGAACATATGCGAGCCTACAATTTACTTACGTATATTTAGCTTGAGTACTCCATTATCATTCTCTGACAAATATTTAAAAACCTGAGCGTTTGTTACTAACAATGAAGAATTACTCGTCATGTCTTGCTTAAAATTTTCATACAAATGGCTTGTGCACTATAATAAATTCTTAAGAGAAAACTTGTTTTTTTATATATAAAACGGCCTTGAAAAACTTTCGTGTACTTTTGCAAAGGACTTTATTCTTAATATTACATATGTATATCGTTGTTGACTGGTATTAAAATCTGCACTGATTATGAGAGACACTTAAAATTCATCAAGCACCGTTTGTGCGGCAGTAAAATAGCAGCACATTTACTTTAATATATATAGAATTGATGTTTTGACAATTTATATTAATTATGGAATACACCAAAGAGCATTCATTCAATAGAAGAAGCTTCATCTAACAAAAAAGAAATATAGAAAAAAAATATATAAAATAATAAAACATTTGTGACAGGCTCTGGAAACAGCTTTTTATATATTTGTTCTGTTTATTTTTCGACAGCTGAGTAAAAACAAAAAATAGCTAAAAATTCATTAGGTTGCCAACACGCGTCAACCAACAAACAACAAACTGCCTCCAACGCGACAGCAAAACATTTTTTACCCCAGACACAGAGCAACACAATTTCTCTCACTTGTCTTCATGGCCAGAAAAAAAAAGCCAAAAAACATTTACAACGAGTTTCTGGTTCAAACACATACTCGTACTACATGCTGCCATACATATCGGACGTATTTAGAGATCTATTCCCTGTACGGTTACTTTTGCTGCTTCTTCTGGTTGTTTTTCCTCTTGTTGGTTGTCAGAGTAACAGACTTTCTATGATGGAGTTGTAGTGCGATGTGTGGCAGCATAAAGCAGCAGCTTACAAGCATCCAAGAGCTTCCTTGTTTTCTTTTTTTTTTTAAATACATATTGTTCTTATTTCTGCTGCTTTATTTTCAATTGGTTGGATTCGATACTTTTTCTTTTTTTTTTAATTTGCAACCACGACACAGTTCATAGTCACCAGGACAACTACTCGCTTAGTTTATGCGCCTCACGTTTGCTCATTTACAAAATGACTAAATATCATTTACCCGTAATGTAAACTCGTATATTAAATATTCATCTGAAGCGAAAATAACTGGTTAAATGAAAAAAGACTTATAGGAAAAAATAAAAACAAGTAAAGGCAGGGTTAAATAAAATGTCTATTTATAGACGTTTACACCTCGCTTACGCGCACACCCAACAATCACTTGCAGCGACAGCCAAGCGGAAAAAAGCAAGTGTAATAAAAGCTTTATTTTAAGTTTTCTTTACTTTTCAACAGTTTTTCGTATATTTTTGTTTAAAATAAATATCATGGAAAAAAGAGATATCTTTGCATGCATAAATTAACGATGATAAGTCAGCATAGAGTGCCCATTAGAATTGTGTTGTTTTAATTTTGTTTGTACCCAGCAAAAAATTTCATTTGGAATCAAGCATTTTTGGTGAAAGCTCTTTCCTACTGGCTTAGTCCTAGTTTACACTATGCAAGTCTTATTGCTAAGCTGATTAGCTTGTTAGGAGAGAGAGACGAGGGGAAAGAAACGTTACTGTTCCCCTCGTCTCTCTCTCTCCTAACAAACTAATCAGCTTAGCAATAAGACTTGCATAATGTAAATATGGACTTACCAACTTAATGATTTTAGCAAGGCGTGAGACAAAAATAATCGGTTCTTGAGAAGTATTTATTTTTTATTTTTATTTGGCAACATGTTCACGTAAACTATGAAATCTAAAAGAATCATAATCCCCATTTATCAACTCGTGCATAATTTTTTAAAATCTTATGTAATATTATTTGTAAGCGAGTAATGAAATTTGGCAATCAGAAAAGTAAGTCATTATATCGAGCCATAACCGCTAAAATAGCTTAAGCGACACATTTTTTGGACTTCGTTCTTTTTATGGAAATTGACTATTTACGATCGCTAATAATCGATTTTGGTAAAAAAATGAAGTTCCAAAATTATGTCGCTTAAGCTTTTTTGGCGGTAATGGCACGATAAGGCAAATAGTTCTGACCGATTTCAAAAAAAATTAGGAGGTTATCAATTTCTGAATTTTTGATAACTCGGTACATATTATTATTATTTTTTTGTCTGTGAGGGTATAAGTCCCATTTAAAAAAAGTAGGCGGGACACGCCCACAAACCTTTCATTTGATTTTATGATAGTCTACTTATTCGATTGCTACGAAACTTACCCAAACACATTGGGCTCTCGTAACGACACAATCTCAAAGTAAAAAAAAAATGGGCGGAGCCACGCCCAATAAAACTTCATATTTTACATGCCTCTATTTGACTGATTTCTACGAAACTTGGCACACTCCTGAAGCTCTTAGAAAACACAATCTTGCATTAAAAAAATTGGGCGAAGCCACGCAAATCAAAATTTAATATTGTATTTCACGTGCTTCAGCTCTATTAATTTTTAATCTGGCTTACAAAAAGAGGGGCGTGGCTATGCCTACGAAAGGTTAGTATTAAATTGTATGTACTTCTACTTATCTGACTCCCATGAAACTTGGCAAAGAATTTCGTCTCTTAGAATGACATAATTTTGCTTGCTTTGCTCAAAGAAGTGGGCTGGGTCATGCCCATTAATTAATAGTAGTACCTGACTCATATACCATTAGCTCTGAAAGTGGCGCGATGTTGAATTTAGAAAAGTGGGCGGACACTAATATTTGCCAACTTGGGCGTGACCACGCTCCTAAAAATATAAACTTGATACTAAAATTTTAAAATAAGAATTTAAAAAAATTACACCGACTTCAAAAATAAAATATTTTTATATGTGTTATGTATGTACCTAAATGTATAAAGAATCAACGACAATGATAACTAAAGGCATATACACATAGGTTTATATAGAATTTGCTAACCTGGGATCGAATCGTCACGTCCGTGAACGTACATCTCTCGTCACGTAAAAACGCCATTTTCGTATTATGACATACGTGAACGTACTGAAATCCAATTCAGCTTATACGACTGACGTATCTTTTAATATATTTTCGTACGATTGTCGATACGATCACGGATGTGACGAGTTGGGTACTGATTGCCAATCAGATTGAACCTGATTGCCGACTTCGAATGGCATTATAGATAAGGCATACAAAAATATCTTATTTAACTGAATCTTAATTATTTTTAGCTTTTTATTGGTTAAGTTTGCAGTCGGTTTAATTTTATATTTTAATATTGATATTTCAACTTAATTTTACCAATCCCGGGCTGGGATTTTGGGATTCTATATCATTCCATATCAAAATCCCGTAGCCCGGGCTTTTCAAGTATCAGTCCCAATTGGCTTCTCTAATTGTGATGCCGTATGCCGAGAACACACTATGGCATTTCGTGACATTGTAGTGCATACTGGTGGCAACGTTTGCCATTTCCGATATTTTTCCACATAAAAAACATAATGGGAACGGCATTGCACACATTTTAAAAATGACACCACAAAATGTGTACTCGGCCTTAGATTTGAAAACGAAAATTCTAAAAGACAATCGCTCCGCATTGCCGCTTATTATCTTAAGTGCTACAAATTTGTCAAGATAGAAAAAATGTGTTGTGTGCTGGTTTTATAAGTAAGAAAAAAAAAACTAATCAAATGATAATTCATACAAATTTGTATACTCGTATTTGCCAAAACAGACACGTAAGCAAATGAAGTGCAACAATCCTTTAAAAAAAAACTACCACCGATTACCAAAATTCTAAAACTGTTTGCTGGGAAACATACCTACAATTGAATTAATATAACCTGGTGCACACGAAAAGTTTTCTTGCTCAAGTTTTAATTTTTTTTTGAGATAAGAAAAATATCTTGATGTTCTAATTTAATTCGCTAAAGCTAAGGCTGAGGTTTAATTCGACCAACTACAAGATTAAAAATATTTCGCGACGACATAAAATACTAAAGCAAGCTAAATTTGTAAAGACGTTGTCTTCTTTAGAAATACAACTTTGAAAATAACAATCGTTGCCGAAAATCGATAAATACCTTAGAGAGTTTTAGTTTTAGCGAGTTACAGAATAAGGCGGCTGGCCTTTCAAGCAAGACATTTCCCGAGTTCCTTGTGAGAGCAAGTTTTCGTAAATGTTATTAGTTCTCTGACTTAGTTAGAAATGAGTAAGAGTATTTCATCTGTATGCAACTAAAAATTAAAGTTTACCAACTAAAACTATTCATGAAAATCTGGTCACCTTTACTTCGTTTGTCATAATTTGGCAGGCTTTGAGTGTTTTTTGCATAAAGGAAATTTAGCATTTGCTAAACTTTTGTGGTTAAACTAATGTTTAAAACGTGTACAAATTATTAACTAAAATACACCAAACAAATAACAAATGCGCATACAAACTGTTTGTATGTTTAATACTGGAGTTTATTTAGAGAGTGGAAAGACTTGCATTAATCATTGTAGTTTATATTTCATGAAAAAACCCCGTTTAGTATAAAATTTGAGTTGAAAAAAAACCGGAAAATGGAAATTAAATGAAGGAACATGATATGAATTTAAGTTGAAACAAATTTAAGGTAGAAAAAAAATTAGCAATAAAAGAATATTAATATTACTTATTCGACGTTTCATTTATTAATTCTAATAAAAATGAAGCTTTAAAAAAATTTCATAACGAAGTTCGTGGATTTCATTACTAGCCAGTAAAAACAAAAATTGGAACACATTTTTAAGGAACTACATTTTTATTACTTCCAAAGAATCTATATTAAAAATATGCAGATAATTACATAATAGAAAAGCGAGCAAAAATTTATCTTAATCATACAGAAATTTGTAATTTCGTTATAGTTTAAAAAAATACTCACGATCCTTTTTTTATTAAAAAATCGAGTGTTTTAAAAAAATTTCTGAACTTCGTGGGAATGTCCATTTTATTGTTAAGTTTGTACGCAAAGTCATTACAGTGAAATACCCAGCCCTGAACAGCTGATTTTATTTAAAACTGTTGTTCACAAGCACTCAGGTAGAATCGAGAGATATCATTTTGGCAAGAAGCACTCTGGTCGTCTGAGTTAAGCTTTAAATATATACTCGTAGATCGATAACTAGGAAAACTTTTGTAGATTTTGGCCTATATGATTGCTTATATACCCTGCAGGAAATTTGGTGACAATTGATGCAACGTACTTGTGCTATGGCTTGAGAAAATGGGAGTGTTACCAAAAATAGGGTAATTTTCGTGATGTATAGTCTTGATATTTAGTCAATTGAATTTTAACTCGGTCTAGTATTTTAGTAAACGGCACGGAACATGTTCGATGTGGTTGAATCCCGTACCTATAAAGTGGTATAGAAATAATGTTAATTGTTCCCTCCAGAGAGACTGTGGAACCAGTCCCACAACTATACTTAGATATTAACCTAAGCTTAAGTGTTATTTATCCTTTTTAAATATGCTTGTCCCTGTTGTCGAGTGGGTAGTGTGCAGCCGTGTCATGCCGAAGTCTTAGGCAGTTCGAGTTACAAAAAAATCTCTGATTAAAAATAAAATACCATTACAAGTTTTCATTGTTACAGTTAAATGTCGGAATGACATTTATATATAATTTATATTGTTCCACACCGAATAGGTCCCTATAAGATAGTTCAGTGACAAGTCACAAGGTTTATACAAAGTATCAATTAGCCACATCGTAGCCCATCCTCATGTAAAAGTGACTGGTCCGCTTCGCAGGAAGTGTTAGAACTCGGAATGGTCTCTAACAGTCAGTTTCATTTTATGCAGGGTATCTTCAAAAATTCCGATAGATTATGCGGTATAAATTTTGCGAGTAATATTTTTAATTTTTATGATATTTTTTAATTCAATCAGCAATAATTTCTTAATCGGGCTTAAGTTTAGTATTTTCAATTCTTGTTGAATAAACCATTTTTATTAATTAATGTGTTTTTCTAAAGAAGAGAAGAACAATTAAACTAGACCTTTTAGCTGAGGGAAATACCGGAATTTTTCTGTGCAGCCAAGCACTTCAAGTATATCTATCTATTTTTGAATTTAATTATTTAACTTTTTATTCCTTTGACTTTGGCAGTAAACTCTTTAAATCACATTAACCTCTGCTCAAAGAGCCAGGCTCTTATTATTCAAGGACTCCAATGGATACAATATACAATTGCTTTACTCAAATCCTTTTCTATATTTGCACTCAGTTTGAACTAAATACCAACAATAAATGTCGGAAAGTGAAGTGTAGTTAAAGAAAAAATAAATTAGATCTTTATAGGCGTTTGCTATTTATGGTCTTAATATATGAGCGAGTTTAAAAACTAGCACACGCGACATTAAAGCCGGCCTAAGCAAACAAACTGGCCAGGGAAACACTTGCACAAGCATACACACAGACACACACACACACACAGGGCCCAGCTATCATAACAAATATCTATGGTTATTTGCAAATAAAAGTTTGCACCGGCAATTATACAGAGAGTGTGTGTTTATTGCGCCATTTGGTGCTGGTTGTGGCCGTGGCACCTGTGCGTGTGTGTGGTCTTTTTGTGGTTGCAGCCACAAAGAAAAAAAAATAAAGAAAAATTAAAAAAAATTATAAATATAAAATTGCCACAGGCTTTTTAAGGCACCAGCATAACAGACAATGGAACTCAGCATAGAAACGAAATATGCACGGCCTTACAAAATTGGTAGAGAAAATTAAAGGAGTTAATTCGTTAAGCAAATCGAAAAAATATACTTTTTAATTATTACTTTTTAGCTCGAAAAAAAATCATTCGATTATTTGCTATAATTATGTTTGTAAAGAAGTGCAAAATGGTTTTTTCTATTTTCAAAACTTTACACTCAGGACGAGGCCACGTAATGAGCGGCAAGGCGGCATGCGGTAGAGCGTTGTGCTTGAGCTAAAAAAAAAGGCTTATTACTGAGTGGCGTTTACAAGTGAAATTTTAACCGACATTTCTGAAAATTTATAACCAGCGATGCCAACTTGCTGCTTTTGGCACTATTTTTAGTGCTTTTTTAAATCTCAAAACGCCAAACTTTGTGCATGCACAAGTAGTGCTTTTAAGAAATTTGTTCATTTGTGTATTGTGTGACACAAGTTTAAAGCATAATAAAACAAGGAAATATATTTTTAATATCACTGAAACGGGCTTTATTGGAAAGAAAATTTTCAAAACTCGTTTTTGAAGACATATGGGCCAATGACTTCACCAGCCCATAAAGCGCACCAAACAGTAATTTTCTGTGGATGTAATGGTGTTTCGAAAAAAGCTTGTAGATTCTCCTCACTCCAAATGCGATAATACTGCTTATTTACGTATCCATTCAACCAGAAATGGGCTGCATCGGAAAATAAAATTTTGAATGGGAGAAGTGCACGATGAATTTGACGAATATTTTGATTGAAAATTTCAACAATTTGCACGCGTTGCTCTGGTGTAAGTCGATTCACAATGAAATTTCAAAGCAAACTAAACAAAAATCAACTATCAGCTGTTAAATGGGTGCTCAAATAAAGCAGTGAGTGATCCTTTATATCTCCCACGCCACTCAAACGAATTGCATTCAATTAATTTCTTAAATTTTCTCCGCATAAACAAAAGTTCCAAAACAATTGATCAGTTTTGAAAATGTAATGCATTCTTTTAAATTTCTAAGCCACACGTACATACTTATGTGCATATGTATGTATGTATGTATGTCTGTATTTCTGTACTTAAGTAAAGGTGTGCATGCACAAATATTTGCAGCGCACCGAAACTTGTATAAACATATTTATTTTTAAAACTCTCCAAAGGCCATAAGGAAGATATTCTCGATATTCAAGAGGTCGTTTTTTTTTTCTTTCAATATTTGTAGGCCTCACAGATCGGGTGTTTTTTTTTTTTTTTTTTTTTTTTGAAATAGTAGTGGCTGTCATTTGGCAAATTGAGTTTGCCAGCGACTACAGAACCTGCTAAACTCTTTGCCACAAGTTTAACAATAAAACTGAATTAACAGCAACAAAACCTACAACTGCAGCAGCGCAGCAGCAGCTATAAAACATGTGGCCAGTGGTAGTCGTCGCTTGACGATTATGTTGTTTGTTGCCTGCCAGTGCAGAGGGTATATGGAGAAAATAAGCCAGGGAGGTGACATTAACATTTAATCGTGGCCAAACTGGCGTGCGAATGTGTTGGTATGATAATTTAGCCATAAACTAACGCAGCCTTAACGTAATTGTGACAATTTTATGGGGGATTAAACTTTAATTACCAGCAATAGATTTTCTAAAAAAGGGATTAAGGACATACATAAGTATTTTTCAAAGGGATTGTTGTTTCCGCTCTTGTTGTTGTTCTTGTTGTTGCTGTTGTTGTTTTTTGTTCTTGTGAGGGTATTTTTCTAACCACGACACGGCATTTTAATAATTGTAATTAACGAACAATATGGCCTGTTAATATGCTCAACGAAATTGTGTCTGCTTCAATTAACAAATGTTTATTGGCTCAAGTACAGATAAAAATAATTTCATTAATGTAAGTAAAGTGTTTCCTGTTAAAATATAAAAGAAAATTTAGAAGAGAACATCAAGACTTGAGGCTGAATAAGGGCAAAAAAGACGATTAAGGTAAGGTTTATACTATTATTAAGAGCGAGTAGTTTTGAAAAGTGCAATAAGACAGCGTGGCTTTTAACTTTAATTTTTAATTTAAAGAAAAGAAAATTTATGGCAGAATTGATGAAGAACTATTCAGGTTTCAGCAGAGATATTCAAACAAGAGATGCTAATGTGAGTAACTTTTCAATAAAGCTCATATCAATTAAGAAAACCATTTAGGTCCTGTCCCACGATGTCGATAAAAAAACGTTTGATCAACAACTTGTATTGAAAACGACAATAAAATAAAAAAATTGGTTTTTGTTTTCCATATAAGTAATCGATCGATTTTTTTTTTTTTTTTGTCAACTTCGTGAGGCAGGCTGAATTAAGTTTTGGGGCTTATGTCCATGTTCTCTTACAGGAATCTAAAAAAAATAAATGTATGACAAACACAAAAACTCTCATTAAGGAACTCTTAACGGTAAAGACCAGGTGAATAAGTGAAATTCCTTCTACGGAAAAAAGTATTCCTACAATCAAGATGTTTAATTGAAAAAAAAATCCAAAAATCAATTCAAAATTTAATTTTCTAATAATATTTCTACAATCAACACCTTTAATTGAACAAATTCAACTGTTTCTTTTTTAATTAATATAATTTTCAAATAAAATTTTAATTGACTCAATTAAATTTTTAAGCAAAAGTTTAATTGAATCAATAAAATTTTTAATTGATTATTAGTATTTTTTTCAATGAAATGTGTTAATTGCGGAAAAAATCACTTTTTTTGCTTAAAAGGCTCGAATTTTACTTGTGTGCTGTCTGTACTTCCTGTCTGTGGTCTTAGATACTTCAAGTAACACACCTTAAAAAGACTTTTTAATCATGAAACAACCATTCAACATTGAAATTATTGCAAAAACAGGAGCGTTTATATTAAACGCAAGCCGAAACACCTGAGCTGTGCTCGTGTTCAATCAAACTGAATCTTATGGAGAATACTACCATATAGAATATATAATACGTATTGAAACTCAGAGCTTTATTTTCTAGAAGGGAGTGCACTACCCTCTTTCCATAGAAACATTTTTGAAAATAGGCAGAGTTAATTTAAATAAATGAAAATTTGTAGAATGTTAATGATTTTTATTGGGTTTAGAGAAATTTGGACTTTGGGGAAATTGTTTTTTGCAAGGACACGCCCATTTATCCCATATCCTTAATTTAAAGCATAATATTTTAGCTATAGACATGTCCAAAATGCAACAAATCTAGGTCACCATTACCATAAATAAATATTTAAGCTGTATGAGAAATTTTATTATGAACGGTTCCACGATATGAATATCTACCATCAATCCTTAATCTTAGCAATATTAGTTGCTGATAGAATTAAGTCCTAAGTGCAGTTAAAATTTGTCATCATCAACAAAACTATGGAGTTAAGCTACTTGATAATTTTTTTGGTATTAACTGCAAGGATATGCATATCCTTTTTATATCTTTAATTCTAGATATGTATGTGAAATTTTGCACACACAAAAAGCAGTAGAAATTGGCAGTTATCTTTGAAACTATAGTTATAAGATTTCTGGGAAAATACTTTTTATAATACGCAAGGACATGCCTACCTGTTGCATGTCGTTATCCTTATTAGTGTAAATATAATTTCCGTTACAACCGCGGTGGAAACGGAAAACTAAAATGTTTCACCATCCTTAGAGTTGTAAAGGAGGGGGTTACCGTTTCAGAATTTAAACACAAGCTATGCAAGGACATGCCCTACTACCCATTATCCTGAATTTTTAACATTCAATATTAGCCTTAATTACGCATTGACTTATATTGTAGTTATGCCTTAAGCTAAATTTTATTTCATTCGCTAAAAGGACATACCCAGCTCCCATATATCCTTAATTTGAGCGATGAAATTTTACTAAAAAATTTACATAAAAAATGCAATGAAACTCTTCCACCATCTCTGAAAACATATAATGAAGGCGTGGGCTAAATTAAATCACAAATTGTGCAAGGATATGACCACCTGCAACACATCCTTAAATTTAAAATGCGATTTTTAACCCCAATTATAAAGCAGAGGAATAATGTAGCTTAAGCTATAGCTAAAGTGTAAAGCTTTATGATAAATTTCAGTTTGATCGGTGCAAGGACATGCCTAAATCTCATATGTCCTTTATTTGAAAAACCAAATCTCAGCCAGAATTATAATGAAAATGGAACGGAGATGGGTTACCGGCGCTGAAAACATAAGAAAAGTCCTAATCCATGAAAGGATATGGCCATCTTCCATGTATCCTTTATTTGAAAATTAGATTTGTATTATCGGTGCAAGGACATGCCTACCTCTCATATATTATTTATTTTAAAAACAAATTTTCAGCTATGATGACTGGCCATCATATTGCAAATGAAAATTTGTCCGACTCTGTCGAATTACACAGCCAATAGTTGTGGTACATTTTGCTGCAATTGCTGCCACGTTAAGCCTATTTCTCATATACACCTTAATTTAAAAATTTGTATTTCAGTCACGTTCTAATAAATATTTTTTTATTCGGTTAAGGGCCAAGCCTGCCTCCCATATATCCTTAAAATTTTTAACACTAGATTTCAGCTACAACAACAACCTGCAACACATGGAAATTCTGTTATAATATCTGGAATTATATAGTAAAGCTTTGTGATAAGTTAAATCACAGTCGGAGCAAGGACATGGCCACCTCTCATATATCCTTTTTTTTAATTATATTTTTTGCTATAATTATGTTTTTTAGGAAGTGGAAATTGGTTAATGTTTTGCAATAATTTACTCTTAAACATTCTGAGATATGTAATTTTAACATGTGAAAGGACATGCTCATCTTTTACGTATACTTTATTTTAAACACTGTATTTCAGTTGTAATTACCACCGAAATGCAATGAAAATTCATCATTAGTTTTAAAATTCTATACATGAAATTTATTTGCATTTGCTGCAAGGTCATTTCTAGTTTCTGTATATCCTGGATTTAAAAAATTAACTTTTACCTGCTGGATATTATTACAATCGATTTATAAATAATATCTTATATAATTTTAAGTTTACAAAATTAATTTTTTGTTGATTAAACATGTCTAAATGCATTTCGTTGCTGCTCAAACAACCGATCTAGACGTGCTTAACCAACAAGAAACAAATATTTTAAATTTGTATTAATTTTGACATGCGTGGAATTCTCAAAGAATAACATGACCCATGTTTTTTCAAAAATAATTTAGTTTCACTTAAATAAAATATTGATATACATACGAGTACATATATATGTATGTATGTACGAGTATGTATGTAAAACGTAATTTGGAATCATTGCAAATTCTCCAAATTCACTATTCCTTATTTAAATGTTCTCATTGGCAAAATTGTTCTGCATACAAATATTGTCCATAGACAACATTTTATATTAGTTTCTGGACCAACAAAAACGTTTATATACTAAAACAACAAAAACTTTATTGGAATGCAACAAAATCCAATAAATTTCAATTAAAGTTCAAGCACAAATACTAAAATAAAAATAAAAATCTAACAACATCCTTTTTTAAACACCAAATTCTCTTATATCTCTCTCTCTCTCTTTTATGTTTTAGTAACTTAACTTCAATGCCATAACCCTTGCGGCCATACATGAGACATACGAAAAAGAGCTAACGAAAAACGGAAGGAACTACACACACAAGCAGCAGCAACAACATATAATCAAATAATAGTAATAAAAAAAGCTACAAAAATGCCCTCAACATTTAAAGCAATTGATGCTTTAACATCGCAAACATCAACGGCCTCCTCGATGGCGGCGGCAGCACTGGCATCCTTGTCAACAACATATCGCTATAACAATACAATATTGTTGCCCTCGTTGGAGGAAAGATTACAAACACCACTACCACCAGCAGCGACATTCTCAATATCAGCAAATACAACGCAAACATTTGATACGAATGAAATCAATAGCTCAACTGGTTTAACCTCCATATCCCACGTAGCATCCGTGGTAGTTTCGAATTTCCTGCCTTTATCATCAGCATCCTTATCCTCTAGTGATGACGACTCCACGTCTGCATATGACACAAAAATTTCTTCTACCTCTTTACCGTCAGCTACACTGTCATTGTCATCAGCATCATCGTCATCAGCATCAGCATCAGCATCATCATCATCATCATCATCATTGCTGTACACGTCATATAGTCCGCCAGTTGTTGAAAGTTTAGTTGCCAGCTCAGCTGAGGAGTTTAGCAATAATTTTCGGGATCTATCATTTGATATATTCGATGACAATGACAACGATTTGTTTGGTTCACCATTGGCATTCGATGCAAGTGAAAATGGCCTATGGAATGGACGTTTTGTGCCACCACCACCACGGCCGCCCTTCTTCGTTGATGAACCGGTATTGAGTGATGGTTTGACAACATGTGATTTGTGCTCCTGGGCAATGCCAACGAAAAGTACATTTATATTTGAAGGCACCATGGGTAAGTTTCACGAGTCTTTTTTGCCCGCAAGAAAGCGTATTTGTACAACTTCCATCCATATAAATATATTTAAAAAAAATTTTCTTTTGTTCTCTTTTATTTTTACCCTTTTCTGTCCAGTTTATTTGGGATTCTCTCGATGAATGAATGAATGACTGAGTGAATGACAATGTAGTATGATTATTACTTGAATATTGTACGAATCACATTCATTCACTTGCACAAATAAATGCTTGAAGTTTTGCAAAGAGTTTGTCTGCGTGTGAAAGTTTGTGTGTGTGCGGTGCGACTACATGTGGCATGCAATAAAAATAAAATAAAATAAAAATTGCACAAAAAAGTATAAAAAGTACAAGTTTCAAACGTAAAATTAAATTTATTTGCCAATAAAATCAAATAGTATTGCAGATGAGTTGCTAAGGGAGCGTTTGATAGATGGCACATAAAAATGCATTTAAAAAACGGAGATGAGAACGTGAATACTGGCTACCGGTTACGTGAGGCAATGATACAAGTTTATTTGCAGCCAGAAAGTCTTTTTTAAAGCAGGGTTTGTCCTACTCTTTACAACCTAAAGCAAAAAAAGAAATTCCAAAGAACTCAATAAATTTGGAATATTGCGATGCGAAAGCAAAGCAAATGCGAATAATTTTCATTGATTTTATACCTTTTCATCATTATATTGAAAGTCATGCAAAACTTTACCACGATATTATATTTTAAAAAAGTCACTGGAATTTGAAACAATTAGATTAATTTCAATATAAACTAAATGGGAATTCATTCATACATTATTGCATATAGTGAGTTTAGTCAATAATATTGAAAATGCTTTTATGGAAATATTTTGAGCTTGATAAAAGAAATTTGTAAAAGGCGAAAATATACACTAATGAAGAGAATTTGTTTCTGTCTCTTCGTCTTGAAATGTCCTTCTAATCGAATTTTTGCCATAAGCATACTAAATTTATTAAGGACCATTATTACAACTTGCCGATAGTTAAAGGCAAGATTTTGTCGGACGGATAAATGGCTTAGCATTATAAAACATTAATTTATTATTTTTTTATCCATTAAATATTATTGTTATTTATAATAATAACAAACCAAAATTGAACTTGTAATAATGCAAAGCTTTTTATCGGGCAGAAAAAATCCTGGCTTTAACTATCGGCAAGTTGTAATAATGGCGCTAAAAATGTTAAATCAGTCTCCGTTACACTCGAGCTCCACAAACGGACCAAAGGTTTAGCAAATACAAATTTATTAGCAACATATTTGCGATTGAACCCACACTGCGCCGCTCATAACAAACATTCAGGCTGTTATTAACTTAGTTGTTCTATTCACCGATTTGCCTCCCATTACCTTAAAATTCTATATTTGAGTTGGCATCACTGCTTCATTTGAACACCCATTTAACAGCTCATAGTTGCTTTTTGTTTAGTTTGCTTTGAAATTTCATTATTAATCGACTTACCCCACACCAACGCTTGCAAATTGTTCGGAGAATGGGCTGCAGCATGAATTGATATTGATTTTGAATGAGGAGAATTCACAAGCTTTTGTCCAAACGCCATTACATTCACAGAAAATTACTCCTTGGTGAGCTTTATGTCTTCAAAAACGATGATGGCCAAAATGTTACTGTCAATGGTGAACGGTATAGGAACATGATTCGAAATTTTTTCGTACCTCAATTACGTGGCATTAGTCTTGCTGATATTTGGTTTCAACAAGACGGAGCCGCATACCGCATGCCACTCAAAGTTGTGACACTTTAAAAAAAACACGCTTTAGTTATATTCACCTGCTCATCTCCACCGCCAAGTCTTCGACTGACTGTTCGTCTGCTTAAAATACAAAATTACTGGAAAAAGGGGGAGTAACGAGTGGAAATAGTTTTTGTTTTAAATTGTTATAAAATAAAAACTTTAAGCACGAAAAGTCATACTTTTTTTCTTTTTGGGGGAAACACTATTTTTTATAGTTTAATTTTTTACTCGCCAAAATTTTATTATTCCAACTTGCGTTCATTGTTAAAAAGTATTTAAATGGAATTTAAATTCATTGAGAGTTAAAGGAACACAACAAAAACGAGGAAAACAGTATTTCAATAAGTTTTTTTTTTATAAAAAAAAAATAAAATTGAACTGTAGAATTTTTCGTGATGGTCAAACTTGCCAACATTGACTTTTGATAACAAAAAAAAAATAAAAAACATTCGAGATTATTTGGGTAAATTCTTAAAACAGTAAATTTAAAAAGATATACAAGAAATACTTGTAATAGAATCGCCTGCAAAGAAGTCTGTCTGAGGAAAATGTTGTCTAGAAGTGGAGCAAATTCCATGAATCTGATGTTTTCTTTTTTTAATATCTTCATACGTATTTAAAAATAATTTTTTTTTTAAGTAAGTAATTTTAATTAAAGCTTTCAATTTAAATAAATAGTATCGATACGAAAACGTTTTTACGTAATAGATCTTTCGTTAATTTCCTAAGACTTTGACATAATATATGACACAATTCTCATTTATTTCATATTGATATGTTAATAAAGGAAGAAAGAGTCATGTGAAAATAAAACACGTATTTTCTTATCAATTTGTGTTATTTTTACTTTATTGTATTTAAAGTAGACATAATCTTTGATTATAATCCATGGCTTTTTTTCATAAAAATTTCGCTTGCTTTTTGACAAAATTGTGGTTGTATGACGCAGACGACGCTTTTGATATCAGCTCATTAATTGTTTTGGTCTGCCTATTCGCATACATTCACAAACTTACAAAGCCATAGAGAAAAATTAAGTATTGATTTACTTTTCATTACTTTGACGTGAAGTTGGTGGCACACACATCAATTTTTGTACGGCAATATGATGACTGTTTTTTATCATTTTCTCTTCTCTAATGAAGCCAGAAGTTGCTCAACAAAAGTAATTTTCTGAAGTAGTTAGTGCGTTGGCTTCAAAGAAAATTACGACCTTTGACCGCCCGATCCCTGGCCACACTCAGTTATACCAACATTATAGATTTTTCTGACATGATTAAGGTCTAGGCTAATGCATATATCAACGTGCCCTTCTTCGTCGATATTTGTAGCAACGAATAATATATAAAAGCTGAAAATTTTGCGGCTAATTAGCACCAGAGGCGCTGCAAAGGTGCTATATAGCAGTTTAATATTTCACCACCTGTTCCTTATTAACTAACCCTTTTCCTAAAGATATTATTCGAAATGCGGACAACCAAAATTTTTTTCTCCGAAATTCCTTTATTATTGGCAACCAACCATTCATCTTGTAAAAATGAATTTGAAAAAAAATTTAATTCGAACTAAAAAAATATTGTTATAGGAAGTTGTGTGATCCTTTGAAAAAAATAAATAAGAAATAAAAAAAGTTTAAATTTTTTGTTTCATGTGCAAACCCGGGAGCAACAAATTCTTTTTAAAATCTTTCTTTTATTATTATTATTACATTTCTTTTTAAATACATATTTTAATTTAATACTTTGAACTAATATCATAAATAATTTCATTATTTTCAGAAAAAGCATCCGAACTGGGCTGGCCTTTGACACTGACGATAGTTTCCATATTTTCGGCAATTCTAGGAGCCATTATAATGATCGCAGTAGTCAAGTGCAGAAGGTAAGTGTGTGAAATAATTATTGGCGTCATGATATTAAATGTGTGTGTGTGTGTATTTGTGAGAATTTAAGATAATATTTCTCTGCAACAAACTGAATTGGGTCAGATAAATTTAATCCTACATTTATTCTGATTCTACAGAAATGTCCACTTTATTCAGAAAAAAGCATCCAGATTTTTCTCACAAAATGTATTTGCCTAGAGTAACTCAGTAGCTCCACAGCAAAATTTCTTATAATGAACCAGTGCTTCGTTTCTGTCAAAAAAAAATTGTTATCAACCTGTGAAACACAGGATGCCTACAAAAGAAAAAACTCTATTTGTTGATAACTTTTTTTTTATTTGGTTGTTAAGTTTTTATTTGGATTACCAATATAATTTTTTAATTTTTACGAAAACTTACAGAAACGAAGTGCAAACAAATGTATTTAAATAAATTAAAAATATAAAATTCCTCGCATATCATTATTATTATATGTAACATACTGAAAAATGTCGCTTCGGATTTTGATAAAATTTTGTGGGAATGATGCTTCTGGCATAACTACCATTAGAGCAAAATCTTGAATCATTGTATGTTCTAGTTTGCGAAATATAGCCAGCTAGGTTTTGATTTTGGACTCCCTGTTTCTCAGGGTAATATTTTTAGGATTTTGTGTAGATGTAGTTTTTGTTAGACGCTTGTAGACAAAAACAACTGACATACTCTAATATACATATTCCTTTACATCTTCTCTATCTGTCTATTTGCAGAAAAAAGACATCGCATCAACGTAGTGGTAAGTGTCAACATCATTCTCCCAAACAGCAGCTACCGCTTCCCTCTATCGATCACCACAGTCACTTGCAACAGCAACAGCAACACCTAAATCATCATACACATCTCGATCATGAAAACATAAATCAACATCATCATCATCACCATCACAATCTATTCTATCCTCCTCCGACAATAACAGCGGCATCACATCAATTTCTTTTACAACCGTCCGAAGGAACCCAAAACTTAAAGCAATTACCGTTGAGCAGTCACCACCACAACCAACAACAGCACCAGCATCAGCAGCTGCAGCTGCAACAGCAATCACACCACCAAACACACCATCACGGTCATAAACGACCCTTAGGAGTCATGCATCATATACAACAGCGCCAGCAGCAGCCAACGCTGGATCACTCGCATCATCATCCGCGCACCGTCAGCTCTTCATCCTCCTCGAATGACAACAGCAGCAATTGCACAACACAAACCAGTCTAACGACGCTCTATCAAACTAAATCTCACAATGAATTGAAAGCTTTGAATATTGAAAGAGAGAACTCGATATTGAAACGCCCGCTGCCACCTAGACCGGATGAACGTAGCGAAGAAGAAGAAGAAACAGAGAACAAAGGCGATGAAGACGACGACGATGAAGACGAAGACGATGTGAATGATAACGAAAGTCTAATGCCGGACCATTATGTATATGAAGAGCCAACCATGCAGGAATCAATAACGGCGGTTGTGGTGGTGGCTGCTTCCGGCAATGGCATGGGTTCTTCTTAACTTAAACATTCCCTCCCTCTATTTCCACACATTCTCTCATAACAAAAACAAAAACCAAAACTTAAACAAAAACTCAAAATAATATTTCGCTGCTCATAATTTACTTTATTCTCTTGTTCTCGTTCTCGTTCTCGTTCAGACACGCATGTGCAATGGTGGTCACGCAATAAACGTCCGAATGGCAACAATAATCACTTGAGAAGAAGTAATATATACACGGCCCACCCAGCGGATAATATAAGGGGCTTGCAGCAGCCCAATTCACTGTCAGCCTCGTCGTCTATGACAGCTATGACAACAGCCATGCCAGTGGCACCTACCGCTACCTCGGCGAACACAGCAACACAACAAATGCCATATTATAATACGCAACAGCAGACGCAACATCATGCACATACAATTTCTGCACATTTCATGCACCACCACCAGCAGCAGCAGCAGCAACAGCCACAGTATTTGCAACAATTTGAACATGAACATGAATATCATCAACCTCAAGAGCTACAATTGCAGCTGCAGCCGCAACAGCCGCCTGCAACTCATTTTAATCATACGCAGCACGCTCATCCCAACAACAGTCTTCAGCATCATCATCAGCTTCCCGCAGCAAAAGTTGGTAACAGTGCATTACCAACATCCTCATCGCAGCATCAACATAGTGCGTCCATGTCTTCATCCTCGACTAATTCAATGCCCTCGTTGTCAACTCAACCTTTGCAAATGCAAATACCGGAACAAAAACATTTACAGTCAGGCATTCAACCACAACATGTCCACATGCAACACAAACAACTGCACCAAAAACATAATCAGCAGCACCAGCACCACCACCACAACCATCAACAGCAGCAGCAGCAGCAACAGCACCATGAACAAGATCTAGAGTTAGAACAGTCATCGGATTTACATGACAATATGTTCCACTGGCCTACTGCGACATCAATCGTGACCAGCTGAGTAGAGAAGGCTGCCATTGAGGCAGCTACATGACAACAAAAACACCAACAATTTACACTACTGCAGCAACAACTAAGACTGCAACTACAACCACAATGTGAACAGCATTATGTTGGCCGTACTTGTGGCACTGCAAGCTGTAAGTTTTCTGGTGCAACTGTGGACGATGCCGATGTTTTAGCCCAAACAAGTGATTTCGAATGGACACGAGCCAAAAACTTTAAAAATCTAAATAATGACTGGATTTGGCAGTGAAAAAATAAAACACACACGTACAAAATAAAGGCCATTTACCTTAAATAATAAAATTACGAGAAAAAAAAACGAAAAACAAAAAGTAAGAACAAAAAAGTCAAAGGCACTAGTAGACAACTTTTAAATGCTAAATTTATTTGGAGATGTTGCTGTTGAACGAAACGGCACTTCAGGTGCAATTTCATTGTAGACTTAATAATAATTAGCTTAGAGCAAAATTATAGTGCGAGTAAAAAAACGGAACTAAAAGTGATCAGGGATTTAATCCTGGGGAGATTTGGGAAATTTAAAAACAAAGTTTGAGAAATCACAGGTAATTGCTTAATAGAAAATTTATAGTTTCTATGCTCAACAAACCGTAAAGTACGCAATTGAGGCATGTTTACGGCAAACATATTATGATAGCTGCAAAAATGTGTAATACTTCTTGAGACGATCAAATAAACTGATCAATCATAAAGTTGTGGGCTGCACGCACGTGCTGTCGGAATTTGTTGATGAAAATTAAAAGGTTTTAATTTTTTTATTTGACGGCTGATTATTTAAGTCTCGGTCCAGACTTGCAATTTTTGTTGCAGCAACTTTTTATTTTTTAGTGAGAAAGAGCGAGAGAGGAATACAAAATGTATATATTTCTATTTCAACACTCTCCCAAATTTTAAAGAATTGCTGCAACAAAAATTGGAAGTCTGGACCGGAACTAATCGTCTCCAATTCTGGTTGACTAAAACAAATACATCTGTTTCTTTGTGCTTCTTCTAAATGAAGTGAAAATAGAAATGATGATTGACGTGTTTATTTGTATTTCGCTGTTTAAGAGACAAGAATACGACAGTCACACATATGGAGTGATTGACGTGTTTGCTTGATCGTCTCTAGGGAAGTGAAACTAGTTAGTTCAACGGAGAGTAGAAGAGGAAGAGATTCCCTTCGTATCATCCAAGCGGAATAACTTGAAGCCGAGCTTATTCTATAGAATAAATAAAACTTGTAAAAAGAAAACTTGTTCATTAATTTAAAAAAAAGTTAAAAATACCAATAGAACCGAATAGAACTCGATTATAATTCGAATAAGTTTTATAGTTTTTATTCGAATAAGACTTGCTTATTGGCATTTTTTGCTGAGTGTGTATTTGACATTTCTTTTGCTGTCATCTTTTGATAACATTTTCTAAATGTGTCTAATGCTTTTCAAATTATATATTTGGTTTGTAACTCAATGCCACATAACGAAAAATATCGGAAATGAAAAACGTTGCCACTAGTACACACTATTACCATGACAAAGAATCTCATAATGTGTACTCAGCATTAAACAAAATTTTTTGCTATTATCAATAACCAAACGAAATTTATTTGATTATTCGAATAGTTTTTTTTTTTTTTTTGATATTTATTCGAATAACTCGTATAACATACAATCTCATTTCTAAAGCAAAATTCAGTTGAAAATATGAACCGATTTGGCATATTATTCCATTACTCGAATTAAATTTTTATATTTGCTGATAAATTCGTCGTTGTTGTGCTTCACACGACAAATTTACGCAGCGAACTCTTATCGACGAATTCGACGACATGGACGAAATTCGTCGTTCGGCCCAGTTGTGTTGCTAGCATTAGAGTCTAAAGTATGACATCATAAACGATTGTTCAAAGTTAAATTATGCTTTAAACCAGATTTCTCATACAAAATTCCTACGCTGGACCAACATTAACTTTAGCAATCATCTAAAAATACCGCCGCGGCAAAATACTGAAAATGCCCGTTTTGTTCAAATAAAGTTTGAAGTCCGATATAGTTCAAATAAAGTTTGAAGATTTTGGCTCCCGAGGTTTACTAGTGTCTACTTTCGAATGAACTTTAACATTTTTCAATCAGTGGCCATAAAAAAATTACTTTTTGCCGCCATCTTGTAAAATGGTCCACAGTGAGCCGTAAGACTTTAAAAGTTTTAAGAGGCATTTTGCGTCTAAAATGAATGCCCCTAATATAATTTTTAATGCAGCTTTATTTATACCGCCCTAAGCCCTGGTTTTTCTTCCAACAAGTCGTTCAAATTCCTGAGTAAGCACGCTTTTTTCCATTTAGCTTACAATTTTTAGCAGCACTTTAAAAATTTTACCTTTCAAAGCCCTTAAGCAAACATGCTGTTAAGAAAAAAATAAGAAAAAAAATAAGAAAAAAAAATACTTAATCTAAAAATGTTTTCCGTATATTTCTCCAGGATTTCTCCCAAGCAAAAAAAGTAAAGAAAAGAAAAAATAGACTTTAATTGACATTGTCTAAATTTTTCCCTCATTCAAAACATGGAGCAACAAAAGAAGAAAAGTGAGAAAGGTAAAACTCCAAAAAAAATTTCTGAAAAATTATTTGCTAAGTAGTAAAAATAAATTAAAATCATGTCACGTATTGTTCTTTATTATATTTCTTTTTTTTAAATAGCATTTTGTAGAACTTATTATTTTTGAAAACTCAGTTTTTTTTGCTTCAGAACCTTAAAAATAAAACTCAATAAATCTTAAAGGTTGTTAAGGTCAACACAAAGAATTTAATTAAAAAGAAAAAGGCAGAAAAAAATCCAATACACAGGTTAAAAACAAAAAAGTATATTGAAAAAAAGAAAAACATTCCAAATTATTTATAAAATTAAATTTAATTGAAAACAAAAATGCTATATAAGCAAACATATCACGCTATTTAAATTATTAACAACTTAACTTAATTGTATATACATAAATAAATTTTTCTTTCTTTGAGCATTTAAATAAATAAGAAAGAAAAAACTCAATAATTTCTTAAGCAATTAAGCAACGTCCTATTCAAATTCTTTTGCAACTCAAACATTCCTCTTTCAAGCAAATATATATTTATAAAAAAAAACTAAAGTTCAAGTTTCTTAAGAAAAAAAACAAAAACAAAACACAACTAATTTTCTTAACTGGAAATAAAAAACATTTTAAGTACTTAAAAAGCCAAGCGCAGATATAATAAATACTATTAAATTATAAAAAAAAAAATTTGCAGAAATAAAAAAAAACTAAAAATAATCATTTAAAGCAAATATTTAATGAATAATAAAACTATAGCAAAACAAACAAACAAATTACAGGTTTTCATAAAACTAAACAATTTTTTTAATTGTAGAGCTCTTATCGTATTATTGTAAAATAGTTGCTTTTTTATCAAAATAATTTTACTAGAATTATTAATAAAATAGTTATACATTTTTTGTATTTATTTTTTGAAACCAAAGACTAGTCCAGTGTGTGTGTGTTTTTTAATTTTATATTTAATTTTGTATCTTGCAAAACCAATTGCCCTGCTGTATAGACACACATTCATTTTAATTATTTTTTAATTATATTTCTTTTTTATTTCGTATTTTATTATGGCAATACATTATTTCAAATAATTAGTTACTAATCCAGTAGCTTAATTAATTCTAAGTATTTCTGTTTATTATTGTATAATTTTTAAATTTTTAAGCACGTTTTTGTTAAAAATACAAAATTATATTTAGTTTGAATAAAAAAAAAACCCTAAATGAAACTCTTAAAGTTCCAAACTAAAACAAAAAACAAAAATTAAAAAATAAAATTAAATAGAATTTAATCAAATTTCAAACAAATAAACAAAAAATTAAGCAGAATAAAACAAAATTATTAAAGATGAAAAAAATAAAACTGTTTTTTTAATGAGCAAGTGGTAAAAATATCTACAGCAACAAGAGGTGGGTACACAGACTAATTACAACTCGGACTACAACCACTGTCGTTGGCTACAATGTCGCTCAAATACATTTTTTTTATTTCTGTCGCTCTCATATTTGTAACGTTTTCACGCAATGCCAACTAAAATACGCAGACTTGTAGTATTTATTTTGTAGAGGATCTCCCGGTGTTCGAATTCGTTGCCTTCATTTACAAAGGCTTTATCTCATTAGTTTTTTTTAAATACGAGATTTTGCATTTTTCGATACAATGGATGTATTATTATTATTGAAATACACAAAAAAAAAACTTGATTTAAAAAAATAACGAGTTAGGGCCTTTCTATATTAAGGTAACGATATAAAGAGATCGAACAATATTTTTTTTTCAATATAAATTAGACATTAAAACGTTAAAAGCTATTTTTCTTTATATGTACTCGTATATGCGCAATACATATTTTTACCTAAAACTCCCCGAAATCCCATAAATGTCGCCATCATCAATACGGCAACACCAAAAATGTCAACAGTTGCAACGCTGAATCGAAAATAGAAATCGACCTTAATTGATGGGAAAATTTCTGGGATTTTGGGGGCAAAATAATGTTCTGGGAGTCTATTCTGTAATCCGAAGTGAAAAAAATGCTTTCGAATTTGCGTGTTATCAACATACAAATTCGAAAGCATCTTCTTTCGTTACGAATTGCAGAGTAGACCCCCTTTGAACTTTTTTATAAATATAAATTTTTTTTTTTTGCTGAGAGTGTAAGAACATACGGGGTCGTGGGACAACAATTCTTTGACTTTTTGCATATAGTCTCCCTTGAACTCTGTACAATTTGTCTAACAATTAAAAACAAAAACAATTATCGCTTCAAAAGATAAGATATATTTCATCGCTGGAGGCAGCTAGATCTCCTTCCGCCGAGCCATTTATTCAAGTTTAAGAACAAGAAATAGTTATTACGGTGAATAAAGCGGACGAGGAGGCAATTCACAGCATAATCGATTGAACTGTTTTTTTAAATCCTCCTGAAAAAGACCCAATAAATTGGAACAATATTCGCTGTTGATTGTTGTACCCTTTTAAAGGTCGCCAATGTGGATTATCGTGCATCCCGAAAAAACGTCGCCATGAATTGAATTGTTGCAAGAGCACTTTGGCCTTCTTTGCCGCTGATGCACCCAGAAAAATCCATTGTATTAACTACTGTTTGATCTCTGCTGTGTTCTGGTGGATCCACGTTTTGTACACGGCTACGAAACTGTCCAAAAAGTTGTCGATATTGTGATTGAACAACGCCAAACTTTTCTGCGAATTTGTTGCACGATTGCGTTTCTGGTCGGTTGCGAGCAAACTCGGCAACCATCTTGCGGAAAACTTTCTCATAACCAAGTGATCGTTAAAGAATTCCGCAATCTTTGTCAATGTCAATATCTGATCGCACAACACTATATCAACATTTTTTATTTGTTTCGGGTATAGAGAACTTAAGTGGTCGTAGAGAATGTTTGGCATTTTCCACGCTTGGCGTTGGCTGAAGTGCATTGACAGCAAAGCCAAAGGTATCGGGTTCGATCATTTATTTTTCTGATGTGCATTAGCGTTACTTTGTGTCGGTATTGTGTAACAGAATCATCGGCGAAGTAAAATAACGAATGAAAATGGCTACTAAGCACAGCTTCGAAAATTTAATACGCCTCATCGACACCAGAGGCGCTGCAAGACTGTCTTAAAAAAATAACGTGCAAAAAGCAGCGTTGTAAAAGATTGCAGCCTTCCTCTATTTTCTCCTTCACCACTTGTCTTCACCATGACTATACCTTTCCTAAACAAGGCAAGCCCTAGTAGTAGTAGTATAGTAGTAGGTATTCATTGCCTGAGGGTTACTTTTCTTCAAAAAAAAAACACTGTTCTATGCCAAGGAACAAATACCAGTCTGCCCTCATTTAAGAAAACTGTGGCAGTAAGAAAAACTGCTTAAGTCATATTTTGCTGTTTTGCAGGAGAGCAGTTTTAAACTTTCAAATCAATTTTCAGAAATTTACTTCTTTCGCAGTTAAATTTGGAAATAAGTTATTCACTTGATTCTTGTTTTAAAAAGCATCATTCTACACACTGTAACTAATAAATTCAATTTGAAATCATATTAAAGTATAAGCTTAATTAAGCTATTATTCCGTATGAGGTTATAAGTCGAACGTCTTGAAAAATAGCACAAAATAATAGAAATTTTTGTCAGAAGTACTTTTGAATATGGACTAAAGCACTTTTTACTTTTTGCCACAGAAATATTTGCAACACGGTGAGAGAGCTGTTAACTAACTCCGGGTTGTTCATTAATCATAATGATCAGCTGTTTGGGTGATGCCACTTTGTTAAAAAAAATCTGGTAAGCGTTGTGGTGTGAGAACAAAAGCAACTCTGTGTTTTAAGCAATTAAACCCCAACTCTCATAACTCTGCAATATTACACGTACAATAAACAAACAAAATTTTTGTCAGATTTATGTTCAATAAAAAAATTTTAAGGATTGTTAATTAAGGTCACTGAAAAGCAATTTTCTCAAAATATATGCCAATAATCAGCTAAAGAAATTCCATATTAATCACGCTTGATTGCCATATCTATAAATGTATTTTGATCATATAAAATCAAAGACTACATTCAGCGAACAACATGAATAGGAAAGCTTAAAAAAAGGAAAATTTAAAAAAAATCACCATCACCTAGTTAATCAATTACCATTTTTCATGACAAGCCATGTTAATAAACCATGAAAAAAAATGGGACACATTGTTGCCCGCAACACAATGAACCAACATACACACATACTCGTACATGCGTACATGTGTAGTTATGCATGCATGACATCACACACAAAAAAAACAAATCTCTCCGAATACAATCAATATCTTTCAACATCATATTTTTAGCCCATTTTTTTACACAAAAAGTAAAAGTCGCTAACTGAAATATTTTTGACATTATTTTTCTATATTCCGCTGATGTTGCAGTTGATGCATTTGTTGACTTTGTTGCTGTTCACTCACTCACTGTATTGGCTTGGTTGGCTGTTTGTTAACCACCAATATTTATGAGACATGGAGGTTTATGCATAAATTTGTTAAATCCGTGGCAAAGACAAAAATAGCAACAACAAAAAAAAAGTAAAAGAAAATAAAAGAAAAATCGAAATATAGGTTGTCTGGTCACCAGAAATGGCGAAGAAAACTTAACTTAATGAAACACTACAATCACAACAAAGGATGCCATGCCAAGGAAGGAGAAAATTTTCAAAATTCTGGTGACCAAAAGCAATGACACGATTAAATAACTAATGCCATTAAAATATGTAGAATATTGTTAAGAAAGAAAAAAAAACACACACACACACACTAAACATAATCTATGAACTTCTAAAAATAACAAGCGTTACCATAAACTTTAAAAAAAAGTCTACGATAACGTTAGTTAATAAGAAAATTTAACCCAAAACTGAGATAAGCCTTAAAAAGAAAATATAAAAATATTATTGCTGCTGCATACAAAGAAAATTATGCATAATTTGACAAGGCTGAGAGCGAAAGGCAGGGAAATTACTTAAATTCTATACCATTTTAAACGTTTTAAAAATTGAAAACTTTTAAAGAAAATAATCATACGGAAAAATCCATGTGGCAGTATGTCACACGACTCACGATCGAATTTGGCAAAATGCTGCATACCAACACACCGACCAGCACATGCATTAAAAGCGAACATTTGTTGTTCGCAAGAAGGCCCAAACAAACACCAGATGAGATGAAGGCTGCATACGATGGAGCTTAGAAGTAGTGGTGGTGGCACTCTTGCAGCTGGCGGTGGCTGATGACGGTGACGTTGCTAACTAATGCTGACGATGATGATGATGATGATGATGATGATGACAATAAGAATGCCGATGACAAGGAAAATAGATCGAAATCGAAAAAAATATTGCACACTACTTACTTATTAGAAATAAAGTGGGGCAATTCAGAATGATTTTAAGGCATAAAGAGTGCTAAAATAAATACAATTCCAAAGGAAAAAAATTGCGAGTAATTATTGTAAATTCTCCACTTTCAAAGTAACAATAAGGGCCAATTTCACCAACTCTATTTAAATATCAATTTATATTTAAATGTCCATGTTCATTAATTTTCGTATGGAAATATTTAAATAAGTTGGTGAAATTGGCTCTAAGTGTGTACATTTGACTTTTCAGGAGAATTTTTCTTGATTTTTTTCTTTTTGGCAAACAGGGTCTATTTTAATGCTCGTAAAACCTAAAGTTGTATGATTACTCATAGACACATGACCGAAAATGCTGCTCCCCCTGTAACTATGGGGAGTTTAAATATTAAAGAATGAAAAGCTCTCGACGTTCTTCGCATAGAAACTCAGTGTGATGTTCGATGGACTGAACACATTTTTCCAAGTGCCTTGGATTTTTGAAACGGTGCAAGCGATACTTCACCCCATCTCATATCGTTACTATTTATAACACTTATGTATATCCGACCGAAAATGGAATTCAACTCTCATGTATGGGCCGGCGCTGCATAGTATATTTTGAGGCTGCTTGACCGTGTACAGGAGAGGATGAAGAAGCTCTTCGGTGACAGTAGAAGGTATCCAACTCTATTGATTCATTGGAGCATCGACGCAATGTGAGATGCATTTCCTTGTTCTACTGCTACTACAATGGAATGTGTTCTGATAAAATAAGGAAACTTGTTCCCTTGTTCGTTACGGGCACATTCTTTTGTGCTCGATTGGCCAATAAATCGCACTACGACGCATTACACAGAGAATTCATTTTTTAGCCAATCTGTTCGTATGTGGAACAAACTAAATGCGGAAGTCTTTCCTGTCACTTTCAACGTGAAAAAGTTTACATCGCATGTCCACAGACACTACTCCCTCTATCCTCCTCTCTATAATCTATTTTCCTAGTTGTAGCACAATGTATTGCATGAGTAGGGGTTATCCCCTGAGTGCTGGTCCTATTTAAAAAAAAAAACCAAATTGTTGTAATGAACGAGGTCATATTTTAATTTATAATGATCTAAAGAATGAAGCCTACGTTGGGCTTTGCAGTACTCGTATGACACCCTTCGTGTGCGAGCCAAAAGCCCACTTTACTGAATTTATTAATACTGTTCGGTGTTATCTCTTAGTTATGCCAGGCAAAGTCTACTGCAACCCATTTTTTGATGCATTGGAATATATTTTGCGAAATTAAAAAAAAAACAAATGTGCATACTTAAATCTTTTTCAGATTATAATCAAAATTTGTTTTGATACTGTTTTTGATACATGTGTATATATCAGTAAATATATCACTATTTTGGGCCAGGTTAGCAATTCTAGAATTGTCTTTTGCTCTTCTAAGAAATTTCTATATCAACCTCTACCATACATCTCTAAATGTGTGAATATTTAGTTAAGAAGAGAACTGCCACGCCCTCCATTTATTTTTCATATAAATATTTATTCCTTTTCTTCCATCAAGGTGTAAAGGGCCACCAATTTTTTTCTCTTTCAACGGTTTCGGTAATGAGGTTGTTTTAAGACGAATGACTGACTGAATGAGGCCGTAGCGTCCGATGCTGGTATTGGGGTTGCCAACTATGCACCCAAGCGTGCTGAGTTGCTGAAGTTGTTTACTCCCTGCTGCGTTTAGGATTATAACGCCCCTGATCGGTCGTCAGACACGCTCGTTAGCGTGACACAGGACTTTAAGTCTCGGATGGGCAGTGAGTGAGGTTGACAGTTGCAGAGGATTGTCTGTGTATATATTTATTTTTCATAAACATCTTAAATTCTAATTAATTTTCAACTCCTCCACGGAAAACAAACTTTTCAATTTTAGCCCTGGAAAAATTTATTCAAAAGGCCATATTTAAACTTGTATTTTATTTGTTGCTCTCAGCGAAAAACCGCAACGAAATGTTTCGCTACACTGCAAATCATTCATAAGTAAAACAACTGCACAAATAACAATGAAAAGAAGGAACAAATCAAGAAAAATATTGGACTTGTCTCGTGTGTACGTTTAGTTGTTTGGGGCCCGATAAATTTTGTTTGGTTGCCAGTGTTGGCTCTGATTGTTGCCTTAGTTGCTTGCATATGTTGTATGTGTTTTGTATTAAAAAAAGAAAAAAGAAACACACATACAAAACAGTGGTGGCATAAACAATTGTAGAAGCTGCACAGGATTTCAAATTGACAATTGTGTTTTAAGTGCACGAGCATGATTAAATGCAAACCAAGAAATAGTGTTAAAGTGAAAAGAAATGAAATGAAAAACTGTGGAGGAAAAAGAAAAATTAAACAGAACACAGAAAATTACTTGAGAGTATTTGTCTTTATTGTATTAAGATTGGATTGTATGTTTTAACGAAGCAAATAAGCCTGGCTATGCTGACTGAGTGTGTCTATCTGTCTGTCTGTCCGTCTATCACACAGTTGTCCTTAATATTGTCGTCTTTTTGTAGAATGTTGCGATGGAGTGTTAAGATAGACACCAAATGTCGTGCAGTTTTATAACTTCATTAGCGCACAAAAGACAAATTTGCATACTTCGCCACCACAAACGCTGAGCTAAACCAACAACTACTGACTAAAACAAACACCAACAACAACAACAACTATAGTTTAAGCCACCTTAACGAAAAACCAAACAACTAAAATGACAAATCTGAGATAGAAAATAAAACCAAAGCACTATAAAGAAGCAAAAATATGGTTTTCAAACTGTTGACAGTTTTTTTTTTCTTCTCAAACCTGCTCATTTCATCACATTTTTGACAATGTTGCATTTTTTATCATGTGTCTTTTGTGTGTCTATTTTCTTCATCCTCGTATGCAGCCAAGTCACATTTTTTTTTTGTTTAATTTGTTGATATTCCCTGTGGATTTTCAGTTGTCAGTTGGGTTTGAGTTTTAATCATTTAATATAAAAATTTTCATTTTCATTTAGTTCCGCTTTATTAGTAAATTTAAAACCTCACGATCCCCATAATGTCACGATCAATTTCATGAAATCTCAATTTTTTCACTTTTTTTTTTAATTTGGAGTTTTTGTTTCATACTCAACTCCAGTCATTTATAAACAAATTCTTTGGAGTCAAAAAGTTTTATTTTTCTTCTGTTTTTTTTATATTTGGGTGCGCTATAATGGCTGGTGGGTAAATATAGTTCAGGAAAGTGTTTGGTTTTAAGGAGAGTTTAGCATTTAGTAAGAAAATTTTTAAAGTTTTTTTGATCAGCTGTTTACAATAGTGATTTTTAAGGACAAGAATATGTTGATATAAATATTGCCACATTAACATTACCATCGTCAATGGATTGTTTAACAGAACCAGTCTTTAAGAAACTGTAATGATTTTCATTTCATTTGATCTTGCTTCTGCTTTCGCTTTTGAAAAATACAACAGCTTCAGTCAAAGCAAAACGACAAAACGATTTATGATCAATTGCGCAATACTCTGAGCAGTCGACGATTTGAAAAGTTTGAATTTGCTTTTGCTTTTGGTTAGTACCGCAAGTAAAAGCAGAAGCAGTCTATATCCTTTTGGAAGTCGCAAACAGTCACAGTCGAAGAAGCAAAAACTTTTTCTTTTAGAAGTTTTTAGCAATCGCAGTACAAAAACAAGAACAAAAACATGACAATCTTCACAAAATATTTGACTGAACCTGCAGAATGCTTCTAAAAGCAAGAGCTTTTGCTTCTTCGACTGTAAATGTGACTTAAGTTTTTTAAGCACTGAAAAGAACTTATGAAAGGTTTACTTGTCAAGCAAGATGCCATACGTTAATATCACTTGACGCTTGAAAAACGCAACGAATTTGTAACATCTAAACTCGGAAGCATTTTCTTCGAATTACGGAGTAGACCCCCAGGTGGTCTCGATTTGTCACTCCGCATACTCGCCTCGTATATTTGTTAGTGTATAATTTCCAGCTGTCAGAAAAATTCCTTACGTTTTGCTTTGATTTGACACAAGAGAAATTAACAGCTGATCCCCATATCGTAAAGGAATCGCAAAAAAAAGGTTAAGTGACATTATTTCTGAACTTAATTTTTTGATACAAATTTATTATTAGCGATCGTAAATAACAAATTTTCGTCAAAAAAACGAAGTCCAAAAGCATTTTTAGCGGTTATGGCTCGATATGCTGAATCGTGATCACCTGGTGCCAATTCGCCTTGCCACATGCGCTCCAAGTGATGCAGTCACATCAGTGTTGCCCGAAAATGTTGATGGGAGAATGCTAAATCGATCCGAAAGATGTGCTAAAATATTGTAGAGAAGAAAAAATAAGATGATGCTAGATTGTAAATTTACTTGGGGTTTTTTCCCAACAGTTTTTCTTAAAACACTTGAATGCTTTTTAATGAAGGAATATTTTAAATTTAACACCAACATTTAGAAGAAATGCGCGTACTGAAGAGAATATCGCCGCTGTAAACCAAAGTGTGGAAAAAGGTCCACATTTTGCGATTCGTTTTCGGTTTCCGGACTCTATCCGTCCACTACATGGGATATTTGGCGCAAAATATCTTGACAGACACCCATTTAAGATCCAGCTGGCGCAGGAATTAAAACCACAATACCATCACATGCGGCGTTCTTTCGCCGATTGACCTCTAGAGCAAATGGAAACTGATTCGATGTTTTATCGTAAGTTTGAGTTCAGTGATGAGGCTTAGCGGGCTTGTTCATAAACAAAATAATGGAATATAGCGTGAATAGAGCGTACAGGCTCTATTGCATCCGGTCAAATGCACCACTGGTGCGGCTTACAGCCTTATTATTATTTCTTAGAAAAATTAAGCCGGAGCTCACGTTACGGTCGCTGAAGATCGTTACCGCAGTATGATCAATGATTTTTTGTTTAAAAAAATATAAATGACATTGTTCGGATCAAGGTTTCAACAGGATGGCGCTACATGTTGCACGGGGAACGCAACCATCGAATTATTGAAATTAAAATTTGGCGATAAATTGATTTCGAGAAAGGTATCTGTCAATCGGCTTCCAAGGTCGTGAAATTTTACACCAGTGGATTATTTCCTATTGGGCCACGTAAAGTTACTGCCTTGTGCTGGTAAATCAGCAATAATTCTCATCTAAAGCCTGGTACTCTGTTCACAATTTCGTGCGAAATGCTGTCAAACTACATATAAAAGTATGTGGTGTGAAATATTTGTGAAATAAATTCGCAAAAGTAGTACTCTGTTCTTGTTGTGAAAAACACGTAAAATCATGTCTTTCCATGCAAAATTAGTCTGGCATCATTTTAGTTTAGCTGCGAAACAACATGAGCAGTGCTTTTTTCGCACGGAATTTTAACAATGTTGCATACTTTCAAGCAATAAAAGCAAGAAATTTATAAAAAAAAAACGCGAGTTGGGCTACATTTAGTACATGTCAAATTTTTCACGCGAAATAATCAATGGTGCTGAAAATTTTTCACAAATTTGAACAGAGTACCAGCCTTAAGAGGCCCACATAGTTCCTGTTATTCGGGACATGCGGCCAGCATGGATGTCCAGCAAAACTGGACATCCAGAATGCGCTTCGTTTTTTTTCGTTTTTGGTGATTTTTTTAGCTTTTAGCGACCTTTTTACTTTTGATGATTTCATTTTTGGCATTTTGTCGAATGATTTTATTTCCGGTGGCATATTTCATTTCATAATATTTGCGGTAATGCTTTGCAAGGTTCACCACAACCGCTTCTCGAGTACATTTCCTTGCTTATTTTTCAATTTGAGGATCTGTAACATACTTGAATGTATGGTTGCTTTTGCTGTCAATTTAAATTGAACAGTCAGTCATTTAATACGATCACATGTCTGTCTGGCTCTGTGTGTTTCTCTATACCTTCACTTCAGTCTATAACTCCATTGACTGTCTCTGTTTTAGCTTTTAGTTTAAGTGCAGCTGTTTTGTTTAGTTGCATGAGTATCTAAGAAAGTTTGGTTTTCTATAAATCTATATAAAAATTTTTCTGCTTTTTGCTAAAATTATAGTTTTGTGTCTCTGTTTTTTTTTTAATAGTTCACGTACTTTAAACTTCAGCACAATTGGTATGTGTGACAATACAAGATGTCTTTGTAATGACGACATGACTACAATAATAATAATGATAGTGATGCTGTTCATCATCATCATTAGGATGTTGAGTGGCTGGTGGTTTGAATCTACGTTTGTTTGTTCTTTTTTTTTTTTTTTGCTGCTGAGATGGAGTCATCCTACACATCGTCGTGATTTTATTTTAAAACTAATTTAAATGATTTCGATTTTTGTCATAATGACGTCAAAAACAGCAACAGAAATTGAATACGAAAAGTTGGTAAATTCTATTTATTAATGTGATATTTTAATTAAAGTTTCAGCAAGAAAAGAGCTGTTTTTTTCTTCTTTTCTTTGAAAGCAAACAAATGTCTGGAAGCTTAAAAAATGTTTATTTTTTGAAGTTGGAAAGGAGGAAGAAGTAAGGAATTTTTAATTAAGCAAAAGTTGAAATGAATTTTGTTTGAGAATTCTATCGAAAGCAACAACAGTCTTCTTCGTGTTTAATTAAAGCAGGAAGTCTTTATTATGGGCCTGGCAGAAGGTGTTAAATGAGTTTGGAAGAATTTTATTTCGAATTATGACGGTTTATACTCGTACATTAGAAATACATATATTTTGTATGTAATTGTATGTAATTTTTGCATTACAGTAGAAAATATAAAATTTTTATATCTTTTTTTTTATTTTATCTTATACTAACTTACATATGTAGACCATTTTAATTTTTATTTAATTTGTATTTTATAATTTTTTTATTTTTTTTATTTTATATTGTATTTTTAATATGGCCGTTAAAGAAAAATATTTACGGCCTGGCCCACGATGTCGACAAGAAAGTTTCTGTCGCTTACTTACATTGAAAATAAAAACAAAATCAGAGAATTTGTTTTTGTTTTCAATGTAAGTAAGCGACCGAAACTTTCTTGTCGACATCGTGGGCCAGGCCGTTAGTCTGAACATGAAAAAACCTGTCCTCAGCTGTCGTGAAACTAAGCGACATGCAATTAAGGACATGCCATTTTTCATTTTAAACGAAACATTTTCACTCAAAAGCTTAAGCACAATGATTAAAACTCGTTCAACATTTTAAATTTACTTTAGCTATATTTTTTGTTATATAAGTACATATAAAAATTATCTATTATAATGTATCAAGAAAATAAATAAATCTGTCAAAGCACAATTTGCCAACCGTTCAAATACCAAACGAATAAAATATTTCAAGTTGAAAGCAAATAATTATCCTAAAAAAACAAACACACAAAACTTTAAGTGTCACCTTAATGAAAATTTAAAGCTCTTGTTAAACAGAAAATTGTCATTTGACATAATAATGTAAAGAATTTCTTCTAAAAGACATGTACCTAAAAATTTTCCCAAATTTTCTTTATTTTTCTTTGATGACCACTATAAAATTTGTTTTCACATAAAATAAACACAAAATTGCACAAACATGTTCAATGTGTGCAAATTTAAGCCCAGAAGGATACAGAGGCACAGACACACACAAACACACACACACAAACCCATAATCAAAACAGTGATTTATAAAAATCCTCAAAAATGCGACATGTAGTTAAAAACAACAATGAAGGAGTGACATAGAACCCAATTAGCCAAATCATTGCAGTGGAGAATGTTTTTGAATACTTTTTTTTTAGATATTCTATAATTCTGTGGCCTTAAATATGAAAGTAGTCGAAGTCATGTGCATTTTTGCTTCGCAATATTAAATAAATCTTAAAAAAACTTGAATAAATATTTAATAAATCTGTGGCAAAAAGGGAAAAGTGCTTAAGTCGAGATAAGCTGATTTTGAGTTAATGATATCTTTGCAATATGCATATTCAAAAGTACCCCTGATCAAAATCGCAACTAATTTATGCGATTTTTCAGGAAGATATGGTACTATGACTTGCGATTTATCTTTTTTCGACTTCTAATCTCATTTGGAATAATAGCGTAATTTAGGCTATACTTTGATATATATCAACTTTGTTTAAAAAAATTAAGATTAGCAGAGAATTTCCCAATTAACGTGTAAAAGGAAGACATATCTGAAAATCAACTTGAACGCTTACAAGTGCTCTCCTGCGAAAAAGTAAAATATGACTTAAGCACTTTTGCCTTACTGCCACAGAAATATGAAATAAATTTATATTAATCGAGAATATTAAATTTCTTAAATTAAAATGTTGCACAGCATAAACATTTATTTCAATATTTTATTTGTATTTAATGCGTGCCAAAGTGAATGGGAAGTGCATCTAGACATGCTAAACCATCAACAAATAATATTTTTAATTATTATAAAAATATTTTTTGGATTTGTTCAGGAAATATATACATGACTTAGAACACTTTTATAATTATGGGCACATTTGTAGATGAATTTCTCGCTGAAAGCGCTAATAACTCACTATGCCTCGTAGACCTGAATATACGAGTACATATGTATGTATTTGGCAGACAGGGGATGAATCATCAGTAAATTTATGTGAAACACAAGTTACAGGCATTTTGTCTCTTCTGCTAAGAGGCGGGAAAAGTCACGGACTTATTTGCTTTATGTTAACGCCGAGAGATACGCCACTTAGATGCAGTTATAGGGAAATATTGTTGTTGATACAGTAACTAACGAAGCAGTTAAGGAATTTATTGTTTATGCAATCATTTTTTACGAATTTATGTGATTTCCTTTACAATTATATGAGAATATATTAAACAAATTCTTTGGCGATTTAGCGTACGATCTTGCTTGCATACATCGCTTAAGATGCCTAGAACACATGGCCAACTGGGAAAAGCTTATGTAAATGTGTATTAAAAAGTGAGTATGTGTGTGTGTGTGTTGGTTTGTATACTTTCGTATGTTGCCATTCAAACAATGTTGTATGTGGTGAAAGAGTACTGGGATCGAAGTCATTCTTCAAACTGACACTATCAAGCCAAACGAGCTTGTGAGGGCCATTTACATTTTAAGTAAAGATACACCAGCAATAACAACACTAACAATAACAAACGCTATAATCGACGACCACATGTGCAGCAAACAAATTACAACAGCAACAACAATAACTTCGAAAATTTCTCCTTCTAATCAAATTGCAAAAATTTTTTGTCCCTATTTTTTTCTTTATTTTTTTTATGTTTGCACAACCAGCAACAACAGCAAAACTATACTAATGTCACATTTCGCATTCTGTCAACGGACAACTGCAACTACAACAACAACAACGTATGTATGTATGTATGTATGTACTTTTCTAGCAAAAGAACAAACTATAAAAGTAATGAGTAAAGTATCAAAGAAATGTCATGTGATGGTTTTGATGTTACTGATATTGTTATTGTTGTAGTTGAAGCTGTTGTTGTTGTTGTAGTTGTTGCTGTTGCAGTCGCCGTTTGATAATGCTGATTTTGAAGTGTCCTTCAGTATGCATTTTGGAGAAATTGTAGTAGAAGAAAAGAAGACTACAACCAAAAAGACTATGTCAATGTTGTTTTATCAAAAAAAAAAAAAAAAAAAAAAAAAAAAAAAAATACTCGACAAACTGTGATGATGAGAAAACAACATCTACAACAGCAACAGCATGTGGGAATATTTGTGAGAGGCAATACGTGTACAGTAGTTAAGATAAAATTTACGTGAAATATGCTCGAAATGAAAACTTAAACTTGCATGCATATTATGAAGAACATTTTTTGTTAAACTATGGGCTAAGAAATCAGTCAATGATTATATGTATTTTATTTTTAAATCATGTTTAAACAGAAAATTTTGTTTTTCACTCTAAAATTAAATGAATCTTAAATAGCCAACATTATGTATTTAAGTGTTGTTTAAGTTTTACCAACATACCATATGTTTTGTGCGTGTGTGTGTTTGTACATGAACATCATGTAGTCATATTAAAAAGAATTTCGTTTAATTTTCGCAAATATACAACAAATGTAACACATATTTTCATATCATGAAATACATATATAAATTGAAAAATGCAATCCGATGCTCTTTTTGTATCATAAAATGTATTTTTTGCTATTTCACTTTTCTGCAAATTGATAACTCAACTTTCTTATTTATATTGAACAGCTGTTCTTTGGAAAGCTTTTCATAATATTTGGAAATCTTGTAGTGCTACCGTACTTGCAACGTAATTTGATAATAACTTTAATTCGCCACTGAAAAAAATGAAAGTGTGTTTAAACACATTTTAGGTTAATTTAAAATTAACTCAAACTATATTTAAACATTCACTGATTTATTAGCTATAAGCTCTTAAACAACTTTTAAGAAATTTCCACGCTGTAGAAAATGCTTTAAAAGAGAAATTCTGGAAAAAAAACATATTTGTCCGAAATTTACACTTAACGTACCCAAGGGAGTAGAGCAATAGTGTTTCGTATTTGTCAAATAATATTTGGCCATAAAATAACATATTTTTTCATTCATTACGTAAACATTTTCGAAAATCGCAAATCCTGAAAATTTTACAAGAGAGTGCCTGTAAAATATATTCAATTATAATAAAATCACAAAATTTGAACTAATTTCGAAATTTTTTTAAGTTCGAAACTAAGTTCGAATTTTCGAACTTGGAAATTTTTTAAAAAATTTTAACATTTTACATAAAAACTTAAGAAAAAAAGTTTGTTGATAGCAAAAGTCCTTAGTTTCTCGTATTTTTTCACTCCTAAACTAAGTTTGAATTTTCGAAGATTGCAAAATCAGACAATTTTGCTTGAAAGTAGCTTTAAATGATTAAAATAAACTAAAATTTAATTAAATCGAAGATTTTACATTTGTAATTCTTGGACAGTTTCAGCTTTTCTTAAAAATTTCAATATGTTTTGAAAGCCGAAGAAAATTTATAATCAATTTGATTTTTAAGGCAACAAGTTTCCAGAACCTTAATAAATGGACCCTAGTGAGCCAAACTCTATAGTATACTTTTGTTCTTTCTTAACGAACTGTCTATCTAACTGTCGCAAGTACTTCAAATGGCTAAATAGTTTTTCACATTTGTCAAATAATATTTGGTCACAGAATTAATGTTTTTTTTTAATTCCTAATATAAGTTCAAGTTTTCGAAAATGGCAAAGCCTGATAATTTTTCATGGTTGTGCCTTTAAAATATATTCAACAATGATAACAGCGGAAATTTTTAATTTACATATTTCGAAATTGTCTAAGGTTTGAAATTAAATTCGAATTTTCGAACTCAGTAATTAAAAAAAACTAACTAACTTAAAGTATAACTAACTGAGCTGGAAATAAAACATGTGCATATGGAATTTATTTGTATTTTTGGCAATTAAAGTATGTTTTCCGGGCAAGCTGTTAGTACAACTGCCGCAAGTATCGTACTTCAAATGGCTGTACAGTTTTTAGTGCTTGGCTAGCAAATTAATCGTTTCTAATATAAGTTCGAATTTTTCGAAGATAGCACAACTAGAAAATTTTGCTTTATAATATGCTCAGACATAATAAAATCGAAACATTTAATTTAAATCGAAAATTTCTAATGTTCGAAATTACATTCCGATTTTCGAACTTAGAAATTATTAAAAAAATTTTAGCTTTTTACATAAATTTTTTTTCATAAAGGCTTCAAAATCTAAAAATTTTCTTTAAGTCGATGGCTTTAACCAGCAGATTTAGAAATAAAACACATATCGTCCATACCACGTCAAACAAAAATTCAAATTCGTTGCAAAATTAGTTTTTTAGATCTGTTACCTTGGTAGACAACTCAATAAGGAACATTTTAAGCCTGGCACTTTTAGGAATACGCCGACTGATTGCGCTCTTCGGAAAAGTACAAATTAGCATATTGGATAGTTTGACATGGTAGGGACGATATATACAATTATTTTGCTTCTCTGGGAAGTAGTGATAGAACCACTTCTAGTTGTGTAAAAAATCATGTTTTTAATGATGAAAAATCATTTAAATTTTAATATTTTTGGAGCATTATTTCCACTGTTTAATACATTAGAAGATTGTAATTTTATGGTTTAGCAGTATAATTTTTTTTTTTTTTGTTAGCCAAACTCTATTTGGAAAATTTGTTAGAAATTTGGCCGTATATTTGGCAGCATGTAAGTAACCGAGTCTGTGTATTTGCAATATTGTTCTCTCCCCATTTGTATGTTTTTATGTCTATGTGTGTTCGTGTGTGCTATTGAGTTTTATACCTGTCTCCAGTAACATGATGATGTTGATGACTATGGAAATAATAGTGGCGGCTGGTAAAATGTTCCTTTTCTCATCCCATTCTAACAACATGCATAAAAATATTGGCTACAGGATTGGTGGATGATGGTGTGTTTGTGTGTTTAGAAAAAAGTAAAATTAATGAAACTATCAGTAACATAAACTGTTCAGCACATCAATGAAACTACAATGCAACAAGGACAGCATGAAAAAATCAACTAACAGCTACCAGCCATCTAGCGATAATAACAAACAACAATAACAACAATAACAACGACAACAAAAATTGGAAAACAATTGCACACATCATTAGATCGATACCAAAAATTTACAATAAAAATACGACGCAAGGCCTAAAGGAACAACTGCAACATCAAAATCATACGGGCAATAACTACAAAAAGTATGCATGTTGTTGCACCAAACGCAATGGCAACAAACTTTCTTTGTTGTTACTGCAACTAATACATACATACATTTGTTGTTGCTATTGTTGCTATTGTGTGCTATGCTTTGTTGTCTATAGGTATAAAATGAAGAAAGAAAAAGAATTGTGAGTTTTACTGCGTTGACAGTAAACAATTGCGCGTAATGTTGTTTAACAATCGACAAGAGCGCAAATTGCTGTGTTTCTCTACGGCCATTGTATTCCAAATGCAACAAAACAATAATAACAATGAAACAACAACAACAACTACAGCAACGTTCAAAGAGACATCATTACAGTAAACCCCAGCAAAACTAACTAACATGCCAACATTTTACTATTGCCACTAAATCCCAATCAAAAGCCATTACAATGATTTTTCTTTCCACCGATCATTTCGACAATGACAACAACAGCAGCAGCGACATGAAAAAAATGTATAAAGGAGAAATGATCATCATAGTTTTTGTCTACATATTGTTATTTTTTTTTTTTGTTTTTCTTTCTCTTGCGATGTTCTTGTAAGTTGAAAATTTTTGCCGAAATATCATCGATACTGGAGCAGATGAGGGGAGCGAGATTGTTTGGTTATCGAAAGCAGATTAAAGAAAAATTACCAAAGTCATCTTGTTGTGTCTTGTCTCATCATTTTGTATGCTAAATGTTCAATTAAACAAGATGTTATTTCTACACATGAGACAATCAATTTTTTGTCTTTCTATATTTTATTTTATCTTAGTTGCTTTTCTTTTTTTTCAATTTATATTAAAGCATTTTTCTTTGAAAATGTTACAATTTTTCGTTGACAATCATTTCGAAATTGTGTATATTTGCAAAGAGGTGAAATCGAGACGGCATATTAATATTTAGTTTTTTTTAAGTAACCAAAATTTTAGTAAAGTCATGGAATTTTCATTAACCTACTTAAGTCGAATTAAGATACGATTATGTTCGCTTTTATTTATAAATTCCTCGCTCTTAAAAATAAACTTATTAAAAAAAATTATGGTCCTAAGTTTATTAAACTAATTGATTTTATTTTCTAAAAATACGAAGCTTATATAATTATAAAGAACTTTTTTTTGCCAGATCAAAATTTTTATGAAGCTTATGCTTTGACAGTAATATCTATTCATTTTCGAAAATTCAAAGTCAACTTCGAGAATTCGAATCACAAATTATTACAATTTTGATGCTAATTGGTGCTTGCAATATTCGTACTGAGGAAAAATGATAATTTAGAAAAAAAAAGATAAACAGCAGCATTATTATTTCCAAAGAGTTATGCATGTGTAATTATTCTATTTTTTAATTCGAAACTTATCTCATTTTATAAAATGTTTAATCAAAATATTATTTTAAATGAGACTAAGGGCTCAAAAATGATATTCGACCTTTATTCGAAAATTCGAAGATTTGTTCGAAATTTCGAAGTTGTATTTAAAATTTCCAATCTCATTGTAGCTATGAAATTTTGCATTTTCGTATTTCGAAAACTTGAATTAGTCATATGTACATCAAAATTTAAAAAAATAAAGGATTTTTTTTATTTGAAAAAAAAAACAAAATTTTTGCGAGAATATAATTGATCCATTTTCGAAAATTCGAAGTTAACTTCGAAAGTAATGAAATGAAAATTTACATTTGCAGAAAGCTATATGTACATAATTGTCTGTCATATGCTTGAAAGAAAAACTGATTTTATGAAATGTTAATATTTTGAATTTGCCATAATTGAAAATTCGAAGACTATTTTAAACGATAAACACATGAAGGTACGTGCATACATGTGTATGTATGTATGTACATACATATGTATGTTAAGACAATGCACTGAATACTCGTGCAACCCTCTAATGAACTCGTATATATGTATGTATGTCTGTATGTATAGTATTTATCTCATTAAAATATTTTTAATTAGTTTTCTTTATTCGAAACTTATAATGTTTTATAAAATTTTTATGCAAAAAAATATTTTTTTTACGACTTATGCCTTGAAATTGAAATTTGAGATATATTCGAAAATTCGAAGTTGTGTTCGAAATTTCGAACATCATAAAATATTGCACTTTTGGCAAAATCTTTAAGTTTTCTTAAGCTAAAAACTGTATTTTTTTTATATTTCAAATTTCGAAACTTTATAATACACAGACTTTTTAAAACGTTTTGTTGGAAAATTGATTTTCTAAAATAGTTAAGTTTTGGATCAGCTATTCTAACTAAAATCGCAATGAATTTCGAAACTTTCGAAAATTACAAAATCAATAAGGACTTGTTACAAATAACTCCTTTTTAACAATTTTTCATGTCATTCAGTAAAACTTTTTCTAATTAAAAACTGTGTCTCTTGGCACGAATAACCTAAGCATATAATTAAGAAGAAAAGCAGTGATTTTTTAAATTTGCTTTTTAAAAAAGTGGTAGTTTAAGAGAAGTAAAAAAAATTTGTATTTTCATAACTGTAGATTCATACATAACTTTAGTACTTGGCCCCTTTATCTGCCAAATGGTTTCAGCGCTCTGCAATTCGCTGTATTGATTTTATATAAAACTTTATTTTTTTTTTCTTAATCTAATTGCTTAAGCTCATTAATCTTTTGAGCAAATCCATTCACATTTCATTTAAGTCTTTTGTGTAGAGGTTTTTGCTGATTTTGTTGACGACATCTGGGTTCGTTGAGCAGAAGGGTGGAGGGGTGAGTAAAAATATTCATGTAACTTTCAAGCAAAAGATCAATAAGATAGACATACGGACAGACAACTAAACAGACAGGACGAATAGTTAAGTTGTACTAGAAACCACAAAAGCAACAAGCGAACGTTTAAAAGGAAAAAAAAACTTTCAATTCATAGTGATGTTTGCAGATCAATTTTCAATACAATTCTTAATTGTTAAATATGCTTTAGAGTGGAGTTTGAGGATCGTTGCATTTCATATCTTCATACAAATGCCCTGGGAGGATTATTAAGTTAAACATTTAAGTTGTGGTTGTTGTTGTGTCTCTTTCTTTATTATTATTCTGCTTTGTAATCAAATGTTTTGCTTTGTGTTTCTATGTGCAATTTCAAAAATGAGTTCGAGTTGTTCATTTATTAGTTCGGCTTAATTTGCAATAGTTGAAGTGTTTAAGGGACCGCAAGAAGATCTAAACTCTAGAGTTTACAAGAATTCACTAATTAAAGGAATAAAACCAACGTTTTCGTAGCGCTTCTGCTACAAATCGAATCGTTTGTTTTTCCAAATTACATATATGAAATCAGCGTTCTCTGAAAAACATTTAGGGCAGCTGGAAGTATGACTAGAACTCTTTTGGAAAGTTAAAATGCGACACATGACAAGGTGAAAATAAGACAATTCTTGAAATATTAAATACATACATATATTTCATTTAACTGTTTGGTTAAATATTGGCATTTCCACAGGAATGTCAACATTTTGTAGCGTGCGACACCAAACAAATATGTTTGTTTTGTTTTTAAATAAAAACGAAACTTTTTTTTGGTCTTTATGTATTTGTATAGGGCGTCAGCAGCTCTACATTAGGTAAAATTTTAAGCAAAATCGAGTAATATTATTCTGAAATATAAGCTGAGTGGCTTGCTGTCGCACGCGACAAAAGAGTGAACTTTCTCGTGGAAATGCCCATATGTACTAGCTGCCCACGTTAATGTACACTTATGTTGATATTGTGATTACAGTTTTCCTTCCTATAAGAGATTCGAAAACTGAACCTTGAACTTATCTAAGACTATTCACAAGAAAACATATTTCTTCCGTTTTAAAAGTAACGCAAGTTAAATGAATTTTTGTTTTTAATTCATTAAAACATTCCTTGATTTACTTACATACAGTTTTATCGCCACTCTACTACCAAATAAATTTTATAATTTAAAATGTTAAAACCTTAAAGAAAATTTTGTTATAAGTTTTTAGTTGATTTTTTTTTTAATTACGATATTTCTATTATACGGAATAATTTTCAAATAAATATATTTTTTTGTAGTCACTTTGCTGCAGTTCTTGTTGCCTTGAGTGCACATATCAAACATTATTTAGATGAAAGATAAAAGTGTATAATATTAGATTATTTATTACAATTATATGTTTCAGTTCACAAAAGAACAACAGCAGCAATAATAATAAAAGCAACAGCAACAGCTCGTTTGTAATTTAAATTTGGACAATAAAAAAGGCAACAAATTCACAGTTGACCGAAATGGAAATAAAGAACAAGCAACAAAAAAATTACTGAAAAATCATATTAATACAGAACTTATTATGTTTAACACAATTGCTTGTTGCCCTGTCCGTAGGGGAATAACATGTAATAACACTTTAAAGTTACAATAAACGACCAACATCCAAGTAATTACCCAGCAAACATACTGTCTTATTTTCAAGAAGTCATACTGCTTCATAAGGAGTCTCTAAATAAATTTAGTTTAGTTTTTAAAAGACCCCCGGAAAGCATTTAATATCCAACGTTCTCAAACGTAAGGAAGAGTGAAACTTTTTAATATTGATTAAGTCCCATTTCATTGGGACTTATTACAATTGGCCTTATATCATGTCAGATTGTCAGATGTTACAATATTGTCAGTTCACACGGTTGTAGGAAATTTGTCAGAAAATCTTACAATTTATTGCCAGACGGTTGTATGACAATAAATTCATCTGACAAAATCGTCAGTCGGAAAATTGTCTGTTCAGACGGTAGTCATATGCAAAAATTTTCAGATCTGTTCTTATGCGTTGCCAGACTCAAAGTATTTGGTAGAAATTGTTAAATATCAATCGTTTGTGGTTGTGTTAAATGTAAAAAGTGAAAATATAAATTATTATGGACCAGAAAGAAGCAATTGCAATGATTTTGTCGGCAAATATTGCATTATATATTTTGCGTTTGAAATCAAGCGTGCGCAGTGTTGCCCATAGAGAATATTCTCTTACAATGGTAATAATTTTACAATATGTTCACATGATTGTCAAATGTCTGACAATTTATTATCAGCAGTCTTGCAATGGACTGACAATGCTTTTTCTGGCAACGATGTCAGACAAAAATTGCCAGTTCACACGGTTGTAAGAAATTTTTAGCACATTTTGCTAACAATATTGTAAGATCTGACAACCATCTGTACATAGCTTTATTTACCAGGGAACATTTGGCTCACGTGTCTGATATCAGAAAGCTTAGCAGACAATCAACAGGGTTGTCTTAAAGTCCCCTCAGACATTAAACAGAACATCTATTATTTGTCGGTATGTCGTTTCCGCACAGTTCTTTAAACAATATCTATTGGATTAACATCTGATTATTCTAAAAATTTTTTATTTATATAGTGAGATATTTATGAGAAAAGTCAGCAAATTTTTTGCATTTAATGCAGAAATTTTAGAACTTTTAGTTTTCTTTGACAAAAAATCAGGGAATAATAAATTGGTTCTTTAAAGAGTAACTATGCATTTTCCATTATTGCCTTTTTTGGTGATTTCGAAATATTGTTCCATAAAAACATTTATGAGCAAAGAAGAATAATCCAGTTATAATAAGCAAAAGAACGTAAATACACAAACGTGTAAGACGATGTTAAAGTAAACATTTAAAGTACAATAACAATACTCTTACATTCTGCTTATTAAGAAATATACAGCCACACAAGCACCACATCAGATGCAAGCAAGAGACACAAACAACAACAAAAATATAATGCTTTTACAATGTTACGCTACACATGCACACATAACAACAACATTAATTGTAACACGAACTAACAATGTAATCGGAAGCTAGAATACGAAGCTGTGCTGAGATTTTCTATATGTTGCTAAGATTATTGTGGAAACTTCGTTAGGGCAGTTTTCTGTAAACAAACAGGGAAGTTAACATGGTGGTATTCCAGCCGTGAATAATTTAACATTGCGTGTCTTAAAAGCTCCTAATATCAGTGTTGAGTAAATAAAAAAGCAACAGCAACGCTTTTAAAAGGTAAAAGACTTGACAATTCTTAAGATATGTATCGGAATAATGCCGATAGCCTCTCAGATGCTAGAGATTTTTAAATTTTAGTTTATTATGATAAATTTGGAAATGAATAAATAAAAAAATAAAAGTAAAATGAACTAGAAACAAAAAAACATTTTATTATGTCTCGTCAGGAGTTTTTTCAACATTGCTCAGAAGATCAAAAAATCTTTCTCACATAACATTAAAAATTTTAAAATTTCCCCACACAGATGGGAATAGCACCCATCTTGTCAATCACTAACATATGTTTCGCATCACTATCGGTTAGAAATTCGGTATATTATGCAGAGGTTCTGAACGAATTCGATATAAAAAAAAACTGTTCGCTGGGTAATTGAGGCTGCATTACAGCGAGTGTTGTTGTCTGTACACTTATAACTCCAGCTCGCGTGTTATATTTATAACTGCAGTGCTTTGTATGATCACTTGCAAAAACTATTTTTTTTTCATTACAATTCAAAAACTATATTCTAGGAAATACATATTTGTTTATAACTTCATTAGTTAACAAAGAAGAAATTTTATTTAAACTTTTTCAATCATCTAACCTTTCTTAAGGGGGTATGGCGGGGAAAATAACACTTTTAAATTGTTGAAACGTTAAGACTTGGAGAGGGAGTGATAACAAAGTGTTACAGCTAATAGAGATGGTTTTTAAAAATTTTTATAAATTTTTAGTTTATCTAGTTCACATGACTAAGGGTATTTCATTAAGCGAATCCTAGATATCAACGAAATCTTTTATTCGTTTATCGCGCTTCCTTTAACATCGAATGCTATAATTTGACTCCTGATATTTTAAGGTCCAAGTCTTATGATTTAATAAGTCATTCATTCATGTGTGTTCGTATGTCTGTTTAAATCAGATAATAATATTAATTTGTAACTGTTTTGTAATTAACAAATAATTTAACACAATCATTTATTTATGGCATTAGCAAAACGAATTACATGTTACGGGACACCACACATGAGAACAAGATTTAAATAATAATAAAATAAACTCAAAAAATATTCCTATTACGAGAATAAATCAATAATTAATTTAAAAAAAAAACTACTGCTTATTACTCGATAAAAGTAGAGAAATACTTGTATGTTGTTACCTTTATAATGAAATTATTTATGAAAAGACTGTAAAATTACCCCTCGTACATGAGCTGACTTATGGTAAAATTTTGACCATAAAGCATAAAGTGCTTAAAACTGAAAAACAAAAATATCTGATTATCAAATATGGAAACTTTTGTAAGTGCATAAAAACCATATTTAATAAAAAAAAATATTGCACAGTTGCTGCTGCTGTTGTTGCTGTTCTTGAAAGTTGTAAAAGGAAATAAAACGAAGTATTTGATTGCATTAAGATTCTTAATGAAAGATAAATAATATTAAAATATTTTGTAATGAATTTATTGCAATATCACTACCAGAACGTGAATCATGCCACTTTAGGATTGTAGTGGATTACTTATTATACGATACACTTTTTTACAAGCCATTATTTTTTTAATTGGGAAAATTAGTAGAATGTAAATTTTTTATAGTTGCATTAATTTGAACTTATTTGCTGTTACAGTAGTTTACGCTTAATTGATTTTTAATAAAATGCAAGATTTTTGTTAAATATCATTTTTTTTAATAGTTTATCATCATATTTATGCGATATTAAACCAAATTATTATACACATAACGCAAGTGCATGCTTTTTCTATTAATTAAGCGGGTAAATCAGTTAAGCGGAAACTACTGTAGTAGTTATGTGGCAAAAACGTTTCGAGTTTTTAGAGCATTGATAGCTTTAGTGGCTTCGTCAATGAGTATAGGGCGTTTACTTCGTAATTCGATACGAAAGCCAATACTTTCGAATTCAATTTTTAATTCAAAATTCATGTCCAGCAACACATACAGTGGGGAATTTTCGGGAAACAAATTGAAATAATTCAGCAGTTTCTGAACCGACAGTCGGCTTGTTATAAAATTTCATACAACATCTGAGAAGATGTTATAGAGCTTAAGTTAGGAATTTGGATTGTATATCTCTAAAGGGAGCAGAGCCCCAGAACGCCCAAAAAATTAAAATCTATATATGTGAAGCTGATGTTTTTAATCTGATAAAAAAAATTGTTTGCAAGTAGATTTTCCTATCTAAGAGCTAAATAAAACTCTGCTACACTTTAAGAAATGTTCTAGAAAAAAAATAAATTAAATTTTATTTTTTACCACGCTTGGTTGGTTCACTATTCTGTGGAGAAGTCAAATCTTGTCGGATTCGCAAAAGGAAACTTTTTAAGGAAAAAGTTTGTAAATTATTACGCAATTATAAAATTTTTTTTTGCCAAAAAAAACCGACTTCATATTCATACTTATTTCAAAGGTAATATTATAATAAATGTTGCAAGAGACTTAAATTTTCGAAAGTTTTGTTATTGAAGGCACTAGACCGTTTCGAATTAGACCTATTTTTGTTATAAATATCGAATTTAAGGCCTTTTTTCTGAAATTCTAAAGCTGGAACCAAAAAATTTATCATGTTACATTAAGACATGATGCTTTTTTAAATGCCTCCAAAACTATTATCTGCGTCTGGCGAAAAATTAGAAAAAACTACAACAAAAATACTGAGAAATCCCAATTTGGGAATTTCGCGAAATTTCTTTGGGAATCGCCGGGATTTGAAAAGCAATTATGACTTCTTTTTTTTTGAAATTTTATTTGCGTTAATTATATCATTTAGCACGTAAGTGAGGATTTTCAGCCGAAAATATAAATCAATAAACATTTTATAGTTTCCTTTTTCCAACACCTCTGATGTCTTCTTAGTATTAATTTATGGCATAAAAATGATTTCAAATTTTTCCACCTTTATACATACATAAATATCTTGCCTAATTCCTTTAAGCTCGAGGTCAGGTTTATTTATTCTTCAATAGTCAATATGAATAAAATATTTTAATTTTGTTAATTTTTAAAATAAATGCCAATATTTCGATATTCTTTGAATATCATCTTCTTATGTTTAGAAGAAACTCTTCCTTCTTATACTGGTAATTCAACAATATGAATGGTAATTTTTTTATTCTTTCAGGAAGCTGTAATAAGTGAATATTGAGAGTAAATATGTATTGAGAAACTGCAGAATTATTTCTATTTATTTTTTGCCAAGATCCCCTCACCCCCCTGTGCGACATTTATGAACTTTCAATACAAATAAAAAAAAGTTTTTTGATCATCATGTTATACAAGAGACATAAATTTAAAAGTCAAGCATCCTTTAAAAAAAATAAGCATTTATGCATATTAAACTTTCTATCAAACAAGTTAAAAGAGTCAGTTTCATGATGAAGGGCTTCTTTCTATAGCAATTGTGTTTTAGGCCCGATAGAACTAACGAAAGGATTAACTGTGCCATGGTGACACATAAATTCTTTAAATTTATTAATTTTTTTTTATTTTAAATACGATTAAACTATTTGTTGTCCGCCCATACATACACATAGTTCTGCAGTAATTTAGAATAGCAAAGTTATACAACCCTGCAAGAGCATGAAAATAGTATGAAAATCTGTGTAAAGCCATGAAATCATATAATTAATTAAATAATTGAAAACTGAGCTTAAGTTTGTCAATGCGAGTAATTGACTTACAACATGTTGCAAAAATTAAATTAAATTTTGTAAAGAATTTAACTTAATTTTTATATTTATTCTTCATACTTTTAAATTACGTGTGTGTTTGTCTAAGTGAAACTTTTCTGTTATTAAGTTAAATAAAAAAATGCAATTTCACTGCGCAGCCTGTATAAATAAGTCTGTGCTTGACAATATGCGGGCAATATAGTCTTTGAAATCGGCTGTAAAATGAACAACGAGTGGGTAAAAAAATAATAATTTTCCATACTGCTCTGTACTTGCTTATGTACACATGTATGTATGTAGTTCGTATATGTTGGCAGCTTTTTATTGCAATTGTTATTCGTTTCAGTTTTTTGCCATCAAACAAATTGTGGTTGCTATTAAAGTGATTTTGTATCTTGTGTGTTGACTAAAAGTTGCCAAATCATGTAATTAAACAGTTGCAATTCTATAAAATATTTTGCAAAAAAAAAAAGAAAAAAAAACAAGCATAGCCAACAAACCATATCGGATTTATAATCTGCGATTATTGTAAAACAATTGTTTTCGAACAAGAATTTTTTATGGGTTTATTTATACTTTATGAGTAATTTAGTAATTTATTTAGCATTTGTTGAACAATTAAAAACTAAATTCTATTCAAATGAATCAGATTTTTTTCTGCATATTTTTAAAAAAAATTTAAGGTCACTATTTAAAGATTTTATTGTTAATTTTTTTATTTATTTTTTTTTTTTTGGTTTGTTAAGGAAATTATCATTTTAAGCACTAATTGAAAATATGTATAAACAAATATTTGAAAACATTACATATAAATGTTTTTAATCAGGAAACATGAACGCTCAAAATAAATAAAGCATCAAATATTTTTAAAAAATTAAAAATAAAAAATTAAATTCGAACTTAATTTCGAATTTTCGAAATTCCAATTAAAAAACATTTTGAACTAAAATAAGAATACTAAACAGTAATTTTAATCGAAACATTAATCTTTTGCATTTAGCTATCTTCGAAACATCAAACATATGTAATTTCGAATATTGTATTTTTTTGTAGCATACCATTCACAATTCTTAAATTAACAGTTTTTTGTATTAATTTAGTTATGCAAAGTATTACTAGTTGAAAAAACCCCCGATTTTAAGTATTTTGTGTGAAAACTTGTTTATTAAACGTTTTGTAAACCTGGAATATTTTGTATGAATACGGCAGCAAGGGACGGAATATCATTTCAAAAACCAAAATTTAAATAAAAAAAAGGATATTCAGTATCATATGAAAGCTGTTATGTAACAAAAAGTTTTCGTATATAACTTTCGAACATACAGAATTCCGAATTTTGTGATCAAGCTCGTTCACACTTTCATATATTTACATCCATATGTATGTGCATATGTAAATGTAACCTCATAAAAATAGTTTTTAATTTATGTGACTTGAAAAAAAAAATGTGTACGTACACCTTCTTGGCCGTAGAAAAACTTAAATTTTCTTGCGTAAAATTATATTTACAACTGACCCCATCAAGTAGCAATTACCGGTAGATGTGCAACTGACATGCCCAGAATTTATATAAATTCTACCGTCGATTTGATACGTGTAATATTGGATTATAAAATGCTAAGAAGCAAGCAGTCTATAAATTTTCACGTTATCTTTTTGGAGAGAATAAATGCATATTTCTTACTTGGCGGAAATAATATTTTACAAAGAATAAAATGCAAATCCCTTAAGTGCTTTCGAAAAAGCAAGTTACATAAATTCATTTGCGCTTAAAGATCAACTAAATTATAAAAAGTTTCTTTTAAAAAAAGAAAGATCAATGAATGTATCTGTCTAATCCTCCTGACTCGCTCGTACTTTAACAGAGCGCCCGCCTGTCATTGCAATTGTATACGATGAGTCTAACGAAATAAATCTGCTACGCACTTGCATCTTTAACATCTATCTGAAGATCTAACAACCATAAAAAATAATCTTAGAGATTTATTTTAGTTGCAAAAGTAAATTCCCTTGTTATGATCATAAAATAAAGTATTGAAAAAAGAAACACTCTTGCCTATAAGATGGAATATCTGTATCGGTAAAATAAGACCCCATATGAAATAAATATAAAAATATAAAAGAAATCATAAATTTAACTAAAAAAAATCCGTTCGCTGATGCAAAAATCAAAACATTAATCCTTGGAGGGAGAGAGAGACAGCGAGAAGTTTAAGTTTATGTGATCGCAAAAAGAAAAGTGCACAACAATTCAATGGCTTGAATGGCAACAAACAACGAAGTTGGGAACGGAAACTGAATACTGAAACTAACATTGAACCAGCAAATGTTAACATGAAAATATGTCTTCATATCGTTTGGATACTTCCAGCCAGCCACAATTAAATACTCGTTGCAGGCACACACACACACACACACACACACACTCAGGCTGCTTTAGCAAATGATGGTTTAAGCAGGCGCATTTTGATATGTTCCAAAACACACACATTTTGCTCGCCAAGACAGTCCAGACTGTCAGTCAGTCAGTTGCTTGTTTTGTTGGATTTTTGGTTTAAATTTTATTTTGGAAGTCTTTTTGTGGCCAATAACTGACATTTGCTGCATACGAGGTTGCCTGTTTGGTGTACTTGTTTGTTAGTCCTAGTTTACACTATGCAAGTCTTATTGCTAAGCTGATTAGTTTGTTAGGAAAGAGGGACGAGGGGAAAAGAAACGTTACTGTTCCCCTCGTCTCTCTCTCCGTTAAACTAATCAGCTTAGCAATAAGATTTGCATAGTGTAAATATGGACTTACAATTTCTAAAGCAACAACAACAGCAAAAGTCGCACACGTAATACTTAAACACTGCAGTACACATTTATAGAAATGAAACACACACACACACACACCCCCAAAGGCACAGTGAAACATAAATATTAATGGTTGGCGTTGGTAGATTTCCAAATTGCAGGTGCATCGATGAACATTACAAGTTGCATAATCATGTTGTTATTGATTCTTGCAGTTCTACAGCCAACAAACATGTGTAAGGGGTGGAAATATCTAAAAAGAAAAGAATTAACCTGCCGCTGCACAATGGGCCCAAAGGCACTTTTTTCACGGATCAATTCATAACTCCACAATTAAAATAGTGAGGATCACTAAATTGCATATGGGTAGTTGTTAGACCAAACTGCATGTTTGTACAAAATTTTGGGAAGTATAGAAGGGGGAGACGGGTACAGCCCATACAAAGTATTTATTAATGTGCATATGTCTGCGGAGCTACAATAGTGAGACACAATAAATTTGATAAAGATAACTCTTAAAGCAAACGGCATGTTCCATCAAAACCTTGAAGGTATAGCACGTCGGAAAGGGGTAACCCCCGTACAAGCTAATTATTATTTTTCTTATATCTGCAGAGCTACGATAGTGAGGCACACTAAACTTGATGTGGATAGCTCTTATATCAAACTGTATGTTCCATTAAAATCTCAAACTAATTATAAATTGATTAATAAACATTATTTTTTAACTTAACTAACTAGCTAAGGTAGCTACACTGAAAGGAAAATATTCGTGGAGCTATGCATTTTTTCACTAATGAATTCTGTTATTAAGAACGAGCTAAGGTAGGATGTATTTGCATTAATGAAATTTTTTTATAAGGCTTCATATAAAAAACTTTATTGATTTCGTGAAACTATTTCATTCAGAAAATGAAATATTGCCATTTTACATACGAAATTAAGTCACTGAAACTGTACGTCAACATTTTATTAATTATTTTACCTTTATAACGACACAATGCTACCACGTTGACCATTCTCTTCATTTTCAAACAGATTTGTGGACAACGCCTGAACCACTTCACACTACCGTGACTCACACGTGACCAATACTTGACTCACACGTGACCAATGCTTGACTCACGCTTAACAAAGTATGAAATTTATATATCTCTAATAAAAGCACTTAAAATGACGACAGAAACAACAGCAATAAAAGCATTAGTAGAAGTCGTTCAGCGCTGGTTATTGGTAAATTTAAGGCATGAGGCAGTTACTAAATCGTAGTTTAACTTCTAATAAATCAGTGCAAGTTAATCTCTATTTATGGTTTAGAATGTGTTTAAACCAGCAAACCTATAAATCAGTGCAGTATTTAAATCATCTGTAAACGCATCAAATTGGGCGTTTAAACTACCAATGCGAGCCATATGATTTTGTTACTTAGATACCATATGTTTTGCACTTAAAGAGCACTCAACTTTTTTTCCAAGCCTTTACTTTTTCTTGAGATCTTGTTCGGCCTGTTTTCTTACACTCTATTGTTATTTTATACTATTCTACTTCGCAAAGCATAATTATAATTTCTTTCTTAGTAAAATTTGTCGACCTTTCATTAAAATTTATTAAATTTTTTATCTTTTTGATTGTAAAGAGAATTGATAGGTTGCTGCAAAACAGCTGTTTTTTGACATTTATTCTAATAATATTATTCTAGTAGCATATAAATTAGAGTTTAGTTCAACTAAACCAGCGTTTAAACTTTAACTGATTTATTAGTCCTAAGACGCAACGATGAGCAGCCTAAGTTTTTATTAAATAACGCTCATTTGTTCGACCTTTGAAATAAAATTAAAAACTCTGCTTAATTGAGGCCAATTAATAACTTCCTTCCACTGTCCACTTAAACTGAGAAAATTTATTTTTTCTTTGCACAAATAATTTTGTGCACAAATTGCAGCACAAAATTTTAATAAGTAACTGAACTTGATGGTTTTATGGTTAGTTTTATAAAAAATTACTTGATTTAAAAGAGATTTAAATCAGCAAAATCTTTGGCTTTTTCCAGCTTTTTTGCAGTTTTCTCTCCCAATGTTAAATTTTAATATGTCATTTGACATTTAGTTGTTGCCTGGTGATTACATTCTAAGCGAGTACTTTCAGTTTTTACATTACTTGAATTATTATTTTTTAATTAATACGCGGCCGGATTCTGCAACGCAGCAGGAAACCACTTATTTTTTGCCTATAGAACTGCTCTGGCCTTATGCCTACAATAATTGTTTTGGAAAATGCAAAAATAAGCTTATCGAGCACTAAACTATCGCTTTATAAATTGTTCACTGGGTAGCGCAATTGCAACAAAACGAAAATCAAAATACGTTAACTTGTTATGCATGTGTGTATGTATGTACATACAAAACAATTTTGGTTGGTATGTTTAACAATTAGTTGGTATGATGGGGTCGTTCTGTTATTGCTCATGTTAATGCTGCTGTTGTTGTTGTTGTTGTTGTGTTGGTTCTACAGTTGATGTTATTGCCGTTGTACTGGCTGCATGGGTAACATGAGATTTATCTTGCTGCCATTTTTAAAGGTTTTTTATAGGCTTCCTCTTTTTCATCCACAAATCTATATGCGAGGACTACATAAGTATAGATTTACCGAATAAAAACAGACAGCAATGCAATGTAATGAATATTTTTAGCTGTCTTTCTGTTCAACTAGTCAACTGTCTTAATAATTTCGATATGTGTGTGTGTGTGTGTGTGTGTAGATGTGTGTGAGTGTGAAACATTAAAGGTATCAAATACAGTTTGGCATGTTGCTTTGAATGTTTATGGCAATATAGAGCATACCATTCTGCTAATGTTTGTATGGATACGCTTTGTGGCTGTTACAACATAAACTGCTTGTTGTTACACTATCATCAATATCAGCATAGATATTGTTGTGTAGCAGTTGCTGCATAAAATGTACAAAAAATCAAAAAAGAAAAAAAAACGAGAGCCTTCTTTTTTTTAAAGGTCATCTCAGTGTTGTATAATAACAACCTGTAATAATCGCAAAATCAAATCATCGGTATGTGCTTCTCTTTCCCAACTTGCAACAACAGCAAGAGCAAAAAATTATGTGATCTCATTGAACATTGATCACGTTTCGTTGCCAAACAAGACAGAGATAAATGTTGAGATAAGATTTTGAAATTCTTTTTTTTTTTTTAACTGAGCGTCTATTTTGGTTTTTAATCGTAAATAAAGCTTTTTGCTATTTTTTTTTTAGTTTGGGAAAATCTTAACGATAATGAATTACTTATATAAAACACTCTTTGTCTCAATTATTTTTAAAACTATTTAAGAGTTTAAACGACTGACAACTTTTGGTTTGTAAAATATTTAAACTCCCTCTCACGCTATTGGCTGCATCAGCTTAAATTAAAATTAATTAATTTGTAATTTAAATTTTTTTATAATGCAAAAAAATCATAAAATGGCCTAGAGGTCAAAGAGAATAAGTTATATAATACATAAATGGGGATAGTCTCATGAGGACTATTTAAAGCATTAAATGTCCTGCAAGCTATTTTCAAATAATCTCGAGGTTTTAAATTGTTTCACAAATAGTTCACATTATAATGATTGCACAAAATTAAACTTGCAGCGATGAAGTTCTTTTTTTTAGAAATTTCATAGCAGAGATAAAAATTTTATAGAAAAATAATTCAGTAACAAAGTATTTAAAAAAATATTTGTTGCTCTGATAATTATTTTTTTTTATAAAATTAATTACAGTAATGTGTAGTTTCCACAATGAAGGCAAGTGGCTTGTCTAGAAAATTTGTATAGGAATCACTCAAAAAAAATTTTAACTCTTTAATTTAAAATCCAACAATAAATTAAAAAGTTATAGGCGAAATACTAAAAAAAAGTCAGGGCAAGAAAAAAAAATTTTTTAAGTCAAATAACTTCTACTATTATTATGAGAGACATGGAAACACATCTGAGAAAACTATTTCTTAAGAATTTTAAGCTTAGCTTTATCCGATAAAACTCGGAGAATTTTTAAAATAGTTACAAACCTCAGAAATTTTTTTGGGTCCCAGGTGGTCAAATTTGACCCACTGTTACTCCTGTCCAGCTTAAGCCAGAAGACTGTCCAGACAAGTGCTATAAAGCCTAAGTTATCTAAGGATATTCGAAATTTCATATAAATCCAATCAGTAGTTTATAAGCTCCAGATTTATTACCATTTATTTTGCAAAACTCCCCACTGTGCAGTGATAAAATTTCTATTAGATATTTATAACCATGGAAAAATGTTTAGAGAAAATGTGTCTCAATGAGAGGTTTTTATACAGAAAGCTTATTGCAGTGATAAAATTTCCATCCAAATATTATAGCAGTGATTAAATTTCTATAAAATATTTTTTTAAGGTATTAAATTAGAGATAAAACATCTTTGGAAGATTTTTTGAAATGGTTAAAATTTTACAGCAAATGTATGGCAATTATAGTTTTTTAGGAAACTTATCGTAGCGATATTATTGAATACAGTAATAAAGTTTTTATACAATTGGGGGATTCAAACTGTAGTCATAAGTGTCATGCTGTCATAATGATTTTAAAAAATTTTTTAAAGTACATAAACACAAAAACAATTATATTAAAATAATTTAAAACATTATGACAATATTACAACTTATGACTACCGTTTGAATACCTCAAATATTTTTTTCAAACAATTGGATTAGAGATAAAATGTATTAAAAAAATTTTCAGCGATAAAATTTATACAGACAATTTAAAGCAATTATATTTTTCTGGCAAATTTATCGCAGAGATTAAATTTCTACAAATAAAAATATTCCAAATTATATTAAAAAAAAAAATATTATCTCAACAAAAAGAAAAGTTATGAAAATTATAAGAAAGAAATTTATAAGAAAAGTTATGAAAATTATAAATTTCGTAAGAAATTTTTTAACATTTTCTTTAAGTTATCACATTTTTTTAAATATAATTTATCACAGTCATAATACCAATACCAAAAACCACAATGATGCATTGGCTTTTGCGACAATTCCCCCGCACTTCATTTGAATTTAAATGCCCTAATGTATTGACATTAAATTTCTATGCAAGAGAATTTGTAAAATTTTTCATTATAATATTAATTAATTAATAAATTTGTATAACCAACGTTAATAGGTTACAAAAATGTTTTATACTCAATTTAAATGAAAAGCAAAAAATTATAATAATTTGATAAATAACCTTAACATTATAATGTTCACAAGTTAATTAGTTGCTTCCTGCCACCCAATAACAAGAACATGAGCGCTATTTTCCGGAACAATTTCTCATTAAATTTTATAAATGTTGGCTGCCTGCAAACAGTGAATAAAGAGCAATTGGAGAATAATGAAGAAAAATGTATTTAAATATTCACGACCAGGAAAAAAAAGTACCCAAACGGAAAAATTGCCAAAGGGTGTATTATGTGCAGCTGGTGTGACTCGAGGCTTTTCATCTTGGAAAATAAAGTTTAATTAAACTTAATAAAAGAAGAGGTTAAATATTTTAATTTCTTGATTGTGTGCTGGCAGAGATATTTGTTGTTATTTTTAATATACATTAATTCTGTGCTTGGAACGAACTGAATTTCAAGCAAATATTTAAAAAAAATTTAGCCCAATTCACAATCGTGTGCAAATGGTCTTGCATTGTAGCATGTGCAAAATAGTATAAAATATTGATATTCACCACTTAACAGTTCTTTAGTGGTGAGTATCAATACCAGGGATGGCACAGTCAGTACAATTGTACTTTTTTTTGGTACTATTCAAACTCGGAAAGTACAATAGTGCACCAATAACTAATTTAGTACATTTAAGAAATCTGTGAAGCACAGATGGAGAGACGGACATCGTAGCGAAGACAATGTGTAGGGTTCCTTTTCACCTTTGGTGTACGGAATCCTAAAGAAACCGGGGCGTTATGAATGATACTTTTTATATAACTATTTTCTTATTTTATCCAGCAATCATGCAGGTGCAATGTAATCAACAGAAACATTTAAGCATTTGCCAAATCAAATGCAAAATTTAAATAATAATTGCAAGACTAACTGAGTTTTCTTTCTATTTGAACAAAAACAATTATAAAATTATTTAAGAATAATTTTTATGGCAAAACATTTTGCCAGTAATCATTATAAATAATTATTACAACATTTGTATCTGTCAGGCTGATCGAGCAAAAAAAAAAGTGTAAATAAAGCAAAAGTTTTTTAAACAACACCTTGAATTTGAAAGTGCAAGAAAAAATAAATATGTATGTATATTAAAATTTTTGTGTATAGAAAAACATAAAAATTTATGGAAGCTGAAATCAGTAGGATAATAATTGCACACCATGTACCACAAATATACGAACAAAAAAAGCAAGCAACCAAGCAACTAGCAAAAGAAACCAATGGCCAGTAATGACAAAGAAAAGTGCAATTAGAATTCAAAGGCAATTAGAGGAGCCTGGTGAGCGGCAAATTCTTAACTGGGCTATCAAATACAGCAACCAACAAATGCTGCTGCTGACTGGCTGGCTGGCTGGCAGTCATATAAAACTGAGAAACTTAACAAGCCAATAACAATAAGAATTCAAACGAAGTCACCAAAAAATGTCAACAATGCAGCAAAAGAAAAAGTTGCTGGTTTATAAGATCTCTGACAGAAATACGAGTATACTGCAGTGTTAAATGCAATTGGTTTCATGCTTCTCGTAAGTTGGCTGGCTGATTGTTTTCAAGCCAAGTTAACGAAAAGCAAATTAAAACATTGGTGGAGGTCGTCACAGGAAGTGGTATGAACATTTGTCTGTCTGCCAGTCCGTCTGTTTTTTTCTACTTGCCTTCCTTTTTGAAGCAATATTAAAGAAATAAAAAAAAATGCACTGAAAGCGAGCGGTTGCTTCTTATTAAGCTCACAGTACACATAAAATAAAAATCATGTAAAAAAAAACGTTTTAGCTTAAAAGCAAATGCAGTACAAATGGCAGAATATTGAACAAGAGAGTGGAAAAAAGAACGAAAATTGTCGCCAATATAAATGTGAATAAGCATAAAAGCACAAGTAGTTATCACAAGCAAAGGCTACGCGGCAAGTGGAATGCATGAACTTGGCCAACAACTGCAAAACGAATGCAAAGGAACAAAAATTAGTAAACATATAAACACACATACATACAAACATATCTACACTTGAGCGTACAACTTAACGAACTTTAGCAAATCGAAGCCAAAGAAATTAAATTGTCCCTCTGCCTGAGTAGTGGATATCGAGCGCTGCACTTTGTACTCGTTAGCCAAAGGATGGTGGTTACACTGTGCGCACATAAAAAGTGTACAATTCAAGCGTGCATTTGGGCTGTAAAAACTCATGCACACAATTAAACATCAGTGTAATTTTGATACAGGGTTTTCTGAAGTAAAGAGTTTATTTTATCACTCGAATCTGTCAAATATCTTTTTCTAAAAAAAAACACTGTGTTTATTATTGAATTCTTGTTTCAACTTTGATATTAGTTCAACTTCTCATTTGTTTAAATGAAAGTTCAACATAATCGGCCATGTTGTGTAAAACGAATCCGAGTAAATTTCTCGTTTTCCAAAAACAAATAATGGCCCCATTGATACGTGTTAAATCATGCATACTAAATTAATTTCAGATATGATATTTCAAGCTCTAAAATATAGAAAACTAAAAACAGTGTGAAAAAATTCGCTATTGGTGCATTTAAGGTCTTCTAAATCGAGCATTTTTAAATCGACTCGATTTACAAAACAGGCAGAATTAACTCTAGTTGTTCTAAGAAATTTTTGGGTAAAGGTGTCCTCCTGATGATCTGCATTAGTAACAGTGAAATGCGCATAGGATCCGGCTAAGCCCTTCAATAATCAATTTCAATGTATTTTTAATAAAAAAATAAATATTTTACTGAATAAGTAAATTAATAATTTGGGATTATTAGTGCGTTCACAAATGCTAAAGTTAATTTTTCCTTAATTTGTAAAAAGAGCTGAAAACAAAATCTGGTAGCACTGGTGATATATGTGTGTATACGAGGCCAGGTCAATAAGTATTCAGCAAATTTTTGCCAGAAGTGCAAATAAGTGATTTACAAAATACAATGAACATAAAATATTAATTTTTAAAATCATCGTTTACACAGACACCTTTTCTAAAATAGTGAAATGAATAGAAATTCTGAAAACAAGAACGTTTTAAAAAAAGTATGAGATGTAAAAAAGTACCTTTCTAAAAAGGTACTCTTTCAAAAAGTACTTTTTCCAGAAAGTATCTTTTACAAAGTATCTTTTTAAATAAAACATTATCGAAAATTAAGTTCTTGGATAAAAGCCTTTTGGAAGAAAAAAACCTTTTTCGAAAAATATCTTTTTGATAAAAAACTTTTTTTAAAAGCTTCTTTTTTTTGGAAAAAAAACTCTTTATGAAACATTATTCAAAAATGTATTTTTAAAACTATTTAAAAACAAAGTTTAAGTGGGAAATTAGGAAATGTTTTTCAAAAATCTTTTCAATAAAAATACTTCATAAAAGTATATTTTTATAAAACACTTTTTGTTAAAATGAGTTTCCAAGACAATAACATTTTTAAAAGTATTTTTAAGAAAAAATACATATTTCAAAAAGTCTCTTTATCAAAAAATAATTACTTTTAAAGGAAACACCTGTTTCAAAATGAACATTTTTTCAAAAAGTACTTTTTCAATATACAAACATATGTATGTATATGTACCGTTTTTAAAGAGTACTTTTTTATAAAAGTTCCTTTTTCAAAATTTGCCTTTTGTTAAAAGCACTCTTTTTGGAAAAATAGTGCTTCTTAAATTATAGCTTTTCCATAAGGTATGTATGTACCTTTTTCAAAAAGTACCATTTTCAAAAAGTACCTTTTCATAAGGACCTTTTTCAAAAAACACCTTTTTAAAAACAGATCTCTGTTTTCAAACTGACACCTAAAAAGTAATTCTTTTTTTCAATATTCACCTTTTTTAGAGAATCACTTTTTTTAAAATCACTTTTTTTAAAATCACATTTTTGAAAACTAAATTTTTAAAAATAAGTGATTTTTATTAAAAATGTTTTTTAAACACGTTTTTCTAGAATTACTTTTTTCTTGAAATTTTATCTTATCCAAAAAGTTCTGTTTCCAAAAAGTACTTTTTGGAAAAAGTACATGTTCCGAAAAAATGCTTTTTGGAAATAATACCATTTGCCAGAAAAACCTTTTTCAAACTGTATCTTTTTTGAAGAAGTACCATTTTAAAGAAATACCTTTTTCAAAAAGTGCTTATTTCAAAAAGTACCTTTTTTCAGATAACACTACTTTAAAAAAGGGGGTTTTTCAAAATGTACTTTTATCAAAAACTAAAGTACTTAAAGTAAAGTACTTTTATCAAAAACTAACTTTTTTAAAAAGTACCTGTTTGAAAAAATAAAGATTTTATAAAAATTGTCTCCTGCAAAAAGAATGGTCCAAAGAAAGTTTAACTTTTACAAAAAGTACCTCTTGGAAAAAGTAATTTCTCAAAAAATAATTTTTTTTAAAAGGCTCTTTTTAAATTGGTTGTACTTAATACAATTTTCGATTAATTTTTTTTAACGATAGTTTTTAAAAAATATATACTTTAAGTTTTCAAAAATATACATTCTGCTTGCACTAAGCTTTTTACCAGCTTTCTAACGTTGCTATTAATAGGAATCACTTTTCAATGATTTTTCTTTCTCAAAGAGGCGACTCACTTAAAAATAGACTTAAAAAAGTGTTTTTTTTTATATTTGGAAGACGTAGCAAAAGTTTCACCTCGTTAAACTAAACCCTATTGCTTAACACATTCCATTGTTTTTTTTATGTAATGAAACAAACGAGGAAAATGAAAACACTTTTTTCTCTTTTGTGATTTGAATGAACCAACTAATAAAATCAAGAGCAAATAGTGTGACCACAGTAGAATCGTCATTAGCAAGGAGTCAACATTACCGCAGAAACCACAATTAAGGAATGGACTGTGGAAAGAACCACCAAGAGCAGGCATTAGTTGCATACCAAACGAAACAAAAAATAAATAAATTAAGAAAAAATACATTCACAGAAATACTTGTGTCATTTGTAAATCGTTAACAATTTATGTAACTGAAAACAAGACTTTCGATAAAAACTGCTCTGTCCATTGCTTCACAAACTACTCGTATATATGGAAGATGTGCAGTCTTATTTGCTGTTAATTTCTTAAATTACTTTTACTTCAAATGAAATTGTTTTTATACTTTTTGGGCTTTTGCAAAAAAAAAAAAAACAATTTTAAATTGCACAAAGAGCTTTACACAAAAATTTTTTCAAAACTCCAGGGAAATTTCTACTTTCAAATGAAACAATAATGTTTCTTTAAAATTAAGAACGAAAAAAAAACAAACACATGTTTTTTGGCTCAGATGTGTTTTGTTAGTGTTTCCCCAGCAGGTCCATCCATGTACAATATTTGTTTTCCATATTGACTCTTGTTGATTGTTGTGTGTTTGTGTTTTGACTTCAAATGGTATTTTTAACGCCTTTTCCTTGTTGGTTTAGTTTTTAATTAAGTAAGAGAACAAGAATGAGTATAAAAAATAATTATATTTTATTTTATTTAAGAATCACATTATTGGGTATGGACAAAGAGAGTTTCTTTTGACAGAAAAAATTATCATTGGATTTTTTTCTTCAATCAGCGTCGTCTTTAAACTTAATCAAGTGCTTGATTCAACTCTTTGCTTGTTTGGAAGAAAAATACTGTAGGCTGTCGATAGTTTTTGTTTTAATTTTTGCTATTCAAATTATTTCAAATTACCGAAGCCAAGAAATTACATGGATTTTTCCAATTTATTGAACTGCGAAACTGTTATTATTATATTATTTTTTTTATTTTTTTTTTTATCTTTCTCATTCTCATTCGGTGCGATGAATTGGAACGCAATATGTTGTAATTTTTTTAATCTAATATCTTTAACTTCTAAGCATAAGATAGTTAGTAATTCTCAATTATATTTGGTCCTTCCATTTAGTATTTTCAAAACCGTCGGTCTGGCAAGTCTGTCGGCTGTTAAATACATATCTGTCATTTGAAGAGTCATTTACTTAGTGAAAGGTTTGCCACTCATGAATAAGAATCTTTTAAAAAAGAAAATGAGATCAACAATTTAGGCAGAAAGAAAAAATGTAGAAAATTTAATTTTATAAACAAAATTTGATGTTATATATTTCGAAAAGTATTTAAGGTATGAAAATAATTTTTTTTTTTCAGTTTGCAAAGCTAAGTGTATACTATAGAATTAAGTGAAAATGTTTCCAAATATATAATTTTATAAAACTTTTTTTTTTATTGGGAAAAAAATGTGTTAGAAAAATTTGAATATTTTTAGAAAATCTCCTCTCCTGCCCACATTTATAAGTAGGATGTCAAGAGTTTCTTACAAGTTATTAACATTAAGTTTGTTTACAATAAAATATTAAAAAATTTACAAAAAAGAGCGTGCAATTTTTTTGCCACATTAATAAATTGGATTTTTTGCAAAAAAAAAACATTTTAATTTTCGACCAATGCTGGATGTAGGGTGCACCAGCAAAAATCTCTAAAATTTATTTCACAGTCTTTTTTAATATCTCTTCTTTTAGAAGCAATCAAAGTTTTTATCAAATATTTAATAATTTTTTAATGTATTGCAAAAAAGTAAAGAATACTTTTTCACAAAATAATTATAATAAAATTTTCTCATATTTTTCGAAAATCCAAATAGCAAAATTATTCTTTTTTTTTTTAAACTTATCTTTTAAAAACAACAAAACCAAACGATTTTTGCTAAATAATAAAGAAGTTTTGTACTAACGATTAAAAAAAGTCATGGTCAAACGTTAAAAAAAATTTTCGAGTCAAATAACTTGGAAACTGTAAGAAATAAAATAGTGCGCTATTTTTGTTTCTTAACGTTGATTGTCCCTCTAAAAAAAATATCAAGATCGGTCGATATTTACACGCTCCGAAAGAATTTCGACACGCGCTCTTTGCAGCTACGCTGTCTTACAACAGGGTGCCTCCAAATATACTGCCTCAAAAGTTCAAAACTTCTTCTTTTCAAACCAGTTAGTTAGTTTCATCGAAACCGGTTGACTAGTTCAAAAGTTGCGTCGTGATTTTCCATATTTTAACTGAAATATTCTGAAACTGTTTCTTTAAAAGTTAAATAGTTTTTCCCTACACCAATATTTTATTTACCACTTGTCATCACCCGAGGTTAAATAATATTAATATTAGATATTAAAGTATCTAATCTATAATCAATTTTAACACCTTCTTTGGCAAACTAATAATGTTCAGAAAAAATAAAAATATTTCCATATGCGTGTTTTGAAGATGTTTATGTAAATCATTCTGACAGTGAGGCAAAGATTAATGAGACAACATTGAAAGACACGCCGAATTGTGATATTCGAAAAGATGTTTTAAAATTTTTATTAACAATCCGAGGAGTGGAAGGGCTTTGAATTGAAGTTTTTTTTTCAACTTTTATGCTTTAATAATAAAAGCATACGAGTGCTGAAAACAAGTTCAACTTAACCAGAGATCAAGTGATCATAACAAGAACGCTATCAGTATTAAACTGGAACTGTTGATGTCTCAGAGTTCGGAACTAATCATTAGCTCCGGTACTAACCATGTGCAAACTTTTGCATTTTTCATCATAACTTTTATAATTTAAATACATGCTTTCACTTCAACAACTTTGATAGAAATTAAAAATATAATTTAACAAAAAAAAATTTTATCCAAAATATAATATATTTAATAGAAAATATAATATTTAAAAAACGACTTACTTATTTATGCCACTGCAGCCCAGACGATTACTTCAAATAAGTGACTGAAAGGAAACAAAAGACGAGAATTGTTTAAAATTTAATCAAATAAAAGTACAAAATGTACAACTAAGGAAAATAATGACTGTTTCTATCTCAAAAAATAATTCACTTAACACTTCAAAGTGACAACAATTAACAAGTTTTTCTTTTTATTTTGTTTGCATTTTAATTTGAAAGCTTTTCTGATTGATACAAAAAACAAAGTTTAATTTATTTATGCAGAATTCCTGATGCCAGACTTTGTTGGCAGACAGACCAAACTTACAGTCGTCTTGCAAGCAATTGCCTGCCTACCATCCTCCCTCTAACACTTCAAATTGGTGTCCTTTGACTGCGTGTACATTGACTGGATTGTTCCTTTAACACTTCATTCATTTTGTTCTTTCGCTCACTTTCAAGATGTTCCCTTGCGTATTTTTCCTAGTATGAACTTAAATGTATACCACAAATGCATGTCTCTGAAGTTCACTGGTCTTTCAAAGGTAAGAAAAAAGTTAGTAAGAAATTTATTTAAAATTAATACCACAACCAGACGTGAAAAAAATATATGTATACATTCCCAGATTTATCGTGTACAGCTCATTTAATATGCAAATTATGAATAGAGTAAAAGTAAAATCAAGTCAAACAAGGATAAAAAATTAAAGGAAAATAAACAGATTTTATGGTTTTCGACTGCAAGTTGGAAATGCGACATCTGCGTCGAAAGAGCTAAAATAAAATTAATAGTGTTTAAAATTTTAAATTGCATTTACTCAAATTGATGTAGCAGCAATTAGCTACTGGCATTTGTTAAACCAATTGCAAGCAAAATTTGTTTTTAGCATAATGCTAAGATACAGCAATAAACTGCTAAAGGACTGCAAAATGATGCTAGGTCTTGTAGCATGATTTTAATGAGCTAAACATGATAGTAACGAGTTACAGCAAGATGCTAAAGCACTTAAACATGATGGTAATACGCTTTAATATTATGTAAAGTCACCTACAACAGGATGCTAGAGATCTAAATATAATGCTAATGAGCGAAATCATGATGCTTAATTAATGCAAGCTCTGAAATTTGATTCTAGGCACTGTAGAATCATAAGAAATGAATTTAGCATGATGCTTAGGCATTAGAACATGATGCTAATTTTTTTTAACATAGTTTAAATTCACTAAAACATGATGCCAGGATTTGTAGCATTATGTTAAAGAATTCTGCAGAGTGCTACAAAATTCAACGATATTGCTAAGTGCTGCTAGGCACTATAGTATGATGCTAACAAAGTACAACATTTTATTAAGTCATTATAGTATTATGCTACGCATTCTATGTTATGCTAAAAAGCTATTAAATTATGCTAAATTACCGAAAACAAATCTTAAGAAACTAAAATTTTATCCCTGAAACATTATTATATTATCCTAAAATATTCAGCATATTTATAAAGGTATGAACATTATGCTAAATAGCTGCAGCATGATGCTAATGTAATGCAATAAAATATTAGGAAACTAAAATATGATGCAAAGGGGTTGCTACATGATATTAAATAATTCGGCATAGTGCTAAGCAGCTAAAGCGTGATGCTAAATTTATTTAATATAGTTTAAAGGGTATGCAACATGATGCTAAAAATTTTAGCCTCATGCTAAGGTATTATAGCATGATATTAAATAGCTCCAAATAATGCTAAATTACTGCTATAAAATTCTAGGGTAATGCAACGTGATGCTAGGCACTATAGCATGATGCTAAAGCAGTACAACATTATGCTAACTTATTATAGTGTTATATTACGACGTTTAATATAATTCTAAACAGCTACAACATGATGCTAAATTACTGCAAAAGAATGCTAAGGAACTGAAAAGTGATACTAGGCACTGCAGTATAATGCCAACATCCCCACAACATTATAATGTTATGCTACAGCATTTAGCATAACTCGGGAGAGCTAAACGTAACGCTAAAGAGCTGTAGCGAGATGCTAAAACATTAAAGTATGGTGGTAATACAATATAACACACATACAACATATAAAATATGATGCTAGAGACCCAGATATGATGCTAATATACTAAGTCGTGGTTCTATATTACTGCAACATAATTCTAAGGAATAAAACTTTGTTGCAGGTACATTCCTACATAAATGCTAAAGCATTAGAATTTTTCTAAATAGCTTAAAAAAATACTAAAGAGCTGCAGGATGCTACTAAGGTCGTGCATTTGACCATCTAACAAGATTAGGCAAATTCCCAATTACCGCTTCTCGCTCGATTTTCGGTTCCAAGTCTTCATAAAAATTCCTCTTACATTTCCTATTGCTTCTCTGTGATCTAAACTACGCATTCCTTATGTAACATTTCCTTGGCCGTGTAATAAACCAAAAACCATGATGGACCGTCAGATGTATCATGATTTTGTGACTTTAAAATGTGACAAAAATTAATTGAATTTCTAAGCTTAACAGCGATACATGGAATACTAAATAGAATTCCAAATTTATGGATATTTTTTGAGAGAATGTCACCAATTTTCCCTGTCAGTTTTATTAGATATTTTTGATTTACTGCTGCTAACCACTAAAATTCCAAGTCATATCACACACATCACACACACAGTCACTCTTATGTAAATGTTAAAAACACAAACACTTGCACACATACGAGTACATGCATACAATTTGACAATTGTCTTGATTAAGATTAACTATTCTAGTCAGGAATTGGTTGGATGACAACTTGTTAAATGCAAGTACTCGTGTAAATTTCCTGGAAACACACAACTTAATGGTTTTCCACAAAATAACATTTCTTTCATTTATCTACGCACGAAATATATTTTAACACTTTTAATTGTTTTTTAACTCTTTCTTTGGAATCTTTAATATGTGAGTGAGGGAGTGTAAGATATGTTGAAGTGTGGGTTCACTTGTCACATAAATGTCAACGCATATAATTTTGTAGTGTTCACAATGACAACAACTACACTTATCGATCAATCTATAATTGATTGTTTTGTTTTTGTATTGTGTGCGGAAGTTCATGTGTGTGTGTGCTGTATGGGAGAGAATGTGTGTGTGTTTGTATAATTGAGCCAAGATTGATTAATTTCCTTATCAAATGTTTGCATTACCCACAAAACGGCAACAACTATACATATGTAGGTATGTGTAAAATTTAAATGCAACTTTAATTGTTTATTTTGAAATGCTATGAGTAATAATGCTTCGCACGAGTTGAATTTTCTGAAAATTAATAAATGTTTAAACTAAAATTATTTGAAATGTTATTTAAGAAGGGAAATTACCGCATATCCGTTAAGGTTTACCAATGAAAATTTTTTTAAATAACACTGAAATATACATACAAACATACATATAAAATAATTGGGTTTAATCAACGAAATGCTTGTTGAATCAATTCAAAAATTTCGAAATTTATAACTTTCATCAACCGCGTGATATCAAAGAATAAAAAGAATAAATTAATTCCAATTAATATTTTTATTTTAAATTTAAATATGTACATAAACTGATCCATACAAATTTGTCAGATTAGGGTCCAATAACATCAAAACGTCGAGATCTAACCAATTCATATTTCAAAAATCGGATTGAAATTAATGGATTGTTTCATTTGGTGGCGTAAAGTTATAAGTTCTATAGGAAAAATGTGCTGTGACACAGTAAACTTTTCTATAAGAAAAGTGTGCTGTGACACAGTAAACTTTTCTATAAGAAAAGTGTGCTGTGACACAGTAAATTTTTCTATAAGAAAAGTGTGCTGTGACACAGTAAACTTTTCTATAAGAAAAGTGTGCTGTGACACAGTAAACTTTTCTATAAGAAAAGTGTGCTGTGACACAGTAAACTTTTCTATAAGAAAAGTGTGCTGTGACACAGTAAACTTTTCTATAAGAAAAGTAAGCAGTAAACTTTTCTATAAGAAAAGTGTGCTGTGACACGGTAAACTTTTCTATAAGAAAAGTAAACAGTAAACTTTTCTATAAGAAAAGTGTGCTGTGACACAGTAAACTTTTCTATAAGAAAAGTGTGCTGTGACACAGTAAACTTTTCTATAAGAAAAGTGTGCTGTGACACAGTAAACTTTTCTATAAGAAAAGTAAGCTGTGACACAGTCAACTTTTCTATAAGAAAATTTGTAATGTGACTTAGTCATCTTTCTATAAGAAAAGTATGCTGTGACACAGTAAACTTTTCTATAAGAAAATTTGTAATGTGACTTAGTCACCTTTTTTTATAGAAAAGTGTGCTGTGAAAGAGTATCATAGTTTTTTCGCAACATGCAAAACCCTTCAGAGAACCACTAATGAGAGTTCTTAAAAATTTAAAAATATAAATTTTTTGATAATAGAAGATTATATAGAAAAATATACCCAGACAAGAGCTTGGCCCTAAATTTAATCTCAGAACGGTAGAAAATTTTGAACAGAAAGTTTTTACTATTTACTCCTTTAGATTTTTGTGCGGATACATTTATACTTTTTGAATCATTTGCTGGTTTATAATAATTCAAAATCGCAGCAGTGTGACATGAATTTCTTTTTTTGTAACAAGATCTTGAGAATTCGATGTAAAACACAAATTGGTTATTTTATGTTTAATAAAAAATAAAACAATTTAACGGCATTTTAATATTTATTTGAATCAATTTGTTATCAATTTAAAGCTTTCTTCTTTATCTGATGAATAAATCTAAAGATTTCTTTAATTTCTTTCAAATGCATTGATTTTCCAAATAAAAATTTATTTTTGACGAGGAAAGATAAACAAAAAAAATCATAAAAAGACAACAAAACCCTAAATAAAGGAGTGTGTGTGTGTGTGTGTGTGTTTGTAGCTGAAAAGAAGTTTTATTCCAGCCAATAAAACATTTAACAGCAACTAAAGACAATTTAATTTAACGACAATGTTTTTTTACATATTCTGAATATGGTGAGAAATATTTAAAAGAAATTTAAAATAAATTTAATGGGTTAATAAATCTTCAAAATAAAACAAATTTAAATCATTTCTGAAAGAAAAATAGTCGCAAGCTCATTAAGCGCCATGTGTTGTTTGGTTTCGAAATATTCAAACAGGAAATCTATATCCCATAAAAAACCATGTAGTAAATAAAAAGAAAGAAAAACAAAGAAAAAGAAAGCAACAACAACGATAATTGCTGTGAGCAGCCGTACCACAGATTGTACTCCCAAGTGACATGTTTTGGTAATGCAACTCATTCATTCATTCATTCACTCTATGAAGAGTGATGATGTTGAAAATAATGATATTGATGGATAATAATGTTGTTGGTGATTAACATTAACAAAGTTCATTTTTATTATTCCGAATAACTTTGAAGTACATAAGAGTATCGTATCGTGTGTGATAGTGTTGTAGATCCATTGCAGTTTCAATCGCTTGCAGCGGCCGTAGTGATGTTTGGTCTAGTGTTTTCTATTTTTTTTATGTTTCAGTAACAAAAGAACACCCTAACAAAAAGCAAAGAACACAAAGAGACATTGCCAAACAACAGGTACAGTTAGTTTCAATTGAAAATGATTGAAATCAGAAACCTTAAGCAACAATACATGCATACACGAGCACACACACACATACACGCAGACTATAGCTACAGTAGAGAGCAAAATTAGTTGAGTATCTGAAGTTGCTGATATATTTTTATTAGTTCAATGCCAGGCCAGACACAGTTGTAGCAACATCATATATTTTCGATATTTGTAGCAACGAATCGTCAGCGTTGTGAAACAACTAATAAAATGGAAATGCATCTGCTTAACACTAGAGGCGCTGCAATCATTCTATAAAAACTAACAAACAAATACTATAGCAGAGTTGTAAAATCAAATTAAGTTGTCTTAATCAGGCTCCAAGTTTCGCCTACAATTAAAATATAAAAGCTTGTGAAATATGCTCAATTTGCTTTGCCAACGATAAGCAATACAAAGTCAGGATGACCAAGTTAGTTAGTAAAGAAACTGGCCGCCAAAAGGACGTGGTTCAAATTTCCTTGATTGCTTTCTAGAGAGTGCCCCCTTGGTCAATAGGTTGGTCACAGGTTCGACTCCTGCTACTATTACTAAATGTTACGAGTACCTTCTTTAGGAAAGGTATAGTGCTAGAGAAGACAGGTGGTAAAGGAAGAGATAGAGAAAAGCTTTATTGTTTTACAACTTAGCTTTTTGCACGTTTTTTTAGTAATGCAGTGTTGCAGCCCCTCTAGTGTTAAATGAGGCGTATTAAATTTATTTTAAGCAGTGGGGTTTTTCTGCAGACAAGCCAAAGTATCTTCGCAGTTTGTGGTTTGACCAGATGCAGCCAGAAATTTTGCACACATTAGGATAGGAATCGTAGCGCATTATCTTTATGATGAAAACCGTAGTCTGTCTCAAACTGCGAATCTTGTGTTCCCTGTCATGCCTCAAAATACAGCCCCTTTAGTTTCAAACCAGACTGAAATATATTGAATGCTTCACTCTTATTATTTCACAACACGAAGAAAAAAACAATCTCCCCATTGTTTCCACAAGCCAAACAGTCGACTCGTCTAGAAAAACTTTATGAAAATCGCTTAAAAAATTTTTGTGTAAAAATTTTTCTGCTCAAGTCGGCCGTCTGGCTTGTGAACACAGGTGGCAATTAACTACTTTATCGAAGACAATCAATAATTCTCGTCTGCCTATTTACATTGAAAACAAAACAAATTTGAGTGCTTTGTTTTCAATATAAATAGACAAACGAGAAATTTTTACTTGAGTGGTTTGATTTTGAATGCCTTGTTTTTGCTTTCAATAGAGACAGCCCGACGAAAATTTTTGATTGCCTTCAATGAGCCGGCAGCAAGAATATTTACATCTTGAGATGCACACACAAGCACATACATATACAAATTAAATACTTTAAGTGCTTGAACATGTCATGCCGAAACCAAATCACCTGTCAACAGTTCTCTTATGATTTTGGCAAAGACGACTCTTTAACTCGAAATTTTCCATTGTTTCAATTCCTGTGCCTTGGAGATGAGCAAATAAGCTCCTCAATCACATAGTTGTGTACGTGCAGTCGTACAAAAAATTTAAATTTTTTTATTTGACGACTGATTATTTGATCGTCACTGATTGACATGAGTTTTATTGTGATCCTTGTTAGTGGACGAATATAATTTAAATACAAATAGTGATTGACATATTTATTAAGCGGCAAGCATATGCTGATTAATGGTTTCATTTGATCGTCTCGATTGCTTGCTTAATACATTCATTTACTTTTTTCCAGTTTGACTTGATGCAAGCAACATTTGCCCATTACTGTCTGTAACGATAGATTCAAATTCCCTCCTTTCTTTTTGTTGTGTATTCATATTGTTTTCTGTATGTGTGTTGTATTGCTACACATTCAGATGGTTATGGGCTAGAAAAGTCTCTCCTTAGACTCTTCTTCATTATACTAATTTCCTATTCCATTTCAATGCTGAATATTTTACTTGAAATTCAGATTTTGTTAAAACAAAATTAGCAGCAATAGAAAATGTTGGCTGGGTTACACTTTTCAGTGATAACAGCAATAGAAAACGTTGACTGGATTACATTGTAAAATCAGATTTCTGTAAAGAAACTAGTCACACTTCAAGAAAATGCTGGCTGTGTTACTTTTGCCTCAAAACACTTTTTGGTATAATTGTGTGTGTGTGTGTGTGTGTGTGTGTGTGTGTGTGTGATGCCCGCTTTGTTTTTCTCCTGCTCCTCATTTTTTATGCCTAAGCTTCTTTTTGTACCAACATTTGCATAAAAGCATCTGGGACTACAATTGTTGCAACAACATCAAACAATTATACAAAACATGTTACAATAGCAACATTGGCAGCATTATCAACAGCAATGAAAACTACAAAAAGATCTTAAAATGTCTTCGAGCAATTGGGAAAGAGGAAAAATGAGAGAGAAAAAAATTGCCAATTGTTAATATGTGGGGACAAAACATGGTCAAGTTCTGTTTGTTGTTGCTAACAAAACATCAAACAACGATACAACAACAGCACCTGAGAAAAAACCGAACACAAAAAAACTTCTAAGAAATATTGTTTGAAAGAAAAGTTTGCGCTTGTTTCCAATTTTCTGGCAACAGGTTACATGTGATTTTTCTTATGTCTTTCTACAGTCCTTTCAATATTAACAAAGAAGCCTTTCTATTGCAACATGGTAAAAGTTGTTGTTTCTATTTGGTTGTTTTTTTTTCATCTTTCTCGACTTCAGATTCTCAATTGTTGATTACACTAGGATTTCAAGCAACTACAACAACAGTAACTTTTTCCCACTGACGAACAAGAAAATTTGTAACATTGTGAAAAACAACGAATACAAAAAGCGAACAAAAGAACTGTCAAGCTTCTTCAATTTAATATCGTGGTATAGCGCCTGAGGATTGGGGATTGATCTTAATATCTTGTGAGTGTCAACAATTTGTGACAGCAATTTTTTTTTTACATATTCGTCTTCCCACTACTCGAATAAAAGTAAACGACTAAAATGTTAACTCGCTTCGATTCTAATTTTTATTCGTTCTTTATTCGGATGGTTAAAAAAATTATTATTTTTGATTTATTCGAGTAACCGAATAAAATTTCCATTTCGTTATTTACCAAAAAAAAAAAGATTTAATAAAATTTTAATTCTTAACATTTATGCGTTCTACATAAAAACAACCGATAAAAAATTTTATTCGTTATTTATTCGTGTAAATGAATAAAATAGTTCTTTGTTTTTCATTGAGGTAATCTTGTACAATTTATATTTGAAAAGGAACAAAGCTTTTGGTTGACATTTAACCATTCGAATAACCGATTAAAATTGTTATTCGCTATTTATTAGGATAATGACTACAAATTTTAATCATTATTTCTTCGAGTAATGAAAAAGAAGTTACATTCGTTACTTAATAAAATAAAATGTGTTATATTTATGCATTATTTATTTAAAAAATAAAAAAATAAATAACAATTATACACACGCTACAATAATCGAAATTTTGCCTTCGCTTTTCATTCCAGCTGGCGAAAAAAATATTTATTCGTTATTCGTTCAAAAAAAAAAAAAAAAGATCAATATCCACGTATTCACGTTATTTACTCCAGTAATGAAATACATAATACGTTTTTCGTTGTTCATTAAAATATTCGATTAAAATGTTTATTTGTTTTTTAATCGTATAATCGATTAAATTTATATTTCTTCATCTGTCCGAGTGAATGAATAAAATTTTTATTCCTTAGTCAATGAAACATCAAATGCAATTCCTTGTGCGTCATTTATTCGAATCATCGATTAAAATTTTTATTTTTTTCTATTCATTCGATTAAGTTTTTTCTCATTTATTGTATTAATAAAAAAAAACTTTTTTTTTGTAGTCGAAAAATCGATTCAAATTTCCTTCCGTTGTTCATTTGGGGCTACCGAATTAAACTTTAACTGAAATTTAGTTGCTAGAATTCTTCTTCCTGATTTACAATAGCATTTTTCCCTTGCATGGAAAATAAGACTTTCATTCGAACAAATGTTAAACTTCTTGTTCTTGTTCTTGTATTTGTATTACCCCTTTTAGACATGCAAAGTTTACATTTCAAAGTCTTAATTCAGCTGTGTCAAAGACAGAGGGAGGAATACTATCTCTTTCTCCGAGCTGAAAGGGTTATATGTTTATGATCACAACAACAGTAGTATCCCTGTTGACCTATTGTTGTGGTTGACTGCAAAAATAATCAATTTATAGTTAACTTTACTTAGACTAACCTAAAAGCCAACTGCAATCTCATCTACAACTGACCCAAAATTAATTCTTAAGTTGAGTACGTAATCGAATCATTTTAATCACTTCGATTTTATATAAAAATTTTGCTGTTATTAATTCAGATGGTACCTTAGCTGGGTAGTAGCGCGTTGACTACAAAAAATGCCATGATACATAGTACGAACCCCAGCCACATTTTTTTGTAAATTTACTGACTACCAAGTTACTTAAATGAAATCAACTTTAACTTAGTTAAAAAGTAGTGCAGAGTGTGAGACAATTGACTACCGCCTAGAATATCGAGATGTTGAAATAGTGAGTTGTTTTCATTGGAAAGTAATCCAAGTGTCAGTCAGCACTAGTTGCAAAATAGTTAGCTTAAAGTTAGTTTAAAGTTAACTTAGTTTCCCACAGGGATATTTGGACCAATTCTATTATTGTTGTGTGTGTTTACACTTTATCGTTGCTGCTGTTTGTGTAACTTTAAGAGAAGTGATAAGAAGTGATTAAACTGTGGACTGACTGGCTTATTAAAGATCTTTTAGATCACAGCAGTTACATATGTTGAGCAGAGATAAAAAGAAATAAACTCGCAACTCAGTGGCAAAACACTTTCTTTACAATTATTGCCTATCCCTCAGCCTTAAATATTTTGCTCTGGAAACAATAATATAATAAATAAAGTTAAGCTGACTTTATATTATTTTGAATGTGTTTTGAAAGAAACTCTCCTTCAATACACAAGGAAGCCACTTTTTTTTATATTAGAATGGATATAAGGCAAAGCCAGAATAACCAGCGATGCAAAAACTGTCTTCGATGACGATGATGGAGTTGTTAGTTTTTTTTTGTGCGTGTGGTGGTATTTTATTCCTAGTGATCAACTGATATGACCAACAGACTGATGATGACCATCAAGAATGATGTATTTATACACCCATACAGTTTGACATGAAAACTATGCCAAATGCCACTGTTTCTCAAAAACAGTCATGAAAAACTATATGAGGGATCGATCCTCTAAGAACAGAACGCACTTACTGTTTAAAAATTACTCGATGGCCAGTTAGTTGGTGGATTGTGTTGACTCTATTGGTAACTTCATCATCGATCACGCTGGAGACATGCAACTTGGCAATGACTGCGAAAGCAGACAAACGCATGCCAGTGTCTATCGGATGGCTGATGCCATGGAATATGGAATAACAGCAAAACAATTGATTGCTTATCGTCCAGCATACATACTCGTACACCAACCACAAAAACACCAGCACTTTATTTATTCTAGTGTTGTTTTCTTTAGAAGTCTAGTTACGCTTACGCCCCCTTTGGACCCCTCTTAAATGTTGGCAAGGAGCAAATTTTTGTAGGCAATTGTTTAAATTTAACAAGAGTGAGTGGATCACATGCGAACAGAGGACAGACAGCTTAATATAAAGCAAAACCAAATCAAACTATAACAATAACGAACTGGGTTGCTATGCCACTCGTGAAGTATTTGCTCTGCTTGATATGGTTTATTTATTGGCAGCTTTTTAGCTTCTTAAGCTAAAGCTGCAGATTTTGTTCTTTATTATGTTGTCTTTTCTTTTTTTATAATTCTGTGGCTGCTTGTGCTTCGTTGTGGCTTTTATTTATTATTTTCAAATGTTTATTGAATAACAAACAGCCACACATTACTAAAGCATCACCAGCAACATCATTATCGCCATCATCCTCATCCTCATCATTAGCATTAGCAGCAGCAGCAACAGCAGCAATGCGAGCGATAAAGAAAACCCCTGCCGCGTATTTCTTATTTTCCCCAATTGCTTCGCCAATGGGAAGCTTATGATCTTGTCAATATAATATAATGCCCGTTGTGTGTCTGTCAGACAATACGAGTACCAACAATACACAACAGCGGACAAAGACTCAGAGGATTATACCGATCATTGATATATGACCCTATAAAATTAGACCGCTTATTCGTTTAATAAATTTTCTCTCTCCCTCTCTTTTGTCTTGCAGTTTGCACTGGACTTGTTACTTGTTTGTTTTACCATAAAAGAGGAAAAACAAAAATGTTATTGATTGATCAATTTTTGAAATTGAAGACATGTGTGCAAGGCTGCCTGTGTGTGTGTGTGTGTTTGTGTGTACAAGATGATTTTTATATTTTTATCAGATAATTTAAATTGAAAAAAACTGTTTATTTTTTAATAAAAAATGCTTAGATAGAAAATACAACATAAATACTATAATTTTGAGCATATAGATGAGAAAGATTATTCAGGCTTTTAAATCCCATAGAAGAGTGCAAAATGACAAACTAATTAAAAAGTAAATTAAAGGCACCACGTCCGTAAAATATTGCTTCAGATGGACTTGAAAGACTTATGTATATGCCATGTGTCCCAAGCTACAAAAAATTTCATATTAAAATCTGCGAAAACGAAGCTAATTTAAAATTTTTCAGCAATAATTTTGCGTCATATCGGGCCATAACCGTCAAAAAATAAAAAGATTAACCGACACATTTTTTGGACCTCGTTTTTTTACGTAAATCGATTATTTATGATCGCTAACTAACTAGTCGATTTTGGTAAAAAAAAATTAAGTTCGAAAATTATGTCGCTTAAACTTTTTTGGCGGTTGTGTCACGATATGTGTTTCATGTTAATTTAACATGATTTACAGTAACTTTCATGCTGATTTAATATTACAGTACTTTTAAATCAAAATTAAATAAACATATTGAATCAAAGTTACTTCAAATTGAAACAACATGAATTTTATACGGAAATAATGCGAAGAACGAAGCGTGTTAATTTACGTAATTGTGTGCATCAGGAAAATGTTTGTGTGGTGCTGCCACTTATAGACATGAAAGATTTATGCCATGTATTATTCTAGGATGCGAAAGTGTACGGAAAAGGGCAAAGTTTAAATATTGCAGTGTCTTAGCGAAGTCAAGTGAAGCCGGGGGTGATTTTTGCTTATTATATTGTGGCTATCACTGCCATGACAGAGCTGCCATAGTTGTTCACTTCTACGAGACATTGTGACAGTACTGTCACAATTCATTTACTCTTCGATAAAGATAGCTGTGAAATGGCGGAACCTTTCGACATCTTAATGCATTAAACTTAATGCAAAACTTATAGTTTTTTTTTCAAATCTAAAAACTTCTATTTTTAATTTTAAAAAAATAAACTACTCAAGCCATTCATATGATGGCATTTGCTGTCACACTCCCAACTACTAACAAGCGCATGTCGAATTTTTGCAACACCACACGGTGTCAATCAATAATACATACTTCTAATACCAATAAAAACGATTATTTTTTTGGGAAAAAATAATATGGGCATCACTTGTTACGTGTCAAATTTTTATTAATTGGCCCTGAAACTATGCTTACAATTTCTTATGTTTTTAAAAACGCCCCATGTGTTTGTTGTAAATTCCATACGAAATAAGTGCCACCTATCTTATTTCGCATGAAAACTCAAAATGTTGAAGATACATTTCAGACGCTTTTCCCAAGATAAACAGAGTACTAATTCTGCAACATTTTTTCATGAACAATTCGTGCCAATTTTTTTTATATGTATTTTGACAGCATTTCACATGAAATGTTGAACGGAGTACCAGGAGTTACACTTAATTTCGTTTCGTGTTTTTCTTGTAAATTTTGCTCGTGTTGAGTCCTGCATGTTCGCTTCACGAAAAAAAATAACACCAGACGCGCTCATCTCTACTCCAAACTACGCTACATTTTGGGACTTTTTCCGTTCTCATTACAAATTTTTTAGCACATTTTTCAATAAAAGTACAACACCAGACCGATTTGTGTTTGTAGTTTAAGTTGCTTTAATTTGTTAATGCACTAATAATCCCAAATTATTATTTTACTTATTCAGTAAAATATTTTTTTTTTTATTAAAAATACATTGAAATTGATTATTGAGGGGTTTAGCAGGATCCTATGCGAATTTCACTGTTGCTAATGCAGATCATCAGAGAACCTTTACCCAAAAATATCTTAGAACAACTAGAGTTATTATGTTAAACTTTCATTTAAACAAATGAGAAAGAAGCTCATATCAACTACATTGGTTGACTTTTTTCAGCTCGAATTGTAGTTGTAAGAAGTATGTGAAGAAAATAAATATAAATAATAAAGTTGCATTCACTAAACAGTAACAGGCAAGATTTTTATTACACTCATAAAGATTTAACACAATTTTCAAAAGTTGTCCCTATCGAAGGAAACCCTTGACTTTTGTACAAAGTTTTTGTCATTGTCATTCTTTTCAGGACAAGCAGAGGCAGTAAGAATTCCATGAATTTCATATATTCCAAATGCAAGAGCCAACAATTACAAATTGTCATTGCCGGAATTTATGGCACAGAAAACATTTCCTAGTCAAAGGTAAAAATAAGAGGAGTAGTTTTTGTTGTTTGTTTTTTTTTAGCAGAGCTCAGCCATTTAAAACACACAGGCCCACTGTGGTGAGCAGCAGACATTATTTGCAACATGCTGTACTTTTGCTTTTTGTTATGCAGCAGCAAATAGGAATTTTAAATAAACGTTGTAGTTGCAGTTAAGGCAGCAGAAGAAGAGTTTGGCGGAAGCAAAAAATATAAATAAAAAATTTAAAAAAAATTGGAATGTTCAAGTGATGCAGCAACAAAGCAATAACAACACATCTTATATAGTTCTTATTTGTACTTGCGATGTATTGTTGCCAGTTTGTGCTGTACTCAAGTGTTTGCATTAGTAATGAGCTGCGTCACCATTATTGTCAGGAAGTATTTCATTTCATTTTATTTCATCTCATACATACAGCCAGAAAGCAAAAGCTCACACAAAAAGGTAATGGTGATAGCAGATCCCAAAAAATAAAAAATAAAAAATATAGGAGGCAGAAGTAGAGGCAGTCAAAGACCAGAAGAAATGTTGAAGCGTCGAATATAGTTGCCCGCATTAATATTTAGTTTATTTTTGGCACTATGGGAAGTTTAATTTTTCAGAAGAGTAGGGAAAATTACTAGTTCTTCTCACAAAAAAAAATGAATAATCCCGGGGCAAGTATGGCATTCGATATCGAAAAAATGTTGCTAAGATTTTTATAATGTTTCCTTGTTGAAAATTTCGCACGACATCGAATGCCGCAATTTATTTGCGGCGCCCTGGTCTGAAGGCACCTCAATTTTTGCAATTTCTAGAAACAACAACTTGTTTCAACTTGTGTGCTGGATTCTTCTCCGCCCTTAACTATGAAGACCCATAGTGCATTTCCAGCTCTTAAGCAGGCGCATAATAGTGCAATGCAAACTATTATTACGGGCATAGTGCTTATGTGTTGCTAAACCAACAGAAAAGAAATTGTTTTTTTGGTGCGCAATTGCCAGCATAAATAAACATTGAAATTATTTCTATTTATTTTTAATTTTTTTTTTCTTCTTGCTTTTCATTTGCTTTGGACTTTTAGGAGAGAAAATTTTCTAACAAATAACAATGAATAGGAATGGTAACATGGTCATATGGAATTGTTTTGTTGCTGCTTGCAGTGCTGCTGGGGATACGGTTTTATGCTTGCGTTGTTGCCATTGGTATCATCGATCGATCGGTCGTACGGTCACTACAATTGTGATAAACATTTATTGTTAAGACGCTCTGAATATGTGTATAGACTTGTATGTGCGTGTCTGTGTGTGTTCTTCTATTATTTTCCATTTCTTATTTGTATTTATTGCCAGGCTTTTCTAGCTGTTTTATTTAATTTTATTTTCTATACATTGATTGTTGCATGTGCTTATGGTTGTTAATGCGCTACGATATAATTTGCCGTCATTGCAACAATTGTTAATAAAACTCAGTGTAAGCGTTTGCACATATGCAAGCCTAAGAAATAGTTAAACAACTTTTTGGGCCAGCAGGAGATTTCAATGAAAGAAAGGTTGCCATCAGTTTTCTTTTTAGAACTTCAAAAAAAAAAAAGAAAAATAGAGTTTCAGATTCTTTCCCTAATAATTTTAGCCCAACAGACCCATTTAAACCAATCAGCCAGTCAAGCGTAGCGTTTTTAGCGTCTATCTTTAACGTTGAAATGGCATACAGTGGACTCCTGATAATATGAAATCCATTAATTTGAAATTCGGAATATGTAATTTGCAAATAAAAATCGATATATCGATTCTCAGCTACGAATGCAATTTTCAAACGTTTATTGCAATCAGGCAATACACTAAAGATGATTAGGCTGTTTTCCCGAGAACCCGAGAACAGCTACGGACCTGAAATTTTCACAAAATATGCAAGACATTTGCCGCTACAACAATAAAACTATATAACAGTTAAAAGTTAAAGGGTGCTCTAAAAAGCGCAACGAAAAAATTTGAAATAGACACTTGAAATTTGCCAAATCAGTGTATTTTAATGCAGACTACAACAATTAACACTGAAATTTAAAAATTCAAAATTAAAGGGTATTCTATCAGTTACTGCAATTTTTACAATGTAATTTTGACAATTTGCTGTATCTTAGAAACCGTAAGAGGCAAACTTTTGAATTTTTCAAAAATGCTAAAAGAAAAAATCCAATATTAAAAAAATCGCAAAAACGAAAAAAGGACTAAAATCGCCAAAACGAAATATAAGCGCCAAAACTAAAAAAACGCTTAAACTAAAATAAAACGCCAAAAAACCAACAAAAAATGCTAAAACGAACAAACGACAAAAGCTGAAAAAAAATTCCAAAGGAGAAAAAGGCGGCAAAACTAAGAAAAACGCCAAAACGAAAAAAATCGCCAAAAACCAGAAAATTCCCAATACGAAAAATATGTCCATATTTACACTATGCAAGTCTTATTGCTTAAGCTGATTAGTTTGAGGGAGAGAGAGAGAGAGACGAGGGGCACAGTAACGTTTCTTTTCCCCTCGTCTCTCTTTCCTAAGAAACTAATCAGCTTAGCAATAAGACTTGAATAGTGTAAATATGGACTGAGCGCCAAAACTAAAAAAGTGTCAAAACTACAAAAGCGCCAAAACTAAGAAAAGCGCTAAAACAAAAAAAAAACGCCTCAACAAAAATTCTTTTTATATGTTTTCATCAGGTTTCAATCAGATATTCGATTATATAGGCTAAAGTTCGTATAGCATTATATATGCAGTGTGCGAGTCTCACTTTACTGAATTTATTAATTTTATACACATTTGTTCAGCATTTTAGTGATCAAGTTTATCTTTAGCTTTAGCGAATTACAGAATAAGGGGACCGCTGGTCACTTTAATCATCCAAATTCAATTCTATCGCTGCAGTCCAAAATGTATGAGAATAGAATATGAGTGTGTGGGTATGTGTGTGTGTGTGTGTGTGTGTGTGTGTTTGCATTTATCAACTTGTAAACTTTTTTGCCTCTTTCTACCAAATTCTAGCAATTGTTTGTCTATTGTTATTTGCACAACATAAGTTCAGACATGAATACATACAACAACAACAAAAGCTCAATGTAAAGAATAGAAAGAAATTGCTTTAAGAGAAATTTGCTGACATTGAATTCTTAAGATTTTTCTTTTTTCTTTTTTTGCAAACAATATTCTAATCTCATACCTGGGAAGAAACAATTCATGTAACTTTTCATCTCTTCTTCCTGTATGAAACAACAGCAACAACAACAACAACAACAACAACATCTATCATATGGTTTTGTTATGTTATAAGTCTTTTTTTCTTTCGTTCGCAGAGATTTTTACAAAAATTTGTTTATAAATATTATAATTTACGATTTGTATGATTGTGTTGCAAATGCATTGTTGCACTCGCTTAAATTATCATTTTTAAAGCATCTCGTAAATTTTTCTTTATTAAACAAATACAAAATTTTTCTCTTTTAAATAAATATTTGTTTTAGCCAAACAATAGCAGGGCTACAATTTGACCTGAGATTGCAACATGTTGCCAAGATAAAATGCGGCAAAAGAGATGTACGAGTATGTAAATAGTAAAGCAAAGATAAACTAAGAAATAAAACAATAACTGCATGATATTTTTATTATATGTGCCTAAAGATTTTAATAAAAGGTGTGATATTTTAATTTTAACTTTTTTAATATGCCCTAAAGAGTTAATGAAGCCAAAAATTACGTGTTCAATTATTAAACCATTTACACTACACTTGAATGTATGTAAAAATTAAAAATTTATTTTTAAATCACAAACATGGCCGGCCTGGTCTGTCTGTCTAAAATTAATTTGAATATTTGAATTTTGTTTTATGTTTTACTCAGATACAAATACAAATATTTTTCATTTTGTTTGTTATCATGGGAAAATAATCAGACTGATAAACTCTCATGTTGGACTTGGTTGGGCTGAACTTTTAATTAAATAGTTTGTCTGTTAAATTATTCGTAACCTGTGAGTTGTGAGTGCGAGAGAACGTGCACACGCCCACAAAATCAAATGAATATACGAGTACATATGTATGTATGTAAACACATACATGTACATACGTTAGACAATCAGAAAACTGGCAGGCAGCTACATACATACTCGTAGATGGAAATAAATTTCTATAAAACACATTGGCAATTTCAATGATTAAACATATAATAAATGGCTAGAACAAGCTGTTATTTCTACTTTATCTTCACATTTAATAGCCATGATAAAGTTATATCAATCCATAAAATAAAACCCTTAAACATTATTATAATCGTTTTATTCTAAAAATTTTTTTATGTGTGTGTGTGTGTATTTTGAGCAGAGGTTTTTAATATTCATCATACATTTAGAATGTTCAAAAGAGCCAGTAGTCAAAGAAGTCTTCGTTTCTTTATCGAAAATGTCTAAAGCACAAAATCATTTACAGCGAGCGTATCGTACGTTCGTATGTATGTATGAGCGTCATTCGTCATTGGAATCTAGAAAATTTTAAAACCGAAAACCAGCAAACCAACAAAACAAAACTTGCAGAGAACAAAAAAAAAACAGACCCATAAATTAACCCACAAAACCCACAATCATATAAAACTCATTCAGTTGGATTTTAATGTGAGAAGACAGACTGATGGACGGACGGACAATATGAATACTCGTAGTACTTGTGCTTGTATTTACAAGCACAAAAATATTTTCTACTTCTTATTATTCATTTGCTGTAATAAAAAATTAGACAATTTATCATTTTGTTAGGATTTTATTTATTAGAAGTTATGGAAATAAGAATAAATGTATGAGCAGACATTTATATTTTGGTATCAAATCAAGCGTAGACAAATTAACGTAAAAAGGCTTATGGCTTAAGAAAGTGTTGCCATAGTTGGAATTTTTATGATACTGAATCGTAATGGCTTCATTTTCCCAATGAAACACATATACATATACATATACATATACATATACATATACATATACATATACATATACATATACATATACATATATATATACATACATATGTATGTATATGTACTTGTGGTTACTAGCGGTCTAATTCATAAAAAATATTTTAGGTTTATTACAGGTTTATTTGACAAATAAGCGCTTAATAAACCTGAATTATTTTTTATGAATAAGGCAGTAGATATATTCCTATTAAGTTAGACTGTGTTCACACACACACACAACAATTTTTGTTGTGCAACTTTTGGGTTCATGGGTGAGCATTCTTGCCATTTTAGCATTTTCATTGCTAGATTAAGCACATTAATTTATAAAAAAGCATTCAAGTATTTCAGAAAAATTCTATCAATTTTATATTTCTTCTGTAGAACATATTAGCAGAAAATTTGCAGCGATTTAGCATTTCTCGCATCATAATTTTGTGGCAACACTGTGGGCGAGATGGTAATATATGATTGCTCTCGTTTTCTCACTCTCTCCTCACAATAAACTCAACAGTTGCTTAGCAGTTGCTCAAGAGAAATTTCTAGGCGTGCACTCAATCTGAGGACTGAGTTCCGAATTTTTTTCTACGAAAGTTGTTTATGAAGTGAGTTTCTTTTATATAATTTTTTTTTGGATTCGGCTATGTTTTTTTATACATGGGGAACATTTTCAGTAGAAGTTACAGGAAAATTTTTCTTTCACAAATTGCTGAATTTTTTTTGAAGCTGCTTTCTATCTGCCGGAGTAAGTTCAGTTTCACATATTTTAGCGCAACGAAAAAAAAAATTTGTTAAAAAATCAAGCTGTTTAAATTACAATTAAAATAAAACACAGGAAAATTGTGTCAATTATTATGCATTTATTTGCTCATAATTTGCGGTATGTGGCAGCATCGTACAGTGGGTGTCAAAATGGCAAACACATTAAGACATAAGGAGGTTTTATAGCTTTTGTTTTATTACATACCAAACTTCACACAGAATCTCAAAATTTCTTCAAATCTCATACCATTCATTCTCATACCAGTCTAAAACCAGAGTTAATATCGTAAAAAAAGTTATGTAATTTTTTTTGAAATTTATTTTGACCGCTTGGAACCAAAGTGGCAAAAGCATGTAGCTGCTGTTTACCCATACCCATGTTTGGGAAGTTGAGAGTTTTTTCTGATCTCCACCAGTAAAAATCCAACTCAAAATGTTTGCGCGGCATAATGGAAATTTTCGCAAAATAACTGCAAAGGGGGTAAATATTACTTTTAAGGGGCAATAGAAGGGAATCACAATGGACCCCCAATTAGGTCTCCGAGTCAAGGTGCATTTTTGGCACCACTCTTCCTAACCTAACCTAACCTGCTTTATATGTATCGAAACACTTAATATGTAAATAAAACAGAATTTTTTTTCCTTTACGGGAACATTCATTCTTCTAGCAAACTGTATATATATTCTCACAGCTCCATCTGGCAACACTCAAATGGAGTTGCCATAAGCCATTGAACCTGTCCTGCCTTTGTTTTGATTTTGTTACAAGCCAACACTGTCAAGTTGTTATTTTATCTGGCAGACTTTACATCTAAAGCAAAGTTCCTGCTTCGTTCTTTCTCGTTCGTTCATTCACTTTGCTGGTTGTGTGTTTTATTAACGATATATTTACAAATTCCATAAATTGAATTTCATTTTACTGAGCTGCTGTGTATGTATCTACATTTGTGCATTTTGAAAGTTTCTATTAGCAGCATAACTCTATTGTTTGGCAACAGCGGGTGTAAAAATATGCTAGAGGAAAGTACGAGTATCTGCTGGTAACGTCTGCTCATGCTGCAATTGAAAACGCTTCATAGTTACAGGTGTTGGCATAAACATTACGATAAAGCACATATTCCTTCTTCCCATATTTGTGTAATTTACTAGACTTAGTGGTACCTCAATTATTCACTCTCGCTCTATAACTCTTCTTAGTTGCCTGTAAATATTTCTGTTCAGCTGCGCTTTCGGAAGGTTTTTGAAAAGCAAGGGGCATTGTTTCACGCTTGTGAAAGTGACTACTGACTGCATGAAGATGATGGTGATGATGGTGGTGGTGGTGTTGGCAATAGCTGCTGTTGTAGTTTTATAAATCAAACGATATGCAAGTGTTATAATAAATTTTTATTTAAGAATTGAAATTCACATATTGTGCGCTCTGCTATGTTGGGTTTTGAATTGAATCACTGAATTGCTGTTGTTTACTCTTGCTGTTATTGTTTTATTGAACTTGCTGCCGTATTATGTAGATTGTAATTTATGGTACTGAAATTTAATTGCATTATAAAAAGTGGCCAATTGCAACAATCGTGTAGGTGTTTCTTTGTTAATCATTGTGTTTCAATTGAATTCTGCTCCATTATTTTTTTGGTTAATGGCTTGGAAAGCTGTATTTTTTTTATTTTATTTATGTATGTGTTTTGTTGTGCTTTAATCACTTTAAATGTGTGCCTTTTTTTAATAATTTAATTTGATATATTTTTCACATAATGCAACACTTTATGGCTGTTAAAAGTATTTAATATTTTTTCAAAAAATTAAAAAAAAAACTTATAACTTTTTTCTGAACTGTTTTAACGATGTCCGTATATCTAGAATATATATCTGGAAATGGTAAAAATTATTGTAAAATTTGTACAACAACACACAACTTTTGCTATTGGCTTTCAGGTTTGCGTAGACCAAAGGTGAAAAGTCACCCTATTGTTTTTGCTACGATATCCGTCCGTCTGTCTGTCTGTCAAACACTGTTTTCTCGAGAACCGTAACAGCAACAGACCTGTACCTGTGTTTTATAACTTGCGAGAAGTTTTCGCGTCGAGAAAAATCACACAATTATATTGGTTGACCTGTTTTCCACAGGCTGATTCATATAAGACCTGAAATCAGCTTACAAGAAACACGAGCAGGGAGCTAAGTTTTTTGTTACTCATCCTGTGTTTCACAGAATGATAACAAACTTTTCGTTTGGAAAAGTTCTCACCAAAGTTGCAGAGCATGGGCACTGAATAAGTAAAACTTTGGCCGCTACAACAACAAACATATACATATCGCACCCTAAATACAAAAGGGGCACAACTCAAAATTTTCCAAAACTGACTTTTTTCCATAAATTAATTCAGAATACACATCTCTAACTACTGCAAAAATTTCTTTCACATCACTATCTTCTTTAACTGGAAAAATACAGTTATGTCTATTTTTATGTTAAGTGTGTTGCTTCTGCACGATGAACTGAATAAACAGTTTTTTGTCTCTCCTGAAAATTTTAGTATTTTGAGTTGTGCCCCTTTTGTATTTAGGGTGCGATATATACATATATGACAGTTAAAAATTAAAGAGCCCTAACTCATTATTTCGTTGAAATCGAAATTTGTGCATTTTTCGATGCATTCATTAGATGTTCTTCTATCGAAATATACAAAAAACTCGATTAAAAAAGAAATGAGTAAGAGCCTTTCTAAATTAAGGCAACGATATACTCTATCGATTTTTATTATATATTTGAATATTTTTATTTTAATATTATTAATTCGATTATTCAAGTATTTTTTAGTGCGTTCCGACTTCGTTCTGCTAGTCGGATCGAATAAAATTTAATCGATTAATCGATTGACAATTTTTTTTTTTCAATTTATATATAGGGTGTTTTTTTAGAGGTATAGAACTTCGAATTGAAATAAAACACAAGAAAATCGTTTTAATGTCCATCAATTTGGCTTTATTGGAAGGATAATTTTATGCCATTAACGTTTAAATATGATTTCGGGCATGTGGCCGCCGCGGCTGGCTCGAATAAAGCCAATTCTACAGGTCCAATTTTCAACCACTTTTTCGAGCATATGGGGCCGTTTGTTGGCAATAACGCCACGAATGTTGGCTTCCAAGTCCCCTAACGTTTCTGGTTTGTTGGCGTAGACGAGCGACTTCACATATCCCCAAAGAAAATAATCCAATGGTGTCAAATCAAACGATCTTGGTGGCCAATTGACCGGTTAACCGAATTAATTGCTCTGATGGACGATTATGTCGACCATAAAATGGACGGAGCTTGCGGTAAACTTCGCGAACTGAACCATTATTTTCGAAATAAATTTGCACGATTTGCAAGCGTTGTTCTTTTGTCAACCTGTTCATGATGAAATGGCAAACCAAACTAAATATTAATCACTTGACAGCTTACAAAATGGCCGCCAGTTAAAAAAGTGATGCCAACTTAAAGGTATATACCTCAATAGAAAACACCCTATATAAAAAAACTATTTGATTGACTTTGTTCTTGAGAAATTTTAAGCGAATGCGATTAAAGCGATTCATTAAATATATTTCATGCTATTCGAATTGAAAAAAATTTTTGAAACAGAAATATAGAAACCTTGTTTCATAGAAACTTAACTTTTTTCGTTTAACAAAATGTAGCTTTTTAATGTCCAGCCCCCGTATTCTTTAACTCGCTAAAGCTTTATCTCTATCGCTAAAAATCTATAAAGTCGATTTATAAATTTTTGGCTAAGAATGCAACTTTCAAACTTGTCTTGCTAAATCAGGCATTGGCTCAGAAATGTATTGCTCCGAAATTTGAGTGTTTTATGTCGTCACCAAAAATTTTCAATTTTCTATTTGTTCAGCATTTTAGCCAAAGAATTTAGCTTTAGCTTCAGCGAGTTACAGAATACGGGGCTGAAACTTAAATACAAAGTCACTTAAAAAACGCTTAAAAAGCCTTGATTAGTGTGTCTGCTGTCAATTTCAGTGTCAAATTAAAATTAAAGAAAACAAAATAAAAAACACCATTCTACTGATTTTTATGTTGCATGAGTAAATTTATTTCTTTATTTTGTAAATTTTTTTTTTGCCTTTAACATTTACTTTAACTAATCAATGCAAATTTTATGCCGAGTTTCAAATTTCACACTCCGTATTAAGAAAATCTTGTAGAGAGATTTTTTTTTCACGCTCATGCATTTCATTTTTATTTGTATTTGTATTTTTTTTTTTAATTTGTATAAAATTTGACCACGCATTTTTGTTGAATAAATGTGTGAAATGCAAGTGAGTTTGCACGTTTGTATGTTGCAAATATGTAGAATTGGTAGTGGTGGTAGCCCGATTATTTTATGTTTTTTCCCACTAGATGACAGCACACTAATTGCTAATGCAACTACATTTGCATTAACACCTTTTAATGTTGTTCTCTTGATCAAACAACATCAGTAAAGCAGCCAGCAGCAGCAGCAACAAGAACAACAAGGCTTTATACTCGTACATATATGAAACTGCATTTGGAAGGGGGATGCCAGCAGACTTGTCTAGAGCAAAATGTTGCAGGCGCAAAGTAATTTTTATTTTTATTTTCATTTTTCATTTTTATTTGTGGCTTAATGATTGCTACCATGCTAAAGGTGCGTTAAAATGATGTTTAAAACTTTTACACAATATCTACATACATATTTATGTTAAAAAAAATATATGTGTGCATGTGTGTGTGTTTGTGTGTTGCATACAACTTTGGGGCAAAAATAGGCACAAAATTTACATTCAAACTATAAACAACAAACGTATGTATGCGTCATTATGCAATTTTGTGTTTTAAGTTATATTATTTTTTTATTCTCAGCCTTTTCGTATATGACCATGTTTAAATATAAAATACGACGTTGTTCAAACTTGCAACAACGAGTAAACACTCAAGAAAAAATTAACAGCAGCAACAACAACAACAACAACAACAGCAGCATTAACAGCAAGAGCAGCAAATAACTTCGGACATACATACATATTCTAGGATATAAAAGTTGTTATTGTATGTTGTACACAAATACTGCAGGCAGTATGTTGCAGCTGATGTTGAGCCAAAATAATATAGAAACTGAAATAAATAAATGTACCATTATTAGTAGAATCTGCGAGGGTCAGTGATAATGAAAATTTCGCACGATTTTTTTGTGAAACTACTTTGAATTAAGTTAAATCAAGGTGTTCGCTCAGCCATTAGGATTTTTGCTCTAAATATACCAAGCATCAACATTTGAGTTTCGGCTAATGGTAAACTATATACTTGACACAAAAAACAGTATGCTTCGGTATTGCTTAAGACATCTCGAAATCTTGCCATCACTCCCAGGCTCCTTTGATACTAAAAAATTTAATCCTTGGTCCTCTAAAATCTTCGCCTTCAGACAAAATTCTTTTACTGAAATTCTAAGCATACACAGATAAAAGTATTTCTCAATTTATATTTGCCATTAAGAATTTAATTGATTCAATTAAATTGTTAATTGATTCAATGAATTCAAATGGAAAAATTTAACTGATATTATTAATTATTTTTTTTACTGCTAAAATTTTAATTAAATTTTTACTGAAAATTACAAAATTTTAAATGATATTATAAGATTGATAATATTATTTCTCTACGTGTACACTGAAAAAATATTTCTGAAATCAAATTAAAAAAAAAATTAAAATGAAAAATTAAACTTTTTAATCAATTGAAATTTTCAACAAAAGTTTCACTGACTCAATTAAATTTTCAAATTTTTAATTGAATATTTGTATTTTTTATTTTTTTTTTTTTTCAATTAAAGTCGTTATTCTGTGCACATTTTCCATTTTTGAAAAAAAAAATTAAATAATAAAGATTCGAGTAGTTTAAAGTGTTTTTTATTGAGGTATAGAACTTTAAGTTGGCATCACTTTTTTAACTGGCGGCCATTTTGTCAGCTGTCAAGTGATTAATATTTAGTTTGGTTTGCCATTTCATCATGAACAGGTTGACAAAAGAACAACGCTTGCAAATCGTGCAAATTTATTTCGAAAATAATGGTTCAGTTCGCGAAGTTTACCGCAAGCTCCGTCCATTTTATGGTCGACATAATCGTCCATCAGAGCAATTAATTCGGTTAACCATGGATCGTTTTCGCACTACGTTTACTCTATGTGATAATACGCATCCGCTGAAGTCGCTCGTCTACGCCAACAAACCAGAAACGTTAGGGGACTTGGAAGCCAACATTCGTGGCGTTATTGCCAACATACGGCCCCATATGCTCGAAAAAGTGGTTGAAAATTGGACCTGTAGAATTGGCTTTATTCGAGCCAGCCGCGGCGGCCACATGCCCGAAATCATATTTAAACGTTAATGGCATAAAATTATACTTCCAATAAAGCCAAATTGATGGACATTAAAACGATTTTCTTGTGTTTTATTTCAATTCGAAGTTCTATACCTCTAAAAAAAACACCCTATATTATATGTGATAGCTTTTGAGAAAAAAAATTGCACTAAATGTAATTGTAAATTATTACGACAAACACTAGTGGAACGAAACAACTGCTGGCCACACTTTCATCGTCTGGTTTCTTGTGCTTGGTCCACTGTGTGTGGTGTCAATTGGTGTAAACCTCAGCTCTTTGTACATAATTTTCAATGCAATTGGAATATGTGAATTGTTTTGATTGATCGCACTACAATTTGTTGAAAGCTTTTGATGTTATGAAAGCTCAAATTCCCCGCAGTGTTGCCGTTGTAGTGCCTGTTTCTTAAAAATTATCACATCTAATCGAAATAAACATCGAACAAAAATTATTAAACTAACTTCAATTTAGAAAGAAAAAAAATTAAACTTATTATTATGATCATCCTCTCTGCAAGCAATTCAAAATGAAGGACTATTATACATATTGAAGCTTAAAATTACCTCCAACTAGATTTTCAACGAACTTCCTACCCTTATCACATCCGGCAGCATTACTTAAAGTGATCCTTATCTTCCCTAAATGAAATTCGACCCTCGCATAATACACAATATTGCCTGTTTATTACGATTTAATGTTAATGCTGTTGTTTGCCTTAGTATTGTCGCAGTTTTTGTTAATTTTAGAGTGTTGTCGTCATGCTGAATTATTACAACGACAACTGAAAATGTTTGTTGTACGATTTCGTGAGTGCATCTTATAATGCTATTAATTATTTACATACATGTAGCACCTTATAATGTCAACTAGAAAATTCAATGCATAATATTATAACGCAATAAAGAACAGAAAAAATACAAATAAAAAAATAGACAAAACTTAACAACAACAGCAACAATTGCAACAGCAATAATAGAAAAGACAAAAACGTAAGAAGCAAAAAAAAAATTTAGTATTTTTTAGTGCTGTTACATGATTAAGAATGACTTTACATGTGACCCTACAATATGCATTGCTTTTTTCTGGAGGATCACTTAGTGTAGTGTAATACAGGCTAAAAACACTACGGGCCTGGTTCACGATATCGACAAGTAGAACGTTGTCGCACACTTACATTGGAAACAATAACAAAATTTTAGAATTTGTTTTTGTTTTGAATGTAAGTGTGCGACAAGTCGAACGCTGTCGATATCGTGAACCAGGCCCTACATATAAAATACTATACGAACTTTAGCCTATATAATCGAATATCTTACCTGATGTATAATATTTTATTATAGCTTTGCTATTTATTGCGCGATACAGGAGTAAGGACGTGATTTTTGTAACAAAAATAATCGACACTATTGCAGTTATAAATTTATTTTTGTTTTGATTTCTTTGTACTTAAAAGCAGAGTACGAAAATAAACGAAACAAATTATATGATTTTGTTTTGTTTCGTTCTTTGAAGTGAGTGAAAAAAAAACAATGAGAACGATTGCTCAATTTGTTGAATATTTTATTCTTCACTCTGCATTTAAAATTTTTTTTTTTTCAATATTAATATTTTCTCTTATTAAAACGAATAAGCAGAAAGTAATTAGAGAGGACCTTAACACAGATCAGCACTTTCTAATGACAATTTATTGATCCACATCTAAGGCAACTTGAACTGCATATATAATATATGTACATACATATATGCAGTACAAGTTTTTAAATTTTCCAGCTGTGTGTTTTTTTATTTTTCTAATTTGTTATACCAAACTATTTCTCTCTTTAACATATAATATATTTAATCTATTAAAAAAAAGTAATTAGACCTAGATACTTCTATATACCACAAAAAGTGTAAATTTCCCAACTCTGGAATCATTATTTCAGATATTTCTGATATTTTATAACAGTCTATTTTTTTAATATGTTTAATTTATAGAGAAAAAACATTCACCCCTATTCCAATTGTCAACATCGTCATCACGTCCATACAATACAAAAAACTTGGAGCTTGTCTACCAGCTGTATAAAACAACTGATTGGTGTTGAAAGGTGCATGTTATTTTCTTGACCTTGGGGCACAAAATATTTCTTGAGATCGAGTAGACACGCCCCAATTGTTTGATATTGTATTGACATGACTTCGATGTTGACAACTGGAATGAGGGTGATTAATTTTAGTTGATTATTTTTATATACCAAAAAAAAAGATAAATTTTTTACTGAAATGTAAAAAAAAAATTATTTAACAAAAAAAACAAAAATTCGTTTTTGGCAGTTACTTTTATATGGGAAAAAAGTTTAAATTTTCCAGCCCTGGAACCGTCTTCTTAATTTTGCTGATTTTTAATGTCAATCTATTTCGGATCATTTCTGGTATACCAGTCTGAGACCGAAGTCGCTAGCTTTTCTGGGAGCTACGGAAAACAGATTTCACTTACAAGCAGACGGACATCGCTTATTTGTCTTCCCTATTCACAAGGACCCAGAGTATACATATATTCCGTATATGTTGCATATTAATAGTGTGGAAATTCCACACCAAATGGCAAGCCTAGTATGTATATAGTATACCCTTTACCATTTTTGGTGAAGGGTATACAAATTCCGATATGTGCTGGAGTGTCCAAATTTTTTATAGTCACTGCGTTGCTCTGGCATTAAAAACAAAATACACTTTATAGGGTGTTTAATCTAAAAAAAAAAGTTCAGGCAAAATATCTTTCCAAGATAGTTAAAAGTTGATTTTATACATAAATAAATTAAATCACTTTAAGTGCCGACGGTAGGGTATTAAAAAAAAATAACGCCATCAAATTTCATTTAATAAAGTTTAACATTTAAGAGAGAGAAAAATAACTTTTTTTTTGTTGAAATCACAAGGCATTGCAAGCAAGACAAACCCAATCTTTGAATTTAACTTTATTTTTATAAATCACATGATAAAGAAAAATGTTTTTCCAGTAAAAGTAAATTTATGCCACAGAGCGCGGAGCGTGTAATGATGTGATAATATGGGTAACTCCATATTTGAATTTCAACACAAGGCAAAGCGCAAGTTGCCATATACATATGTGGCATATGTATGCCACATATGGAAAAAGTATCTGTTCATCTTAAACAACGAAGAAAAGGAAAAGTCGTGAAAAAGCACGTGTGTAAACCTGGACTGACTGCAATTTTAAGTGTGTAACACTACTTTTTCCCCCAGTTATTTATTTGAATAAATGTACGTTGTAGCAAGAAATGATTACGTTTAAGATAAATTACAATAAAATATATGAATCTATATATAACAGTGGATGTATATACCAAGCAGCATGCAGACAAACGTGTGTTGGTTGCACTTATTCTTACGTTGTTCTCATGGCAGCAGCTGCCGTGATTACATATGACTTAAATTGTTGCCGAGTACACAAGGCGTAGAGAAAAACTAAAGGAATATCATTTCACAGGAATATAAAAAATATTTAAATTATTCGTATTCTTCAGTGAAACAGAATAAAATCCTGGCATAATAACGGCAGCTTGTGGCAGGTAAGGAGTGGGAAAGACAGAGAGAGAGAGAGAGAGAGAGAGAGAGAGGGGGATGCCTGGCTGGCGTGTAACAAACAGTTCTAGTCAAAGTAAAGGAAAAGTAAATCCTGTTAACATGCAAATGGCACCAGAAACTTAAAATAAAAATTAAACTTCTGTGCAACATTTCTCTTACAACATTTACTCTAGAACATCGTCTCTGCGTACTAAACGACAACGTAATAAATGTTGGCAACATTTCTTATGCACAAGAATATTTGTTACCTTCAAATTTTGTGATTTCTTTAAATCATTTTCCTATTTTATTATTATTTTTATTTAAAGAAATTGAGGATGGCATGATTGGTAAGTTGATATAATTTTTACACAAACAAAAAACAGACACTTGTCACCACTCTGTGAATTATGCAGATATAGTGTTGGGGGGCAGCAAATTCGCAAACTATTTTCCAAAAATTTTATTTCAGAAAAAAACAGACAATTTAATCTTATCGTTTTATTTATCACTTTCAAATTCCTCTACGCTTGCCAAATACTTCCATGAAAACATGTATTTTTTCCTCCAAGCAACAACAATATCAAACGAGCATCCATAACATGAATGCAATTTCCTGCAGAAGTATATGCGAAAAACTAAAATAACGATACGACCAAAAATGGTGACAACACGTTTATTTACAACGACAACGCCTTTACATCAAAATCCTAGAAGATCCATAACAAAATTCTTTTACTGCTACACCAACCAACCACCACACGAACAATTTCTATAACCACAACATGTGCAATAAATAGTTACACATATATATACTTTGTATCATAGATACAACAGCCCCATGTTGGGGTATTGGAATAAGGAGAGGTAAGGCAGGGAGAATGGGTGTTTTTTTATTTTTGAATAATTTCCATGAAGTCTCTCAGTGGAACAAGGTTAATTCCATTTGAGGAGACTATATATAAATGATTCGAGTATTTTTTATAATTAAAACTAAAAAATTTTCTAAATTCGGAACAATATCTTAAGGAAATACAGCGAATAGTTTAATTTATTTATTTTCAATTCTATTCTTATAGAACTAAAAAATAAAATATATATCATTAAAAAACAATATTTCATAATTAATCGATTAAATTTTATTCGAATTAAATCGAAAAACTTTTTTAACACGGAATTTTGAAGTTTCAAAAAAATTTAAAAATTTGTTAATCGAATAAATTTTATTCGAATAAAATATTGTCAAATATTATTATCAATAAATTTGATAATTTTTTAACACAAATAACCAATTACTTTCCAATTTTTACACAAAATTTTTTAAAATTTATTCGAATAAAATATATTCGATTAAAAACTTAATAATACTTTTTTTTCAAAAATTTAATTAGCTCAATTTTTTTAATTGCTCCATAAATTAAGTCGAATAAAATTTATTCGAATAAAAGATATGTACGAGTATGTACAAAAAAAAATTTAACTATTTTTGATAAAGCTTAAAAAATACTTGATCAATTAATATTGAACAAAATATTCGACGCATTTTATTCCAATGAAATATATTTACTCGATTCATTGCGAATTTTTTTTATATTTTATGTCTAAGTTAAACAAATTGTTATTTATAATTAAAATATAAAGTAGATATATTTCAAATACGCAATAATTTATTTAATATAAAATCTATAAAAATTAATTTAGTATTTCTTTTAATACAAACTGAAACAAAATTACTTCAACTTTTAAATAATATTTGTAAAAATCTATTCGATAAGAAAATTTATATAATAATAATTTTTTTTTTAATTTTAGAAGTTAATCAGCTCAATATTTTTTCGTTTTTCAAACAATTTTAGTCGATTTAAAAATATGCACAAAAATATATTTTTAGCTATTTTTGATATTCAAATTTCAAAAAAAAAAAAATAATCGTTTGCTCGATTAATTGACTGTTTTAATTAAATATTTTATTTAAAAAAAAAAATTTTTAGTTCATATTAAATATATAAGATAAATTTCTATCAAAAGTTCAAATAATTTTATTCAATGGAAAATATTTCAAAAATTTTCACACAATATTTGTAAAAATTTATTCGAAAAAAAAATATAATTGATTAAAAATTAACAAAACTGATATTTTTAATTCAAAAAGCTAATCAGCTAAGTTTTTCCGATTACTCGAATATTTTTGGTCGAATAAAGTTTATTCGATTTAAAAATATGTACAAAAAATATCTATTTTTGATATTGAGTTCAAAAAAATTCTTGATCCACAATTTGATTCGAATACTATATGTTTGCTCGATTAATCGATTGTTTTCCTTTAAATATTTAATTTTTGATAAAAAAAAATATTTTTAATTCATATTAAATATATATATTAAGGTTAAAAAAATACTTGTTCAGCTTACATTTAATATTCGAGCATGTTGATCCGGGTAAAATTTATTTCATTCACTATATTATAAAAATATTTTCTAATAGAAAAAGTTATTCGAATAGTTTGAGTCGATTAATATTTATTCGATTAAGAAGTACATAAAAATATATTTCTTTTATTTACCTTTTAAATTAAGTTTTGAAGTAGTATACAAGATAAAAAATTCTTGATTAATTTGCTTTAACTACTGGAAGAAGTTTAGTCTAATAAAATTTATTTATTGGAATGATCGAGTTATTCTTTTTAATAAAATTTTTAAATTTATATTAAAAATAGGAGATATATTTCTATCCAGAAATCGAAATATTTTATTTATTCAACATTTAATTCATTCATCTACTCGAGGATTTTTATTAAACGAGCAACATTTTAACAATACAGACTAAAAATGAAAAATAATAATCGAATATTTTGTTCTAGCGCAATTTAGTCGATTACTCAAATATTTCTTTAATTGATAAGGACACGAACATTTTTCAAATCAAGAAAAAAATGCTTAGCTCAAAATTTTTGTGCATTAATCCACTAATTTTTAATCGAATAAAATTTATTTGATTTAAAAAAGGCACATAAAATTTCTTTAACCAGTTTTTGAAAATCAAGATTATTAGTATAAATTAAAAAAGAAATTCATCAATTTGTATTTAATATTAAAAAAAATTTTTGCGAATTAAATTTATGTATTCCATTGGCCCAGATATTGTTTTCGATTAAAAATATTACATCGATTTTTGCTAAGTATTCAATTTATTCGGTTAATCGATTATAATTATTTATTTATAAGATATCTTTCAAAACAGATTAAAAGTAATTCTAGCGGCAAACAATTAAATAATTTCATTTTAGAAAAATTTCATCGATTAATCGTTTATTTTTCTATCAATAATACAAAATGATGGTTCCTGAAAATTTTTGTCTAGAATTCCAAAAATGTCATTCGAATTATGTACTCATACATATTTGATAAATCGATTAATAGAGTTTTTTAAAGTTTGATATAGGAGATAGTCTATCATTTTCTATCAAATAATCGAATAATTTTACTCGAATAAAATTTATTCGACATACCAAATATTTTTGTACTTTTTTCTGAATTTAAAAAAAAATAATTTAAATTTTTTTTTTTGAAAAATCGAATAAAATTTATTCGGCCTACCAGAAATTTTTGTACTTTTCTTAATTTAAAATAAATATTAATTTAAAAATTTTTTCTCGAAAAATCGAATAATTTGACTCCAATAAAATTTATTAGGCATATCAGACATTTTTGTACTTTTTTCTGAATTTAAAAAAATAATAAGTTAAAAATGTTTTTTCGAACGTATTTATTCAAATAGCCAAGAATTTATTGATTCGCCTTTGTACATGGATAATTGTTTTTATTTTTATTTTTTTTTTGAATTCTTGGTCTAGCAATTTTGAGCTCGAATAATTTGCCTGTTAATTTCCCTTTGACAGTTTTTTACTTGAATATTTTGCAACACTAAAATTTATTTTGTTGCTTGCTCTAAAAATAACACCCTTTAAGAGATAGAAAGCAAACATATCATGTCTACTTAAATGTTAATAATTTGAACGTGTAAATTTCGAAGATGTTTAAAAAGCAACAACAACAAGGAGAACTGAAAAGGAAACCCAACTGAAAAGGAAAACAACTACTTGTATAAAAAACAAAAAAAATCTCCTAAAAAAGTGAGAAAAAGGTCTCATGAAACATTCTGGTAAGCATTTTTTAAGTTGGTTTGCGCTTATTTACTTATTTCGTAATAGCAAACTATATGTTGCCTGTTGTGTGTTGTTTAACCAGGCCTAATGGTTAAACATGCAATTTATACTGCAACATTGTTTGCAACTCCAATTGCAAAGCATTTTTATGTTTATGCTATGGAAGAAACTCTGGGACATTTTATTTTTAAAGATTGTTTTTTTTTTTTTGTTAATTTCATGCTATTAGCAGCAACGAGATATTATCATTGTTTTCTAGATTTGGAGACATTTATGGGAATAGGACGTTATGTTGGTGGCTTTTATTATGAAAATCGAGCATATCTCAAGCATTATAACGCCTTCGACATATAATAATTGTCCAAAAAACTTTTACTGGAGTGTAATCTTGCAGTGATAATTAAGTGTGAATAATTCTTCCAAAAAAAAAACGACTTCTATGCAAAGATATGAGAACATTTTCGAAAAAAATTTATGGGATAAAAAATTTAAATTGTAATGGTCGTGCCTCTGCCCATATTTTAAATGTTAGATTTTGCGTTTTTTAGAGCTCAGAGTATGTGTTAAGTTTTGTACAAATCGGTACAGTACAAATCGGAACCACTTGAAATAAAATATTCAATTTTAATGGGCGTAACTCCGCCCATATTTTGAGATGAAAGATTGTGTCTATTTTTCAGCTCAAGGTGTGTGGTAAGTTTCGTAAAAATCGTTTAAGTAGAACAACGTGAAGTATAATAATGTAATTTAATGGGCGTAACTCCGCCCATTTGTTCAACATTAAAATTGTGCAATTACGAGAACCAAAGGTGTTTGCTAGGTTTCGTAGCAATCAAATAAGTAGAATATCATAGTCAAATAATAAAAAATTGTGGGCGTGTGCCCGCCCAATTTTTTTTTTAATGGGAAGCTATAACAAATTTTTACAATCGGTCCAATATGAACCGAGTTATGAAGTAACACTGCCAAAAAAAAATAGAGACGAATTGATAACCTGCTCCTTTATTGAAGTCGGTTAAAAAGAAGACAAGTGCAAGCTTAAAAGAAAAAACTGAGGACATCTAAAAGACAGCTCATGGAGTGGGTGCACACACAGAAATTTTAGTGGAGCAACTTTTGAGTTTATGAAATTTATAATTTCTTCTCTCTCCCCTTGAACCAAAAAGTTGCTCAACTAAAATTGCTGTGTGTGAAGCCAGTCATATGAGTATCGTCGTTTTAAATTTTACGTTTAACTTTTACTTCATATTGAGAACTGCTAAAGAGCGATTTCTGTATGCGGTATTTTGAGAATGCCTGCTGTCTGTAGAGTTGCATTTCCTTCTCAAATTTGAGTTATTAATTGAAACCTTTTTATCTGTAGTGTTGTATGTAAATCCTTTTTTTTTAAATTATTAAAAAAAGGCCTTCTTCATATACCCATAAATTTTCTTGTAGCTGCTTTTTAATTCCACAAAAACCTTTCAAGTATTTCTGTAAAGCACTTTCAGTTGCATGCCGCAATTTTTCGTATTTGCGTCTCTTTATTAAGTTTAAATTTATGTCCTGTTTTTTGGAAACACAAGTTTTTCTACGGCCATAAAAGTCATAAAACATTTCGAGTATTTTATTGCCTGTAAATATGTGTTTCTGTTGGATAATTTTTTCTTCCTTTTTTGCTCCGTTTAAATACCATGTGTAAGTGAACTTATGCAAAGAATAAAGGGGGGACAAAATCCAAGTTTAAAAAGAAATTAAATTTAAATCAGGCAAATTACTTCTATTTGATTTTAAAAATTGTATAGGGAGAAACTTACAACTTTTGTATTTATTTCCAATACTCTTTAAATGAAGAGAAATAAATACATTTGTTCAGAAAAACATTTGCTAATTAAAATTTACACTATGTTTGTGCAAAAGTTTTTAAAACAAATGATAACTGAGCATTATAAACAAAAAGAGCTGAATGCATTTAAGCAAATGACAAAAAATAGTCTAATGTCAAAAGAATTCCTTCTAGGGAAAGTAACCTTTAAGCAAAAAACAAATAAATTAATTAAGCGAAATGTATAAATTCTGCTGACAATTAAAAGAAATTCACAATTATATAAAACACTCTTAGTGAACATTTTGTCAAAAAATAAACATAACAACTTAAAATATTATATACAAACATTCTTTACAGTTGCTTTTCACCAAAAAATTACCAAATGAATTTTCAGTAAAATTAAAAAAATTAAAAAATTAAAAATCAATCCATAACATGCGAAAAGAAACTGTCAATATTTAATATACTGTTTCCATTAAATTATTGCCAGCAAAAGCAGCCAAATTCCTTTTATTTTTTCTCTCTCGTACTACAAATAAATATTCATACCAAAATGTCAGCTGTCAATCTCTTCGCTTTTCAAAAACACAAAAAATATAAATAAGATGGCAACAAAATGAAAAAAAAAATAGAAAATAAATACATAAACCAAATTCAATAAACTGCTGCTACAGCAGCACCAAGAGAAAGATACTAAATAATACACAAAATACTCGTACTGAAAGCAAAATATAAAAAAATAAATAAACAAAATAAAACACAAAACAATATTCATGAATATTTATTTTAAAACATGATAAACATTTGTAGAAATGTAATAAACACAAGTTTTATTTTCCTCTCTAAACATAAAATATTTAATACATGCCAAATCATACCACTTACACGCACAACACACAACATGTGCAACCTGAATACCCTACATAAATGTATGAATAATAAAAAAATATGCACAACATACTGGAATATGTATGTATGTATGTATACAATTCTGTATTTACCGACAGAATTTAATTTCAAACTGACCTGCTTCTCAGAGTACGAGTACACATTGCTGCGCTTTTGCAAGATTATCTAGGACCACATAAGTCAACCGCATAGTGACTGCATTACTCCTAGTTTACACTATGCAAGTCTTATTGCTAAGCTGATTAGTTTGTTGGAGAGAGAGACGAGGGGTAGAGAAACGTTTCTTTTTCCTTCGTCTCTCTCTCTCTCTCTCCTAAAAAACTAATCAGCTTAGCAATAAGACTTGCATAGTGTAAACTAGGACTTAGCGAGTGGCCTGGAGTCAATGTTCTGGTCTCGAGTACATGATGATGGTCTCTCCAATTCATTGAAAACCAATTTTCAAACAAACTTATGAATTAATTAATTATTTTTATAATTAATACGGAGCCATAGAGGCAAGGAAGCAAGCAACCAACAAATACGCTCGTGTAAATACCTATTGGCGAAGTTGCCACCAGCAAGGAATTTGTGTTCAAATCGCATTGAATAAATGTGGCTCTTTTGTGATTGAAAGTATTTTTAATTCACCAAAAGCTAATTACTTTAACTTTTTACCACCGGCCACCACTTTTTATCAGGCTTTAAGCCTGGTGGTACTCTGTTAAAAATTTCACGCGAACCATTGACATAATCCGTATAAAAAAAATTCACATGAAATATTCATGAAAAAATGTTGCAAAGCTTGTACTCTGTTCAACTCGTGAAAAATGTATCTGGCATTTATTTCGCATGAAATATATACAGCTGATGTTTTTTGTTTACAAAAGTCGATCAATGTTGCATACTTCTAACCAGTAAAAACTAATTTTTTTTTGGAAAAAGTAATATGGGCATCACTTGCTACGTGCCAAATTTTTTACGCGAAATAATCAATGTTGCTGAAAAATTTTCACAACTTCGAACAGAGTACTAGGCTTTAGTACGAGAGTATACAAAATATTTGCCCAAACAGAAAAAAATGCTAAGCTTTACAACAATCAAATCAAAAACATCAACCCCAAAACTAAAACAAAGCATACCAAAAAACTGTAAATCCAAAAAAAAAATCGTGAGCATGAAAAAATCACCACAGCCGTTGCAACGGAAACGAATTTGCCGTTCGGTTATTAAATTGGCCAACCCAAAAATTGGTATAATAGAAGAAATTGCAAAAAAGAAGAGGCAAAAAACTGCTAAAAAAAACTATTTTCTGGCGGTTTTTTAGTTTTAGCGATTTTTTTTTTGTTTCGTGAATTTATTTAGTTAAATGATGCGAATAAATAAAAGGTAGAATTTCCTTTAGAAAATGGCGTACAAGATTCGTATTTTTCCCCAAGCATCTGCCCAGCCAATCGTCGACCCTTTGCTGCAGACCACAAAGCACTGAATCGCCTTATTGACGACAGACTTTCAATAAGTTTTCCATCTGCAGCGAAATGTTCCTTTGGTTTCCTTTTTTTTTTTGTTTTTGCATCTAGAAACTACCGCCTAAACAAACCAGTTTATGCGTTTTTCGGAGTGATTTTGTTTTTTGGAAGTTTTGAAAATTCTTTTAGGAATAGTGGAAATCACCTGTTCTTGGCAACTTTTTTTTCCTAATTTAAAAGGAATTTCTAACTGAAGTTCTGATAAAAGAGACCAGCACACGTAATAATGGCAAAGAACAAAGTTATGCGAAAAGTTATTTTAAAGAGTTGCGAAAGTTATTCTGCTCTTTAAAAAATATGTTATTTTTTTAATCTTTTTTTTACTTTTATAACTTCCTTTGTCTACTCTATACAAACAAAAATTCTTATTGTTCAACATATAAAAACATATTTTGGTAGCAAATCCGATAAAAAGAAAAAAAAGGAAGAAAAGAAGACTCGACTACTTAAGAACGAAAGGGTGGTTTTTTGGCAACACTGTGATTGGCAACTCAGCTATTTTCGTGTATTATGTTGCTCTTTAAACATGTTCAGCTTGGTCTGTAATTCCACCATGAATGGACTTACAATTGAACAACGCTGGCAGATTATTAAATTTTATTATCAAAATTCATGCCCGGTTAAGAAAGTGCATTCCATTTTATGGTCAGTTTGGGCGACCTTCTGAGGTGGCTATTCGGAATCTTGTGAATGAATTTCGCACCAAATTTACATAATTAGACATTAAACCACGAACAAGCAGACGTAGAGTGCGGGCGGACACAAGAAAATATCGCAGTTGTATCAGCCAGTGCTGTTGATAACCGTAAATTATCGATTCGGGGCCATTCGTAGCAATTGGGCCTGTGTCACATTTTTTTTTATTTTGCCCAAAATGGAAGAGCTGGACTTGACTGACATGCGGTTTCAGCAAGAGGGTGCCACATGTCACACAGCACGCAAAAGAATGGCTTAATTGAGAGGCGAGTTCGGTGAACAGTTTATTTCACGTTTGGAGCCGCCTAGATTTAAGGCTTTAGACTGTTTTTGTGAAACTATGTTAAGGCTCATGTCTACTCGTTTAGAGACAAGCCCGCACTGGAAGACTATATTGAAGAATTTCCTCGTGAGGTATCGGCGATATGATGGAGAAATTATGCCAAAATTTGACCCAGCATATGAACCATTTCAGACATATCCGCGGTCAAAGTTTATATGAAATCATCTTCTAACATTGAATTATACAGATCGTTCTAACGACTCAAATAAAAATTTCAAACATTTCTTTGAGTTGTATGTGTTTTTCTTATAAATCAAATCCGAAAGCTCGTAAAAAATCACCCCTTACTTCGTACGTGCGTACTGCCGCCGCGCTTTTGCTCTTGTTACCTGGTGCCGCAGCTAACGGGGCAAAGTTGCTAAGAAACACATGCACATGCATCCAATATTCCTTTTGTGGCATATTTGGTAAAGTTTGAAATGCATCAATCTGAAACTGACTGTTTGTTGTTGAACATAAATGAATATAGAGAAACACAAAAAATTAATGAAAAGCACATCAACAAACAAGAAGAGTAGATCCCATCATCCGCTTGAAAACCTGCCACGTGGAAAGAATTTTATTTTGTGTTAATGCAATATCTGCTGGAGTGTGTGTGTTTTTCTTTTCTTCTCCATTGATTTCATTTTTGGGTTTCTGTGATGTTTATTAATAAAAATAAAAAATACGAAGTGAGTATTTTGAACTGCTGGAAATAAGTTTTGCTGATTTTTACCATCAATAAAGCAGTTATTGGTCCAATATTCGCACAATGTCAACATGATGGAAAACGAAATTTTGGGAAGAATTAACAAAAACAAAAACAATGTATGAGTATTTAAACAGCATAAGACTGCTAATGAAACAATTTTCTGAAATTTGTGTTATCGCCTAATTTTTTCCTGATTTGAGTTAATAAATCTTTGTCATTGTCACATGTCTGTTTTGTTGAGTTGCTTGTTTCATTTTTTTTGTGGTATGAATTTTTGTTTTTAGCGAGACTTTAAATAATTTTATCAATATATTGTGTTCTCTAGAAGTCCGTTTGTCTGTCTGCTTTTCCCTTTTGCTAACTGTTGCATGTTTCTTTATTTACTTCATGTATGCGAAAGATGCGTAACATACATTTCTATAGACATTTTGGAAGGACAATAATGACATTATATCGGGTTGTTTTTAGGCTATCTCTTTCTTTTTGCTCTGGTTTGATTTAATTGAAAAGTTAAAGAAAGACTCTTTTTTTTTTTTTTTTTTTTTTTTTTTTTGGAGAATTGATTTTATTCTGATTGTACAGGCACAAAAAATTTTGACAAATAAAAGGGAATTAAGGGAACTTCAATTAAAGTGCTTCTACTGTAATAGAAACTAAGTTAATAAAAATTGTCGCTCTTTCATTTAATTTATTACCCGGCTGCGAGAGGCAGCAGCCGGCCTTTGTACCTTGCGTTTTAAAAGTAGAAATTGACTCAAAATCGTTATGTATTTCTCTAACGAAAAATCGACTACCTACTACACTTACCACAAGTAATTCAAGAGTTCGCCTTTTAACTCAAAAAATTTTAGTAAAAAAAGTGTTTTTCTTTTAGAAAGTTAAAATGAGCAGCAGAAGTCAATTAAAAAGTTGCATAAACAAGAAAAAGAACAATTAATTGAAAAATGTATTAATCACTCTTGTGGGGAGTAAAAGTTCACATGAAAAGTGTTCCCTTCCCCTAAAATTGTGATCGACAACGTTTGCGTTGTTGTTGTGCCAGTTTACTATTCTTTAATTAAAAAATTTCACGTGAGCAATATGTTCGACTTTTATTCCTGATGAGAGTGAATAATCAATTGTTTTATCAATAGAAAAATATGATCAAATCATAAATATAGAAACAAATGAAGTTCGAACAATAATAATAAAACTATTTAAAATTAATAGCCATGGGACTGTGACAACAAACTAAAATAAAAATATACTTAAAGTATCAAGATTTGGCTTGTTGTTATGATTAAGCAATTGTCTATATGCATTTCGTTCCTGCTTTTGGAACGAAATGCATATAGACAATTGCTCAATCATAACAACAAGCCAAATCTTGAAATTAAATAAATAAAGACTTTATGTCAAATAAATATGTATACTTCGGTATTTCAAATATACTTAAAGTATCAAACCAAAAAAGTTTGTCTTAAGTAGAACAAAAATAAGCAAATTAACTAACATGTGCATAATTGATAAAGAACAAACGACAATTGCAAGACTGTTGTAAACTCAGAAATGGTAAAAATTACCGTTCATTACAAAAAAGCTTTCAGCAAATTGTAATACGATGAATCAAAACAATTCACATATTCCATTTGCAATAAGAGCTGAGTATATTAAATAGAAATCTACATCAACTGACACCACACACAGTGGACCAAACACAAAAAAGAACTCTGATGGTGAAGGTGTAGTGGCCTTCGAAAATAGCAGGTTGTTCCGTTCTACTACGTGTTTGTCAGAATACTTACAACTAACTTTGGTGTTATTTGTTCATTAATAATTATCACATGTAATTTATCTTATAAAGCAATACGAACTTTAGGCTGATCAAATCATAAATATAGAAAAATTAATTGTATGAATTAGCGAAATCACTGACGAAGGGTTATGCAGCTGGTGGCAATTGGCAATTGACTACCCTCAATGTCATCCCCCTCATTGTCAGTCGTGTGCGTTGCTAGTAGTTAGGCTGGTAGTTAATGGTAACGATTGGTAGTTAACGAAATAGCTAGACCTTCGCTAGCTACGCCGACTACAGGGTATTTATGCATGTGTGTGTGTATGTGTATGTGTGTTCGTTTGCGGTACTATATAAGCCGAACGCGTAGACCGATTTTGATGATCCTTACATCAATCGATGGTAGTAGGCTAAGCAACATTTTTTTCATTTGTGATTTTCAAAAATATTATTATTCGTGATTTCTCAAATGGTTTTTGAAAATCTGTGCATAAGATAAGAGGTGTGTGACTGTTCCAAATGTGTGGTTGAAGCCTTTTGACGATTTGTTAAAGCAACAATAAAATGCATATACAGCAAATAAATTTCACTTATGATATTAGAAATATTTTTCTTTGCTTTACTTTAATTTAAAGTTCTGTTACTCTAAGAAAGGAGCAACATTATTAGATGGCTTTTTCAGGGTTGAAACAATGTCAAGATGTGCAGATTATTGTCAGTGTGTCTAAGATAGCGATAAAATCTATTAATGAGATTTTAAAATGTTTGAACATTTTCAGCTTTTGCAAGCAAAAGTTTTACAGCATCATGTAACCACGAAGTTATTGCATCCTGAAAAAAAAGTTTCACCAATATCAGGTTTCTCTTGGCCTCAAATTTAAGCAGGGAATACCGAAAACAATTCGCTATTTCTTCAAAGGATTATATGATCACATTAATTTTTCATAACTTGAAAATCACATGTAGTGAAGAAACTAGTTCCAGACATTAGTGTTTCAATGGTGGATCTTACGAGCTGTAAGCAATTCGAATGAACATTGTTTTTCCATACATTACATATGTTCGCTAAACTGTTTTCCTATTAAATAGATGTGTCTGTCTGTCTGTTAGTCTGTTTGATTACTTGATGTTCATTCCTTTTAAAACGCTGCAGGTTTTCCTTTTTTTTTTTTTTTTTAAGTCTCGTTAGTGTTTTTTTATTTAACATTCAAAGAATTGTACGTTTTCAAACTCTAGACTACTTAAAATTTACCAAACTAGTCTCAGTAGCTGCAGCATTGTTATTGTTGCATTATTAGTTAAATGTTGTAATAAGACATCGTTCATCAACAGCAGCAACCTAGTAATGGCTGTCGTAGCAGTGTTGTGGTGCAAGTGGAGTGACAGTGGCAGTGGCAGTGGCATTTTCAAGTAAATGGTTTGCCACTACCAACTTCTACAACTTGTCTTAATTAATTACTTGCCAAAGTGCAGAACGTGGTTGTTTTCCTTAAGTGTTTTACGCACATTACACACTGTCTAATTAGTTCAACTCTGGTTGAGTACAGCTTTGCCGGCTGACGATTTCATATGCTCATTAAAAGACTTTTTATATACGAGTAAATACTCTATCAGTTGTTGCTTTTTTTTTTTTTTTTTAACTATTCTTCTCTTCAGTGTAAATGCATGATGTGAATGAAATTTTTGCTAAATGCAACTGTTGCTTGCGGGTAAAAATTATTTATACGATTTTAAATTGAAGTGATGTTTATGTGCAAATCACTTCGTTGCAAATGATGCAGATTTTATTATTTTTTCTTTTTTTTTTTTTTTTTTTTTTTTGGTGGAATTTATTGCGCTCCAGCAAGAGGAAGTACATAATTTCGTTTCTTTAAAATCTAATGAGTTTTGACAGGTTTGTTTAATTTTGAGTAGAATTTAGTAGCTTTACTTGTCACTATGAATTCATTTCTTTTACTTTGCAGCAGTGAGCAACCAACAGCTTAAGCTGAAAAGTTTTCATTTCATTTCGTTTTTTTTTTTGTTTGTTGGAAAATCAACAAGTTTGTAAATTTAATACTTCTAATTGGTAACTGCTTGATAAGACTCTAATTCTGTTTGGGATTTTGTTGGCAAATGAATTTTCCATGCAGTACGAAATAAACTATTACAAATAGATTTATTAGCATTTGATAGTCATTAACTATGGAGTTAAGATAGATATTAGTTTTATGTGAATGGAATGGTAACAGGCATGTGAGTGAGTTCGAGGAAACTTTAACAAATAAATTTAGGAAAGTAAGCACTTAAGTAGATTTTATTAGATAGATGAGTTTAATAGCTTTTAATGCAAATAATGCAGGAAATTTTATTACATTTATCACATTAACACTTTCTTAGCAAAAAAAAAAAAAAAACTTAATAAACTAATTGCTTAAGCAACATCAGGGTAATATGGGGTTTTTCCACTTCGTAACGTTATATAGGAAAATAACTACTCTAAAGCAGGAATGGCCTTGCAATCATACATAAATATATTGAGAATAATTTAGGCGAAAAACAATCGGTTTTTGTAAGACATCAATGACTTTTAAATGAATAGAGGCACTTAATCCTAAATTTTTCCTCTTCATGTACCTCGTAATCATTTGATAATGAAATAAGTGCAAAAGAAGTCCCCTTGCAGTCTTAGAAATGCAGACAATCACTTCTTTGGAGATCAGGAATAGGACGATTTGTGAAGCTTCTTTGAAGGATCTCATTAAAATGTAATTTTTAAAACCACCATGGGCACTAAAAGGAATCCAATGATGTTTTTTTTATATCTGTAACAATCCTGTTTTTACACGTCTTTTTTGATTTCTTTTATTTATGTGTTAATACATATTCTACAAAGTGAATTTGCAGAATATGGGCGGAGTAACTAGATCATATGTACAAAATGTTAATAAGTAAGTATTTTAAAAAGTTTCTGTGACTGACTATACTCGACCTATGCCTTCACATGGGAAGTAGCAACATAATTGTGAACGAAATTCCACAAAAGAACCGCAAGATTACACGTTTATCCGTGGCAGATCTGTCGACCAGAGCGAGCGAGATGAAAAACTGTCGAAGGCCAAACAACACACACAAACCTGATCGCACTTAAGAAATATTTACGATGACGCGAGAGCTGGGGGTCTATCCTGTAATTCGATGCGAAAGAAAATGCTTTCGAATTCACATGTTATAAACATACAAATTCGAAAGCTTTTTCTTTCGTTTCGAATTCGACAGTAGACCCCCTGTTCTTCAGCCCAGAGCTGCTCAACGACTGATCTTTTTTTACGCGGACAAAAATATATTAAAGATATTTTCAGCTTATTTAGTTTATACATATTCATATTATAAGCTTCATAACTTGATTACAATTACCAAAAAAAAAAATAAACGTCATGTGGTAGCATGATTCTTTTTAAGACCGTGATACACTTTTCACACTATGCACAATCGTGCGTCTTTTTTTAAATACAACCCTGGTATGATGGAGTCTATGAGAATTTCAAAAGACAATAACAATTCATGAGATTAGGGTTGTATTTTTCATGGCCATTAACTGACTTCAAAAAATTGAGGAGGTTATCAATTCGTCTGTAAACTTTTTTCTTCTTTTTGGTTGCGTTAATTCATACTTTAAAACATTTTGGACGCTATAAAAATTCTTTCTCGTTCTGACAGGCTCCAGATTCCATTTTGTCCCATTGCAATAAAAGTGGGCGGAAACACGCCCACTAATATATTATTTGATTTTATGATATTTTACCTATTCGATTGCTAAGAAACTTACCCAACACATTGGGCTCTCGTAATAAAACAATCCCAAAGTTTAGAAAATGGGCGGAGGTACGCCCAATAAAAATTAATATTATACTTCACATGCTTCACATGATTTCTACGAAACTTAGTGCACACCTTGAACACTTAAAAAGACACAATCTTGCATTGAAAAAAGTGGGCGGGTCCACGCTCATTAAAATTTAACGTTATATTTCATGTGCTCCTACTTTATCTATTTTTACGCAACTTGGCAAACACCTTGAGCTCTAAAAAATATTCAATCTTGTGTTCAAAAAGTGGGCGTGGTTATGCCCATGAACGGTTAGTATTAAATTATCAGGCATGTCACAGAATTCAATTCCGTTCGGAAACGGAATCGAATTCACTTCAAGATGTCAAGCCCTAGCTGAAGCATATCCCAGCAAACCAGTGCCCCCAAAAGTCTTGACACACTTGACAAATTTCCGTATTTTAGTTTTCTTTTTTAGACACCATCTCCTACAAAAATGGGGTCGATTGAATTCCGTTTCCGAACGGAATTCAGCTCTGTGACATGGCCGTATATGTACTTCTATTTATCCGATTTCCATGAAACTTGGCAAAGAAGTCCGCCTCTTAGAATAAATTAGGGGCATATATTTCACTACCAATTTTGCCACATGTTTTTTTTATATTCCAATTCAATAAAAGAGGGCGTTGTGTACCCATTTGATCTATATATAAATTTTTTTTTTTTGATATTCAATATTTTACTTAAAAATTATTTCTAAACAAGTAGTGATTAAAAAAATTAAAAAAGCCGACTGCGAACAACTTTGAGGAGTCATTCTCAATGAAAAATCATAAGAGAAATATATAGACAAAAAATAATTGCGCTCTTTTAGTTCTCATACAAATTCTGGTGTTAACAAGTAAACATTTAAAACATCAAAAAGCCCAACTGACACCAACTTTAAACCGTTAAAGATTCTAAATGATTATTCGAAATGAAAAGTCATAAAGAAACCTCAAAGATGATTTTAAAATATCTGAAGAATGATATCTCGCGGGCTTTTTGTTTTTTTCGTATTTACAAAATATTGAGTTTTGACTACTGTCACATCTTTAGTGACACTAACAGGATTAAGACAAATCGACTGATGTACGAAGCATCTAAACCGCAAACGAACACACATACATATGTACATACATTTTTAGAGGTATAGAACTTCGAATTGAAATAAAACACAAGAAAATCGTTTTAATGTCCATCAATTTGGCTTTATTGGAAGGATAATTTTATGCCATTAACGTTTAAATATGATTTCGGGCATGTGGCCGCCGCGGCTGGCTCGAATAAAGCCAATTCTACAGGTCCAATTTTCAACCACTTTTTCGAGCATATGGGGCCGTATGTTGGCAATAACGCCACGAATGTTGGCTTCTAAGTCCCCTAACGTTTCTGGTTTGTTGGCGTAGACGAGCGACTTCACATATCCCCAAAGAAAATAATCCAATGGTGTCAAATCACACGATCTTGGTGGCCAATTGACAGGTCCATTCCGCGAAATTATGCGCTCATCGAATGTTTCCTTCAATAAATCGATTGTGACGTGCGCTGTGTGGCATGTAGCGCCGTCTTGTTGGAACCACAACTCATCCACATTCATGCCATCCAATTCGGGAACAAAATAGTCGGTAGGTGGCGAATCAATTCATTCGGGTCCTCTTCAACACTTTGCTCTACAGCGGCAATTGTTTCTTCGGTGCGCACTGTTCAACGTCTCTGCGGATGCCTATTATCACATAGAGTAAACGTAGTGCGAAAACGATCCATGGTTATCCGAATTAATTGCTCTGATGGACGATTATGTCGACCATAAAATGGACGGAGCTTGCGGTAAACTTCGCGAACTGAACCATTATTTTCGAAATAAATTTGCACGATTTGCAAGCGTTGTTCTTTTGTCAACCTGTTCATGATGAAATGGCAAACCAAACTAAATATTAATCACTTGACAGCTGACAAAATGGCCGCCAGTTAAAAAAGTGATGCCAACTTAAAGTTCTATACCTCAATAAAAAACACCCAATACATAAATACTTTTACCCGACTTGCGGCGCGCAGTCGGGTTAAAAATAAAGAGGCATTTGCAAAAGATGCACTCATTTCTTCACAAATTCCCCTTTGTGGGTGTGCCACTTTAAAAGAGGATTGTCACCACCCATTTTTTTTTTGGAAATTATACATTTTGCCTGTGAAAGTCTACATATTAAGTTTGGTGACGCTAGATTGTTGGGAAATATTTTTTTGCGATTTTCGGCCATAGTGGTATGACATTATTTATTCTTTCGCTCTAGATCGCACCGATTTAAGAATAAAATTTGTCGGAAAATTAAGAACGATTGGATGTTTGTCAATTTGACAATATTAGAAGGCCCCCATTTCACTTGAAGCACTAACGTATCGCAGACGAGCCAAAACACGTGCAAGCAAGGCAGCTGTCAACAATTAACTGAACATTCAAAATGGCCGAAGTTGTCGGCATAAGTGACAGACATGAGTACCAACATAACGCCACAAAAAAATCAAAATTCGAATATACGTAACCCGCGAAAATTTAAAAATTCGCGCTACGTTTTCCGACAGTCATATCTGATTTGAATAACGATTGCTCCATATTGATATACTGTTTGAAAGGCCATCCCAAATAGCTGAATGCACTCACCACATTCTATGGATTGAGCTGCTCGTAAATTTTTCATTCTTTTTTTTTTTTTTTTTTTGCCATAATGTATAAAATTCAATCAATATTCAATATTGTTCTTTTTTTTCTCTACTAACAACAGTGAGTTAAATGGCCCAGTTAGGAAGAAAAATAAATAGACAAGGAAAAAATAATAAATTCCAAAACAAACGCAAGATCGTGTTTTTTTTTTTTTTTTGCCAGAGTGTAAATATGCATGTGCTGCCAATTTCAAACTATGAAAGCAGCAGGGGCTGCATAAACAAAGCGGAACAAAACAAAACAAAACAAAACAAAACATGGCAATATAACGAAGATAATAAACGCCCAAGAGACCTACATTTTTACACGGACCTACCTACAGCTGCAGCAGCAAAACAAAACAACAAAACCTGGCCACATTTAAATTGTTTTCAATCAACTTTTGATGAGTTTTTATACAATTTTAAGCTGCTTGTATTTCCATTTTCATTTCCACCAGAGTGGTCTTACTGGCCTGAATAAGTTATGCATATATTACCCTGATAAACTAAGAGCAGCTCTTAATGTCAAACTTCTTCATTTCGCATTCATTTATGCAATAAATGCCAATATTTTTTTGTTTTGTTTTGTTTTTTGTTTTAATCGAAATCTTGCCAGCAAAATTTTACAGAAATTTAATAAATGTAGCAGACCTTGGTGGCTTAAAAGTACTTCTACACACATACTCGTGCATACATATTTCTGGATTTGTGTTACGTCGTTTTTGTTTTTTTTTTTTTTTTCTGCAAAACATAAACTTCATCATGGCCCGTCAGAAGGAAAGTCCTCTCTATATGAATAATAAGAGGAACGAACATAAACAATTTTGCCCATGAACAAATGGTAAACTGCGATGAGTGGTTTTTTACTTTTGGCCTATTATTTCAGCCAAGTTGAGTTGGAGCTGGACACACTGGTGGAGTTCTTTAGAAGTTTTGTGCAAATTTCCATATGGACGAGCATAAGCTGGCTCGGGTGTGTGTGTGTGTGTGTGTATGAACTAACCCAGCAACCTATTGCTCTCATTAGCAGCTAAAACAAAAGCAAGGAAAAACAGTTCCGCTGGTGTTTTACAAACATTCACAGCCATAATGGAAATGAAGGTTTGCATTTGGTTATGGTTATGAATAAATTTATATTTTTGACATCATACGAACACACAGCGCAACGAAATGAGTATAACAAGGCAGACATATTGTCTGTCTGTCTGTCTGTCTGTCAGCTAGCCTGCCTTTCCTTTGATTTACAACATTCAAATGCTGCAAGTAGACTTTTTGGTAAATGTCGATGGTTTCGTGTTTTTGTAAAAAGAGGATTTTTTACAAAAAACAAAAAGAGATTTATGAAAGCTTTATGAAGTGAAAAGTTTTTTTATTTGCTTTTCTTTCATTTTTTTTTTTTTTTTTGTCAATTGAAGGTGGTCTACATATGCCAAATAAATCGGATTGTATTTAATTTTATTTGTTAGTAGCATAGCGCATTTATTTATATTAAACAATTGGCTGCAGTGTTACCTGGAGAAGAGTTTAAAGAATTTATAGAGCATTTCAGCAAATTTACGCAATACTATGGACAAATTGGGCCTTACTACGAGATTCTGTACTAGATAAAAGAAAAAATGTAGCAATGTTTTTTAGTCTGGTACAAAATAGTCGCAGTCGAAGTCGAAATACGACACTCGTAATTATGCCCATTAAAATTATTTTTTGCATAATATGTATCCAAATCGAGCTCAGGGTGCAGAAGTAGCCAGTGTCATTATAGACGCGAGTGTGAGAGAGGACTCTAACTTATCGATCCGACGCCGTTCTCAGTAAATCGGTCTCTGGCCGTCCATTACTTAGAAATTTTAGAGCAACGACATTGGTCTACATCCGCAAAAGATGCAAGCGGTGCAACAATTAAAGCCGCGAAAGCATCACACAGAAAAATTTCTCTTTAAAATCTACGTAAACAATGTTAATTTAACATTTTTATTTTCATGTTAATTCCACATGAATGAAAACATTCCCTTTTAAAAATAAATTCAGTTCATTTTGATTTAACATTCCAGTACTGTTAAGGCAAAATGAAGAATCATGTTGAATCGAAGTTATTTCAAGTTGCAACAACCTAAATTCAATACTGAAATAACACGAAGAATCATGTTTAATCAATGTTATTTCAAGTTGGAAGAACGTAAACTCAATATAAAAATAACACAAAGAACCATGTTGAATAAAAGTTGTTTCAAGTTGAAACAACATGAGTTCAATTTAATGCAGTCAAATAGCTAACACTTAAGTTAGTCGTAAATATTCTGACAAACGGAACAACTAGCTGTTTCCGTTCTGCTAGTGTTTGTCATTTAAAATTTTACAACACCATGCCGGTTTTTGAGCTACTGCAGCTTCGTTTAGTTCTATTTTTAGTATTCGGAAATGTTTAGTTCGAAGGACCATTTTTTATATTTTTATTTAGCCAGCGAAAATAAGCAAAAATGCTACTACACAGAAAGAGCTTGTAGCCTGGTTTATGCCTGCCGGTCCTAAGCCCAAATAATGAAGGAGGGTTTTAGATAACGGGGAAACCCTAAACTGACTAAAAGAAATGCGTTTCTCCAGCTTTAACGGTGGTTGCTTGCACGCCTGATAAGTCAAAGCATAAAAACATTACCACCAAAACGATACAATAATAATAATAATAAGAATTGGACTGGATAATACGGCACCACATATTTGGTGCAAAGGACCATAAACAGCTAAAATTGCTTTTAACTAAACATAACTTCGCTTTTATGTATTTTAGAGATTACAAATTACGTTTGTATGTTTGACGACAACAGTTGTACACTCTACGCCGCCTATTCTTCTTGTTTCTTGCACTCCCTTTATTGTCAGTTCCCTTTGAACTCTTCAATTAAATGCAATTCAATTTCTTTTTCAATTTATCGAATTCTCAAACAGCTACCAGAATTAAGTTAATTCAATTCTGTCCCATAGACAGCCAAATTATTTAGCCAAATAGCGGGGATAATTATTCGCAATATAAAAACAAACAAAAGAAACCGCCGCCAGAAATTGTGCTTTTGTGTTGTGTTCAGCAGACCTGATCAGACCACACCATGTTGTGCCCATCGTTTTATATGATATAAAGAATGGCGAAAAAGTGATGCTTATTTTGTATTTTTTTTTCTGAACTCATAAAATGTACAACATGATGATGGTCATCAGCGATATGACAAACTGGACACATAAACTATTAACAGGTTTGAGACACAATGCGAGCATGTTGTTTTTATTATGGACACATATTCTTTGTGGCGAACTTACATTTTTAAAATGATTGATAAGTTGTTGATTGTTTTATCAAACGATACAATGATGATGGCTGGCCACCCAGGGTGATGTCTTAGATGGCAGGTAACAAAATTGTTTGTTGCAACTTTTTGCTTAACATTTTATTTCAAAATTAAATGGTTTTTGTTTCAAAAAAAACTAAACTCCTAAGAGTCTCAAGCTCATATGCATTCGAATAATTTTTATGACAAAACATTTCTTGGAATAATTGTGGATTTTACAATAATTAAAAAAAAAATACTTCTTCTAATGAACCAGTTATTTTGAATTTAATTCAATTGCTTACAACAATATCCTGTAAGTTTATTTAATCCTTCTTTACCTGTCAACTTTTTAGGTTGAAAAAATTAAAAAAAAAATGCTAGCTCAAGGGTTATTTCATATTCTAAGTTTTAATCGATTAAACAAAATATCCAATATCCCAGTTCAAAATTATTCGCATAACGGCTTCCAATAATCGCATGTTTTTCGATTCTGTTCGACTATTGAAAATAATATACAACAAAATTCTTCAATTGCGCCGTAGTGACCACTTATTCTAGTTCACAATAGTTGTGAAAATTATTCGATAACTCAAAAATTGTTCCCCAAAAATCTTCCGAAGCTATTTGAACTTGAAGAACTAACAACTCCAATTGAATTAAAAAAATATATATAGAATACCAATAGGCTTAGACGAATAAAACTGTGAGTTGTTCGGTTGTTGAAACGATTAAAACTTGAAATTATTATCCTATTAATCGAATAATGTTTTCAAAAAAATTATTTAAACTGGAATAGTTGACAATTAACTTGCAGGGTATTATTTTAAGCAATTGAATAAAATCCAGAATCATTAGATTGTTTGAAGAAATCTTTTATCTGAAAAATTATTCGAATAATATGAATTGATCGAGAAGTGTCAAATCAACTGTCACAATAAACATTGTTGTCAACTTATAATTTTCTAGCTAAAAAAAACGCTTAAACTTCAAATTCATATTTTGAAATTGCTTTTGAAAGCTTCAATCACTATTTCGATTTCACACAATCCCTCAGCATTTAAAACTCCCTTTTGAAATTACTCGCGGCCTTAATTGCGTAACATTTTTCATCATTTTTACAATCGCCAATAACAATGCACAAATCTCGCCACAGTCCAGCGACTCTTTTGAAAATTATTAGATTTTCCGACAATTGTTCTGTTCTGCTTACACAACAGCTATTAACAAGTATTGATTCTTTATTTTTATTCTGTATATTTTTCGAAAATTTTTTTTTTCATCAAGAAGGAGCTAGCCATCACACAGCAGAAGACTAAGAAAAAGAAGAATACTTAATAGCAAAAGTTGCATAAAAGCAAACTCTGTCATCTATCCAAAAACCCTTAAGCGGCAAGACGGCCCAGCCAACAATGTTGCAAACAGTAAATATAAGAAATAAGTTTTAATGCCGAACGCAAGAATTAATTTTACAAAGAACTACAAACCGCCGATTTTGCTATTGTTAAATTTCTTGAAAATTCTTTAAGGTTTCCTTTTTGTTGGTTTTGTGTGTTATTTAGAGAATTTCAACGTTTAAAAAAAAAATTTTTTTTTGGTCTTTTGGCTTCTTTTTCAACTTTAAGCTTCTTTGTGGGTACTGCCTGCCTAGAATTCGCGCTGTTGTTAATATAAAACAAATCTATGTACTAACTGAAATAAAATAACAACTGCAGAACAAAACAATAAAAAAAAAGAAAAGAGGTGTTTACTCCTCTTTGTGGCTGCGAGACAAACAAATGCAAAAATTATAAATCTTTGCAAAACTGCAGTTGATTCTTTCCAGTTGTTGCATTCAAATAACACACAAAAAAATAAATATCAGGAAAAAATTAACATTAAAATTTGCACATTCAGTTGCTGGTTAATAAAATGGAATGTATTCAATTAAAATTTTAACATTTTTAATGCTTAACAATAAAAAGGAAAAACGTCAGCGGCCACTAACAACAACAACAACAACAACAACAACAACAACAACAATAAAAAAAACAGGAAATAAAAACAAGGCAAATAATAAACAGAAGAAGAGCAAATATTTTGAGGCGAAAAAAGGTCGTCACTGATTGTGGTACTAAAAATTACGCAAATCAACAGATAAGATCAAAAATATAGCGCTGTTCGTAAGTTTGTCTCGTTCACTCTCGTTCCTGCATGCTGACCTTAGAACTTTTTTTATACAGGCATTTTATTCAAACATGATTCATGAAATGGACTTGCCAAAGGAGATGAAATGGTGACCAGCTGTTCAGTCACAACAAAAAAAAATTTATTTATGGCAAAGCAATTACTTATGTTCATGAAAAATTGAAAGACTCATGAAATTATTTAAATCTTTTTTAGAATTGTCTAAAAAGCAATAATTTCAATTTATCTTTCAAAACTTCCGAATTCAATTCCATAAATTGTAAACTGTATTTTGAACATTAAAACCAAGAATATAACTCATATAAGCTCAGTCACGTTGAACTTTTTTAACTCACGTTCATGCACGCTCGCATGCATGTACAATGAATTCTTGGGTAACTGTTCACTCACGTTTAAAAAAAAATTATCCCAGTATTGTTTTTAAATCACTATTCTGCGTACTGATGTGACTGTTAAGGATATTAGCCAAATTTATGACATCATGAAAAACTCCCGAACGTTTTTTTATATGACGAAATTTTTGAAACCAATTTTTTTTTTTAATTTTTATTTAAAAATGTTAAAATTTTATCTTTTATTTTAAGCTGCATTTTGCAAATTACAGGCCAAAAGTTATCATTCATAAATATTACTTATGTGTTCTCAGTCGTTTCGAAGTTTTATATACTCACGTCTATGTATGGTCACGCAATAAAAACAACTATTTTCTTACTGTACATAATAACGTGCGATCATGCATAACTTATATAAATCATGTGAGTGGTACCCACTGGGGATGGAATAATGAGTAACAAACGATAATAAAATTATTCTTGCACTACCTTTTTTTTTGCCTCACACACTCATGTGCGCCTACGTGAGTAGAAAGGAAATTAGTCACGCTCACTAAAAAAAAATTTAAACTTGCATCATCTTGTTTTTTAAATTGCCCTCATTCACGTCACTTTAGTGAAAAAACGCCATCATAATAAAACACTTTTTGAGAGCTTAATTGTCTAACTCACGTGATTTTACATGGAAACAAAAATATAATTTTGATAATTTTAAAAATTTTATGTTATTTTTCACACAAATTCAAAAAGTTATGAAACGCGCAGCAAAGCTTATGTTTATTTACTTTTCTTCGGTTGTGAATTTGTGTAAAAAAAATAAAAATAAATTAAAAATTTTTTTTTCTTTCCTTCAAAAAATCACGTTGATGACCTTAATTTTGCACGACTTTATTTATGGGCACGGTCACGGTCGTGAAAACTTACGCTTAGTAAACCAAATATTAAATTTTGTAGGATATTTTAAAATCTTGCACGCATCTGCGTATCTTCGACCTAGCGTCAGAGTGCAAAGAAAATCAGTCACGATAATGAAAACTCACGCTCACTAAAAAAAAAATTTAATCTTGCATGACCTCATTTCTTAAACTTAGCTTAGTGTAAAAAAAAAACTAAAAAGCAGTCACAAAAATCACGCTCATATCGCAATGTAATCGCAAAAAAAAAAGCTTAAGCGACATAATTTTGAAACTTAATTTTTCATAAGAAAACGATCTCCATAAAATGTGTAGGTTAAGCTTTTTTAGCTGTTATGGCTCGATGTAGTGATTTTCACTATTTTTTTAATTATCCTAAGAGCAAAAACTTTTTAAAAATTGCAGAAAAAAATTAACTACTTATATTTGTTTTTCAGAATTTAAAACTCTTCTCCAAAAGTTTTTTATAACGTTTTAAATTTTAACCACGAAATAATCACCCAAAAACTTTGCTCATGCACTCCCATTCACGCACTATTGCGATTGTGCGCGTTCATGCATGATTCATGAATATCCTGCAAGCGACGCCCATCTTTTGTTTTTAACCGACTTCAAAAAAAGAAGGAGGTTATCAATTCGTCTCTATTTTTTGTTTTTGGCAGTGTTACTTCATAACTCGGTTCATATTAGACCGATTTAAAAGAAATTCTTGTTTGAGAGGGTTTAGCTTCCCATTGGTCCCACTGCAAAAAGAATTGGGCGGGGACACGCCCACAAAGATTTATATTTGATTTTGTGATATGTTACTTATTTGATTGCTGCGAAACCTAGCAAACAAAAAGAAAAATGGACGGGAGTCGTGAGAGATCGACAAAAGATCTCAGACGTTATTCAACTTCGTGTAGAAGACATTATGAGAACGTAATGGAAGTGGCAGCAGTGCTATTTCTCTGCTTGTAACTGTTGCATAGGATAGAAAATTATTATTATTATTTTTTTTTTTTTTGCATAAAGGAAAATCAAACTCAATAAACATATTAATCATTTGCAAAAGATCAGCAATGTTTTCTTTTCGTATTTGTTCATTTATTATTGCTGTTGCTGTTGGGTTGTTTTTGATTTCTTCTTTTTTTTGCATTTACAACAAACACTTATTTCTGGACAATTGTTGTTATTGTTGGTGCAGTCTTCAAAAACTTTTGAAGGTGGAGCAAAAGATTTTATGCCTTCTCTACACCTTCATAAGACACTCAACTGCCATGGCAAGACAGACCGGGGGGGCAGACAGATGAACAACACAAGTACTACTGCCCCATGTACTTGAAAGGAAGTTCACATAAATGTCCGTCCACTCTGGTCGGTTGAAAAGAATGTGTAAATATGTATATGCTTTTGTTTAATTTACGTAAGAGATTTTTTAATGAATTATTTTCTTACTTTTTCCTTAATTTATTTTTGCTTTCTTATTTAAGAGTAATTTGTAAAATTCACGTTGCAAAGCAGCAGTATTGTTGGCCCTTTTCCTGAATGTTGTGGTTTGTAAGTGTGTATTTTAGGCTAAAATGCCAAGAACAACACACGCACACACACACACATAAAGACTTCAAGAAAGTTTGAAAGCAAAAGGGAGCACAAAAAAGTAAGTGGTCGTTGCCATTGAGTAGTTTTTATTTGGTTTAGTTTGGCAATGATCTTATCGTTTAGCGATTCATCAAAATTAATTGAAAATTTACGAGTTTTCGCACTTTACAGTTGTTGTTGGTTGTTGTTCGTTTTTTTTTTAATTTTTGTTTGTTTGTGAAACCCCTGGTGCTGCAGTGGTGTTGCTGGCTGTTAGTTGCTGCTCCCGCTGCACTTTTACAATGACGTTTCCACACTTCTCTGTGCGCAAGACAGTAGCCCAGGGGCTAATCATTGCTTTCGATATGAAAATTAAAAAAAGAGCGCATGAAGAAGACCAACAAAGAAACAACTTAAAAAAACATTCAAACCAAAGAATCACATATAAACATTTTTCATCTTAATGAAAGTGTTGCAACTTGCAACGGCTCTCGTCTACTTTTACTGCTTTTCTACGTGTGTGTGGGTGTATGTATGTGTGTGCGTGAGCCAGTGTTTCAACCAATTTTCTGACTGACTGACTGCTTTATTATCATCATCATCATCACCATCACCATCAACATTGTAATAAGTTTTAAGTGGCTTCTCTATGGAATAATTTATTCGCAAATGAAATCAAACATTTTGTTTCTAATTCAATAAAATTTTACACTTTAGTAAGAACGTAAAAGCCATTACATTAGTTAGAAATCATTTCTAAATCGCCCACTTCAAGTGTATCAAAGAGGCAGCATTTGTTGCATCAATTTGCACAAAGAGTTGCCAGCAAGGTAAAAAAAATAAAAATTCAGTAAAGTTCGACTCTCTCTCTCTCACACTAAGCGTTCCGTACGGACACTACATACATATGTAATACTATACGAACTTTAACCTATATAATCGAATATCTTACCAGATGTACAATTGTTTTTTAATTTTAAGCATTTCAAACTTTTTTGCGGTATTTTTGTGACTTTTTTTAGTTTTTTAGTTTTGGCGTTTTTTTTCGTTTTTGGCGATTTTTGTCGATTCGTTTCAGTTTTAGCGGTTTTTCCTTAGTTTTGGCACTTTTTTGGTTTTGGTAATTTTTTCGGTGTTTTGGCGATTTTTTCGTTTGACGATTTTTTTATTTTGGGATTTTTTAGTTGTAGCGTTTTTGAAAATTTCAAGAGTTTGCCTCTTACGGTTTCAAGACACAACAGCAAGTTCTAAAGCGACCAACAAAATTTTATTTTTAACTGTCATATATTTGTTTTTGTAGTGGCCAAATTTGTCCATAATGTCTGAAAATGTCAGGTCTTACGATTCTCGAGAAAAGAGCCTGTGATAGACAGAGCGACATCGTAGTTAAAACAATAGGGTTCATTTCACCTTTGGTTTAGGGAAATAATTCACTTTTTTCAATTTTCTTCTCAAATCACGAGGAGGTCGCCCACTATCAATTGCTGCCAAACACGAACTAAATTACTTGTGCAAATTGGGACAGTAGTCAACTGACACTTAGTTCTTGAGAGTAGCATTGTTGACTTATTTGAAGTCAAAACTTAAAATACGTTTAGGGGTTAACAATGTCCCGCCCTCTAGCACTTTAACTTCAATTTGGTGTTTTTAGAGGCTCAAAGATATCACTTTTTTGTTCCCATTTAACCCTAGAACCCTAAACCCCTTCTGAGAGGCGCACCGAATTCAAATAACAACACAATCTTTCCAACCAACAGTATGTTATCTTCTGAGCTCGTGAGTGGCCGCTCATTACGGAATTTTTTTTTGTTTCGGAGATATACAACTTTGTGGTGCCTGAGAGGCGAGTTTTAGTGTTAAAGGCAATTATTTTGGTTACATATTCTTATTAAATTTTTAGGAAATGAATTTGAATCTTAAAAGTTTTTTTGTTATTTTGTGATGTGGACTTCTCATTCAAAAATACAAAAACGGTAGGAAAAGCTTTCGTAAATGGAAGCGAAACAGATGATATTTTAGAAGAGGATTTTGATACAAATGACAGTTAAATTGATGGAAATTTTACACTTGAATCTGAGGACGAAACACAAAGTATACGGGGCGCAATCATGAATAAAATTCCGCATGAAATTCCTTTTTGGGAGACCCGTAAGGAGAAAAGTTAGGGGACAAATGCCGCACAAAAATATCCCTACCAAAACTGGAAAATGTTAACGAATACAAAATTACACTCAAAGTAATTTAGAGTTTTGACTAATTTCTTTTTTTTAGCGTATTTCGAAACTTATAACAGAATTTTAAAGCAGATATATATTTTGTGTAAAGCATGAAATCCCGTATAAAGATAATTTTTTTTTTCATAAAATTCTATTATGAATCTCTGAGTACAACAAAGCTAGAAATTTATGGCAACACCTACGTACGCATCATACTCAGCATTGCCATACAGTAGATATTAAATACTGAGTATTTCTGTATCAAATAACACACACACACACATACATACATTTGTATGTATGTATGCATGTGTGTACATACATTCATACACATTTGCTCGCACGAGCACAATGGCAAATATAAATATTATTTACTGGCAGAAAACTCATAAATTTTGATCTATTTAATTTACTTTCGCAAAGTAAACTTTTCATTAGTTTGTTACCAATTTGCTCGTACTACATGGAAGCAACAACACCAGCACTGGCAGCAAGCAAACAGCACTTAAACCACAAACAGACAGACACATTATTTTTTTTTGCACATGAATTTTTCGTATAAAAACTTCTGAAAATGTTGCACACTATATTTTATCATTGGTCGGTCGTGTGGCACCAAACCAAACACAATATGTATGCAAACGTAATACAAATACAAATTAAAAAAAAAGAAAAAAACAATTTTTGTATCCATAGAAAAGTAGCAGAGCATTTGGTTAGTGATTTTAATTAAATTACAATGAAAATATTTCAGAACGCATCATATTTTATCGCTAACAAAAGAGGTACGAGTACACACAAAAATATTTGTCGATTTTATATTTACTTGGGTGAATTGGTATTTGGAATTGTTGTTTGGTGACTTATATGTACATACATACATATTGGCAACATAATAAAAGCATAATTCAAACACAGTTTCCATAGTCTTCTTTATGAGCTTCTAGTCTAGTTTGGTTTTATTGCACAAAAACACAATTTCTGTTCGAAGTTGTGAAAAGTTTTCAGCAACATTGATTATTTCGCATGAAAAATTTGACATGTACGAGTACTAAATGTAGCCCAACTTGGGGTTTTTTTTATAAATGTTGTTAAGATTTCGTGCGAAAAAAGTACGGCTCATGTTGTTTCGCAGCTGAAACAAAAATGATGCCAGAGCCATTTTGCATGGAAAAACATGCTGCCAGATAGATTTTACGTGTTTTTCGCAATAAGAACAGAGTACTATTTTTGCAAGTTTATGTCGGAAATATTTCATACCAAATACTTTTACATGCAGTTTGACAGCATTTCGCACGATTTTTTTTTTTTTTGCATTTGTAGCTCTGTTTAGAGCTGCAAAACTATCGATAGTCAGTCTACTTAATAGTTTGGTGTTAATGCATAGTATCGCATGATTTTATATACATATGTACGAGTATGTTGCCGCATAAGCGACATTTAGCATAGTGAATATCTTTCATTGGTTCGAAAAAAATCCAGATATATGCAGGTATGCATGTAAGGCCGACTTTACATCTGTGTGCCAAGTGCCCAAAAAAGCGTAACCACTAATTGCTAATGAAAAACTGTTTGATTCAGACACGTATTTATTAAGTTAAACAGTTTCATACATAAAACTAATAGACAATTTTGTAGAATTCAACATGATTGGAAAATGTTTAAATCAACAAATCCAAGACAAAAAGATGTTTTTTTTTTTAATTTACTTTTTTAAAAGATATTTACTCGTATATTGAAAAATATTTTTTTAGAATCATTTGGACTACTTCTGAGGTATTTTTTTGAAGATATTCTCAAAAGCTACTTGTGTAAAAGATCATTATTCTAAAGTGCTTTTTTTTAAAGAATCTTTTTAAAAATTATTTTCAAAAGTAATTTTTTAAAAGTAAGTTTTTATATGTCACTTTTGAAAAGATCTTTTGGAAAATGTTCTTTTTTGAAAGGAGTTTTTTAAAGCCACTTTTAAATAGCTACTTCTTAAAAAAAAAACTTTTTAAAGATTCATTTCGAAAGGAATGTTTTTGAAAGAAAAATCCTTTTTATGATTCCTTGGAACACTATTTTTCGCTACGATGTCTGTCTGTCTGTCTGACTCGAGAACCGTAACAGCTACGGACCTGAAATTGTCATAGAATATGAAAAACTTTGGCAGCTGCAACAGCAAATATGTCATAGTAAAAAATTATAGGGTTCTCTAAAACGACCAACAACACATGTTGAAATCCTAATGTTCTGTACAGAAAATTGTATATAGACATTTGAAATTTTCAAAGTTTGTGTATTTTCATGCAGACATCGCCAAAACCGAAAAAAATGTTAAAATCGCAAAAAAATGTCAGACTAAGAAAACGTCAAAACTCGAAAAACACCAACAAAAAAAATTAAACGAAAAAAAGTCAATGTTCCGTACGAAACTCTTCGCGTGCAAGTCAAAATCGCACTTTACTGATTTTTTTTAAGATATTATGTTAATATAATATTTTTTGTGGAAAAATACTTCTTTAAAAAGGAATTTTTTCAAAAATATTTTTTTAAGAAGGTTGTACGTTTTTGATGCTTTTGCGATTTTTAAGTCAATCTGTTTCTCTAATTAGCCCGAGCTGACCTACCTATTGAACTCAGAAGTGGACCCTAGTCATCACCATCGTAGTTATGGAAAGAAAATTCTTCAATTTCTTGCTTAAATTTGTTTTTCGCTCCCCCCGAAAAGTGCTGCTGCTTACTGCCGCCAGTTATGAACGTTATTTTTTTATTCCAACTTATTGCAATTCATACGACAGCAAATAATTTAGCGTAGTTGTATTTGCTACACTTCTGGATTTATTCCTTAAACTTAAGGTTAAAAACTTCAGGTTTTTTTTTTGTTTAGTGGCTTGTAGGCGTTACCTTGAATTTTTATTTTTTCTTTTTTCCTTTATTGCTTTTGAAAGTTTTGTTGGTTTATTAGGGGGCATCAACATCATCATAGTTTTCATTTAATTTCGCGTTTTGCCCATCCGCATTTAACTATTTCATTTATTTATCATACGATTCAGACGATTTCATTTCAATGGAAAGAACATCTCCTATCTTGTTTTTTTTTTGGTTCATTGAAAGGTTTGCGTGCGGAGCCATAAGAATGATATGAACCTGCTCTTCTGTTCAATTTCTTTTGATGAGTAGGCGTTTCGTAGCTCTGGCTGTTGGTTGTGGTATGTGCAAATTGTATTTGTTTCACCCAATAATGTTATATTTCCTACATACACCCTACTTGACACTGTGTCCGTCCGTCTGCTAATGTTTATATGCTCATAATGTGATATGTGTGTGTGTATTTGTGTATGTGGACATTTGTGATCTATGGCATATTGAATTAAGAATTTATTTCAAATAAATAATAAAATATTATAGCTTGAGATATTGTATCTTTACGGCCACTGAGAAGGTGGACGTTTGATAATTATGACTACAAATAAAGTGGAACGATGGTAGGAGAGAAAAATTAATTTAAAGGTGTCTTAACACGATTTATAATCAGTTGGAAGCCTGAAAAAAGAGCAAAAATATTATATTCGAATTTAAAAACAAAATTGAGTTAAGAAAAAAACTTGAATGTTCAGTAATGAATTTATGATGATCAGGTCCCAGAATTTACAGAAAATTTTTTGCAAAATTTCCATAAATTAATTTGTTATTCAGGAGTTTAGGTAGGTATATATATATCTGTGGCAATAAGGAAAAAGTGCCTAAGTCATATTTTACTGTTTTGTATTACAGCATTTTTAAACTTTAAAATCGATTTTCAGAAATTTATTTCCTTTACAATTACATTGGAAAATTAAGTGTTCGTTTAAATTTTTTTTAGCAAAACTTCGTTGTACATACTATAAATAATAAACTTAATTTTATTATACAAAAGTAAAAAATAAATTCAGTTTTTATTCTAGAAGGGTAATTCTAGAAAAAGGTCAACCAAAAAAAATTCTTTTTTGCTCATAAATTTTTGTTTTGTTTTGAATAATAAAGCTAAAAGGTCTATACTTTATAAATTTAAAAGAATTTAAAATTTTTTTAACGAAATATGCGACTGTGAAAATTTTTTGTTTTGTTTTTTTTTTTTTTTGCTAAGCCTTTCTTGCGATTATTTAAAGTAATTTTTATTATTTGTAATTTGTAATTGGTATTATTTTTCTCTTTCTATAGTTTACAAATTTTTTATTAACAATACTCTTACGCATTAGCACAAAAGAAGGAGAACGGAGTTCTTAAAGAGAATTTTTTTGAGTTTAGGGAAAAATACATAGTTCAGTATTGCCACCTTCAAATATTTCGCATTTATAAAAATTAAATTGCTCTTTCAAAATATATTATATAACGTAGAAGTATAAAAATGAGTCAATTTATTTCTGTTCAATAATATGAAATAATTGCACGATATCAATCATTTAACATTTTGTATTATACTGGCAACACTGAATTTTCTCATTGTAGCCAAAGAAATAGAAATTAGTTTAATTGGACTACAATGACAAAATCAGCATAGACAACAACCTGCCGCCCTGTTGCCTTGCTTTCTTCAAAAGAATCACTCTCATACATATATATATTTACTCGTACATGTGTATTCTATCCTTGACATTTTGTAGTCGGTAGCTTGCTGTGGTGAATGTGTTTAATACATTAATGTAGCATCCGTCGCATAAAATCAATATTTATTAAGTTTTTTTCCGCAGTAAATAAGCATTCGTTATTGTTAAATTTCTTCTGAATTAAAGTTCAATCAATATTAGCAAAGTTACTGCGTTTAGTTCTCTTGGCAAAAAATCGTCGGGTACGTATTTTTTCTTTACCCATTTAAAAAAAAAAAAATTAAAACAAAATTTTCATATTTCAAAAATCTACACATAAACAAACATCATCTTTCACCTTCATTTCCACATTCACAAATAAAAAAATACTTCATAAAATTCCGCTGAATTATTTATTATGTATTCTATAAATGCGTCCGTTTCTCGCTGAAATTTGCTTATATCGTATACTCGTATTACTGATATCGCCCAAAATTTTTTCTTAAATATACTATTCCTTCATTGCTTTAAGACACTTCAGATATATATTGGATCTTTTCATTCCTTTCTTGTTTGTTGCTCAACTAAAAGTGTACGAATACGCGTCCGTCGCCTGGGAATTGCCCATATGAGATTTGAAGTCGAAAAGAGATAAACGGCAATTCATTACACTATAACTTCCTGAAAAATTTTACAAAATAAGTGATATTTTGGAATATGAGAATTACAGGGGTGTTACTAATTCAAAATCAGCTTATCTCGACTTAAGCACTTTTGCCTTTTTTGTCGCAGATATTTAAAGTGCATAAGCGTAGTGCAACAAACCCACATTTGTTGTCCTTGATTTACATTTTTTAATGACTTGCTAATAATATTTTTCATATGAATCATATTTGTGGAATGGAAACTTTATTCTGTTTAAAAAAGTCAAACCAAAAAACAATTAACCCTGATCCATAGAAATGTCAATCATAATACACTTAATGAAGTCAAACTTTAACTGGCAGCCAAAAATGAATCATTTGGTGGCAGCAAACACACGGTACAAAAACTCAATGATAAAAGCACTGCAACGAAAGTATTAATTAAACAAATTAAATGGTTAATTTTTCATTTTACCCCCAGGAAGGTTAACTGACTGACTCTCTGAAATAACCTTTGGAAATGAAGTCTTGCCATTTCCATCACTAGCAAATTTTCCAATAGTGCCGGCAAAGAGAAATGAAAAAAAAAAACTAGACACCATAACGAAAACATTTAAGAAAAACTTTGGAGGAAAATTCATACCAACACATCAAGAACTCAGCACGTAAATTATGTGTGTTCCTTGTGGCGTTGAATATTAATTGCAATAGTTATTATTTTGTTTGCCACACATTCCACAAAAACAGCACTGAAAACTTGCCGTACACAAAAAAAATTTATTAAAAAAGTTTATGTGGTTGGTTTTTTTCTTGCATTGCTTTCTTTAGTTTTTGGTGCAAAATAGCGCAGCAGCTGTTTTGGAGCTTAAGAAAATGTATTTATGCTGGTTTTAGCACTTCAAAGCTGCAGCAAGCGGGTTGGCAGGCATTTAGACTGGCTTGGCTGCACGCATGTGTAATTTTTTTTTTATATTTTTTTTAATAGACACTCAGACAGTTAGAAGTTAAAAGAATGTGTTTTTGCATAACATTTACGAAAAAGAAAACTCTTGTGCTCGTATGGAAAAATTATATATATAAGGCAGCCAGCGAGCCAGTTGTTATTTTGGTAAATATTTGGAGGCTTGGTTGGTAAAACGCCAAAGAAAATAGTATGCTGCTGGAAACAAAAACACATTTGTTTGGCTATAAAAGCAAGCGAAAGCACAACCACTGTACTCTATACTCACATCCTTAAGATGCTAAGATGCTGCACCAGCAGTTCACGATAAGCTGCAAACTTATTTTATTATACTCGTAAGCTGGCATAGTGGCACGAAGGCTGACTATATAGAAGTAAGGTTAACGGTAATATTATATGAAAAGTGTTTATAATTATTGATATGTTGGTAGCATGCACACACACTGACACAGAATACATATGAATTTAAATAAACTAACAAGTAAGGGTGCTACATTCAGCTGAGCCGAATTTTATATACCCTATTTTTAGACTTGTGATAAAAATATTAAAGATAATCTATAGATTATCGCATATATGCGACATTTTATGAAAAAACTTTCTTTAATACATACATATGTACCCTATCAGAAATTAAGTTAACTTTAAACTAACTTTAAGCTAACTATTTCGCAACTAGTACTGACTTGCACTTGGATTACTTTTCAATGTAATCAACTGACTATTTTAACATTGCGATGTCCTAGGCAATAGTCAATTGTCTCACTCTGCATTACTTTCAGCTAACTTAAAGTTGGCTTTTTTAAATCACCTGGTAGTCAGTAAATTAAAAAATATGTTTGGGGTTCGAACATGTATCATCACACGTTGTGTACTCAACGCGCTAACTACACAGCCAAGGTACCATTTAAAATAATAACAGCAAAATGTTAATATAAAACTGGAATGAGTTTCAAAGTAGCTGAGAATAAATTTGTTGGCTCTCACCAAATTCGATTACGTACTCAACTTAAGAATTAATTTTGGGTTTGTTCTGGATGACTTTGCAGTTAGCTTTTAGTCAGTCTAAGAAAAGTTAACTATAAGTTAACTATTTTTGTAGTCAACCACACATTCTCGGACAGGGTATCTATTACCTAACTGGTGTAAGTCTTCTTATTTCCAACGCTTAAAATTAACCATATTCAGGGCATATCCACATTTCTCTATAGATGCGAGAAGTGGAACGATACAGAACCAAGTCTTTATAAATCAATGTCTACGGAGAATTTTGAGAATCTTATGGCTATGGCAGAATTCCAATCAGAACCTATTGCCAGCGAAATAAGAAATAAATAAACGGCGGTGGATTGGCCACACCTTTCGAAGGCCACATACCGGTATCAAAAAAATTTCATGAAGTGTAACCCATAGGGCAACCGAGGGAGAAAAGACAGATTGACGCAGAAGTAGCCGCCATGAACAGAAGCTTCAATGAAGTGAAAACGATTTCACAAGTGAAACACATTCAGCAAATTTATTGAAGCCTTTGCTGATTATGGGGTCGACGAAAATACAAGGTGGGGCAAAAGTAAATTTGTTTATCCATAATCCATTAAATTTATTCCATCAAGTCGAGAAAATAATATCGGCCAAGTGGCCGCCGCCAGAGTTTATGACCACAAGGGGCCGTTTTGTGGCATTTCCCATCACTTTTGCCAGAACTTCCAGCGACAGACTTCCCATTTCTGGCAAAAATTATCCTTAAGAGCTTCCATAGTCTGAGGCTTGTTGAAGTAAAACCGACATTAAAAAAAACCCTAAAAAGAAGTCTGGCACGGTTAAATCGAATGATCTGTTAGGCCAGTGTAAATAACCAAAATGAGAAATTAAGCGATCCGGAAATGCTTCCTCAGAATATCGTTTATGACTCCAGTAGTGTGCGCCGTTGCACCGTCCTGTTGGAACCACATGTTCTCCAGTCCCAATTCATCCAATTGCAAATAATATGCAAACACAAGCATTCATTTTGAACCCAATAAGTATAACTAAGTTATAAACACCTAACAACTATGTTTATAACTAAAATTTGTAGACTGCATGAGCTACAATCACACGCATAAGTATAAAAATACTCTGACTATTAATCGGCTACACATACGTATATACAGGGCTATTTTATTTACAGCCACAAGCATTAAATTTTAACTTATGCGAGGAATTTTTAAAGTAATTACTTACATGGCAAGCTTGCAAAAGTTAACCTCGTAGAACTGATTTGGAATCTAATTTTCACAGAGCAACATCAACGGTCTTGCTTAAGAACGTAACATCATGTGCGAGTGTTTATTTGTAAATACTCTTTTTTATATTATTTGAAGTCATCATCTGCTGCACAATCATGTTTTATATTTAACCGACTTCAAAAAAAAGGAGGAGGTTATCAATTCGTCTTTCGCAGTGCTACTTCATAACTCAGTTTATATTAGACCGATTGTAAAAATTGTTTCATTGTTTTTCCATTGGGGACATGCCCACAAAATTTGTATTTGGTTTTATGATATTCTACCTATTTGATTGCTGCGAAATTTAGCAAACACCTTTGTTGCTTCTAATTTCACAATTTTAAAGTTGAAAAAATGGGCGGGGCTACGCCCATTACAATCTATTATTATATTTCACGTGATTCTACTTTCGAAACTTTCCACACACCTTGAGCTAAAAAATAAACACAATTTTCCATTTAAAAAAATGGGCGGAGTCACGCCCATTTTTATTTTATAATATTTTATTATAAGTGGTTCTACTGTACCGATTTTTACAAAACTTAACACACACCCTGAGCTCTGGAAACACACAAAATATCTTGCATTTCAAAAATGGGCCCATTTAAATGCAATTTTATATCCCAAAAATACATATTTTTCGCAATTAGTCTATCAGACTTTTGCATTGAAGTCGGTTTTTTTGGCAGAATTATTTTATCTATCGGTTGCTTGTGACTTGGCTGCTTCTGCGTTTAGTTTTCATTTATTTTTAATTTTTTTTTGATAACAACAGCAAATAACAGCTTTGGAATAAATGGTACAACCTCCCTCCACTAAAAGCAACCACATCACATCATAAAAGATTTCCATCAATTGTACCGCCTTTTTAATCTGTTTTTTTTTTTTTTTTGTTCTTCATAATTATTATTTGGTCTAGCTTGTCTTGTCTAGCTGTTATGGCAATAAAGCCAACGTCTAAAAGGAGTAAAACGAAATGTTATTCAATTTTGAAATTTCTCCTCTAACTGAAACACAATTCTTTTATTGCAATTTCATGCGGCGCTCCTGACTAATGTTTTAAGCTCAAATTTGTTTGTCTTCTTGATATTTAGTTTCAGTTTCCATTACGAACATCATTTGTATGTTGTTCATAATTTATTAATAAATATTAAACAGTCAAGCAGCGATTTAATTTAATTTTCTCTTTTACGATAGTTTGCTTTTAACATCACAACGTACAAGATTTACTAGTTTAAATTATGGCAAGACAGCACACAAAGTTTATGAGTTTATGTTCGACAGAGCGGTGAATTTTTAATTAATTTTACTCGTATCTAAAGACAAAACTGCTTATCAGTTCGATTTATTTCAACTAATTATAAGATAGTGATGGTATTTAATTGAGGAAGAGAGGAGAAGAAGAATTGTAAATTATTTGCAAAGTTATTCACTGCTAGATCACAAAGCTAGAAATTTGATTATAGACGCCATTAAACCAAGTATGTAAAGCAATTTGGGTAGCAAATGAAAGACCCAGTAATATAGTTAAATAAATTACTAAAAGTAAAATGAAATAATTCCCAGTGGGTAACGTAATAAGTTGTTATGAAATGGCAGCTAAAGCTCCAACAAAAAGTATTGAAACGTATTCATATATGTATATGAAGAAATTATTAGATTACCCCATATTCACACTATTTAGAGGGAGATTCAGGAAAGTTTCTACCTTGTACCTCGAGTTACGTTGCGTAAGATAGGACATTCTTTTGTTTACAAGGACACATATGTACATATGATTACCTTAACATGCAAAGGCCCTAACTCGTTATTTGTTTGAAGTTGAGATTTTTGCATTTTCGCTACATTAAATGTTCTTCTATCGAAATATACAAAAAAAAAGTCATTAGTTAACTATTCGCAATAGTTTAACAAATAATATTTGATTCGCAGCTGTTCATGATAAGTTTTGCTGTGCCAGCACTTAGTGACCTTGACCATCTCTATCTTCTCTACTTTAGAGGCACCATTTTATCCGTTTAGGTCAGAAGAATCGGAGACCTCACTCGTCTTGTGTGACTGGGAGTACCTTATGATCACCCTTGGATACGATTCTTCCTTCTTTAAGTTTGTTGGGGCTTCATCAACTACGTAGGCCAAGTTTCCGGCCTCCGAGGCCTCTAGCCACTACTAGCCACCGATACCGAATTATTTAGGCTAAGCACCTAAGCTCTCCCTCTTCCTATATAAAATTTTCAAATAGGAAATTTTGTTCTTCCTTTCTTTATAATAAATTCAAACTAATGATTTAACTCTATACAATTCAAACACAATAATCAATAGATTTCTTCTCCCTTTACGAAAAGTTCAATAGCTTTTATAAGAATTCCTTTAATGCAAACAAAAAAAAAAAGCAGCAAACAAATTATAAGTCTGCAAACTTTTGAGAATTAATTTCAACAGAAACGTCACTTGCATACAATTTAATTAAAATCGCTTTGAGACAAGTTTAATTGTTACACAAACAACTTTAATTAGTGGGGGTAGAGTAGAGTTGCAGCCAGAAACCACTAAAAGAACAACTCACAGAAACATATTTAATGTACATATTTTGTTTGAAAACAATTTGATATAATTTGACAAATAGTTTATTTATCTGTGCAATTATGAAATTAAATTTAGCATTTGACTTGAGGCTATAAATGAATTTACGAACAAATGGCTTTTCGAACGACAATGACGACGACAAAAACAAAAAACAAAAACCAAAAACTTATGAGAATTGTTTTAAACAAAATTAAAAAAAAAAATAAAAAAATAAATAAATAAAAATTGTTAGAAATTCAGGCCAAATTAAGCCCAGAAGCTTAAAAAGCATAAAGAATATTTTAAATCTATATTAGATCGCGGTTTAGTTTTGTTAAGCTTTTAAAAGGATTTTTGAAAGATTTTCCATAAAAGATATTAAGCACTTCAAAACAAAAGCAAACAAAAAAAAATGCTACAAAAGTATTGAGTTTATGCCACCTGGTTAATAACAAGTTTGCACAATGGCCTGAGGTACAAGAATTTCGGAAGCAAACAATTATCAATAAAAAGTTTAGCACTAATTTTATATTGAGGTTAAATGTATTAATAACTATTTTTGTTTTCTTCTTTTTTCTTTTAAAGAACTCAACTCGTGCTGGTGATTTATTTATGAAAAGATAATATTGGCTTGATGAATAATTTGTGTTAATGTTTTTCTTTCTTACTTAATATTCTTTACAAAACATAACTATTTAATAAATGTTAAGAAAATAAAAACAGCTTTTTTAATGTAAATTTATGTTGTCGGTATGCAAAGTTGGTAGTCAATGAATGGGCCTTTTGATTCGGTTGCACAAAATATGGGTGTGTAAGAACATAATTTTTAATTTTAATTTTGCTATGCAAATGGCAAAGAAAAACAATGTTTGTTTGTAGAAAACAACATTTAAGATTCGATTTAACTAACAAATAAAACATTAAGCATAATTTTTGATTAAAACAAGCAAAAGAAAACCAATTTAAGTTTGAGTTTCAAAAATTCAATAAACAGAAGCGTATCTGATGGGAGGAAAATATTGTGGTCAACTAAGTTAAATAAATAAAACTCCATTTAATGCAATACATAAAACACTAACGACTTTTTATGATAGTGGCTATAAAAGAAATATACGAGTATGCATACTACAACTAAAGTGTTTATATGTAATTTGTCTTTTCCATTTTGCACTTACGATATCGCACGTGATCAAGTTTATGTAGGTAGTATGAACATAAAGCAACGTTTTTTTAATTTTAATTGCATTATATAGTACATCTGTTTAGAGTAAATATTTGATGATCTTGCTGTATGTAAAGGGTCCGCCAGATAACTTTTTTTTTTTTTTGAAAATGATATAAAAAAAATACTGAATATTTTCTCAAATTTCTTTTTTTATTTGAAAGTACAATCCTTGCGGTTGATAATGAAAAATAATTTCATTCAAATGGCTGCCTCGGCTGGCCATGCAGTTGCCTACACGATCGGTCCACTTTTTAAGCACATTATCGATTGTTTGCAGCTGTATTTCACCAATGGCTTCACGAATATTGTCCTTTAAAGCGTCAATTGTCTCTGGCTTGTCGGCGTAACACTTATCTTTGACGGCACCCTACAAATAATAGTCCAACGGTGTCAAATCGCAGCTCCGAGGTGGCCAAACGACATCAGCTCTGCGGCTGATAATGCGATCTTCAAAAACAGGGCGCAAAACATCGAGTGTAGCTTCGGCTGTGTGGCACGTAGCGTCGTCCTGTTGAAACCAAATGTTGCCAATATCCTCCTCTTCAATTTTTGTGGACAAAAATTCGTTCAGTCACATGGCCCGATAACGATCGCCATTGACTGTAACGGCCACTACTTGCTCATTGGCCCAATTATGCCTCTGGACCAAAATCCGCACCAAACGGTGACTCGTTTTGGGTGCGTCGGCTTTCAATGTATGCGTGCGGGTTTTCTGTGCCCCAAATGCGACAATTTTGCTTGTTTACATACCCGCCAAGATCAAAATGAGCTTCATCTGAAAAGATGATTTTTTTTGGCAAAATCGGCATCTTCTGTAAGTCGATCGCAGCGTATACACAACCTGTATCTGTAAGCGTATACACAACCATATTCGTTCAGCGGAAGGATAAAACTAATTATCTGTCAAATCAGATATGAGCTAAGTGTTACCATTCACGAAATAAGCACTAGTTGAAAAAAAAGTTAGATGGCGGACCCTTTACTTTCGACGCACTGACAACAAATGTTGTTTTTCACTGTCGCACGTGACAGTTACTTTCCACTGCATACTTTCTCATGCACATTTTCTTTTATACTACGAAACAAATTTTTGCATTAGTGAAATTTGATTGTTTCTCCAAGACTTGACAGTGAAAATGCCCATATGCGAGTCTTGCAAGTCTTTTCAGACGTAGGCGTAGAATATTTAGTGTCATTTCCACAACCGTTATTGACGTATACGCTGATAGCCGTGAATCATGGGTTTAAAACGGCAATTGTGGGGAAGGGCGCAGGCTTTGCCCCAAAAATTTGTGTTGCCCGTCCGCCCAGGAATTATTAACAAATTTCCTGGAATTATTTATTTTAAAACTTATTCATGAAATTTATCAGTAATAAAAAAATAATTGATCGCATCATTTAATTGAAGTGTTAAGATTTCATTGATATCAATTTTTAATTGATATAACATTTTTAATTTTCTTTTTTTTTGGAGTTTTTGTTGTTTGCAGTAAACTACTGGATTCCCAATTTAATTTTTCAAATTCACTTACCACAACTCTGATAATTTAAAAGACGTAAAAGTTCAAGTAGAATTTATTGATTCGTATGGATAAGTATTCAATCATGTTAATATTTTGATTTTTTAAATAAACAATGCACAAGGGTATTTATACATACGAATACAAATGTATGTTTGTATGGATGTATGGTTTTCAGAAACAAAGAACGAACAGAAAACAATAAAAAAAAACGAAACATTTTTGAATATTTAAGCACACATAAATAAGTCACCTTCTTTTTATACATACATACATATGTACGTTTTTCCCGTTTATTTTGCATATGAAATATGCTTTTAAAAGTACACGTACATACTTATGTTTGTAAGTAAATGTTATGAGCGTTTTTCTTTTTTTCTTTTTCAAACATAAAAACCGCATAAAACTGTTGTTGACAATATCTATTACCATCGTTCGCTATTTTAAAATACATGCAAAAAAATACGAAATATATAAATCAATGGAAAATGTATGCAAAAGCAGCATCTAGCCAGCCAGTCAGTCATCCAGCCAACCAATGCATCCAATATGTACATCCAACCATTCAACTATCCATCCATCCATCCATCCATCTATCTATCGATGAACCAACATTTGAAATGATGTATGACCATGGCCCCATGTGTGTGTTTGTGTTTGTGTTTTTTGCATTGAAGGCTGGCTTAAGCACCGTTTGTTTGCATACAAATGACACACACACACACCCACACACACACATAAATAAGCGCACACTTGCATTTGACAAAATATTTTCAACTTCACCTTCTTCTGTTGGCATTTTTGCCAATAAAATTTTCTCCATTTCATCATACTCGTCCGTAAGTACAAAGTAAAACATCTGACTGACTGCTTGTGACCCTGTCCGGATTTGGACTACATTACATAGAAAATACACGTAAGAGTGCTTGTAATAACGAGTACCATCACTACCAACATTAAAGACTCCAGCTACCCAGTTGGCCATGGCTTTCAGACATCGTGCAAGACGGAGGCACGACAATGTTAAAAAGCGTGAAGGAGCTGTTGGCGACAGCTTAAAGAGATCATTGAGGAAGTTTTCGAACAAATGGCCGCTAAGTTCAAACATGACTACAAGAGCGACATTTGCGCTCATTTTTTCCTTGTCCCTATACGAGTAGAACTGTCAGTTTTCGACAATTTCTATAAAATTTTCAATCAACCATTGGGAATAAAGGTTCACGTGAAACGTGTTCCCTGTCCCTAAAATTGTGATCGCCAATGTTTGCGAAGTTGTTGTGTCATTATACTATTTTCTAATTTTGTTCACGGGAAATATTTCTCGTGAACAAAAGCTTCGCCTTTTATTCCAGATAAGGGTGATTAATGAAACTATACACAATTTGAGTAGTTTTTCTTTTACCGAGTCTTCGAAAGCGTTTTCTGTTAGATTGTTAGAAGAAGATTTAATCGACAAATATCGAAATTTCCCTAAGTAGTCGTCGCTGAAAGTGTCCTTTGCGACAAGTTGGCCAACTGGGTATTCTTGTGTGCTTGTGTGTTGAAAAGAAAACAAAAATCTTGATAAAAATCTCTTTGATACTGGAATTGGTATTAAAAGCGTATCGTTTGAAATCATTTTGAATATTTGTTTTTGATTTTATTCCATTTCGTTGGATTTTGCCTTACTGGGCATTTCTTTTTTTTTTTTTTTTTGTTTGATGGCGTTCGTTAAAATGATAGATTGTCCATCAAAATGTATGCAAAAGGTAACAAAAAAAACAAAAAACTTGGTATAAGAAATACTCAAGGGATTTAAAATTGGTCTTATGCAACTGGCGAAGGGTTTGCAGCATACACAAGGATTTCGAATGATTAGAAGAGCGTTAATACCTCTTAACAAGACTGATGGATGATGGACTAATTTTTATAATTTTCCTAATGGTTTGCAGACCTTTTTAATACACAGAACTTTGAGTTTCTTTGAGTAAATAAATTGTAGCGCCCGCTTTGTGGCATGTGGCTCCGTCCTGTTGGAACCACATATCAGCAAGATTAATGCCAAGTAATTGAGGTATGAAAAAATTTCGAATCATGTTCGTATACCGTTCACCATTGACAGTAACATTCTGTTCATCATCGTTTTTGAAGACATATGGGCCAATGACTCTGCCAGCCCATAAAGCGCACCAAACAGTAATCTTCTGTGGATGTAATGGTGTTTCTGCTTATTTACGTACCCATTCAACCAGAAATGGGCTTCATCGGAAATTAAAATTTTTAATGGAAATTCAAAATCAATATCAATTTGTGCTTCAGCCCATTCGCCGAACAATTTGCACGCGTTACTCTAGTGTAACTTGATTAATAATGAAATTTCACAGCAAACTAAACAAAAACTTTAACCATCAGCTGTTAAATGGGTGCGCAAATAAAGCAGTGATGTCAACTCAAAGCAAAGTTTCTTGTGCTTACAAGATGAACAGACAAAATACAACACATTCTATGCCAGTGCATCCGTCTTACGTAACAGTGGGAGGCGTGTTTTTCATTCTGAAATTCTGTGTTCAGATGATGTATTAAGGAGATCTATTCACAGTCGCAGTGGCCGCCTATTCTATTCTAAAGTCTCTAAGGTTTAGTGCTAGCAAGAGCTGGAGGAAAAACAGTGAAGTTCGGCTAAAACTAATTTTTTTTTTACAAATATTTTCTTTGATTCCAAACGTAGCTGCACCACCACTGGTAACAAATTCCTCTTCACAAACTATGCCACAAATATCTGCCACCAACTGTAGAGTATTTTCGCCACATAGGACAGACATTACCACTCAAATAGAAATAGTTGATTATATTTTCTTTGTTTTCTCTTAGAAATGCAAAAAAATATATGTATTCATAGTTATTCATTACATCGTTCACCTGGGACATATTTATTTATCTACGTCACAGACGCATAAGATTGCTCTTTGTTAAAAGTCGTACGGAAATACATGTATGCATGTACTCATACATAACTCTGGCCGTCCATACTGTTACTGCAAAGCCCAAGATACCAAAATATGTAAATAAAATCATAAATTCTTGTTACATTTTTGTTGCTTTGTGGATTCAGTTCCCAAATCAAGCAGTATACGGGAAGTACTCGTAGTAGAAAACCTCACCTTGATTTCTAAGATTCTGATTTTTCTTCTGCTTAAGCTTTTTATTACGAGTATATGAGTACGAGTATTATTATTCCATCCTTATTTTCATTATTTATTTTATCTTTTAATGTACGAGTGCCGAGTATGGTAAGCCAGCCAATTTTCTACACAAAAGAAAGTCATTTCATTTCTAAATGGACAGTGCAAGAGCAAAATCAACAATGAGACAAGAGAGAAGAAGAAGAAGAAAAAAAAAATCACATTGCAAATTTATATGAAAATATTAACTTTAATATTACAACCCACCCATTTCGTTTGACCTTTTGCATGCAAAAGAAATGCGACTTGAGTAGCAAAAAAAAAAAAAAAAAAAAAAAGATAAATAAATTCAAAATAAAGCAAATATTAATCCAACAGACAGAAACCACCAGCCGTTAAAAAAAAAGGAAACAAAAATCCTGTCCGTCCGTCTTTCTTCGCTTGTCCTACATACAGCACTTGCTGAAATAATGTTGCGAGTACGAGTAGTCGTTTAAAGTTAACTAAAATACTACGTCCGATTTGTTTCACGTGGCTTAATGTATGATTTTCGTTTGTCTTTAGGTTTTCCTTTTGCATATAAAAAAAAAACCACAAAATACTCAAACTCGAATACGTTTAGAGTTTTTTATGTTTTATTTCGAACGTACGAATGAAGACAAAAAAAAAGAGACATCATTGATCATAAATTCGATAAATTTGCATTGAATGAATAAAATGTAAACAGCAAGACTGAATTATAGACAAAAGTCGAGAAACTCTCAAAAAAAGACGACACTTGAAATTTTGTTTTTGCCGTTTTTGTTTTCGTAATTTGCTGGTAAAAGCAAAAATTGAAATAAAATCTTTAACAAACGTTTTTGGTATTTGTATTTTCTGCTTGTTAACAATGACTGCAACATAAAAGATGAAGCAGCAGTAAAAGAAGATATTTTCAATTCTTATGAGATTATTGGCGATTTTACATAAACACCGGATAACACACAAAATGAGAGTTATGCTGTTAACGAATATGATATTGGGGGGAGTTTTTCGGTATGTAGAATAGAATAGAATAGAATAGAAGAAAGTAGATTAGAATAAAGTGGAAGAGAGCAAAATAAAGTAGACTAGAAGAGAAAGTTAAAGCAGAATATAATTAAGTACAGTACAGCAGAGTAGTGTGCAGTAGAATAGAGTAGAGTAGAGTAAAATGCACTAAAGTGGAGTAGAGTACAGTCGTCTTGAGTAGAGTAAAGAAAAATTGTGAGTAGTAGATAATAATTAAAGTAGAATAGAGTTGCACTAGAGTAGAGTTGTCAAAAAGCATACATAGTTGCTGTAGAGCAGAGAGTAGAGCAGAGCAGAGTAGATTACAGTTGTAGTAGTGTAGAGTTATAGTGGAGTAGAGTTGCAGTTCAGTGGATTCGTAGTAGAGTAGAGTTGTAGCAGAGCAGAGTTTTAGAAGAGTAGAGTTGCAGTAGAGTACTATTGCACTTGAGATGAGTTGTAGTTGAGTAAATGATGGTGGATTATTAAAGAAACCAGGGTAGGAAATTTAACAGCAGACATACTAGCAAGGAGTGGAACTATGCTTCATTGACTTTGACTACTTCTGCGGCATCAAGCGAAATTCCTAAACGATACATTTTCGCAAAGGCCTAAAGTAGATGGCATAATGAGCCAAGAACATTATGGCCATGTATCAACAAAAATAAAAGGACCTCACTGTTACTTATTTACCCGCGAACAAGTATAAGACACATAGTGGCAGTTGTAACGGCACATTGCCTTTTGGCATCTATGCTAAAATAATGGGACTCCTATATAATGATTTTTGTTCAGGATGCCTAGATGAAGAAGAGTAGGAGGAGACAATAACTCATCTTCTTTTTCGCTTTAGGAAGGTAGGAGTAGAGTAGAGTAGACAATAACAGTGCTGAATATTATGACAATGAGTATACTCAGCTCATACAGTCTATAAATTTTAGTTGTAGTTGTTTGTTAAAGTTATAAGTATTCGGTTTAAAACTAATGCGTGTGTTTGCATATGCGCGTGTTTTTGTTTTTTAGCTGTACGCATTCATAGTTGTTTGACGGCCAATACTCAAAGAGTACTTAAAATAATAGTTTGTCATTCTATGCCCAAAAATAAGCAAGTTAGCATAGTTCCGCAGAGATAAGAGTTAATTTTTGTAGTCCAGTGTTGTAAATTATATTCACAGGGATTACATATGAGATCAGCATCAAAAGTAGTTGAACACATTGTAATGACAACACCACCACCGCCAAAATGATCAGGAGAAAGTTTTGCTCAAAACTAACCAAAGAATAAAAGAATATTATTCCTTTAAGTCATGTTAAACAAGAAGCAAAAAATAAGAAAGGCAACAAAATCAAAAAAAAAAAAGAACATAAATAAATAAAAAATAAAGTTAAAGTCAATCAGCATAAAAGCCAAATGCATTAAAATTCACAAAATCTTTTTCACGTAAAGAAAATGAAACAACATCATTATTTTGACGATGTTACGGAATGACTTTATATGGAGTTATGAAAACTTTATGTTGTTTTCATTAAAGGAAAAAATAAATTGAAATTTGTATTGATGATATTTTTTTTTTTGTAAATATAAATTTTGAAAGGAATAAAACTTTACTGTTTGCACTAAAATGCAAAAATGGCCTGGAGGCAAAACATGTGTATGTATAAAAAGTTGACAAAAGAATTGTTTTGATGGAGATTTGAGTTCATAGTTTTGGCAACTGATTGAATGAATTTATTAAACTTTCTGCAAAGCAACACTTTTGGCACTCACACACTCACACACAAATCCATTCTCAGATGAATTTCAAAACATTATTAGTTGGAATTTTTCTTTCGCATTTTTCTACTTTTTAAAGTAATAATTAATGTTTGAAATTTATTGACATGACATGTCATGAACTAATAAACTTGTTATTTTTTCATATTTTCTGGCTTAGAGGGAATGTTTGTTGCATACATACATACATACATATGTATGTATGTACATATGTATGTGTATTATTTATTTCGAGAAGACAGATCTTTAAAGATATGTAATTAATATAACAAGATATTAATAATAATCAGCATTTTTATTAATGGCTCGAACACCAAGATAGCAACCGAACTTAAGTTGCGTTGCCAATTGACAATTTGAGTGAGATTAGTATTAGTATGTATGGCAACTTCCTCTAGTTGCATACAAGTTATCAAAAATATGCTTACAACAGATTGGTTCCACTTTCAGATCACAAGTTCGGTATCTTATTGAAGCTCTTGGAAGCTCTTTTTTTACTGGGAATGTAAACAAATTGTTTAAATGTAAGAAATATGTATAAGTGTTAAAGAAAAGAATGTATAGTCAAAAGTACTTAAAAATTATTTATTATAAAGATTATTAGTTTACAGCCTGTGCAGCGATATCGAAACTAGGCGTTCTTTTGCGTTCTAAGCGAATGAAAATTGATTTGGGTTCGTCAATAACGAACATTTATGCGAACGGCAAGTCGAAAGAAAACGTAAGTTTTTTCATATAAAATACAGTTCAGCTACGTCGACAAGACTATCCAATGGCAAAACCACTCATTTGCTATTTTGCTTTCGACTGGTAGAATTTATCTGCCAAGAAAGCCAGTAAAGTTTGCAAAAATATTGATTTATCACTTTATAATTTTATTATTTATTCATAATTTTATAGCTATGCTATTTATTGCGCGATACAGGAGTAACATAAATAATCGACACTATTAAAGTTATAAATTTATTTTTGTTTCGATTTCTTTGTACTTAAAAGCAGAGTACGCAAGTAAAAAAAAACAATTTTTTTATTTTGTTTTGTCAGATATCTGACCATAATCTGGCCATAAAATTCCACACTAGAAATAATTTTGGTGATAATATTCTTACAATAAATAAATTGAATTGAACATTCACAAAGTTTATGGAATTAAAACGCAGGAAAAATAAGTTTTTAATAAATTGCACTACGGTAACATTGATTTAATAAAATCGTAGGGCTACTTTAAATCTGTTGTGATGTAAGAAAGAGTTTTACAGTTTGAAACTAGATATTGTACCAAAGTTATTGCATTAAAATAAAATTAACAATTGCCTGTGCCTAATGGTTTTTATGAGAGTTTAATGTTTAGTTGCATATCTGCAATAAAGCGCCACTAAGAGGTTAATAAATTTTGGAAGTTTACGGTTATTAGTTTTCAATCACCCGGAGAACTGTCCCTAGTAAAAGTATTATGTATTTCATGCTCTTAATTGGAATTAAGGTTTGTCACTCTCTGCTTTATTATCTTTTTTCTAAGTGAAGTACGTACGGTGGCTTTTATTCTCAATTCATACAAAATGCCAATTGTTGCTAACTTTTTTATTTTGTATATAACTTTTTTCCTGCATCAAATTCACTCCTTTAAGTAGCTTCAATCAATTTTATTATCTCCATGGTATGAAGAGTTTTAAAAACCTTCACAAATTCGCAATCAAAATTTATTAGAGTAAATCAAATAAGAATACGAAAATATGAACTTTAGTGCTTCATAAAAGAAAAACTTATAAGATATATGAAAAGCAACCATAAAATTGCAAAGGTATGTTCAAATAAAGCAAATATTTGACAAAATAACAGTGGGCAACCATGAATAAGTAGCAAACCAGAAGAAGCCTGACAGCGCCTCGGAAGCTGAAGTATTCCAACCTTTCAAAATCTTCTTATTATATTAGATATATAATAATTTCTATAAGTGTTGTTAATAAATTACTTATCATTTACATGCAGAAGTCTTGCTTATTTAATCAAATATTTTTCCCGCCCGACCGACCTTAACTTAGGCAACAACAACAACAACAGCAACAAAGCACTCCCCTGCATTGGAAATTTTTAGTTTTATGACGACAACATCCATGTTTGCAGCATTTGTCGAAAGTTTTAGCTTTTCTTTATGAGTTCGATTTTGTTATTTTATAGTTTTTTATATATTAAAAAGTAAAAAAGTGTTCTCCAAAGCGAAAAAAATGCCATCAAATGCTAACAAAATAAACTACATGACAATAATAACAAACGCGAATTTGGTAACATAAAAAAATATGACCCAGTTTATAGCAACTTGCCAAAAAAAAAACAAGAAGTGATGATGAAGACGATGGTGATGGTGATAATGATGATGATGATGGTGAAGGTGGTTTTTTTAGAATAACTGACAAACACAGATCCAGTGTGTAAGTGAGAGAGAGGTGGACCACTTTGTCACGCTTGTCACTAAAATAAATTCCTTTTAAATAAAGTTTGCAGATACGAATTGGCTTTTAAACTGTCAACTTTTAGTGATATTATATAAAATTTTTTTATTATTCAATTGAACATCTAGTCCGGTAGTGCGTTGCGTTGCAATTCAGCACTCTTATTAGAAAAATAATTATTCTACACTGGAATTTGTATGTGAACGGAATGACTAATGGCACAATAATTGAGTTCAAGGGTTCACAGTTAGAGAAATGTGTGGGTCGTGTTTACGAATATTTTTGTGAGACTTCGCTCATGTATACCAAATGCAGCATTTTATCACGTCGACTTACACAGAAGCACTCGAGATACGATTGAACTAATCTGCAGATCCTTTTAGGTCAGATAAGGTTAGACAGGGTGGTGCTGCAACACACCTCCACTCGCATACCCAGTTGGGTCCATTCTTTTCTGTTGATACTGCTTAAAAATAAGTTTAACCCCCTTTGTAGCGCGAAGAGCTTCAGTTATCTGTTATTAAGCCACTGAATTCCCATGATGAAGCATTTACCAATATCATTAATGCTCTCATGGAAACGTCTGCTCACTCGTCAAAACCTATGGCGTTGCAGCTTCGTGCAATGGCAGTGATTGCTGGTTGCTCTTCCTCCTCGTATATCCTATATCCTACAGAAATCCGGAGTGCCAGTTTCCCAAATGCTGGTCGTTGCTCTGACCGATCAGTGGCCAGTCAGCGTGCCTAACACGACTCGCATCGCCTTCCTATTCATATTCAGTAGCAGTTTGGATCTTTCTGAGTCAAGTTTTGGCTCTACAATCCTCCCTACTTCGCCATGAACGCTGGGACCTGCTCTCCACCCAATTACTCAGTTCTTAGATCAGTTCCTCTTAGCCGAAGAGGATCTCAACATATGCCTGCTACAAGAACCCCGGGTATTAAACTGTGAGACAAAGGGGTTCCGGTATCTACGTTCAAATTATTATATGCTCTAGAAGTTGGTAAGCCGAGATCATGTCTGACAACCAAAGAAAGATATTAACATTTTCCTTTGCACACAGCTTAATTCAACAGATTTCACAGTTGCGAAAGTCGAGCTGACGGGATGGAGGAACTTCCTCATACCCTCATGCATGACAAATCAGCCCCGCCAGATGAAGTTATAGCCTTCATGGCAGGCACTGAGTCCAATCAGGACCTTATCTTGGGCTGTGATACTAACGACAGACATTTAATATGGGGTAGCAACGAAATCATCGACACAGATGAGAATGCTCTCTTAGCTAATAGTCGGTTTACTAATCTAGTAGTCGGAGGGTGTTTCAGCAGACAAGCAAAAATAGCTGCACAGTTTATGTTTCATAAAAAAACAATATGGCTCTTCACCGACCTTCATCTTTTCAAGTGAAAGAATATATTAGGAGCTGGATAAAAACTATGGTGGTGACAAGAAAGCTCACTCCAAAGTTAAGAAACCGAGACATGTCGCAATGGGAAGGAGGAGGAAAACCTTACTTCCATTAATTTGCCTTTTCGTTGTTAATACAATTCTCCCTGAGTTGAGAGATGATATGGTAATACTGATATCAGGCTTGTTCATTGAAGTGATAAGCGATACTATGACTAATCTTCCTCGCTCTCTCCTGTACGCGGTCGAGACGCTCCAAAATAGACTTTGAAGCGTCGGCCCACACATGAGAGTTGTATTTCATTCTCGGTCGTATAAACGAAAAATTGCCAAAATGGAAAAAAAATCGCCACAAACCGAAAAAAATCGCCGAAACTAAAAAATAGCTTAAACTAAAATAAAACGCAAAAACCGAAAAAATCCCAAAAACGAAAAAAAACTATTAGCCCAATCATACAAAAAAAATCCGCACGAGTATTCTCACTTATCCCTTTTCTCCTATCATGAATTTGTTTTTCCCTTTTTTTTACCAAATGCGGGAATAAAAAACCCCCCGGGAAAAAGGTAGGTATTATGACCGCTTGCTTTTTTCACTAAAAATCTTTCTCTTGCAAAACAGAGAGGGGAGTTTGCACAAAAACATAGTTAATACTCCATTAAAACAATATTTATATACATAAACTTGTATATTATAGTTCTTTTATGTGGGAAAACACAAATAGTGCCCGAATAAATCATTTTAAAAACTTTTTTTTACATATTTTTTCAAGTTGGTGAATTTTAATAATTTTGTTTACTCTCTCACTCAAAAAAAGGGAGAAACAATATGTCAACAAACAATTAAAACAACGAGCTTCATAAAGCGCTGATACCACGTATTACTCTTTTTTCTTCCCAAGGAATTTATGATTGGAGGAACGTTTTCTCGAGAAATTTATTTTCCCTGAGAAATAAATTCAGAGGGAATATTCATGATTGGGCTGTATAGTATTACATATCTAGTGTCCGCACGGAACCCTTCGTGTGCGAGTCAAAGTCGCACTTTACTGAATTTATTTAGGTCGGCTCTTGTTTAGAAAATAATTAAGATTGAAATCTCGGTTAAAAGTACCTAAAAATCACAATTTTTCCTAGTTTTCTAGCATTTATTAAACTTTCTATCGATAATTATCGATTGAAAAACATGTATTGACGAACATGCGTCCCGAGGAAACTTTTTGAAAAAAAAATTTAAATTTTTTTCATAAAAAAATTTTATTTATTTTTTTAATTTGCGAAATTAAAATTAAAATGTTCTTAGAAAAATTTTATTGCGTGATTATTATGTAGATAGAAAGTTTTTGAATATAACATCGGACTTTCATGTTTTCTAGATCACAAATTTCAACCTATTGCCGCTCTAAATCTTAATATTTGTCCTCTTATCATTTATTAACAAGGAAATGAAAGGACGCATGAAAGGACCCGTTCACATTTTTATACCGTATTGAGCGAATGTGTCAGTATTGCTGCACTACAACCGCGAAAAGGCCATGTTATGAAACAAATCGCACAGAAAAGAAGACAAAATGGCTAGAAAAAATATTCGCTTTTAATGCGGCTGACTCACAGTATTGAAATGGGAGTGTGTGAATGAAACGCATTTTAATATTCCTCATCTTTTTTCTTCTTCTTTTTCTATCTATAAATATGTATTGTATGTATGTGTATTTACAAATATTTGATATCATCTTGTTCAATAAGCTTAGCTTTTGTCTCTAAAAAAAAAAAATTTCAGTCCTACTTTTTACGATTTTATTTTCAAGCAATGAACACGTGTTTACTTCAACGCTGCCTTTAACGTTGTTCTGCCTGTTGCTGTTTGTTGCATTAATCGACAATGTCGTGACACACTGTGGTTGCCGATTGTTTTGTTGTGTTGTGTTATTGTAAAAGTTTTCCCTCTACTTCTTCTTTTTGTTTTTTTTGTCATTTTATATTTAAATATCTTTTAGCGTCCTCCTCCATACGCCACTGTTTGGTTTGTTGATGGTTTTTGAAGGTTTCATGTGGCAACATTTTAGTTTCATTGTCAGTTTTCCTTTGAAAAATAACAGCAACAACAACTATTGCAATACATTCGCATCATACTTCATACAATAGAATGCAGCAACATGCATTGACAATTCATTGTCAATGAGCAGAATGGAAAATATGGAGTAATGGATATTTGTAAAAATCTTATGAAAAGGTCATCAATACGCGTACATGTTTGTATGTTTGTATACAGAAATGTACGTATGTATGCATGTGTTTATTAAATGTGCATGACATACGTACACACCTGAAGTTTATTTGTTGGCAATGGCCAATATTTATGCCCTTTGGAAGTTTATGAAGCTTGTAAATGAAATCGTAATATTATCCATTTTCATATTGATATTGCAACATCGAGTGGCATGAAAATCACAGAGAGAAAAAACCATAAGTTGTAAATACTGAAGAACTTCAGTAACAGTCACTTCTGCAGTTTTGTAAGTTATTTGATGTGGTTTTTATTGATTTTTGAATTTATGGAAGACAGTTAAGGAATCAGTTATGAATTTCAAACGGAAATCCGATATTTAAATTAAGTTAACGGATTTATTTGTTGTTGTGTTGCTTTCATTTGCCTGAAACGACTTTGATATATTCCGAAATGGTGGGTTTTTTATGTTTAAAAAAATTTTTTTGCAGTAGATAATTATTTAATATTTTATATTGATAAAGAAAGAATTTCAATATCAGTAGTGAAATTTCCTAACTTTTAACGATTAGATAAACGTTAATTTTTCCTATAATTGTTATTGTTTGCATTATGTTATTCACTAATTTCTTGTAAATAACTTTGATAAAATTTGATATACATAGTGATACTGTGGGTAATCTAACCAAGGTTTTATGGGGCGACCCGAACGAAGACAAAACAAGGCGGCTGTTGAAACTTAACAAGCCCAAGCTAGGAAAATTGGCCGGGATCACAACGGGACTCTATAATTTGCGAGGGCATTTAAACCGGATTGGAGCCACGGATGACAGTGAATACAGGGCATGTGTGGTGGAGGACATCGAGACAATGGAGCACTTCCTTTGTAATTGTCCAGCTTTCGCCCCAGCCGAGATCCCGTTATTTCGGGTATGACACCTTACCGGACATTGCTCACCTTAGAGGTACTGACTGGAAAAGTTTCAGGGACTATGTAAACGATACTGAGTTGCTATAAAGGTGGGGTTCGTTTGGTAATTCAGATACACAGACTTATATAGACAGCTTATATGAATGTAGTATATGTATGTATGTATATCCCCGGGCATGAGCATAGTGGCTCTTCTTTTCAACCTACCCTAAAAGTTGATATCATGCAGCAGCTCTATTTTAAATTTAAATAAACGAAAAGTTCCGAAAGGAATAGAAAAACAAACACATGAGTTTTGCTTGTACAAAATCATTTTTTAAAGAAAAAATTTAATTAATTAGTTAAATAATGACAATATTGTTATTTAATCTAAAAGTTTTTACATATACAATGCAAATTCGGATAACGCAATTAATAGAAATTTTGGGCTGGTGCGAAAACTGAGTTTGTTGCGAAAACCGAGTAAAAAATTTCCATGCCTGTTTTCCACTAAAAAGCTTATTTTGAACCAAATAAAATCTTAATTAATGTATCAAAGGTTAACTTTTCAAATAAATGCATTTGATACGAACTTCGTTAGTAGTTGCTCGTTTTTTTTTTAATTCTACATACTGTTGATTTATGAATTTTGAATTCATTGCAAATCGTTTTCATAGGGTATGCCACTTCTTCAGCGGTTTCATACAATAAAATATTTTTTTTCAAAAAGAAGCACAACGAAAAAATCTTTCACATTCCTAGAACACCAGTAAATCAAAATGATGTTTGTACGTTAGTATAAGATTTCATACACAAAGGTTTATAGTTTTGAGTTAATTTATAAAAAAAAAATTAAAGTAAAAAAACAAAACGAAATAGAGAATCTTAACTTTCTTTGCAAAGTTGCATTAATTGAGGTGGTGTTTTTTGAAAAGTTGCGTTAAAAGAGTCACCAATGTTAAGAAATTGGGTGTTGCGAATGTCAAGGTGTTGCGCGTATCGAGGGTTGCGTTAACCGAATCTGCACTATTCGAAAAATCAACAATTAGAATTTATATACAAATGTACATAAACAAACTAAAAGATTTTGTTGTAGTTTTGTCATCTCTTTCTTACTACAATTGCACAGAAAGAAGTACCAATAATAAAATTGTAAAATTATCAATACAAAATTTTGATTGGAAATCTTATTAAATTTCTTACAGACCAACCTAAATTACGACGCAAAGCGTTGTCTGGCTGTCAAAATTTCTCATGCCCATACAAAATGTATGAAGCCAACCGGAATAACGCGGCGTCAACGCTTTGCAATTGGAAAATCCAATTTTGACAGCGCGTAAAGAAGTGAAGTTGGCTGCAAAAATACTGTTGTTTTTGTTAAGTAATGTAACTTTAGCTACTTTCAGGTCAATTTAGCGTTTTTATTTTTATTTCTTATTTCTATGTAGAGTTTTTTATTAATCAAAGTGAGTAAACATTACTGTTTCTAGTGCAACGGTTAACGCTCTAATTTAGCTTACTCATTTCAGCGTAAAATCTAAGCGCTAAATCACGTTGCGCTTTGCGTCTTAATTTAGGTTGGCCTGTTAGAAATAATTTGTTGTTTAAGTGAGTTTGTGTTTATTTGCTTTCGTCATAGCTAGAATGCACTTGCTCTTGTTTTGTTGATGTTTGCTTTTTTTTTTGATGTTTGTGTAGTGTATATACCCGACAAAGTTCGAATTACGAATGAAAATTTGTCTTGTAGTCGGAGGATCGCAGGTTCGATTCCCGACGGTGTAGCTGGGTGCCTCTGCAGAGAAGACAAAATAGCTTTGCAGCTACTTAATTTCAAATAAATATCATGTCAAATCATCCATTAAATCATGTTGAATTAAATTTTGATTCAAGTAGGTGTTTACGGTATCTAAAGGATATTTAAGGTTGTTGTGGCTGCAATGTTAAGCGCGTTGACTACCACGCGATGTGAGTTTGAGTTAAAATCTTGGCCGAGGAAGGCAATTATATAAGATACATACAAACATTTTTCGGATGCCTTTGCCAACATACACACGTAAGATAAATAATTAATAAAATACAATGACAGCATTAAATTATATTCATGTTATTTCGACTTGAAATAGCTTTGATTCAACATGGTTCTTCGTGTTATTTCAGTATCGTATTTGCGCTGTTGCAAATAATTTTGATTCAACATGATTCTTCATTTTATTTAACAGTACGGGAACGTTAAATCAACATACATTTACATTTGATTGTATATATCGTTACCTTAATAAAGAAAGGCCTTAACTCATAATTTTATTTTTGTTATGGAGTTCGTTGTATATTTCAAAGAAGAACGTCTAATGTATCGAAAAATGCAAAAATCTCGAATCCAAAACAAAAAATGAGTTAGGGCCTTTTTATATTAAGGTTAAGATATGTTTGTGTGTATGTATTATATATTGTGTCTTGTCTTATTTCAACTATATGGTATCTTAGTTTTCAATTTGGCGCTTAGTTGCTAAAACGTGCTAACTTTTACCACAGACATACATACAACAGAAATATGCAAGCCGAAAAAAAAAAAATCATAAATAAATTTAATGACCAAATGACGAGTAACAAGGAAACTAACGCCCCATAACACGAACAGAGTAAGTAAGACGTAATACAATGAGTAAGAAAAATAAAATACATAAGCAGACTTTGAAAACAGGAGGTTAAAAAGGATACACAGTTAATAGAGATAAGAAACATGATGATCAAGGTTGTTTTTATTCTCAATTTATATGCAACAACACTGTTGCACAGAACTACGAACACGTATGTATAAATAAATAATTTGCTCTTCTTCATATGAAATCAAATTGTATTTATTTTGGCAAAGGTGTGTAAATTGAGTCTTCATATGCCGTCAAATTTATGCGTTTGCATTGTATTACATGATGAAATGACCAAGATGGAAAAAAAAGAACAACCAAAGGCCGACAACAGCTGGGGAAGAAGCAAGGAGGTTGCATTGTTTTTGCCAGACCCAAGCAGCGATTAATTTGGTTATAGTGTGTGCGTAAATAAAACAGAACGTAAAGAAGGAAAACAGAAAATTAACAAATTTAAAATACCCTAAACCTTTTGAAAACAAATCAGTTATTTAGAGAAGGACTTGCTTATAAGTGAGGCTGTGAGAGCAGTATTCTCTGTTGTTCTAGAGCTAGAGATTTTTTACATCTTCAAGTTGTCGCAACAGCTTAAATTTGTCCACCAGTTTCACAATTTCTGGCCGAGTAGGTGCATTACCATGTTTTACCATGCTTTAGTTTAGCGAAACTTTCACCATTTTTGTTGTGAATTTTAACAATTTCAATTCGTTGTTTAAACATACATACATATAGCGGTCCATTTTAATTAATGGCTTAGTTTTTATTTGTTAGCTGTCAAATAGTGACAGGTTGAGTCATGACAACTGTTAGAATTCAAAATGAAACGTCATATTGAAACACCCTCTTTATTATAATATTTTCATGCCAGCAATGATATCTTAAAATAAACCAGGACTCAACGAATTTTTTATTATATTTGAATTTAATAAACATTTTTTCGTAAAGCAGACTTTCTATGCTTTTACTTGTGAAACTCCTAAATTAACGCGCAAGGCGCATTCACATCAGGTGATCTCACTTCACCAGCTGACGATCAGCTGATAATTTATCTGCTGTCAAATCAAAGCAAAACGTTCGAAAATATTCTGACAGCAGGAAATTTTACACTAACAAATATACAAGGCGAATATGCAGAGTTGGAAATCGAGACCACCTGTTGCCACCAATTCGCCTTGCTCACACCTTTCCACTGTAGGGTATACAAAATTATTAAGCAATAGCGAAACCATGATTAAAATGCAATCAAGGTTGTTGAATAGTTGATGTTGATCGGTTGTTTGGCTGGTTGTTTGTGTCGTTGGACATTCGAGCAAGAAGTTGGATATTTTTTTTTTTTTTTTTGCTTTTCATATTCGCAAAATCATAATTCGCGTGTTAAGAACACATTACTTTCACATTTGCCAAACAACAATCTCAACAAGCAGAAAAAAAATATTAATAAAAAAATTAATAAAAAAGAACCAAATAAAATACATACAGAAAACAAGCATACAACATTGTAATAAACTGATGGGCGAATTGGCATGGGGATTTGTATTTTCATAAAATGCAACCGTTTTCTCTACTTCTTAACTCTTTTCATTTATTTTTGTGTTATAAAGGAAGCTTTGAATAAACCTTGCTATTTCATTCATTGGTCGGTCGAGGAGGTTGTTTTCTTTTCATTCATTTCATATACAATATTTTTTCTTCTTCTGTATTAATTGCTTTTTTATGTTTTTAATTTTTTATATAAACTAACGAAATTGCCCCCAGTCGTAATTTTGAAATGTTATTTAAAGTGAAATAAAAGGAGAATGAATAGCAGGGAATATGTATTCATTGAAATTATTTGAAAATTTATTATTATTTTCGTTAGCAAATTGAGCGAAAACATTAAAAAACAAATAAAACGCGGTTCAACGACAAATTGCTGTAACGTAGTACAAAACAAGTAAAAAGCATTAAAAATATATAAAGGTTTCTTAACGGGATGAATTAAAGAGGAACGTTTGCAGTAAACATAAAACTTAACGTTTTGAATCAGTAACATGTTGTTTAATAACTTAATATTTTACTTAATTTGTAAAATATTGAATATATTTTTGTAATTATGAAGGGATCAGAGATTTACTATGAGTGTACGAGTAGTTTTTCAAATAGTTTGCTATGCTGCTATTTTGATATTCAAAATGTGGGCATTTCTGTACCGGTATAAAGTTAATATTATTTTTGCAATTTATAGTAGCGGTGCTACTAAGCCCGAGATATTTAGTTATAAGTACATACTTATATCTTTATCAATTTAGTATAACTTCCATTGGTCTCTCTTTATACTCTGAAGAAAGTACACAACTAATATATTGGCATATGTATGCATCTATTTTTAAAGATTTGTTTTGATACTACCTATCAAATACATAAAAACTGAAACAAAATCTGATGCCGACTTACAGAAACCTAGAAAAATGCCTGTATATCTGCAATTAGTCGCATTGCCAACCAGAACATTGCAAATCATTCAAATTATTGATCCCAAGGTCATATATACATATAGATTGGGTCCAGCTATGAATTCCACTCCACGAATGGGGAAAGGATTTTTGTTCGGAAGCAAAATTAGAAATTGCGCATTCTTCCCCAATTATATTTACGATATTACGATATTATTCATTTATTAGTCTAGATATTTTTCTCCATTTTGCTTACATTCAATTAGTTTTACCCCGCAAGCTTTTCACCCCTTCCCATCGACAAACTAAAAAAGCCTGCCTGCACAGGCAAGCAAAAAAGGCCCAGTATAAATTGCGGCTAAGGAAAACACATACAAAAAATTTTTAAAACAAAATTGATTTTGTTTGTTTTATTTTTGAAAAAGATTTTTATGAGAATACAAGATAGAAATACACAACAAATTGCCAAACGGAGAAATGATTAATTTAATAAAAAAAAAATTAAGACTTTTCTTACGGTTTTAGCCAACTCGCTATGTTGACGTTAGAATATTTAACAATACTCTACTGATAGCTACGTTTTGAAGAAAAAAAAAACGTCAAACAAGCGGAAAATGTATCTTTTCTAAAAAATGGTACTTCAGGACCGCTTTCTAAACTTGCAGATTGCAGCACAGATAAAATACTCGCGAAAAACTTTACATACAAATTTTATTGCCTAAACATAACCTTTATTGCAACATCTACATTATTAGAAATGTTTGGATTTTATTCAGTCTTATCCACCGAACTGGTGACAATAGGTAAGAAAATATGATCTGCAAAATTTCAAGTCAATTGGTGTATACTAAGGTCTGCCTCAAGCCCACTAAAAATCGGGGAAACCATAATTTCTCTGAAAATCTGTATTTAGTGTATTGTTTGTAATGTTTTTGGTAAGTAATGTAACTTTAGCTACTTTCAATTATATTTAGCGTTTTCATTTTTATATCTTATTTCTATTTAGAGTTTTTAATTAATCAAAGTGAGTGAACATTTCTGGCGCAACGTTAACGCTTTAATTTAGGATACCCATTGCAGTGTAAAAGCTAAGCACTAAATTACCTTGCGCTTTGCGTCGTAATTTAGGTTGGTATGTCATTGAAGCAGAAGGTGACTTACAATTCCTGGTTAAGAGTTTAAAAAATAAATGCTTTTCTACAGATCTAATCAAAAGCCCTATGGGCTTGCTTGGTTATTGTTATAAATAAATAAATAATATTGTTCCTAAGCCTTCCAATAATAACGTTTTAAAATAAGCCACAAAAAGCATGCTTTGATTTCACGATTATTTTGTAATAAAAATTTCGCAAATAATCTCAAGTACGATGAAGTATTAGATGAAATTTCTGAAGTAACTGACAATGTTTTATTAGCTGATCTAAAAAATTGTATCAATAAAGTAATAATATAAATAAAATTTATTTGCTGGTGGTTAAGTCTACTGACGATTTGTTAAAGCAACAATGAAATGCATATAGACATCGCTTAACCACCAGCAAATAAATGTCACTTATAATATAATTATAACAATATGTCGAATAATAAATCTCTTGAATGTAATAATATAAAAATAATAAAGTACTAATATAAAAATCGTCAAAAGTTGGTGAGGTGGATTTAAATTATTTGAATATCAAAGAAAAGAACACACAAACTGGATATGCTTTTTAATCCTTCTTTTTAACGGTATCACTAACATCAACAATTTGCGAAAGATATTTTTCTACTTGTTCTTTTATCAAAAGTAGAAAAATAACCGGCTACAAGCTAAAAAGTGGGATTTTCTGCTGTTTTTAAATGACTATTTTAAAAGAAATCAATGACATAGGTATTAAAAATTTTTGTAAATACCTATGTATAAAAACTTACGTTTTTAACTAATTTCCTTTCGGTTTTAAATAATATTTCTAAGTTGGTTTTTAAAACTATTTGTTTTTCTTGTGTAATGAATTACTTTTTGTTTGTTAATACAAAAATTAAACTCATATTAAAACTTATTAAACTTTTTGAAATTGTTCGAATAAATTCTTTTTTATTCTTTGTTCGTTCGAACAAAAGTTCAAAATTATTCGTCCGTTCGAACAAGAAAAAAATCATGAAATTTCATTCCAACAAATAGGTATAAAACACAAATAATTAACACACTATTACAAACGGAATCACAAACATAAATGTATGCATGCATGTTTGTTTATAACTACCTACCTATACCACTTTTGGTGAAGGGTATAAAAACTAATAATAAAAGGTTAATAATAGCTATGTTTCAAATTTTATTGATGTACCTATTATAGATATGTAATTTAAGCGGCCCACCCACTTCCAATACAATTGTACAGTTGTTCGTATTGTACAATAATATCGCCAATGTGTATGTCATATTCGAAGGTGGCACAATATATTAGCATACGAGTATATCAATGTTGTTTACTTTTTCACTGTCAGGAAAATTGGGCAATATTTTATGTCATTTATTGCATGGTATACCTATGTCCGAGTAGGTCAAAACGACAATAATATGCACAACAACATACATATGTGTGCAATAATATTATATAATGGATACCTATGCCGCTTTAGAATCTAAATTTTAGATTTTCATCCAAAATGCGTACATATCCCTTTATGCATCCCTTTATTGCTTCAATACTAATAAATAAGAAACTCTATTGCCACACTTACCATGAATTAAAACTGCAAAGCCATTTGCATACATAAGTATTTACATAAATACATATGTATGTAAATATGTATGTAAGCATATAGTAAAAACACAAAAAAAAACAAAAAGTTCACGCGACCCGGCACGAGCGCGACTGGTACAAAATAACCACACACACACAACACAAACCCATAAAAGAACATCTACTATTTTTTTTCTCTTTTAAACCAACAGCCATAAATGAGACCTGCAGCAACAACATCACTTGTTATTATCAACCAAAATAATAACAACAACAACTAATCATGATTTGCACTTTTTCTTTCCTTATTGGATTTTATTTGCTTCATTCTTTCACATAATTTTATGTCATAAAACATAGCACAGACACATTGCTCAGTTACTCAAATAACGTCATAACTCATAAAAATGAATTTTTGAGTTAATGATGCAAAATTAATCCTCATATTGATTTTTATACTGTGTTACAATTTCATGCAAATACCTACATACATACATAGTATGTACATACATATGTATGCATGTACATATGTATGTATATTGTATCTTGTTTACTCAGCTTTTGAAAGCAATAGGTATACAAATTTCTTTTTCCATTAGGTTGTCCGTAAATTAATAACTTTAAACTCGTTTTATGGCAAACTAGTTTTTGGAGTTATGACGTTCTTTGAGTAAATGACCGATATGTATGTATGTACATTCTACATATTTATATGTACATACATATGTATGGAGTATCCATACATCCTTATGTATGTAAGTATGTACCTATATGAAACAAAACTAATTAATAAATAATTTAACAACAAATGATTTAATGACGCATTTTATTAATTAAATTTCTTTATTTAAGAATTATAATGCTTTAAAAACATACACACAATTTTACATATGTATGCACATGTACATATGTATGTATGTATGAACAAATGATTTACTATACCACGTAAGTACATGCATACATACATATGTACATACATACATACAGACATATGTATGTAAGTATAGTATACATTGTATACACACACTGAACTTGCACTTGTTGCTGCTGCCGGCTTTTCTATTAATTTTGCCAGGAATTGGCAAATAATTTATTTTGCTTGGAACACAACACTTTTTTTTACATATTTACATGTAGGTACAAACAAATTTAATTATTTGATTACAAATAACTTATTTTTGATAAAACTTTTCATATATATACCGGACATACATACATACGTATTTATTATTAGACGACGACCGCATGTAATAAAATCACTAATTAAACTAAATTGGCATATCGTTAAAAGTTTTGTTCTTTTATTCTTTTTGATGGATGAGAAGACAGCAACTAGTGATAGGGTTACCAGATACTCTGAAATATATCATTTGTTATGTTTGAGGGTTGGGGTATTAATTCCTTGTTATTTATTTGAATTAAAATCCTAATTTACAATTTACAAACGTTTAGAAAGTTGCCATTCAAAAAACAATAGAACGTAAAAATCCATTTTGATACATATTAAATTTCGTTGAACTAGAATGAATTTTAATAAGGAATAATTTCTTAATCGGGCTTATTAAGTTCAGTATTTTCAATTGTTATTGAATGAAATATTTTTTAGTAATTAATGCGCTTTTATAAAGAAGATGAGAGCAGACCCTGTAATAAATTATTCTTTTATTATTATTTTGATATTATTATTTTAATTTTTTAAGAATTAGCTAAATTTTTAATTATGAAGCAACAAACAGAAGAAAAATACAGACGGATTGATAACCTTCTCTTTTTTTCTGAAGTGGGTTAAAAAGAAGAAGGCTTTCATCCATTAATTATCATATGCATAAGATAGTAATTTTACTGCAGCTTTTCCTCCGGCTATTCTTCTCTACCAGCCGTGAGTTTTATGCATTTTCACCAGCTCTTAACAAGATGATATTCCGTGGTAAATAGGAAATGGTTTATAGAAAATTACATGTATACTAGCAAAGGCCGTGATACACTATAATAGAAAGTCGTGCGATCTACGAAAAAGTACAACCCCGGTGTGATGAATTGTTATTGTCTTTTGAAAATTTTCATAAACTCCATCATACCAGGGTTGTATTTTTTCGTAGATCGCACGACTTTGTATGATAGTGTATCACGGCCTCAAGTGACACCAGAATGGAGCACAATACAATTAGTTTTCAATATTGTTCCAAAATTTTATTTATTTTTATTAGAAAAAAGAAACCACCAACTTGGACTAAAAGCCAAAAGCAATCTATTAACTTTTATATATTTATAAGAAAAAAATGTTCCAGTAAATTTTTAATAATTGTAGGCAAACAATAATACATTCCAGAAATTCCATAACTTCACTTTTTTTGTAAGGGGTACACTATACTTTTTGAACTTCTCAAAAAAGAAATAATAATCGGTTATTCAGACAAATTGTAAGTATTTACGACGGGGGAGTACATATAATTATTTGTATTCTAGTAAGCAAATTTTCTTGCTGGGAACTTTTATCTAAATCAAATAAATACTAAACATAATTTTTCTCAAATGAACTGAATGAAAAAGTGTATTTTTAACAAGTAGACAATAAAAGAAAAATATTTTCGAAAACTTTTAATACGAGTATAATAATAATGACTGTGCAAAGCTCAGGATTTATAGTCTAATAGAGAATGCAATTCTGTTCTGTCAATGGCGCACAAATTGCTGTTGAGCTGTCGTCAATTTACTAGATATTGATTGAGAACCTAAATGTCATTTGCAGTTGATATTTTGAAAATGAAATTGAAAACTAAAAAAAGAAGGATGTGAGTGAACATTAACAACAGTATTTAAACTGAAATATTTAGTTTCTCCATTCATTTTAAAAAAAGCTACACAATTTCAAAATCCGTTTAGCACGTTTTGTATAACGAGTTGCAAAATTATTTATTTATTTCAGTTGTTGCTGTTATTTTGTTCAGCCGAATGATAGATTTGTTTTTAACTCGCCCATAGCTTTTGTTGTTGTTGATGCTGCTGTTTTTCGTACTCATACGAAGTGCAATCCTGCCTTGGCTCTTCTACCTTTTTCATTTTCCATAGTTTTTTCGTCAGTTGGCAATTTAATGATAAACTCGTTCAAAATGTTGTTAAATGTTGTTGTTTAGTTTTTCTTTGCTATTTTTATTTTATTATTGTTTGAAACAACACTGTGTTGTTGTTGTTGTTACTAGTGTAGAGTTGCTGGTGTTTGTGTTTTCTCGATTTTTTTTGTATATTTTTTTGGCTGGTGGTTTTCTGTATGTTTTTCGTTCGTTACTATTTTTGGTCAGAAAAGCATGAATTTCGCCACGAAAATCCAAATTGGATGACAAGACAATTGTTTTTTGTTTTAGTTGCAAATTTTGTTTGTAGCTGTTGGTTGCTGCCTGCTGCAGTTGCTGCTGGTGTTGTTGTTTTATTTTTGTAGCTTCTCGCATTTACTTAAGAAGGCATGATTGTGATTTACGCGGCCAAAGGTGAGTTTGCACTCACATGCGGGCTTTAAAGAACAGAAATAATATCGCTCCTTTACTGCAACACAGTCATATCTCAAAAACTTCAGAAAAATTCGTTATATCATATTTAATCTAGTCTAAAAATTTCATACAAAAGGCTTTAACACTCACGTCTTGAGAAAAGAAAATATTATTATATTTTCATTGAAGTGTATGTAAATTGAAAACTTTAAGATTATTTGCTGCAAAACTAGCTTTTTTGAGTTATGACTATGTTGCAATAAAGGAGCGATATGAACGAACGGGTGGTTGGGAGAAAAAAATCTCTAGTTTCGAAAATTCGTTACATTAAAGTTTTATTTGTTTGTTATTTTTTTTGTGTTTGATTGTTATTTTTGGCCAAAACTAAATGGTGATATTTTCCTGGGCTATAAAATTTGAAATGAAACAGAACTTTATACACATGGGAAGGGCTTTAAAGGAGTACACTGGGCTGATAAAATTCAATTTAAGAAAATACAGTATTTTTCGTTTATAGCGAACCCGCTTAAAACGAACTTTCGCCTAAAACGAACCATTTTCGAAAGTACGAACTTTTATTTCCATAAAACAATGAAAATTTTTTCACTTATATCGAACCCGCTTAAGGCGAACTTTCGGTTATAACAAACTTTTTTTGCATGTAAATTGTTCTTTTTTTCGCTTAAAACGAACTAAGAAGTGTGTTGCCATGAACAAAAAATTATATTTTTTAATTTGGTAACGCTGTATTTTATTTGTCGTATGCTCTATAATAAGGTACTTCCCCTAGGTTTAGTTGCTTTTTGTTTTTGTGTGAAGGCGATGTGAATTCAGCAGTTGAAAATTACAAAATTAGAAGATGGCCGTAGCAGCGGTTGCAAAACAAAGAAAGTGTTTTTCTTTAAAAGAGAAGTTTGATATAATAAAACTGGTGGTGACGACCTTGATGACGATATGGAAATGTACAACGAAGAGCCAATCCGAGCTACTACTACCCTGGATGTGTAGCGTAAGCTGTGTGAGAAATTTTCTTCAGTCTCGCGACACTCCACAACAAATTCTTGACCACTTGGCCCAAGTGGAAGTGTATATAAATGAAGCCAATATTAATACTAAGCAAACTAAAATAACTGATTTTTTTAAAAACTAAATAAAATTATTTTTTTAAGACTACAATGTTCTAAAATTGTTTTAATAAATAAATAAATAGCCAAAGTGTTAACAAAGGACATGTGCACACACAATAATGGTTTATTGATGTTTTCACTTAAAACGAACTTCGCTTAAAACGAACAAATTTGATCAGTCCCTTGAAGTTCGCTTTAAGCGAAAAGCACTGTATTGTAAGTTCTCTTAGTTAGGGCAGGGGTATTTCGTTCAGATAATCTTAATGAATTGAGGAACTCGTTTATACCCCTTTTAGACGCGCAAAGTTTACTATGCAAAGCCTTAATTCAGCTGGCAGAAAGACAGAAAGAGAAAGTATTACTAACTCAGTTCTTCACCCAGCTGAAGTAAGACTTTGCAAAGTAAATTTTGCGTGTGGAACAGGGATATTAGAAAGATTCTAGCAACAGCGTTGCCATATACTTAAAACAACAATATTTACGAAAATCTCTATACATTGAAAATATATAATTTATATTTTATTTTTATTATTAAGGTTCAAATAATAATGTAAATTGCAAAAAACTAGTGAGTCTTTACATAAATAGATATCGAGCCATAACACACATATTTTGGACTTCGTATTTTTACGAAAATCGATTATTTACGATCGCAAATAACCGATTTTGGTAAAAAAATGAGGTTCGAAAATTATGTCGCTTAAGTTTTTTAGGCGGTTATAGCACGATATGGCAACTTTGGGATAAATAACAAATAGTACGTTTACATATTAGCAAAATCAATAACTTAGGAGATTTCAAGCAAAATCCAGCAGATTTCAAGTAGATTTCCCATACTCAACGGAATTTACTTCGTCACTTGATTTTATAAAAATCTACTCAAAAGCTAGTAGAATTTAGTGTTGCAGATATGTTTTTTTTTTTAATTGTACTACAAAACAAACCGATTTATTTAAAAAGGTGTGTGAATTCGCTACATTGCAGTAGCTTAGGAAAAATTTTGAATTAATGGCTTTTGCTTTGGACAAGAAATCCAGATAAGTGTAATCTGACAGATATCGTGCCTTATAAGATCTGTAAAATGAAACTTTACATTTCTTCAATAAAAAAAGTAGAAAAGAAAAAGGTAAGATCAAAAGAAAATAACTTTAAAAAATCATTAAAAATTTTCGGGGCAAAATATCGATACTTCAAATAATTCCTTTTGACTGCTGTTAAACACAGCCATGCACAAATACATCACATACATATAGTACATACATATGTATGTATATTCTTATTTATAACTTCCTCTTTTGTCTTATGTACATACATATTTACTTTTTTTTGAAACGAAATTTGTATTCTATCGCAGTGTTAAGCCACATTCGTATCATTTCTCGCAGTTACATACATATGTACATATTATTTTGTATTTTGTATGCAATTTCCAGATGACGTTTCTCTCAATGTATGATTGTTACAAAAGCTTGAGTGTTAACACAACACGATTATCGTGAGGATGATTACTTTTGTGTTAAACAAAAATTCGTATCGTTTCGTATCGCATGTGTTGTTGTTTTTTATATTTCTTCCTAATTTTTTTCTTAAAAAGACAAATGCTAAAAGTAGTTAAAGCAAAAATGTTTGTTTCCGTTTTGACTTATTTTCACCAAAGGAAAATAATTCAAAACAAATGGCCAGATTCAAGCCGAAAACACATCATACAGCACACGGACAGTTAAATAACAAATATCTTGCTTGGCTTTCTAAACATGACAATCTACATACATATGTACATATATGAGTAAACAAGTCCGAGGGAGCGCAGCAACTTAAAGGTAACAAACAACAAGCCAAAGTGTTTTGCATTTTTTCCCCCTATTCCTCATTTAAACTTGACTTTGAATTTAAATTTAAACTTGCAAATCAGTCTAAGACTTTTGAAATACTTTGTTTGTCATGTTTAAGGCGGGAGAAATCCGTTACATTGAAATTTTAATACAACAGAAAAACGTGTCCAGTGTTAAACATTTTTCTATATTTTATTTATTTTTTTTTTATTTATATTATTTGCTCCAAGTAACACACATTTGCATTGTTGTGAATAAATACGGTTGAAACAGTTTTAGCACATTTAAAATAATTTGCGATATGTAAGGAAAAAAATAAACAAAAATAGTCACGCTGCAAACTAACATATTAATAATATACAGGCAACTATTCTATAAGAAAAGTGTGCTGTAACTCAGTTAATTTTTCTGCTTAAGTTTTATGAGAGAAGTGTGCTGTTATAAAGTCAACTTTTCTATAAGAAAAGTTTCCTGTGACTCAACCAACTTTTCTATAAGAAAAGTGTGCTGTGACTCAATCAACTTTTCTATGAGAAAAGTGTGCTGTAACACAATTAAATTTTCTGTAAGAAAAGTGCTCTGTAACACAATAAACTTTTCCATAAGAAAAGTGTGCTGTAACTCAATCAACTTTTCTATAAGAAAAGTGTGCTGTGACTCAATCAACTTTTCTATAAGAAAAGTGTGCTGTGAATCAATCAACTTTTCTATAAGAAAAGTGTGCGGTGGCAAATTAAATTTTCTGTAAGAAAACTGTTCTATAATACAATCAACTTTTCTGTAAAAAAAAAGTGTGCTGTAACACAACCACCATTTCTGTAAGAAAAAAGTGCTGTGATACAGCCATTTTGCCTACAAAAAAAGTAAGCTGTGATGCAGCCAACTTTTTTCTATAAAAAAAGTGTGCAGTGACACAGTCAACTTTCCTATGAAAAAGTGTGCTGTAATACATCAACTTTTCCGTAAGAAAAGTGTGCTGTGATATAGTCAACTTTTCTATAAGAAAAATGTGTTCTGCCATTAAATGTTTCTTTAAGAAAAGTGTGCTTTGACATACAAAAAAATAATTTAGAAATACGTCAGCTTCTTTTGAGCGAAATTTCATTAAGATTTATGAAATATCGTATTTACAGGGTTATCGAATTATTTTTAAAATAAAGCGTGTTTTTCGACATCGTTTCTTTATTTTCTATATTTATTCATATCCATCTCAAATTAAATTTAATAAAAAATCACTGTTATTAATTTCATCTTTAAATACTGACGATCAACATCAAAGGTATCTCCGTCCTTTTTAGCGTATGTAGCTTGTCGACGGAAGCACTAAGCTAAAAGCTTCTCGTTCAAATACTATCTTATAAACTTTTAATTAAAAAAGTTTATCAGGCCCAAAATTCCCCAAAGAAAAAAAGAGTACGTACATACGCTTAACAACCTTAAGTTATTATCGTCATCTGCATATTAAGCTTTTTTTTTTAAATAGGGCTCATTAATGTCGCTTTTGATCAACTTGCATGTAAACACTTTTAGCTGAAAGCAGACGGGACGAGATGGTGTTAAGAGATGTAACTTTAAGGTATTTTAAAGACAAATTCAAGTTCATTCTTTTTCATTTTCTGCCGTTGTCTGACAAGATAAAAGCTTTTAATATTGCTTTGGCCTTTGGCACGCACAACCAAACCAAGAAAAAGCAGCAGAGCCAAATAACAAAGAAAAATGTATTTCCAAGGGGAAAAAGTGTCAACGTTTGCGTATACATATATACATACTTATGCCGCGTACACACTAGAGCATTTTGTGACAGCGCAATAGTGTATACTGGTGGCAACATTTATCATTTCCGATATTTTTCGTTGTGTGGCATTGCTTTCCATATAAAAAACATAATGGAAACGGCATTGCACACATTTTGAAAATGACACCACAAAATGATGACACAAGAAATGCCAAATGTGTACTCGGCATTACAATTTCTTTATGAGTAGTGAACGCTTAAAAATTTTTACTCTAAAGTGACAGTCAGTGGTGTTGTTATTTATTAATACGGTATCGAAGCTTATTTTAGTTTTAATAAAACTAAACCATAATATCAATAAGTTTTTATTTAATTTTAATTTTTATTGCCACGAAAATGAAAAGAAAAAGACCTGCGTTCTGCACGCAAAGGACAAATTCAAGCACGCATGCCTGCACCTCACATTTCATCATTATGATCATCATTATGGGCAGCAGAATCGACAACAAACTTTTGCCATATTTTTCGCCATTATCGTTGTTGTCATACCCATCCGTAGAGCGCTCGAAATGGCCAGAACCGGCGTAGCAGCATCATTGATTGTCGGCAGCTTAACTAAATTATTAAGACATCTTTATAATGTAAACTTATCGCAATGAAGTGTGAAATGAAATGAAACGAAATGCAATCAAAATGGATTTAATCCATACAAAACCCTAAAGCGCATCTTTTCTTCTGTTGCTTCTTCTTCTTCTTCTTCTTTTTTAAACTGGTCTCCTAAGACCAGACTAGGACAAGACAGGACAGGACAGGACAGGACAGGCCAGATGTCGGCAGACAATGGATATACTACATGCATATTTATAAAAAAAATTAAAATTATTATTATGATTAATAAAAACAAAAATTATCATAAAAAAATTACCCTGAATCAGCGACCGTCTGACTGGTTGGTTGGCTGTTTTGCCGGCCTTGCTGGTCAGAGGGGGAAATTCACATGCATTTTGCAACTGCAACAACAAACAGGAAAATGCTTCAGTGACATTTTCTTTGTCAATTTTTATGCGCATAAATTGATTTGATTGTATTTCTGCTTTTATGTCTAAATAGATGGAACTTTTAAACGGGCTTAACAGAAGCTTTTATGACTCTTAAAGAGATTTAATTCAAACGATAATATTCATCTGCTGCGTTTTTATTCGCCTTTTAGTATTTCCTTTTTTCTTTTTAAGTAAAGTAAAGCCATGCTTGTTATATATTTGAAGCCAAAATTAATATTTTTTTAAAAGAAGCCATTAAATACGGGAAATGAGCTGAATATTATTGGTGACAAAAGAGTCATTAATTTCAGCAATTATGTGAGACATAAAGCAGTTTATGTATGCACTCAAAAAAAATTATCGTTATTTTTTGAAAAGAAAGGGAACTTTTTGCTCTACTGTTGCAGATGTTGTCGGTTGTGAAGAATCTCATATTAAATTCAATATTGAAAATTGTACAGCTTTTTTACAAAGATATTTTAAAGCTACTGGTTTTTGAGAGGAAACTGTCCTTATAATATATTTTTGTGTGCCCCTGTGGTTGTCATAGTGTAACAATTTTTACAATACTTCAACTACATGGCCAGAAAAGCCACTAGCTGCAATTGGCGCCCTGTAGCCAGCTGCTTAATAGTTTTGAAAGCGGCAGCACGGTGTCATAAGCAACTGATATTGAAGAACATATCGTCACCTAAACTACAAAATGAGCTAACTGACAGAAATTAAAAATAGATTTTTTGATTGATTGTGATGTCAGTCATTCCAACCGTTTCAAGAAAACTTAAACGCCCTATGCTCCTCGTAGGAATTTAAAGGAACAAATTTTAATTTTACATGGATATGTTTAAAACAACGATTTAATTAATACAATTCAAAAGGCTGTAACTACGTACAAAATCTGCAACTACACTTTTATTCTGTTTTTCTGAATGCGGACGATAGATTCGATCGAGCATTTAAACTACACAGAAAAAAATAGACAAGAATTATGTTCAACAAAACCATGTTATTGAAAAAAAATTTTAATTTCAACAATATTTGTCATTAATTTAATACAATATTTAACAATACGGCGCATTTTAAAATATCATTTAATTTAATTTCTTTGTATTGGTGTTTATCTTGCTTGTTGATTGACCCAACGCGATCATGTGCTATTGTGTTGTATACGTGTGAATTCCGACAAGAAGCCGGAAAACGTCGTGGATTGTTTTTTTTCACTCAACAAAGTTATTTTTAAATTATACATATCAACGCAAAGCGCACATGTAGAAGAAACATAGAAATCATGTTTGCGTGTATTCATTATTTGCATCATGGAAACGATTTGCTCTTTAGCTGAGTGGTAAGCACGTTAGTCTATTAGTCAAGAGATTGCCGGTTCGACTCATCCCAAACACATTTAGTTTCGAAGGTTGTGTGGAAAAATAAATAACTTTAAAATTTAAAAGAAACCAAATTAAAAAAAAATAAAAAAAAAATAAAAAAAAAACTAACAAAAAACACACATTAGAATTTGACAAATTGATTTGAAACAAATTCATTAAAAATTTTTGGTTTTTGTTAACAACTCAATTGTCAATAACACAATCATTTTAATTGGAAATAATTGAGTTGATTTTGTTTTCTGATGTTACAAATGTGTGTTTGTATTTACAAAAATCGTTGTAGGTGCGTTTTTAAATAATATTTTAATTGTATTCACAAATAAATTAATTGTATTTACAAATCTTTTTTTTCTGTGTAAAACCAAAAATAAGAAATCATTTGCACGCATCAGAAAAACTTTTTTTAGGGGAAGTTGCATGCACATGTACATACGTACATATGTAAATAAATAAAAAAAATTATGTGTGTATGTATGGTATATAAGTTGTGAAACATTAACTTTTTTATCTTTGTTTCTGCTACCTAATCCAATCGAATTTACTCCGACTTATACGAGTATCAGCCATAAGGGCTATAAAATGCTTTTCATTAAGCTCTAAATAAACAGCAGAATATCTTTATGAAAAATGTAAAATAAAAACAGTGAACAACAACAATCAGCTACCGAATATTGTAAAAAGGTTAAAAATTTCACATTAATTTTAAAAGTTCATTTATCACAAAACGTTAAGTGAAATTGTGCTTTCGTGTCCTAACAGAGACTCTTGAAGAACATAAACAAGCTACTAACAGCCATATAGCAGTTTAAAACATATGGACCTGGCCATAGCTGAGTTTGAGTTAGAGCTAGTGTGTGCGTGTGCTGAAGTATGCGTGCCTGTTTGTGTGTGCGTGTGCGTGTGTGTGTGTGTTTTTGATTGGAAGCATCCTTAAATCGTGAAAGTTGAAGCTGAAGCTTCATGACTGGCCTTTCAAACACTTTTCAAGTTGTGCTTTTTTTGATTCTCTTGCCATTGAGTTGCACGGTTTTGCAGGCATCATGAAATTCTAGGATAGAGGCTTAAGGCATCCTTTTTTTTTTTTTTTTGTAGGAATTTTGCTTATTTTGCGCTGTTTGCCTAGACTAAATTTATTATGCTTTATTGCGTGTAAGTGAGTGAACGACTCTGCTGCCAAAACATTTTTTGCCGATTTTATTTGTTGTAGTTTTATTTCTTTTTTGGATTTTTCTTTTGCTCTTTATTTTTGGGTTTCTCTGGGTTGTGTATTTAAAAGTTATTTCAACATTCGCGATGATTAATTGTCTCTCAAAATTGCTGAATTTGCTAATTTTTTATACTCGTGTACCTTTGCAGTGATTAATCACTCGTCTGTAAAAATGTGGCAATGAAGAAGCGCATATTTTGTGAGCGGCATGTCAGTTTTTTTCTCTTCTATTTAAAAAAAAAAAAAGAAAATATTTCCCTGCTAGCAAACATGCTTAGTTTTTTTAGTTCAAGCGAACCCAATATCAGCAATTATCAATAGCAACAACAACAACATAATTCTCTTCCTCTGCAGCGGTATGTATGTATGTAAAGTTCACAGGCAATTTATTTATTTTTTTAACATCATCTAATTCATACTTCTCAGTAGAGCTTTTTTCAATTATTTTGAGTTCATTTGATTTAACTTGTTATAAAACACAGTCAAAGAGGTTTATGCTACAAATGTTCTACAAAAAGTACTAAGTAATTAATTAATTGGTATTATGGCACATGTGGCAGGAACAAAATACTTACACACATATTAAAATAAAACCCCTGTGGCATATTTCGTTATGCGAAAGCGAGCGAAATTTCATAACATTTCAATACATTTTAAATGGAAATAACTTAAAAGAAAAACTACCAAAGGAAATTCGTAGCATTGAAAGTTTTTTTTTAAATAATAGATTTTCCCTGATTAAGAAATTATTTCTTGTATTAAATATCATTATCGTTCACACGTTTGTCCGATGTCTGACAATTTGTTGTCAGCTGCTAGTCTTCCCATAGACTGACATTACTTTTGCTGACAACGTTGACAGACAAAATTTGGCAGTTAGCACATTTGGCTGACAAATCGTCAGATCTGACAATCGTTTGTACATAGCCGAAGCTTTTGTACAGTTTTATTCTTAACTTTTTTTTTAAATAAAATTAATTACATAACTTTTCAATGCCAATTTTTTTTTGCTTCTAAGCATCAAATGAAACTATTTTGTTAAGCTTTATATTTTTATATATTTTTATTTTACTTTATTTTTCGGTTAAAAAAATTAATTCATTGAACATATAAAAAAGGTGGAAAAATTAGATTAAAAAAAAGTCTGGCAACACTTAATGATAGAATTTTTTTATTTAACTAAAAGTAAATTTTTTAACTTTTTATTGCCAATTTTTTAAGTCGTCTAAGCTCTTTTTCAATTTTCATTCATTCACTTTAAAAGTCTGGCAACACCTAAAATATTATCTGTTGTACTAACATTTAATTTTCTAACTTTTTGGTGCCAAGTTTTTAAGTCCGCGAAATTTCTTTCCTAAAATTGTATTCTTAACTTCTAAGTATACGTTTTAAACGTCTGGCAACACTTAAGATATTTTTTATTTGTTAACTTTTCAGCGCCATATTTTTAAGTTGGCTAATTTTTTTCATTGCAGTTTTTTATTCTTAACTTCTAAGTATCTATTTGCAAGGTCTGGTAGCACTTAAAATATTTTTTTTTAACTGAAATTTAATGTTTTAAACCGTGTACAATTTTTTTATATTTTTTTTTACTTCTATGTAGCAATTTTTAAAGTCTGGCAAAACATAAAATAATTTTTTATATAACTAAAATTTAATTTTTTAACTTTTCAGTTGTACTTTTTGAAGTCGGCAAATTTTTTTTTTGTAACTTTTTATGCTAAATGTCTAAGAGCCTATTGCATGGATTATATTTAAATATCAATTCATATCGGTTTTCATATATTTTTTTTCAATGAAAAACTAATTTTAAATATAAACTAGGATTTAATTATTAATATTAAAAGTCTGGCAACACTTGAAATATTTTCAAGATCACAAACTATTCGCTTTTTTTAACCGACTTCAAAAAAAGGAGGAGGTTATCAATTCGTCTCTATTTTTTTTTGTTTTTGGGATGTTACTTCATAACCCGGTACTTTTCGTACCTATTGGAAAAACTATTTTTTTGTCTGCGTGGTATAGCTTCCCATTGGTCCCATTATAAAAAAGCGGGGACACGCCCACAATTTTTCTAAATTTAATTTAATGATATTCTGCTTTTTTTGATTGCTGCGAAACCTATCAAACACCTTTGGTTCTTGTAATTACACAATTTCAAGTTGAAAAAATGGGCGGGGTTACGCCCATTAAAAGTTATTACAATATTTCACGCGGTTCTAATTGATAGATTTTTATGAAACTTACTACACACTCTAAAATAGACACAATTCTCCATTTAAAAAAATGGGCGGGGTTACGCCCATTAAAATTTAATATTTTATTTTAAGTGATTCTAATTTACCGATTTTTACACGAATTAACACGCATCCCTGAACTCTGAAAAACACACAATCTTGCATTTAAAAAATAGGCGGAGGTACGCCCATTAAAATTTAATTTTCTATATTACATAATTCTTTTTATCTTCTTCTATCAGATCTTTGCATTGAAGTCGGTTTTTTTTGGCAGAAGTACATAGCATGCATAGAAAGTTTCGAGGGAAACGGTTAAGTAAAAGATGGTCCTATCCCCTCCCTTTTTTTAATGTAAGGCTACATTGGTAGAGCAGCGCAAGGTATGAGTAAATTTTAATTTTAAAGGAAATTCGGCCATACTACGCCCATAAATGCACCGAACAAATAGTAGGCAGAAACATGAAAAGCATTTCGCGGTTAGCTGAGGCCAATACCTCAACTGAGTCATCGCATAGGTATTTTCTATAATACATTCAGTTGCAGCTGTCAAAAATAGGGCAACGAAGAGACAGTATGTCACCTGCAGTGTTGCCAGAAAATGATAATGGGAGAGTGCAGAAATGATAAAAAATTTCTGCTAAAATACTCTACACAAGAAAAATAGAAATGCAAGATTTTAAATTTATAGAGTTTTGCTAATACGTAAAATATGCACTAAAAACAATCAAATATGCACATATTTTAAAAATTTTTTTGTTCAAACGAAGAGATCTCAATTTACATACAACTTAATTAAGATATACAAATATTTGCTTTTCTCAACAAGTGTGTGTACAAGCCTTTTACATTAAATTTTTAAACAAGATTAAATGTGATATGAAGACAAGCATTTTTCGAGATATGTTTATATTGCAAAAAAGGGGCTACACGTTAATAGAAAAAGGAAGGTGTTGTTATTGATTTAATTTCATTAAAAAATTTTATATTTCTTATATTTGCGAATGTGAAGTACAATCAATTTGTTTTTAGAAGGTTTTTGTGCATAGAAAAAGTCCTTATAACGTCTGTGGATGGAATCGGCTCAAATTTATTATTATAATTTTTATATATAATCTTATATATTTATTTAACTCAACCATTACAATAAATTGAATACTAGCTATTAGATTTGTTTTTAAATTCCGTTATCAGTTTTAAAAACAATATCAAGTTTCGCTGGAATTGTTTCACTACTTTCGGACAATTTTCTCTTGAAATCATCAAAATGACAATTTCCATTAAATTTTGTCGGTGTGTGCTTGTCTAATCGTTCTACAGATCTATTACAATTCAAGCGATAAATTTGCCGAAAAACAGTTTTGCATTAATAGTTTGTAAACAATAATATTGTTTGACATTTGATTTTTAGACAAAATATGACACAATGAGGCAAAAATATGCATTTTAAGCAAAATATGCACTAACAAATCGATGCCATTTGTACGCAAATTCATTGTTTCGCAAAGATATTTTGTTCTTGCCATTATAAGGATTAAAGGGAAAAACATGCATTTGCATGCATGAAACCCCTGTCCCTGGTTATCATTATGTGAAACACGGGATGAGTAACAAAAACCTTTCTTTCGCAGGTTACAGAACGCAGATACTGGTCTACCGTCATTAAACTTTGCATTACATTACGATAAAAATTTCTTGGAAAACACACACTAAACGATCTATTGGAGGTATCGCAGATTGGTGTAAGAGACCTTTATTAATCCAGACCTTTTTGTATAGGTTAGGATCCGGACGGTAGATTGATATCTATCAAAACGGAATTTTACTATACTAGTTGACATCGTCGTAAAATTCTATACCTTTGAAAAGAAACCGAGTAATAGTTAATACAATTTGGCTGAAATCATTGACACCACTAACAGTCACCACACTTTGACTCACAATCTCTGAAGGGACTTCCTGGAAAGCAACTTCCTTAGAATTAACAGAAATTTATGTTTTTTTAAACGAAAGAATTTAAATTAAAAATTACATCTCGTCGGCGCAGAGTGTAAACCTGCTAACTCACTTCAACCAAATTTTACAGGAGAGACAAAATACTGTTAACATTATCTATACACAACTTAAGAAATTAGCCTAATATATTAAGTGTTTTCGACTTGTAGAGTTTTAAATTAAAATATACATTTTAGCCAGTCGATGCGGCGTCTCATTCTCTCTCGATTGGCATCAAAATATCACATGTTATAAAAAGTGGACTTAGCAGCTTTACACTCTCAGTTGACGATATGTACACACATCCTCCAGTCTTATAAACACTCTGAAATGAATTTTTGAATTTTTATAAGCATTTTTTCCTAGAATATTATCTTGCTACATGCCCAGATTTATTTCAAACTTTTCTCATTACAAATTTTAGGGTTTGGCAATTATTGAATATGGAATAGCCGATATAAATCTCATAATTTCCTGGTCACACAAACAGAAATTGTATTAATTTTAGTTAGCCCCCCCAAAAACACAAGAATTACAATGTTTGTGTCCTTATAGTTTTAGAATTGAAAACAAATAAAAACACAGACAAAAAATCTAGAAAAGAGGCAGCAGAAATTCAAAATGTATTTGCACTCAATCTTATCGAAATCATATTAAATGGCCGGTGTAAGCAAACATGATATTTTCATAAATTTCCACAAAACTCCCATTTATTGCCAATGGTGCTGTTACTGCTGCCATTTGTTGGTGCTGCTGCTGCTGCTGCTGATGATTATGATGATGATGATGATGATCTTGGTGTTTAACTGCAACATGGTGGTGGCAATGAAGAAAGAAGATGACGATGTGGTCAAATAATGTTTTTAAGGCGATTGCAAATGGCTTTTTGTTTTCCTTTACTTTATGGCATCTACATATTTAAAGAGTAGTACAAGTAGCTTCGGCTTAATAGGAGAACAAGTACAGGCTCATTGCAGTTAGCAACTTTTGTGCTGATGATGGTGGCAATGACGATGGGTAATCATAGTTTGTTTTCCATTGTGCATATAAAGCTGCTGCTGCCATGACCAATGAATTGAGCTACTGATGTAAAAGATGTTTTGTTACCTGATAATAAGTGTTGCTGGATTTTGCTATTGTTGCTGTTGTTGTTGTTGTTAAAATATGGAAATTGCATACTACAAGTCTAAGTGTCACTTAAATTTGTAGCCATGACAGTGTGGTTGCAATTATAGTTGCTGCTGCTGGTGCTGGTGCTGCTCTAGCGAGTATTAAAAGTTAAGGCAGTTTGTTGTTGGGCGTTAAGACAGATAATGCCAAACATACAATCGAGCCAGTGCATTGCCATACATATGTATGTATGTATGTATGTACGAGTATGACTGCAATTCATATGGGTAACAATTTTTTAAATACTCAAAATAACAAAAGACAGTCAGAAAGGCAGCCACATCATCATCATCATCATTGTAATCATCTCTAGAAATATTTACTTTTCTTTCATTTATGTCTGTCTGTCTGTGCATTTGTATGGCGTAGAAAAAACATTAAAAAATCGCTTTAGATGCAATTCAACTGATTGCAATTTGAATTATTTGCCATTGGCAGCAACTTCTGTTTGCACAGCAGACCATTTCTTTTCTCTCTGTGTTTATATGCATGTGCATACATACATACTACATACATACATACGAGTATGTATGCATGAGCTGCCCAAAAAAGCACCAAAGTGCCGAACATCAATCGGCTTCTTATAGTAAATACTTTCAAATGAATACACGTACACGAATACATTTCTCTCCTGTTTCTATCGGTGGCCAGCTCTGATGTATGCAAGTGCGTGTGTGTGTGTGTGTGTGTTTTGGTTTCATCGTGTCGTTGATGTTGCTGCCGTTTGTACTTTATATGAATTTATTTTTAATAATAGCGTTGGCAGCATTCAACTACAACATATTTGCCAATGTATTCATTGCTGATGTGGGGATAAAGCCCACAAAAGAAAAATATATAGTATAAAGAATGTAACGGCCTTTAAATAAAATAAAACGGCTGTTAAGAAATGAATTTTGAATTTGGTTTTGCCCAACAGTTGAGGATGTATGTGTGTGTGTAAGTATGTAAAACTTCTCTACTTCGCTTGTCACTAGATGACGCTGATGATTGGCTTAACTCGCCTTAAACGCTGATCTGACCAGTGAATGAATGAAATTGAAGCAAGCAGGCAGGCAGGCAGGCAGGCAACTAGCCTGCGGTTGCAAGATGTGTGTGTTCTAGCTTCATAAAATGTTGCTCTTACTTGCATCTTAAATTCTAGCTGCCATAAACAATCCTCTCGCTCTCCATGCATAAAATGTCGCTTGCAGAATTAACTATCGCAGTTATACTACCTACTGGTGAGATCGGTGATAATCATTCCACAGCAACTACTTTAACAATTTTGGCTTTGGCTTTATTTTTTCTTTTCTTTTCGAAATGCGTAACAGTCAAATTATTGTCAAAATCAAACACCGCATCAGATCAGCAGCAACAGCAGCAGCAACAGTAATACCAACGACAACTGGTTATTTGATATCATAAAACTTTAACACAAAATTTACTTGGAACTCTTGAAAAATTTTAGGGTGTACCATAGAAGAGTAATTGATCGTTGTTATCGCAGCTAAAAATAAATTCAGTGAAGTGCGACATTGACTCGCACGCGAAGGGCTCCGTACGGGCACTACATATGCAATACTATACGAAATTTAGCCTATATAATCGAATATCTTACCTGGGGCCTACTCTGTAATTCGTGCAAATAACATACAAATTCGGAAAGATTTTCCTTGGTTTCGAATTACAGAGTAGACACCCTGATGTTGACATTTTTAAAAACCATTTCAGTACACGGTAAAGTTTTTTCGTTTTTTAACGATTTTTTTTAGTTAGTGTTTTTTGTGGGAATTGTTAAAAATTTTTTTAGTTTTGACGCTTTTTTCCTTCTTAGGATTTTTTGTTTGTTTTTGGCGTTTTTTTCAGTTTTGTCGTTTCTTCGTTTTCGGCGATTTTTTCAGTTTTGGCAATTGTTTAGTTTCAACGCCTTTTCCTAGTTTTGGCGCTTTTTTCTTTTTTTGGTTTTTGGGGTTTTTTAGTTTTGACGTTTTTCCGTTTTTGGCGATTTACTTTAGTTTTAACGCTTTTTTACAGTTTTGACGCTTTCTTTCATTTTGAGGATTTTTTTCGGTTCTTGGTGATTTTTTCCTTTTGTCGATTTTTTTATTTTGCGACTTATTTTTGTTTTAGCGTTTTTGAAAATTTCAACTCCATTTGCCTCTTACTATTTCCAAGATACAGCAAAGTAGTCAAAGTTACATTAACTGATAGAATATCCTGAAATTTAGATTTTTTTTTTTCTAAATTTCAATGTTAATTGTTGTAGTCTACATAAAACCTGTAAACCGCACGTTTTGAAATCGCCTAATTTCCAGGAAATAAATTAAAAAGGTGACTTGTTCCAGCTTTTTAATTGGTTTTAATATTTTAGATGTTTAAGATATTTTATACGAACTGACCTGCGAATGTGCTAAGTCGTCCGATCAGCAGATCACTGTTTTTCGTTTTTGAAATCGCACGATTTCAAATCGCGCGGTTTGCAGAACACCCCTGAATAACTTTGCAAATTCCAAGTATCTTTATATGTATAATTGTCTGTATATTACATTAGGATTTGTACATGTTTTGTAGCTCGCTTTGTAAAACCCTTTAATTTTTAACTGTCATATATTTGCTGTTGTAGCGGCCAAAGTTCGACATATTCTGTGAAAGTTTGACGTCCGTAGCTCTTGCGCTTCTCGAGCCTGTGACAGACAGACATTGCAGCAAAAAAAAATAGGTTGGGTTTTCACCTTGGGTGTACGGAACCCTAAAAAAGAACATGCAACGCAGTTAATAAAATTGAGAAAGAAATCTTCTGATTTCTAGTTATTCTAATAAATATTTGCATTTACATCAAGTGTACTTTTTTGAAGTCCATTCGCCGCATCGCAAAGATGTGAAAAAAATTATTTTTCTGACACCCATTTAAGGAGATTTAAAGGAATCAGTTTTTGCCGCCACTAGGAAGTTAAAATTACATACAAAACTCCAACAAAAACACGTACATAGATATATGTATTCAATACTAAGCAAATGAGAATTCTATCACACATTTAAGCTGACTGCAAAACGTCAATGAATTTCTCTTAAAAAGAGCGTACTGTTTCATAACGCCAGAGTAAAAACACTTTCTAAAATGTCCTCGAGGAGTTCCGAAAACATCTGCAAATTGCTGTAAAATTCTGTTATATAGCCGAGAAACCAGCCTATTTGGCTCGAAATTTTAAATCTGCCAAATAGTGATCGTTTTAGTGTTTATAACGAAGCCCTGCAAACTTTGGCCCTAATTTTTTTTTTTTATTTTTATACAGAAAAGTAACACTCAGGCAATGAATGCCTACTACTATTACTAGGTGTTTCCTTCTTTTGGTAAGGTATAGTTATAGAGAAGACAGGTGGTGAAGGAAGAAGAAGGCTTTATTGCACGCTTTTTTAATAATGCTGTGTTGCAGCGCCTCTGTTGTCAATGAGGTGTATTAAATTTTGTACTTAGTAGCTGTTTTATTGGTTATTTTACTTCGCCGATGATTCTGCTACACAATAATGACGAGGGAGGGCGCTCTGATACTAAATTAATATTAGTATTCCCTGAAGCCGGTAAAGTGCAGTAAGCAGTGCTTATGCCTTCGTCACATAAAATTTCCTAAAACAATTGATACAAAGGAGCACTAATGCTCATCAGAATAATACTGTCAGAACAGGGTTCGAACCCAGGACCTTCGGTTTTGTAGTCAACGTGCTAACTAATTTAGCCAAAGCCATCGATTTGAGATCTTTGCTGGCTGCCAAACATCGAACATCGAATACGAAATTCATATTATAAGCATCGAAAATTTCGTTGAGCAAGAATTTTCCATCGACCAGAATTTTGCTTTTGATGCAAAAAAGAATTTGTGTTAAGAGATTGTTTTTTTTTAATTTTAGGCATCCAAGCAGAATTTGTAAACTACGAGTATTTATGTCGCATTTATGTAGATCTCAGGTAGCAAAGACCAAACATTTCGAAAGAATTCATTTATGGAGGAAAATTCTCAATTTTAATTTCATTATTCCGCATGATTCTTGAAGCTAAAATCTTAACTTATAAAAGCGACATTCTTTGCCGATTGCTCGTCATAATATCAAATGACGACTGCAGTCGGAGATCGAAACTTCCCTTAAGAATAAAGGCTTTTATCTTAGCAGTCCATAAGACAGAAGGTACGAGTATACTACCAATATCCGTGCGGCTTCTTCCGATATTAGGTGTCAGCTGTAATTTAACTATGGTCACTCTAAATACTTTGAACTTTGAAAATCCTGTCGTCAAAGCTTAAAAGGCTGGAGTTTATTATAACGATGATAAAACGAGGCAAATTTTTTATTGTTTTTATGCTTTCATACTTTTTTGGAGCTAGTAAAACCCATTAAATCCTGTAATGCATTCATTAAAGAAAAAAATGTTGCTCAAAGACTCAAAAGATACCTTCCCGCTGCTTCCTTTTTTATATGCCAACATTTGATGCCATCATAAATATATTACAACAAAAAAAAACTTTAACTATCTGCAACATGACAAAAATTTGTTTTTTACGCATTTAATTTCCTTTAAAATTCCCAGAAATCATTTTATTAAATGGCCACAAGCTTAACTTTAATTTTTGGTTTTGGTTGTAATTTTCTTTTTTGTTTTGTTCCTTTTTTTTGTTTTCTTTACGAGTACATGACATTATAAAGAGTTCTCACACACATTAGCAGGCTGGAGAGAAACGTCAAGGCAACCAATTCAATTATAAATTTATTAAATGCAACAAAAGGCAATGCAATCAACAACACTGTCAGGGGGTAAACACTACACAATAACAACAGCAACAGCAACAACAACATCAACAGTAATAGTCTTAACAAAAGAATATAAAAATCTTGTTTAACAAAAATCTCCTGTTGATAAGCCATTAGTATGGCAACACTCCTTTTTTAGTTTGACTGATCTTGAACAGCAACAACAACATCAGCCATATTATTATTATTATTATTATTATTATACTCATAACCAACAACAGCCAGTGTTGCTGATGATGACTGTAACAATAAAGAAAAGGAACAAACATTTTTGTTGTTCTCTACAAACAGTTTTTGAATATGATGACGATCGTCATTGGAATTTTGATTAGGAGTATACTATGATGTTGCTGATCTGCATCATCATAATCATCATCATCATCATCATAATCAACGTCCTCGGCATGATCTGGTGTATTTGCACTGTGAAGAGTGCGTATATGCATCGTGGAGATTGGTTGAAGTACATACTCGTACATATACCTGGTTAATTGCACAGGTGTGTGGGTTGCAAAAATTCCCTTTATTAACAAATACTTAAACGTTGGCAGTTCGTTATTGCTCGAGATGATGAAGTTTATCGCGAGAATGAAAACAAATTTATTGAATACAGGGTGTCCCAAAAGAAAGTTTATGTTTGTGCAGTTTACCGCGTGAAAAATCACAAAACTGAGGGGTTTGTCATTCGGCAGCGTGACTCTTGGAAAATCAATCTCTTAAGCGGCCCATCCATTATACAATATTATTGCATATGTTGTTGAACATATTATTGTCGTTTCGATCTATACTATGCAATAAATGGCACAATATTTTCTGACAGTGAAAAAGTAAATGTTGCCACCACATGATACAATTGTCTTGATTGTACAATAAAAATCAAAAGTCTTTTGATATTTGCCAATATATTGTGCCACCTTCGAATGTGACATACACATTGGCCATATTATTGTACAATACGAAAAATTGCACAACTATATTGCAAGTGAGTGGGCCGCTTAAGGATTTTTTCTCTATGCCGTGAGAGGGTTTCACAAAACGGAAAATATGCCAATATTAGAAACTTATACGAGCTTTAATTGAAAAATAAATTAAAATGTTTGAAGATGCTGGCTCAACATTAGAAAACCGAATTCGAAGTAACCACCCAGCGAAAATGTTCGTCTAACTGTAAGCAGGTTGGTAAGGGAGAGAGAGAGAGCACAACTGTCGCTTACCAACCTGCTTCGGTATCACATGATTTTTGCTCGTGATGTCCCAGTTGGTAGCTCTCCAGATATGAGTTTCTGTATGCATGTAGGATGTGCAGAAAGAAGACCATATTTCATGCCTTTTTCATATGTAAATAATTAAAAAATTTGCTCTTAAGATCAGAACTTTATATTTACTCTTAGAATAACTTTTTTTTGTTTTTATATTTATTATATACTAGAATTTTCCAGAAAGAAACTCAGTAGGCTTTAAACTTAATTTATACCAATCTTATCAAAAACAGAAAAAACACCAAAAGCACAATTTTTCCCGTTTTACCCTGTTCCGCACAACTTTCTTAATTATTTTCTTTCATATTCTTTTTCTCCAGACAATAACAAACAAAACAAAAAAGCAATGGAGGGGATCGGTCCAGCCATTTACGCGTGATGCCGTGCCAAAAAAAGGGATTAGTTTTTATGCCCATAAAGGGCATTTCCACGAGAAAGTTCACTTTTTTGTCGCGTGCGACAGCAAGAAATTAAGCTTGCATTTCAGAGCAAAGTGAGTCGATTTCGAGCTGCTGACGGCCTACACAAATATATTAGGAAGTAAAAAAAAGCTTTCTTTGAAAAAACAAACATAGTTGCTTAGTGTCGCACGCTACAAAAAGTTGACATTCCTGTGGAAATGCCAATATATAGCTAAAATACAATATCAAATCAAATACTTTTTGTTCGCGCGTTGAATCAGGAGTCGATCCGAGGATCCCCGTATGTTAGGCTAGAACCCTGAATTACCGAAGCACATATTTATTTTCGTACACAGTTCAATTAAAAAAATAAGAAATAAAAACTCGAAGGAAAAATTTCATTCGCATCCAGGTAAGCGAGAGAGCATGCACTATAAAAAACTTTGTGAATTTGAGTACAAGCAGCCGACGAACTTTGTACTGTTTGTGTTAAATTTCGTTATTCGCTTACGTTATTGTATGCTCGTAAGGCAGAGGGGATGCACTGTGTGCTTTTCCGCGCTTCCGAAGCGCTTCTGTTTCTGTTAGTGCTTACTTGCACCAAAGTTATTTTTGCTGGGCAAGGTCATTGAGAACGATAGAAAAGGCTGATTCTAGTCATTATATTAGAAAGTGCACAAGTGCCTTAATGTGCATAGATCTTCATTGCAGGACGAACTGAGGCTGCATCCGCATAAATTCAATTCAAGAACCAAATTTTCACAATGCCAGTCAGAGGGTTGACGTTCTTAGGAAATTTATGTCCGGAGGGGTGACCTAAATTGGGCTTCACGTACTTTGAATTTTCCTACAGATCTACTACTTTATGAACATCTTTACAGGACCTGGATGACATCTCGAGAAGCGCGGAAGGAAGGAATGCTGCTAAATCTTATACGGATGACTACAAAGATCAAGGGAGTATGGGCTACAGAGTTTACTCAAAAACCTTAGATCCTCTACGTATTACAAAGCGACTACCATATGTTGGCAGGTTTTACCAGGAAGAGATCCATAGGTTAGGTTAGGTTAACAGATTGCCGAGCAAAAAAGTGCTCACTTAGGTTCATTTATATTAGATCTCTTTTTGTTAGCGGCACAAAAAAAAGAGGAGTATAGATTTAAAAAGGCACAGCTGGAAAATGGCAGTCCTTAAGATCAACAGCTGATAGCTGGAAAAGGCCGCTGAAAACGCGGGAGTCATTTCTTGAATGCTGGTCCTATTAAAAAAGATTTTATGATGGCATAACTCCTTTCCAAGTGGCTGAAAGTGATGACGATGAAAATGCTTTAAAAGAAATCCCTTGTCAACTGAAAACCTTTTAACTTGTATCAAAATATTATCGTTTTTCAATTGCTACAACAAACATAATATGAAAGTACACTTCAAACCACACACATGCCTCTTATTCTCTAACCCTTTATTTAATTTTTTTTTCAGCAAATATAAAGAAATTAAATTATAGCAAACATTTCCTTTTAAATTAACTTTATTCTCATGGTTTATATTACGACAAGATAAGTGTAGTTAAAAGCAAATTTAAAAGCCATCAAAATACACACACACACACACACACAAATACTCACACACTTGCTTACAATAAGCTGAGAAATAAATTTTCATGTATTTAAATTGAAATATTAAATTTATGGACAATCATTTAAGATATTTTACATATTCCTTGACTCACACACATTCAACAGAGACAGACAGACAGACAGACGACAGCTGTGGAATAAAAGCTCGAAAAAGCAGTTACTTTAATAAAATGGCCAACTGAATGATGCTTTCGTTAAGATCATAATCGTAATCATCAAATATTTGGCGAGTTTGGAAACAAAGTTTGCATTTGCAATAAATTCTTTTTAAAATCGCCAGAACCAGGGGAAACAAATCGTGAAGCATTTGATTTAAAAGAAAATCGTAACGTTTGTTGACTGTTTTCAGAGCCATGAAGAAAATGCAGCGTTTGGCAAGGGTCAGAGTTTTATAACGTTTTTCATAGAGTATAAATTTTAATCGGCCTTCTAATAGATCAGTTCATGATATAGTTCTAAATAAAGTAAATATCGATATGAAAAGCACTAATTTTTTAAATGTGATTGATTCTCCAGCAAATTTTCTAGTCGAGTCGATCGTCTGGAAACCGGGGATTTGAGCAATTTTCCTACTTAAAAAATACGCGTGAATAGAAAAAATAAAATACAATTATTTTGATCATCTAAACGCTTGAATTAAACGAAAACATTTTTAAATTTGCATGGGTTGGGTTAGGTTGAAAAGAGGAGCCATTACGCTCATATCCGGGGACATACATATAAGCCAGTCCAGGCCTGTAGTGCGCTCTCATGTAAATTAACAAACGAACGCCACCTTTATATGAACTCAGTATCGTTCACGTAGTCCCAGTAAGGTGTCATACCCAAAATAACGGGATCTCTGCTGGGCGAAAGCTGAACAATGACAAAGGAAGTGCTTCATTGTTTCCATGTCCTCCATGCATGCCCTGCATTCATTGCCCTGTTAGACTAGAGTGCCCCGTTAAGATGCCGGTCAACTTTCCTAGCTCGGCTTTGTTTAGTTTCAACAGTCCCCTTGTTTTATCTTCGTCCGGGTCGCCCATAGAACCGTGGTTACATTACTCACAGTATCATAAATTCAACGTCTCCTGTGGGCCATCTTCGCCCAATTTTGTAACTCAGTCTTCGCTGTCTTGAAAGGCTTTGTATTAATTACAGTTAATATCCATAACGTTCTGGACTTTTTCGCCAGTTTATTTGCACGCTCGTAGTGGGCCGGCACCCATACAAGACGAATGTTGCCATGTACACTGCGTAATTGCTTATTATGTTCTTGCAATTTAAAACGGTCCTAGAGTTTACTGTTCGGGTTGTGATTGCCCTAATTGTCGACTTAATGTCGGTAAATATATCGACCCCTGTGGGCCTAAATTTTGCATAAATAACAAAAATTAACAGAATCCCAAATGTATTAAAAAAAATTATTTAATTTTACTTTTATATTTTACTTTTTAAATATATATATTTTTTTTTTTCAATTAAAATATTTACTTGAATAAATTACGAAATCAATTGAAGATAAATTCAAAATCAATTAATCTTATGATTCAATTAGGCAGCATAATTGAATAAAGTGGCATAAATATTGAGTAGAATAAATTAAAATCTTAATTCATAAATTAAGGAGGATGAATGAAATTCATATTCAAGGCAATAATGAATAAAATTCCGCGTCAAATTTCTCCCTTTTCCAATTAGAATGTTATGTTTTCCCTATTAATTGCTGTTAGTTGGAATAGTTCCCCGGGAAAAATTTCACGTGGAATTTTATTCATGATTGCCCTGATTATTGAATCCATTAATGAATATTGAGTTAAAATATTTTTGTTTAATTTATTCAAGTAGAGTTTTAAAACGAAATACTTATGGTTATTATGATGGTAAGGGCAACGCATTAGAAGTCCCTTAACCAGCTTTTTTAAAAAGCTACAAATCTCACATTTTTATAGAAAAACTACCAAAAAGTAATTGGGAATTAAGAAAATATACAAAGTCCATAACAAGATAAAAAGTTTAAAGAAAAATCACAACATATTCTTTTATTATCGCTCACGTCTAATGCTTGAATCAATTGCTAGCTGCTAGAGCACCTCATTTAGACCTGCTCTCTTGGGGAATCTCAAGATTGCCATTGGTTCTAGTATTATCAGTTCCCAATCTTTCAAAAGATGCTTGCCCAATTGGCTGCAACTTCTGTGGCATAAAGCCTCCGGACTTATAGCACCACAACGACTTAGTTTTCGCTCCATAGTAAAAAAAACACATGAATCACCAACATATTTCGTTAAATATGTATTAATTTTTCGAAAAAATTACATTTAATAAATGTTGATTGTATTGATTAGTTCTTTCGATTGGCATAACAAAAAAATCAACGTTTCGATTAAAAAATCGTTAATTCCTTTTTTCAAATCTGATCCACTGTGTGACGCCTACCTCGGCTGTTTCTTTTTACTATCGTACAAAGTCTAATCAAATTGGCCTAAACTGTCTAAAAATATTAAGTTAACTGTTCGAATACTTTTAAAACCAACCACTTTTTTGTTAGAAAGATATTGCAATAACACACATGGAAGTCATCTTTTTTCATGCAAACCATGATTCCCAGCAAATTACAAAAAAAAAACAAATAAAAAATTAATGCAAATACAGATAGTCCGAGTTGTTGCAAAAGGTACAAAACCTACGCATTTTCAGCGATAGCAATGCAGCTAGCAGCATTAGATCAAAGCTGGAAACTTTCTTCTTTAACAACAGCCAAGAAAGTCCATATTTACACTATGCAAGTCTTATTGCTAAGCTGATTAATTTGATAGGAGAGAGAGACGAGGGGAAAAGAAACGTTACTGTTCCCCTCGTCTCTCTCTCCTAACAAACTAATCAGCTTAGCAATAAGACTTGCATAGTGTAAACTAGGACAAATGCTGTTTACCTTAAGTATACGAGGGCGGATCAATAAGTCCGTAACTTTTTGAATGAAACACAGTTTTTTTGCAAAACAATATTTTTTTTAACATAATCTCCTTACACTTAGTCCAAGGTTTCTCCAGTTTTTTATCCCTTCCAATATATAGGATTTTTCGAGGTGCTTAAAATAGACATTTGTTTGGTCAATAATTTCATCGTTGGAGCTAAATCTCTTTCCACCGAGATATGAAGTAGTCACTAGGGGATAAGTCCGGATAATATGGCGGATGAGGTACCAATTCGTAGCCCAATTCATAGAGTTTTGCCATTAAGTGTGCACCCGTGCACTATCTCGATGAAAAAGATGGGGCCGATTGCTTTTTAAATCCTCATTAAATCGGTCTAATAAGTTGGCATAATATTCGCCGCTTATTGTTTTTCCCTTTTGAAGGTAATCGATGTGGATTATCCTGCGTTCATCCCAAAAAACTGCTGCCATCACCTTATTGGCCGACAAACTTACCTTGGCCTTCTTCGGAGCAGGTTCACACAGAGAAACCCATTGTTTTAGACAGCTAATTGGTCTCCAGAGTACAGTACAAAACGCCGCAAAAACTCATTCGGATTGCGGTTAAACAACTCCAAACAATCCTTTGAAGTTGTCACACGTTTACGTTTATGGTCAATTGAGAGCAAACGCGGCACCCATCTTGCAGACAACTTTCTTAAACCCAGCTGATCACTTAAAATCGAAACCACGCTGCCATATGAAATGCCTTTGGCATCAACAATCTTACGCACTTTTACTCTTCGATCGGCCAACACCATATTGTGGATTTTTTTTTTGTGGAAATTTTCGGGTGTACTGACCTCAATTGTCCGTCCAGAACTTTCAGCGTCAGTCAGTAAACCACTTTTTTACCATTCAAATCGATGGTGCAGAGTCCCCATAGTATTTATTGAGCTTTTCCTTGGTCTGATTGACGGTTTTTTTTCGCAAAATATAATGAACTTAAAATTCACTTTTTCCCATTTTTAGAAAAATACACGAGGTTGTATGTTTGGAACAGCTGCTAAACGCGAAGTAAATGGCGACACTTGCTCAAAATTTAGCAGTAGTTTATCAACAGGACTTATTGATCCGCACTCGTATAAATCAGAGCTGGCCACCGAGAGAAACACGAGAGTAATGTATTCGCGTACGTGTATTCATTTCTATAAGAAGCCGTTTGATGTTCGGCACTCTGGGCTACTTTGGGCAGCTAAGATATAAATCCTTGTGTGTGTGTGAGTGCAGTGTGTGTATGAGTGCGTGTGTGTATGTGTTACCATGTGTTTTTTTTTTCTAAAGTTGTGTTTTTTATTTGAATTATGACAATTGCAAATAATTGTCTAACAGTTTGGCTGAGAGTATAAATACGATTTTCTTTCTTCTTTTTGTTTTGTTTTTTTTTCTGTTTGCTATTGTAAATATGATGTAAAAGCCTTGATAAACAATCTGGCTAAAATGATTGCTCATTCAAAACTTTTAAGTGTGCTTGGTGTTTGCTGTTTTATTTTAGTTTTTCTTGGCAAATTTCTTCCTTTGTAACTTAACGAGTTTTAATGCTTAAGCAAAAGCGAAGAAAAATTTCTCAAACAGAAAAACAGACCTCACCAGACGCTTAACATAGTCGTACATAAATACATACATATGTACATACAATGGACACAAATATGTAAATACTTTATTACAATCTTCCTAAGCGAATTATTCAGTCAAAAGCTTAAAAACAAACTTTAGTATGAAATCGTCATCAGCCAGTTGGCCATGTTCCAAAAAAAAAAAATAGCCGTTACTATTTATCCGGTGGAAAAGAAGTAAAGACAAGAACAAGAAAAGCAATAAACGCACTTGACAACGTTGCAGATAATAAGGAAGCTCAAAATAAACCTTAACTAATCTTTTTCTACCCTACATCAAACTGTTTTGTCAAATTTTTTGTAAATAAAAATGTTCCAGCTTAATTTTTATTTATTAAATAGTTCAATTGACATTACGGATGTTAACCGAACTTCAGTTGCGTTGTGAATTAGTAACACAGCTGAAACTTAAACTAAATTATGTCTGGCAACTACTTGCAGTTGCCTAAAAGTTATAGAAAATACCATTATGACTGATTGGCAACTCAAAATAATTTAAACAAACCGAGCAAAAAATTAACACACAAATCATTAGCTGCAGCATTGTTGAATTACTTGGAGCCGAGTCCAAGTAATTCTATTTCTGGTGAAACATGAATGATGAATTTAACACAAAACAACTGAATGGTATGTGTAGAAAAATTTATTTAAATCTTATATGATGCTAGGTAAAAGTAATAAAGATGATTTGTACAGTGCAAATACACATATTTCGATGAAGAGAAGCAAGCAATAAATGTTGCGCCGTTTAAACGGCACTTAAGGGACAATTTCAATCCTTTAGAATTGCCGCCTGTTTTGTGCGTGAGCTTCATTGCTGGAAATAATTATTAACAATCTTTTTTGGCCTTAAATCATAGTTGAGCCTTCCGAAAGCAACAGTAGTTTAGTTTATTTAATTTAACTTTTATAGCTATGCTATTTATTGCACGATACAGAAGTTAGGACGTGATTTTCGTAACAAAAATAATCGACACTATTAAAGTTATAAATTTATTTTTGTTTTGATTTCTTTGTACTTAAAAGCAGAGTACGAAAATAAGCGAAACAAATTGTTTGATTTTGTTTTGTTTCGTTCTTTGAAGTGAGTGAAACAAAGAGAAAACAAGAACAATGAGAAAGATTGCTCAATTTGTTTTTGTTTTGTTTTTGCATATGAGCACAAACCAGAGAACGAATCCGATCGGCTGTAAGCCGGCTAACAGCCGCCACCGGCCACAAACAATACATTAATTTAATCGTACGCCGCTAGAAAAGAAAATAATGGGAAATAAATGGAAACGTTTTTAAATACATAAATATTTCCAGGGAATTTGACAACATCATATAATATAATTTCATTGCATGGTTATTTAACATATGAAATTTGTTTTATCTAACTAAGCAGCATAGCTATAACCGGGTGTCCTAAGACACCTCACTTTTTTCTTTTAATTTTTTTTTTTGCCTTAAAAATGATGCAGCAACTAAAAATTTATGGTCGCCAATATTAGTGCAATTTAGCAAATGAAATTAACAGCTGTTACTTGTGAGTTGCCATGTGTTACAATATCTTGGCAACTGGCAACGCAATAAAAGTTCAGTTGCCATCATCAGTATGCATTACTTTAGTTTTTAGCTAATGATTACTTGTCATTACTTTTCTTAGAGTAATAATTTACTTTCAATTCGACTTGACTTGACCAGTTGAGGCAATTTTTTTTATTGCTAATACTTTGGCCAACAGATCCAAATGCAAAATATTGTAATATTGCACTCACGGTATTGGCATGATAGTTCTCAATATCATGCTGGCAAATGATACTAAAACTTTGCGTTCAATAAATAAAATGCAATGAAAGAATAACATTTTATTTATTTAGTAAATCAGACAAGAGTCACAAAACATCATTCATTCGTTTTTGGCAAATGCATTTTCTGCAACATTGTACAGATTTTCCCTCTATTTAGTTATTTTTTTCCATTGAAAATTAAATTGGTAAGGATAAACTTTTTCCTGCAACAATTGAGTTGCTGCGCTTAGGAAAAGTGAAAATTATGCTAATTTATATTTAAAGAAATTTAAAGAAAACACAAAATGCAGAGGAATTCTTCGTAATCCTTTTGGTAGCACAACCAAACTATTTGCATCCTCTCTTCACTCCAGGTAAAACTAATAGGTTCTAAGCATGTGTTAAATGCTCCTTAATTTATTTTAATATAAGTCGTCGCCCCTTGGAAAGCATTTGTAGTCATTACCTTTCACTGCAACAAAATTTACTTTAGCTTTGCCTTAATTATAATTTTATATTAATGTGCCAAGGTTGTTCTGTGCTATTTATGCTAAAATAAGTTTTTTTTTATACTTAAAAGTTTTCTTATAAAATTCACAGCAGCTGCCAACCAGCCACTAAAATATTAAGAAACAACTTTTAAATTAAAAAATAAGCAAAAAATGAACAACAGTAATTACAACTAACAAAAAGTCTTATTACTCTCAATAAATAAATAAATTTATTTGTGTGTGCTTGTTGCAAACCGTAACGCGCAATAGTTTTCTTTTTTAATTACACTGTGCAACACCTGCAAGGTTTACAAGCCAATGCACCATAGTACTGTGCGAAAGGTGTGGGATCTTCCAAATTAACTTTCAAGACATGGATACATGTAGGTTTTTCTTTTTTTTTTTGCCATAAGAAACTTGTAAATTTGGAAAAAGTTTGATTGTGTGGCACAGTGTTTTTATAAATTCTTTGAGTTTCCTCCTTTACCAACCATTTGCCGGTGAATAACTGCAGTAGCAAAATATATTTTCTCGCTGCGGATGGAAAATAAATTTAATTTATTTTCCCTGCATTTCAAGCAACACTTGCGTATTTAACACTTTGCAAAAAGTCATCTTATAATGCACAAAGCATTTTAGTTAAGCAAGAGTTACGATTTTTTTCCTTAAAACTATGGAATGGGGGCAAAGAAGCAAAAAAAAAAAACTCTAGAGCACAAAACTTTTGCTTTGGGAGTTCATTTGTATATTTAGTCTTAGAATCTGTAAGAATGTAGAGCCGAAAGCTGCTTCTCAAGATTTCTAATTCTGCTTCTCAAGAATTCAATGCCAATTTAGCGCGTTTTAACTATGCCAAACGCGCTTTTTTTCGTCTTAGCGCGTTTAGTAAAAAAAAGCGCTAAATTAGCGCGTTTTTAATAAAGTCATCATCATTTCAGTTCAATATTTTTTTTAAACTTTTTTTTAAATAAATTTAACAATTTTCTAGTATTCAAAACTCATAAAATCTTTTAAATTGGTTAATGATTCTGCTGTCGCAAATAAAATTCGCTTGATTGTGGTGAGACTTAAAAGCGCATTTCAATACTGTAAATGGCAAATATTTTGAAATTTCACAACTAAAAATATGTACTCGTACTCGTGACTAAAAAATTAATACAATTTATTAAACATCTATTCTAGCTGAAGTACAAAAAGCATTTGAATCGCAAAACTATTCGACAATTTATATAAGTTGTCAAAAAGTCTGACAAATAAAATAAAAATAAAAACTAAGGATTTCGATTATTTGGAAGGCAATTCTGATTCTGTATTAAATGATTTTAGTTATTTAGGATATAATTTCGAAAAAAATAATATTATAAAATCTGAAAAAAGCTACTAAAAAAAGATCAATTGTACTTGCTAATATAATATAATAATAATAATGTACATACAACGATTTTTATTAAAATTTAATTTAGCCCGTAGAAAATATCGCGTTTTGGCTATAAACAGTTGACAATGCTGTAACTTAGCGCGTTCTAGCGCGTTTTGCGGAGGGGAATAGCGCGTTTGGGTTATAAATAGTTGGCATCACTGGTCATATCCGAGTAAAAATATTCGTCTACCTGGAAGCAGGTTGGTAAGCGAGAGAAAGCACCACTATCGCTTACCAACCTGCTGCTTCAGTATCACATGATTTTTGTTCGTGATGTCCAGGTATGAACTTCTGAATGCTCTTTAAATGAGAATTTGTTCTATCTACTCTTAAAATAACTTCCTATATTTATTATAGAGATTGTTTTTTAGAGTGTCACAAATTTTATTTGCCTTAATACTTTATTTGAGCACCCATTTAACAGCTGATAGTTGCTTTTTGTTTAGTTTGCTTTGAGATTTCATTACGAATCGACTTACACCAGAGCAACGAAACTTTTAATCAAAATAATTGTTCTATTCGTCAAACTCAAATTGATATTGATTTTGAATTTCCATTTATTTTCCGATGAAGCCCATTTCTGGTCGCATTTGGAGTGAGGAGAATCCACAAGCTTTTGTCGAAACACTATTACGAGTATATCCACAGAAAATTACTGTTTGGTGCGCTTTATGAGATGGCGGAGTCATTGGCCCATATGTCTTCAAAAACGATGATGGCCAGAATGTTACTGTCAATGGTGAACGGTATAGGAACATGAATCGAAATATTTTCATACCTCAATTACGTGGCATTAATCTTGCTGATATGTGGTTCCAACAGGACGCAGCCACATGCCACACAGCGGGCGCTACAATTGATTTAGTGAAAGAAACTTTTGATGAAAACATAATTTCATGTAATGGCCCTATTAATTGGGCCACCAAGATCGTGTGATTTAGCCCCATTGGATTATTTTCTTTGAGGTTTTGTTAAGTCACTTGTCTACATCGATAAACCACAAACAATTAAACAACTGGAAATCAACATTCGAATAGTTATCGGCGAAATACGGCCGCAAATGCTGCAAAATTGGTGTTCCAGATTGCGCCTTCTACGCGCCAGCCGTGGCGGCCACATGACAGAAATCATATTTAAACATTAAATTCATAAAATTTTCTCTGCAATAAAGCCCATTCCATGATATTAAAGATATATTTCTTTGTTTTATTATCAATAAAACTTGTGTCACTCCACAAAAAACACCTTATACTCGTATATTAAATACAATATCAAATCAAATATTCTTTGTTCGCGCGTTGAATCAGCAGTCGATGCCAGGATCCCCGTATGTTAGGCTAGAACACTACTTACTGAACTAACGAAGCACATATTTATTTTCCCGCACAACACAATTAAAAAATAAAACCTCCAAGTAAATATTTTATTCCCATCCAAATTTGTATCCAGGTAAGCAAGAGAGGATGCACTACTAAAAAAAACTTTTAGAATTTGAGTACAAACAGCAGACGAACTTCATACTGTTTGTGTTAAATTTCGTCATTCGCTTACGGTATTGCATACTCGTAAGGCAGAGGGTATGCACTGTGTGTTATTCCGCGCGTCTTAGTGCTCACTTGCACCAAATTTATTTGTGCTGGGTAATATGCAGTAGCGAGCGTGCGACTAACAAGCGTCCATAAAGAACAACAACACATATACATATTGTATATGATTCTTTACTTAAGCACTAAGTAACGTTCTAGTGCAAAAAATGATTGGAAGTCCTTTTTAAGTAACTAATCATTTAAGGCTATACTTTAATATGTGGCATGAGTGTTGAAAGCAAATTTCATTATATTCTTATTAAATAAAAATTAAATGATACATTTTTCTGTGCCGCCACGCACTTCATCAGCAGTCTTATCTTTATTCTTGGGAAAAGATTATTCCTGATTGAATTTAAGATTTGTAATTTGTTTCTAAACTTTTTGGTGTGGTCTTTTTTAATACGTGAAATTATGTTATTTTCGGCAAACCAACATTTTTTGTTGTTGTTTAGAGCAACAACGAAAATCATTTCACGACAAAAAAGGTGTTGTTTTTGTTCTTTGCCTCTTGAGAACATTATACAAACGAAATGAAAATCCAGGAAAATAGTTTGCAAAAAGAAAGAACCAGACAGACAGAGTTAAATGAGATTTTGGGCTAAGGAGCAAAATAAAGGTGTGGAAACAGCTAAAAAAAAAAGCAGCAACATCATTGCAATTTATATTTAGCAGCTGGTTGTAAATTTCGCAGACTTGCAACAACAGCAATGCAAACAGACAATTGTATTAAAAGCACAGTAGTCACAAGGGTCCTTTTTTACAATTAAAGTGAATCCAATAAGGAAAAATTTAAAAAACGAGATGTTGCATTAAGATGGTTTTAAAGTCTAAGGGCCTGTTTGTCAACGTTCGACTTGTCGCACACCTACTTAAACTAACTAAACTGGCGCCAATCAACAAATTATAAAACATCAATAAAATGATAAATAATCAAAGGTTTAATTTAAAATTTAATTGGGTCAATTCAACTTCTGTTTGAAAAGTTAATTGTTTTAAATTTTAATTAAATTTTATTCACTCAGTTGAACTTTTGTTTAAAGTAAATAAAATGTTTAACTGATATAATAAAATGTTTACTTATTTTCTTCAATTAAAGATGTTGATTGAAAAAATATATTTTTCTGTACAGCTTCCACCCAGAAATAAAATTGTCCTCACATTTTTAGGATTACATATTCCTATTGTTTTCGCTACGATATCCGTCTGTCTGACTGTCTGTCCATTTATCTGTATGTCACAGTGTGTCCTCTCGAGAACCGTACGAGCTACGGACCTGAATGTGTAAGACTTTGGCTGCTACAACAAGAAATAAATGACAGTTAAAAATTAAAGGGTGTTCTAAAGCGAACAACGAAACATTTTTAAATCCTAATGCAATATACAGAAAATTGAATTGAAATTTTCAAAGTTGGTGTATTTTGATGCAGACTCAGCCAATTAACACTGAAATTTAACAAAATAAAAATTAAAGGGTATTCTTTCAGTTAATGTAATTTTTAATAACCATAAAAGCCAAACTCTTGAAATTTTTGTAAAACGCTAAACTAAAAAATTAAAAAAAAATGTCGAAACGAAAAATCGCCAAAATTAAAAAAGCGCTTAAATGAAAAACATGACCATATATGAAATAAGTCGCCAAAATGCAAAGAAAAAAAATCGCCAAGACACAAAAAACATGTATTAAAAATTAAAAACAAAAAAATTTAAAAAAAAAAACGAAAAAGAACGAAAAAGAACGCTTAAGCGAAAAAAGAACGAAAAAACTAAAAAAAACGTCCAACAAGCGCCAAATAAGCGATTTAAAGTCGCACTTTACTGAACTTGTTGTGAATTATTGGCAATGATTTATTTTTTGTTTCAAATTTGCAAAGTGAGTGAAATAATTATTTGGGATGTTAAATGAATACCTGCTATTATGTGTGTGAAGATAAATTCGACGAGCTGAATACGTTTTGAAAATAAATCGCATGGGATATATTTTTCTTCTTTATTACGCGTTTTGTACTGAAATTAAAGGGTTTTTTTTAAATAAAAATGTTCACTGTTTGCAAAACCCTTCTTCCTCAGTGAATCAAGCCTAGTAGAAAAAAATGAAGACAATGAATTGTACTATTAAAGCCCCGTTCAGACTATTATACAAGTATTAATACTTTCATCACATTTTACGATACAGAACTCTAAATACATTCGTTGCGACTGTCAAAAAATCTAACGTAAAATCACATATTGTGTTCAGACCATCACACTTCAAATAAAATGTGTAATACAAGCAGAAAACAAAACAGCTGTTCAAAATAAAAATGTCTGGGCTATTCATTGACTAGCGGCGGAAAAGCGGTTTCATGTAGGCGGGAACGTGCCGGCACTTGAAAAAATTCAGCAGTTAAAAATATTCTGTGTAAATAACAGAAAAAATTTAAGAAAAGATATTACAAAAAAGTTAAACAATTACGTCAGCGAAAATTTTCTAAAAACGAAAAAGTCTTATGGGATGTAAAAATTTTTATCGTATTAGTTGCCACTTTAATGACATTTTGCGTTCAGCCTATCACACTTGAACGTATTATTTGAATTTTTGACAAGTATAAATACAGGGTGTTTTTTTAGAGGTATAGAACTTCGAATTGAAATAAAACACAAGAAAATCGTTTTAATGTCCATCAATTTGGCTTTATTGGAAGGATAATTTTATGCCATTAACGTTTAAATGTGATTTCGGGCATGTGGCCGCCGCGGCTGGCTCGAATAAAGCGAATTCTACAGGTCCAATTTTCAACCACTTTTTCGAGCATATGGGGCCGTATGTTGGCAATAACGCCACGAATGTTGGCTTCCAAATCCCCTAACGTTTCTGGTTTGTTGGCGTAGACGAGCGACTTCACATATCCCCAAAGAAAATAATCCAATGGTGTCAAATCACACGATCTTGGTGGCCAATTGACAGATCCATTCCGCGAAATTATGCGCTCATCGAATGTTTCCTTCAATAAATCGATTGTGACGTGCGCTGTGTGGCATGTAGCGCCGTCTTGTTGGAACCACAACTCATCCACATTCATGCCATCCAATTCGGGAACAAAATAGTCGGTTATCATGGCTCTATACCGGTCTCCATTAACGGTAACTGACTCTCCAGCATTATTTCGGAAGAAGTATGGCCCAATGACTCCACCAGCCCATAGAGCACACCAAACAGTCAGTTTTTGTGGATGTAATGGCGTCTCAAGGGTCTCATGTGGATTCTCTTCACTCCAAATGCGGCAATTTTGCTTGTTGACGTAGCCATTCAACCAAAAATGAGCCTCATCACTGAACAAAATTTTGCGATGAAAATCAGCATCGAGATCAATCTCATTTTCAGCCCATACACCGAAATCACGACGCATTGCATGGTCTCGCGGCTTTAATTCTTGCACAAGCTGGATCTTGTAAGGTCGCAAGCCAAGATCTTTGCGCAAAATCTTCCATAAAGTTGATGGACAAAGCTCCAATTGCTGTGCACGGTGGCGAATCGATTCATTCGGGTCCTCTTCAACACTTTGCTCTACAGCGGCAATTGTTTCTTCGGTGCGCACTGTTCGACGTCTCTGCGGATGCGTATCATCACATAGAGTAAACGTAGTGCGAAAACGATCCATGGTTAACCGAATTAATTGCTCTGATGGACGATTATGTCGACCATAAAATGGACGGAGCTTGCGGTAAACTTCGCGAACTGAACCATTATTATCGAAATAAATTTGCACGATTTGCAAGCGTTGTTCTTTTGTCAACCTGTTCATGATGAAATGGCAAACCAAACTAAATATTAATCACTTGACAGCTGACAAAATGGCCGCCAGTTAAAAAAGTGATGCCAACTTAAAGTTTTATACATCAATAAAAAACACCCAATACAAAGTATAATAGTCTGAACGCGGCTTAATCAGCATTTACTCTATATGATATTGTACAACTATATTTTCCTATTTTGAAAGACGATAATATCGTATCCAGTTATAAATTTTTTTAAAGCTCAAACACTACTGTGCCTCGTATTAAATATACATGCACCACACATTCACACACTTTTGCTGCCACAAAACCAAGACTCAGTGGTTCCCGACTCTTAATGTAATATGGAAAAATTAAATGAAAAGAAGCAAAAAAAAAATTCATTATGAATATGAGTTGTTTAAAAAGTGCCCAAAAAACCACACAAAAACTCAGGCTCACATTAAATGTAATAACATTGTTTGTTGTTGTAACCAAACTGAGCGATGGTCAATGTTGCGCGCGGTCCTATCTGCAATGCAACATACATTTATTGCAACATATACATATGTATACATTGCGTTGTGGCATTGCAGACGAGAATTATAGTAGTGTGATGGCTGCGTTGCAATTTATTAAATGTCTTCATTTTCTGTTGTTGTTTTGAGGTTCGTTTTCTTTTTGCATTTTTTCTTTCTTTTTCTCATTTCGTTTTTTGTTTGTTAAGAGTTAATGTGGTTATTAAGCTTTTCTGTTGTTGCTGTTGCTTATTTGTTGTATATTATTCATCATGTTGTTGGCTTTTGTTGTTATTGCTGTTTATGCTTTTCAAAATCTTTGCTTAGGATTTAATATTGGCTGCACAGTTGCAAGCAGTCTTTTTTATACTTGCACACACACACACACACACTGGAGCACATATGTAACACTTTTGCACATCCTGGGAGGGGGGAGAGAGAGAGAGCTCAAGTTTGTGTTAATGTCATGTTGCCAAAATGACTGAGTGACTGACATAATATTTGCTGTCAGTATGAGCTGTGGCTTGCGGCACATACTTACATATTATTAAGCAGCCTTTTGCAGCTTGTCACAAGATGATTTTTGTAGGTGCACCCTACGATACTCAATTTGAAAGTTAAAGCTATAAAGAGATGATAGAACTTAATAACGAACGTTGTCATTATTTAAGCTTCGCTGTGCAACTTCCTTGAATGTGTTCTAGACTCTAAGATCCAGAGCAAATCTCTCCATTATTTTGATGAATGTATCTGTCTTTTTAGCTCTTGGAATTGACAGTACCAAAGATGTTCCTTGGAACTCGTGCTACAAATCTCCCTTGGAGACTGTACTTGTTCTATTTTAATAAAATTTAATCTATTATTTTTTTTATTTATTAAGGTACGGTCCCTTTTTGGCAAACATTTGCGCAAATAAGCGTAAACACTAAATACTAATGAAAAACCTTTTGATTCAGTTTCTTACACAACTAATAGACAATGTTATAAAATCAAATATTATTGGAAACTGTTTAACTTAATAAGCACGAGTCTGAATCAAAATATATTTCATTAGTATTTAGTGGTTACGCTTACTTGCGCAAATGTTTGCCCAAATGTGAGCGTACCTTTACAAACACAATTACAAATTTTATTGCAACGTTTTATGACGAGCATAGTTACAAAGACCTTCGCTCTTTGTAGTGAAACCGCACAGAGTATTTGGTGGGAATCGAACCCACGACCTCTGTACTAATAGCTTGGCACCCTAACCACTAGGCTAACGGGGCTCCCTTGAGAAATCTTTTGCATTTTTCAAATAGTGTCGAATTTTTTAACTAAGAAAAAATTTCCATTATGTATACGATTATTAAAAAAAAACTAAAAATTTTTTGTAACCAAATATTAAGAACGACCTGTTCCACGATGTCGAAGGAAAACGTTTGATCGACAATTTGTACTGAAAAAAAAACAATAAAGTAAGAAAATTTGTGTTTGTTTTCAATATAAGTAAGTAATGAATCGACATCGTGGGACAGACGCATGTCCGACAAAATTTTTAGGGTTCCGTTAGGGTTCCTTCTTATGTTTTCGCTACCATGTCGGTCACAGGCTGTTTTCTCGAGAACTGTAAAAGCTACGGACCTGAAATTTTCACAGAATATATAAAACTTTGACAGCTAAAACTACAACAAAATATATGACAAAATGACAGTTAAAAACTAAAGGGTGTTCCAAAAAGAGCAACGAATAATGTTAAAATCCTATATAGTATACATACAATTATATACTCGTATAGCCAATTGAAATTTGTAAAGTTAGTGTATTTTTATACAGACTATAACAATTAACACTTGAAATTTAAAAAAATCAAAATTAAAGGGTATTCTTTCTATGAGTTAATGTTATTTTGACTATTTAATATTGACAACTTGCTGTATCTTGGAGACCATAAGAGGTAACGCTTGAAATTTTCACAAACGCTAAAACTAAAAAATCCCAAAATTAAAAAATCGCCAAAAATCGAAAAAAATCGCTAAACTAAAAAAAATCTCTAAAAATAAAATAAATCGTCAAAAACCGAATATAGCGCCAAAATTTAAAAAAATCGCCAAAATTGAAAAAAAATCGCCAAAATGAAAAAAGTCATCAAAACGAAAAAAAGCGCCAAAACTAAAAAAATCACTTAAACTAAAATATATCGCCAAAAACCCGAAATAATCGCCAAAAACCTTAAAAATCCATAAACGAAAAACAGCACCAAAACTAAAAAAAGCGTCATAGCAAAAAAAATCTACAAAAAGCGAAAGAAAAAGTTTAAGTTAAAGTTTTTTTTGAAAATCTCAACAGCAGCTATGATATTCGATTATAAAGGCTAAAGTTTGTGTAATCGGGACTGTTCTGTAAACCGATCGATTTGAAATCGCACGACAATGGAAATATTTTTTTTAGTTTTTTTTAAATTTTTTTATTATATAGATTCTCAAATATCATATCTGAAGGAAAATTATCGTGTATGACGACGACGTGTTTAAAGTCTGCAGGACCATTATTAATTTTGTGAAAACGAAAAATTTACTTGGATTCGGTTTACAGAACAGGGGCGAATATTTGATATGCAGAGTCTGGACAGAACCCTTCGTGTGCGAGTCACTGAATTTATTAATTTTTAATTACCACGATTTTTTTTTCGAATAAAAGACTGATTGTTTTTAATTTTTTGCTTTTTTGTTTTGATAAGTAAGTTTCTTAGTGATAAGAAGCATGCTTCCCATTCGTTTCGAACTTGTACAAACTTTTAGCCGTGTTTTCGGTTCCTGATAATATTTTGATTTAAGCTTATTGCACACACAATGGCATTATTTCACTTTTAGCCGCTTTTGATGCATTATTATGACTTTATAAACTCTGCGGGCTGGAATTTTTTTTCTCTTCTCTGCTCCAAGTTGCCGGCCGGTGTTGTCTTCTTATTTTTCCGGTTGCAAGTTTTTTTCTTTTTGTTACTGTTACTGGCTTTCATTTTTAACTTTATTAACTTGATGTTTGTGGATACTATTGTACGAGCATGTATAAGCATGATTATATTGTATAAAAGTTGTGTGTTTGTTTGTCTGTTTGCCGTATTGTCTGTCGGCGTTGTCAAAACATTTGCATTTTGTGGTCACATTCATCCATGACTTTGAGGTGTGAGCTATTTTAATGTTCTTGATTGCCAATGGTAAAATAGTTGTTGATGTTGGACACTGTTGCTGTGTCTGCCCCCACTCCCTCCCTCACTTTATCAGGCATACACATACACACACATCACACATTCGCATGCTTAAATTCTTGGTTTGTCTAAAAATGATCGCGGTGAAAAATCTCAGTTTTATTTTGTGGACAGGAATATATAGAAATAAAACAACAACAAATAAAGAAAAGAAGTGCAATATTGCGGGTAGATTTTTAAGGTGTTGTTGGTGAATGTAATGGTCATTTGATGTATGAACTTGTTTGCTGTTATTGCTGTAACATCAAGTTGTTGCTGTCGCTGTTGCTGTCGCGATTAATGTGATTGGCGGGCGGTTTATTTTTTGTTTCTTAGTTAATTTTGTTGTTGTTGCTTAAATAAAAGTATTTGCCCTGTGGCTATCTTGTTGTAACAAGATAATTGCTTAATTTGATTGGCTTACATTATCAGGCGTAAAATGTTTACCATGCAATCTAACAATTCATTTCAGAGCTCTCATAACGATAGAGATTTATAAATTCTATACTTAACCATACATACAATTTTGCATATGTATATGAAAATTGTACATAAAAACGTATCGATGGTCCCAAGCAGAAAGGCCCTAACTCGTATTATTGACGAAATTTAGCCTTTTCCTGTGACTCCAATACATTTCACACAAATGCACCTCGTCACAAAATTTTATTGCAATAGTGTAAAAAGTAACGCTTTTACAAGCAGTTGTGCAAAGCAGTTTGTACAAACAGTTGTACTGTTTCTATTATGTTTTTACCTGCTTCTGTAAAGTTACAATTACTTGAGTTAGGGCCTTTCTACTTGTGACCAACGATATGTATATTACATATATGTACATACATACATATGTGTCTATAGTTTCGCTATACTTGTGTATATGGCTAATGGTAATCGCAAATTATATTCATACACCGAACAAAACTATTCTTTTTCATAGTTTGCCCATTTAAAATACATAGATTTTTTGTATTTTCATAAGACTCGAGAAGTGTCTGAATTAAAAAGTTACGCTTTTTTTGTTCAAATGTTTGCACAAGTGTGAACGTACTAGAGATGGGCACGTGTCGAATTTTTCCAACACGCCACGACACGAACACGAATACCAAGACGCTCAACACGTACGAAACACGCACGCGAAAAATTTTGTCAACACGATACTGCACAACACGCACGAAATATTATTGGTATAGTATAGAAAATAAGAAAATTTAATTTATTTTTTTTCAAGAGACGCTTTTCAAAATATGGCCACCACATCTAATACTATCTGTTTAAGTGCAGAAATTTAAGCTTTAGAGGCCCATACAATATCAACAAATATGCTGGTGTTGTGTGTTTACCGATACAAAATATTAAATTTTCTCTCTACTGGAAATTCATTCATACATATTTTACATCTAAAATCGTTTCGTGCTTTTCGTGTCAATTTTACTCAACACGAAACGACCCAAACACGCACGAAATCCGATTTTTTGTCACGAACACTTTGTGTTGACTCATGCGTGTTCGTGTCACGAAAAAAAGACACTTACCTTAAGCAAATTGCAAAACATATAATAAAAATCCAAAACCTTTAAAAAAAATTTTTAATTCTAGCACCTTGCCAAGTCCTGGTTCATCACACATCAAGATCAGGTAGATCAGATTTTGTTAAATTTTCTTTTGAACCTGCATTTGCGTTAATACACACAGTCAAGTTGGTTTCATCAAGTTGCGTTGTCGTAGAGTATTACGAATGACACAACAAAACGAAAACACAAACTTGACTGTTACGGTCAAGCATGTACCCCTCTTCATTCTCTTTTCCTCTCTCTCCTAAAAATTCAAGACTTGACGAGTCAAAACTGACGTGTGTGAACCAGGACCAATTTTGTTATAAATTTTTTAAATTTTCTCATTAGGATGATAAAATAACATTATAGCTCCTTTCTGATGTGGTGGTTTTTAATAATATGTGCATATGTATGAATGTAAGTACATATGTATGTTAGTTGGCATGTTAATTGAATGAGTCTTCTCTTTTTATTAAAAAAAAACAAAAAACAATTTTTTCTCTCAGTGCATTTATGCGCTTAAAACTGATGATGGCATTGCTCCCTTGCATAAACATACATACGAGTACATAATTTTGCTCATGCTGATTGGCATCAATCTCTTAAAAGGTTTGCCCTTTTGAGTGTTTCTATGAAAATGCTAATTACGTGCATGTTTTGGTTTTCATGTTGCTGTCTTGCTGCCTTAATTTTCATATGATTTCAAAATGTTTCAAATCGCAAATTGATACGGCTAATGATTTTGGCTTACGAATATTAATACTAATTAAATTATAAAACATGTACATATATAATGTCCGAAAATTTGAATACATACATGTAATTAAATTACATTCAAGCAGTGTAGCCAGAAATGTAAATAAATTTATTTTATATCCTATGCTACGCATTAATGTTTTGCGTTAGAAAATTTTAGCTTTTAACAAAGTTTGCTTTAAGGCCATGACTCACTATCATACAAAGTTGTGCGATCTACGAAAAAGTACAACCCTGGTGTGATGAATTGTTATTTTCTTTTGAAAATTTTCATAAACTCCATCATACCAGGGTTGTATTTTTTCGTAGATCGCACGACTTTGTATGATAGTGTATCACGGCCTTTAGAAATACCAAGGAAATTTGTGGCAAACAAAATTTAGTATGGACAAAGTGCACTGTAATGAACGCCACTGGTCTGATAATCCATTAAGAGACACTCCAGTAGCTTGTGCGGCACGCGATTTGCACAAAATCTAAAAACAGAAAACACAAAAAAATACAGCTGCAGCAAGCTACTTGGGAACCACCAGGGGGACATCAAAAGCAGAGCAACTCGATAATAGGCTGACTTTTACGCCTGTATGCTGAAGAATAGAGCAGACACAACGGAATCCAAGTGCGCATGCCCACAACACACATAAATATAAGATATGCCGTTAAAGGGCCACTCAGACTATTATACATGTATAAAAAAAAAAATCTAACGTAAAGTTACATTTTGTGCTCACACCATCACACCTCATATTACATTAAAAAAACAAGTAGGAAGCAAACTGCTGTTGAGGCTTAACATGCCTACATTAATCGTTGACTTCCGGCGGCAGAGCAGTTTCACGAAAGCTGTGCTCGTGCCGGCACTTGAAAATAAACCGCTTTCAAAATAGTTGATTTAAATAAGATAAAGAAAAAGAAAATACCTTAATTTTGCTCATTTTCAGATATGGGTTACACGAAAAATTATTCAATACGATAAGCATATGCAATATTTATAGCCGGTGTTAGACGAAGACATTTACCATAAACGACGACACGGCAACGGCGTCGAAACAGACGACTTGTTAGTTTGTTTATTAGTTGATTTTGTAATAATGCAACTCTGATCAGATAAAAAGTCATATAATATGTCATATTTTTATAGTATTATTTACGATTCGTCATGACATTTTGCAATCACAATATCGCACTTGCACATATTATTTGAATTTTTGAGATGTATTAATACAAAGTATAATAGTCTTAATGCCTCTTTAAAGCTCCAAGCGTAACTGAACGCTCCACTAAGTCACTCAAGAGCAACAAATCATCAGGGCTTGAAAATACATATATGTACATATATATATATATCATGAGTTATAGAACATTTCCACCTGCACGAAATCTAGCAGACTTCACTTAAAATCTTTGTGAAAAATCATTACAGTTTGCACCAAGTTTTTTAGGGTTCCGTATTGTTTTCGCTACGATATCCGTCTGTTCGTCACATTATTCTCAGGTTATCGAGAACCGTAAGAGCTACGCACCTGAAATTTTCACAGAATATATAAAACTTTAGCCGCTACAATGGCAAATATATGACAATTACAAATTACAGGGTCGTCTAAAGCGAGTAACGCAAAAATGTTGAAATCCTAATATTATATACTCGTACAAACAATTTTATAAAGACACCTGAAATGTTCAAATTTAAGGTATTTTATGCACCAACTAATTAATGTAATTTTGAGAAATTGCTATATCTTGGAAACCGTAACATTTTCAAAAGCTCTTAAAGTAAGAAATTTAAACATTAAATGATCGCCAAAACGAAAAATTCGCCAGAAACCGAAAAAAAACGCCAAAACGAAAAAAACGTCAAAACTAAAAAATCTCTAAAACTGAAATAAATCGCTAAAAACCGAAAAAATTGCCAAAACAAAAAAAGCGCCAAACTAAAAAAAAAAATCCCAAAAACGAAAAAAGCACCAATACCAAGAAAAAGCATCACAACTCTAAAAAACTCGAAAAAAGTTCGTATAGTATTACATACATATGTATGTAGTGTCCGTACGGAACCCTTTGCACAGTGTGACTTTTGGCACTATGTGTGTAGTGTCCCTTTGCACAGTGCGACTTTTAGCTGGCGAAAATTAATCACTCTCGTTCCGGAGCAGATATCGGAATTAAATTTGGTATGGATAATATATATATATATATATATATATATAAATGAAGCTTTGTAAAAACAATGGGCATGGTCAGCCCATTTTTATTAGTAGCCGCCATACAAGGTTTAAAAAGTTGTCTGTAAATTTTACCAGACCCACTTATCTATCTATATGTATTTCAATGCACTGAATCCGAATCTGATGTTATTTTGGCTCTTTAACACACAAAGTTTTGAGTAAATTGCAAAAAACCTCTAAAAATCGAAACTCCGGTACATCGTTTTTGTTTTGTAGCCATATCTCAAATAGTACGCTTCGTGGAAACGCCATACTTGTTTATGTTACTCAACTGAAAGAAATCATCAAGGTTGTTTAGTAAAACTACCAACTCTTGGATTTCTCTAATAATATTACACAAGTATCTACTTAAAATCTAAGTATTAAACATATGCTCATGTCTGCACAATTTATGCAAAAAAAAAACAAGGGTGCACTTTGTAGCACCCAATTTTTTCCTATTTTGAAACTAGAGACTCTCCTTAATGTTTTGGTAGTAGTATGGAAGCTGAACTCGGTGAAACAATTTAGTTCTACCCCATTAAAAATTTTATATAAATTTTTTTATTTTATTTTGACATTTATCTCGATGTTCTATCCAAAACACAACCATTAACTCTAAATTATCTTAGACTACAACCAAGCAACTTCCATGTAGCTGATTCACACACCTTTTTAAGTGAAGAAGTAGTAAACAATTTTGAAAACAAAAAAACATAGTTGTATCATTAAGTTCTACTAGATTTTAAGTAGAGTTCGACAAAATCTAGTGGCGAAGCAGATTTTATTTTTTTATAGATTTTCCCCGATATATCTTAAGTACCAGATTTTGTTCAAATATAAGCGCACTGTAAGTGTGTAACGCAGCTACGTCCAAGCCATATGCATTAAACACATTCGCCACAGCAGGCTACCGACTACAAAATGTCAACGATAGAATACACATGTTTATATGGGAGTGATTCTTTTGAAGACAGCAAGGCAACATGGCGGCAGGTTGTTGTCTATGCTGATTTTGTCGTTGTAGTCCAATTAAACTAATTTCTATTTCCTTGGCTACAATGAGAAAATTCAGTGTTGCAAGTATAATGCAAAATGTTGAATGAATGTTATCGTACAATTATTTCATATTATTTAACAGAAACAATATCAAAAAGTTGATGTAAAGCATAAATTGATTCACTTTTATACTTTTACGTCATATAAGTGCATTTTGAAAGAGTAATTTAATTTTTATAAATGCGAAATATTTGAAGGTGGTAATACTGAACTATGAATTTGTACTTAAATATGAGATGCAGATGGTGCTGCTGCCATCTCCAAAATAATTAAGTAGCTGGCTACGAGGCGACAAATGCTGCTAGCGGCATTTGAAGTCGTGTGTTCATGTAGTCTGCTGTGGTGAATGTGTTTAATGCAATATGCCCAATGTGCAAATTTTTATAAAAGAGCTTTTGTACTGTTACACCGACGAGAGCACAAGAGAGCACAACAGCCAATCCGATCGCGGCGGCAACAATGCGAGCTCTCACTTTGCAAAGAAGCAAGAACAATTTCTAAAGCTTTCAAAGCTGTTAACCTCAAACACAATTGCCAGAGTATGTGTGTTTAGACGTAGTTGGTGTAAAGTCAAATTTCTATTTTCACAAATCTCAAATGATGTTTTTTTTGCTAACTTCAATATCAACTTACCCGTGCAGCAGTCATCCCCAAAACTTTTCGCATGGTAATTGCTCTTGATAATAGGACGTACGTAAAATTTAGCAATTGTAAGAGGGTGTGAGGTAAAATTACAGCTTAACTTCCACACAATTTGCTGAAACCTGTAATTGAGATCAAGAAAATAAATTTTATATTTATCACCAGCTTAAAGAGACGAAATCATTTTGAATACAATTTTTTGTGTTTTGCAAAAGTAAAGATTGATCAAGAGCCAAAATAAATAAAATAAAACATGTATTTACTACCCATAAAAATTTAAACGCCACATAAAAAATATCTCATAAAAACATTTTGTTTTTATTGAATAATTTCCAAACACCCCCTCATTGGCGGTCATTTAGATTGCACGTATGTGTGTATGTGTGTGTGTGTGTGTGTGTGTGTGTGTAAAACTTGAAATTAAAAGATAATCTTGGCTGCAATGAAAATGAAAGAGTGGTGAAAAAAAACAAAAGAAAGAATTAATAAAACATTTAATAATAAACCGAGATCGATAACAAACTCATAAAAAAGCCCCCCCCAAAAGCTGAAAATGATGATGAAGAAGGCGCTGACTGGATTTGGTGATGGCGATGTCGATGCGGATGCTGATGAAATATGAAAAAGTGTTGAAAAATTCATGTTACATGAAAATTTATGAATTTTAAAGTTACTTTCTCAGAAATTCTTAAAAGAAGAGAAGAAACTAAAAGTTTAGCAGTTCAAAATACGAGGCACAATTTATTTATTTTTTGTTTTTAAGGGTAGAGTGTGCGATTTTTTTTTTGCACTTGTGTTTATAAAAAAAAACTATTCTTTAAGGTTTCATGCAGTTCTATACTTTAATATTTTCTTTGGGCCAAAACGAATGTTTTGCACTCTGTTTCCTTCCGCAAAATATTTAAGAGTTAGATAATATTGAAATAAATTTAAGATACTGTCACATAATTACTTTTTATACTTTTCAAGCAAACTACTCTAATACATATATTTATGAGTAGCGCAGGCACACAGAATAATTTCACATTAAAATCTACGAAAACAAGATTAATTTATTACTTTTGGGCAATGATTTTGCTTCATATATAATTCATGTTAATTCAACATGATTTACAGTAATCTTTACATTTTTACGCATGTGACAAAAATTAAAAAACAAACACTTTGCTTTTTCAGCTTTCGTTAACTTAGTCCCAGTTCACACTACACAATTCTTATTACAAAGCTTAGCACCTTTTTTTCTTTGAACTTTCATCGGCATTCACACAATGCAAGTCTTATTTTTGAGCTCATACTTTGTATGCATAGTTTTGTGTATACATGTGTGCTTTTTTAACATTACGAATGAGAAAACACAACGTATTGACAGTACATGAAGCTGAGTATTCGTTTCTTTTCCCCTCGTCTCTCTCTCTCTCTCTCTCTCTCCTACAAACTAATCAGTTTAGCAAGAAAACTTGTGTAGTGTTAACTGGCAGTTAAGTAAAAAAAGAAATTCGACATTTATATTTTTTATTTAACAACATTTTTAACTTTTGAAACTAACGTAGTTCATTTTTGCACGTCACTCCTAAGAATATATCCCTAAATAATTAAGTCTAATTAATCTAATTAAATCAGAGTATGAAGGTAAAAAAAACGTTGAATATTAAAAAATAATCAATTAAAACATTAATTGAGTCAATTAAACTTTTGTTTAACAGCGCAATTGACTAAAAGTTTAATTGAAATTTTAATTGAGTTAATAAAATTATTGCTCAAAAATGTAATTAATCAAAAAGTTTAATTGACACAGATACATTTTTTAAATGAATTTTGGTTTTTCCAATTAAAGGTGTTGACTGGAGCAATACAATTAATTTCTCATATTTAACTCTTAATAGATTCATATAGAACATAAATTATTTGCTGGGTTTCTAAGCCTACTACGCTTATTTTTCTTATATGTTTTTCAAAAATATTATTAATTGTGAATTCGCAAATGTCTTTTGAAAGTCTGTGTAGAAGTCAAGAGGTTTGTGTGTTTGAGGTCTACTGGTGATTTGGCAAAGCACCAATGAAATGTATCTATATAGACATGCTTAACCACCAGCAACTAGATTTAAATTAAAAATTAAAGCTTAAATTTTTTTTCATATGATTTTGATAATTAATAAAAAACATTATCTTTAATACACTGCGTATACTTAGTGTAGCGCTTTCTCTACAACCAACTAAGACAAAATAAAACTGGTTCCTTTTTTACATTTAAAAAATTCAAAAAAAAAATCATAAAAACTTTTTTATAAAATTTTTTTTACCGTTGCGCTTAATGACGATTATCTGCTAATAAGGTATCAATAAATTTTAATACACAATGCATATACGACGAACTACATACGGCCAATGAATCAATAAGCCAAACAATCTTCGATCGTATTCAACTCAACAATCAAACGCTCAACCCTGAGGCCATCCAACCAACCAACCAACCAACCAACCAACCAACCATTCATTCCATATCCAGTCAATCGAATTGTTCGTTCTTCATTTTCAACATTAAAGCAAAATAAAGATGCCAGCAATTGAGAAAATGATTTGCAAAATACATATATAAAAATATGTACATACATAAATATGTACATATGTATGTACAGACAAGCAACAAAGATACGAAAAATATTTAATTAATTTGCTTAAGTGTGAGTAAACCTGAAAACATCATTAAAATAATAATGATAAATTTATTTTCCTTTATTTTTGTTTTCTTCTTTCATGCCCCAAAAATATATGCAGATGTACTCGTATGTATGTAAATATATTAGACTGGTCGCCAAAAGTTTTTTCTTTAATTGATATATTTGCACTATCTAAAATATGAGATTTGCTGTCATAAATGCGGTCTTAATTTTTTTAGCTCGATTCGACAGTGCCTAGTGGGTCTTACTAAAGTACCCTAATCTTTTTTCTCGAATATTTCCCAAACTGCAAGCAAAAACCCATAAATGTAGCAGACTTCTTTTAGCTCTTGGGTAAAAATAAAATCCACTTGCAAAAATGTTTTTTTTTTGAGATCAAAAACAATAGCTTGGTATCGGTTTTAATTTTTCATTAACCCCAGATTGCCCACTTTGGGGCTTTGCGGTTCCACCGACTTTAAACATGTATAGTCCACAGACTTAAGCTGTGTGACACCTCCTCAAATGCTGTATGAAGTTTCATAACAATCGGACGGCCCGTTTAGAAACTGCAGAATTATTTCCATTTTTTTTTTTAACAAAATCTCGCACTGTGTAACGGGTACTTTAGGCCCCACTAAGCAATGTCGTGGCGGAGTAAAAATTTAAGACCACATTTAAGACAGCAAATTTCATATTTTAGACAGCGCTTATAAAAATAAAAATAAAAAAAATCCCATACAAGCTGCGACCAGTCTAATGTATGTACATACATACATACATACATACATAAATATGTATGTATGTATGTATGTGGATGGACAAGGAAAATTGAACAAATGATGAATAACTACAAATTAATAAATATTCATAAATAAGTTTATTTGTGGGTCTGCATGAATGTGCATGTAGAGAAATTCCTAATAAGAATTTTGTTTAATAATATTATACAGGGTGGGCCAAAAGTTACCATGGGGTTTAAAAGTTTAATAACTTTTTCGTTTATTAATTTTTTTAAATTTTTTTTCTCAGATTATATAATATACAAAATGGAAAATTTTTTTACACTAAGTATGAAAAATAATGTCTCTTAAATGACCACCGTTTTCAGCTTCGCACTGATGGGCGATTATGATTATGAGTGATGAAGCTCATTTTCATTTGAATGGCTTTGTTAATAAGCAGAACTGTAGGTTCTGGGGTTCTGAAAATCCAAGAGGTCTACAATATGGTGTGGGATCACATCTGAAAATATCATTGGGCCTTACTTCTTCGAGAATGAAGATGGAAGTGCTGTAACCGTAAATGGAGAGCGGTATCGGTTTATGATAGAAAATTGTTTACGTCTTGCTCTTGAAAACATACCTGGTATGTGGTTTCAGCAGGACGGAGCCACTGCCCGCACTGCCCGAGACACAATGGCACTTTTAAGTCAAATTTTTGGAGAGCGAATAATTTCCAGAAATTCGCAAATAATTTGGCCCAGCGCGATCGCCAGTTTTGACAGCACCCGACTATTTTCTTTGGGGTTATTTGAAGTAGCGAGTGTATGTGAACAAGCCAGAGACAATCCTTGAACTCAAAGCAAACATTGTTGCAGAAATTTTGGAAGATATTATGGAAAATGCTCTAAAACGAGCCCATCAGTGCGAAGCTGAAAACAGTGGTAATTTAAGAGACGTTATTTTTCATACTTAGTGTAAAAAATTTTCCATTTTATATATTATATAATCTGAGAAAAAAATAAAAAAAAAATTAATAAACGAAAAAGTTATTAAGCTTTTAAACCCCAAGGTAACTTTTGGCCCACCCTTTGGGTTAAATGCACGCACACATTTGGTCTTTTCCAAACGGCAAAAGATTTATCAAAGTTGGTAATTGTAACACAATTTTAATTTTATTTTAACTCTATATCTTAGAAAAAAATTTAAAATTGGGAATATACTTACATATGTACATACATAAATGCTGTTTGAGAAGACTCTTGGATGGGACAACATATCAAAGTAAATTTGCAATAGAGATTATCTTGTGATTTGAAAAGTCGGAGGTGTTTTTTAATAGTTATTTAAGGTTCAATCAGACGTGCCATGCCATATGAATGACATAACCCTATACATATATACTCGTATGTATTATGGGATGCCAATCCTGAAATCGCGATACCGAAAATCCCGGGATTTTCTGTATTCAGCGAATCGCGGGATTTAAAGTTTTTAACCCCGGGATTTTCGGGATTCAGTCAATCCCGAAATTGTTTACTAAGTTTTGTTTGTTCGTTGAAAATAAATTCATCATAAATTAATAAAATAAATAAATTTATAATTTTTATCGATAGCCAGCATTCACTTCTTGCTCTAAGATCACTTGAAGCCTCCTCAATTTTAGTTAAGGACTATAAGGACGTGCTATCCAGACTTTGTCGTCATACCGACACCATTCTTATCTGAGTTCCTGTAGCTTGATCAGCAATGAGTGGGCTGACAGAGTAACCAGGGCTGGAACTACTCATACTCTGGACGACGAAAAAAATAATATGCAACCCCAAATACTATCTTCTGAAGATAGATGTAATAGGTTGAACAGGAAACATGGCCATGCTTCTCCCCTGTAAACGCTTAGAACAAATAGTTTGCAAAAATAGCAAGAGTATCTCTCGCTGTTGGTCGCCGTATTGGCAGGCCACTGGGCGATTAGCTGACATGCTAGTAGACTTGGTCTTTTGTACAGCACATTTTGTGGCAGCTGTTAACAACAGGATGCAGAAGAGACAGTTTCTCACCTGCCCTGCGAATGGCTCACACTGCACACTATGCGATACAAATTTCTAGGAAAATACATACTAGACAATCTATCTGAGGTATCATAGATTGGTATAGGGGTCCTAATGCGGTACCTCAATGCAACGGGGTGTATGTAGTACGACTCATCACTGGTTCTAGCGTTGGATTCAGAGGGTTTTTGCAGGTTAAGACTCGTACGTGTAGTAAACAAAATCTCACGATTCTACTTGATTGCTGATAGGTTCCAAGCAACCACGTAAACCAGCCAACCAACAACCAACGGCTACTGGTGATCTAGCAGCAGCGACGTATTTAGGGCGTATATAGGATGATGATGCAAATAAAACGATGCCTCTTACAATGATTGTAAGCCGAAGGTGATACTTTCTTTTTATCCACGGAGTTTAATAGATAATGCTTGACATGGGTGCTTGAATAGTGTACGCCTGGGAAATAAGCTCTAACCCCTGTTTTTAATACAACTGAACTTGCTTTCGGTAATTTATTGGGTTTTTTTTCGGGAGAAAACGCAGTGGCTGTGAGAAAACAGTAAAATCGCGTTTAAGCAATGGCTGTGATTGCTTTCAAAATCATGGGGAGCAGGGTATTGCATGTATAGTGTACGGTCAATCCTAGTGGTTGATTGAATGCGAATAACCAACTTTTCTAGTTGCTATTGACATTCAGTAGATGCAGCTTTTTTTGGTAGTGGAGAATGGTTCCGGTATTGAGAGATGCCTTGTAGAATGTTCTATCGTAGTGGCGAACATAATTTCTCCAGATTGGCGTGTCCCTCGTACTAAGGTCAGTACAGGTCAGCCTATTAAACCACTTCAGTTAGCGAAATGCTTGCTCACAGTCACTGGCTATAGTCTCGTTGGAACACACACAGTGGCTGTAATTGCTATCAAAATTGCTGCAAGAAATGTTTTGGATGTCTAGTTTTCAAACAATGGCCGGAAATATAATTTTTACACACAATTGGCTTTCGTACTAATCAAATGTATTTTGACCATCAGCATACAGGCTGCATTCGCTAAAAGATTTAATAACAAACAAAATTCAATACATTCTCATGGTTTTTTTCTTCAATAAGAGGCTGTTGATTAACCACAAAATTTTATATCTGTTCAAATATTTATTTGGCCGAACTGGCCAAAACTGTTCTAACAGTTGAGCGAACGCATAAAGGCTCTTTTAAATGCAGCACAACAGGGCGTCATGGCAAGTGAAAATACTCTACTGTGGGCAGTGGGTAGTTTACCGATTACCAGGTAATAAATCCGGCTAATGAGATAAGCAAAAATATTTAACATTGTGCAAAAGACAAAAAAAATTTTATTTTTTAAACAAATTTAGCTAAAATTTAATGCTGTTGCAACGTGAGGCAAGTCATTTAACTGTATCAAGTGTAGTTAATGTCGCAATCGCGTTGCATTCATGAAATTGCTAAAATAACATACGATAAAATTTTAAGAGTTCATAAAATTTAATTATACATTTAAAAAATTTCGTGGTTGGTCGAACGATTATCGGGTCAGCCGGCGCCCTGCATTGCATTGCAAAATGTGTTTGTATGTTATGCAGGCAGGCAGGCATGGCATGTAATACATGCAACCTGGTTATGCGAAATGACATCCAAAACATTCATGCAATCTTTCTTCATTCATTCATTTATAGTTTCATATTTAACGATTAACAATGTTGTCAATAATAATCATAATGTTAATAATAATAATAATAATAAGAATGATGATTATGACGACGAATGACGACACAATATTGAAGTTGATGTTCCCGTAGAGTATGAAGTTGTTTGCATTTCCATATTACCACAATGTCATTTTGTGTATGTCGCAACGTAAAATGAATATTTCTGTTCGTACATTTATTTCTTTCTGTGTGTGTGTGTGTGTGTGTGTGTGTGTGTGTGTGTGTGTGTGTGTGTGTGTGTGCTTATATGAATTTTTATTATCAATAACAGAACATTTCTCAAGCACAAGTTTGAGTGAATGTTGTTGACAAAATTTTCACAAGGGGTTGCTGCTGCTGCCATTTGGGTTGTGCATGAGCTTAAGTTGTATGCAAAGTATTTGCATTTAATGGCCCAGTTAAAACTGCTGCACAATGGCTTAAGAACTAAACAATTTTTGGTAATATTTCCGAAGGTTTTATAACGATTTTCCAGCTCATAGATTGCTAGATCGAAGACAGGACCACAAGTATGTGAATCCCCTTTCAAGATCTACTTGAACTTGCTGCAAATTGACTTATGTATACAGTTAAACCTCTGTTATCCGGGTCGCATCGGACCGAGCCTAGCACGGATAATTGAAAAACACAGTTAATAGAGGTTATAAAAAAAGTACAAAGAGTACTTATTATTAAAACATGAAATCGAATTTATTGAACTGATAATAGATATATAACATATGTGTATATAGAAGCTTGGGTAATAGAGGTAAAAGCACGGATAATGGAGGTCAAGAAACAAAGTAAGTGCATGCCGTTTAATAGATGTAGCCGGTTGAAGGAGGGCCGCATAATCGAGGTTCGACTGTAAATTAAATTATGTTTTTTAGTTTCTATACGGAAAAAAGGGACACTACAAATTCTCTTCAACAATAAATGCTCAATTTCTCTCCAGCTTTGATGGCTTTTAAATTCGTCGAGTTCAAGTTGGCGTCCACTTGTGTGTATCGGATAACTGTCTTCTGTCTGCCAAGGGTCTCCGAATTGTATGCCCAATCCAACTGCATTGGAGATTGAATAGTTCTATCTGGACCGGCCTTTGATTTACTCTACACCAAAGAAAAGTGTTTGGTTATGGCTGAACGCCAAAATATGTATCTGCCTAGTACGCAGATCATTCAAAATTTAAATCACTGAGCAATATGAGATGCTTATGGCTCCACAATCTCTCTCACTTTGAATATCCGATCGTAAATTTTTCACGATCTCTCTTTTGTGTGAAGAGATCCAACTGGTCGTCCAGAGCGTTCGGCATCTTCTGTGCTCGTATGACCACAACGAAACTTAGTAAACATTTTCATTGCTATTTAAGTTGTTAAGGAAGAGTCGCGCCTTAGTTTGAGTAATGCTTAATGAGCACAAGAAATGCACTTCTTTCCTATATTTATTACATGATTCGGCTAAAGTTCGTACCAAATTACATGTGATAATTATAATTATATAATAATTATTAATGAACAAATAACACCAAAGTCAATTGTAAATATTCTGACAAACACGAGTAGAACGGAACAACTAGCTGTTTTCGAAGGCCACTACAACTTCATCATCAGCGTTCTTTTGTATTTGGTCCACTGAGTGCGGGGTCAGTTGATGTAGATTTTTGCTTTATATACATACATGTATATTTTTAAATAACGCAGTAGTCTGCTATCAATGGCTGTCAAACACATACTAAATGAGGCAGGTTGTTCAAATTTTTCCAGGATTCAACTAACAAGTGCCTGTTGACTGGATCAGATTGGTTTATTTTAATTCACCAAAATAAATCATGAAAATCGCTTCAAAAAATGTTTAAGTTGCGGCATTTGCCCTCAATTACCAAATATAACTCTTATTTCAATCAATTACCATAAAACCGTAAAATATTTTGCAGCAATTTTTCTCTCTTTTGCCCCCATGTGCAGTACTTTTTTGTTTAATAACATTTTATTATTCATGCACCATCAAAGTATGTGGTATTCAATCAATTGCTTTTTATATTATTGAAATTTTTTTTATATTTTTATTTGCTGCACTTGCCTCATCTTGTGGCTGTTAGGTGCATTGATTTTATTGCCAGCAACAACTACAACTGTTGCGGCAGCCAGCCAGCAATCACCAAGCACAACAGATGTTGGTTGTATTAAAATTTAATAAAATTTTATTTTATAAATATTTTTTTTTTCCTTTGCAAATGAATTTTTCTTTTTTATGTAAAATAAAATGAATTTGTAAATATCGCGTTACGAATGACTGTTTTTCTCAATTTTTATTTTTGAATTTTTTTTTTGTGAAAATATTTGTTAGTTAAATTAAAAACAATGATGGTATTTAAAGCGTATAAAAAAATTGAGTTATTTATAAAAAATTCTATTAAATATGAGTTTTTTTTTACTTTACTGATTTTAAAATTTGGCGTCCATGGAATTTACGCATATACGCATATACATACATATGTATGTTCTTAATAAATATAAATATTTAAGAGTTTAAAAAAAAAATCATTAACTGGGCTCACAGTGGAATTTTGGTGCCCTAGTAGCTGAGTGGTAGCGATGCTAGCCGGTACGTCCAGAAGTCGTGGGTTTAATTCCCGCCATACACCCTGGGTGTTTTCTGTAGACAGCTAATCGCTTCGCGGGCTATGTTTTGTAGGTCACACAATTTCAAAAATCGAATGATACATTTCTCTATGTTTAAATTCAAAAGGTGTATTTTTATTGTTAGTTTAAACTTTTCTCTATAGATTGAAAAACAATAAGAAGATATCTTAAATCGTTAAGAAGATATGTCCAAATCTATAAACCTACATAAATAAACTTATTTTTATTTTCTATGGAACAAAAGAATTATATAGCCCCACTCTCCCCCAAACTGTTCTTTTAATTAAAGTTTATCATAATTGGGGGATTCAAACGGTGTTCGTAAAGCTTTCTGCGTCAGAATGTTTTAAAACTTTTGTGTGAAAAAATAGAAGAGCGAAAACGATTATATTAAAATAATTTTAAACATTCCCCCTTATTGTAAATGGTGTCGTCGACGTCACATTTAGACGACATATTGGCTCTTATTGACAATCCCTTACTAATCTCAAAGGCTTTGTAAATTAATGTAGCATTGTTGTCGACAAAGAGTAGGCAAGTCACAATTTTTACTGTCGTCTTAATATATTAAAGAAATTTATTATTCGTCATATTGTCATAATTATATTATAAGTGAAGTTTATTTGCTGGTGGTTAAGCGATGTCTATATGCATTTCATTGTTGCTTACACAAATCGTCAGTAGACTTCAACCACACATTTTGAACAGTCGCAAAAATATTTTTATTTGTGAATTCTCAAATAGTTTTTGGAAGTTTGTGCATAAGATAAGAGGTTTGTCACTGTTCAAAATGTGTGCTTGAAGTCTACTGACGATTGGTTAAAGCAACAATGAAATTCATTGAACCGACCATATGAAGCATTTCAGGCGTAGCCGCGGTCAACATTTACATGAAATTATAGTTGAACATTTTGAATTATACAGATCGTTCTACCGACTCAAATAGGGATTTCATAGATTTATCTAAATTGTATGCGTGTTTTTATAAATCAAATCCGAAAGCAGATAAAATATTACTCTACCACGACATGTCAAATCACGGTGATTTCAAAAAATTATTGAAATCTAAATCATTGCTTTTGTAAATTGCACGATTTATGGCGTTGGAAGTTGGAAGAAAATATTCTATTATAAATGACAAAAACTTAAAATAGAATAAAAACCCACTTTATTAGTAATTTAATTTTGAGAAATCACGTGATTTGAAATCACCGTGATTTTCAGAATAGGCCCGTATATTCAAAGTTTGAAAATGTTGCTGCTGTTTTTCTTTCTTTTTTTTGGTTAAGCAACATCTATAAGCATTTCTTTTCTGCTCACGGAACTTTTCATATAGACTTTAAAAAGACTTCAAAGATTTTTAAATTAGCTGAAAAAACCTTCGTATGTTTATAGTAAGACTCTAAATACGTTATTGAGAATTACAATATACATACAAACGCAATAAGTTTAAAAGCATTAAGCAAAAATCTTTACAACACAAGCATCTTTATTCAATTAATTGCCGCATTGGGCAACAATAAAATTTTTAAAAAGAAAAACCTAATATATATACATGTACAATATGTATACATATATTCACATAAGAAATCCCGAAGTATATTTATCTGCCATAAAGTCTTTATTTAATTTGAAAATTTTACTTGTTTCCGTGAAGCAGGAATGAAAGAAATGCATATAGACGTTGCTTTACAAAAAAAAAAAAAAAAAATCCAAATTAAATAAAGAATTTATGTCACAGAAATATTCTTCGGTATTTCTTTTACATTAAAAACTTCCATCTTCCATCCCAATAATTTTTATTGAGTATATTTTTCTGGTATCACAATCTTTAAAACTTTTGCTGGTACAATATTAAAATCTGTAAAAATTAACAGCTCCTTTCACCATAATTTGCATTCCCTAACACATACACAAGTGTGTACGAGTATATGCTGAAATATTCTTACCAACAACAACAAAAGCAGCAACAACAATATTGCTAAAAGACCCCAATTCGAAAATCACTTGTCGCAATAATTTCCACCACAACATCAATTCTCACTTAAAATCAAAGATTAATCAAATTTAATAGTTATAATAACACAGTCTCTCGTTTCATATCAAATCTTTTGCAGCGAAGCAGATGTTATTTTATATAAAGTAAATTATTATGTCGAGGCTATAACACCGGATATTGTGCTTAATGAATGAAAAAGTCTTTCCATTAAAAGTGACATTGACATTGTCTCTGGTGGGCATGAGAATACGTAGAGAAACAAATGAAGTGAAGTCACCAAACAAAGAATCAACTTCAATTAAGAGACAAGATTTTAATAATCATAAATTTTCTACAACAACCAACCAATCGACCAATCGGCCAACTAACCGGGCCATGTCTTTTTTTTTTTTTTTTTTTTTTTTTTGTTAGTACTCGTATATAAAAATGTTTAACAACTTTTCAATATTCGCTGGAAAATAATGTTTTACATATTGTTGCATTGCAAGCACAAGTTTTTGTGAAAGTATGCATACAAAGTATAGCTGCTACTGTTAATGTTGATGTGCTTGTTGTTGTTGTGCATTAAAGCCATTATTGTAAAACGATTTAAGGAGTCAGTCCGAACGGATCGCTAGACGCAAAATTCAATCGCAATTGTCTGACGCTAAATGGCGTTGTAAAAATTTTCGTGCGTTAATTGAGTTGTTAAATGTCTATTGAGCCTGTTCATGTTAAGTTTCAGTGAGAAGTTTTTTTTATAAGTGAATGTATGAAATTTGTACGTAGATGGCTTGAAAAGTTATCAAAACATTTTTTTTTTTAATTTTATGAAACTTCAACCAGCGTAGCCCCGCCCCATTTGTCGAACATTAAATTTAATGTGTGTGTAGTTTCGTAGGAATTTTTTGGGTAAAAATACGTGAAATAAAAGATTATATAAAAAAAAAATTAAATAAAGTCACAAATAGTATGGTTCCAGTACAATAAAATTGCGTAAGAACGAATCCAAAGTAGAAAAGTTACGAAAAATCAAAAAAAAATAATTATATTTGGTGAAAAAATACCCACATATGTCTGAAATCTACTGAAATAAAGTATAAAGTTCTTAGTCTCCTCTTTCTAATTCCATTGATAAATTTAAAATCGGTTGATACTCAACTTAGTTAAAGATTTTGATAAGTAAAGACGGGTACAAAACACTTTTTTTTACCCGTAACTCCAGATTTTTGGGGTGTTTGGAAAATGTCAAATACAAATTGTTGTTATGCTCGACAATACCTACCAGAAAAGTAGTAACACGTCCCAGGTATTTCGATTTCATTAATTTTTGTCACATAGTTTTATTATATACAAATTTAAAAGGCATGGCACCGCCCACTTATTTAACTACGAACTTGTGTCACTTCAATGGTGTACGCCATGCCCACCATTTAGTAAGAAGCGAACTAATAAAAGTGCATACATTGAACACCATAACAATATTTGAATGGGCTGACCCAGCCCACTTTTTCAGATACAAGATGGTGTGATGACCAGCGCTCAAGGTGTATGTTGAGTTTTGTAGTAATCGCTTGAGTAAAAGTCCAGGAAATTATATTTTATTTTTTAAAGGTTATGGCCCCGTTTGGTTTTGAAGTTACGATATTGTCTCAATTTAAAAGCCTACGGTGTCTGCCAAGTTTCCAAATTTCTCGGGCCTCGATTGTCTAGAACTGCGGAAAATATAAAATAAAGTTTTAATAAGCATGGCGCCTGCCGTTTTTTATTTAAAAGTCATTAGAAGTGGTCAGGCCGCATGAGCAATGATTGCACAGAAGCATCTGAAATACGATATCTAATGTAAGGGGCATGGCCTTGCCCAACATAACATTTACAACTAGCGCTTGAACCCCTCGCTACCCAATTATTTATATAAAAAAAGATATTTGCACCACTATTTATTTTACTTGTAGATACTTTAATCCTTATAAGTTCTTTGAAACAGTCCCCAGGTCTAAGGTTGAAAGTACAAGGCAACAATTGGAAAATGTTTCCTTTAGTTGCGTAGCTAAAAAAAGTTTATGGGGGAAGGGGAAAGGGGAGGGGGGCATTACGACCAGTGAATTTATTTTCATGAGTAATGTTAAAATAATTACAGGCAATTTTTAATAATTCAATTAATTTTGGGGGGGGGGGGGGAGAGGCGGGGTAATACCCTCACTACCCAATATTGGCTTTACTATGCCTATGGTTTCCCTTATGGAAAAAAAATCCTCAGCTGGTGAAAGGAATTTGCACAAAAGTGTGCTTTTCTGCTGCAGCTCATGTGTACTACACAGCAAATTTCATTAACGCCTCCTCGAACAATCGAAAGTTTGCTATAAGTCTGTAAGCAAACTTTTTTAATTGATAGAAAAGAAAAGAACGAGGGAAAAATATGGTCCAAAGGCCCACACTGCGACATCTAGTGGATCTTTTGTGCCATGGATCTGTAAATTAAATGAAGCTCAATGACTATCCATAGATAGTTGTTCGATCAGTTCTTCCGATCGCAGTCGAAAGAAGTGAGAACCTTCTTCCATTTAGAAATTGATGAGAAATAGGCAACTTATTAATTTATTTATTTTTGGTCTTAAAGCGGTTTAGAATGCCACAGTTTGCCATCTCTAACAATATTTTTATATACACAGAATAATTTTTCCCCAACTAGCAACTTTAATAATAAAAACAATATACAAACCAGCAATTAAAAATTTAATTGAAACAATTTAACTTTTAATTAAACATTTCATTGATTAATTTAATAAATACTTCATAGAAAGAGAAAAAAATTTATCTCCATTTAACATTTTTAATGGGGAAAAAATACAAACAAATGATTAAAAATTTAATTGAAACAAATAAAATCTTGCTGAAACATTTCATTGATTAATGAAACTTTTGTTTAAAAAACTAATTAATTAAAAAGTTTAATTGACGCTAGGAAATTTTTAATGTATACATTAAATAATTTAATCTAATTTTTCAATTAAATGCTTGTTTTGTGTGAATATGTGTCGCACGCCTTTATGGGGGTATTTCGACTTCAACTATGACGTTTTTGTAATGGACTGTAGAACACCGCAACATTTTTTGCTTTAACGGAGCAACAAAATGTCATACTTGAAGTCGAAATAAGCCAACTACGTTAAGACCCATTAGTGTAATAAGATTGCTAAAATACTATATTTTTCATTCATACAACACTCGGCCATCATCACTTTTGCTACCGCCCACGTACTTACAATAATGCATACATACGAGTACATATATTTTTGTACAACGACGAAGATCTGTTTTCCCCATCCCTGACCCTAAAACACAAATGTTATATTATTCAAATAGGCTTTACGTTTTATGGGCTTCACAAAGTAATTTCACTAAATCACTAAAAGCGAAGTGAAGTGAAGTGAAGAGAAGAGCAGTCCATGCAACAAACAGTCCATGTCGGCTGTCATTCTAAGATGTGAACTCATTTGTACAGGAAATGCTTAAAGGATACCTGGCAACTAAACAATAAATGTTAAGGCATCAAGTATACAACATGAACAAATGCTTTTATAATGAAGCTTGAAATAAAACATAATACTGTGCAACAACATCATCAGCAGCAACAGCGGCATCTCAGCATCAGTGGGGCAGCAACCTCAGTACAACTCTTCCAGCCAGCTGGAAACGGACGACCAATAAGCCAGAACATCTTTTTCATCAACTCGTTGCTGAGTGCAGACATTTGTTTTTCTGCTGGGGCCCTGTTTTTCCATTTGTGTACTCGTGGTATGTGTGGCAACAACAAATACTGTATGCATGTGTGTATGTGTGTTAGAATAAAGCGCTACCGTTGGCATTTTTGTCAACCCACGTGTTGTCAGTAGTCATTTTGTGAGTGTGTGTGCGTGAGTGTGCATAATACTGCTGCGCACATGTTATCCTGTTTAACAATTTTCTTTGCTAGTTGCTGTTGTTGGTGGTGGTGTTGTTCTTGTTTCTACACAACTACTGTTTGTTTCTAGACTTGCAACAACACTTGCCTCGTTTGTTGCCGGTGTTCACTTTAATTATGTTAAATGTTTAAAAAATTGGTTTCACTATTCACTCTGTTCTTTTGCTCTTCCCTGGCTTCACTCTTCCTGTTCAGCCCACCTTCCTTCCTTTCACTCTTGCTTAGCACGGTTGTCGCTATGTCGCTATGTCGCTGCTGCATACATATTTACATCCATACACATACTACCGGGCTGTCATTTTGTCATGGCAAGGTGGATAATTGGTCATTTGGTATGTGCACACGTGTAAGTAAGGTGACTTGTTTGCCTGTCAACATTTTCACAAAATAGTTTCATATGCACAATGTTGTAAGAACGTTCACGTTTACGTACATACGTACGAGTATGCATGCTTGCTTGCTTGCTTGCTTGCTTTGTATGTTTGTATGTTTATCGAGGGATATTTTCAAACTTCTGTATCACATACTTGTGACTTAATAACAAAATTGTAAACTTCGCTAAACTAAATTATTCGTTTCTTTTTTCTTTTTATTTCCTTTTTTGTGGTTGTGCCGTTCGCTGCGCGAGTTTGCTTTGTCTGTCATTGAATTATGTTGCAAATTAAATGAATTACAGCGTTCAATTGTTATGAATTTCCTTACGGTCTGAAAAGATTTTAAAGAAATGCTGCTGGTTTTTAACGAATTTTGCAACATTTATTGCCATATGCCACAACTTTGGTGAATACCAGAATACCAGATGTCATGAAATTTTAGTAGCAGTTTTTTTATTTATATTCCACTAGTAAAGTTGCAAAAGAATTGAGTGAGGCTGCCAATTCAATAAAAAGTATTTAAAATTAGTTTAAAAACAAGTCTAAGGAATTGATTTGTTCTGTCAATGAACACATAGACCACAGCAGGCTACATGGCTGCACGACTACAATCTCTTTCTTCGTTGGGATGTTTGGTCACCCATCCAATAGTAGAGTTTTGCCAATCTCTGATGTGCTGTTCCACAGCCCCTTGGCTTTAGTTAATTTTTGAGTTTTTCTTTTAGGTTTAAGGGTTTTGTTTCTAATGTGCTGGTGTTCCCATCCTTGAGGCATATTATACGCCTCTTCATTTCCAGCCATACCCTCCTCATGTCCGGGAATTAATATTGGGGGCTATTCTGGAAAACGCGTCGAAGAAGTGAAACTTTACATTAAAACAAAAACAAATTTTCAAAAATTGTTTTTGTTTGCCATACATTTCTAAAATGAAATAAACGTGAGAATTTCAACGCGTTTCTCTCTCTTTTAAAAACGGTTAATTTTGTATGAGAAACAAAAACAATTTTTTTACATTTACACAGTTTTGTTTTTGTTTTGCATATAACTTTCACTTCTTCGACGCGTTTTCCAGAATAGCCCCCATTATCTTTGTATATCATATTAAATTTCTTTTAAATACATATCCTGCATATTCCCAAATATCTATAAAATCTGTAATTTTGAAGCAAACCTTTACTCATTCCACAAAAACATAAGCCCTTCCTTACGCCTTGATGCATCCTGGGAAAATTCTGAAATTTATACTTTTGTTGTTTCTTAATTTAATGCAATTCACTCAACTGCAACTAATAACTTTTTTTATGCAAGGATAACACATACACTTCGTATGTTCCCGAGATTCTACTGCAAACAAAAAAAAAATAAAAACATGCAAGATGTAAAATGATTATTAACATTGAAAAAATAAAACACACTAAAATGGAGGTGTTACGTCTGGGAGGTACGTGTACGGTGGCACAAAACAAGGAGAAGGGCTTAAAGCTAAAGCATGCATGCACTTGGAAGTGCAAGTAAATGCATGTTCATTCTGCTCAAAATCGCCGAATACATTTGTCATTTCTGCTTTTCGTTAACTTCACTCCACTTCTCGGTGTGTGTGTGTGTGTGTGTGTGAAACAAAAGGATTTCTGTTGAGCTGTTGGCACTTGTGCATGTCTAGACGGTAGACAACTTGAATTTTATGACGCTTTTTTTTCGTACTATTGTCATGTTGAATTTTAACTTTATTTTTATCTACAATCCAGCATATGACAAATTAATAATAAATTAACACCTTACGGGAGTTTCTCATATTAAATACTCACACTCCGCTACATTCAAGAATAATAAAAGAAACGAACAAAAAAATATATATAAAAGAAAAATTTTAAAGACACACACAAAATGCATGACAGTTTTTCAAAGGACCAACAATTGAGTCTCTGGGTGTGAGTTGTGGCGAAGAAAATGTTGCAATCATTCTTATCATTCGTACTTGCACTCGTACTGTGGCACTGTGGCACTTTGGTGCAATCATGTCTTTTGTCTAGTCTTAAATTTCACGGCCGTCAATAGTTAGAATATAAAAAAAGAAGTCTTATCTGGAGAAAACACATTTGTATGGATTGTATTGTGCACGTCCATAGTGCAACTTTGCAAGCGAACACTTGGCCGTTTGGTATTTTATGCGGTCAGTTGATGCTGGACTTTTGACACAGCTCCCTTGAGTGCAATTCATCACTATGTCCATGGGCCATGACATAAGACATGTCAGAAAAAAAAACAAGTTAAGGGGTTTGTTTGTGTAAGTAGAAAAAAAATAACATTTAATAAATGAGAAGACGTAAATGAAATAATGTCCTGTCATATGAATGGTTAACCCATTAGGGTCTTGGATATCAGAAACGGGAGGATGTAAATTAAACAAAGTCTTGATTTTCTTGTTTTCTCTCTGCTGTTTACTGAAAAAGTAAAGTTCACGCTTTGGAAAGTAATTAGTTGCTTGCGTTTAGTTCGATTTGAGTTTCGGAATCAAAAAATGCTTATTTGGCCGCAGCTGCAGTAAGCGTCCCAAAAAACAAAGGAACTGAGCACTTATGTATCTACCAGCTGTTGGTTGGGGAGCACTTTTTTAATGACGAACAAAATAAATTCAAGTATTTTCGAAGCCTATTCCTAGCTTGGATTTGGAACGACTTCCCATCAGCTTGCGTTCAATTTGGCTTACAAACAAACCAGTTTCGGCTATGTGCCCATCTTCAGTGATTTAATAGTTTTCCGTTGTCCGTTATATACATCATTCGTGCGTCTTTTTTTTAGCATTTTGTGCTGAACACTATTAATGCTCGCTGCCTGATCATTACTTCTAAGGAAGAGAGAACATAAATGCTGAGCGCGCAGGAATTTGCTATAATCGTTATTCGATCTTCCGTATATCAAAACACAGAACATCAATCGGATAAATTTGAGCGTGAATGAGGAGAAATGTGCTTTTAATTATGAAAGTGGTCTAAGTCATGTGCATTTTGTTTCGAAATATTAAATGACTCTTAAAAAAACTTCAATAAATATTTAACAAATATTATATATTTTTATATTAATCAATACTAGAACATCTTTAAATTAAAAATCTTGAATAATATAAAACTATTTTTTGATTTGTTCAAAAGTAATCTACTAAATACCTCGACCAAAGAAATATATGACTTAGACCACTTTCATAATTAAGGGCACAAATATCCAGCTAGTTAATGTAGATGGCACACACTAGGTTACAGGTTGTAACTTATGGAATAGCAAAGCATGCACAATGCTCTAGTGACCCAGGAAAAAAATTATATTCCAAAAAGTTTCCTGCGCGGACCGGCACCACAAGGAAGAAAAATTACATTCTCACTTCCCAATGTAACTGTTCTATCGGTTAAGATGAATGCTTGCACTCGCTAATGTATGTTGTATACATATGTAGAGCTCTTGATCCCCTCCTGGTTCCTGTAGCTTCAATGCTTTTTTAACTTATCACCACAAAAGGAGTCTCTGATATTTCAGGACTCTTGACTCGAAAAAAATTAATAAGAGAGTACCTTTTCATTCCCAAAAGTTGCCACAACCATATATTTATGTATATATATTTGCTTCATACATTAGTGCTGCCATAACCATAAAGAGCTGTTTGTGTTCTCATTTTTATATTCAAACACGCAACGACAAAAATGTACGTCTAAAGCCGCCTTCAGACTATTATACTTTGTATTTATACTTGTCAAAAATTCAAATAATACGTGCAAGTGTGATAGTCTGAACGCAAAATGTCATCAAAGTGGCAAATAATACGATAAAAATTTTGACATCCCATAAGACTTTTTCGTTTTTAGAAAATTTTCTAAACGATAATACTTTTCATTAGATCAGGGTTGCATTTTCACACAAACCAAATTTCCAAGTCGGCTGTTTCGCCGCCGATAGCGTGTCGTCATTGATGTAATGTTTTGTCATATGTATATCGGCTCAAAATTTTGAATAAGTGAATCGTATGGAAGTATATTTCGTTGACGTAATTTTTTAACGTTTTTGTAATATCTTTTCTTAAATTTGTTCTGTTATTTACATAGAATATTTTTAACTGCTGAATTTTTTCAAATGCCGGCACGTTCCCGCCTACATGAAACCGCTTTGCCGCTGCTAGTCAATGAATAGCACAGACATTTTTATTTTGAACAGCTGTTTTGTTTTCTGCTTGTATTACACATTTTATTTGAAGTGTGATGGTCTGAACACAATATGTGATTTTACGTTAGATTTTTTGACAGTCGCAACGAATGTATTTAGATTTCTGTATCGTAAAATGTGATGAAAGTATTAATACTTGTATAATAGTCTGAACGGGGCTTAAGCAACAAACAGCTGTTTTTGGTTACGGCGATAAACCAAAAAAATTCAATAGGTTTCTATAATTATGGTTAAGGCTATTCCGTTATGGCCAGTCAGCTATAATCAAATACAGTGTTGCCCATAAGTTTTGCGTGAACAACTATTTTGTATTTTTATGGTTATGCCACATTTAATTCAATATTGAGGTAGTATTTGCTTTGGATTTTTAATATTAAAGTAGTGAATTTATTTATGCTTAAGTCGAAGACTCAGTTTCCGAACCGAATACAGTCATAAGGCATCATATCGGAAACGCTTTCTGATTTGTGCGGCAAACTGATATTTAATTGTGAATAAGTAACCTGAATTTATGAAGACCTAGCACAGAAGTTCCGAAGCTGCAGCGTTTAGAATACTCTGACCATCCCTAATAAAGGAACGGACCAACAGACACACAATGTAAAAAGTATCGTTTTAAGTAATCTTTGAGTATTCGCCATCAAACAAGTATGAATGCGTACAGCTAAAAATAAAACAAACACGCTCATATGCAAACACACGCATTAATTTTAGGGGCTGTCGCACGATGTCACCAACGTTCGACTTGTCGCACACTTATATTCAAATCAAAAACAAATTTTAAAATTTTGCTGTTGTTTGCAATGTAGCTGTGCGACGAGTCGAACTTTGGTGGCATCGTGGGACTGCACCTTAAACCGAGTAAGTGTAACTATAAACAACCAACAACTATGTTTACACACATTTTTTATATTGCACAGCACAAACAACTAGAGATGTGCACGTGAGCGTTTTTTGACTCACAACACGCATGCTCACGCAGAAAAATATTTTACTCACGCACTTTTACCATTCCATTTTATATACACAGATGCATGTTAACGGTGGCGTATAATGAATAAATATCCCGAGTATCATGCTTACATTTTTTTCATCCGACTAAATATCCATACACTGCGTATAAGCATATTCAGACTATGTGTATGAGAGAAAGTCAATGCGTTTGATAAGCATGTTTATTTATTTTTAGTAGTATTGTATTTTAATTTGTCCACATGAACGAAGTAGAGATGCTCTTGTATGTTGGAATCGGTTATAGTTATTGTTGCTTGAGAGAAATAATGTGAGCGTACAAATTGTTTGCGCTACAATTATGTTTACACGCAGTTACTTAAATTAAGACTATTTACTTATGCATATATTTTTTTGAGTACTTATAGTTATTCTCGGCAGTTAAACCTTTATTTTTTGGAAATACTGATAAACGAAATTTCTCCCCACTAATATCGGATTATCGGCGGTCGAACAGTTTCTACTTTCTTTAGCGGAAACTGGAATGAACTGTAAGTTATATTCAATTAAAAATAGGCTGGCTTGCAAGTACTTGCTTTGAATTCACGTGTTTTTGTAGAGTCTTTTGCTTCAAATTTCTTCTTTGCTTTACAGCTAACATTAAAATTCTCTTAGAAATGCTTGCAACCCAAATTTAGTTAATTTTTATAATTTTGCAAGTTTTTTTTATTTCAAGAGCAACCAAAATGGCCAACAACATGTTGTTGAATTAAAACACTTCAATTCTTACCAAAATGCAGTTTGTGTTTTGTGTTTTTTTTTTTGTTTCGTTGCTGCTTAATCATGACTTTTTAAATAAATTGTATGCTTCATTGCAGCGGTAATTTTATGCAGTGTTTTTTACTTTTCACATTTTTGCATTTTTGGATTTTGCATTTTTTCCCCGCAGTATTTTTTTCCTTATTCTTCTTCTTGTGTTTGCACCCTAAAAGCATCAAAAAAAAAAAAAAAAGCGTATTTCTTATGTATTGTAATTTTCTTCTTCTCCTTTTTCTGGTTTTCTTTTTTAAGCCAAAGACTGTCGTTTGTCTCATCATCCTTTGAGCGTGATTGCATATTTGCAAGTCACACTTGCAGCAAGTCTTTCTTATTTTTCTCGAGGTCTTTCTCCAGCTTCAGCCTGAGCTCCGCTCCATCTCATTCACATCAATTGTGTTGGAATTTTTGTTGGCTGTCTGTCTGTGTTGTCTGTTTTAGCCGGCTTAGTTTTGTTTTTATTTTTTATTTTTCTTTTTTGTCTGTTTGACACTGTTTTGTGTTTTGGCAATTGTATAATTTTGTTGCGATGTTGGCTGTTTGTTGCTTTGTTGTCATGACTGCCTGCTGCATGTTAAAATGTACTCACTCTACTGCACTGCACTCTAGTGCTCAGTTGGCAGTGTCTTAAGGCTTTTAAATTATTTTGTTTCTTTTGTGTTTTCGGTAACTTGTTTTGCTTTTTGAAAGTTTCTTTTTAAGTTTGTACGAGTATACTGACTTGGCTGCAGCCAGTCAGCCAACACTGCAGCGTACTGACATCAACTTCTTAATTGAGTTGTTTCGTTCGTAGATTGCTTGCAAAGAGGTGAGAATATATAATTTTTTTTCCTTTTTTTCAAAAGGATTTTTTTTCTCGTCTTTGCACTGTTACCACTGATTTTGAATATGATGAAGTGTTTGTGTTTTTGTTGCAAGTAGAGAAAATAAAAAATAACATTATAATTTGGTTTTAATTATTCCTTGCCATGAATTAACTTTAAGTGATTAAGATGGCTGTTGTCTTTAACATAAAATAAAATAAAGGAAAGGTAACCAAAGAGAGAGAGAGAGAGAGAAGCATAAACAACAGCAGTCAACATTGTGTACGCTAATTGTCATAAAAATGCGTTAAATTAAAAAAAAAAAACAAGTTACAATGATTTTGATTAATTTCCCCATATATTTTTTATGATATATAGAATCGTATATTTTATAACAAAAACTCTTAAATTTTTCACCACAATTTTATTAATTTGTTTTCTTAACAGCAATAAAAATAAAGTCTTGCAAGAATGTTTAGAGGCGTTACCTTTTGGACAATTATTCATGTTAAACATACACATGCAACAGCAGCAACAGCAACAACAACAGCACACCATCGTGGTGCTCATCAACATCATCTCAGCTGCATTTTTAAATTGTAGTAAATTCTATGCTAAAGAACTTAACTTGACATTTAATGTGCTGCATGCAGCCGAAGCGGCCAAATGACTGGTTGCTGGCTGCATCACTTAAGTTGCCATGTCTGTCAAATAAACACCCAACCCAGGCGCATTAAGAAAATAAATAAGCATAAGAATAAGTAAGACAAAGAAATAAATTTTAATCTTTAGGAAACATTAAACATTTCGCCCAGCAAAACAGCAGAAGTTACATGAAATAATCTTTACAGTAAAAATAAATATTTCATTCCATTTCGCAAATTTTCTGTTTTTTTTTTTAATTTTCAAAACCCCTGAGAATTATGGAGAGAGTTTCAGAATCACTGGGAGGACACATTCCTTAGTCAGTTAAAAAAAAGCGATGAGTTGCAGAGCTAAAGTTCTTTTCCTTCGTTGAAACAACCAACATAAAATGGAATGGAAAATGTGTGGGTGTGTGTGGCTGTTTGAAAACATGCTTTATGTGTGTGTGTGTGTAAATAAAATACCCCTGTATATACGTATGTGTAGCCGATTAATAGTCAGAGTATTTTCATACTCATGCGTATGATTTCACCTCATACAGTCTATAAATTTTAGTTATAGTTTATGTTTATATTTATACCTACTCCGTTTATAATTAACGCATGAGTTTGCATATGAGCTTGTGTTTTTTTAAGCGTACTTGCTTGACTCAATTAGTACTTAAAACTATACTTTTTTCATTCTCTGATTCATACAACACATCAGTGCAATACCAATCAATTTTCTCAACTGTAGTTAGAAAAGTTAGGAAATCGTGATGAATAGAATTCAATAGAAACACTTTTCACACACCAGCGATTCGTTTAAATAATAATAAATCTATTTTTACACGATTTGGAGTAGCAAAACTATGCTTTAAATGTTATTACTAAACCTAAAATATTATTTAAATAGCAAGCGATATGGACTTGAAATTATTTGTTTATTAGAGATCGAAACTCCTCTTATTTCTGTTTTGTTTAACAAAAATAAATTGTAACTATGATTTACAATAAATTTTCATCCCCCGAAATTGTATTCAACGGAAAAATAAACAAAAAATTATGGTTTTAAATGCATAAAGTAATCAACTCTGATTTTAGTGGCTCTCTAATCGCCCGTCCAAATATACTGAAAAATAATTTTGGCCGAGAAGACCAATTAAAAAATATACGTGGGTGTATCGGAGTACAGTGGAAAAAAAGGAATTTTTTCGCGGATCAATTCATATCGCCACAACTACATTAGTGAGCGCCACTAAATTTGATGTGGCTAGCTCTTAGATTAAACTGCATGATCTTACACAGTGATTTTCAACCACTGTGCACCGCGAAATTCTACAAGTGTGCCGCTAAATTTGACTACTTGACAGCATTAGAGAAGAGCATTATTCATTATTTCCCAAAATTAGATATAAAAAAATTTTATTGGGTTCGTTATTTACTTCTCACTTTGAAAGAAGAGGAAGAAGTAATTTTTCTAAAAAACTGTCAGGATTGAGAGTTGCATTGTAATTTTTACGACTACATGGAACTGAAATTATCGAAAACCATTAGGTTCAAATTTTGTATTAAAATTATTCTTATTATTAACTTGTAATTAATTTCTCATAAACTATTTTACGCAGTGTGTTAAAGGTAAGTAAATAATTTTTCAACTTCTCTTTTTCTTTGAGTGCTGTCAAATTTTTAAATCATTAAAAGTGTGCCGCAACAAAAAAAAAAAAAAAGATTGAGAATCACTTTTCTAACAAAATCTTGGTGGTATACGCATGATTATTAAAATACTCTGACTATTGATCAGCTACACATGCGCATATACAGGGCTATTTTTTTTTAACACACACACACACACACATAAATCATGTTTTCAAACAGCCACACACATACAGCCCCCATACAAAGTAATCATTAATATTTAAAAAACATGATTTCTTTTATATAAGAAATACCGAGGAACGAAATGCATATAGACGGTGCTTAACCACGCACGCTATCCAAAAATAGATTTTTTTTTGACAAGCCTGAGAAAGTTTGATAGTGAGTGGGTGAGAATTAAATTTCTAAAATAACGCGCGTTATTTTTTTAAATCATTATTATTACAAATACAACCACGATCACGCGGGACTCATGCGTGACTCAAGCATTAGATTTATAAATAAAATGCAACAGGATATAAAATATTTTACTAATGAAGTAATTAATATTGACCCGCTGTGTCTTTTCACAAGCCAAATTTAAAGGCCGAGTCACATAGCATTCCTCATACCATAAACTTCGCCCTTTTCAACTGACAGCTGACAGCTAAGTTCTAAGGTAGGGGTTTTTTTAATTAGCTCTGTCACATTCAGTACGTCTCTCTTCAATGCAAAGTACAAAAGCTAGACAAACATGCACTTTTAGCGTCCGTTGAGTAGTTTGACAGCTATTAGTTGGGGTTTTTCAATGTGTTTTTATTTAGAGTTTTGTGTTTTGTGAGAGCAAGAATAAAATAAAACAAAAGAAATTAATTAAAAAAAAAACTTAAGTTTAATTAATGAAATGGAGAACCAACATGTTAAATGTTTTCGTCAGCAAGATATTCATCGTTTCAACTTCCCCCGTCGTTGCGTTAATGTCAGTTGAAAATTGCAATGTATAACATTCGTGCCATAACCGCCAAAAAAGCTTAAGCGACATAATTTTCGAACTTAATTTTTTTTTACCAAAATCGATTATTTGCGATGGTAAGTAATCGATTTTCGTCAAAAAAAAAAACGAGTTCCAAATATGTGTCGGTTAAGCTTTTTTGGCTGTTATGACTCGATATGAAGGATTCTATGTGACTCAGCCTTGAGGATATAATTTTTTTCTTTATAGATATTTGAAGCGTCAAACACATCTCAGCAGTAGTTGTGTCATTTGTTGTTTTCTGTTGTATTACTTTTTTCCTTTCATAGCCACTGTGCAATAGATCATTTCATAAATTATGTGGCAATGATTGCGAGAAAAAAATCACTATGACAGTTGGCATTCTATTTTTTAGTTGTGGCATATAAATATTTATATATGTACTCGTATGTACGTATTGCTGACCAGATAATAGGAAACGTTTAATCAACTTTCATTTTGAAATATGTGGTCAAATTAAACGCACACACACACACACATGTGTATGTGTATGTGTTTTTTTTTTTGGAAAATTGTAAAATAAAATTAATAAATTTTCATTTGAAGTTGTTTAATTGTTGTTATTGTTGTGCCGCTGCCGTGTACTATTCTGTGGCTTGGAGCAAATGGCTGTTAAACATTATTTTTTCCAACGTATTTTATTTTTTTTGTTTGTTTGTTAATTTTACTGCTGGCTTTTTAATAAATATTGAAGGGTAAAAGATAAATCGAGTTAATCGAGAATGAAAAGCAACAACAATAAATATAAAACACGGAACAGAAACAACAACAAACCTCTCAAACAACAGGCCAAGTGAGTTTCTGATTTCGGCAGCAGCGTAACAGGCCTGTAAAAGCCAAAATTGGATTTAAATGTTGTTATTGTTTGGGTTGCATTCGCTGTATGTCTCGTATGTTGAACATGACTTTTTTTTCGGTTGTTTAATTCTACCGTAAAATTGAGTTGTTCATACCACGCAGCAGGGTGTACTCGTACACTGTACACCGTCAATACTTTTAACAAGAGCAACTGACTGCAGTCGACATTGTGAATTCACACAAATATAACTTCACAGTGAAATAATTTTTTCAAATATGTACTCCTGTTAAAATATTTCTAAATTTTTGTAAATTTTCCTATTAAGCAAAGCACACAACCCTCGTACATTTCAACTCTAATAAAGTTCTTATTTCTGCTATTAAAGTATAACAAGCATAAATAACTCTTAAAATATATTTCGTATATTGTATAAAAAATGATTATCGTACTAACATTCGCATTAAAATCATAAATTGCCAATATTTGACGCCGCTATCGATACGAGTCACACCAGAAAGAGAGAGAGCGAAAAAATATGGCAGCAGCTTTTGGCTATAATTTATTTGTAAGTATAAATTATTTAATTTATTTGCGTACAATCTACTGAGAATACAGAGAGAAAAAAGAAGAAAATATTTAGCAAAAATAACAAGTCAACTAAAACTTGAACAAAAAGCGCACAAATTCTATGAAACTCCAAACGTTCAATTATCTACACTGACAGCGTTGTAAAATTAGGTCGCCTGTAGAAAATGCTACACTGTAACGAATTGGAATAAACTGAATCGAGAATTGTGGGAATAACCTAAGGGACTTAGATAGACCATTTTATTAAGGGTGTGTTTATACTCTTTTTAGCCGACTTCAAAAAAAAAGAGGAGGTTATCAATTCGTCTCAATTTTTTTTCTTTTTTTTTTGCAGTGTTACTTCATAACTCGGTTCATATTAGACCGATTGTAAAAATTTTGCCTAAGAGGGTAAAACTTCCCACTGGTCCCATTAACAAAAAATTAGGGGGGGACACGCCCACAAAGTTTTTAATTTTATTTTATTATATTCTACTTATTTGATTGCTGCAAAAACTAGCAAACACCTTTGGTTATATAGGTCATTCTACCGATTCCCATAAAGTATTTATATATTTCTCTAAATTTTATGTCTTTTTTTATAAATCAAATCCGAAAGTTCCTTCACGGCACTATATATAATTGAACGCGTGAACAACAGACGCCATTTTGTGAATATAAAGAAAATAAAATGTCAGCGAATTACAGCCGAATCCGCTTTAGCGCAACACGCTTTACTGAAAAAAAATAGGATTACTGAAAGCGATACAAATCCCCGCACTGATTTTAAACGCAGTTAGTCTTATTCACTTCGCTTTAGCGAAACATCGCTTTACTGAAAATATCGTATTACTGAAAACCAAAAGCAAGCCCACAACTACGTTTTGTATGAAACTTACTTCGCTTTAGTGAAAAAATAAACAATGAAAAATTTATTTATTAGCAATCGATTGTATAACTTAAGGCTGAAAAAATTGTGCATGTTTTGTCCGTTAAGAAATTAAATGGCAAAATGTATTTGTCCTTTTTTGTATTTTTCTATTATATTGTCAATGCAAGTGGCTAGACATTTTCGAGGAATTCGTGAAAAATTTCAACAACAAAATGTGCACATATGCATGTGTATGGTTACTGATTTTAAGCAGTACGCTTAACTGTAACAAATTTCAGTAATCCGAACTACGTTTTAGAGAAAAAAATCGGATAACTGAAAAAAATTAGATTTTGGTTTTTTCCAGTAAAGCGGAGTCGATTGTATATCAAAATGGGTATCATTCGACAGGTACATATTTGAAAATCATTTTAAGGTTTCTCTCAGGATTTTTCATTTTGAATGACCATTTAGGAGGATCTTTAACGTTTTAAAGTTGGTGGCAGTCGAGTTTTTAGATTTTTTTTAATGTTTACTTGTTTTAAGTATAGCGTACACTTTTGTTATCAAACTTTCAATACTCATGTATTTGAATAGTAACATAATTTTCCTTTAAAACACAAAAATAAAATTATGCTTGTGTACATAGATTTTTGAGTATTGCATATCTGTCCGTCTGTCTGTGCAGTCCGGGTCCATACTTTTTGCGATCACATTACATTCAGATTTCATTCCTGTTGAAAAGTTTTTTGCTTTCATTATTTTATTACAATCATAGTATATGTATACTTTTCCATTCATTCAGTTCAGTTCACTGAAATATTATTTACTATAATGAATTCTCATAATAAAGATATGAAGTTCTTTTTTTTTAAATACTTTTGCGAAAATCAAAAAATTGCCAAGTTGAAAACGTATTCGTACATTAATGATAAACCGCAAGACTCTCAATAATATCGTTCGTAAAAATGTTGCATGTTTTTAACAATAAATTCTTAAATTAATAAATTGTCTTAATGAGTTTGTACACAAGTAGTTGCAATACGACGTGTATGAGAATGTAAATGGTATTGCAGCGACTAAATAGTATTAACGAGTATTTAATAAAATCGCATAAAAAAAACGTCCAGCCATTTAAATTCTCATGCGATATGTGTGTATTGATTTCGTTTGGGGAATTGGTATACAGTTGCCAGAACCGGTTCACACTGCACATGCATGCAACAAGTGTGTTTTTGGTTGTAATTAAACTACTTAAGATAGTCTTATAATTAATCGCCGTACTTAAATGCAGGCAGTCTTGTAATCCATGCAAATAAATTGAAGTTGTGTGAAGTGAATTATTTTCATTTCGGCGCTGTAATCAATTAAATGCAGTTAAATACGATTTTAAGAAAACCTTTTAGAGATGCGAGAGGCATAGATTAAGAATTTTTGTTGGATGTTAATACAAAAAGAAGCTAGTTAATAAGGTTGTAACGTGGTCACAGCAATTACAACATGACATGTGCCTCCAATCTTTTGTAAAAGTTTTTCTAAACATTTATTTAATTTCTTTTATTTTCGTGGATAATTTAAAAAAAACGGATTTTAATCGGCTTTTAATCGGTTATTGAAACTTATTTAGAAGTTTTTTTTTTCTTAGATGCAAGCCGAAAAACCCGGTTAGAAAACCGTGAAAGCAAAGTGAACAAATGGGAAAGCGAAAATCTCAACTTTTAAAGAGACAGCCGACGACTACCTTTGAAATATTCTTGAGATTATTCTTGCGAATTTTCTTCAATTCGTGTAAGGACTTATTTTTTTCGTTCAAGTAAAGAAGCTTTGCAGTTTATTTGTGAATTTTTAAGGATTGAAAAGCTCTGATCTTTTGTAAAAGCTTTCTCCATAACGATCTTAATTTTATTTTTATTTTCTTTGATATCGAGCAATTATTTTTTCAACCGGTTCTTAGCCGGTTATTGGAAACTGATTTAATTGGTAAAAAAATGTGCTTAGCTGCACAAAAAAAAACAAACGGTTAGAAAACCGACCTTTTGAAATCGAGTCCATCACTTGAGCATTTGCATAGACAAGGGTGCCCCTGTGGCTGAGTGGTAGCGATGCTATCCTCTCAGTCCGGAGGTCGTGGGTTCGATTCCCGCCATATACCCTGGGTGTTTTCGGCAGACAAGCTAATCACTTCACGGGTTGTGTTTGTTAAAAAAAATTCGAAGAATTCTTAAATCTAACTAAGATCAGTCAGTGTTGCCAATTTTTTTTTTTTTTTTTTGAGTTTGTGTAGGGTTTGATGAGTTTTTTTTAGTAAATTTTTTAATATTAAATACTGAAAAGCTTAAATCTTTTGTAAAATCTTTTCTCCACATTGATTTTCTTTCTATTGAGTTTTTTATTGTCTATCAATAATTAAAAAAAAACCCGGTTCTTAACCGATTTTTAGCAGGTTATTGAAAAAACTAGTTAATCCGTTTTTGTTTCAATCATCACCTTCAGATACGTACTTCATAATAATCAATTTAACAAAGCCCTTAGCTTTTAAGTCCACAAAAAAAACCGGTTAAAGCTGTTCTTCACATTGTTTTTCTTTTTATTTGTTTCAATTTGTTTTTATTTTCTTAGGCATTGATTTTAAAAATTCTTTAAAAAAACAACAGGTTTTTAGACGATTGTTATAAAGTATACAATTAACTTTGGCCGCTACAACAACTAATGCATGACAGTTAAAAATTAAAGGGTGTTCTAAAGCGAGCAACGAAAAATGCTGAAATCCTAATGTAATATTCAAACAATTACATATCGACACTTGAAATTTTAAAAGTTAGTCTATTTTTATGCAGACTACAACAATTCAGACTGAAATTTAAAACAAATCGAAACTAAAGGGTATTCTATCAGTTAATATAATTTTGACAACTTGCTGTATCTTGACATTTTTTGCGTTTTGACATTTTTAAAAACACTTAAACTAAACAATCCTAAAATTAAAAAAAAAGCCGAAACGAAATATCGCCAAAATGGAAAAAGAGCTTAAATGAAAAATATTACCAAAAATAAAATAAATCGCTAAAATGCAAAAAATCACGAAAAGCAAAAAAGTCGGCATAAACTAAAAAACGCTAAGCTAAAAAGCAAACGATAAAAATCGCCTAAAAACCGGAAAAATATCGCCGAAACTAAAAAATTAAAAATAATTCGCCAAACACCAAAAAATCGCCTAAACAAGAAAACTCCATAACTAAAAGAACTCCAAAAACCGCGAAAACGAAAAATATTAACAACAACAACCCAAAACATCACCTAAAATTTAAAAATAACGCCAAAACGAAAAAAAAGTGCAAAAATTAAAAAAAAAATTGCTAAAACTAAAATAAATCACCAAAAGCCAAAAAAATGGCCTGAAAAAAAAACGCCAAATCTATAAAAAAACCGCCAAAAACCGTAAAAACGAACAAAAAATTAAAAAAAACCCAAAACGCAAGGAGTTTAAAAAAATCGTTAAAACGAAAAAAAGTGCCAAAACTAAAAGAAAATCGCTAAGACCAAAATAAATCGCTAAAAGACGAAAAAATCGCCTAAGCAAAAATAAACGTCAAATCTAAGAAAAACGCCAAAAACCGCAAAAAAGAACAAAAAATAAAAAAACAACCCAATACTCTTAAAATTTTAAAATATCGCCAACACTAAAAGAAAATCGCTAAAGCCTGGTACTCTGTTCACAATTTCATGCGAAATGCTGTCAAACTACATATAAAAGTATTTGGTGTGAAATATTTGCGAAATAAATTCGCAAAAGTTGTACTGCGTTCTTGTTGTGAAAAACACGTAAAATCATGTCTTTCCATGCAAAATTAGTCTGGCATCATTTTAGTTTAGCTGCGAAACAACATGAGCAGTGCTTTTTTCGCACGGAATTTTAACAATGTTGCATACTTTCAAGCAATAAAAGCAAGAAATTTATAAAAAAACCGCGAGTTGAGCTACATTTAGTACATGTCAAATTTTTCACGCGAAATAATCAATGGTGCTGAAAATTTTTCACAACTTTGAACAGAGTACCAGCCTTAAGACTAAAAGAAATTGCCGAAAACCGAAAAAATTGCTGAAACAAAAAAACAACACCAACACTAAAAAAAATAGACGTCAAGAAGCGCAAAAACGAAAAAAGCGACAAAACTGTGAAAAAGCGCCAAAATAAAACAATAAATAATACATTGCTAGTGTAAACATAGAACTCATAAAAAGTTGCCACAATTTTTTTTTCCTCAAAATTTTGTAATTTTTTCTCTTGTCTTGCATTTAAGTATTTTTTGAAGGTTTTTTTTTGTCAGTTTTCCTAAGCGTTGTAAGTGTTTTTAATATTTCATTTTGCAAATGTCAACCATAACTGAACACAATCAATAATTGCAATTAACTGGTATTAAATATTTAGTTGGTTTTATTTAGACAATATTTTTTCAATATACATACATATGTATGTATCTCTGTTTTTTTTTTCTTTTGCAGTTCTTGTACTTGTCTGTTGTATTAAGAAAAATAATGAAATAAAACTAAACTGTCAGAGTTAACGTTGGTTTATGTTTGTTCGATTTAATGTTCATGTTATTTTTGCAGTAATTTTTTTTTGTTTCTTTAATATTTTTTTTCTTCAAGATTTATGTTAAAATAGCGTGTTAATTAATGTCGTTACGTAATATTTTAATCAACCCATATAAGAGTGGCTATAAGGAGATTTATTTTTCTTATTAAAGTTTAGCTAAGAGAAATATAGTTTCAGTTTTAAGATCAATAATGATAAGCAGGTACATTCAATTATTAATAGAGACAAGCCTTGCTGCCTGCATAGAAGTTTTGTTTGCACAAACTATTTAAAATGTTATTGATAGTTTTTTAATTGTGCATTAGCCTTTAAAATTACGCTGCTTAACAAAATGAAAGTTGGTTTAAAAAAGGTTCTAACGACTGATTCTGGCAGTGCAGACCAAACTACAAAAATAATGTTTGTAAAAACGTTAACACGTACAATATTTTTATAGAATATTATTGAAAAGTTAACAAAAGTTTATTGCAAAATATTGTTTAAATAATTTTATTTTATTAATTTGAAGATTTGGCTTGTTTTTATGGTTAAGCAATTGGATTTCGGGATTGACATCCTAGGAAATACTAAACGATTTTGAGTCAATTTGTGCTTTTAAAATTGCAGGGAAAATAATAAAAAAAACTACATACATACATATGTACATATGTGTGTATACAAGTATCCACCTTTTAAATACAATAAAATCTTTATCTCTTTCTGCAAAATTTTCTTTTATAATTTTCATGCTCTGTATTAACAACTGGGTTTGTCTTGCAAATCAACAAGTAGTAGTCAACTTGTTAATGTTACATCAAAATCCATTTTTTATAATTTCCTTAACAAAACTTATGCAGTGAGTGTTGCCTCTTTGGCCACTGAGATGATGGAAGATGTTCGATGTTGCCAATGTAAACAATCACATTTTTTACATCATTCATGCGTTTCACTTAAATGTGTGTCAGTGTAAAAAGCCTATTAATTAAACTAAATTGATGATAATTTTTCTGTTTAAAAATTAACCGCCTGTCCCACGATGTCACCAGAATTCGTTACATCGAATACTTATATTGAAAACAACAAAATATTTTCGAATGTTATTGTTGTTTGCAATACAAGTTGTCGATCGAACGATTTCTAGTGACATTGTGGGACAGGTCGTAAGTTTTTATTATATAATTGAAATGTAGCCTATAATCAATTCAATATATTTCAATTGTTCCAGCAACACTATAACTGCAACCCTCAATATTTTCCACATCTTTGGCTAAATTTTTGTCACGCACTGTTTGGTAAAAAGCAAAAATTGTCCATACAATCCAAAGAGTGAGAGCTAAAATAGAAAAAATTAATATGATATGTATACATATAATTTATAGGAAAGAATAATTCAACAAATAAATAGATACCTGTTGCAGTTAGCAAGAACAAGACATATACACTATGACATTTGGCCAAGATATAAATGACAAATGCCACTTCGCTGCAAACGCTTACTAGAGCGGTTATTAGCCAAGGAATCATTAATGCATGACGCTCCTGAGAAATTTGTGGTTTTGAGAGAACTTATTGCAAGAAATTTCGAAAATTTCAAAACATTTGGATCTGATGAGAAGTTTGTAAAAAAAACACATGCGTGCATATGTACGTATGTATATATATACGTACGTAGATACGTAGCCATGCAATTAAACTGCAATATGCAGCGCAAAACTGCATTTTGCTCAGCAGCGAACTTGTATTTTTGTCATTTATAATAGAATATTTTCTTCCAACTTCTAACGCTGTAAATCGTGCAATTTAAAAAACCAATTATTTATCTTTCATTAATTTTTTAAAATCACCGTGTTTTGACATGTCGTGATTTGCAGAACAGGCCCTTATGAATTAAGTCAAGTGAAACTGATATATAGACACTTTGCAGCAATATGCATGGGTATAAGGGTTAAAATATATGTGTTTTATATACATATAGGACACAATGGGGGCTATAGTGGAATACGCGTCGAATTGGTGAAAGTTACATGCGAAACAAAAACAAAACTGTGTAAATGTAAAAAAAAATTTTTTTGTTTCGCATACAAAATTAACCGTTTTTAAAAGAGAGAGAAACGCGTTGAAATTCTCACGTTTATTTCATTTTAGAAATGTATTACAAACTAAAACAATTTTTGAAAATTTGTTTTTATTTTAATGTAAAGTTTCACTTTTTCGACGCGTTTTCCAGAATAGCCCCCAATATATTTTAGTTTATAAAACTTTTTTCATTTACTCTTCCGATAAATTTTTTAAAATATGTACATTGGAGCGACTCACTTGAAAAAAGTTTTTGTTACCCCTCAATATAGTTCATTTTAAACTTTAAAGTATTCAATTTACACACAACTTAATGAAAATTTAATTTTTCTCTCGATAGTTTAGTATACAAGATATTTGTATGAAATTTTTACACAATATCAATATGAGGATTAATTTTGCATCATTAACTCAAAAATCTCATTTTTTGATATGTGATGTTGTTTTAGAAAATGAGAGATATGTATGTATTTTTTTAAGTTGCAAATAACCTACTAGCCTACTATGTTCCGTTGAAAGTTCTTATAATAACGGGTGTTTTTTTTAAAGGTATAGAACTTTGAATTGAAATAAAACACAAGAAAATCGTTTTAATGTCCATCAATTTGGCTTTATTGGAAGGATAATTTTATGCCATTAACGTTTAAATATGATTTCGGGCATGTGGCCGCCGCGGCTGGCTCGAATAAAGCCAATTCTACAGGTCCAATTTTCAACCACTTTTTCGAGCATATGGGGCCGTATGTTGGCAATAACGCCACGAATGTTGGCTTCCAAGTCCCCTAACGTTTCTGGTTTGTTGGCGTAGACGAGCGACTTCCCATATCCCCAAAGAAAATAATCCAATGGTGTCAAATCACACGATCTTGGTGGCCAATTGACAGGTTATCCATGGTTAACCGAATTAATTGCTCTGATGGACGATTATGTCGACCATAAAATGGACGGAGCTTGCGGTAAACTTCGCGAACTGAACCATTATTTTCGAAATAAATTTGCACGATTTGCAAGCGTTGTTCTTTTGTCAACCTGTTCATGATGAAATGGCAAACCAAACTAAATATTAATCACTTGACAGCTGACAAAATGGCCGCTAGTTAAAAAAGTGATGCCAACTTAAAGTTCTATACCTCAATAAAAAACACCCTATATCTAAGACAGTTTAAAAATAAACTTTTTAAACATTACTGCTGCACTTCTACCAATGAGTAAACATAAGCACCAATAAAATGCAGGAATACAAACTGGCTTTAGATATAAAAGTTAGCAATTTTCTTTTTTTAAAACCAACACTTCTCTATAGGTAAGTTTATTTAGCAATCGAATAATTAAGTTATTTTCGGACCCAGCAAAAACGACATGCAAAAGAAATAGTTAATGCATGGGTTCAATTTAGGTGCAGAACGCAAGATTTAAACACAGGCGTGTCATTGACGACCATGTGTTTACATTTAACAAAACTGCTCGTCATTGAAATGAGTGCTTAGAACCCACGAAAGTTCCCTTATTCGATGACGTTTTTCACAAAGCTAAGAAAAAAAAGCATTTCTCTCTGCCAGGATACGAACCTCGCTATTAAGACTGTTAAGACACACTCTCTACCATCGACCTACTGTGTACTTATTATTTCACGCAGATAAAACTGGTTTTATGACAATATGTCAATATGATGATTTAATTCCGTTTTTACATGGCTATTGTGGCGGATATTTATTTCAATGTATTAATTACCCAGCAATATCGTATGCGTTTATGATGAGTTCAAAAACTATAGCTTTATTACGATTTGCACAAATGCTAAAGAAAGCATGAAAACTATTAAATTTTGAACGCATTAATTTTTTTTTGCTGGGGAAAACATTAATGGTGTGGTTGTCCACGTTGTTTGATGTTTCCCTTCTATACAGTTGCTTTTTTTTAAAGTTCGAAAATAATGACTATTTTTGGTCCCCGATTAATTTATTTTGCAAAAATACATACATATGTATGTATATTGAAAAAAAACTTTTAAGTGTAAGTTCGAAACTCAACAAACGAATCATAACAGGCCGACTTCTAACTTATTAACCATGATTTTGTTGCAAAACATATTCAGAAAACAAATAAGCAAATCAAACAGATTCAAACAATCCTATCCCCTTTTGTATGTATGTATGTACATACATACGTATTTACAATCATACATATGTGCCCTTAAGTATGAAAGTGGTCTAAGTCATATGCGTTTCTGCATCGAAATATGAAATAAATCTCTAAAAAATTCAATAAACATTAAATAAACTTCTATGAATTTATAAATTAAAATGTTGCATAATATAAAAATATTTTTTAATTTCTTCAAAGTAATCATTAAATATCTCGATGAAAGAAATATATGACTTAGACCACTTTCATAATTAAGCGAACATATATTTAATATATTTTATCAACACGCATTCATTAGCACAATACTTTATTTGTATAAAAAAAAAATTCCCAGTTCTTACCACAAACAACTTAATATTCTTCTTTCAATACGTTTGCTAGCATATTGTTGCTGTGCGTAGAGTTGACTACATACACACGTACAAACAATTAAATATTCTTCTCTGAATACTATTTGTCGCATATAGTTGTTGTTGTAGTTGTTCATATGAACACTCTTATTCATATCAGGTGATCTCATTTCAGGCGGCTGGTGATCAGCTGTTAATTTCTCTGGTGTCAATCAAATCAAAGCAGAATGTTCGGAAATTTTCTGAAAGCAGAAAATTTTACACTAAAGTAAAAAATCGTCAAAGCGAAAAAAATTGGAATTCAGCTTTGAATAATAAATAAATGAAAAATATAATTCTTTATTGAAAAAATTTTTTTTAAATATTTTTTTTTTTTTTTTACTTTTACATGCAGAAAATGTTAATTCCGTCCATGAAATTAAAAGTGATTTCATTCCAAAATTTTTCTTTGTTTTTCGTTTTCCAATGCAACGAAATACCAATTGAATTTCGTTTCCGAACGGAATTGAGCTCTGTGACATGGCTGCATGTATCAATTCATATTTCAAAGTAATTTTTCCATACAAAAATTAATGAAAATCGACATTTAAATATCAATTGATATTTAAATCAATTGATATTTAAATAGAGTTGGTGAAATTGACCCTTAATGTATGATGTAGGGAAAAAAATTTATCTTGTTTGTTTCACGCAAGATGGTCGAACATTGCAACGCTGTGCGCAGAACGGTAACCCTGGCAGTAATATGTACCAAAGCAGATCAGGCATCATCAAAACAACGCACACGGAAATTGCTGTTAAAAATAGTTCTCAACTTTACGTATACATATGAATGTAGGAAAGTGCAAACATACATATGTATCAGAGAACAGATCGAACGCTTTATGTTGTCACAAAAAACCTGCATATTGTTGTCACTCCACAAAATTTGAAAAAAAAACAACACATGACACAATTGAAAGAGATGAGTGCGGCGGATTTGATTGCATGCATTGCTTGTTTTGTATAAATGTTCACTGGTCTTGTCGAAAACAACGAATACACAGTGAATGGTGCGAATACTTTTTACTGTTATTGAACACAACGTAACCTTGTATAAAACATATACATACATACTCTTACGTTGTATTTTATGTCAAATTTTATATGAAACAGATCAACGAATGCTGAGTGAATGGTATGAAAGAAATTCATTCTTTCATGCTGCATCATTTCATTTCACTGCTTGTATTTTAATCACATTGCAATAGCAGAGTGCGTATCAGAGATCTGCATGACTACGAATCAAACGGCATAATTTGGCATTTTCTAAAATGAATATTGAGCTAGCACTTATCAATGAGACTGTTTTTAATAAATCCATGCCACTGCTTGCAATTGCTATTCAGTCGTATGATTCACTAAAGCAATGAATCAGTATGATTGTTTTGGAAACTTCTTAAAACCCCTTCTGACAAATATAGTTTTATGTAATATTACAAAATAAAATAGCTAGGCTCATTTTACTTTATAAATTATTTGAATACGAGAAAAACTATTAATTAATACGCAATGTTTTATTAACTTAAGACTTCCTCTAGTCAACGTGCTTTTGTGAGTTTTGTGATTTGATTACTATACAAAACAATCAAACAGCAGTAAGAACATTTTATTTATTTTTACTAACAGCACTCAAAAAAAAAAGAGTGAGTTAATGACAGTCGGTTGTTAGAGAGGTAACTCTGCAAGCAATATCATTAGTACATATTGATGTTAAAGAACAAAGCAAAAAAAAAAAAAGACAAAAAACCAAGTAAAAGTGAGTGGAGAGCGAAAGTGAATCAACTCATACAGATCTCTGGTGCATATGACCAATCAACAAATCACAATAAATTGTATCATAGCAATTACATTTGTTATTGTTGTCGAATAAATGCATGGCAAAAGCAATGAATTTATGAATTGTTAACAATTGCGAATGGTTTCATTCTGTTCTCTGATATAAATATTTTTGGTTCTCCTCGAATTCGTATTGACTGCATTGAATAAATAAACTGAAGTATTTTCATTTATGTATTTCTATTGCTTACTTAACAAAATAATAAACGTACATAAGTATGATTTCAGTTCCAAATATTTTGTTTAATAAAGTATACAAACAAACAAATGTCATTTGTACATACTCATACATACATACATACCTTGATTATAGCATAAATCAATACAATGGACAGTAAGCCCAATAACAAATAAAGCAGCACATTTATATACAACAAGATATTTATGTATCCATCCACACCAAATTTCGGTTGAGTGGTATCTTTTAGAACGGACAACAAAAATTCGCTACGTAAAAAGCAAGCGATTAAAATTAACGTTGCGAGTATTAAACTCGTAGTAAATTGTTTTAAGCATCTCAGTTCCATTTATATGAATTTTTTGTTTTTATTTCTAATTTTTAAACAAATTTGTTTTAGTGCAAGCTCTAAATGGCTGAAGAGAAGAAAGTTAACTAAAGTTGAAAATTATTAAAAAGAAAAGAAAAAAAAAACTTAAGTAAAGCCACACAACGAAGCCCAATGAAATTAGAATAAACAAAACCAAAAAAAAATACATATTTTTTTTGTTAAATAAATAAAAAGAGCAGCATAGTGAAGGAGGGACAGAAAACAACATGAAACAAAATAACAAAATTGGTGATAAACGCATATTTTATGCTTGTGTTTTGTGGTGAAAAGTGAAAAAAAATTATATATAAATAATTTTCAGTTTAAGAATCTTTGTTTTCACAGCAAATTTCTACAGTTGAGAGTATTTAAGTAGCAGTGTGTGCTGCTGTAGCTGATAAGAGAGTCTTATTAAGTATAGAAATAATACGGAAGAAGAGTTTTTGGCGACTACGACTTACTATAATTTTACTCCCACATTAACTGCATACTAATTTACTTTTAAGCTTGTTGTTATTAATATAAGAATTATATGTATGTTATGGCAGTTTGTTTAAAAATTTATAACCACAATGTCACCTGGACATTACAGACCGTGTGGAATTTGTGCAGCCAATTCACTTTAATATACTTAGTCCTTAGTTTACACTATACAATTCTTATTGCTAAGCTGATTAGTTTGTTAGGAAAGAGAGACGAGGGGAAAAGAAACGTTACTGTTCCCCTCGTCTCTCTCTCCGTCAAACTAATCAGCTTAGCAATAAGACTTGCATAGTGTAAATATGGACTTATGTAATTTTCTGCAAATATTTTTAATTGTTGTTAGGAATTAGGAATAGTTAAAACGAGACTTTTTTTAAAAAAATTAACTGGCCTCAACAATAAACATTAACTGCCTTATTCATAAAAAATATTTCAGGTTTATTAAGCGCTTATTATTTGACATATTTCTATGGGAAATTTGTCAAATAAACCTGTAATAAACCTAAAATATTTTTTATGAATTCGACCGTAAAAAACTAAAAATAGTTCAGATGCCATTGCATATTTTATTTCGTTAAAATGAATAGGAATTTAAATTTTTTTGTTTGTTGCTGGCTTAGCACATCTAGATGCATTCGTTGCTGCTCATTATAATTTATATATGACTTCTGGCATATGACCGCCACGGCTGGCTCGGGCGTAGTCTTCAAATGGTCAATCGTTTCGGGCTTATCGGCGTTATCATATCATATCCCCACAACAAATAGTCTAGCGGCGCTAAATCGCACGATCTTGGAGGCCAATTTACGGGTCCGAAACGTGAAACTGTGCGCGGTTACCAAACATTTCCTTCAATAAATCAATTGTAGCACGAGCTGTGCGACATGTTGCGCTGTCTTGTTGATACCACAGCTCCTACACATCATGGTTGTTCAATTGATGAACGAAGAAGTCAGTAATCATGGCTCTATAGCCTGATTATAGACTTTATAGACTGACTCGGGTCTTCGCGCTCTACAGCAGCAATGACTTCTTCTGTTCCGACTGTATGACAACTCTGTGGATGTGTATCATAATTTAGAGTAAACATGGTGCAAAAACGTTCCATAGTTAATCGAATTAATGATTTTCCATGATTTTCAAAATAAATTTGCACAATTTGGAAACGTTGTTCATCCGTCAGTCTATTCATGTTGAAATGCCAAACCAAACCAAACATAAATCACTTGACAGCTGACAAAATGGCCGCCAGCTAAAAAGTGTTGCCAACTTAAAGTTTTATACCTCTATAAAAAGCACCCTTTATAGTATATAAGTATGTGGCACAATGTGTGTATCTTTAGGATAAAATCAAATGCCTTTCGATTTCTATTGCTCAATGCAAAGATCTGATAGAACATTTTTGAAAAAAATTGATGGTATATAAAATTAAATTGCAATGGGCGTGCCTCTGCCCATTTTTTAAATGGAAGCTTTTGAGTTTTTCAGAGCTCAGGGTGTGTGTTAAGTTTTGTAAAAATCGTACAGCAGAACCTTTTAAAATAATATATTAAATTTTGAGGGGCATGACTCCGCCCTTTTTTTCAAATGGAAGATTGTGTTTATTTTGATGGGTGGTAAGTTTCGTAAAAAGCGGTTTAGCAGAACCATGTGAAATATAATAATAAATTATAATGGGCGTAGCCCCGCCCTGTTTTCCAATTTTAAAATTGTGTAATTACAAGAAGCAAAGGTGTTTGCAAGGTTTCGGAGCAATCAAATAAGTATAATATCATAAAATCAAATAAAAAATTTGTGGGCGTGTCCCCCACCGCTCATTTTTTGTTTTACAATGGGACCATTTAAAAGCTATAGCCTTGCAGACAATAAAAGAATTTTTACAATCGGCCTAATATAAACTGGTGGTCTACCCTGTAATTCGAAACGAAAGCAAATGCTTTCGAAACGCCATGTTGATAACATACAAATTCGAAAGCATTTTCTTTCGTTTCGAAATACAGAGTAGAGCCCCTGAGTTATGAAGTAACACCGCCAAAAAAAATTAGAGATGAATTGATAACCCACTCCTTTTTTGAAGTCGGTTAAAAAGGATTCTTATGAAAACATTCAAAAGCCTTGCAAACTGTGCAACTTTGCACACTCGTAAATGAACTGTCAACAATTTTATGGAAATTTATTTACACAAATCTAAAGAGTCCTGGTCCAGACTTGCAATCTTTGTTGCAGCAACTTTTTATTTTTTTTAAGTGAAAATGAGCGATAGTTTTTTACCCAACTTTTTCATTTTCCGGGAAAAATCGCGTGGTCCCGGGACATGTGAAGTCGCTAGAGTAAGCCGATAAGCCCGAAACAGATTAACCACTTGCAAGACAGCATTCGTCATCGAAAATTGGAACTCCAGATTATAATGCCGGAAGATTGTCTTTTGAATAAAGTGAATTTCATGTCAATTTAAAAAATTCATTTTTGTTTTATTCCATTTCAAAGCTCTATAACTCTATAACAAATAGGTAATTTCATTGCACAACATCAATTATTGCACAATAATACTGCAGATGTATGGGAACTTTTGTATTTTGAACAAAAAAATTCACTGTTATAATATTTTGTTGTTGTTCATATTAATGCATCTTTTTTATTACTTTCCTCTATACCGGTTTAGAAACGTAATTGATTTACAGTAAACCCCGGTTAATTACCTCATCAAAAATGTCATGATTTTTGGGGTAATTATGCGGGAGAGGTATTAAAGCAAATACGTTTAATTCCCTCATATAGATAACTTTGCGAAAACGCCTAAATACCTTTCGAAATGCATTTATCTGAACTTACTGTGTTATGTAGTACATAATTACTTGAAATCAAATGTATTTTGTCAAATAAAATATTTTATTATATAACGAAAATAATTCATACCCGTATTACAAAAAATAAATACATAAGGTGCATATAATCGATTGCAGAGTTGCATATTTATCTTACTTAGGTAGTTTTGGGCAAATAAACGAGTAGATTTTAGGGGAAATTTCATTTTGGGGTTAAATAATTCTGGGTAATTACCTAAAATGTGCTTAATTGCCCATTAAAAAAGTTAATTAAGCGTGGACTTTTGTGTGAAAACGAGTGTAAAAAGCGGATATTCAATATTTGGGGTGGATAAGCGATAAAGAGCTTTAACCGATGGGTAATTAAACGGGGTTTACTGTAATGCAAGCCCCAAAATGAGAATAATCAATGGTGCTCATAATTTGCATAAATAGTGATGCAAAACAACGGTTATGCTGTGGTTGGTTGATTGTCAATTATTTTAATAGTTTCTGGCCACAAAAATCGAAAAACGTGGTTGTTAAGAAAATGAGAAAGAAGCAAAAACAAACGACAATAACAATTCAAAGAACATTAATGGATAACAACAGCCAGACAGACAAATGTAAAACTCAAATCAAAAAAGTAAATGAACCAAAAGTGGAAACATTAGGATAAGAAATGACAAACAATGTTTGAGAAGCAATAAAAAAAAACAAACAAAGAAAAACCCTTGTAAATGAAAACTACAGTAGCCAAAAATGGCATTGAAGTAATAACAAGTACAAGGGCAAAACAAAACAAAAACAAGCAAGGAAATGCATCAAAAGTCTTAGAAACCTAAAACATCAGTCTTTGTTGCAGCAATTGCTGCTGCTGCTGCTGCTGCATTTACTTACAAGCAATAACAGACAAACTCCTACAAGACCATTTAGAGAAGATAAAGTTATATGCCAATGTGAAATCGGAAGCTTTTAGCAAGAAATACAACAAAATACCTACAAACAACAAACACATTCATTATCTTTATGAATATCAGTGAACGGAAATCAAACAACTTAATAAGGAAAAGAAAGAAGAAACATACTCTCTTATGAGTTGTAGTGCATGCCAGGAAGAGGCCACATAAATATTATATGTAAACAGGAACATGAAATGCTAAAATTGCCTGGGAATTGGGAATTGTGAATAGTAGGAAAAGGTCAACCTTATTACACTTTATAAAATCAAAATAAATATTCCTACCGGACAGAAAATGTGATGAACAAATAATGTTTAATAATCCCTCTACTCCAAAAAGGGCTTGCAAACGTGAGCTAAAATGAAACATTCAGCGAGCGAGGGCTTCGTCGTACAACAAGAAAAAAAAAAAGTAAGACAAGATCTTTTCTTTTTTGTGATTTTGGTTTGTCGCTGATGTTCGGCTGGAATTGTTTAAAGAACTATAAACGCAAAAACTGTTTGATCTTACCCAAGTGGCGCCACAATAATGACTTCATTTTCTTTATTATTTTCAATATTTGTTTTCCGTTGTTGTTGTTGTTATATTGTCAGCAGTATGTTTTATATCGCGTATTTCGTATTTAAAACAAATGTCATTTGATTTAAGTAGAGATCTTCAATGATAATAAAACCTCTAAATGTTAAGCGGGCTTAATACAATCATTTTATGTCCTCCCTCTGCTGCTTATGTATGTATGTACATATGTATTTCTTTTCATTTTTCTTAATTTGGTATTGAAATGTTAAATTTGCATAGAGACACGTGTTGTGAGCCTCTTTTTGCATTTGATTGCAAAAAGGGAAAATGCAATAAAATTGCAATTTTTTTGTGAAATTTAAACATGAAATTGATTTTTACAAATGTCATAAATTTAAAACTTGCAAACAACAACAACAACAACAACTGCAATAAGCAACAAAGAACGACAACACACATACTCGTACATACATACATACATACATATTTATTTCTATACATCTTTTGATCACAGATTGTAGATGTAATAAAGTTAATGATGAGTTTGGTGATCAAGCTCGTTTTTCGTTTTATTTTATTTTTTTTTTTGCCTTTCACATTCTTCTTTACGCATTCTTTTAGTTTTCAAATTTGCATTGAACGCAAAGGCAACCTTAAGAAATATGGCTGAAATACATTTAAAAAAAAAAGGTACAAAAGCAACAGAACAGAAAAAACAAATGCAAAACATTAAATCGGTTGTAGGTATTGATATGAGACCAATTAAAGCTGCACGATCAGTGATGAAAATCTTAATGCGATCTTGTTATTTATTTGTAGCGCCACATTGACAACACTGACTGCAAAAGAGAACAGAAAACCACGTCCCTCCCTTCCCAGTTGTAGTTGAAGGTACATATATGAAGCAACGACAGTGCCTTCAAGGAGTGAATTAAAGGAAAATCTTTTTGTTTGTCAAAAGACTTTTAAGGAGCACAGAAAAAACTTTATTTTGTATTCAATTACTAAAAGCAAATAATATTTTTGCTGAAATAGGACCTACCTACCATAGAAGTCGAAAAAAAAACTGAAAACCAAACTTCTTTAAGGTCTACTATATACAATGAAACACACATATTTTTGAACATAGGGTTGTTTCTTTTTTTATAGAGGAATAAAATTAAAACGAATGTTTTGAATTGGCATGAAATATGAAATAATGGCATGAATGTTTTGAATTCGAAATATGTGACCTGCTCCACGAAAAGGGAGTTATTGAGAAAAACGCGTTTAAAGGTGAAAAGGTGAAAAGCAGCAAAATACAGAAGAACCACCAGAAAAGCGTGTTAGGAGTAAAAAAGAGTAAAATTTTGATATTTTTGTCATTTTGTACCTTTGATATTGAACTTTTTTTAAATTTCAAATATTATATAATATATATTATATAATATATATTATATAATATATATATCTGTTTATATCACATTTTTAAATTTTTTCATTAATTATGTTCATCTTTACAGGTGATTTGTAAAAAAACTAAAAGACATAGAAACTTGCAGTTTGCGGCATTTGAAAGAGCGTTTTTTTTCCTATAAGAATCACTCAAAAAGTAAAAAAAAAAATTTTTTTCGGCGCAGAGGTCCCTTTTCGAGGAGCAGGTCAGATATGTATAATCTTATGGCATGATAATTTAAATACGACGTAGTCTAATCTGCAGGTCTAACTTTCGATGAATTTTTCCATTATTTGTGGCCGTATATTGACAAGAACACAACGAATGTTGCACTCGTAGATATACACCGCTTCGGGCTTATTGGCGTAGACTAGCGACTACACATATCCGCCATAGAAAATAATCTAGCGGCGTTAAATCGCACGATCTTGGAAGCCGATTTACGGGTCCGAAACGTGAAACTGTGCGCGATTACCAAACATTAACTTCAATAAATCATGTGGCACGAGCTGTGTGACATGATGCGCCGTCTTATTGAAACCACAGCTCCTGCACATCAAGGTTGTTCAATTGATGAACCAAGAAGTCAGCAAGCATGGCTCTATAGCGGCGGATAGACTAATTCCGGGTTTTCTCTAGGCTACGCTCTACTCGGGAACGAAATGCATATAGACAATGCTAAACCAAAAAAAAAAAAACAAGCAAAATTTCAGATGTACATATACACGTTAAAAAAAATAGCTTTTGGATTTGCACGATTTTTCTAACAATTTTTCGAGTATGAAATGACGATTATTTTGTACATATTTTATCGGGATTTTGACGATTTTAACCCTACGTCTATACCTGATATATACTATATTTCTCATGACATGATAATGTTTGTCAAGTTTTACGTTTTACCATCTCGAAGCCTCTTCGGCATTAGTTAAAAAAATACGGCTCTACAAATGTATAATTTTTTTAATTAATTGAAAGGAAAGTGTTTGAGATGCACTATGGGATATTTCGCATTAAATTACAAAGGGAAATTTTTTTTTTCCGAATCAACCTAAAGACGTAACTGGATCAAAAATTCAATAAATCAGGTAACTAAAATTTTTGCTTCTGGTTTTTTTTTAGATTTTGTTTTATTTGAAGTGCACAATGAAACAATTATTATAGCTTCAAATGATATGGGGTCTACACTTTAATTTGGTATATATTTCATTCTACAAGAGATCGAATTATTTCAATGAAGAAAGTCTGAAACTTGTTTTTCTTTTTCAATAAGGCAAGGCGTATTAATATTAATACAGGAAGTGCTTAAAGTACTAATAAGCCTTCACTGTTATATTAAGAAAAATGGGTAAAACTATGGCTACAGGTTTCGGATTTTAAATAACAAAATTGAGATAAGGCACAATTCATAGAAAAAATTATTTGTTAAGCAAAATAACTGCAAAACTGCTCTAAGCTTAAAAAAAAGTGCTAAAATCAGGGAAAACTGCACATTTGGCAACGCTGCTATACGCCCTAATTCCGACTAATTCACGACTCCCTCTTCAATCGTTTTAGCTCTCAATGAATTTATATTTTCGTGAATGTATGTGTATCGATTAACGTTTTTTTTCATTGAGGCAGCAGCTTTTAGGCAGGCACATGGTTTTCAGTTGTTTTTAAAGGAAAATCGATATACACTTGCCAGTAAAAATATTCGTACATTTAACTAATTAAATTTCGGACTAATATCTCTAATTTTAAATTATTAGAGCATTATCTATTACTTATCAATACATTTTAAAGTTTATTTAATTTAAAAAAAAAATTACAATGCAATAAACTTAACATAATAGCCCAACTCACAAGAAAAAGTATTCGTACACGAGAATTAAATTATATAAAAGACAAAGTTTTTAAAAACTTTTCAGGAGTTTGTAACTTGTGAGATGTCAGTCTTGCTTAAGAACTTCTGTTAGACTTGCCCAGTTATTTGACACCACTTTCCAAGCAAAAAAAATCTGATTTGGAAGCACAAGCAATGCATTGCTTACTTGATACCAAAAGTTTCGAAAAATGTTTCTGAAAAGCATTAACGTAAGGCGGGCTCTCTCACAAATTATCAGCGAAAATTTTGCAAAGTAGTAACTTTTCCATCTGAGTATTACCCCCAATGAAGCACTTCAGTAAGGCAAAAAATTCATGGCTTACCTGGCTCATCTCGAACAAAAAAAAAAACAATACCTAAGGTATTATTCATGCGCAACAGCAAGTGATTGTGTAACATTGTCTCCCTTACAAAAACGCTTCTGGGAAGCAGTAATGTTTGCTGGGGTTTCGTGATGAATATGTTTACAATTGTTTTTACTTTATATCATGTTGTAGAGTTTTACACTCCAATAAACCCCAGACATGCTCAATGGGGATTACAACCAGTTCTTAAAGTGCACAGAAAAAACAAAATTTCATTTTCAGTAACCAAATTCATTGAACCAGTAAATATCTTATATGAATGCGGACCTACAAATAAATTTGTAGATTCTGATAAAAAATTTTTAAAAATTTAAATTTAACAGAGTTCGGGTGCAAGAATTTCTTATTTAAGTGTGTTGGTGTTTACCTTTTTGTTGATAGATACAAAGCGCTGATGTGCTCTTGTTGATCGTGTTGTATACATGCAAATGCCGACAAGTAGCCGACAAACGACAAATAAAATTGGAACAAGCAATTTATTGGATCAGTAAAAAATATTTACTGAAACTAAATTTTATGTCCAACAAACATTTGTTGATTAAAGTTGGTTTTTGGTGTTAAAAAGCAACCAAAGCTTTACATTACGGGCCGCATGCTGAGGATCATTGTCCCGTTGAAATCCAACGACGTCTCATAGATCTTTATGCTCCACAGAGTCATCTAATCTGGTCCATTTTAAACTGACTAAGACCCACACCATAAAGCAACCTCCATAATGTTTAACTGTTGGAACAACATTTTCTTTATCTGTTTACCTTTCATACTAAAAATGATGTATTTGCTTTCGTATGAAAACAAAACTTGCTCCTGAAACTGTGTAACCTTTTTTATGTACTCAATTGCAAGCTTCAACGCTTTGTTCTCTTGATATCATATATGCACGTATGCACGATTTTCTACGCGCTACAGGGCCGATAACGTCAGCGTGTTTTTAATATTTTTCGAAATTGATATTATTGCAGATTTGGGTGGCGGTAATTCTAGGATTTCGTTTTACACAACCGAAAATAAGGCGTTTTTCACGGCAACTATGTTTACTAAACTAAAATGTGCGTCTAGAACGAGGATTTGGTGAACTAGAACTTGTGTGTTTGAAAATTTCGACGACATATTCTAGTGAATAGTAATTTTTAACTTTAGTTTTACCTATTTCGCAGTATTATTTTCCTTCATCTCTTAGTTTAATAATAAGTTTTGTCTCGTCAGTTTCAATTTCGTAGGTTTTTGAAATTATTTCCCAAATATCTAGGCACTGAAAAGCAAATTTACCACAAAAATTAAATTAAATCTCGTAGATGCGACTTAAGCTTAAATTAGACGTGCCATAGCCATAGCCAAACCAAAATTAAATTGGTTTCTATGGCGTTATGGCAACTCATCCGTAAGTTTGGTTTGAACAGCTGTTTTGTATGATTAGGGTTATGTCACGTCTAATTTAAGCTTTAGTGTAGTTTAATCAATAAATACATGTCTCAAGCAAACAGTTTTTCATTAGTAATTAGTGGTTACGCTTTTGTGGGCACATGGCGTACAAGAAATGCCAGATGTAAACTCAGCCTAATGCTCCAAGCTTGTCGTTTTCCTTAGCATTTGGTGTAGTAACGTTTCACCTGTATTTTAGTTAAATTTATTTTTTTTATTTTAACAAAGTAGTCATGTCATGGCTTTCAACTCTACTCCATCCTTAACAGTTCTTGTGGTTTTTTTTTTTTTTTGGTAATTTTCTCAAATTATATTAAAGACAACCAGGGTTCCCACATTTCTTTCGACTGATATCCCATATTTTAAAATTTTCATTCCCAAAATTCCGTAACAGAGATTTTAGCAATTCGTACTGAATTTTGTTTCTAGTTTAATTTTTTATTGACTGCATTGCCGAAAAAACTAGTTCAATGCAAGCGTTGCTCATTGACACATACTCTACCAGTTCTTTCAATCTTGATATCAACAATCTTCTGCCCAAAAAACATGTTTAAGTTGTTTGTTATTTGAAAGAAAGTAAAGAACTAATTGTCAAATAATTTGTAAGTTATATAGTACCAGCGTTACTGTTTGTGCGACTAAAGTGGCGATTTTACACTTTTTTGGAGCCTTGCCACCTTTGTTGCCACTTTTTCAAAAATCCCCTTTTTTGCCACTTTTTTTTATAAATAAATACTTTATAATTTAACAATAGTTTCGGCTTGAGGTCATCCGTGCGAAATGAAAATCCAAATATTCCAAAGTTAAATTATCTAAGTACTTAATATTTACATATGTACATGAATTTGCTTCTATGTATCTTCTAAAGAATTGTTGTTTAGTTTTAATGTTAATTATTATTATATTTTATTTTATTATTTTACCGCTTTTATAAATGAACTGATTGTTTTCTGTTATGTTTTTGTTAATTTTTACTAAATTCCAATGTTTTGTTTAAAATAAATGCCTTTATGAAAACGTTGCGACTTTTTTTGTTCAAAATCCCCTTTTTTCTGCCACTTTTTTATTTTAAATCCCCTTTTTGTGGCACTTTTTGAAATTTCTCAACGGTAACGCTGTATACACAGAAAAAAATAGACAAGAATTATGTTCAACAAAACCATGTTATTGAAAAAAAATTTTAATTTCAACAATATTTGTCATTAATTTAATACAATATTTAACAATACCGCGCATTTTAAAATATCATTTAATTTAATTTCTTTGTGTTGGTGTTTATCTTGCTTGTTGATTGACCGAGAAATCATGTTTGCGTTTATTCATTATTTGCATGACGAAAACGATTTGCTCTTTAGGTGAGTGGTAAGCACGTTAGTCTATTAGTCAAGAGATTGCCGGTTCGACTCATCCCAAACACATTTAGTTTCGAAGGTTGTGTGGAAAAATAAATAACTTTAAAGTTTAACAAGAAACCAAATTCTAAATAAAAATTAAAAAAAAAAACTAACAAAAAACACACATTAGAATTTGAAAAACAAATTCATTAAAAATTTTTGTTTTTTGTTAACAACTCAATTGTCAATAACACAATCATTTTAATTGGAAATAATTGAGTTGATTTTGTTTTCTGATGTAACAAATGTGTGTTTGTATTTACAAAAATCGTTGTAGGTGCCTTTTTAAATAATATTTTAATTGTATTCACAAATAAATTAATTGTATTTACAAATCTTTTTTTTTCTGTGTAGTACATATGTACGTGTAAACAATCAAATTAGCTGATGAGCAATCTCACAAATGCGAGTACCTGTTCGTCTTGTAATAAACCTTATTTAAATCTTGCTAACAACAAATGTTCAAGACGAGTCGATTGTGGCCATTTATCATTTAATATTATTTATGAACTAAAAAAAAGAGCAGTTGGAATATGTATTGAAATTAGAATATTCCTAGAAATAAATAAAATAAATAAATATTAAGTAAAATACAAATCCCCAAAACATAAAAGTTATTATCCCCAATTAATTCCTCAATCCCCAAACCAAAATTCTTATTCCCATTTCGAAAAAAAATGCCCGATTTGGGGATAAATCCCCTAATCTGACAACACTGAAGACGTAATGATTATAATGATAATGATGATGATGATGATGCCCTTTTGCAGATAATTTGCATGAATTTGCGATTAAGTATTAAGCCGATTGGTAATCGATGTGATCGTCGTTGTGATATTTGCTTTTTCTGTTATTGTACTTGTAGTGTTCGTGGTGGCGGTTTTTATGCGACAACGTTATCGTCAAAGCATGCAAACAATGTTTGCGTGTTTTTTATATTTATAAAGGCAGTTAATAGACAACAACAACAAACATTTGCTGCAGCATGCAAAAAATTGCTTTAAAAAATTGCTTTAAAGTTTAAACAAAAAGAAACACTTACGCAACGGGAGAAATGCCTGCCTGCCTGCCTGCTTGGCTGCGTTTTAAGTGGTAAAAACAAATAAAGTAGTCATCTGCCAAATAGTCAAATGCCACAGATTCTTATCTTAGCAGAAATATATGGCGATGTTAAGTTAAAGATTGCGCTTTAAAATCTTTCGCTTTTCCTTTATTCCTACTCTCAATTTTATGGCTATTTAATAAATTCAATTTAAGTTTATCAACAACTTTTATTTGTTTCTTATTTTTACTTTTTTTATTTAATTTTTTTTTTTGGTTTTCAGTCTGATAGAGATTTTATAACATTTAATGAGTTTTTACTTTCATCGCTTTTGTGAAATTTCATTAAAGCAGAAAAAATTTAATTCACAATTAAAGATTTTCTGATATGAATTAAAATCAATTAAAATTTTGTATCAGTCGTTAAGCAGCTCTGGGCTGAAGAACAGCTCTCGCGTCATCGTAATTATTTCTTAAGTGCGGTCAGGCTTGTGTGTGTTGTTTGGCCTTCGAGAGTTTTTCGTCTCGCTCACACTGGTTGACTGACCTGCCACGGACAACCGTATATGCTTGCGGTTCTTTTCTTTAACAATCACGTTGCTACTTCCTATGTGAAGGCATAGTTCGTGTACAGTCAGTCATAAATCTTTTTTAAAATACTGTTAATAACATCTTGGACATATGGTCTAGTTACTCCGCCCGTATTTGTGCGTAAAAGTAAAAACGCAATTATTCTTATTTTTCTATGGACTATTCAGCCCTATCTGACAAATTTTGATATACATATGCAAAAAATTTTAAAAGTTATAACTCTAATGTACATATTAGTGTTGAGCGAAACTGTGATTTTTTAAGAATGTTGCTCCTTGTGAACGTGATTTCTAAATCGCTGTTGTTTTAAACTGTGAATGTGATCACAGTTTAGCAGTATTTTATTATTTTGACAAAATCTAATAAAAAGAGCAGTTGTGAAATTAAACAGTGACTGTGATCACGGTTTAACACATTTAGCTCTTCTGCTTTAAAAGTATGTATTAGTATTGGTATTTTGATAAAAGCTAATAAGAAGAGCGACAAGAACAAACAATTAGCATCAACTCCAACCAAATATTGATAATTGTCGTATGAGACAGTAAAATTGCAAATACAAAAATGTGAGAGCTATACATAGTTGCCAGAAAAGACGATTTGACACGATTAGACGATTTTTTCTCGACAAACGGTGAACGTATACAAATAAATTCATGTGTTAGCTTTATTTACTGAAAAGTAAGCATACAAGAGCATTCACAGTTTGTATGAAAGAACTACATTTGCAAAACCTGTTACTTGATAAATTCAGAAAAAGTAACAGGTTTCGAAAAATAGCTCATCACTATGTAGTACATATGTATGTATGTATGTATGTATGTATATCTTAATATATGTATGTATATAATTCACTGAACTCCTCTGAACGGCAGGACCGATTGGAATGAATTATTTTGTATGCGTTTGGGTGGCGCTTTGGATGGTTTAGATTCACAAAACTAGGACCATGAGGACGATACGGGGAAATTGCTGCCCCTCCGAAACAATCAAACAGATTTTAATGAAATTTAAACATAGACAGATCTGCGCCTAAAAAGTCACATATGCTATCTACATTTTAAAAACTAGTACCAGGAGGGCGATAGGGGGAAATTGCTGCCCCTCTGAAACAATCAAACAGATTTTAATGAAATTTAGAACATAAATAGATCTGCGCCTAAAAATTCACATAGGTTATGTGCTTTTTTTAAAGTAGAACCAGGAGGGCAATGCGGGGAACATTTCTGCCCCTGCGAAACGTTCAAACCGATTTTAATGATATTTAGAATATAGATAGATTTGCGTCTAAAAAGTCACTTAGGCTATGTTTATTTTCAAAAGTATGACCAGAAGGGCGACAGGGGGAAATTTCTGCCTCTCCGAAACAATCCAACCGATTTTAATGAAATTTAGAACATATTTAGATAGATCTGCGTCTAAAAAGTCACAAAATGACCACAGCCATCTTAAATCTACTCAGTTTCATTCTCAATGCGAAAGAGATCGCGTGAAAATTCTATTATATATGTACATAGGTATGTAGTCAAAGTTCTAATACAATTAACAGTTAAAATTTATAATAAAATTGGTTGCAAAAAATTAACGTACGAGTAACTATTGAATTATCCATACAAATATAATGAAATAAGTCTAAATTTGATACTGTTTGAATTACATTTACAAATACCTACATAATGAAAATTAAAATTGAAATGATATCTAAGTCTACCTTAAGTAACAAAAATTAAAAAAATTAAAAAATGCACGATATATCTAGAAAAGATGTGATATCTTCTAAGCAGCTGGACCGATTACCCTCTCGATTAAGTCACCTTTGAAACAGAAAAAACTAAATCAAAATGCGTCCAGCCGTTTGGTCTGTACGTGGGCACGGACAGACACACACTACAAACTTATAACACCCCGTTTTTTGGTCGGTGGTTAAAAATAAGGTTAAGAAAAGTTTTTCCTTAAAACAATAAATCAACTTGCAGTAATTTTTTTTATTTAAAGAAAATTTAACAACATTTAACAAACAATATCAAGTGATTATTTAATCCCGCATGCAGCTTAAGGTAATTTTTTTCCTACTGCCTTAGAGTTAAATAAAGAGACCTTAAAGAACCTTTTGCCTAGTAACCCACTCCCAAAATTTGCAAAGAAAAAAATTAAATAACAAAATAACACAAGTTGTCAAATGTTCTAGTAAATCTAAACATTGCAAATACGCTGGTCTGAGTATTTATTACCAGAGACCTATTTTCTATGTTGCAATAAAAGTTTATAAATTTATTTACAAACATTCGTTGTCTTTTATAGCGATTGTATAGTCTAATGCTTTCGATTTACTTGATTAATAGAAATGACGAACGTTTTTTTATTTGTCACTTTTAACGTGACAGTCTTGAAATAAAAATAATGACAAAATATGGTTTAACCACAAAATTTTATTTCAACATTTTTATTGTCAAGCTTAAAAAAATAAAATCAAGAGATTTTTATTTGTTAAAAAAAAAAATTTAACAACCCAGTAGAAAATTTAGAGTTAAGGAAATACTCGTATAAAGAATTTTAATAAGTTTAGTTCAACAATTGATTAGTGAATAATTTTGTATGTATGTATGTCTTTAAATATTACAAATATGTACCCTTAATTATGAAAGTGGCCTAAGTCACATATTTCTTTGGTCGAGATATTTAGTAGATTACATTTGAACAAATCAAAAAAAGTTTTTATGTTATGCAACATTTTAATTTAGAGTTATACTAGTCTCGATTAATATAAATTTATTTAATATTTATTTAATAGTTATTTAATATTTCTAAGCAAAAAAGCATACGACTTAAACCACTTTCACAATTAAGGGTACATATAAAGGATGATTTTTTGGCAACATTCTTTTTGGCAACACTTTTTTTGGCAACTCAGCTGCTTTCGTGTATCATGTTACTGGTAAACATATTCAGTGTGGTATATAATTTAACCGTGAATCAACTTACAAATTAGCAACGCTTGCAGATTATTAGATTTCATTATCAAAGTGCATCCTGCACTTCTGCCATTCCGAATCTTGTGACTATTCCGAATCTTGTGACTAAATTTCGCTCCAAAATAACATTATTGAACACTAAACCACCAACACGCATACGTAGAGTGCGGAGAAAGGAAAATATCGCAGCTGTATCCGCCAGTCTTGTTGATGACTGCGAATTATTGGTTTGGCGCCATTCGCAGCAATTGTGCCTCTGTTGCTTTTTTTTTACCCAAAATGGGGTTTCAGCAAGAAGGTGTCACATGTATCAAGGCACCCGAAACAATGGCCCATTTGAGGGGCGAGTTCGGTGAACAGTTTATTTCACGTTTGGTGCTGGTCAATTGGCCGCCTAGATAGTGCGATCTAACGCCTTTAAACTAATTTTTGTGGGACTCTGGTAAGGCTCATGTCTATAGGGACAAGCCCGGAGCGTTTGACGCACTGGAAGACAATATTGAAGAATTTATTTCTGAGATACTGGCCGATATGGTGGCGAGAGTATACTAAAATTGGACCCAGCGTATAAACCATTTCACACGAAATCATCTTTAAACATTGAATTATATAGATCGTTCTACCGACTCAAATAAAGATTTCATTTCTCTAATCACATCCGAAAGCTCTTAAAAAATCGCCCCTTATAAATAGAGATGACTGTTTTACTAAAGCTGCTACGTACTCACTATCCTACTCAATTGTTCGACTTTCGAGAAAATGCAACCCTGATGTAATTAATGAGTTATTATTATCTTTGAGAAATGTTCATAAACTTTATTAGATCAGGGTTGCATGTTCTCAAAAATTGTTTGACTATGTAGGATGTGTTCTAAGATGTGATCATCTTTTAAGTTGTTAATTGAACAAACGTTTTAGTTTCTGATATTTTTGAATAACACGAAAACAAAAGAAAATGATTCTTCGTATATCACCTTAAATGTCATTTAAAAAATCCTATTGGATGCTTGAAAAACAAAACGTAAAATAAAAAAATTAACTTCTAATAAAAAGTTAATAAAATTTGACAATATTTATTCCTCATCAACTAACAAGCAAGTGCTAAAAGCTTCTCTTAAGAGACTAGACGAACCTAAAAGCCAACTGCTGCTAGACTACCAACAACATTTGTTGCTGCCACAGCAACATTTAGCAGGTTTATACATTTATTGCTTTAAACATTTTGTGCAACTATTGATTTAGAAGGAGAAACAAACTTTTAAGGTTTTGAAACTCCATTGCGGCTGCTGGTACCCTATAATAGATCCAATTAAACAAACGAATATCAGTCAGATTGTGATGGAAATTCGACATGCGTAATACATTTCTTTTTCGGTGGAAAATTTTTGCTAAAGAAGTTTTGTTAACATTAGATACTTTGTAAATATTTATCCACATTATCTTTCGGAAAATTTGTCTTATCGAAAATATTTTTTATAGAAAGTTAATACTAAATTTTCTACAGAAAGCTTTCTGTTGATTGTACGTTCCTCAAAATACAACTCTGCTCAACTATACTATAAATTGCAACTCTGGGTGAAGATGAAACGAAGCAGACAGACAAGGCATCTAAGGTTTAAATTCTAAACACGGAACATGTAACAATTTAAATTAAACAGATGCTCGCAGAAAAGAGCAACATACTATTATTGTACTTTTGAAACAATTTAATTATACAGGGGAGTGCAAAATGGTCGAAAGGGTTTGAATACCTTTTAACTTGTTTATTATAATTTTTTTATTATGCTTCTTTTCAGTATTTTGTAAAAAAAAAAACTTGGGGAATTTGTCAAACAATTGAAACCGACAGATTTTACCAGCAACGACTTGATTATGCAATTCATTTTCGTCAAAAAGCAGAAGAAAATCGTGGTTTTATTCACAACTTAATTATGAGCGACGAAGCCTATTTCGAATTAAATGGGTTCATTAATAGGCAAAACTGCAGGATATGGGCTACGAAAAATCCAAAAGTAGCTAAACAGCGAGACTTACACCCACTTCTGTGTACCTTGTCGTGCGGTGTTTCGTCGGAAAGGATAATTGCTGTGAGATATCGTTGTTGAATTGTGTACTGTTCCATTTTAAATTCCCCAAGTCTTCTTCACAAAATACTGAGAAGATGAAAAAAAATATTATATTAAAAAAATTATGAGGAATTCAAACACCTTCGGCCGGTATTAACAATAAACTTATTTTACTCATTGAATAATACATTAGTGCGTTTTTATTTTGCACGCCCGTCACAGCGATGTACAATATTAAAAGCAGTCGGTTGCCTTTTAACACTTTCTATAGCTTTTTTATAGAAAGTCTTCGATAACTTTTTTATGGGATATTATCGATAAATTTTCTATAATATATACATTGGATTTGTTATGAAGGCTTATCGATTTTTCTGCGGAAAATTTGTGGCATCAACAACTTTTCGTAGATTATTTTCTACAAAATTAATTAAGAATTAAGTTTATAGAATTATTTTTCTCCATAAATTTTTCAAACAAAATATCGTGTGCCATCATATTTACATCTCTCTCTCTCTCTCTCGCACATGAACTAAAAAGTGGCTCAACTCAAACAGCCTTGTGTGAACATTATCTTATCCATAAACTTATTTTTAATAATTGTTGCTATCGATAAATTGTTCAAGAAAAATCTGTTATCGATAAACTTCCAATAAATATTTATTGTTATCGCTAACTTTTCTCTTTCACATCCTTTCCATGAGAAATCATATACGAAGAAATTTTATTAACACTATTTTATCGAGCCTTTTTTTCGATTTTATCGTAAGCGACATGTTATCGAAAATATACTTTTTTGTATTGAAATTAAAATTTTATAGTTTAAAATTATCAAACTGCCAACATTTTTGATAACTTTTAAGATACACGGGCTGTAAAATTTTATCGTAAGCGACAATTTACGTACAAAAACATATTTGAATATTTCAGTCGTAAAGCAGCTCTGGGCGAGTCAACATCAAGCGTCGTTGGCAATTATCTCTTAAGTGCAACCAGGCCACTGTTGTTTATTGGCCTTCGAGAGTTTTGCGTCTCACTCGCACTGGTTGACTGATCTGCCACGGTAACCGTATATTCCTGCGGTTCTTCTGTGGAATTTCTTTAACAACCACGTTGCTACTTCCTATGTGAAGGCATAGGTCGTGTACAGTCAGTCACAAAAACCTTTTTAAAACACTGTTAATAACATCTTGGGCATATGGTCTAGTTACTCCGCCCATATTTGTGCAACCATATTAAGCAAATTTACTTTGTATAATATGTATAAATAAATAAATATTTGAATATTTTTTTTTAAAAAACCTTCTCCGAAAAAATTTAATTTTTGTCGCTTACGATTAAAGCGAAAATAAGGCTCGATATTATTATTATAAAAAAAAAAATTATATCTTAAACCTGCTATAAATACATGTTGCTATGGATAACTTTTCTTGTTCAACATCTTTCCTAGGAAAAACTATTTGTAAGGAAGTTTTGTTATAATTATTATTTAATTGTTATAAAAAAACTCGATTAATTTTTTTTTTTTATATACTCGTAAATAACTTTTCCATAGAAAAATCATGCAAAGATGTTGTAAAAATCTTTTTATCTATAAAACTCTTTTAAGAAAATGCGTTACCGTTAAAATTTCTATGAAAAATTTTTGTGATTGGTACTATTTCCTTTTATAGTTTTTTTTTTTTTTTTTTTTTTTTTTTTGAAAAGGTGTGATGAAGTCCTATCGTTTTTGATAATCATTTTTTAGACAGCCTCACGCTACTGATTTTTATCAAAAATTATAGAAAAAAAAATACTATTGAAAATAAATTGGCAAATGTTTGACAAAACGACTTTAACAAACATGTCACAGCTTTTATCGCTTCTTAATATCGGTTTTGTGTCTCAAGTCATCTATTCATCACATGTGTGAGTATATTTTTTTTTTTATAAAATTTAAAAGATAAATTTGCTGCTGGAAAAGTTTTGTTAGCGATTGATTTGGCCATGGATGACTTTTGTTTGAAAGTTTTGAGGTATGGATGGTGATGTAAGCCGAACTAGTGCGATCGTGGGTGCATACCAAGATATCAAAGATATCAACAACACAAATGTTTCTACTGTGCATTATGGACTGTTTAAGTGACGGACGTATAGTATTGGTCACTGAACATTACCCGGCATCAATTAACATACTAATCAATTAATAATACTAATAAAGGGTGTTTTTTTAATAGAGCGACACAAGTTTAAATCATAACAACAATACAAGAAAATATATATTTAATATAAATGAAACAAAACGGGCTTTATTGTAAGGATTTATGAAATTAATGTTTAAATATATATGATTTCTGCCATGTGGCCGCTACGGCTGGCGCGTAGAAGGCACAATCTGGAACACCAATTTTCAACAACTTTTCGCATCATTTGCGGCCGTATTTCACCGATAACTCTTCGAATATTAATTTCCAGGTGTTCAATTAATTGTAGTTTATCGACGTAGACAAGTTACTTAACAAAACCCCAAAGAAAATAATCCAATGGGGCTAAACTAAATTATTTTTAGGTCGAAAGTTTCTTTGAGTAAATCAATTGTAGTGCCCGCTGTGTGGCATGTGGCTCCGTCCTGTTGGAATCTGTTAAGGTATGAAAAAAATTCGAATCATGTTCCCATACCGTTCACAATTGACAGTAACATTCTGGCCATCATCGTTTTTGAAGACATATGGGCCAATGACTCCGCCATCTCATAAAGCGCACCAAACAGTAATTTTCTGTAGATGTAATGGCTTGTGGCTTCTCCTCACTCCAAATGCGACAATTCTGCTTATTTACTTACCCATTCAACCTGAATTTTGTGCGCCATAAAATGGAAGAAGTGCACGATGAGTTTGACGAACAGCACAATTATTATGATTAAAAATTTCAACAATTTGCACGCGTTACTCTTCACAATAAAATTTCAAAGCAAACTAAACAAAAAGCAACTAGCAGCTGTTAAATGGGTGCTCAAATAAAGCAGTGATGCCAACTCAAATTTGTGGCTTTCTAAAAAACACGCTTTATAATGAATAGAACGTATGTACATACAGCTTCAAAAGCCAGTGCGCCTGCTTCATAGCTAAAACTAAAACTAAAATTACCATTAAATAAGAGTACAGACATAAGTAGCTGCTCTCTTAATCGTATGCTATCGATGATTAGCTTTTGCCCATTTCTCGCTGTTCAAACCATTGACAACTTGTGTGGAGGCTTCTTAAGCTTCAATATATTTCAAAAAAAATAAATAAATAAATAAACTAAAACTACAAAGCAGCTACATTAAACAATAAAAACTCAGGTTCAGAGTTCAAACTTTGCTTGACTTCGCTTACTAAAAAGCAAAACAGAGAGAGAGAGAGAGAGAGAGAGAGAGAGGGATTCATGCAGTAAGAGCGAGACAAACAAACGACAACGCGACGATGTGGGGCAAGTAACGAAAATTATTTCACCAGCAATATTGCATGCCAACAAATAAAAAGAATAACAAAATATAATACCTTGATCTAAGGTGCTGGGTATGACTTACAAAATGCCATAACTAGTTTTATAGACTTGTTTTTCTTTTTCAATATTTTGCATCTTGTGTGCCGCTTAAAAAAAAAGGAAATTTTGAAATAAGTTTTGATCATTGTTTGACGATTATGCAACGTTATCGATGGTAACATTATTTTATTTTATTTCATTTGTGTGGCCAGCGTAATTTTATTTAAAATGCTAATTTTCTGCGATAGTCAGTGATAAACTTTGATCGTCATTTGAGGGCAAAACTTGTGCAAATAAAGCAAACATATTTTTGGAAAATTGTTATTTCTTTAAGGCAGTTGGATCAACACAAAAGAAATAACTTGCAATGCAGGAAATAGTTTAACAGTTATGAACTCTTAAAGAAAGAGTTACTAAGCAGATTCCGTTAGGGGTAGATTCAATTAGATAAAGTGAATTTGGCAGCAAATAAATACTTTAATTTTAATGAAGTAACTTGAGATGATATAGTCTAACTGACTGCCGTATTCCAAAAAAAAATATTTTAGGTTTATACCAGGTTTATTTGAATGATTTCTCATAGAAATATTCATATTTAAAAGTAATTTTTCCATACAAAATTTGATGAAAATTCGACATTTAAATATGAATTGATATTTAAATAGAGTTGGTGAAATTGGCCCTAAGTAAGTATATTTTGATACTTGAATAGAAAATTGTTTGATGGATAACTCAATTATGACATATGAAAAGTATTAATTTGTTCAATATTTAGGTCCTTCAAAGAAGTTTGTAATTAAAAAAAAAAAAAATCACACGAAGAAATAATCTGTGCAGTATGCCATTTCCATATTTGAACACAAATCTTTTCTAAATAATCTTGTAACAAGTGTTACTTTTTATATTAATTGTATGAATTGGAATTTTTCACACTATACAGTTTTTTTTTTTTTTTTTATAAAATAAAATTGTAACAATGAATTTACTGGAAAACAGTAAAAAATATTTAGTGAAACTAAATTATAATATAAAAATGAAAAGAACGGATAAACAGAAAATGAATAGTGATACTTACAAATGTGTTTGCCAAAGGTAAATCAATAATTGTATACACAATATTTCTCATATTCCATTTCATTAAAAATTTGCGTTAAATAGCTGATGTTAATAACAATCTCTACCCCAGTAGATAGACTTGGGTGCTGATGACGTGCGCTGCTGCACAGAAAAATATCGGTATTTCCCCCAGCTTATAGTCTAATTTAATTTTTCTTCTCTTCTTTAGAAACTCACATTAATTAATAAAAAATATTTCATTCAATAAGAATTGAAATTACTGAACTTAAGCCCGACTAAGAAATTATTTCTGATTAAAATTCACTATAGTTCAACTAAACATATAAAATTGTAAACTAAATTTTATTTGAATAATTTTTTCTGTATATTGTAATTCTAATTTTTATTTAAGGCGTGTGAAATGAAAAAAAATTTTTTGTTTGTTGTTGTCAAGTAAGTCTACATACAATCTCGATGCATTTTGCTGCTGGTTAGGCAACTGATTGGCAGACTTCAACCACAATTCTTATAGAAAAACTTCCAATCAATTATAGAGAATTAAAAAACTACAAACATAGGAGGAGGTCCAGAAACTTACTTTTCCATCTGAAACCCTAATGTAATATACAGACAATTATATCGAGACAAAAAATGAACCGACACATTTTTTAAATCTCATTTTCTTTGAAGAAAATCGATTATTTAAGATCGCAAATAATCGATTTTGGTGAAAAAAAATTAAGTTTGAAAAAGAAAAAACAATTTAAAATTAATAAAAAACCTCATTGATTCAACAAAAAACATTAACGAAAGTCTAGTCATTATGAACATTTTTATTTCAATATTAAACAATATTAATTTATTTTGATAATTTTAATATGAAATTAAATTTAGAAATAATATTTGTTTGCACTGAATTATTAATATTGAAATCTTATGGAACCGTATTGGTTTACACATTCATGTAAAGTGGTGTCCTTTAGATTTTAATATGTTTCTTATTCATTCAATATTTTACAATTCAAATTTCAACTTAACTGAGAATTTAATGAAATAAAAGTCTTAAAATAAAACGAGTATGTTTAGACTTTAAAACAATATTGATTGATTCAGTGTAACTCAATAAAGAAGTCGAATCAACATTAACTCGAAGTTGAAAAGTATTGATTTAAAGTATTCAAATATAATTTTTCTATTATATAGAAATTTATTGAATTAATATTACGCGTTCTTATTTATAAGTTGCAGCTTTTCCCTGAGTGTACAAAAATAGTCTGCCTTTCGTGGTATTTTAAATACGACTACGACAGTTTGGTACTAGAATAAAGAAAAACTGTTGCAGTATTCTATTAATCTATTACAAAATCGTCGTACTCGAAGTCGAAATACGCCAATCACGATAAGGGGGATTAAAATTTGCTATTATATACATTGAATGTAAGTGTGCGACAGTCGAACGTTTTCGATATCGTGGGATTGGCTTTTAGTTTTTTTTATGCAGGCTACACCAATTAACACTTGAAATTTAAAAAAGAAATAAGAAAATTAAAGGGTAATCTATCAGTTGATGTTGCGTTGTATCTCGAAAAGAGGTAAACTCTTGAAAGTTTCGAAAACGCTAAAACTAAAAAATCCTAAAAGAAAAAAATCGAAATAATTAACAATTTGCCATTTGCCCAAAAACCGAATAAAATGGCCAATGCTACAAAAATGCCAACTAAAAAATCGCTAAAGCTAAAGTAAATCACCAAAATCCGGAAAAAATCGCCATAAACAAAAAAAAAACGCCACAACTGAAAAAACGACAAAAACCGAAAAAATCTTAAAAAACGAAAAAAGCCCCAAAATTAAAAAATAATTGCCAGGAACCAAAATTTAAAAAAAAAATTCTACATCAGGGGGCAAATTACGGCATCCAATACGACTCGTAATTTAAAAATATCTTTAATAGAGTTTATATGGAAATATTTTTAAATTACGAGTCGTAGCGAATGCCGTCATTTGCCCCCAAAGGTCAGATATTCGATTATGTAGGCTAAAGTTTGTCTAGTATTACATATCGTCGGCTTAGAGTGTAAACCTGCTAACTCACTTTCATCAAATTTTACAGTAGAGGCAAAATACTGTTAACATTTTCTATACAGAACTTAAGAAATTAGCCTGACTTTCGACTGTAGAGTTTCAAATTAAAATAAACATTTCAGTCAGTCGATGCCCCGTGTTATAAAAACTGGATTTAACAGGTTTAAACTCTAAGCCGACGATATGTAGTGTTCGTACGGGACTCTCGTGTACGAGTCAAAGTCGCACTTTATTGAAGTTAGTTTTTTTTAGTGATTGATGAGTTTATTTGATCGTCTCCATGCCATTTAATGACTGATACTGGAATCCAGTGTAACAAGAATAACAATGCTCGACTAGCCCATTGAAGTTTTAGGTAGCTGCAATAATATGTTTAATTTTTCCAAACAAGAAAAATATGTATGTATATTAAACTTCTTTCTCACCATCTTAATTATGCTTATTTAACATTTTAACACATTTCAATGATATCAATTAATTGAGTTGCTTGTAGTTGTGCAGAGTTTTTGCTTGTAAATAAAGTTTAACTTCTATTATCGTTATTAAGCTTGGTTAAACACATGTTTAAGCCCATTATACACCATAAATATGAACAAGTACCTGATGCAGTTTGCTTTCAAATACATACTACATACTCGTATTTGTTTTCTTGCGTTCAGTATTCCTGCTTAATTTCCCATCTTGTTATTTGTAGTTAATTTTTTTTTATATTTTTTTTTACAAATAAAAACATAAAAATTGTAAAACATTAAGAGCGTTAATCACTTACAAACACACACACTCCTCTTCAGACGCTTCACACAGCCCCAACCCCTCTTGGTCTATTACCGTGGCCATATACTAGACTCTTTTTTAACACAATGATTCAATACGAGTGTAAAGTATAAAAAATCAGGAACACAATAACACAAGTAGTTAACACTCATGTGGGTACATAGTCCCACCGCTGCTGCACCGTATCAATTGGCTTGAAGTCATAAGCAGCAGGATCCATATGTGAAATTCTTTTCCTTCTTCTTTTTAAGATGCTGCTCGTTGGCTCTTTGGAACAATAATTTTGTATACGAGTGTGTTTACAAGTTTAAAGGAAAAAAAGGAGAAAAAAAATATCAGCCAGAACAAACAACATTAAAGTTTTTGCGCTTTGCTCTATGCCATAAAGAACAACTTTGTTCATATGTAGTCTAAAAAAAAAAAATAAATATGGAATAGGATTTATGGGTACCAATTCCATCTGCACTAAAGTGGTAAGCAGGCAAAAGCAGCATCTTGTTAAAAATCCAATAAGCAAAAAGCAAAAGCTTTGAACTTCAACAACAAACAGCTGAGGGCTGAAGAGCAACGCAAAAACTTAACACATGTGCATGAGCCAAGACTCATGTGAAGAGATTATAGTCCAAAGTACATATATGAATTACATAGAGCGCAGGAGTGCGTACATATTGTGTGTGCATATAGTGAGTTTATTGATGCACATAAAATATGCACATGCAGATTTGTGCTTGTAGCAGTTGCAAAACAGATACATATGTGTTCGCTACGAGGGTCGAAGGTAAACTTGCAGAATTTAAATTTATTCAATATATAAATACATATTTTTTTTTTTTTGAAATCCTAAATAAACTTATAAAAATTAATAATTTATTTGCAAAATACCTCCTTATGTCAAAGGAACTATTTTTTAATATTTTATTGTAGCTATGCTATTTATGGCGCGATACAGGAGTTAGGACGTGATTTTCGTAACAAAAATAATCGACACTATTACAGTTATAAATTTATTTTTGTTTTGATTTCTTTGTACTTAAAAGCAGAGTACGAAACCAAACGAATTAAATTGTTTGATTTTGTTTGGTGTCATTCTTTGAAGTGACTGAAGCAAAGATAAAACAAAAACTATGAGAACGATTGCTTTGTTTTGTTTTTGTTTTATGTTTGCACATGAGCACATGTCAAAGAACACAGCCGATCGGCTGTAAGCCGGCTAACAGCCGCCACCGACCACAAACAATAAATTAATTTAATCGTACGCCGCTAGAAAAGAAAATAATGGGAAATAAATGGAAACGTTTTGAAATATTTGCGGCGAATTTGACATAATCATATAATATAATTTTATTGCATTGTTATTTAACACATGCAGTTTGTTTTATATAACTAAGCAGCATAGCTATAACCGGGTGATCTAAGATTTATATAACAATTTGGCAGGCATAGTCCTAAAAAAATTTTGACAACTCCGGTTGTAGATTGGAGTTACAACAACTGTTAAAATGGCGGGCGGGTGTCCTAAGACGCCTCTCTTCTTTTTTTTAGTTTTGTCGAACTAGTGGCCAATAAGTTCGTGGTTTTTTCATGAACCACAGAAAATCATTTCTTTTCTCTGTCCAACGTTTCTCAAAAAAAATTTTTATCCTTCCAAAAAATAAAAATTGCGGCGAGATAATTTCATCGTTGTAGTCAAATCTCTTTCGGGCGAGCGATTTCTTAAAATTTTGTGAATAAGAAACGTGAAATATAAGTGTATCGGGATTTTGAAAACATACGTTTTGGTCTTAAAAATAGGGACTTAGCGTCTCCTCGTGTTGTGAAACGGCATCGGAAGCCATGTGACAGTTCTATTTTAGCTAAAAGATGTGTCCAGCCCCCGTATTCTGTAACTAAAGCTAAAGCTAAGTCTCTGGAACTAATCACGAGTGTCGTATTTCGACTACGACGACGACGATTTTGTACTAGATTAAAGCAAATATGTTGCAATATTCTTTAGTCTAGTACAAAATCGTCGTAGTCGAAGTCGTAATACGACAATTGTAATAAAGCCCTCTATCATCTAAAATTTATATATACCCGATTTATGGTTTTTCGGCTACGAATACAGTTTTCAAATGTGTATTGCTAAAACAAGCAAAAACTATGTCAGCGCCAAAAATTTAATTAATTTAAATTTTGTATTTGTTCAGCATTTTAGCGCTCGAATTTAGTTTTAGCTTTAGCGAGCTACAGAATACGGGGGCAGCTTTCCAATGTACGATCTCACGAGGAATATTTTTGTAAAATATGTTAATACTCTAAAACGTCTCCTTATGGGTCTTGATTTTATGTATCTTGCATAAAAATATACCAAAATATAAAATACTCATCAAACTTGTCTCATCGTATGGGTCGTCGTTTTTATCCTTTCTCCAAAATAACAAAATGTGCCAAATTTTCTCTAAAACCCCTATTACACCAAAACAAATCGAAAATTTTCTATAAAATTCAATTATGAAAGCTTTCCAATATCGAAAAGAAAATTGTCAAAGATCGTTAAAAATTGGTGAACTCACAAGAAGCTAAAAAAACCCAAGATAATAGAAAATGCTCTACAAAATTTAAAATTATTTAATTATTTTTTTGAGTTGTAGGTCTGTTTATATTTTTATTTATATTTTTATTTATTTGTTTTTGGTTTTTTTGATATTCAATTTTTCTTTTTTTCTTTTCTCCTTTCAATTACAAAATATTTTTATATTTCTAAATAACAATCTGTGTCATAAAAAATTTTACAATTGTTTGAAAAGTTTTGGTAATAAAACAAAATAAGTATAAGTCTACAATATTTGTTCATGTTAATAATATTAAAAAAAAATTAATTGAAAAAAAGCTTTTTAACATACGAGTATGATAATGATAACACATATTTTTAATACTTTTAAATAGCTTAAATTTGTAATTGAAAGGAGAAAAGAAGAAAAGAAAAAGAAAAATTATATATCAAAAAAACCAAAAACAAGAAATATCCTGAAGAAGTTAACCGAAGGTTAACGAAATATCGAACTAATAAATAAAAATATAAGCAGACCTACAGCTCAAAAAAATAGTTTAACTAAATATGTGACGCGCAAAATAGAAAGGGACCTAAGGGTAAAAACAGGTTTTGTTCAGGAGAGCCATTTTAAAGATTTAAATACGTGTATCTTTGGTGCACCATCACATCATAAAACGCGCATATCTCTGGGAGGGAAGACTTTTGGGGCATGGGATCGTTCTCATTCGATGCTCAGATGTTGTCCACATCCAAAAAAAAAAAAAAATTAAAATTGATTTTTTTACCCTTGGGTCCCTTTCTCTATGCGCTGTCACATATATTAAAAAAAGGTCGAAAAATTTTATAAAAGAATTTGATTATTTAATTTAAAGAGTTTTTTGTTTTGAGTGTGCATTAAATTAACTTTGCTTTCTAACACCCCTCGATTTTTTGTAGTCTCAACAACATTTAGAAAGAAAAAAAAAACAAATATGTATAATATTTGCTGCAGCAACACCAACTACAAAAATATATTGACACAACAAGTGCGAGTAGAGACGTGTTAGATTGAACGTAATAAATTAAAATGCCGACTAAAGCTATTTTCGTTTAAAAATAAAAAATAAACAGAAATTACAAAAAAATAGCTAAAGAAAAATAAACAAAGCACATAGAAAATAGCACCAACAACAGCAATGGCAACAACAACAATAGCAATAAGCAACAAGGATTTACACCATTCAACATGGTTGTAACAAAATACATTCATTTTTGCGCAAAAGCTTCTTGATATCGAACATTAACGCTTGCACTTTAGTGGTTTTATTTAAAAGGAACTATGTACAAGGAAAATTGCCGGCAATGTTGTTTGCCATAAGAGTTGGTAACGCTGTTTCTCAAAGGGAAACGTTGAGAAGTTTAACTAGCTATTATAACAAGACTATTTGGAGAGTCAGCAATACAAATTGGGCGCAAGTGACTTATAGATACTTATAGTTTATATTATTTTAGTTTAGATTCGAAAGTTTCTAAAACAAGAAATTCGGAATTCGGGTTTGTAACTGAATAAACTAAATTTCAGCGAAATGTTTTGTTGATATGTAGGCCAAACATTATTGTAAAGGGTCCGCCATCTAACGTATTTTTTTTCAACTAGTGCTTATTTCGTGAATGGTAACACTTGGCTCATGTCTGATTTGACAGATAATTAGTTTTATCCTTCCGCTGAACGAATATGGTTGTGCATACGCTTGAACAACGCTGGGAAATATTGCCTGCGATCGACTTACAGAAGATGCCGATTTTGCCAAAAAAAATCATCTTTTCAGATGAAGCTCATTTTGATCTTGGCGGGTATGTAAACAAGCAAAATTGTCGCATTTGGGGCACTGAAAACCCGCACGCATACATTGAAAAGCCGACGCACCCAAAACGAGTCACTGTTTGGTGCGGATTTTGGTCCAGATACATAATTGGGCCAATGAGCAAGGAGTGGCCGTTACAGTCAATGACGAGCGTTATCGGGCCATGTTGAACGAATTTTTGTTCACAAAAATTGAAGAGGAGGATATTGGCAACATTTGGTTTCAACAGGACGGCGCTACGTGCCACACAGCCGAGGCTACACCCGATGTTTTGCGCCCTGTTTTTAAAAAAAAAAAAGTTATCTGGCGGACCCTATATTAATCGAACCTTATAATTGACGTAACGCTCCGTCAATTATAAGTTTCGATTAATACCATACTGTTTGCCAAGAGAAGCAAATGAACACTATACTACGAACGCTATACGAACCTTAGCCTATACGAGTATAATCGAATATCTTACCTGATGTAGACATTTTTTGTTTTTAAATTTACGTACACGGTATTTTTTTCGGTTTTTGGCCATTTTTTTATTTTTGTCGCTTATTCTTAGTTTTGGCGCTTTTAACGTATCTGGAATTGTTTGGTTTTTGATGCTTTCTAGTTTCGACGATTTTTTTAGCTTTAACATTTTTTGTTTAGTTTTGACGTTTTTTTTTCATTATGGCGATTTTTACGGGTTTTGGCGATTTAGTTTAGTTTCAGCGATTTTTTTTTGTTTTGGCCTTTTTTCGTTTCGGCGATTTTTTGCAAAACGTATGAAATGTATCTTAAGCGGCCCATCCATTATACAATATTATTGCATATGTTGTTGTACATATTATTGTCGTTTTGACCTATACTATGCAATAAATAGCACAATATTTTCAAAAAAAAATATTTCCCAATTTTTCGGACAGTGAAAAAGTAAGCAGCATTGAACAATGTTGCCACCACATTACACAATTTGCTTGATTGTACAATAAAAATAAAAAGTCTTTTGATATTTGCCAATATATTGGGCCACCTTCGAATATGACATACACATTGGCGATATTATTGTACAATACGAAAAATGGCACAATTATATTGCAAGTGGGTGGGCCGCTTTAAACATTTTGGGCCTGGTTCACAATATCGACAAGTAGAACGTTGTCGCACACTTACACTGGAAACAACAACAAAATTTTAGAATTTGTTTTTGTTTTGAATGTAAGTGTGCGACAACACGAACGCAGTCGATATCGTGAATCAGGCCCGTTAAGTTTTGGCATTTACAACAAACACATGTGGCGTTTTTAAAAGCATAAGAAATTGTAGCATAGTTTCAGGGCCAGTTAATATTATTTACATGGCAAATTTTTCGTACGAAATAATCAATGTTGCTCAACATTTTCAACAATTTTGAACAGAGTACTATGCTTATCTCGCCATTTTGGTAAATTTCTCGCTTTTATGGCTGGAATGTATGCAACATTGTTTAAGCAGAGTGTACTATTTCTGCAACATTTTTTCATGAACAATTCGTGCAAATTTTTTTATATGTATTTTGACAGCATTACACGTCAAATGTTGAATAGAGTACAAGGCTTATAGCGCAACTTATATTTCGTTCTTTCCTTGCCATAAAAAGCTCTATATGTTTTTGCCATAAATTACAAAACATCAGCGTCATCATGGGTTTTTGTGTTTTCACTTGGATGCAAGCGCTTGTTGGTGGGATGGTCCAAAAAAAAAACACATACATATTTATGTATGAAAATGGTCAATAGTAAAAAAAAAAAGTTTAAATAAAAATTAAAAAAGATTTTACCATTTAGTGTATTGTATCTCTTTTTTTCTTAAGCTGTACTAGTGCGACAACACAACAACAAGAAAATGTGTTTTAAATGAAATGGTGTGAACTGGCATCACATAAAACGGTGTGACATTCTAAAAATAAAAACAACAACAAACACATTCACATAAAAAAGCAAGCAGAAACAGATTTAACATGGACTTAACAATGACGATCGAATTTATTTTTTCAGTTTAGTTCCTTCTTTATTTTTTTTTATAGAATTCTCAAAGTCCGAGACCCCTCTTTAGAGACACACTAAAGTTGTTTGTTTGCATGCTGTTGCACATACAAAATATGTTGCTCATTCTCTGTTGTATTCCTGGCCGACTGGCTGTTTGTTTTCCTCCTCCTTTTGCTGTAACTGTCCCAGTGACAGGCTCATAACACCAGAGACCACAACGACTATTGACCCACCCACTAACTGACCTGACCGTCAGCTAAATAATCAGAAAGTGTTTGTTTGCTGAAACTTCTGGTCCGACCTTACGTCCGTCACTTAAAGTCGATTTGGGGCTTATGTTGGGGTCATGTGATATTTATTTCATTGATTGTCTGTAATGTGCCAGTGGCAAAATATTTATTACACCATTGATGACTGACGATTTGCTAACGATACTCTATAAATATTGTTTTGTGTTCAAAAGTTTTGTTGTGTTGTGTTGTGTTAAGTTGCCGTTGTTTGCAGTTGCTACTGCTGCTAATGTTGCTGTTGTTGCTGTTGCTGTTGTTGAGGTTTTTGGTACTAAAATGTCTAATTAAAATCAATTGTGATGTGGCCAAGGAAATGCAGCAAAAAGAAGAAGAATAAAAAAACAAGTATAGGCTGCACCCAAAAACCAAGTGACATTTAAGAAAAAAAATAAATAAATAACACAAATACAAGACAATTTATGTTTTTGTGTCTGAACTGAAAGTGTTAGTTGGAAAAACCTATTTTGGAGTTTAGATTAACTTCAAAACTATAACTAATAAATTATTTAGTTGCAAATCAATCATATTATTATAGAAGACAATCATAGTCGTTTCTTTAACCATTTATAAGAAGAGAAATCGATTAATGTAACAAATATTCTTAGGAAATCTGTGTTACTGAGTGTGCCTAGGCCAGCAAAATCTCGTATTGCTTCAACTAGGGACGGGTGTGACTATATATTTCCTGTGACTAATTACATTTTCGAATATACATAATAACATAAAAATTGACACACAAAATTTTATTATTATTATTTATTATTGCGCTTACCTTTTTATTGTTCAAAAGTATCAAGTATTTATTTATTTCAATATTTAATGTGACGGGTGTGACCGCAAATCTTAATATTTCAATTAGTCAACTAAGTCAAAACTTCAACAAATAAAAGTAATTTTTGAAATTTGTGCACAATATAAAATATTAAATGATGATTCCTTCTGTAATATAAACTAAAAAACCCTGAAAAGTAGCAAAGGCTTGATACAAACTGCGTAGAATGTGCTGACGCAGAAAAGCTCTATGTAAACCAGCTAGATAAACAGATTGAAAGCTCTTGCAAATTTGTTCTAGCTTCTATGCAAAGTAAGCAGTAAGAATTTTCGCCGAGATTTGTACCTGGATTCTGTAACTTTTTGCGAACCGAAAATCGTAACATTTATCTACATATTTATTCGCTTGCGGTATTCAATATTATGTGGTATCTTTGTACAGAAAATGTGAAAATAAGCGATAAGCTCAAAGAATAATAAAGAAAAACTCAATGAAATTGATCTTGTGACTTATTTTTTTTCCTCCAACCAACAGCGAATATCGTTAAAATATGTTACTGAATAACCGATAAATTTTCGTTATATTTATTATAGCGATTCGATTATCGTAATAAAAGTTACTGAATCCAGTAGTGCGATTCACTAACTTTTTTAACGATAATCGCATCGTTAAAATAATTATAACAAAAATTTATCGAATTTGCTATTCAGTAACATTTTTAACGATATTCCCTAGTGGATTAATGTCAGCTGTGTCGTTATTTAAGCGACAATAATTCATCTGCTGTTAATTTTATCGACAAAATTCAACAGAAAATATCAGCTGCGCACTATAGTTAAAAAGAAGTTACAGAATCACACAATCCATTGCAAGCGACATAATGTATGGACAAAAATTGCGATTGTCCGATCACTAAAAGTTACTGAATCGCACTACAAGTGCTGATTGGCTGTTGTGCTCTCGTTGGTGTGACAGCACAAAGCTCTGTTGTAAAAGCTTGCACATTGTGCAAGCCATATGGACATAGCTGATGTAGACAGGCTTTCAGCTTAAATTTCGCAATCTCTCTGCAAGAACGAAAAACGAAAGCAAACGTTTCTTTTTGTATATTTTCATACTCTGAAAATAAGTTATTATGCAAGCTGTCATAATTGTATAAAATATTTGAAATTGGAGCTTTCCCGTCTTTCTTGCTTTAGAAAAAAACAGCCACTTCAGAGCCTGTAAAACAGATTAAGATAAATAGGGAAACGTTTTTTAAAAGAAAACGTGACTTTAATCTGATTTGTTGAAAGCTTTCATATACAGGTATTTTTTTTTTAATTTTTATGTGCTCAAATGAAAATTTTTTTTATATATTTGTTGTTGTTATGTATGTGAAAAAAACAAAGTTCTTCGGTCATTCGACGCCATGAATGACTTTAACTGTCTTAAGGCCATTTTTAAGGATAAAACTTTCATTCGGCTTAATCCCGACTCTCCATAAACTAAAACTTTATATTTCAATTATTATTTATATTGCATTTACTTAAATGCCACTTGCCACTTACAATCAATTTGTTATGCAAAATTATACATTTTCAGCCTAAGTCTGAAAAATATTGCCTAAATTTTTACAAATGAAATATTTAATCTTGATTGCCTGAAAGCTAAATAAAAATAGTTTTTGTTTTTCTTCTCAATCTTTATCAGAAACGCAACCACTTCATTCTAGGAAACCTCAACGGATAATTAAACTAGAACTACCAGTATGGAATCTACCAACTCATAATTTCGTCAACTCACTTCACATTCGAATAGATATGTAAAATGTAAGAGGATTGAGGACTTATTATTTTTTAATTTTTTGCAACTTTTTTTACATTTTGCTTAAAACGCCTTCAAGCTCGAAATGTTGAATAATTTTAAGTTTTAAAATATGCGAAAGGGAAAAATAAAATTCCTTTTGCATCTATTTTATACCATTGAAAGCACGACAAGTAGTAGAAAACAATCATGTTTTAAAGGGAGGGAGAGAGAAAAAAACAACACAAATATTTACGATCAACGAATTAACAACATGCATCAAAATATATTTGTATGGCTTGGGTACACTGCAAGTGGAATGAACAAAGTTAATTGCAATATGAGCAATTTTAATTCAATATTATGTATGATTAGAGGAAGTACATTTTTACTACCCCCCAAACCTCACCCTTCCTTAAGTAGATTAAGATAAATAAGTTAGATATTTGGAAGACTTTCATTACTGATTTTTATTTTGTATAGCAGCTGTATAATCAACTAGATGAGCCCGGCAAACGTTGTCTTACCCTCAATAAATTTTTTTTGACTACAAATTACTCCATACAGTAGTCACTTGTTGGTTAAATAACAAAACGAAAACCTACCCGGTATTGAACCGAATCTGTGTTGAAAATTTCAGCTTCACAGGTCTTATAGTTCCACAAATCATGCGTTAATAACAAACACACATTGCGATTTTATATATATAGAAGATATATAATCTAGCGCCTTAAAATATGCAACATACTTGAATTTTTGTATTACAAACTGTCAAACAATGTATCACGCACCGGCGCCATCTACTTAAAATGAAACAAAATGAAACGTACTTATTTTCGTGAAGTATACTCACACACCACGTACTTGCGCCGTTGTAGTACATGATATGTATCAGAGATGGCGCTGTATGTGAAAAATGATTTTCCCTGTTTTCTTGCTTTTCTCTCGAAATTGTCCCCGAATTTTCATTGCTATAAACCTCACGGAGCCCAATACCTTTCCAACGAATGCAAACCCGTGGAAATCGGTTCGTGCGTTATGGAGTTATAGCGTCAGGAAGGAAGACCTGACTTAGTTTTATATATTAGATTTGATTTTTTAATCTATTTTGGAAGGTTCGAAATTAAATTCGAGTTTTCGAACATAGGAAGTACAGTCAAATCCCGATAATTCGTAATCGCAAGGGACCGACCATTTCTTACGAATTACAGGGGTTTTCGATTTATCAGGGTTTCGATTTAACGGGGTTAAAATAAAGTAAATACGAATTAACGGGGTTTTTAAATTTATTTACTAAAACTATAAAAAAACATAAAAAAGAAAAATTTGTTGTTTTTGTAACACCGACAGAGTTTTATGCGTACGCTTTGACATTTTTCTTTATTATTCATGTAACAAACTTATCTTAAGAAAATAAACACACACACAAGCAAAAGCAAAAACCCACGCAAAGAAAAAATAGTGGTAAACAAAAAATCATTCTTTCCATGTTTCTGTTGTTTTTATTACGAATTATAAGTGGTAGTTAGCAAAGAATTACGATTTATAAGAGGTAAAGATTTTATTTGAAAAAAAAAAAAATACGAATTAGCGAGGGGACCAAAATGTATGGAAATTTTACGAATTAACGTGAGTTTTTCAAGGGACCGACAGTTTATTACGAATTATTGGGAATTACGATTTATCGGGGTACGAATTATCGGGATTTGAATGTATTAGATTTTCCAAATTTGGTCGTAGATACTGATAAACTTTTCGCATTTAACTTGCTTCTAACTAAGAGTATAATAGATCTGGTAATTTTTGGCTTGATTTGTTAGTTCCAAGTTTAGTTAAAATTTTACGAACTTACGGAATGTATGTTTTTTTTAAATCAATATGTAAATACTATTTGCAATGATATTGCTTTTTTTTAATAAAACACAATAGTTCTGCCAATTTTGAATTTCCCTTGGAAGTTCGAATTTTCAAAATTACTCAGGGAGTTGAAATTTTTTTCATATACTTTCCAGTATATGAAACTGTGTTTGCCAAGTGAACATATGTATATTTGTCACGTGCCCATGATTATTTGAGTGAGACAATTTTAAATTTTTAATTGAACTATAGTGAATTTCAATCATAAATAATTTCTTAGTCGGGCTTAAGTTCAGTGACAAATATATGTTCACTTGGCAATCACAGTTTCATATACTGGAATAAAATCAACTGTATGTACCGACGGTACATCGAATAAGTAAAAATAATTAATGTGATGATCGTAAAAGATAAGCAAGAATAGTGAAACATACTTGGGTAGAGTGATATAACTTCGTGCTAACCTGAATAGAAAATGAAAAAACGGATAAACAGAAAAATGAATGAATATGAATGTGATACTTACTAATGTATTTACCAAAGGTAAATCAATAATTGTATACACAACATTTCTCATTATTCCATTTCATTGAAAATGTGCGTTAAATAGCTGATGTTAATAGCAATCTCTAACCCAGTAGATAGACGACTTGGGTGCTGATGAAGTGCGTGGCTGCACAGAAAAATATCGGTATTTCCCCCAGCTAAGAAAGTCTAATTTAATTTTTCTTCTCTTCTTTAGAAAAAATAAAAATATTTCATTCAACAAGAATTGAAATTACTGAACTTAAGCCCGACTAAGAAATTATTTCTGATTAAAATTTTATACAATTTCATGCAAACACTGTGTACAACGGCAACGATTTCTAGAAACTCTTAATTTCACAAAACACAAAATAGAAGCTTAAGAATTCTTTATTGACCCTACTCAGTTGACGCGTGATGTAATGAAATGATTTAAGTACGTGTATTTATGTCATTTGTCTGTAAGCGTACGCACATTGAGATACAAATAATTGTAGTGCTGGTTATTATTATTGTTGTAGTATGCTAGTTGTAAAGATAATGATCACTTGTAATAAATACCTTAAGTATCTCATATATCAAGTAATTTCAAGGACGTGTAGCTGGCGGATACTCAATGAATTAAAAAAAAACATGTCAAAAGTACAACAACAATAATGAAACATTATTATTAGTGAAATGAAGTGCACAAAAACAACAGCCGACTGTCCCAGGGCAGCAACAACAAGAAAATTTATATTAAACACAATTAAAACATTAAAAACACCACGACTTCAAAGAAACACTCAATCAGGAGGGTTAAATAAGAGAGAACAAAAAACGCTGCATAAGCCCACAGTGCAAATGCCACTTTGTTACAAGTGGTCATTCGCTCCTTCCTACTCGTACTACTTATTGCTGTCGTTTCGTGTTTGAGATCTTACAAACTTCTTCACTTTGGTCGTCCTGTGTACAACAATTTTTACAACTTAATTATTGCTAAACTGCTCTGCAGCAACTGCAATAACAACAAGATTATTTTACAATAAATAAACGACATGCAACAAATAGACAAGAACCCAGTAATGCCAACTTTTTTGGCTCTAAAAGCACATCAAAATTTAAAAAAAACACTAACGTGAAAAACGAGTGAAGTTTAATAATGTTTAATTTTTTCCAAGCTATTCTCTATTTAATTAAATATAACAGACGAAAAATGTATGCTTTACACTGAAAAAATAAATACACCAAGTTATTATTAAAGTAATTTTAAGAAATACACAAATTTCTTAAAAGCACTACTTATTGCTTTTTCTTAGTTCGGCACTAAGGCTCAAAATTTGGCATTTTGAGTCTTCAAAAAGCACTAAAAATATTCCAAAAAGCACCAAGTTGGCATCGCTGCAAGAATCGTCGTCGAAAGGAACTTAAGCGAGAAAAAATAATAACAACAATAACTACAAAAGTAAATGCACACACATGTACATACTCGTATACATAATCACACTCAGTGATGGTATTTTGGTGCGTTTCGGGTTTTTTTTTTGGTGCTTTTTGACTCTTTATAAACGCGAAATTTTGGGTAATGTCCTTTTTTAAAAAGCGGGTATGTACAGTGCTTTTTAACCATATCTCACAGTGCTTTTGGTGCTTTGCTCTAAAGCAAAGTCTGGCAAACATACATACATATATAATATGAAAGAGAGTAAAATGCATGCTTGTACGAATGTACGTGTAAAAAAAGAGCATAACCAAAGTGTATTAATTAATATCAAGTGGCCTTATCAGCGCAGCTGATCGTCAGCTGACTTAAGCCCATCCTTCAAAAAACTCCATATAAAATTGCATAAAATCTTAACCCGAACTGTCAACATTCAAATAAAAATAATCCTACAACAAATTTGTATGTATGTTGTTGTAATGACAAGGCCACTTGATATTAATACACTTTGAGCATAACGAAGTGCCCACGGGCAGCCTTTTGCTTATCTTTGCTCTAAACTCTCTTTTTAAAATTAAAAAAAAAAAAAATTTGGTGCTTTTTTTACCCTTTTTACGTATTTTTTTTTGCGCTTTTTACCCTTTTTGCAGCAACTTAATGTGCTTTTGCTCTTCCTAGAGATACCAACACTGATCACACTTTTATTTACAACAAAGTGCAGGAAAAAAATCGAAAATAAAAAATACATACTCGTAGATATAAGAAACGCCAGCCAATTTAACATTTAAAGACTTCCAATAAAATTTCAAGATTTTAATGTTGCGATATGATCGAGCTTAAGCTACTGAAGCTGTCGTCATTATTATTGACACACTTATCTCGGTATCGACAACTAGCGCTGTGGCGGCTGCTGCTATTTGCACGGCTTTAGCCAGGCAGCAAACAAACTGCCTTCTGTTATTGTTGCTGGGAAAATTAGCATAAAAACGCAATTTTAGAATATTAATAGCTGTGACTGCTGGCACTCACTCCAAGTTACCCAAAAACTGGAAGAAATAAATTTAAGTACAACACTAAAGGAATAACAACTCCATGTATAAAGAAAATCACTACTAAGGCGATAAAGTCATTTATACTCGATTTTGAAATAGAAATATATTTGCCAATAGAAAAAAAGGTAGAGGAAAAATGTTGCAAAATTTTGTATCACAAGAAATAGGTAGTAAAAAAATTAAATAGATTAGGTTGATAAGTTTTCAAAATAAAATTTTTTATAATGTGACAGACCACTCCCAGAGGTTCATTTAATTTGTGCATTAGTCGAAGTAATCCAAGCCCCTGCTCTGTCATCCGCTTCTGGCGCTGTTTTTTAAAGCACATCTAATGTCTTAAAATATTGGGACAATCACCAAAAACACGAAATCGACTTGCTATGGGAAATTTATCGTACGTCACACTAATATTTTAACTTTAGTCCTTCCTAAGAAATGGCCTTCTTATTGGCACCAAACATTGAGAATTCTCATTAAACGCATACAAAAATTTATAATTTTTTATTTTGTATAAAAATATGTAAATTTCTTTTAGTCTGCTTGATTTTTGGGAAGTTCGAAATTATGTTCGAATTTTCGAACATATAGTTTTCGGCAACTATTGATATAATGTTGCTATTTTAGACCATTAAATTGTTATTTCAGACACATATATTCAAAATATTATTGACTACTACGTAGCTTCTGAAGAACGCTATTTCATATTCAACAAATATTTGAAATCATTTAAAAATCCATCTACGTAACTTGAAAATATTTGACAATACGAGTAGAGTAAGCGATGTGATGTGTAAATTCGAATACCAAGAAGCCCCTTAAAGCTACTCCAAGCGAATTAGTAGAAGATGATGTTCTCTCTGGCAATGAGGATGAGGAAGCAAGAAAGTTAAAAAAGAAAAAAATAAACTTTTGTTATTTTTAGTGCGTGCTAACGTCATTCATTTAATGTTTTGCTTAGATTATTTTATAGAGCTGTTTCGCAATCAGATCCTTTCACACTGATAAAACGGTAAGAAAGAAAGAAAAATATATGGAGATGTGCGAGGTTTGTTCAAAACGTATTGCGAATTTTGAATTTTCGCGGGTTACGTATAATCGAATTTTGATTTTTTCTTTTGTGGCGTTATGTTGGTACTCATGTCTCTCACTTATGCCGACAATTTCGGCCATTTTTAGTGTTCAGTTAATTGTTGACAGCTGCTTTGCTTGCACGTGTTTTGGCACGTCTTCGATTTTTACCTTGGTTCGTGCGGCAGCTTCCATTGAGATGATTGAGCTTTGGTTTCCACGTCATAACCATAAACCCACGATTCGTCACCAGTTATGACCCTCTGGAGCAAATTTGAGTCGTCGTGGACAGAGTCCAACAGCTCATTAGCAATGTTCATGCGATGCTTTTTGGTCGAAATTGAGCAATTTTGGTACGAATTTCGCGGCGACCCGTCTCATGCCAAAATCATTGATAGAAATCGAATGGCACGAGCCAATCGATATGTCTAGGTCCTCAGCAATATCTCTAATAGTGATTCGACGATTGGCCAATAGCATTTTTTTCACTTCATCAATTTTTTCGTCTGTTGATGAAGTGCTCGGGCGTCCGGCGCGCTCTTCGTCGTTCACATCTTCTCGGCCTTCTGAGAACATTTTGTACCCCCGATAAACGTTGCTTCGGTCCAAGGTAGCTTCTCCGTATGCCACAGTCAACATTCGGAATGCATCCGCGCACTTAATTTCGTTTTTCACACAAAATTTGATACAGGTTCCTTGTTCCATTTTTTTTAATAGGTAAAAATCGAAGACGAGCCAAAACACGTGCAAGCAAAGCAGCTGTCAACAATTAACTGAACATTAAAAATTGCCGAAATTGTCGGCATAAGTGAGAGACATGAGTACCAACATAACGCCACAAAAAATCAAAATTCGAATATTCAAAATTCGCGATACGTTTTGAACAAACCTCGTATGTACTATATAAAACTCAGCTAAAACGGCATGTTGTTAAATGTCTTCTATATTCATTTGTTGTTTCGCTGCTGTTCGATTGGCACACAAAAATAACTACAGGTGCGCTTTTATCTAAAAAAAAAAAATAAATAAAAACAACCCAACAAACAACTCACACATCTATTGGTGGATCTATTGGTAATCTTTTTCCTAAATGGTTTGTTGGTTAACTGAAGGCATTTGTTTTGCTTTCTTCATTTATAAAAAAAAAAACAACAAGTTGATGATATTTAAACATTTTTATAGAGTGTTTAACACGCATAGATGCGTTTTTCTTTTCTTCTTGACGGCGCGGCGCGTTAGTTAGTTACATGACCAAATATGAAACAGTTAATGAAAAGATGTTTTTCTTATGATAACCTCGTTTGTTTTTTATTTTGTTTTTTTTTTTTTTGTTTAGCGTAAAGTTTTTCTTTTTGAACACAGTTTCCAAAGCGCAATTTGTGAACAAGTGTTAGAGTGGTTTCTGTGTATTATTTATTTGTGGCATATTACGTAACACTGGTAGTACATGTGGTAGTTGTTTGTTAAACATACAAAATTTATCATTGCAATCAACAGCAATAATAACAGCAGCAACACTAATCACCAGTTGTTATTATCATATTTTTATCTTGTAGTTGCTGCTGCTGTTCCAACTACAAGCAAATAGAGCCCGTTTAGATGAAGGGTGACCTAGCTGCGACAACGCTTACGTTTTCTTTTGGAGTCCCTTCTTAAATCCATGCGGGTTTTTGATATTAATTTCATCAATGCTTTTTATTCGTTCATCCGTAACAGTGTTGCCGAAGAGGAACTAATTGTTAGTTTGGGAAATGTAGAATTAATATGTTCATATATTTTAATTTTTTTTTTTTCAATTTACTACCAAAATACAATGGCGGTATTCGATGTTTGATGCAAATTTTCGTGCGTTAGTGCAAATGCAAAATATCGTAGTTTTTGCTTTGGATTGTGTGTGTATTTTGTTATTGGATTTTAAGGATTTGCACTAACGCACGAAAATTTGCATCAAACATCGAATACCGCCATTAATTTCTTTTCTCTCCTTACTTTATTTCTTTATAATTTTTATACATATTCCCTACAAGAAAACTACTAGTCAAATGACTAGTCATTTGACTAGTAGCGATCACCGAAACTGTGGTCACAGTCCCCAGTTAGTTTATTAAGGGCTTGGTGAAAAAAATGACCAAAACATTTGTGTACGTGTGATTTTTTATCTCTCTCTTACTTATTAATTTCACTCAATTAAAACACATATATCTGAACTGCTTACTCTGCTTCTTTTTTGCCAGTCACTGATTACATAAGCATTGGTAAACTATGACTAGTCAATGGTTACGTAGAAACTGGTCAACGATTACTAGTCAATGTTTACATAGAAACTGGTAAAATGAAACTTTTAAATAAATAAACATAATTTTTATGTTATTTTAATTGTTTTTTATTATAAGAAAATAAAGAAATAATTAATATACAATTATATAAACAATCTAAAACACAAAATAATATAGGTGGTACCACTCTAGTCTTCTTCATGCTTTTTTCCAGCTCCAGCAAACCTTGCTTTTTGTAAATATCTAAAATTTTAAAAAGAAATGCATAAATGTATTAATTAAATGAAACTTTTCAATTTATTTTATGCACTATTGTTGCTACTTAACTTCCTTAGCACTTGTATAAATTTTAATTGCACAGACCGAACGAATTGTATATTTTACAATAAAATGCGATATCTTAAAAGTTTTGGTATATGCACACTATATGTTTCACTCTAACATACATGTTAGAGAGGAGCAAATATAATTTATATATGTGTCGGTCATCACTACCGGTAAAATGACCAGTCAATTGACTGGCACTCTTAAATTCGGTGGAAAGTTATTGCAAATGTGTTAGTGAAAAAATTTTGTTTGTGTTAGTTTCAGTCATTCATTTCTTGTAGGGTTATAACTGTTTATTTCATGGATGTTATAACAATTGGCCTAACTGGAAATATTGCTTGTACATAGCATACAGTGTTACCAGATTTCTTTTGACTGACATCCCCAATTTTAAAATTTGTATCCCCAAAATTCCCCAAAAGGCAATTTGTACTACTTTTACCGCTTCTGGATCAGAAGTGTCACAATAAATTCAATCACTTTTAAAATGTATATCAATTCGTAACAGAGATTTTAGCACTGAATTTTGTTTCTAATTTAATTTTTTGATACACAAAGTAAATTTAATATATACAATACTCTACTAGTTCTTTAAACGGCCGTGATCCAGCGGCATCTTGATATGAACCAGCTTCTGCCCAAAACATGTTGAAGAACTAATTGTCAAATAATTTGTAAGTTATATAGTACATACGTGTAAACAATAAAATTAGCTGATGAGCAATGTCCCTAATGCGAGTACCTGTTTGTCTTGTAATAAACCTTGTAATAAACCTTATTTAGTTCATTGTTACCATTTAACATTTAATATTATTTATGACCTCAAAAAGAGCAATTGGAATATGTATTGAAATTAAAATATTCCGATAGCCGATGGCCTTGCCAGCCAGTGCTATCAATGTATATATTATTGTTATATTTTATATAATTTTAATATCAAATAAATAAATAAATAAAAATAAATAAAATATTCCGAGAAATAAATAAAAAATAAGTATTAACTAAAATACAAATCCCCAAAAAATGTCATAAAATCCCCAAACCATAAAAGTTATCCCCAATTAATTCCTCAATCCCCAAACTAAAATTCTTATCCCCGATTTGGGGATAAATACCCTAATCTGATCTGACAACACTGATAGCATAACAAAAATACGAGAGAAAGAAATATGTGAGAGAGAAGAGTTAAAATTGTCGCTGCAGTTCCCAGTACGTGCGACTTTTGCTACCCCGCAAGCTTCTCTTCACTTGTCGCCCACAAACACGGCGCATAGAAATTTATTAAAATCGAAAGTTTTAAATTTCTTTATTTCGAGCTTAAAAGGGACAAAATCTAGTACTTACGGGATTTTTGGCAAAATCTAGCAGATTTCCCATAAAAAACAAAATCTACTTCGCCACTTGATTTATAATTTTTAATAATAATTTTTACTTAAAACTTAGTGATGATTGTTTTCAAACTTGTACTAAAATTAATCCGATGTACTTAAAAAGATAGATTGCAGTTGTTCGGTTGTAGTTTAGGAAATTTTTCGGTTAAGGGTTTTTGTTTTGGATAATCTTGATAAAAGTTAAAAAAAAACTTGGTGTAAACGGCATGGATCTTGATAAAGATTTCAGTTGAAATTTACTATTATAGCCCATCTAGGCTGACGCCATATTAAGTTATTTTGTGACTTCGGGCGAAACCAAGTTGAAATTAAATAATTTCCCATGCATTTCAACATCTAAGAAATTAATTAATTTCACTTAATTTCAACCAAATCAACATGAAATTACAATATGCAACGCTGTTTTTGTACTAAAAACTACTTTTTTACAAATAATTTAAGGTGTCAAAAATAATTTTTTTAAACTAAATACAAAATTAAGATAAGTCAATATCATTATATTTATCGTGATTTTTATGACAAACATTTTTATAAATGTAACAAAGCTTTATTCAAGTGCAAAAAGTAGCCCAATTTGTGCGGCAGGGAATCAGAAAAAACTCGAATGTCATTCAGTGCCAGTATGAACATTTTTTATTTCGTTCGTAATTTCAGCTTGAAATTACTTAATTTCCTATTGGCCGGAATGGGCTATTACATTTATCCATGAAACCTTAAGTTTGTTGTGATTATACGAATAAAAATTTAATAAATTTTTTTAATAATCGAATAAAATAAAAAGATTTTATTTCGATTAATCGAATATATTTTGATATTTTTTTTTATATTGTTACAATAAATAGCAAATAAATGCATTCATATATAAAAATTTAAGTTTTATTGGGATATTCGAATAAAAAACCAATATTCTTTTTATTTGTTAAGTAATCGAATAATATAATATAATTATATTATAATATATGATTAAATAAAATCTTGCCAGAATCGACTAAAATATAAATAACGAATAAAAGCTAAAAAAAATTGATTAATCGAGTAAATTCTATTTTGGATTTGATTGTTCAAATTGTTCAATAATCGACTAAAATTTAAGCAAAGAGCGAAGAAATTTTCAAAGAAAATTCAAAATGCAAAATCGAATAAAACATATGTAAAATAAAAGTCCAATAAAAATTTTAAAGAAACTTTTTTTTCAATTAATTCAAGAAACTGATTTTGTAAAAAATTTCGTTGCTAAACGTTTCAAATTTGTATGAAAAATAACGAAAATTCATTTCAAAAAATATTTTCTTAAAAATTTCAAAACGAAAATATTGTTTGTATTTGTTCATTAATAATTATCACATGTACTTTGCCTTACAAAGCGATACGAACTTTAGCCTAGAAACAAATGAAGTTCAAACAATTATAATAAAACTAACTAATATTTATAGCCATGGGCTTGTGGCAAACAACTAAATAAAAATATACTTATAGTATCAAACCAAAAAAGTTTGTCTTAAGTAGTGCATAATTGATAAAGAACAAACGACAATGGCAAGACTGTTGTAAATTTAGAGATGGTAGAATTGAGCTTTCATTGTAATACAATGAATATCAAAAGAATTCAAATATTCCATTAGCAATAATGGCTGAGTATATAAAGCAGAAATCTACATCAATTGACACCACACACAGTGGACCAAACACAAAAGAACGCTGATGATGAAGGTGTAGTGAGCTTCGAAAACAGTTGGTTGTTCCGTTCTACCAGTGTTTGTCAGAATATTTACAATTGACTTTGGTGTTATTTGTTCATTAATAATTATCACATGTAATTTGGCTTACAAAGCGATACGAACTTTAGCCTGATCAAATCATAAAAATAGAAACAAATGAAGCTCGAACAATAATAATAAAACTAACTTTAGTTGCCTACCTAAGTTTGATATGTAAATAAAGAGCGAATGAAAGTTAAAAAGAGTTTATTTCGATTAATCGAATGAATTTGGAAATGAATTGTGCTATTCAATAGAATTTCAGATCCATTTGATCTAGAATAGTTTTAAATTTGTCCAAAATTTATCATTTCTTTATATTTTATAAAACCATTTGTTGAAATAAAGGAAAAAATATATTTTTCCACATTGCATTCAATGCAACAATAAGTACGCACAATTACATTCCATTAAATATATTTATAAATTTATACGTTTTTTTTTCAATTCTCACTCATAGTGCAAAAAATGGTGAAAAATGGCCCAACTTCCAGAGGCCATAAAATTTAAACTCGAGCTAACTTTTCAAAACCTTTTTGGCAGTTCTGTTTAGTTAATGGTCTACTTTCATTTCCCATTGGAATTGTTGAGGCTGGTTTTTCGTGTTGCACTGTGTATTTGGTCTATATTATTTAAATATCAATTTTCTTTTGCGCCACCCTTTAGTTTCGTTTCCTGTTAAAAATGTCTCCCAAAGAAGTCATTAAAATCTATGTAAGTAGGTGTAGTACAAAACAAATCATGTATTGGGTGTTTTTTATTGAGGTATAGAACTTTAAGTTGGCATCACTTTTTTAACTGGCGGCCATTTTGTCAGCTGTCAAGTGATTAATATTTAGTTTGGTTTGCCATTTCATCATGAACAGGTTGACAAAAGAACAACGCTTGCAATTCGTGCAAATTTATTTCGAAAATAATGGTTCAGTTCGCGAAGTTTACCGCAAGCTCCGTCCATTTTATGGTCGACATAATCGTCCATCAGAGCAATTAATTCGGTTAACCATGGATCGTTTTCGCACTACGTTTACTCTATGTGATAATACGCATCCGCAGAGACGTCGTGCGCACCGAAGAAACAATTGCCGCTGTAGAGCAAAGTGTTGAAGAGGACCCGAATGAATCGATTCGCCACCGTGCACAGCAATTGGAGCTTTGTCCATCAACTTTATGGAAGATTTTGCGCAAAGATCTTGGCTTGCGACCTTACAAGATCCAGCTTGTGCAAGAATTAAAGCCGCGAGACCATGCAATGCGTCGTGATTTTGGTGTATGGGCCGAAAATGAGATTGATCTCGATGCTGATTTTCATCGCAAAATTTTGTTCAGTGATGAGGCTCATTTTTGGTTGAATGGCTACGTCAACAAGCAAAATTGCCGCATTTGGAGTGAAGAGAATCCACATGAGACCCTTGAGACGCCATTACATCCACAAAAACTGACTCTTTGGTGTGCTCTATGGGCTGGTGGAGTCATTGGGCCATACTTCTTCCGAAATAATGCTGGAGAGTCAGTTACCGTTAATGGAGACCGGTATAGAGCCATGATAACCGACTATTTTGTTCCCGAATTGGATGGCATGAATGTGGATGAGTTGTGCTTCCAACAAGACGGCGCTACATGCCACACAGCGCACGTCACAATCGATTTATTGAAGGAAACATTCGATGAGCGCATAATTTCGCGGAATGCACCTGTCAATTGGCCACCAAGATCGTGTGATTTGACACCATTGGATTATTTGCTTTGGGGATATGTGAAGTCGCTCGTCTACGCCAACAAACCAGAAACGTTAGGGGACTTGGAAGCCAACATTCGTGGCGTTATTGCCCATATGCTCGAAAAAGTGGTTGAAAATTGGACCTGTATAATTGGCTTTATTCAAGCCAGCCGCGGCGGCCACATGCCCGAAATCATATTTAAACGTTAATGGCATAAAATTATCCTTCCAATAAAGCCAAATTGATGGACATTAAAACGATTTTCTTGTGTTTTATTTCAATTCGAAGTTCTATACCTCTAAAAAAACACCCTGTACAATGATTTTAACACTCAATACAAAGGAAGATTCATCAGATTTTCCGACCACGGGAAAAGATTGAAAGTTGCTCATAATTAAATTCAGTTTTTAATCTCTAATCTAATCATTTATGTTTAATGTTTATTAATTACACCAGATGTTGCCCAACTCCAATAAAAATGTGTTAATTACTTAAAAACTTTTAAATTTGTCACACAAACACCACACCGAAAAAATTTATTGACTTTGTAAATTGATTTGACTTTTTGTCGGCGTGTAATTAATTTGTGTTTTCTTCTTTTATGAATCAAAACAAAAAAGAAGCTAAAAAATTTTGAAATGTGATGAAATTAAACGAAAAAAAAAAAAAAAAAACAACAACAACACATCATCAATAATTTGAATAATATTTAATCTCTCAAGACTAAATGATAGATTGTGTTTATTTGTTGATGGCAAATGATTAATGAAATCAGCTTTGACATGAATAGAAAATAAAATTCAGTAGTATATAGTAACAGAAGTGCAATGAGACGTTCTATTTCGCCTCTTAATGATTTTCTTCAAAATCTAATTATTTTTAGATGGCAGATTGTCATTAATTACAATTAATCACCTCACAATTAGATATTAAGTGTTTTCTTTCTAAATGCTTTCAATTAATATTGCAGGAGTTATTTATTAAAAATGTAGATTGTAATTGAAAAGTATGTATTTAAATATAAATATTTATATATAATTGAATTAGGCAGAAAAAAAGTAGATCAGCTGTGTTAATCGGCCTTGTAACAAACGTTTACGCAGTCACCAGTATAATTGCACTATGTACATAAAAAATATTGAAGTATATTTATTAGACATAATGTTTTTTAAACTTGTGTCACTCTTGAATGAATTACTTCAACTGAATGATTCTTTCAAGTGAAAGAATGAAATAATTCTATATTTTCTCTATATTTCTTAAATATTTCGGTTTCTTTTTCCTGTTTTTGTGATGATGGGGCTCAAGACTATGGGTTTGCCTTGAGAAAATGTAATTTCAAGTTAATGTTAAAAATGTTTTTGTTTTGAGATACACTGACAATTCATTCTGAAAAGTGTGCGACATTCAGAAAGATGAAAGAAAAAAGAAGAATTACTCCACCTAACCTTTCTGAAAGAGAATGAAAGATTCACACAAATGAAAGGTTTTGCCCAATACTAATGTTTTTGTTTATTTGAAATTTAGCTTGTTTTTTTTTTTTGGTTAAGCATTGTCTATATGTATTTCGTTTCCACTTATGGAACTCATCAGCAGACTTCAACGCAAAAGATTTTGAATTTAGCTAGCAAACTTCGTATGTTTGTAGTACGACTCTTAACGCGTTATTGAGAATCACAATACACACACAAATATAATAAGTTTAAAAGCCTTAAACAAAAATCTTTACAAAACAAGCATCTTTATTCGATTTAGTATCTATTTTATTTTCTCACCACATTGGGCAGCAATAAGAGTATTAATAACAAATAAATTTAGCATTTGCACTGCTAAATCTGGAATTTTCATTAGTTAAAAAAGCATTAAACTTTTTAAAAATTCTGCTAAATGATTTCTGGCAGAATTTGTTGAAAAATAAAAATTTTTAATTTGTTAAAAAAAATTCTTCTGTATAGAGGATTCTTCTCATAAATGTATGTATACATGTATTGCAGGGTAAAGGTTCCCTGATGATCTGCACTAGCAACAGTGAAATGCGCATAGGATCCAGCTAAACCCTAAATAATCAATTTTAATGTATTTGTAATAAGGAAATATTTTACCGAATAAGTAAAATAATAAAATTTTAAACGTAATTGCAACAATTCCAAAAAACACCAATTATTTACTATTTAATGTTTGTATTGCTACACAGAAAAAAGTATTCAACAATTAAAGTTTTCAATTAAGAATTTAATTGATCCAATTAAATTTTTAATTGTATTAATTAATTGGAGTGGAAAAATTTAATTGATATTATCAAATTATTTATAGGTGAAAAATTAACAAATTTTTTAATTGATATTACAAGATTACTCGTATTACTTTTTTGTGTGTATAAAAATACCTGTAAACACTAATAAGTTTGTATAAACATGAAATTCAAAGCTATTGCAATAATAATAACTTTGCATTTTTTCGTCATAATTTTCTGGCAACACTGATTGACTTTCAGTGTTGTTTTTTCATTGCCACAACTTTTACGCTGGCACATATAGGCCAATATTTGGTTTTCGGTAGATTGTTTTTCAAAGTAGCGACATATATTGTCTCCACGTATTTATTAAGTTACACAGTTTCATACACAACTAATAAACAATTTTAAAGTTTAAGGTTTGAATCAAACAGTTTTTCATTAGTAATTAGTGGTTACGCTTTTTTTACGCGTGTGTGTCGCATGGCACACAGACGTAAACCCGGCCTTAGAAATTGTGAAACAATGAACGGTAGTGTTCATTATTTCACAATTTGGAGACAATATATTTATGTCGCTACTTTGAAAAACAATCTACTGAAAACCAAATATTAGCCTACAAGTGCGTAAAAGTTGAGTCAATAAAAAAAAAAAACACTGAAGGTCAAAAGATTAAAATTTAAATTCTTAAAATTCTTGTTATTCACTCAATTATTTTTTTACTCGTTCTCCTTTCACGGAAATTTTGTATAAAAAGACCTCTTTTTGCTAAACAATTCAGTCGGGAAAACGAAGTCTAACGAAACGTGCATACAGCAAATACGCTGCAAAAACAAAAATAACAGAAAATAAAAAATAAAAATATTGTAAAAAGCTATACATTTTCTGTGTTAAAAAAATATGGCCAACAAAGAAATTTGTAGAACATTTAGCAAGCTGTCGCTGTTAAAATACTGCCTGCTCATAGTAAGTTTAAGCTATTGTTATTTAAATTAATTAATTAAAAAATAAATATTTTTATATACTGGGCCGTGTGAATAAAAAGGTAGCTAAAGCTAATACTACCAAATTTAAAGTTTAAACTTGAGGAGAGTAAAAATTTCAGTTAAAGCTGTACTTCTTTCAGTTTTGGCTTCAAGAAGATGTGAATAAAAACAAGCGAATGCTTCAAATTACTAGTTTTTGCTTCTGCGACTGTTTGCATTTTAAGACGCAGAAGCGTAAGTAGAAGCAAAAGTAATTACACAAATGAGAAGTTTATAAACGTTATTTTCTTAGGCATGTGATTGAGATGCTGGAAAATTGCGTTTTTCTACTTTATATTAAAAAATAAGTGTGTTTAGGACTAATTTCATTTTAATTTTAATATTGTTGCAGCCCTTAATTAACAAACAGAATAAGTCTGCAACTTCCTAAAAAACGAAACAATCGCTAACATCCAATCCAATTAACAAAGCCCATAATAAAATCTTTTTTATGGAAAATGTGTTCACTACGCAATTCTGTTTGATCATTTATTTTGTGATGCGCTAAAGCTAAATCGCTATCGCTATCGCTAAAAATATATAAAGTCGATTTATCGATTTTCGGCTACGAATGCAATTTTTAAACGTATTGCTTCAAAATTTATTAATCGACCGAAATTCTAGTGTTTTATGTCATCGCCAAACATGTTTAATTTTGTATTTGTTCAGCATTTTAACGATCGATATTTAGCTTTAGCGAATTAGAAAATAAATGGGCTGCTTTAAAAAAAACACGCACTGCTTCTGTCACCCATACATACTATGTATGTATGTATGTATGTATGTATGTATATTTTTGGGGGTTTGATTTTTTCCAAAGCTGTGTTTTTCACACCCGAGTCTCGGTAATATAAAAGTTATATGTGGCAAACTTTGACAAAATTGGATAAGATACGATTTTTCAATATTTATTACTTTTATTAAAAAGACAATAGCAATTCACTTTTTGCGTTTGAGTCAATAAATTGTTGTCATCCTGTGAAAAACAGGGCATTCAAAGTATGTATACGTTGGCTCAAGGAATAAATTCATAAAAATCACTGAATGCGTTCATTGGGTCAAGGAATAAGTTTCTTAAATTCAAGGAACTATTTCATTAAATTCAAAGTATAAATACATTAGGTCAAGGAAGAAGTTCATTGCATTCAAAATATATGTTTAATGAATTAACGTAACGTTGAATTCAACAAGTCAATGATTGGCATACGTTGAATTCAATGAACTTGTTCCTTAGGTAAAAAATAAGGAATAAATTCGTTGAATCAACGAATTTTTTCGTTGTTTTTATGTACCTTTTTGTTTCAGTGTAGACTGCAATTAACTCAAAATTCGCTTGTTCATTAGCTCATTATGTATTAAATAATTTAAAGAGCGAATCGACTAATTCGAACTGAATTCGCTACATTCTCAGCTCAGTTCATTCGTCTTGCTAGAATTGAGGCAGTACAAGTTGTTTGTATTTGTATTTAATTGTGAAAAACCATCTTATTAACCTTCTATTATTCATTTTTCTAGGTGATTATAACGCAACAAATTAGCTGCGCTTTAAACAATAAAAACGAACTGAGTCCATCGTCATCAAGTAGTTTGTATTCAGCACCAGACAATCTAACTGAAGGCAACGACATTTCACAGAACAACCAGAATATCGATGGGGATCGAACGGATTCAGTCTCGAAAAGAATTACTAAAATAGGCGAGAGTTTCTTTAACAAGATTTTTGACGCATTTGAAAGTGGATATAATACAACACTAAAAGAATTTGAGAACACCCAGGATGAACCTACTAATCTTGTTAAAAATACTTTAGATAGTGCAAGCAGGATAAAAGAGGATCTGGAACTAGATTAACTGCAATAACTACTGCATAAAGCAATGAACCTTCGAATTCCATAAAAATACGCACACACAAATCAACACACACCGGCTTTTAGTAAAAATAAAGATAATCATAATAAACGACAAAGAAGAACAGTGACAATCGAACTTGCCCCGCCACCATTTCCATAGAAAATCAGTATATCTGCCACGCATCCTGAAGCACAAATCGAATCCACTCATGAAAACCAACTCGAAAAATGCGTGCTGCATAAAAACTTGACCGTTCCACCACTCTGAAAAATATGCTAAATGAAATAAGAGAAAATTTAAATATTTAAGAAAAATATGTATGTTTGTACTAATGATGTGCGAATATTCGCCCGTTTTGAGATATTCGTATTTGCCAAATTCAGACGAATGCGAATACAATTATTTAGATTTTCTCAATAAATGGCATAAAAATATTAGTTTGCAATAATTTAAAAACAGAAATCTATTTCAATGCAACGAATAAACGGTATTCTTGTAGCCAACTTAAAAAAAAAACAAAACTTAACTTATTGTGCATTTAATAGAGATGTACAAATGTCGTGATTTTATCGTGTCACGCGTGAATCACGCGTGATCGTGATCAAATTTATAATTAATCACGCGTGAGTGCGTGACCGTGAGTTAAAAAAAACTACTCGTGCGTGAGTTTTTTTTAAGAATCACTCACGATTCCTCACGCTCTCACGAGATAAAGCTCCTGCTAAATTTTCTTATAATAAATATTTACTACACTCTATGTCTGAGCTGCCCAAAGTAGCACCAGAGTGCCGAACATCAGTCGGCTTCTTATGCAAATGAATACACATACGCAAATACGAATTACTCTCGTGTTTCTCTCGATGGCCAGGGATGTAACGAATGTTCGAAGTTTGTACTTCTTTTACGAAAACGGCTTACGATTAACAAACGTCAAAAAGACGAAGATTATTTTAAGCCAGCACGAAAAATATACATATACTTACAGCGGTATTTGGAAAAATTTTTCGGTTTTTGAAAGAGAAAAGGCTGTGTTTGATTTGCGCGAAAATATTTTCTGCTTAAGACTAGTCGGTTCAAACGTTTGAGAAATGTTGAGCACCATTCATTACTTCGTACAAAATATTTTGAATGCAAACAATATTAACTAGTCCTTGTTTATTTTAAATTCCACGCTCAAGTTGAAGATATATTTCATATGTTTTTCCCAAGATGAACAGAGTATTACTTCTGCAACATTTTTGCTGGAACAGCATTTCACATGAAAGGTTGAACAGAGTATCAGGCTTTAGGACCAAAGTACGAATGGGTTGATTGCTTAACATTTTATAAGCTTATTTGTAATAATTATCTATATTTATTTTAATATAATTTCATAAATCTTTCTGTTTTAACAATTTGTATTTTTAAGGCTCCGTTCAAGACTCAATTTAAATAAAATGCTATATGTAGTACAACTACATATGTACCTACATATATAATGCAACTTCATATTCTTATATAAATTCATTTGCGTGTGATATTTTAACGAATTGTAATATATGCATTCGCTTTCGCAAAAATTGAAATGTATTAATAAACTGGTATTCGTTACCTCCCTAATACACACTTATAGGTAGAATGAGCCTGCAAACATACGTATGTATGTATGTATGTACATATGTATGTGTAAGAATCAATTTTTCAACCAACAAACATAAAAAATTAATTATATATTTTTCGTAAGCGTGCGTGATTGTGATAAGTTGTACACCCCTCGTGCGTGATTAAGAATATTTTATACGTGAGCGTGCGAGATCGTGAAAATTTTCAAAATCATTCGTGCGTGAAAGTGCGTGAGTAAAATATAATATTTTTCTGCGTGATCGTGCATGTCGTGGGTCAAAAACCGCTCACTTGCACATCTCTAACATTTAACATTAAAAAAGTGAAAGCACTTTTCTTCACCTCAGCTTCAAAAATTAAAGTTTAGAAGCTTTTTCTCCATCAAGCCTATTACGATAAAGTGCGTAAGTTTTCAATTTACATACAACTCCATGCAGACATGAAAAAATATTCTCCTCTCACGAGGTGGTAGTAAAATCTATTTATATGAAATTTGTATACAAGATAAAATACGAAATGGCGAATTATTTTCCATTATTAACTCAAAAAATTAATTTTTTTAGTTATGACACTATTGAAGTAAATGGGGGATTTGTTCGCTCGGAACACTTCTCGGGGGTGTGCCAAAATATTTCTTACCTACAGGTATAAATATTCTGTACTTTTGCCTATTGAGTTTGAACCATGTTAGATAATCGACGAAATTTGCCAAATAGTCTGCTATAAGTTTTCCGTATTAATGACTTAGCAGAATTTTAAAAACTAGGATGAGAATTGTCATTAGCTTCATCGTCACTTTCACTTTATGGACCCTCCATAAGTGAAGTCATCGTTTCTTTCAGAGATGTGCATTTTTTTATTTCGGGATCTTTACTTTCATCTAATCTTGTACGCTGCGGATTTTGAGTAAGAATACCTTGTTGGGTCATCTTCAAGTAAATCTCAAATGTACCGCGAAATTCTTTAAAAAAATTCATTTTAAATCTTGGCTCAATAAAAGTAGCCATTTGAAAAAATATTTTCCTTTTCTAAAAGTGAAAATTTTTAACGACTTCACATACACATTTTTGGGGTCGTGATGATGTCAACTCGGGAAATAATTCCCACGGAATTAATTTGATTCTAAAAATAAAATCCACTTGTCCTAAACAGATTGACCTAAAAATTTAAATTTGAGGGAGAACTTTGAACTTTCGAATTTTCCAGCTATTTTATTTGAACTGAAAGCTTGTAAATGATTTTTTGGAAATGGGGGAACAATGAATGGTGAACAGAGAACGACAAAAATCACGTATTTTCTGATTTAATCATACTATAAATTTGTTATTCACTTTTAATCATGCAAAATAAATCAACATTGAGTAAAATCATCATCGTAATGGTGAACGATGCATTTAAGTAAATGTGAGTCGAGTGATCGAACATGTTTTATTCACATCATTCATCATACATTAAACTTTTGTTCACATTTAATCATGCAACAAAACTTAATATTGAATAAAATCAGAATCATACTTACGAACGTATCGTTTGGTTAGTTGCAAGTAACTTCATACATGTTTTATTCAAATTTTTATATAATCAGGTTTTCATGTTGAATAAAATCAAAGCAGAGGAATTATGAAAAATATTATTGTTTTAATCCAAATCAGTAAGCAAACACTTTAAAAAGAAAAAATGGAAAACGACCAGGAAAAGACTAGATCGTCTCTCGTTAGAGTATTATGCGAAAGACTAGCTACTAATATTAAATATATAAATATTAATACATATGTATATAAAGAGATGGAATCAAATTTTTATACAACGAAATAATTTTTGTCAAATTTAAAAATAATTTCTATTTGATATGCATGACCTTGAAATATTTATACGATGAAATAACATGTATAAAAGTTGTAAACTTAATCAATTTACACGCTATATGACGTTACATATACTCAACAACGTTGATAAATTTGAACGTATTTTGTGCAAATTTCTTCACGATATAAACAACATTTTCACGTTGTATACCACGGTGTCCGCTGCTTTTGTACAAAATGCCCCTGCTTTGGGTGTTCTGTATAGGTATATAAATTGCTAAATACATAGTACATAAAATTCCCTTGTTTCTAAAAAATCATCATCACTTGATGTATACGCGCTCATACGCGCTCATTTTTGCTTTTTTGATTTTATTCATCATACAAATATTTGTTGATAATCAGAACGAACGCTTTAGCCTACTTATTTTATTTTTCATCAAAATAATCATGACCGAACCGAATTGATTGGTATGATGCGACACATGTTTAAAATCGTAGAGCCAACAACAACCGTATGATTGGAATGATTAAAAAGCAGCAACGATTATGTATGTTGGAACAAGTTTGAATGTATGAACACAAAGGCATGCTTTTAGGATATGGATTACGTATGAATATTTTTTCAATCAGATTTTGTCGTTCTCTGATGGTGAATAAACTCCCGGTGAGATGTTATTCAGAATAAGGCTGATAATGGTAATTTTTTAAATTTATTGCATTAAGGCCTGCTTGACCATTTCCTCCACCGTGCTGCAACATTTTCGCTAAAGCTTTACATACCCGTTAATCTAAAACAAATGGTAGTTAAACTACGTATCTGGTTTTTCTTTTCACTGTTCGAGTTCATTTAAAATTTCCTACAGGGTATATTGCATACAATAACAACAAACAAAAACTTTTTATTGCAGGCAGCAAAAATTTAAAACAAAATAATAATACAAAAAATGTATGGCTTATTCACAGTTTATTTAATAAATAAATAAATAATAAAACTTTATTATTTATATATTATAAAATAATAAACTTTATTACCACACGCATTAAAACGATATACATACATAAATACATACATACATACATACATACATACATACTCGTACATATGTATGTACTGTGAGCGTCACAAGAAACTGTACACCTGGTTCAATTATATAAAAAGTTTTATTTCGCTAGTAAAAAATTAAAGTTTTTGTAACTTTCTTGTCATTTACAAAACATTATACAATGCTCGTAAAATAAATGAATAAAAATTTAAAATTCCTTAACAGAACCAAAAAACACTGCATTTTTAATGCGTCAAAAGAAATTGTACAGTTTTGCAATATTCAAAAATAAATAATGTTTACTACTTTGTTTGAATTCCGTTTGATTTTAGAACTGCTTGTAGACTTCTAGGCATTAATTCCATCAATTTATTTATTACTTCCATTGACGTTTTTGATCACTCCCCCTGCAGAATTTCCTTCAGAAGGTCTTTGCTGGTTATGTTCTTTTTTCTGGAGTGTCTGTCCAAATTCTTTTAGAAATGTTCAATTATGTTGAGGTCCGGCAATTGTGGGAGATAGTCCAGTTGTTTTGGTGTGCGATACAACAAACGTTCTTTAACTATTTCGGCGGTGTGTAGAGGATTTTTATCCTGTTGGAAGATTCATGCTCGAACTAAGTTTAAATTCTCTAATCAAGGCGCCGAACTTTCTTTTAAAATATTTGAGTAGTCGGTTTTGTTCATTAGCTGTCAATAAATACTAGACTTCCCACTCCGTTTCCCACTTTACAGCTCCACATCATTTCCGAAATCCCGCCATACCTCATGACAGATATAATATTGTTTAAGTTTAATTCCTAATTTATTCTTCTCCAAATTTTACAACTTTTTTTCTTCCCAAAGACCTCAAACTTGCTTTCTTCTAGGCGTTGCCTCTTATTTTAGTTAGGGATGTGTAGTTTTCTTCTAAGAACTTGTGTATAGTATACCAAAATATTTGAATGCAGCGCTGGGTGGACCGCTTTCACGCTTAACTTCAATTTATGAAAATTATCTTAAATACAAATACACTTAAACTAAATTAATCAAGAGCTTAAATACACAAATCTGTACAGCTTAAATTACTTAAATATTTACAACTGGTTACCTACCACCAGTTATAGAATATGCCTATTCTTAAGTTGTACCATGAAAGTGGTAAAATGGTAGTTTACTCTTATAGATTGTTATTTATTTCTTAATTTCTTCGCTGATGCTTTTCATTTGAGTTTTGAATAAGAATCTCGTCGGTTGTTTCAAGTGTGTTTGTGTTTTTTTTTATAAGAATTAAAGATATATTAAAGTGAAGTACATATTAAATTAATGTGTTTGGTATTTTAAATCAAATATTTATTAAATTATTGGAGGTACGTAAAAAGCTTTTAAAATATGTAATCTAATTCTCTTAATTAATTGAATTTTTCATAGATCTTGCAGCCACAGATAGAAGCGATAGACGATTAAAAAAGCAAAACTCATAAATTTTCTATGTATAGAGACTGGTTCCATCTACATACATACATACTCGTACATACATAAAATAGCCTTTAATCAATTAATGAAGAAAATTTTCTTATTAATAAGTACTAAAAAATTTTATTTGCTTATTTTACATATTTAACTTTCAAAATAAAAAGCATATACTGAGTATTGTACGATTCCCCAAATCATTATCGAATGATTATTTTACAACTCTCCCAATGGCTCATATAAGATTAACGTTGAGGAGCCTCACACGATTCTCAATGTTCTTCAGAAAAGAGTTGTAAGATAATCTCTAGATAAATATTAAATTATTGCATCTACATACAACTAATAATAGCGCCTTCTGCGAATCGTTACAGGTAACAGTTTCTCCCGTGCGAAGCATCTTCCACGATTAAAATATGAGCTAGTCTGCGATTGAAAATGCAGCAAAGGCTAGCTGGCGTTAGTTCCTATTTATTTATTTAGATTAAAATTTAAAAATTTATTACTTTTCAAATATGCAATCTTCAACTCTACAATTAAAAATCAGTTAAATTAATTTATGGTTTTTGGATTTGTGCTTCAGGAGGCGTGGCAGATATACTGATTCTTATTTGCTGTTTTAAAAGCGATTTCTATGGAAATGGTGGTGGGAGATGTTGGATGGTCGCTGTTCTATGTCGCTCATAATGATTACCATTATTTCTAATAAAAGCCGGTAGCGTGTTTTTGAGCGTATTTTTATGGAATTCGAAGGTTCATTTCAGTCTGTAGTAGTTATTAATGTTATATTATTATCAGCGATCCTCTTTCGCAGCCGTCACGTAAGACCAAACTTTTAAAGCTTGTCTTTCTACAAAATTTTCTTCTGCAACACGGATATCATTTATTCCTTCTCCAACTTTTAAAGCTAAACTTTCACTTTTGTCATTTATGCTAGAAGCCAAATTAAAAAGATTCTTAAACGTTATATTTGTATCGGATTGTTGTTTTCGATCCCCATCGATATTCTGGTTGTTCTGTGAAATGTCGTTGCCTTCAATTAGATTGTCTGGTGCTGAATACAAACTACTTGATGACGATGGACTCAGTTCGTTTTTATTGTTTAAAGCGCAGCTAATTTGTTGCGTTATAATCACCTAGAAAAATGAATAATAGAAGGTTAATAAGATGGTTTTTCACAATTAAATACAAATACAAACAACTTGTACTGCCTCAATTCTAGCAAGACGAATGAACTGAGCTGAGAATGTAGCGAATTCAGTTCGAATTAGTCGATTCCCTCGTTAAATTATTTAATACATAATGAGCTAATGAACAAGCGAATTTTGAGTTAATTGCAGTCTACACTGAAACAAAAAGGTACATAAAAACAACGAAAAAATTCGTTGATTCAACGAATTTATTCCTTATTTTTTACCTAAGGAACAGGTTCATTGAATTCAACGTTACGTTAATTCATTAAACCTATATTTTGAATGCAATGAACTTCTTCCTTGACCTAACGTATTTATACTTTGAATTTAATGAAATAGTTCCTTGAATTTAAGAAACTTATTCCTTGACCCAATGAACGCATTCAGTGATTTTTATGAATTTATTCCTTGAGCCAACGTATACATACTTTGAATACCCTGTTTTTCACAGGATGACAACAATTTATTGACTCAAACGCAAAAAGTGAATTGCTATTGTCTTTTTAATAAAAGTAATAAATATTGAAAAATCGTATCTTATCCAATTTTGTCAAAGTTTGCCACATATAACTTTTATATTACCGAGACTCGGGTGTGAAAAACACAGCTTTGGAAAAAATCAAACCCCCAAAAATATACATACATACATACATACATATGTTTTTTTTAAAGCAGCCCATTTATTCTCTAATTCGCTAAAGCTAAATATCGATCGTTAAAATGCTGAACAAATACAAAATTAAACATGTTTGGCGATGACATAAAACACTAGAATTTCGGTCGATTAATAAATTTTGAAGCAATACGTTTAAAAATTGCATTCGTAGCCGAAAATCGATAAATCGACTTTATATATTTTTAGCGATAGCGATAGCGATTTAGCTTTAGCGCATCACAAAATAAATGATCAAACAGAATTGCGTAGTGAACACATTTTCCATAAAAAAGATTTTATTATGGGCTTTGTTAATTGGATTGGATGTTAGCGATTGTTTCGTTTTTTAGGAAGTTGCAGACTTATTCTGTTTGTTAATTAAGGGCTGCAACAATATTAAAATTAAAATGAAATTAGTCCTAAACACACTTATTTTTTAATATAAAGTAGAAAAACGCAATTTTCCAGCATCTCAATCACATGCCTAAGAAAATAACGTTTATAAACTTCTCATTTGTGTAATTACTTTTGCTTCTACTTACGCTTCTGCGTCTTAAAACGCAAACAGTCGCAGAAGCAAAAACTAGTAATTTTAAGCATTCGCTTGTTTTTATTCACATCTTCTTGAAGCCAAAACTGAAAGAAGTACAGCTTTAACTGAAATTTTTACTCTCCTCAAGTTTAAACTTTAAATTTGGTAGTATTAGCTTTAGCTACCTTTTTATTCACACGGCCCAGTATATAAAAATATTTATTTTTTAATTAATTAATTTAAATAACAATAGCTTAAACTTACTATGAGCAGGCAGTATTTTAACAGCGACAGCTTGCTAAATGTTCTACAAATTTCTTTGTTGGCCATATTTTTTTAACACAGAAAATGTATAGCTTTTTACAATATTTTTATTTTTTATTTTCTGTTATTTTTGTTTTTGCAGCGTATTTGCTGTATGCACGTTTCGTTAGACTTCGTTTTCCCGACTGAATTGTTTAGCAAAAAGAGGTCTTTTTATACAAAATTTCCGTGAAAGGAGAACGAGTAAAAAAATAATTGAGTGAATAACAAGAATTTTAAGAATTTAAATTTGAACCGTTAGTACAAATATATATAAACGACAATAATTTGTAGACTGACGTACTTACTTTACCTTGAAACTTCATTTGCGTACTAACGATATTAAATACAAAACAAATAAACTCTAATACACATGTGTATGTATGTACGTATTCACATATACATATGTACACATATGGTAACATCGTTCTTAAGTATAATTTTTACCACGTTGCAAAAATTATAATTTGTATTAGCTTTAAGGCTCAGTTAGCCGACCATATGGAATGTAACTGCAACAGTAGCAAACAGCTGATCGATATTGTTATGTGAAAAGTAATGAAAATGGTTATAGAGATGTAATGTAACGTAATCTACTTTTCACATAAAAATACGGATCAGCTGTTGCCTACGTTGCAGTTACATTCCTTTACAGTCGGGTAACTGAGCCTTTATAATGAAGCAAAATTAAAGTATTGCTAGACAGAGTTGCATTGTTTCGAAAGTGAACGTAGTGGCTGTAACTTTGGTTTTATTATTGTTTATTTGGTTTTGCTACCTGATGGTTGCAGTAGTACAATACGAGTATTTACAAAAACAACATGAAAATTTATTGGGTTGATTTTGGTTGTTTTTATAAAAGTGTTAATACCTTCAGTAAATACCATTTACTCTGCCAATGTTTACTTTGAAATACACCTCTGGTGTGATGAGAATACTTAAGTTTTAAAATGGTTTAGAGAATAAACATTTACCGACTGCTTGTGAAATTTTTTATCCGTACTCTGTACTACTCGATACATTTTGCTTTTACATGATAAGATTTTGTTATTAAATATATATATATATATATATATATATATTTTATTAATACGTACATATGTTTATTTATTGTATCTTTAAAAATGAACTAATAATAAGTATTAGAATCTTAAATCTAAATATAACTATTAGGCCCGACCAGTGTCGGACATAAACTAGTGATAGAGTCGTGCAATGCAAAAAAAAATATTTTCAAGCAGTTTCATCTGGAGTGTTAAGTATTAGAGCCCTTGTGTCCCTCTTTTTTAAGCGTATGTGTCCAGAGAAGTTCAAGATATTACGAGCAAGCGGATTAGGGTGTGACTCGAGTTTTGTTAAATATTTGCCTGCGTATTTTGCAATTTCTTCAGTCACTTGCGGCATATTTAAATCACGATGTAAATTTGAGTTTCTTATGTAGCATGGAGCCGATGTTATTAACCGTAAAATTTAGTTTTGACTTCGTTGGATTCTCTCTATATTGGAAGCTAAAGGAGTGCCCCATAGCTGAATTCCGCAGCACGATACAGGTTTCAGAAGCAACTTGTATATCAAAAGTTTACAATCTAGACTCAGGGTGGAATTTCTACCAATCAGCCAATGTAACTGAGTTAAGTTTAGTTTCATTTGTGTTAGCGTAGATTCAATGTGGTGTTTCCATGTAAGCCGTCGGTCAAGGTGTATACCAAGGTATTTCACATGTGAATGTTGAGGAACAATTTGATTATTGATTCTAATGGGGGAACAAGTATCTTTTCGTAGGGTAAATGTTATCTGTTCTACATAAGTTTAGCCATAGTTTCCAGCTGGGTAATATGATACTGAAGATATCGAGATGCCTCGTGAGAGTTTTCGTGCATACTAAGGCAGGCTGTATCATCGGCAAATGTAGATGTGTGGATGTTACTGCTCAAAGGCATATCACAAGTATAAATCAAATACAAGACTGGCCCCAGTATACTCCCCTGTGGCACACCGGATGAGATTGATTCGGGCACACTCATGAAGTCTCCTTCCACAACAGTGAACTTCCGGGCAAGAATATAACTTTGCAAAATATTAAGAATGTTTATTGGTATGTATGTCTTCATGCCTCACTTTGTCTGAGAAACGTCAATAAACAGGGCAGAACAATACTTCTTTTCTTCAAATGTTCTTCTTATAAATTGAACCAATCTATGCGTTTGTTCAATGGTGCTATGCTGACTTCTAAAACCAAATTTATGATCCGGTATGCACCCACTACCAATTACAATTGGGGACAATTTTATCATGAGTAGCTTTTCGAAGAGCTTTGACATTGTTGACAGTAAACTTATTGGCCTGTATGACTCAGCCTTGGTAAGATATTTGACCTTGGCAAGCTTCCAGTGGTGTGGGTAATACTCCAGTCGTAAAATGGCATTAAAAATTAATAACAGGATTCTAATTGCAATACGAGGCAACATCATAAGCATATTATTACTAATTTCATCAATACCCGGAGCTTTCTTTGGGTTGAGTTTAGCAATTAGTTTTTGTACCTCATGCATCTTAAATTTTAAGGGTCGAGGGAGTAGAGCAACTACACACGGCAAATCAACAACGCCCGTGCATGTGTTTGGGGTAAATACGGATTTTAAATGCTCAGCAAGTATGTTACCTTTTTCAGTATCACTTCTTGCCCAACCTCCGGTAGAAGTGCGCAGAGGTGGTTTAAACTCAACTTAGATGCTGGTGTGACATCGAGGTTTTCCACATAGTTTTTAAGAGATGCAGTTTTTTCAGATGCAAGCAACTCTTGCACTCTTTAAATCTGATTTTATTTGGGGCGATCTATGCTGTTGCCATTCCCTTCTAGCTCTTCTTTTTTCACATACGAGTTACTTCTATTTTAAAATAAAAAGTTGACAACATTAATGTTTTTCATTTAAAAAATACAACTTTTTCTTATATTAAGTCGTATGTAGAGTGTATATCAAAATATGAGTACAAGAAAAATTATTCAACATTCAAAACTAAAACGCAAAAGAAGTTTGATTCGTCAAGGCATGGAAACTAACACATCTTGGGCTGAGTTTACATCTGGCATTTCGTGTGTGCCATGTGCCCAAACTAATTACCACTAATTACTAATGAAAAACTGTTTGATTCAGACATTAAACTTTAAAATTGTATGAAACTGTGTAACTTAATAAATACGTGACTGAATCAAATAGTTTTTAGTAATTAGTGGTTACGCTTTTTTTACGCGTGTGTGTCGCATGGCACACAGATGTAAACCCGGCCTTAGAAATTGTGAAATAATGAACGGTAGTGTTCATTATTTCACAATTTGGAGACAATATATGTCGCTACTTTGAAAAACAATCTACTGAAAACCAAATATTAGCCTACAAGTGCGTAAAAGTTGAGTCAATAAAAAAAAAAAACACTGAAGGTCAAAAGATTAAAATTTAAATTCTTAAAATTCTTGTTATTCACTCAATTATTTTTTTACTCGTTCTCCTTTCACGGAAATTTTGTATAAAAAGACCTCTTTTTGCTAAACAATTCAGTCGGGAAAACGAAGTCTAACGAAACGTGCATACAGCAAATACGCTGCAAAAACAAAAATAACAGAAAATTAAAAATAAAAATATTGTAAAAAGCTATACATTTTCTGTGTTAAAAAAATATGGCCAACAAAGAAATTTGTAGAACATTTAGCAAGCTGTCGCTGTTAAAATACTGCCTGCTCATAGTAAGTTTAAGCTATTGTTATTTAAATTAATTAAAAAATAAATATTTTTATATACTGGGCCGTGTGAATAAAAAGGTAGCTAAAGCTAATACTACCAAATTTAAAGTTTAAACTTGAGGAGAGTAAAAATTTCAGTTAAAGCTGTACTTCTTTCAGTTTTGGCTTCAAGAAGATGTGAATAAAAACAAGCGAATGCTTAAAATTACTAGTTTTTGCTTCTGCGACTGTTTGCATTTTAAGACGCAGAAGCGTAAGTAGAAGCAAAAGTAATTACACAAATGAGAAGTTTATAAACGTTATTTTCTTAGGCATGTGAGTGAGATGCTGGAAAATTGCGTTTTTCTACTTTATATTAAAAAATAAGTGTGTTTAGGCTTAATTTCATTTTAATTTTAATATTGTTGCAGCCCTTAATTAACAAACGGAATAAGTCTGCAACTTCCTAAAAAACGAAACAATCGCTAACATCCAATCCAATTAACAAAGCCCATAATAAAATCTTTTTTATGGAAAATGTGTTCACTACGCAATTCTGTTTGATCATTTATTTTGTGATGCGCTAAAGCTAAATCGCTATCGCTATCGCTAAAAATATAAAAAGTCGATTTATCGATTTTCGGCTACGAATGCAATTTTTAAACGTATTGCTTCAAAATTTATTAATCGACCGAAATTCTAGTGTTTTATGTCATCGCCAAACATGTTTAATTTTGTATTTGTTCAGCATTTTAACGATCGATATTTAGCTTTAGCGAATTAGAGAATAAATGGGCTGCTTTAAAAAAAACATATGTATGTATGTATGTATGTATATTTTTGGGGGTTTGATTTTTTCCAAAGCTGTGTTTTTCACACCCGAGTCTCGGTAATATAAAAGTTATATGTGGCAAACTTTGACAAAATTGGATAAGATACGATTTTTCAATATTTATTACTTTTATTAAAAAGACAATAGCAATTCACTTTTTGCGTTTGAGTCAATAAATTGTTGTCATCCTGTGAAAAACAGGGTATTCAAAGTATGTATACGTTGGCTCAAGGAATAAATTCATAAAAATCACTGAATGCGTTCATTGGGTCAAGGAATAAGTTTCTTAAATTCAAGGAACTATTTCATTAAATTCAAAGTATAAATACGTTAGGTCAAGGAAGAAGTTCATTGCATTCAAAATATAGGTTTAATGAATTAACGTAACGTTGAATTCAATGAACCTGTTCCTTAGGTAAAAAATAAGGAATAAATTCGTTGAATCAACGAATTTTTTCGTTGTTTTTATGTACCTTTTTGTTTCAGTGTAGACTGCAATTAACTCAAAATTCGCTTGTTCATTAGCTCATTATGTATTAAATAATTTAACGAGGGAATCGACTAATTCGAACTGAATTCGCTACATTCTCAGCTCAGTTCATTCGTCTTGCTAGAATTGAGGCAGTACAAGTTGTTTGTATTTGTATTTAATTGTGAAAAACCATCTTATTAACCTTCTATTATTCATTTTTCTAGGTGATTATAACGCAACAAATTAGCTGCGCTTTAAACAATAAAAACGAACTGAGTCCATCGTCATCAAGTAGTTTGTATTCAGCACCAGAAAAACTAATCGCAAGCAACGACATGGCAGAGAGCATCATTGAGGACTTTTATGAAAAAGCTAATAAGGTGGTTGATGAAGCATTTGAAAGCATAAAACAACAAAATAATTACGAAATTGGTAGAATGGATAAGTTTGCAGATTCAGTAGGTCGTGATGCTGTAAAGGCAATTACTAAGGGAAAGTATTTAAGAAAAAAATTGAATCATGCAACATCATAACTATATATTACATAAAGCATTCCATAAAAATACGCACATCAAAACACTACCGGCTATTAGTAAAAATCATAATAAACAACAAAGAAGAAGAGCAACAATCGAACTTGCCCCGCCACCATTTCCGTAGAAAATATTTTTAAAACAGCAAATAAGGACCAGTATATCTGCCACGCCTCATGAAGCACAAATCGTATACACCCATGAAAACCAACTCGAAAAATGAGTGCTACATAAGAACTTGACCGTTCCACCACGAAATAAGTCCCCAAAACAATTTACAGAAAGCAACAACAACGTTTTTTGGGGAGTTATTTTGGGGACTTATTTCATTTTTATTTTGGGGAATTATTTCATATGAAATAAAACCCCAAAACTCTGTAATGAATTAAATCCATAAAAAATATTGGGGAATTATTTCATTTTCAACTTTATTTAAAAATCGTAATGAATGTACCTTTTAGTTATAGACATTGAATAGTTTGAAGATGTAAGAAGTTAAATACAATAAAAAAAATTTATTTTACTTAAATATCATTTAATTTTTAGATTTTTCCCTTGTTTTTTGTTCTTATGGGTAAAAAAAGAAACGATATATACATATGTAGCTCTTTACTTCAATACAAAAAAGACAATGTCTTCAGTTTCGATCCACCTATATTCATAACACTCTATGAAAAAAAAGTACATATTTGCATTATTTTCCCACGGGGAAAGGCAGTTGGATGCTGGTAAACAAGAAATACATATGACGATAAAGAAATAAAACTATTATTGTATTCGCGCGAATTTTTAATTTTCTGACAAAAATCTTTATAAAGTAAAGAGAAATACAATAATAGTTTTATTTCTTTGTCGTCATATACATACATATGTATGTATGTATATACGAGTATATGTATAGTAGATACATACTCGTAGTTATATGTTGTGCACTGTATCTGAGTTTTTGTAAATACTCGTATGGTGCCTAGTGAGAAAATTTTTGTAGAAGACTCTACAGAAGTAGAATCGTCAGATAAAATTTTTGAGCTCGCGATTTTAGACAAACACTTGCATGTAAGTTGTAAGCACAAGGCTCCAAATATTGTTCGTGACGTGAAACTAATGGAAAATACAATTTCGAATGGGTTGCAAAAATACAATTCCCTCGTTGACGCAAAATAGTTAAAGTGATTAATTTGTTTCATTATGTTGAATGTCTACTGGGGCCTTATTTCATTTTTAAAATTGGGGCCGTATTTTTCAACCGATTGAAATATAAGGACATACTTGCCCCACACTGCATTGGTAATAGAACCATACAGACTTATTCCAGAATGAATTGAGAAATAAGGCAATTTTGGTTTATTACTTATGACTTTGTTGCAGTGATCTGCGCGAAAATCGGTACATTGTGCCGATAGTGAGATCCTGGCTTTATTAGACTTTGTACAGGGTGTTTTTTTAGAGGTATAGAACTTCGAATTGAAATAAAACACAAGAAAATCGTTTTAATGTCCATCAATTTGGCTTTATTGGAAGGATAATTTTATGCCATTAACGTTTAAATATGATTTCGGGCATGTGGCCGCCGCGGCTGGCTCGAATAAAGCCAATTCTACAGGTCCAATTTTCAACCACTTTTTCGAGCATATGGGGCCGTATGTGGGCAATAACGCCACGAATGTTGGCTTCCAAGTCCCCTAACGTTTCTGGTTTGTTGGCGTAGACGAGCGACTTCACATATCCCCAAAGAAAATAATCCAATGGTGTCAAATCACACGATCTTGGTGGCCAATTGACAGGTCCATTCCGCGAAATTATGCGCTCATCGAATGTTTCCTTCAATAAATCGATTGTGACGTGCGCTGTGTGGCATGTAGCGCCGTCTTGTTGGAACCACAACTCATCCACATTCATGCCATCCAATTCGAGAACAAAATAGTCGGTTATCATGGCTCTATACCGGTCTCCATTAACGGTAACTGACTCTCCAGCATTATTTCGGAAGAAGTATGGCCCAATGACTCCACCAGCCCATAGAGCACACCAAACAGTCAGTTTTTGTGGATGTAATGGCGTCTCAAGGGTCTCATGTGGATTCTCTTCACTCCAAATGCGGCAATTTTGCTTGTTGACGTAGCCATTCAACCAAAAATGAGCCTCGTCACTGAACAAAATTTTGCGATGAAAATCAGCATCGAGATCAATCTCATTTTCGGCCCATACACCAAAATCACGACGCATTGCATGGTCTCGCGGCTTTAATTCTTGCACAAGCTGGATCTTGTAAGGTCGCAAGCCAAGATCTTTGCGCAAAATCTTCCATAAAGTTGATGGACAAAGCTCCAATTGCTGTGCACGGTGGCGAATCGATTCATTCGGGTCCTCTTCAACACTTTGCTCTACAGCGGCAATTGTTTCTTCGGTGCGCACTGTTCGACGTCTCTGCGGATGCGTATTATCACATAGAGTAAACGTAGTGCGAAAACGATCCATGGTTAACCGAATTAATTGCTCTGATGGACGATTATGTCGACCATAAAATGGACGGAGCTTGCGGTAAACTTCGCGAACTGAACCATTATTTTCGAAATAAATTTGCACGATTTGCAAGCGTTGTTCTTTTGTCAACCTGTTCATGATGAAATGGCAAACCAAACTAAATATTAATCACTTGACAGCTGACAAAATGGCCGCCAGTTAAAAAAGTGATGCCAACTTAAAGTTCTATACCTCAATAAAAAACACCCAATATGTTTCGACGCAAAGACTTACGTTACAAGATATTTAGGTGCGAAGATGAAAATGATATGACGTCACGACATGGGAGTTATTTAACAAGTTATATGGAAAAAACATTTAAAAGGTTTTTGGTTATTTTTATATTCGATTCTGCCAGAATATAATTATATTTAATATACCAACAATTCTGAAATTGATTTTCTGAAAAGTTTTAGGTCACACGAATGACCCCTGAGGGATTTTGGCCAAGGTGACCAAATGAAGGGTTGGCAAGCAATGCCACCAGCACTACATATGTACTCGTACATATCGTCCCTACCACGTCAACCTATCCAATATACAAAATTTTTGCTTTTCAGAAGAGCGCGAAGACCGAAGACCCGTCAATTGTGAATTTAAAGTCGGTCATTTGTTTAAATGAAAGTTTATCATAATACCTCTAGTTGTTCCAAAAAAAAAAAATTACCTTTTCCAAATATCCCGCTGAGATTTTATCACATTCCCCTCGTATTACTTTTCTCAACTCCATTTAGTTCTTGAAATACCATTTGGAAATATTTTTTTTTTTTCAAATAAACCCAGAAATTTTCAATAGGGCATAGATCTGGACCTTCAGATGGAGTATCCACAACTTTACCGCAATTGAAAAGACACCATGTTCTTCTTACCCAAAGTGCATCATGTTTGAGGTCAATACATTAATAAAAATTTAAAACTTCCATAATTACCAGCAATAAAGTCAACCTTACTCGCGCTGTCAACCAAAACCCATATTTCAACATATTGATGTACCGCTGAGAAACAGTTTCCCATGACACAAAGGCAATTGCTCAAAAGAATCGACTGTGCTTCAAGAACTGCTTGGAAATCCCCGCTTCTTAGAGTGCAGCACAAAGAAAAACAATTGTCTTTTGCTATAACGCTTGATGGGTACTACGATAATGTGATTTTCTGCTACGAAACCAAACTTCTGCTTTTTTATAATGACGGATGTAACAAAGTATGGAGGAAAAAAATCTTTAAAAATTAAAATAGTTTGGTTGATGGATTGGAGGTGTATACTCGTATGCTGTAAAATGTGGTATACATTTGATTTATTGAGAATGCCGTGAATGCGGGGCAGTACCTCAATATATTGAAGTATTTTTTTTGGATAACAGCTCAAGTAAGTTTGGGTTTATTGCTGGTAAACATGCAAGTTTCTAATTACATATTATCAATCTAATGACACCAAACATAAGGCACTCTCTGTAAGAACAGACACCATGTCTTTTCAATTGCGGTAAAGTTGTGGATACTCCATCTCAAGGTCCAGATCTAGAAGAATAGGGGGAAAGATCTGGTCCAAAGACCGGCACTGCGACACCTGATGGATCTTTTGTACCATAGATCTATGAGTTTAATTAATTCAATCTCTGTATGACTTTCCTTATGAAGGTCAGTACAGATATTGGAGAAGCCCATCTGAACACAGAAACTCAGAATAAAAAACACGCCTTCTACTGTCACATAATACGATACAATCACAAAGAATGTGTGTCGTCGGCTCGTCATCTTCCAAGCATAAGCGACACAAAGGTGAACGAACTTGGTTACTTTTCCACAGAGGATAGTTCAGTCCAAAGTGACCAGACAGAAAACCAGTAACAAGCCGTAAATTATTCCTGTTGAAGTTCAGGATGCCCTTATATGTAAATGGCTGCATCAAAGCTTTGGCCTGCCTTAAGCCAGAAGAAGACAGCCAGACCTCCTTAGCGGTCGAAGTGACATCTTCTTTAATCAGAGACATTACAGTCGACCGACTTACGCCACAAAACGGCTCAGGGCTCATAAAAGGAACAGCAGAGGCCCTCTTGGCCAGTTCATCCGCTTCCTCATTCCCTGGATGACCGCTGTAGCCAGGTATCCAATAAATGGAAACCTTGTTCCGTATGGATAGCTTTTGTAATGAGTCAAAGCACTCTAAAACTAGCCTGGAACGGATTTCCGATGAAAGGAGAGACTTAAGAGCCGCCTGACTATCGGAAAAAATAGTTATATGCGCACCTCTTATGCCCCTTTTTAAATTAATGTCAACACATTTGGTGATTGCTTGTATTTCCGCCTGAAATACCGTAGGCCATTTGCCCATGGGCAAAGAGGTTTTTACGTTGGGCCCAAAAACTCCAGCACCAACTCCATCCTCCGTTTTGGAACCATCCGTATACCAACATAAACTTCTGGGATCCACAACAGGACCGTTTTCGTCCCATACTGCCCTGGGTGGAACTGTGATATTAAATCTCCTGTCGAACCTCAGTTCACAGTTTATCCTATCACTAGGCATTCCTAGCAATCCGAAGCTGGGCATTGTACTCAAGACCGACGAGTGCCCGTTGCCAACACAACGAGCAGATGTCCCGAGACCCATCCTATAATCGGCCATTGCCGCAGATGATCTTATAAAGATTTGTATGGGTGGTAGTCCAATCAAGGCCTCAATAGCTAAGGTTGGACATGACCTCATTGCGCCTGTTGCAAGAAGACACGCCAATCTCTGAACTTTACAGAGTTTAGTTGTCGCCACAACCTGGCTAGTCTTTTGCCCTATTGAAAATTTCTGGGTTTATTTGAAAAAAAAAAATATTTCCAAATAGTATTTCAAGAACTACATAAATGGAGTTGAGAACAGTAATACGAGGGGAATGTGATAAAATCTCAGCGAAATATTTGGAAAAGGTAATTTTTTACCTTAGAACAACTAGAGTTATTATGTTCAACTTTCATTTAAACAAGTGAGAACCTCAACAAATAACAAAGTTGAAACAAGAACTCAATTTTTCCTATGAGAAGTCGTCTTACAAGTCAATTTGATGCCAATGGCGCCCACCAAAAAAAATATTTAATTTTTACTATGTAATACAGGGTGGGCCAAAAGTTACCATGGGGTTTAAAAGTTTAATAACTTTTTCGTTTATTAATTTTTTTTCTCAGATTATATAATATACAAAATGGAAAATTTTTTTACACTAAGTATGAAAAATAATGTTTCTTAAATGACCACCGTTTTCAGCTTCGCACTGATGGGCGATTATGATTATGAGTGATGAAGCTCATTTTCATTTGAATGACTTTGTTAATAAGCAGAACTGTAGGTTCGTGAGGTACTGAAAATCCAAGAGGTGTACAATATGGTGTGGGATCACATCTGAAAATATCATTGGGCCTTACTTCTTCGAGAATGAAGATGGAAGTGCTGTAACCGTAAATGGAGAGCGGTATCGGTTTATGATAGAAAATTTTTTACGTCTTGCTCTTGAAAACATACCTGGTATGTGGTTTCAGCAGGACGGAGCCACTGCCCGCACTGCCCGAGACACAATGGCACTTTTAAGTCAAATTTTTGGAGAGCGAATAATTTCCAGAAATTCGGAAATAATTTGGCCCAGCGCGATCGCCAGTTTTGACAGCACCCGACTATTTTCTTTGGGGTTATTTGAAGTAGCGAGTGTATGTGAACAAGCCAGAGACAATCCTTGAACTCAAGGCAAACATTGTTGCAGAAATTTTGGAAGATATTATGGAAAATGCTCTAAAACGAGCCCATCAGTGCGAAGCTGAAAACAGTGGTAATTTAAGAGACATTATTTTTCATACTTAGTGTAAAAAATTTTCCATTTTATATATTATATAATCTGAGAAAAAAAAAAAAAAATTAATAAACGAAAAAGTTATTAAACTTTTAAACCCCAAGGTAACTTTTGGCCCACCCTGTACAAGGATGTAAAAACATTTTCTAGACAAGGAAATTTTTGAGTTTTTTTGGTTTTCATGTAATATCGTCGCTGTTTTAAACTAACTGACCTAACTGACATTTTTTGGAAAAATGAGTTAAGTCCTTTACTAGACTTTATAAGCCATAATACACCTTGTCTACAATTTTCATAACTGTAAGCATTACTGTTGTGCCTATATAAGTAAAAAGATTTCAGACGCAGCCATAAGAATGAATAAATAAAACAACCATAAAAGCTGCTCTCCTGTTAAATTTTTAAAATGTTAGTTAGGTCAGTTAGTTAAAACAGCGACGATATGTATGCTCACATTTTTAATTTTGCTTATAACTTTATTATTATATTTGTTCACTTAAATGTAAATATGTAAAATGAAATCTATAACAAAAAATTTCATACTGCAAAAAAGGAAAAGCATACATACATATCTACGATAGAAGTCAAAATTTAAAACGTTTTTAACTACATACATACATATGTATGTCAAAACATTTTCTTAATAAATTCTATGTACAGCCTCAAAAAAATGGTCTCGAAAAATCTCACCAAAAATTTTAATGAAATTGTATTCAAAACACAAAACAAACACACACCACAAAAATATATTTTTGTGTGTGCATGCAATGAGTAAATGTTATTAGTGATTCTTTTAGCATTCGCAAAATATTATTATTTATGCATAAATTTCCTGAAATTGTTATTTATTTACGAAGGAGTTGAGTTGTTTATTCTCCAACATAAAAAACACATGCATACATACATACATACATGAAACGTCATCTTAACTTTTTTATGCTAGCGCCACCCTGTGCAGCGCACTGTAGCTACATTACTGTGTATGGTTCTTGTCTTGCATGTAGTTGATAGTTGTCTTGACTATCTAAAGGTGTTTACACCTCGCATATGAAATTCACCATATAGCAACAAACTGTGTAGCCATATGAGGAGATTTTATCTCCAGATTTTCATATTTGGAGATTTCTTATGCTACTCATACACATACACATAAATACCACATGCCTTGATAGTACACATCAAGTATACATACTTCCGCTGAAATGTGAAAAATCATATGAAGCAACAAGAATAAATTGCGAAAAGTAGAAAAGAGAAACAAAAAATGTCCGGTACAGAGGGTCGTGTACTACACACTCTGCATCTTCGCCCCTTCTTCTACAAACTTCGTCTGTCTGTCTTTCAATTTCCCAAATGTAAAAGGGCCCTTAGTTGCGTTGCTAGTTGCCGAAATGGTATTACGGAAGGGAACTGGCAACTAACAGCTGGTAAATTCAGTTGCAATAGTTTTTAAAGCAAAAAAGTGGAAAAATTAAAAAGTCAGTGCAACATCATTTTTATTTTTGAATTTCTCCTTTGCATATTTAAAGAAAATATGCTTTGAAGCTAAAAAAAAGGGATTGTTATAAATTATTTTACTCACATTAGAAGAGATAATTCGAAAGAGCGCTAAAAAGAGATTCGACATTTCGTGCATCCAAGTAATATTTTAAGTACTTTTACGTATTATTAATTTTCTTATACGCAGTTGTAGTTTTATATTTACATTTTGAATTTTTTAATTTTTTTTCATTATTTTCAGTTGCCAATAAAAGTCGTAATCGTATTTTCGATAAGTTTTTGGCAACTGGAGGAAGTTGCCATACGTAACACCAATTTTAATTTCAGTTAATAAGGCTGTCATCCATAATCGAGCCATTAATAACCGTGAACACAGAGTACAAAAAAAAAGATATGCCATAAAAAAGCAATGAAGCTTGACCCAACAAAAAAAAAACTTTTTTTGTCAAACACCGACCCTGTACATACGACCCTGTATGTTTTATTCGGAAGAAATAACTAAAGCGGGTGCCAGACACGTCAATATTCAGCTTCAATATATGTGGTTCTGTGGGTTTGTTTACAAAAAATATTCACGCCAATAGTTTATGTGTGAATATTTTTGACCGAGTTTACATCTCGCACACATGTGCCCAAAAAAGCGTAACCACTAATTACAAATGTAAAACTGTTTGATTCAGACACGTATTTATTAAGTTAGACAGTTTCATACATAACTAAGGCTGAGTTCACATCTGGTATTTCATGTGTTGTCACATCAATGTTTCGATAGCACACAATTTTGTTGTGCCATTGTGACAGGAAAGTTTCCCATCCATAAATAATGGCAATGCGGCATCATTGTCTAACATCAAGGACCTAATTTTGAAATAATGACATTAGTGTCATTTGTTTTATCATTGTGAGACTTTGTTTTTCGTATTGTTTGTTAATTATTATTTATACAAATGCTTAATCGCAATATTATTCAATGTGCTAGTGCCACTGTATGTTTATCATTAGTAAGAAACAAATTAAAAAAATCTAATAAATGGCAAAGAAAGTGGTGGAAAAGACCAGGGCTTAATATGCGCACCACCAATGGATTCTATTGTACTCTGCATTCCAGTTCACGAAAGCAGGATTCAAGTTGGTGTAAAAATTTCGTGTGCATGAAGCCTAATTCTGCTGAAATTTCTGCCCTAAAGTTCGCTTTTCATTCCTATCCTTATAAATGCCACATAGATGATTCCATACAGCTTCATGAACCTCCACAAGTTGAATAAGCTATGTCGTCATATCATGCGTCCGGTATTTTTCCACTTTCTTTTTCGTTTTTTATACTTTTGTTAAATTTTTATACCCACATACATTTAAAATTCTTTTTGTATATACTTAAGGCTTCATTAGTCTTTAGTTTCTGTTGCTGTTCTGTGCTGTGCCGTTCTGCTTCTAAGTTTTCTTACTTACTTTTTCTTTAGCGACTTATCAGCTGTTTCTGACCAGAAGGGTCGCAGTTTTCCACTAAAGTGATGAGTTTTGATCGTTCGTTGTTATATTGCAATATGATTTTATGTTTTTCTTTTAAAAATTAAATTTTTTTAAATCTAAACTCACAATCGCAATTTATTTCAAAATGTTTCTATTTAATTTACGCTGTCACTTACAATTACTTAACAATTTTTTTAATTTTCACAGGTTGAACCGTAACAGAACAGAACGAAACAGAAAAACTAACAACTTGTATTAGATTTCTATGTATAAACAGAAAAGAGTCAGCTGATTCGTAACAGAGCAGAAAGTAAAAACTAATTCAGCCTTTAATGCGAGAAAATGTCACCACGCTGACATTTTGTTTCTGTGTTTGCAGTGCTGCCAACTTATTCTCACAACTGTCTACATCAGATGCATAAAAAGTTTGTGTGGTAATGCCACACAACGAAAAATATCGGAAATGGCAAACGTTGCCACTAGTTCCCACTTTTATTTTTGCTTGCGATGTCACAAAATGCCATAGTGTGTACTCGGCATAAAAGACAATTTTGTAGAATCCAACATGATGGAAAACTGTGTAAATCAATAAATACATGTGTGAGTCAAACAGTTTTTCATTAGTAATTAGTGGTTACGCTTTTTTGGGCGCACGGCACACAGATGTAAGACCGGCCTAAATTTATTAGGGTAAAAATTAATTAAAGAACATAACACATACACATACGCATATTATGTGTTTATAATCTGATAAAATTTATATTATGCCGATAACTCTCGCTCACGAGAGTTCAACATTTTTGTATGTTATGACGTGTCGTTGCACAGAAATGTAAACGTGACATTGCTCAAGTTGCCGTATAAAGAAAAAGCTATAATAAATTGTAATTTTGCGGTTTCTATTTCTAAAACACAAACAAGCAGCAAATTTAAAAATAGCAGAAATAGAAATTCTCTCATTAAAAATAAAACTATCTAGAGCTGCAGCAGAGATCTAAATATACATACGAGTATGTATGTGAAAAAAACAAATTTAATTTAATGAATTTTTTTTTAAATGTGGGACTTACATGTTTGCTATCGAAATTGTAAATCAGCAAATGAGTGAACAGAATGCCTGCTACAATTTGCACAATTCTGCAGACATAATTTTTATTTTTTAATTTTTTATTTTTATTTTTTTTTCGCTTTGAAGTACAGACTAGACCCCCAGTTACAGATTTTTATTTTTCGAGCAGAAAAATTGTCATTTTCTGATTTTTATTTTTTTTCGAGCCGCAATAGTTCTTATTTTCTCATTTTTAGCAGCATAAGCTCAAACACAACAAATATGTCAGGGAGCAAAATAGAAATGTCAAAAATCCCTTTAAAAATACAATACGAGACTTTTATCTGCGCTTTAAGCTTCTTGGGTACACACATTGGGTAATTTGAGCTACTTTTCGGAGCAAAATTAATTTCAACCCAAGATTAGGACCAATATAGCTGAAATTTTGAATTTAAGAGTTTTTCATGAGCACGCACAGCAGGATTTTTTTTGATTTTTGTGCCAAATATTTAACGCACAGAATATGTATAAGATATATTCGAACCAAATATGAAAATATGTAAGTCTTTTAGTCAAAAGGTACTAAATATCATATTTTCAAATAGGAGGTGATAGTACAAGATATTTATATGAAACTTTTACGCAAGATAAAATATGAAATGCATTACTATTCTGCATTATTAACCCAAAATAACGAATTTTTTGAGTTATCACACTACGTAGACCTTAGAATGCTCACAGGCTGCCTCACAGGTCATTGTAGACTGAGAAAACAAACACCTCAGCAGACTTGGCATTGAGAGTAACAGTCTGTGCAGATAATGTGAGTACGACGATGAAACCCCAGAGCATATTCTGAAGGACTGTGAAGCGTTATGCCACAGCAGATATATCCAATTCGGCAAGCACCTATTGGAGGATTGGGAACTGCCAACACTAGACCCACTGGCAATCCTGATATTCATCAGGAGAGTAGGTCTGGATGAGGTGCTCTAGCACCTGGCAAGGGATACAATAGATCTACTTTGGTCGCAGTTTCCTGTGTTTCCCGTTTGATTTAATAATTCATTCATTCATACGTAGGCCTTGTGCGACCTTAGCGATCAATTTTTACAAAAAGTTTGTGCCTTTTGCTTCACAGAACCCAAAAGTGGTTTTGAAACATTTTTTAAATCAATTTCACTATATTTTCATATATGTATATACTTATACATGTTTTGTTAACAAAATCAATAACGTCCACCAAAATATTTTGGTTTTTTCAATTACATACTATCCCCTCTCTTCACCATATTATGCAAGATTTTCTTCTTGTTGTTTAGTAACTGATAAAATAGAAAACGTTTTAGTTTATATCAAAATTACACTTACTCTTTATAAATCGGCCGATCTTTGTTTTTCACAAAAGCTAAATATACAGTTATTTTTTCTGATATATTCGTAATCGAACTTCATTAACAAAAAAAAACATTATTATTGTTGACGCAAAAAACTAATTCGGGTAAAATTACCTACTGTGCACCGTTTGCCGACAATTTTAAAAAGCATGACTTTTCTGTCATGAGAAAAAGCTTTATATGCATAAAGCCTACTTTGCACTCGTCGCTTGACGCCGTGATTGTAATCCTAAGAATTCTTGTTTCTCTTTAAATTGCTCATTTTTACTATGTATCTATTATTAATTTTTCATTATTGTTGACGTCAGCGTTGCCGTTGTTAAATTTCAAAAAGTGGCACACAAAAAGGGAATTTTAAGAGAAAAAAAAAGGTGCAACCTTAAAAACAAGAAAAATTAAAACAAATCTGCTTGTTGTTGTGCTTTTGGACTAAAATATATTATTTTTATGATAAAATCAAGCCACAAAATGTGCTTATAATAAAAAATTACTTGAATTTTCCAAAGATACAGATATATTTTTCATGCTTTTTTGGCATTTATTGGCACTTATTTGCAAAAAAAAAATTCACCTTATTTACTTTATAGAAAATTTATTTAACTTTTGATAAATATATGAATTATTGAATTCACAAGGCAATTCTGTAAATTTTTTGTACAATGCATTTTTGAATTAAATTTTTAATAGTTATTAAATGTCTGTTTCTTGAAACTATATACTCGTATATGTGCTTTTGACTAGGTTCATCATTTGGAATCTAGACTTTCAAACGCCTTTGCTACACACCTAAAGTTGATAACATGGAATGGCAAGTTTAAATTTTCAGTCAGTCATTTCAGATAATTTATTTTCTAATGATGCCAATTTAGAGATAAAAAGACGCTCAGCGGGAGTACTAGTATGCAGCAAACTAAATATGTATGAAGAAAATGTATACAATTTTAATTATAAATTTTTATCCGAGCAATTTAAGAAATTGCTTTTTTGTACCAACATTTCAGATTGATATTTTGAAAATTGCACCACAGCTTTCTTTATTCTTTTAGCTTTCTTATACGCGTAACTTTAACTCTTTTACAAAAATCTCAAGTTCACTTATTATATTACTAAAAACGGAAACAATTTCAAAGTAGTTAGTGTCTTCAATTGAGTTAATAAATACCGGATCTAAATAAATGTATGTATGTAGCTGCAAACAGTCTCTATACATAGAAAATTTATGATTACTATGTTGAATATTGCTTTCTTAATCGTCTATCGCTTCGATCTTTGGCGTGGACAAAATGGTGCTGCAAGAGCTTTGAATGGCAAAGATCTATGAAAAATTCCATTAATTAAAAGAATTAGATTATTTTAAAAGCTTTTTACGTACCTCTAATAATTTAATAAATGTTTGATGTAAAATACCAAACACATTAAGGGCCTATTTTTTTAAAACGCAACACTTAGCGTTCACAAATTTTATATGTATTGTTGTTTTTGTAATTTACAATTTTCCCATACAAAATTTTTTTTTTACAAAATTAGGCCCTAAATTAATATGTACTTCCCTTCCGTATATCTTTGATTATTATAAAAAATTAAAACACACTTGAAACAACCGGCGAGATTCTTATTGAAAACTCAAATGAAAGCATCAGCGAAGAAATGAGGAAAAAAAAATAACAATCTATAACAATTATAAATATTAAAATAAAAATGAACAAACCTATTTTAGATAAATGTATGGTCGATAAGAGAGAGTTAAACAGAAATGATACAATATCACTCTCCAAATAATCAGCAGAAGATTCGTTAAGGAGATGTGTCTTAAGCACCATCGCCTATTAAACAGCTCTTGGCTAGCTGGGTACAGACAGATGTATACGAATAAACATAAGCAAGCAAGGGCATATTAATTATTCGAAAGATATGCATAAAGGCCGTGATACACTATCATACAAAGTCGTGCGATCTACGAAAAAATACAACCCTGGTATGATGGAGTTTATGAGAATTTTCAAAACACAATAACAATTCATCACACCAGGGTTGTACTTTTTCGTAGATCGCACGACTTTGTATGATAGTGAGTCATGGCCTTAAGCTAAACACGCATGACAAAAAAGAATTTGTACAAGCTTGCTTACATATCAATATGTTAAAACAGCACAACTTTTATATTAATAAAACCGAAAGTGCATCTTCATTCAGTAAAAAGTATCAAAAAGTGGCAAAAATTAGAAAAAATTTCAAATTTGGGTGCATTTTGTAAAGGTAGCACAATAGTATCGTAGCAGTCGAAAAAGTGGCAAATTGCTACTTTAGTATCACCAACGGCAACGCTGGTTGACGTTAATATTTATGAGAAACACATGCAAGCAAAACTTAACTGAATTTCACAAATTTAACATTTTCAAAGATCAGTTGGCATATTTGCCCACTTGCTTGTTATGCGTCATCGCTGGGGTTTGGGGTTTACTACATACATACATATAGTACATACAAACACACATACATACATCCATACATACATACACATGCATACAAACAAACTATGTATGTATTGTATTATATTTATGCAGTGCAACGTTTATTTTTGCACGTTTTTCGACTTTGACTTTTACACGTACGCACACGCATTCCTACAAGTTTGCTTATGAAAAAGTAGTTGTGAGTGGGAGGGGTGAGGGGCGCAGCAATATTTCGATAACAGCAAATTTGTTGTTGGTTATAAGTTGGTTGTAATTATTGTTTTCATTTGCAGAGTGTATATTTATTTCTCAATATATTTATTTATTGATTATTAGAGATTTTTTTGTGTGCTTGCATTTTTTTTTTTTTTTTCATCAAGTAAACAAACAAAAAATTATGAAATGAAATTACAAAAGGCAGCCAACGAAAAGCATTGAATTTTTAACAAAATAATTTTTAATTACAAATCATTAGGCAATAAAATTCCTCCAATTGTATCTACGATTGTGTATATTACTAGGGTGGTCGGAGGATTTTAAGGCCGAATTAGTTTTTACTTTCTGTTCTGTTACTAACCAATTGAAGCCAGAATTAGTTTTTACTTTCTGTTCTGTTACTAACCAACTGACTCTTTTTTGTTTATAGAAATCTTATACAAGTCGTTAGTTAGTTTTTCTGTTTTGCTCGGTGCTGTTTCGGTTCAATCTGTGAAAATCAAAAAATTGTTAAGTAATTGTAAGTGACAGCATAAATTAAATAAAAATATTTTGAAATAAATTGTGAATGTGCTTGTAGAATTTACAAAATTTAATTTTTACCATAAAATTAACATAAAATTATATTGAGACACAGAGCAGCGACAGAAGGTAAACACTAAAGGCCTCATTAGTTTTTACTTTTCGTTGTCGTTCTGTGCCGTTCTTTTCCGTATAAAATATTTTGCAATTACTTTTTCTGTGCAAGGAATCAGCTGGCAACCTATAGAACTGATTTCAGTTGTATACAAAATATCACAACAAACTAATACATACACACTTTTGGCTGTCACTTAACGTTGAATTCTATTTTCTACAGATTTGTCCGCAACGGAACAGAACGAAACAGGAAAAACAAATCACACACACAGACTTTCAATTGAACAGAAACAAAACAGCTGATTCAGAACAGAACAGCACGTGCAAACTAATTCTGCCTTTATGAGACCTTTGCAGTGATAAGTGAAGTGAAGTATCGCCCGAGTTGCAATTGACGCTTGCCTTGGATTAGGCAAAATTAAAATTATGCGGAATCTTGTGAAGTACATAATAGGGGCATCCTAAATTTGCATGTTAAACTTAAATGATGCGTTCTTATTGATATATCAGTTGCTTCTTAAATAGTTAATATTAGGGTTTAGGCAAAGATACATACATACACTTAATTTAGTGAGAAAATTTTGGAATTTTTTCCTAGGAAGCGAAAAATTTTAAATTGGCAGTATTGATTAATATACAAAGCATTTTATAATTAGGATTTTTTTTTTGCTATAACAGTATTAAATAAATATTTACTCCTAAATACATATATTAAATTTTAAAATTTTTATTTAACGCGAGGCATAGCTAAAGGCTATGATGATTCACTATCCTACACAATGAATCGTAAGACTTTTGAGAAATTTGCCAAAGGCAACAAGAATACATTAGATCTGGCTTGTATTTTTCCAAAAGCCGTAGGTGTAGGGTAGTGAGCCTTAGGCGTAGGCAACTCTCCAGTAGACTTCAAACCATAATTCAAAAACGTTTACACAACCCCAATGTTAATCGACAAACTTTCATGCTGAACAATATTATTTTTGGTTTTTGAAAAAGTTCTCTTAGACTACTGTGATTGTAGTTTTGGCAATTCTCAATAATTATTGATCGTTTGTCTATAAACATTGGGAGTCTATAAGCTTTTTTGAATTGGGGTTGAGGTCTATATGTGCTAGACAACATATTGGTATAATTGATTTAATGTAAATGGCATTTACATAGTGTGAAATTATGCAATTAAGATTTTGAATAATGTACAAGCGTTTTTAGGGTTCCTTTCATCAAAGGTGTAAAGGAACTCTATTGCTTTCGCTACGATGTCCGTCTGTCCGTCACAGGCTATTTTCTAGAGAAACGTAAGTGCTACGGACTTAAAATTTTCACAGAATGTGTAAAACTTTTGTATAGGGTGTTCTAAAGCGAGCAACGTATCAACGTATCATATTGAAGTTCTATGTAATTTACGGACAATTATGTATCAACACTCGAAATGTTCAAAGTTAGTGTATTTTTAGGCAAACCACACCAATTAACAGTGAAATTAAAAAAATCAAAATTAAAGGGTATTCTTTCTATGAGTTAATGTTATTTTGACTATGTAGGTTTGACAACTTGCTTTGTCTTGGAAACCGTAAGAGGCAAAGCCTTGAAATTTTCAAAAACGCTAAAACTAAAAAATCCCAAAATGTAAAAAAGACGCTAAAACGAAGAAAAAAAGCGCCCGAACAAAAAAAATCGCTAAAACAAAAAAAGTCGCTAAAACTAAACAAAATCGCCAAAACTACAAAAAAGCACCAAAACTAAAAAAAACCCAAAAAAACAATGTCAAAACTAAAAAAAAGCTAAAAACCGAAAAAATTCCCAAAAACGAAAAAATTTCAAGATTAAGAAAAAGCCTTAAAAACTGAAAAAAAGTTTATCGAGTACGGAAAATTGTTCAAAATTTTCAGTTTTTTTATAGAAATCTACAGGTCTTTATAGGTATTTAGTATAAAGTGAAGTATTATAATTTTTTAATATGTCTTTACATTAGACTAAGCCCCTGCGAGGTCCAAAAACACCAATGAAAATTTGCTGGGTGCACGCCCTCGCTTGCAAAATCAGTGAGATCGGTTAGACTTACCACCAACTTTCTTCCCCTGCACTGCTTACGTCATTATACAATATATTTAGATAAAAAATGGAATTGCTGCAAAAATATCATTCCATATGACAAACACACTTAGATTTGTGCATTAAATAACAGCATTATACATACATAGAAACACGTATGAACGTACATATATATGTACATATGTATGTATGTATGTATATTTTCTGCAATAGAATATTTTATAAATAATTTTAATAAGTTCAAATGAAATTCGAATCGGAAGTACTGCAAACAGAATAAAATGCATACATGTTGCAGGTATTACGTACTATATAACAGAATATGTAATGGATTCCAGTGAATTCGACGGTTTTCTTTATTCATGAACTTTCCGAACAGTATACGACGGTAACTTCATTGTAGGTGTAAGAAAATCGAAACGAGAAATACGCCTTAAATATCTGGGAAAAAGGAAATGTGAAGACAATTGTACTTTACGCGGTAAACTGTTTTTCGGTTTTTGGCAATTTTTCTATTTTTGCGGTTTTTCTTATTTTTGGCGTTTTTTTTTTGGTTTTTTGTATTTTTTTCAGGTTTTGATTTTTTTTTTTAATTTTGATGATTTTTTCGGTTTTGGGCGATTTATTTTAGTTTTAGAGATTTTTTTAGTTTGGCGCTTTTTTTCGTTTTGGCGATTTTTTGTTCGGTTTGATTATTTTTTAATTTCCTTATCTTTTTAGCGTTTGTGATAATTTCATGAATTTTCCTCTTAAGGTTTCTGATGTACAGCTAGTTGTCAAAATTACATAAATTGATACGATAGAGTACCCTTTAATTTTGATTTTTTTTTAATTTTAGTGTTAATTGTTGTAGTCTGTATAAAAATACACTAACTTTGCAAATTTCAAGTTTCTATATATAATTGTATATGTACATACATATGTATATTGCATGGAATTTTAACATTTTTCGTTGCTCGTTTTGGAACACCCTTTAATTTTTAACTGCCATATATTTTATGTTATAGCTGTCAAACTTTGTGTACTTTTAGCGAGTACAAAAATGTATTCGGTTCTCACAATTTCAATTACATAATTCCGATTTTTGATGTCGGAAGCCCCAGTGTGCAGCGTAGCGAAAGCAATACGGTTCCTTTTCACCTTTGGTGTACAGAACCCTAAAAAAAAAGGAAATTATAAAACTATACTAACCGTTTTCTTATAATCGAAAGTTCCATATTAATTCGGAAGTTTTCGAAAAAATCAGTGTTATGAAACATGAAAGCAACTCCGAGCTGTCTACTCCTTTCGTACATTCTACACATTCCACGCTTTTTTTGTGTTGGACCAATCGATTTACTCGTGTAATAAGGCAAAGTACGTGTTGTCAAGCATGCTTGCATGTTTTCAAAAATTTTGATCTATTCATTGGTTCATCTAACTAATGTATGTATGTACATATGTAATGGAAAAAGATAAGATGGCAACTTTCGAGGGCAAGTTTTTAAAAGAATTTTTCGAATTGTTACTTGCCCGAAATATGACAATTAAATTTTCCGTTTACTACAATAAAACGACAGCCCTTGCAGCCACATAATTCTCCTAAAATTTTAGCTAAATTCACAAATTGTATCTTTAATAATTCCAGACATCGTTTTCTTGCATATTTATTTCTAAGACATAATCAATAAACCCACAGACATTGTTTGACTTTCAAAACGTCTTTGATTTATTACCAATACCATGCAACAGCTCGATTTAGAAATGCTCAAAGCAAAATATCCAAAAGAATAGACAATTTGAATTGTTTTTTTTGTCGTCTTTGGTTTTCTTCTCTCAACTTGTTGTTAATGAAGCCCTCTTGTGCCGCTCACATGAAACTCAACAATTTCTTTGTGTAAGCGAACGTAACGCATACGCAATATTAAAGGTCACCTTGGAAGATGGATGATTCCAAAATGAGAAAAATATTAGCAACAACAACGACCATACAAGAATATCCAAATAAACGTGCGTTAACTCAATGCATTGTTTTATACAGAGTGACTGCGAATTATGGCTACACGAAATTTCACGCTATTTGTTTTCGATACAATCATTAGGTTTTTTTTTCTCTTTTAATTTAAAGAAAGAAAGTAGGCAAATGTTACCAATAATAGGGTAAGAGCAAAATAGAAAGATGATTTATTATAAGATACAATTTATTTATGGCCTAATCGTATAAAACACTTCACCAAAGTTAATTTTGTGTTGGTATGCCTAATTGCATAAAACCCATCAAGTGATAAGTTTTATGAAAAAAAAAACATATTTAAAAAAAATTTATATAAATTCTTCATCGAAGAAAAGTCTAAAAAAATTAAACGTTAATTTATTTGCCTTACATGATTTTTGGTTTTTTTATGAAAATAAGAAAAAAATTGTTTAATGTTGATACATATTAAATTTACTTGAACTTGAGTGAATTTTATTGGGAATAATTTCTTAATCGGGCTTAAGTTTAGTATTTTCAATTCCTATTGAATGAAATATTTTTATTAATTAATGTGAGTTTCTCAAGAAGAGAAGAAAAATTAAACTAGACTTCATTAGCTGGGGGGAAAACCGACATTTTTCTGTACAGCCACACGCTTCATCAGCACCCATGTCTATCTACTGGAGTAGAGATTTTTATTAACATCAGCTATTTAGCGTGCATTTTTAATGAAATGGATTATGAGAAATGATTATACGAGGTCTGAACAAAAAATAACCGTTATTTGAAAATTTCGTGAGTTACGAATGTTCGATCTTCGCATTTTTTTTTTCTGTTATGTTGGTACACATGTCTGTTATATATGTTGGCAATATCAGCCATTTTGGATTGTCAGCTTGTTTTTGACAGCTAAAAAGGTTAGTCGTGTTTTAGTATGCTCTTCGATTTTTTACTAAATTTTGAGCAAAAACAACTTCGCATGGACATCGCTCAGGAGCTGTTGAACATCGTCAACGACGATCCAGATTTCCTGAATGCGGTGGTTGAGGCATGATAACGGTTTTGTTTTTGGCCAAAAACTCACACACAAGCATCGATGTGTGAGTTGGTGTGTTATCATGGTGCAAAATCCATGATTGTTTTTTCCACAATTCTGTGCGTTTCTGACGAATTGCTTCGCGCAAACGGCGTATAACTTCAAGGTAGTATTCTTTATTGACCGTACGACCTTGTGGCAAGAATTCATGATGCACCACGCCATTGCAGTCGAAGAAAACAGTGAGCAAAACCTTCACATTTGACCGAACTTGACGTGCTTTTTTCGGTCTTGGCTCTTCTGGACGCTTCCATTGGGATGATTGGGCTTTGGTTTCAATGTCATAGCCATACACCCATGATTCGTCACCAGTTATGACCTTTTTGAGGAAATATAGATCGTCGTTGACGATGTTCAACAGCTCCCGAGCGATGTCCATGCGACGTTGTTTTTGCTCAGAATTTAGTAAAACAATCGAAGAGCACACCAAAACACTGACGCATATCGGTCCGGAAGGACACAAACGCTAGGTATTTTATCAAAAATAAGCCCACTACGGGTTAAGGAGAAATTTCTAAGGTAATTAAGACGTAACGAACTACGTTCCTACCCGGTGTCCCATGACACCTTGCGTTCTTTTTCTTTAATTTTCCATTGAGGTTCCCACGAACTAGCTGATGTTAATAACAATCTCTACCCAAGTATATAGACATGGGTGCTGATGAAGTGCGTGGGTGCAAAGAAAAACATCGGTATTTCTCCCAGCTTACCGTGACATGTTTGGATAGGAGTTATAGCGATTTGAACATAAACCACACACTTAAAGTATGTATGAAATAGCCTTCAGCAGATACAACTTGAATGTAATATAATTATTATGAAAATTAACCTTTATTTCAGTTCAGACACATCGCTCCTTTATTCTAAAATAGACAGATTTCAAAAAATGGGTTCTTGGAGTTAATAATGCATAAAAAAAAAATCGTAATATAATATATAATCTTGTGTAAAAATTCCATATTAAAGTCTTGTATGCGCATCTCTTGAGATAAGAAATTTTTTTTTAAATTTTTTAGTTGTTTGTAAATTGAAAACGTAAAAAAATTTATTTTCTGCAGAACTAGCTTTTCTGGAGTTATGCCTCTGTATATGGGTATGAACTTTTATGACAACTCTCACGTGCATTGAATTCTACCCATTTCTGCTACGGTTAGCTTCATTTATGATAAATTAAAATTTTAATAAATCAAATCTACTAAAAATTAATATAAAAAAGTTCGACTTCAACCGACAATTTGAAGAGAACTTCTAAATTTGTTGCTGTTGCTCTTTGCACGAAGCTAAGGCAGTTATAAGAACTTCAAATAGCAGATTAGATAAGCATATAATGTTAATCGATTCATTGAAATGAGGTCGGTGCGTTATCTGCAAACATGCTTTTCTGAATACTTTATTAAAATGTGCTGCTAACTCAATAACACATCAGGCAATTGATCGTATTTTCGAGTTAAGACATTGCGGTATTTCCTGTTCAATGACGTTCTATTTTTTTTTTTTAAATATACATACATACATATTAGCGTGTCTGGTATTTCTTAAAGTCTAAATATTTTTATCTCACCACTCAAAAAGTTGAGGCTTGATGCAAAAATTACTCTACAGAAAGTTCACGCCCTTAGCATCACTCCTTCCGGTGCCGACTTACAGTTGAAATTTTATTCAAGTACTATCATGCGGCAGATGAACCATTTGATAATATCATAAAAAAAAATTCAAAAACGCTAAAACTAAATAATCGCAAAAGAAACAAAAAACGACAAAATCGCCAAAAACCAAAAAAAATCGCTAAAACGAAAAAAAAGGGTCAAAACTAAAAAAATCGCTAAAACTAAACAAAACCGCTAAACTAAAAAATCACAAAAACTAAATTAACGCCAAAACTAAAAATCGCCAAAAACCGAAAAAAGCTTAGCGGTGACTTAATTTTTTTTTTTTTAATTTCATCATAATTCATCTACAAGATATTCGATTATATATTATAAATAAGGTTCGTATAGTGTTACATATGGGTAATTCCAGAAAAATGTCAACCAAAAAAAAAATTTGTTTGCAAAAAAAATTTTTGTTTTGTTTTTTAATAATAAAGCTTAAAAGTCTATACTTGATAAATGTAATAGTATTTTTAATTTTAGGCATTTTTTTACCGAAATATGCGACTGTAAAAAAAATATTTATTTTTGCTGAGCCTCTTTTTAAGGACTAGTTAAGTAATAGGTATTATTTTTCTTCTTTTTTTTTTGTAATTTACAAATTTTCTACTAACAATAACCTTATGCATTAGCACAAAAGAAGGAGAACGTAGTTCTAATAACACAAGTTTTTGAGTTTGCTTGCACATATACCTTAATGTCGCATCCATCGCCTAAAATCAATATTTGTTAATTTTTTTCAGCAGTAAATAAGCGTTTGTTATTGTTTAATTTCTTTTGAAATGAAGTTAAATCAACGTTAGCAAAGTTACTGAGCTTAGTTCTTTTGGGGAAAAAATTGCCGCGTCCGTATTTGTACTTTACCCATTTACAAAAAAAAATTAAAACAAAATTTTCATATTTTAAAAATCTACACATAAACGATCTTTCACCTCACCTTCATTTTCACATTCATAAAACAAATTCTTCATAGAATTTCGCTGAATTATGTACAGGGTGTTTTTTTAGAGGTATAGAACTTCGAATTGAAATAAAACACAAGAAAATCGTTTTAATGTCCATCAATTTGGCTTTATTGGAAGGATAATTTTATGCCATTAACGTTTAAATATGATTTCGGGCATGTGGCCGCCGCGGCTGGCTCGAATAAAGCCAATTCTACAGGTCCAATTTTCAACCACTTTTTCGAGCATATGGGGCCGTATGTTGGCAATAACGCCACGAATGTTGGCTTCCAAGTCCCCTAACGTTTCTGGTTTGTTGGCGTAGACGAGCGACTTCACATATCCCCAAAGAAAATAATCCAATGGTGTCAAATCACACGATCTTGGTGGCCAATTGACAGGTTAACCGAATTAATTGCTCTGATGGACGATTATGTCGACCATAAAATGGACGGAGCTTGCGGTAAACTTCGCGAACTGAACCATTATTTTCGAAATAAATTTGCACGATTTGCAAGCGTTGTTCTTTTGTCAACCTGTTCATGATGAAATGGCAAACCAAACTAAATATTAATCACTTGACAGCTGACAAAATGGCCGCCAGTTAAAAAAGTGATGCCAAATATATTTCTATAAGTGCACAAAAATAACTTCTATTTTTGTAGCGTCCGTTTCTCGCTGACATTTTCTTATTGTTTATTGATATCGCCTAACATTTTTTCTTAAATATATATACCTACTACTCCTTCATTGATTTAAAACATTTAAGATATACATACATACATATGTATGTACGAGGTGTGTTCAAAAGTATCGCGATTTTGAATTTTCGTATATTGGATCTTTCCATTCCTTTCATGTTCTTTGCTCAACTAAAAGTGTTCGAATGTCGCGTCCTTCGTCTGGGAATTGCCCATATGTAGTGTCCGTACGGAAACCTTCGTGTGCGAGTCAAAGTCTCATTTTACGTAATTTATTTCATCAGCTCTTGTTTTAGAGATATACCGTTATGTCAAAAATTGAGACACTTTATTAACAAAAACGTTAATTCAGGCGCTCATAAGCTTAAAGATTTTAAAGGCCATGATTCACTATCCTACACAATCGCGCGATCTACGAAAAAATACAACCCTGATCTGATGAATTGTTTTTGTCTTTTGAAAATTTTCATAGACTCCATCATACCAGGGCTGTATTTTCTTAAAAATCGCACGATTGTGTAGGCTAATGTATCACGGCATTACATAAACATGTCACGGAACAAACAAGTATTTTAAAACTTCATGTAGCATTAAAGATTCATCACACTGTAACGTATTAACCACAAACAAAAATTCACATAACAAACTCGATTGTCTGATGATGACGGTAGACAAAATTTTCATTCAATTCTTAATAAATTTCGTCATCATACTTGAGCAGAGACGCTGACGTTGTTTGGCGCAGCAGCAGCACTGCTAGTAGGATTTGTGTGTGAAAAATGGGGAAACGGGAAAGGAAACCACCACCAACAACACAAACTACGAGCAGTGTGGTGATTTTTACGATAATCTTGTGCATTTTGGTTGTATATAAATAACGGCAAAAGCCGGCATAATTTCAATTTAAAATAAATAAGCAACAATAAAAAACATCAGTGAGTAACAAGCAGCAAGCGTTTCAGCAGATTTTTTTACTCCAGCACAGCAGCAAATTACACAAAAATTTATATAAAAATAACATACAACAGCATTTCACCACAATTTTCCTTTTTGGACTTAAGTGAACTACAACAACCAACAAACAGTACGTTGTCAAACGGCTAACTGAGCAGACGTTCTCATTTTAACTACACAGAAAAGTGAAATAAATATCTATTTGGAATTTTTTTTGGTGGTGCACAATAATAAAAAAAAGTGAGTGAAAGAAAAACTACAAATATTTAAACAATTTTACTGTAAATAAAAAAATAAAACAATTGCATTTTACAATATGTACATACCTACTAAAAAAAAAAGTGATGTCATTACGGAAATAATTATATTTATGCACGACTGAAGTTAATAGTGATTTTTTTATTGTATGTACATACATATATGTAGGTATAATGAGAAATAAAAATTATTTATGTACATACCTACATACACATTTACATACATTCATATGTACATACATAAATATTTAGCTGTGTCAAAAACCGGGCCAACAGAGAGAAAAAAGCAACAAATAATATTGTGTTTTAGTACAATAAAATAAAAAAAGCACACGTACATACACAATAAATGTAAAATAAATAAATAACGTATAAAATTATATTTATGTATTTACGAGTATGTACGTATGTACATATATGAATAATTATGTAGATACCCCCCAACCCAAACCAAATGTATCGACTTTTTCTGAAGTCAGACTTGTCGCACCGGATTCGTGCAGACATTTCGGTAGATTGTCTAAAATCAGACTTTTTGTAACGAATTCGTTAATATACATATTTCGGTAGTTTCTCTGAACAAGTTTTCAATAAAAAAATTTTAAATCATTTAATCTTTGACTTATGTTTTTTTTTTTAAATAAATATAATAAATAAATATTGTAATATATATTAAAATATTTAAGTATGTAATAAATATGTACATACATACCTATTTATATAAAAATTATTTCGACAAAAGCAGCAACATAACGGTGGAGCGGAACGTTACGATTTCGGTAAAATTTCGGTTCCGAAATCGGAAGATTTTATCGACCAGTCGTTACGAATTCTTTACGAATTCGGAGCATTTGGTTTGGTGGGTACTTAATTTTATTTCGTGAGAGAAGCATATTGCTATTTTATTCTTTCCTAACTTAAAAGTAACAACTTGAGAAATTGTTATAAATACACACACACTCATACACACACATTTTTTGAATTATATTCATCGTTTTATTGTGGATTTACTTTTTTTATTATTAGAATGAATCGACTATTTTACAATATTATTTTTATGAGCCATCACCCACCGGGCTTCGTATAACTGAAGAAGTACTGAACGAAAATTTGAGCTTCGTAATATTATGGGGATCAGGTATACTCGGCGAAATAGGCGTTACTGTAATAGGTATTTTATGGCTTCTAAAAAAATAATTTAAGGACTTACAACCCTTCATTAAATTTATATGAAAATCACTAATTTTTTTAAAATGATTTTCATAAAAATTTTCTTGACGAGTCGTCTGTTTGACTTGTGGAAACAGGACGTTGAACATCATATAAAAATACCAGCCGTGTCAAAATTTATTTAGAAAAGAAATCCAATCACCTTAAGAAATACATATATTGAAGTATGTATGTAATTATGAAAGTGGTGTAAATCATATATTTTCAATTCAATCATATGTGTATCGACCTATAACCGCCAGAAGCGCTTAACCGACACATTTTTTGGACCTCGTTTTTTTTTACGAAAATCGTTTATTTACTATCGCAAACGATCGATTTTGATTAAAAAATTAAGTTCGAAAATTATGTCGCTTAAGCTATTTTTGGCGGTACTGGCACGATATGTATAATTAATTTCAATATACATATAGGTATAATTTTAAGTAAAATATTAATTTAGGTAAAAATTTCTATAAAAACATTAAACCATAATCTAAAAAATTCAACGTTAGAACTCAAAAAAAAAATTAGCTTGCCAGAAAACGGGTTTGAAGTTTTTCAATTATTGTGTGTAACAACTTAATGGAAAAAGAAAATTTTATTTTTCTCTCATGAGTTGAGTAAACAAGATGTTTGTACGAAATTTTTACACAAAATGAAGAACGATTATGAGGATTAATTCTATATATCACTAACTTTAAAAATTCCATTTTGTTGAGTTATGACGTTCTTTGAGTAAATGAACGATATGTATATAATGGATTACATCTTGATAAATAAAATAATTATTTTGTATTATTATACAAAGTTTTAATTTACAATCGTGTTATTCCTGATTTATGAAGATTTATTTAATTAATATTCATTTAATATTAACATCTATCTAAGTTTATTTAATATTTATTTAATAGGTATTTCGTAGCAATAATAAGTATGACTTAAGACACTTTTATAATTATGGGCACATATCGCTGATTTACCCAAACAACGCAGTTGTAAACTCGGCCTTCGTATGATCTTTAAACTTACTGGAAATCTTAAGATGCAAATATCTTGGTGTCAAAAATGTCGTACAGAGGGTTGAAGTTCCAAAATTTAGTTTTTCGTATAAGTAGGATAGTCCTTCCGTACAAAATACCATGCAAAAATAACAAATTTCTTATGCGTAAATAATTCACCCATTCACAGCCTAGAATCATCTTCTGCCATGCAGTAATACTACTGTAACGTCTTATGTCATAAACATAGTGGGTTGCATTATTAAAAACAACTTGCAGCTTATGTAGCGATTGCGAATCAATTTTACTATAAACTTCTGCCGAATAACTTATCAATGAAAGTATAAGTTGGACAGCAGCTCTTCTTTTGACTGATATTGGCACATATTCAGAAGACATTCGCAAAATACGAAGAGTAAGAAAGATATTCCGAACAACAATATTAATATGATCTTTACATGTGAATGATGAGTTAAGATGGAAGCCTAACTGCCTTATTCATAAAAAATATTTAAGTTTTATTAAGCTCTTACTTGACATAAATATTTCTATGGGAAATTTGTCAAATAAACCTAAAATATTTTTTATGAATTAGACCTTAAGATGATCTAGATGATCTATCAGATCTATCTGAGATTGGGTTGAACGACGGGTTGGATCTAGTAACGATCACCGTATCAGAATACTCAGGTACGGTTCTACATAGGTTGACACCGATGAGTGTAGTGGTCCTTTCAAAAACGAATCTTCTAGATTCTACTTGAATGCCTGCGTGTAGTGGGCAGCCACGTAAACCACCAGACCTTAACTATTTAACTTTATCAACGTAGTTGAGCACATTTCGACTAAGGTATATTCCTGGAAAGTTTACGGAGTCAACTTTATGAATACTAACTGGTAGAACCAATGATTTGTTCGGGATTAAGTAAGCATTAGATTATTTAGTTTGGCCCACTTTACAATTGAAACTAAGTCATCATTCAACTTAAAGCACATATCCTCTATCAATCCAACACGATTAGATATATGTATACAACTGAATGTCATCAGCATAAGCATACTTCATGCTTAGCATAATTTACAACGCTAAAAATAAGAACAGATCCTTGAGGAATACCGGACTTGCAATTTTTGTTGCAGCAATTCTTGAATATGTGGGAGAGTGTTGAAAAAGAAATAGGTATATACATTTTGTATTCCTCTCTCGCTCTCTTTCATTAAAAAATAAGAAGTTGTTACAACAAAAATTGCAAGTCTGGACCCGGACTAACATTGACTGACGGTGAACTGGCATGAATCTAACGATTTCAATCATTAAAAAATAACTGAATTTTGTAAAATTGTTGTTATTAAAAATCCTTAAAAAAATCTTAAAAATTTTACTTTGGGAAACGACATACACTATTTATTTATGTCTTATATCTATGGATCTTGGATTAGTAATATGGGAAAAATATAGAAAATTATTGTGATAATTTGAGTACAAAAAAAAGCGTTATTAATTTTTCTATTTTAATTATTGGTTTAATCGAATGACTCAACAAAGCATGAAGTTTTTAATTAAAACGAAAATATTAACCAATCAGACATCCCAAAACGCCATTAAACAGTTAACAATCTTAATTTAAAATTTTTCTTTTTGTATTTTAAATTTGAGCTTAATCCCTTGCATACACAAAACTGAAGATCTAAAATGTATTTGACAGATGGGGCTTTAGCAAAGTAACGCTGACTGTAAAAACGTATCAATATAAAGTTCATATAGTTTTCGGTTGCGGTACTTTATAAGTTGCGAAGCATTGTAACCAAGGCGAATTGATACCAGGTGGTCTCGATTTGCAACTCTGCATATTCGCCTTGTATATTTGTTTGTGTAAAATTTCCTGCTGTTAGCAAATTACCGAACGTTCTGCTTTGATTTGGCACCATAGAAATTACCAGCTGATCACCAGCTGCTGAGTTGAGATCATATGAATTCGCCTTGATTGTAACCATGAGTATCAATCAAATTTGAAACCGATTGCTTGTTGGCGGCGTTCTTAATACTCATCGATGACATTTTGAAAGGGTGTGCATTGTCAATTTTTTTCGAAGAAGACAAAGTAATTGACGTTTTGGAATTCAGCCTTAGTCTAAGCTTCTGTTGGTAGTTGTATTGTGTACTGATTTTTGGCAGAGCCCGCAGTGCTATTGGATGAAGATCTCTGGTGAATTCAGGCAAGGTGAATTAATACCAATTGCATTCATACCAGCCGAACTCAGAAGATGATCAGCTGCTAGTTTATCAAGTAAAATGTTTGTAAATCGTTTGACAGTCTCTTCCAAAACGCTGCAATTGTTCTCAATTTTCAGATATAATTTTTATGTAAAATTGGGAAGTCTTAAGAAAGTTTAAGGTGTTTTGGTGATGCCTGCTCTATAGTCTAGAGACCTTCAATTGATTATGACCAAAAACATCTTAAGATCAGCTTCGCTTATTTTTTTAGATTATTATATATTTATTTATTTTCTAGTTTTTTTTACCTTTTTCAGTATTATACACAGAAAAAAATTATTCCTGCAATAAGCAACTTTATTTGAAAATAAAACCAAAACTCAATTAAAAATTTAATTGAGTTCATTAAACTTCGTAAGCAATTAAATTTTTATACAAAACATTAATTGACTTAAATACATTTTAAATTAATTTTTGGTTTTATTTTCGGTTAGAGTTGTTCCTGTTTATTTGAAAAGTAAGCAGCAAGCATTTTTGTCGCCGAGATCACAAAGCTCTTTTGTAAAAGTTCGCATATCGTGCACATGGCTTGGACGTAGTACTACTATCAAGTGGGAAAGTTGCTTGAGAAATTCACCAACCCGAATTTCAGCACAATTCTATGGAAACGTTAAGTTCAGGCAAACATTGGTATCAGACTGCAAAATTGCTAAATTGGGCTGCTGTCGTCTAGTCGTCTAGTGCGCCTTTTCACAATATACAATTAAAAGCTAACAGGGTCTTTAAAGGCAAGTTTTGAATGAAGAACGAAAAGGAACGTTAATTGTTACTTAGCTAAGTACATGGGGACTATAGAAGCAAACGGTACTTGCAGTCTTGTAGTTGTGTAGTCGCGGTCGCCTGTGTGTTTGAAGCAATCTGTGGAGTTCGACATTCAATATTACAAATTTTTAAAGTAAAAAAGCCTTGCAATTAACTTAATAAGAATATCTACTTGAATAGTGTAACATAAAATGATTAAAAGTTAGAAGGAGCAATTGCAACCAGCAAATGAATTGCCAGCATTAAAAACAAATTCTTTCACTCAGCCCTGAAGTGCAGACAGACTGTTTAAATAAATTGTATTGTCTTAAAAAACTCCTCTTCATTCTGTCAACACAATATCGTGCAACTAACTTGTTTTAAGTTTATTGACCTTGATATGACCTTGCGAAGAAACGTCCAACAAAAACCTGAACATTCATCCTTTTGCTTTCGCAGGAGACATGCGCTCTTAAACAAAAATCCCAGAAAAGTGGTGTCGAAAGACCGGTTGGTTGTTTGTTTCCTTGTTTTGTGTGTGATTTCTTTTTCTCTCTTTATTTCTTTTTGACTTTGACATTGTTGCAAGGTCAAACAAAGTAACAGTTGCTTTTTTCCCTGTGAGTTATTCAACTTCAACTTAATTCTAATATTTTTGTTTGATATTGCACTTGATAAGATAAAAAGCCATCGATAGCATTTGCAATAATTGCTTGTGAATAATTACTATAAAAATATTTATTAATAGTCATTACTGAAGTATTTTTAATGGCGATTAGCCAGCATACGGGTTCATAAGAGACTTATGTATGTACATATTATACTATAATCACATAAAAAATCACGAGATGTAAATTTGTGAAACAAATAAAATTAAACCGTAAGTGCTTTAATAGAACTTTTAACGTTGTAATGGATTTTTGTCAAATTTTGCATTCAAATTGTGTTTTCAAAAAAAAAAAAAAAGTAATAATAATAATAAAAATGGAGAAATGTATTATGTACATATCGTTACCTTAATATAGAAAGGCTCTAACTCATAATTTTTTTCGAATTCCAGATTTTTGCATTTTTCGATACATTTCATGTTCTTCTATCGAAATATACAATAAAAAAAACTCGCTTTTTAAAAAGAATTATGAGTTAGGGCCTTTCTATATTAAGATAACGATATGTAATTTCATAAGAAGGCAATCAATCGCTCTCATGAAAGTTTATTTAAAATTTTCGAAATATTTTATCTGTTAGATGCTTATTCTTTGCTTGTGTATGATTTGTGTATCTATGCGTTAAAAGTTTTGCTGTTAATGTACATATTTTTATTGCCTTGTGTTCATTTTTCGGCTGCTGTTGCTGGTATGAATTTATTGAACATAATAACAATAAATTAACCTTGGGGAAGGTTATATTAACATCAGTCAGGCACACGATACGAAATTCTATTTCAAAAATAAATTTCTTTTTGGATAATAAAAATTTGTTATTTTAAGCAAATGTATGAACGAGTATGTACACACATGCAGAGCATAGATACATTAAACTGATTGTGTATAGGTACGCAAAATTCCTGCAATATCATTAAATTACTAATGAAGGGGATTGACCTGTAATTCGAAGCGAAGGGAAATTTTTTATAGATTAGAGAGTTAAAATACAAATATGTATTCTAATAGTTCTTCTGTGTTCGCAACAAAGTAATTTTTTCATAAAATCGTCTTTAATAGGAATTAAAGGGACTTACGAACTTGCGACAGTTGCTAGCGGTCATATTGTTGAAGCCAGATCTGTTGAATTGGCTGACATTTATTCAGTAAATTTTGTTAAAACAGTTAGGGCCATTTTCACAACGATACAAAATTATACTTTAAGAATTTAAAACCAGTATTTTGTATTGAAATACTAGTTTTAAAACTCTTAAAGTATACTTTTATTCGTTGTGAAAATATCCCTTAAAGTATTATTTTTCTTACTTTCTTTTTTTTTTATTTGGTTTCGTGTTTTTATCGATTCCATTATATAATTTTTTTTTAAATATTTTGTATAATTTTTGTAATGCGAGGTCCCAAGATAAGAAAAACTGCACCTGCGTCTGGCAACCGAGTGAAAAATATGTTTATCAATCCTAATGCAATTTTTTAGATAGTACGAGGTATTGGAAAAGAATTCGTTTGGCTACCAAATGAGTGAAAAGTTAATAACAAGTTGACCATAAAACCTTTAATTAAGGACGGACAGAATCTAATTGTATATTTTAAGTGCTACGAAAGATATTGACGGTAAAACTTTATCTTATGTGGGATTTTAGACTATAAACAGTTTATTTTGATTGCAATATGATCTGAACGTATTTTATATATTATATATTTGATATTTAAATTTAAAATTTTTATGAGTTAAACTTGTCCTGTGTGAAAATTGAAACAGTTTTTAATTGAATCTTAGATTAGAAAAAAGTTCACTGGCGAAGGCTTTTGACATAAGTTCTTGGCTTGAAAAAGGCTAAAAGTTTTAATCGCAATTGAGTGATTAATGATTTCGATTGCGATTATAATCGCGGTGCGAACCCTAGTGGAGAGCGAACTTTTTGCTATTACCCACAGCGATGCCAATTTAGCGCGTTTCGCGCTAGATTTAGCGCGTTTTAACTATGCCAAACGCGCTTTTTTTCGTCTTAGCGCGTTTATTAAAAAAAGCGCTAAATTAGTGCGTTTTAACGATACGCCATTTCGCCGATCCGATACCGATACTCAAAAATAAATATCGCCGATACCGATTCCGATACCGATACGCATATTTAAATTGAGCTCAAGTAAAAATTAACAAAACTCAAGTAGAATAATTCTTCTATTATACAAAATAACAGTGTTTATTAATGAGCCATTCAAATCATCAAAATTTTCAGTACATTTCAGTTTCTAAAATTCAAATTTTCAAACTACAAAACGTCTGCAATATTTATGATTTTACAAAATAAACGTTGGCATTCAGTTTAGATTGGCTCAAGATTGAAAATTGATATTAATAAGACTTAAAAAAAAGAATTGAAATTCAATTCTTCATGTTTTCATGTTAACAAAAAATTAATTATTGTTTTTCACAAAATAACAGTGTAAGATTGAATGAGTCAATTCAAACTGAATGTCATACTGTTTATTTTCTAAAATCATCAAAATTGTAAATACATTTCAGTTTCAGTTGTTCAAAAAACTCTAAAGAAAAATATAAGAAGTATCGGCGTATCGACAGTAAAATATCGCCGATATCGATATATCGGAAAACCAGCAGTATCGCCGATATATCGGTATCGGTATCGGTTGCATCCCTAATTTTCACCACTTTTTTTGCTTACACAACTCATAAAATTTTTTAAATTGATTAATGATTCAGCTGTCGCAAATAAAATTCCCTTGACTGTGGTTAGAATTAAAAACGCATTTTAATACTGTAAATTTCACAATTAAAAATATCTACTCATACTCGTGACCAAAAAAGTTTATTTAACTTATTAAGCATCTATTCTAGCTGAAGTACAAAAAGCATTTGAATCGCAAAACTATTCGACAATTTATATAAGTTGTTACAAAGTTTGAAAAAAAAAAAATAAAAATTAATTATTTCGATTATTTGGAAGGCTATTCTGATTCTGTATTAAGTGTTTTTTTTATTTAGGATATAATTTCGAAGAAATAATATTATAAAGTTAGAAAAGAGCTACTAACAAAAATTAATGTTATATACTAATACACATGTACATACATCGACTTTTATTAAAATTTAATTTAGCGCGCAGAAAAATAGCGTGTTTTGGCTATAACTTAGCGCGTTCTAGCGCGTTTTGCCAAGGGGAACAGCGCGTTTGGGTTATAAAAAGTTGGCATCGCTGATTACCCACGCATTGTTGAGAACAAGTTGTGTGTATCGCATACTGTTAAGAATCAGCGTTGCCAGAGAAAAAAATGTGTCCCAACAATAAGAAAATATGTATGTATTTGTGATGAGAATTTTCTAAATTTTTTATTTTCCAAAAATTATTTTGGCAAACAGAATGTTTGGTTTGTTAACGGGCATTTTCAAGCATAAATTTTAATTATTTTAAGAAAATTTTCTACAAAACCATCTTTTTACATTGACGTAGCAACAAAAAAGATGGATGCCCTTCTTTATAAACAAGAGTGTGAGTGTTTCTTCTGACCATAATACAATCAAATTTGCCTTTGGAGATTTAAAATTTCAAGTTAAGGAAATGAGACGAAATTTCACTGCCAACACCGTTTCACGGTGAGAGTAAAGGGCCAGTTTCACGATGTCGACAACGTTCGACTTGTCGCACACTTACATTCAGAAATACAACAAATTTTCATATTTTGCTGTTGTTTCAAATGTAAGTGTGCGACATGTTGAACGTTGTCGACATCCTGAAATTTGCCCTAACGCACACAACCGTAAAATGCAATGATATATGTAGGTTGCTGACCTCTGGATTAAACATAATTGCGGCGTAAACATATTTTCCATACAAAGTGACACAAAAAAGCAACCCCATAAAGCAGTCGGGAGATAAATAAATTTCATACATTTTGTAAAAAAAACTACAAAAGAAAATAAAACAAAAATTGGAGAGCATTTGAAGTTACTGCCGCAGATTTTATTATGCGCGTTATTAATTTGACAGCGATTTCACCTGAAGTTGCAGATTTATTCAATTTGATCATTTAGTCTAACCGTTTATAAGAATACCGTAGAAACAGCATTGTTAAAAACTGCTTGTGAACTCACATTTTATAAATATCTTTAGAAACGAAATTAAAAAAAGCTTACAATTTACTATTTTTATAAGCTTATTCTCAAGTTGTATTGAAGTTTGATTATTGTACGGTGTTTTGTTGTCATAGTTGTGTGAAATGTTTATTAAAAATAATAAAATGTTCTTTTGCTTTGTTAATTTTGTATTTACATGGTTTACTTATGCATACACCAATGAATTCAACAAACAGCTGATGTAATTCAATTAGGGAGTTCACAAAGCGTTCTAGAATATGTCTTAATATTGCAACGTTTCAGTTTTAATATTTTAATATGGCATTTTCAATATGAGAATACGGTAATGTTACACTAAACAAGTTGAAACTGTCAGCGCAGCTGTAGTTGATGAAAAAATATTTGTATTGTTTTGATAAATTTATCCAACAATAATTAATAATTTAAAAAAATTTGCTATTTTAATACGTCAATATACTGCGTTTTATATCGTTGCCTGCTCACAATGAAAATGTTAAGATGGCACAATGTTGCCACATTAAAATGTTAAGATGCTTATTGTGAATTCCCCAAATATGTTAGTTAAATGGCAAGCAAAACGCGCTAGTTTCAGAAAATTCAGAACAGCTACATACGTCCAAACACATTTGAGGTAAACAGCTTTGAAAGCTCTTAAATTTGTTGTTGTTTGCTTGCAAAGTAAGAGCATTGCAAGTAAGCATTGTGGACGCCGATATCTGATTGGCTGTTGTGCTCTCGTTTGTGTGAAAGCACAAAAGCTCTTGTGTAAAAGTTTACACATTGTGATATGATATGTGGACGTAGCTTGGCGTTGTGCAACTCGCATGCATTTTTACAATCATGCGAGTGTCCGACTATAACTGAGAGTCTTTTGCTTCTCCTCTAAAAAAAGTAAAAGTTGTACTTACGGCCTTTTTGGATTTGCAGTGGCGATATGTACGAGTATGTTCATAAATTATATGTAACTGCGAAAGATTAAACCATTCATTCATTCAAATCATTATAGTCGGCTTACCTGTAAAGAAAAGAAATTACTGTCACAAAGTACATAGTTCAATTAAGGAGAAAAAAAAAAATATCTAACAGTCATAATTAAATTAGAAAATTAATTTGTAATTAAAAATATTTACATAGACATATTTTCGTATTTTTCAGATTCATAAAAAATGGCCACAGTTAAGGAAAATCTTATGAGCCAAGTTGCCGATATTTTGCCTTCGAGTGGCAACAAAGTAACGATTGTCGGCATCGGTCAAGTCGGTATGGCTTGCGCTTTCAGTATTTTGGCCCAAAATATATCCAGCGAAGTTTGCCTTATGGATGTGTGCAAGGATAAGCTAATGGGTGAATTGATGGACTTGCAGCATGGTTCCAACTTCTTAAAGAACCCCAAAATCACTGCCAGTACCGATTATGCCGCTTCGGCCAATTCCAGACTGTGCATTGTTACCGCTGGTGTCCGACAAAAGGAGGGTGAATCTCGTTTGTCGTTGGTGCAACGCAACACCGATATTTTGAAACACATTATTCCCAAATTGGTGGAAAACAGTCCCAATACCATACTGTTGATGGTCTCCAATCCCGTCGACATCATGACTTATGTGGCCTGGAAATTGTCTGGTTTGCCCAAGAATCGTGTAATTGGCAGTGGCACCAATTTGGACTCGTCACGTTTCCGTTTCCTAATGTCTCAACGTTTGGGTGTTGCTCCCACCTCTTGCCACGGCTGGATTATTGGTGAACATGGTGACAGCTCGGTGCCTGTGTGGTCGGGTGTCAATATTGCCGGCGTGCGTTTGCGTGAATTGAATCCCAACATTGGCTCCAGCGAAGATCCCGAGAAATGGAATGAAGTACACAAGCAAGTTGTAGATTCTGCCTATGAAGTCATTAAGCTCAAAGGCTATACCTCCTGGGCTATTGGCTTGAGCACTGCTGCCTTGACTAGTGCCATCTTGAGAAACACAAGTTCTATTGTGGCCGTTTCTACCTCAGTTTTGGTAAGTTTTTTACTCCTTTTTTGTTTTATTTTCTGTTATTAATATTTTGTTTTTTTCTGCTAGGGACAACATGGCATCGACAAAGATGTTTTCCTTTCGCTGCCCTGTGCTCTGAATGCCAACGGTGTCACTCACATTGTTAAGCAAATCTTGACCCCCACTGAAATCCAACAATTGCAGAAATCAGCCAACATTATGTCTGAAGTACAAGCCGGTCTCGTATTCTAAACCAAATAGTCTAACGTAATACAACTGATTCCTTAAGACACACAAACTAATAAATCAATCACAAGTCCAACTCAAAATTTAAATATGTATGTTGTGTACTCGTACATGTTTAGAGGCATGTCCAAAATATTTTATATTGCAAATAAATATTTTTAAGTTTTATTATTTATAATTTTTATCTCTTTAATTTTTATGTATGTAGGATTTTCGGTTTAATTCAAAGCATTTAAATTATGTGCAAAAACACAAATAAATTTTATGATTTTCTTTTATTAAAAAAAAAACAAAAAAAAAACAATTAATTCCTGGTTTTTTTTTTTCATCTCTAGTAAATTCTTAATTAGTAAATGAAAAGCAAAGAAATGTACTATAAATCAGCCATTACTACCTCATTAGCAAATTGTTTGAAACATTGACACTGAGTCCCGAAACTTTCTTCGGATTTAGTTGTTTCATTAGCTAAATTTTCTTTATAAAAAATATTCAATAAAAAATAAAGAATAAAAACAAAAACAAAAAACATTTTTAAACATTATTGTATTAACAACAAATAAATAAATATGAATAGAAAAAAAATATATATTTTTTCAAAATATGCACTAACAATAAATAGAACGAATTTTGGCACTTGCATTTGTAAAATATTTGGTAAATTCTTATTGAAATTCCTCAACAGCGGTTGGTGGCATTTGCAAAGGTAACAAATATCTAATTACATATTTATTTAAAAATTAAAACATAAATGGAGTTGGTTTGGTTTACGTGGTTGTAGGAGTAAGCTTTTCACAACCTTGCAACTGAAAACTTTGCACCCAAGCACCCACTATTGCCTCTTGCTGCGACTGATGTACCTCAAGCCCTGTTCTTTGAGTGTATACGGCGGATATGGCTGGGTCATGCAAAAGTATACTCCTCTAGCCGTATCCGGATAGTTTAGGCCCACCTCCAAAGTGTTCGAATAATTGCATTTTTGTTCTCTGAATTGCATCCAACTTTTGCAGTTTACGGCAGGTATGCGCACCTCTTCCACCAAAGCCTCCATAAACAACAGGAAAGGATACATATGGCTGCATATAGAACTCTTGCAGCCAGGTTGCAGACGTCTCTTGGGAAAATAGCCTATACCATTGGGATAAATGTCTATGGTACCCAAAGGCTTGCGTACACCAAAGAGATTGCCTTCACCGTGTATGACCACCACACGGGAGGACAAGTTGCGGCGTATATACAAATCACTGGAGTCACACAGATACGAACAGGGATCGATGGCAATGAATTGGCCTATTATTGAAATCTGCTTGTAGTTGGCAAAATGTTCCTCTGAGTAGGTGGAGATGGCCAAACCTGCCACATTGGCGCCCACCGAATGCCCCGCCACCGTAATATCCTGGGGATCTATGCCATTCTGTGTCAAGACTGACAGAATTTTTGCTACAAAATAAGCCTGTAAGGCGAAATGATGCCGAAGAGCATAATACAATTGGGTTATGTCTTTAGCGAAATTCACTATGACGACATTTAGATCGCGCCGTCTTAGTTGCAACATGTGTAAGTGTGTTTGTATGCTAAAATAACTGTCAGAGGCAAAGAAACCATTGACATACAATAAGGTTTTACGTTGGGGATTTATATCGAAGTCCCTCAGCTCCGACAAAGCACGTATGGGCAACTCCACACTTTGATTATTCCAAGTTAAGACATGTATGCTGGTATCACTGGGACTGATGCCCTCAAACAGAGACATGACCCCCTCATCGACTGCAGCCTCACCTGAGAAACATTAAAGTTAAAGTGTGTGTTGCTTTTGACTTCTTCATTACTTGATTTTTCAAACTTACAAAATGCTTTCCATCCTTGGCCCAAGCCTTCCGTTAGTATTTCAATATTCTCTTGCTGAGTTTTTTCAATCGATGCACTGTGGAGTGTGATAATGAACGTTGCAAAATAAAATAAAACTTTAAATTTTCTTCGCATGGTGTTTGTTTTAATATTTGTTCTTGGTATGTGAATTTTTCGTGCCGTATTAAAACTAAATTTTGCTTAAATTTGTCTTTATACATTAAAACATTAATTATTGCAGGTTGTGGATTTTAGTTGATTTGCTTTGTTTTGGATTTTATCACGTTTTGCGGTAATAATTTGATTAATTAAAAGTAATATTTAAAATTTCTTACAAGTTTGACTTTGGCTTAATATTGTTCCGCCTCTCAGAGGAATATAACATCATAAAAGATAATACTTAGAGCCAAACTTATAATATAATATAATATAATATAATAATGCAAAACCAGTGTACATATTAATGAAAAACTTTTTTTTTATCGTATAAAAACTAATTTCATAAACATTATTTGGGTAGGGACCTTATTTTTGCAACGACGGCAAGCGTTGACAATTTTTGTGTGTCTTTTGTTTTATAAAATTTGTCAACGCTTACCGTTGCGTTTTACAAAATAAGACCGTAAGCGTTGTTAGAAAAAAATTTATTGCTATACAAATTTTTTGAATAAATGCTATTTCAATGAAAAACAAAATTCGAATAAAAATTATTCGAACAAAATTTATGCGAATAAAAAGTATACGAATAAAAATTATTTAAATAGAACTTATTCGAATAAAATTTATGCGAGTAAAAACTATTACACACGGAAATACTCGTATTATTTTATTTAATTTTATAGTTTTTGATTTATAAAAGGTTTATGCAACAAATTTCCATATAAAATATTTTTTTTAATTGGACAGTAAATCTTTATTTCACCCTTCTATCGCTATAATTTAATGAATTTTCAAATAAAAACTATGCGATTAAATATTATGGGGGTGCAAATTTTCTTAAAGTATACGGATTTTACTTCGAGTATTTTTTATTGTTATTGTATGTATAACAAAAACTTTACAAAAAAAATTATTAGAATAATAATTATTCGAACTAATATTATTCGATTAAAAATGGTGCGAATAACAAATATTTAAATTAATATTATTCGAATAGAAATATGTAGTACGAAGAAATTTTTTTCGAATAAAAATTATTAGAAAAAATTTATTCGAATACTTTATGAGTAAAAATTATTGGAGCACAAATTTTTTTATACATAGTTCGAACAAAATACTTGGAGTATTTTTTATTATTATTCTCTCTAACAAAAACTATTATAAATAAAATTATTCGAATAGTAATTATCTTAACTACTATTATTCGAATAAAAATTATTCGAGAACAATTATTCGGATTAATATTATTCGAATAAAAATTTTTTTTTAAATAATAGTTATTCGACTAAAAGTTATTCGAGAAGAACTTATTCGAATAAAACTATAAGAGTAATAATTATTGGAGCACAAATTGTCTTATACATACATAATTTGAACAAAATTGTTCAAGTATTTTTTTATTATTATTGCATGTACAACAAAAAATATTAAAAAAATTATTCGAATTAATATTATTCGAATAAAAATAGTTCGAAGAAAAATTATTTGAAAGAAACTTATTCGAATAAAACTATGTGAGTAATAATTATGGGAGCACAAATTGTCTGAAGTGCTGAAATAGTTTGAACAAAATTGTTCGAATATTTTTTATCGTTATTATTGTATGTACCTACAACAATAAACAACATCCAATAAAATTGTTCGAATAAAAACTGTTTGAGCAAAAATTATTGAAGTACAAATTATCTTATAAATGATATTAATTTATTCTTATGCGAAGAATGTGTGCGCTTATAAATTAGGTAAAATGTGCAAATACGATTACAAGCTATTCGAATAAAAATTAATCGAATATATGTATATAATACGAAAAAACTTTTAACGTGTAAGTTTTTTAGGTAAAATCAATAGAATAAAATTTTAAATATGTATATATACGAGTACATCTGTATATACAGGCAAATCCCGGTATAACGAACGATATAATGTCAGGGCTTTTTAAGTGTTACATATTTTTATTATAATTATTGTAGACATGATACAATTCAATAAAAAGGGTGGCAGCAATTTTCTTTTTCAAATAAGCTACCATAAACAAACTAACCCCAATAAGCGCTCAAAAAATTAAAATTCACTTGAAATTTAACTGGAAAAAAGTTGAATTCAAGCATTTTTTCAAGTAATTTTCAAGTTTGAAAATATTTTGAAATAAAAAATTAAGCAACATATGTACATACATACATATGTATATGTTCAAACGTTGTCAAATACGTAATTTATTTATTGATAAAATTTAAATTGTGGTGAAAAATATCAAAGATAAATAAAAAAGTGAGTTTTTCACAAGCAAAACGTGATTAAGATTGTGAAAACAATAGTGAAGGTAGATATGCAGAAAATTATTATGGAAAAGAAATGAATTGTATTTTCCTTTCTATTTTAAAAGCGTTGTTTTTGAAGCTTGAAATATACTTCAATTCAAATGTAATACAAACCTGAACTACAGCATAATTCAAGGCTTGAATTGAACTGTAATACAATTGAATTGTTCGAATTGAATTCAAGGTCCCATTTCACTGGAGAATGCAATTGAAATAAAGTGTAAAGCAAGCATAATTCAACCTTTGACAATTGAATGTCTTGCTTGAATAACGATTGTTTTACACTTGACATCAAGCAAAATTGCTTATTGGGAGTATGCTAGGGTGATCGACTCGGTTTTTCAACCGGTTTTAAAAGCCGATTTTTCACAATATGGTTGTCGATTTTTTAAAAATGTTGATTTTTCGAATATCGAATAGTCAGATTTTTTTACAATTAAAAAAACCGGCTCAATCGACTACTTCCCGATTTGTACATTTTGCAATAAAATTAGTTTTCACTATATTAAAACGTAGACGAACATTTTCTGTTGATTTTCCAAGTATTTTTTTTCAGTTTAAAAGCTCTAGGCGTTTTTTTTTTGGTATGGCAACACTTACTGCAACATGAATATTAAAGCGATTTTATGATGATGTGGTAGCAAAGGCGAATTAAGGACAATGGATGCCAATAAAAAGTGATCAGATGTTCAGAAGTGGCGAAAAACTGTTGATACTGTAAAAATGAAGCAAATATGTAACATAAAAACAAGCATAACGATATCTTTTATTGTTCAAGAAGACTGTGTTATAAAAGAAATTTTTCGGTTATTAGACATTTGTTCAGTAACTGGTTTAGGGAAAAACAAAACCATTTTGATAATTTTTAGTTGTGACTGTTTATGATTTAGTGTACGATATGTACTTTACATATGTATGTATATTAAGTTATTTTGTATGCTTTACCTAATATAATTTTTATATTATTTTATAGTATTTAAATGAACTGTTTGTTAACTTCTTTTTTTTTCTAATAAAGCAATTTAAAATCACAACTTTTGTATAATAATTTTCCCTCCATAAAACCTGTTGGCTGGTTTTTCCTGAATTTTAAAAACCGAAACCGGATTTTTCACAACTTCAAATATTTGAATTATTCGAAAACCGGTTTATGGAAAATGTCGAATAATCTATCACCCTAGAGTATACACTATAAAGGTTGGTAATGTTAATGTATATTATTCGAATAAATAAATAAATATTGAACTTAAGCTTGATTAAAAAAATATTAATGACTAAGTATTAATCGAATAAATGGTTTCTAAAAAAATTGTGTCACTATTTATATTGAAAACAGAAGAACAAATTTTTGTAATTTATTAATGTTTTCAATATAAATTGTCTTACGAAATTTATTTCACGTTGTAAGGCATATGGCAATAAAAATTAATATTAAAAGAAATTCAGATAAATTTTATTCCTGCTCATATGCAGCTTGATTGTAAATTGAGCATCAAGTGTAAATCATATTATAACATCCTAAAAGTAGGCTTAGCATTACAAATTACAAAATACTTTACTGCAAAAAAAACAGCTGCCTCAACATCTCTTAACTAACACAGTTATAAGCTTGCACATGCATACATATGTATGTACACACACGCACGTGAACTTCTCTTCTTTGCACTCTCTACAAAAGTTAAATACTTGTTAGTATACCAGCGTTGCCACTTTCTGTGTAATAGTGCAAAATCTGTACTATTTTTAGTTCTTTGCACTATTTTTGCACCATAAATTTTTTGTGTAATTTTGCACTATTTGAATTTAATGGCATTTATATTTATATATTTTAAAGCGATAACAGCATAAGTCGACTTAAGACAAAATCGAGTTATGTATATGTGCTACAAAATTCTACAGGCGAAACTTCATGCCTGCGGGAAATCTCCATGTCTCCAACAAAGTTTATTATAAAGATATAAACAAAACCATATTGCTGTAAGTCTTAATAAAAGTCCAATAAAATTTTTAAAAAGGCCCTAACATATTTAGAATATTTGGATCCTATTACAAAAGTAATGCAAACTTCAAAAATTTCTACGATATTTCCCACTAGAGAGCCATACAATCTTATCACCTATTATATCGCAATTGTTGTAATTAACAGTTTGTGGCATTGAAAGTGCTCTGGAACAATATGAAGTATTGAAGATTGGAAGTTTTTGAAGATCATTCAAAAATAACTGAATCAATCTTGGGCTTTTGACTAATTTTAATTTAATGTTTTAAAGCGAATCCCTGCTTTTGTGAAAGTTAAAAGCTGAAGTAATCAAAGTTGTGCAAATTTTTTTTGTCTAATTACATAAAAGCAGATTTTTTTTTAAAACAAAATGAGTTATTTATGGTTGACCAATAAAAACGAGCATCTTGTTATACAGCAAAATGGAATTTATATTAATTTAGCTACTTAAAAAATACTGTTCTGAGGCACAACAAAATGTAATGTATAAAGATTTTAGTAAATTTTATATAAAAAAGCAACTTTCATGATGACCTTTATAATTTTTATTGATGTAGTAGAACCAAAATTGAAATAAAAATCGATTTCCCTTTTTTAATTTAGATTATCAAAAATTAGACAATGAGTGGCGTGAATATGCAATTTTAGACCATAAAGACCTTAATATATGTGATAAATTGGATGTTTTGAAATTTACTGGTCTAAAATTTTTCAAAGTAAAAGCTGTGCTGGCGATATTCTCTTTCTAAATTTAAAAGAGTTTTTTTTTTGCAACTTAATTAAAAATGATACCCCAAAAATTAATTACCACTTATCGATTTTAAAATTATGGTGCAAATTATGAGCCTAAAATGATAAAAAGAAATTGGAAAAAATAGTTTTAGCTTAAAAAAATTAAAGCATGTATAAGTATTGCTCAGTACTTCTAGTGAAATGAGTTTAAATTGAGAAAAGAAAAGGGCTGACAATCTTCTCAAATGCCTGGTTTAAAGAATATTTTATGAAATTTTGACAAAATGTTAAGAGAACAGTGGTAAATTATTATTCGTTGAAGTAAATATTTGTGAATTAGTGAATTTTTTGCTACATTTTAAATTTTGTTGTACGATTTTTATATGTTAAAAAAATATTTCGTTTTAAATTTCAATTTACTAAAAAGCTAATAAAAAAGAATAATTCTTTCTTAGATTTTTTGCACTATCTCATTCGGGTTTGCACTATTTTAGACTTGCAGCTGTGTAATTTCTTTTTCCACTAGTGGCAACGCTGTAGTATACCAATGAGGGAGATATACAATTGCCAGCAAATGCATTTAAGCCAAGATCTTTCTACTCATTTGGAGCTATATGGACAACAACTACAAACAGCAGCTAATGAACTAATAAGAGCAACAACAAATAAACTGCTTAATGGCTGTTGCCAACAGGTTAATAACGATATTGTATATGCGATTTGAGCACAGTTTCGGCACGGGTTTCAAACGAATGAGTTGTCTCAACGCTACAACTAAAAACAAGCGGAAAAACTTGAAACCCAACATTTAAATAATAAAAAAATTTATTTGAAATATAAGAAATTTAACAAGAAAACTGAATATTATTGGAATTGAAAGTGAAAAAGTTAAACAAAGATTTTTGTGAATTTAATAAAGAAAATTTAAAAAAAAAAAACCACAATTGCAGCTAAAAATACATACAAATAATTAAAATTAAAAGAATTTTTACAAATAAAAGTGGAAAAAGTAAATGCCCTTGTAACATAAGATTAAAAGAAGTTTAACAAAAAAAAAAAAGCTAAGCTGGAAAAGAGAGAGCACTAGGGTGAGAGAATAGAGAATAAAGAAGTTAAATAAACTATGAAATAAACGGAATGTTTGTAACTATTTACTAAGAAATAGTTATAATACTCGTACATAGTTATTTTAACAAAAATTGCAAAAGTAGTGATTTAAATATAAAAACAAATTATGCAAGTTTTTTTTTTGGCTTAATTCAATAGCATTTTCGCAATGCTGTTTTGCTTTTGTTGTGAGGTATTCGGTGGAGAACAATGTATATTTAACAGAATAGAGACGGTCTCGTGAGTATTTCATCTAAATTGTATATGAAATACTTCCAAAATAATACTTCAAAGCGCTTTCAGGCAAAACTTATTGCTATTTGAAAATAATGTATTATAAGTTATTAAAATCTAATTGTATAGCGCTTGTGGACAATAAAAATACGTTTTCGACAATTAGCTTGAATCCAGGCATGAATTGAATGAACTCCGTTTTCTTGCAGGAATCTATGCTGTAATGTGACTGATTCCATTCGTATTTTAGATTTAAAAAATTGTTTTTCAGAAAGTTCGTTATAAGATCTTTTCACTTTTCATGGAGTTTCTGAGTACATTAGGAGCTTCCAGCTTAACGCTACATTGAAATTTTTTAAAGCAAAAAGGGCGAACGAAATTCTAGTCACGCTACGTAATGATAATGACTGACGTGTTCTAAATCGTTGCTCATCTCTAAGAATTAAATTTGCTTTGTTTTCATTTTATGCATATTTTTTCGTCTAAAAAGAATTGACTTCCATTTGTAAATTTTTCGAGAATGTTTTGTTTTAAAAATTAAATAATAATTCATTTTAGTATACATATACATACATATGTATGTACACACACATATATATATATATATATATATATATATATATATTTATTTTTCTGTTTAATTTTTCTGATTTAAAACATATCGTCAGCTAAAATTAAACACCATGCATTTAACAATATAATCAAAATTGTTTTTTTTTCTTATGTTTATTATTATGCAATATATCAGAGCATATTATTCCGCAAAATTTTAGGAAACCTTCAAAATTATCAATTACTATCTGTAAAACAATTTCATAACGTTTCATAATCTTATTTTTGCTACTAGTTACGTGGATTTTCGTTTGAACTATCGATATTAAGTTTTTTTCTGTAATTTTCTTAGTTCCAATAAATTTAAATATTTTTGTCGAGTTGCTTTACCTTCAATTGCTTCACACTTTGCTGAAATTTATTTTGTTTGCTCTTGTATTGAAACATGAAAAAAATTAAACAATAGCAAAAAAGTATAACTATAAAACTAAACAAAAAAATATTAAATAAATAAAATATAATACACTTAAAAACCAATCGTTATTTAGTATTTCTCTCGTTGTCTCAGCCAGTTTTATTAGCCTCACACAGTGGCTCGAAAGCGGGCGAAATCAAACATCTATTCATGCCCAGCAGTCGTGCATTTACTAAATTATTTGAAGCAATTGCCTTTACGCCTTTCACAAAAACAAGTCTCAATAATTAAGTAATCTGTCTTCTTTTAACTTAAAGAAATTTTTACCATTTAAATTCATAATTAAATATGAATTGTACAATTTAAAAAAAATTAAACATTTGAATTTATTATACAACTAATTTTCGCCTTATTGGAACTTTTTTATGAAATTTTAATATATTTTACTAATTTCAATATAATCACACGAAATATATTCACATAATATTTTAATATATTTCCATAGCTTCGTCCGTGTAAGTCTTGAAACAAATTTCTAAATTCTAAATTTCTCTGAAATTATTATTATCTTTTTATTTTAATTTTATTTTATTTAATATAATTTTACCTCATTTTATTATATTATATTATATTATATTATATTATATTATATTATATTATATTATATTATATTATATTATATTATATTATATTATATTATATTATATTATATTATATTATATTATATTATATTATATTATATTATATTATATTATATTATATTATATTATATTATATTATATTATATTATATTATATTATATTATATTATATTATATTATATTATATTATATTATATTATATTATATTATATTATATTATATTATATTATATTATATTATATTATATTATATTATATTATATTATATTATATTATATTATATTATATTATATTATATTATATTATATTATATTATATTATATTATATTATATTATATTATATTATATTATATTATATTATATTATATTATATTATATTATATTATATTATATTATATTATATTATATTATATTATATTATATTATATTATATTATATTATATTATATTATATTATATTATATTATATTATATTATATTATATTATATTATATTATATTATATTATATTATATTATATTATATTATATTATATTATATTATATTATATTATATTATATTATATTATATTATATTATATTATATTATATTATATTATATTATATTATATTATATTATATTATATTATATTATATTATATTATATTATATTATATTATATTATATTATATTATATTATATTATATTATATTATATTATATTATATTATATTATATTATATTATATTATATTATATTATATTATATTATATTATATTATATTATATTATATTATATTATATTATATTATATTATATTATATTATATTATATTATATTATATTATATTATATTATATTATATTATATTATATTATATTATATTATATTATATTATATTATATTATATTATATTATATTATATTATATTATATTATATTATATTATATTATATTATATTATATTATATTATATTATATTATATTATATTATATTATATTATATTATATTATATTATTATATTATATTATATTATATTATATTATATTATATTATATTATATTACATTACATTACATTACATTACATTATATTATATTATATTATATTATATTATATTATATTATATTTCTATCTAAAAATTTTGCGTGCACAAAAGATACAAGTACAAAACCTGCATTCATTGATCGTAAAGAGAGAATTTACAACATAATAACTTAATTAATTCTCTCTTTCCCTCTCATTCTCTTGGTGAATATTTTTTTTTTCTATTGAATTAATAAAATTTTCAATATCGACAATTTTTAGATACTTATTTGTATCTATTTTTTAGTATTTTTATGTAGAGAAGTGCAGACAGAGAGTGTGAAAAGTGTTCATTCAACATCCAAAAACAGCTGAAAACTATTATTTCAATAAAATTAAAAACATACAATTTTTTGTTTGTTAAAACACATCGAACGTTCGATTGTGTCGTTTTGAGTTTTATTACATGTTTAAAACTACAATAACAATAGCAACAACAGCTTGCGGCAGCAGAAGCTACAAAAAAAATTCAAACGGTTAAAAATTAATTATGCCTGGCTTATAATTTTAGTTTTGGCAAAAATAATATGTACATATGTATGTATGTATTTATACATGCAAGTATGTATATAGATACGTACATATGTATGTACATATTGTTTACATGCATATACATACATGCTTATGTACATACATACGTGTATGTATTTATGTGTATCTTTGAATTAAAAAAAATAGTTACATACCTACTTTTATTATTTTTTATAAAAACGATCTGCTTGATCGCACTTCAAATGTTTGTTTTATGTTTCTGTTTTAGCTTTAATCTTTCGATCGGAACAGGTGTCTGTCTGTCTGTCTGTCTGTCTGTTGTATGTCTTTAATTTTATATTTTTGTGGTTTTTCTTTTTGACTTTATTTATTTTAATTGAAAAATAATACTTAACACATCACAAATTCAAAGGTGATATTTTCGTATGCACCTTTTTTGCTTTTGGCGCTATTACTTTTGAAAATATGTAATTTGAAATTTTGTGGTTAACAGATCATTTTCAGCTAAAATATGTTTCAAGTAATTCATTCTACACATCTGTTATTATACGATTACATTTTTAATAATGTAGTAAGTTTTTGCTACAAATAATTTTAAAAATGTTAGCGAACAAAGGAATTGAGAAATTCGGAATTTTGGTGCCCCAGCTCCAATGAATGAAATTGCAAAAAGCAGAAAACTATATGAACTGAGCTTGGGTGTCCTAAAATCGTTTTGATTTCTGGGGATCCAAAAGACCTTCTGGTTGATTGTAGAAATTCGGCATGAAATTTTTAATACTTTTAATTTACAATCATATTTTATGACTATGCCTACCCCTAAAATCTTTGTAGAAAGTGTAAAAATAAAATCATAGTACGGCCGATTAAGAACAATAGCCAATAAACTCAGTAAAGTGCGACTTGGACTCGCACACGAAAGGTTCCTTACGAACTTTAGAATACAAATACGAATATTTTACCAGTGCCTGTGTTCTGTAACTTGCGAGAAGTTTTCGCGTCGAGAAAAATCAAACAATTATAATGGTTGTTTTGTTTCCCACAGGCTGATTCATATAAAACCTGAAATAAGCTTACAAGAAACATGAGCAGGGAAATAAGTTTTCTGATACTCATCCCACAGAACATACAAAAGTGTCACGAGACGGAAGATAAGGGTTTTTTCTGTTTGTCTCGTTTAAAACTACAACGCTTTTTATTAGCTGTATTAATTGGTAAGTAGTAATACATTACATTATCAAATACACTATATTTTGCTCTTTTTTCCACGAATTTTAAAAAACCTGATTGAAGCTTTTTTTACCTGTCACTTGCTTCACTTCGGTGTATTCTGTGCTCATCCTGTGTTTAACAGATTGATAACAAACTTTTCGTTCGGAAAAGTTCTCACCCAAGTTACAGAACAGAGGCACAGATGTATACATTTTTTTAAAGAAATTTTAAGTACCTGGTAAAATTTTTTCGGTTTTTGGTGATTTTTTTTGTTTTGGCGCTTTTTTTTGGTTTTGGCGTTTTTTTCGTGTTGGGGATTTTGTTCGCTCTTTGGCGTTTTTTTTTTACTTTAGGCATTTTTTAGTTTTAGCGTTCTTGGCGCTTTTTCGGTTTTGGCGATTTATTTCAGTTTTAGTGATTTCTTGGCGTTTTTTTTCGTTTTGGCGATTTCTTTCGGTTTTTAGCGTTTTTGAAAAGTTTCAAGCGTTAACCTCTTACGGTTGCAAAGATACAGCAAGTTTTCAAAATTTTTCAAATTACATAGTCAAAATAACATTAGCTGATAGAATACCCTTTAATTTAGATTTTTTTTAATTTCAGTGTTAAATGGTGCAGGCTGCATAAAAATGCGCAAACTATATATAATTTTCTGTATATTACATTAGGATTTCCACGTTTCGTTGCTCGCTTTAGAACACCCTTTAATTTTTAACTGCCATACATTTTTTTGTGTAGCAGCCAAAATTTTACATATTATGTGAAAGTTTCAGGTAGGTAGTTCTTACGGTTCTCGAGAAAAAGCCTGTGACGTACAGAGGGACATACGGACATCGTAGAGAAAACAATAGGAATCGGTCTATCGGAAAAGATGGAGCTCGACTGCCAAATTAGATTAAAAGAGCAGAAGCTCTTCTCTGCTCTTGCCTAAATTTAATTTGGCCACAATACAATCCCACTTGATCCGCCATTATGGAAGGAATCCCGATCGATAAATTTTGTATACTAGTGGCGGCACTAGGACATTAAATCTACCGTATAAGGACTTATGTAGAAGTTGTCCCGAAGTGGAGGAGGAAACTCTTTTGATAAAAGGACATTATTCATAGGCTTTATATTTCTGCAGGATTTTGCATAAATATCGGAATGAGATCTTAGGAATATAAATGTAAATGGGATGATGAAGGGAATAATTTTCTCATGTCCTCCTCACCCACTCAGGCAGCAAAAACGGGACCTCTCAGGACCCAAGTGAGCCTGTAAAATCTAACCTAACCGATTTGAAAATGCCTACGCTCACATAAATAACATAAGAAATACATATTGCTATTTGTCATGAATCACTAGAAATTAACAAAGATGGATCCACGGAATACACACATATAATCAGCTGTTTCAATAGTGGCCAGAGAATGACAAAAGTGCGGTTTTAAGCACTCTTTGAGTGCATACAGCTATAAATAAAAACCATGCTTATGCGCAAACATACGCATCAAGTTTAAACTGAATACGACTATATTCATTTCATACATTTCTTAAATTACGCAACACAAACGACTATAACTAAAATGCATCAGCTCCATAAATAAGTATAAAAATACTCTGACTATTTATTCGGCAGCACATGAGTATGCACAGGAGTATTTTATTTGCACACACTTCAAGCATCAGTGATGCCAAAAAAAGTGAATTACTAAAAAGCTGAAATGGCAACGGGATAGAAAGTGCGATTTAATAATTCTCGACTGTGATAAAGACGTTTCTAGCTAAATATTCACTTAAAAAAATTATAAAATATCAGTTATATTTATTCTACATTTTACCTCCCAATTAATCATATACAATGTTTTCAAACAGCCAAAGCACATTTTCCATTCTATTTCATACACTCAAATGCAAACGGAGGCGTATGATGAATAAATACTCTGAGTATATTGCGTATATTTATTTTTCCCCAGTAAATATCCATACTCTGAGTACAGGCATAGTCCGAGTATAAGTATGACCGACACTAAATATGCACAATATGCATATGAATTCCTATTTATATGTAGTTGTAGTACTTAAGTTTTTCGCATAAATGAAGACAGTCGTAATTGGTTGAAAACAAATATGTGAGCATACGAAATGTTTATGCTACAATTGTGAGTATACGCACTAACTTAAATTAAAAGTAAATACTTAAGTATATTTTTTTAAGGACTTATTAATATTAAGCATTGTCTAAGTAAAATAATTAAAATAAACTTATGACAATTTGTCGAATAATGGATTTCTTGAATATTAAATATAAATATATTCTTCATTCTTTATTGTATTGAAAATGATCGAATTTTGAGTTTTTGTCAATTCAAAACCAAACTATGCAGCAATAAATCGATATCAAAACTCTTAAAAAGCTCTGATAGTTTTGAAATTTTTAGGGAGTTCACAATAGCATTTTAAAATGTGTTTCAACTTTAATACTTTAATAAGGTCTGGCAAGCTTGTAGTTTTTGTTTGTGTGTAAATCAAATTTATTACCAGGTGGCAAATTTAAAAGTATAAAAAGCATGTCATTTTCGATATGGCAATATGGTAATGTAAAACTAAACATTTTAAAACTGTCAGCGCAGCTGTCGTTGGTGAAAAAATATTTTTATTTTGCGCAGAACAAAAGTTATTGGAAAAATTTATTCAACAATAATTTCTAATTTAAAAAATTTTGTTATTTTAATACGTATGGAAGAAAATAATTCAGTCTCTCATAAGCATTCGTACAAACATGCATTTTATTCTCCCTCTCTCATATTATAAACTAATGTGTAAATAATTTAAAGATGTACATATGTGTGTTTGCCTGACTTTGATATACACAGTATGTGTATTTATATCGTTGCCTGCTCACAATAAATAAATTAAGATGGCACAATGTTGCCACATTAAAATTTTAATATACTCATTGTGAATTCCCTATTTACATTTCATAGTTTCTGTAGTTTTATTCACAAAAGGGAGGACAATTTAATTAGTGCTATTATTATTAAATATGTGGGATTTATGCAAAATTTTAGAGTTTATTATGAAACAATAGTCACGGTCAAGACTTGCAATTTTTGTTGCAGCCATTCTTAAATATGTGAGAGAGTGTTGAAATAGAAGCATATACATTTTGTATTGTTGTCTTGGTCTATTTCAGTAAAAAATAGTTAGCTCTTAATTTTTCCTATCTTTCTGCTCGTTTTTTGGGGCCAAGAACGACTCAAATAAATTTCAGTTACCCTATTCTGAAGTGGAGCGCATGCTGGCGATATACGATATACAGTATGCATCTAAAATATTCAAAAATATGCTCTTTTAAGCAATTTCCGGCTTAAAATTTTTTTATTTTTCTTACATATTTTTTTTATTTCTTTTATTTAATAAATGAATATTAAAATCTGTATTTTATTTGCTTATTTATTATTTTTTTGTTTGTTTAGTTTGGCACTTAATTTATATTTGTAAAGCAAAAAAAAAAATAAAAAATTACATAACAAATGAATTGTAAATATCGATTTTCTATAGAGATTTTTGTCTACTCATCAGCGAAGTTGCTGCGTAAAACTAAAATAAAAACAAATTTTTCTTTAACTAGTATATGGTCATAAATTCAATTTTAAGCTAAAATTAAACAATTAAAACTAAAAAAAATAAAATAAAACTTTTTATTTGGACTCTAATAAAATCAAATACACACATACCAGGGATGCGAAATCAGATTTTCAAATTGTACTAACTTTTAAGAAAAATTTTACTTTTTCCAATACGATTGTACCAAATTCTTAATTTTTTTCAATTAACTCAAAACGTACGTAAAATTCATTTGTATATGTATGCATGCATGTGTGTAAAAACTTAACAATTAACAAAAAGGCACTTTGAAGTTAATTTATTATAATATCATTAAGTATTATTATTAATTAATATTAATTTTTAAACAATATTAATGTCTATTTTCAGTAGGTATACAAAATACTATTAGTTGTTGAGATCTGAATATAAAAGTAACATTTAGGAGATATACTTTTTCATCCTTGATTCGATTGGAGACAATCGAAGCAAACAGTCTTTATTACTTTGGTTTTATTTATATATTGGTACGAATACCCCTTCCACATATTCAGGCGAATGTAGAATAAATAATATTCCTCAAGCATTTCTGGAAATATCAGAAAACATCGGTTTGTCTAATTCATTTTTACTTTCTAATACCCTCAAGCAAAACGTATAAATGTTGTCGTTTCTTAAAAGCTTAATAATTCCTACATCTACCAGCTCTAGAAACTGGTTATTTATTGATTCATTTTTTTCATGTTGTATAATATGAAAAAAGTTTCAATAGTGTCATTGGGGTGCTATGGTACTTTTTGACTTTCAAATAGTGCTGAAAAAAGTACAATTGTACCAACTTTTCCATCCCTGATACATACAGATAGAATGAGAGAGAGAGAGAGAGAGAGGAAGAGAGAGAGTGCTTGAACTGTTTGTTTTACTTTTTGTTCGACTTTCCAAACGGTAAACCAAGTGCTAATTAATTTGACTGGAAATCCTTGCCAAATTTCTTCGCAATATCTATGATACACATTTTCACTGTTAAATACTAAATATAAAAATTTTTCACTTGCCGAATAACAAGAAAAATTTGAATAATTTTGGATGCTAATATATTTTACTGGTTTTGTTGATTTTATTAATTTTATGGCGCAATTTTGTTTTAATCACAGTAAAACTAAAGACCAGCTAATCGAAATTAAAATACTTTTCAGTGACTACTTTGCATTATTTGCGTCACATGGAAGTATTAGTTGTTTAACTACTTAATAAGAGTATTATCTATGTACATTAGTGGCCTTGTTAAAGTTTTAGAATAATCTAGTAGAGTGAAAAAAGCTTTCGATCATGCCTTTCGTGGTGGTTGATTAAAACCGGATTTAGTTAAAAAAATTTTCCTATAAAAGGAAATTTCGTGTGTTAGCATGCTAGTTAGTGCCCAAAAGCTCAAATGCCTGCTTAGTAGCGTACTGCCTTTTCAAGCCATGCCGATCCTAAGCTAAATTAACCTAAACCAAGCAATCCTAACCTAATCTAACTTAACCTATCGTAACTTAAACAAAGCTATCCTAACCTAACTGAGTTAACTTTTTCTTGCCAGGCCAATACATAATCCTTTTAATTTTATAGCACATGTCTGCCTCACCGCAACAAGCATATAATTATTGACTTGTTATAAATTTCAAAAAGGATATTCTTTCTCCGATTTTCATCCACAATTTGAAATGAAATCCAGTGTTACCACCAGCAAAATGCACAAAAATACCACATTTAATAGAATTTACACTTGTAGGTACCTGGATTCAGTAACTTTTTGCGAACCGAAAATCGTTTTGCTTTAACGATAATGTGATTTTATAATTTCTACTTTACGACAGTGTACATCTCTGTTTTACTCGCCATTTAATTATATATCATGTGGCATCCCTGCATACAAAATGTCAAAATAAGCGATAAGCACAAAAAAGACTTAAAGAGAAACTAGTTAAATGAATTTGAACTTGTGATTTTACTTTTTTTACTTCAAACGACAGGGAATATCGTTAAAATAATGTTACTGAATGCAAATTCGTCGACGTTTTGAAAAGTTTGCTTTTGCTTTCGGTTAACATTGCAAGTAAAAGCAAAAGCAGTCTATATGCTTTTGGGAGTCGCAAACAGTCACAGTCGAAGAAGCAAAAACTCTTGCTTTTAGAAGTTTTAAGCAATCGCAGTAAAGTGGTTTTTGTTTTTGCCTCTTGTCTGATGTGCAAAAACAACAACAAAAACTTGACAAACACCACAAAATAGTTGACTGAACCTGCAGAAAGCTTCTAAAAGCAAATTCAAACTTTTCAAATCGTCTACTGCTGAAAGTACCGCGCATTTGTTCATAAATCGATGGCTGCTTCTGCTTCGACTGCGACTGTTGTTGATTTTCACAAGCACAAGCAGAAGCATTGGTTGGTTTTAAACAGTTGGAAAAGCCAAAGCAGCGAATGGTAAAAATTTTACTACTTTTGCTACTTCGACTTAAGTTTTTTAAACACTGGTCATTAGAAATTTCGATGTGTTATTCGAAATCGAATGAGAAAATCCCAAAAGTTAATAACTCGCTCGCAATCGAATGCGAAACAAGAAAAAATTTAAGAGCTTTCAAAGCTGTTTACCTCAAATCCAAATATCAGAGTATGTGGTATACAATATAATTTGTAATTATTTAAGCGGCACTTAATAAATTTTTAAATATTAATGAATATTTTGTGTCATTGAATGAAATGACATACTGAATACAATTCTCATAAATTTGGTATAAAAAAATATAAAAATAATTTTAAATAATCGTGTTTTTTTCTCAGTAAAAATTATGTCTCTGGTTCCCAAATACACGTATGCACAGCCTCCCTCGCTAATTAGTTGTTTGTGTGTGTGTGTGTGTCTCTTTTTTTGGTAAATCCCCACAGCTCAAACTTTTTTGTTTATACAAAATCCATGTGTCAGCTTTTCCCTATAATTTAAGTTTTATTTCTTTTTATATTCGCATTAACAGCAAGCAAACCTTGAATGAATGAAGCAAGCCTTAAAGCTATTTACAGAATACTGTTCAATAGAATTTCATACTTAAAATCAAAGATAAGCCAAAGAGTTATTTTTATTTTTATTATTTCACCACAAAATTTAACAATTAAAGAGGAAAAAGTAATAACTTTGTTGCTCTGCCAAGCAGTGTACCCATCCCTAGATTGGCACGATACTTATGACACGATTATATTTTATATTTTTTTTGTCAATCGGGATATTAATCTGTATGAATTTTTATGATTATTTTCTTTTTATGCATAATATTTAATTTATTTTTTTTTAAGAATAAAAATAAAGAGGTCAAGATCTAAAAGCAAACATATTCTTGAAGCAACAAGCACAGAGGGCGCAGAACTTTTGTTAAATGAATATTCTAGTGCACATCACAGAATGTCTTTCTGGGCTTATTTTATAAAACTCCAGTTGTAAAAGTCTGCCCATAAGTGCCCTAGAAACGATCAAATAAACTCATCAATCACATAGTTGTATGAGTGCAGTCTTGTTTTTTCGGCTACATACATACATGCCTTAGCAACAGTGCTTGATGAAATTCAAACGTTTTTCTTTGACGGCTGATTATTTGATCGTCTACAACTCTGATTGACAAAAAAAAAATTAAATGGTGATTGACGTGTTTACGTAGAAAGATAACTTTTTCCAACATTTGTGTCCGTATGTTGACAATAACGCGGCGAATGTTGTCCTCTAAGTGGTCACTTGTTTCGAGCTTATCGAGTTACTACGGATGACCAGCTGTACAAGAAGCTTAAGGGCCACTCAGACTATTATACTTTGTATTTATACATGTCAAAAATTCAAATAAAATTTGCAAGTGCGATATTGTGAATGCAAAATGTCACAACGAATGGTAAACAATACGATAAAAATCTGACATCCCATAATACTTGATCATTTTTTGAAAATTTTCTAAACGATAATACTTTTCATCTGATCAGAGTTGCATTATTACAAAATCCAAACTAACAAGTCGCCTGTTTCGACGCCGATGCCGTGCCGTCGTTTATGGTATATGTCTTTGTCTTAAACCCGATATAAATATTGAATATGCTTATCGTATTGAATAATTTTTCGTGTAAGGCATGCCTGAAAGTTAACAAAACTGTCGTATTTTCATTTTCTTTATCTTATTTATATCAAGTACTTTAACCGCCGTCTATTTTCAAAGGCCGGCACGACCACAGCTTGCTTGAAACTGCTCTGCCGCCGGAAGTAAACAATTAATGTAGCCATGTTAATCCTCCACAGCTGTTTGCTTTCTACTTGTTTTTTTAATGTAATATGAGGTGTGATGGTGTGAACACAAAATATAACTTTACGTTGGATTTTTTGACAGTCGAAACAAATGTCTTTAGATTTTTTTCTCGTCTCGTAAAGTGTAATGAAAGTCTTTATACATGTCTAATAGTCTGAGTGGCCCTTTAATGATCAGCTGATATTACATAAAAACGCTAATTTTCTACGAGTCCCAATTATTTTGGAAAAAAAGTTTTGCTTAATATCGAACCGGTTTAACTGGTAAAAAAAAAATACTCCAGATTATTTAAAAAAACTCACTTATAGTTTTTAGGTCCAGCTATTTCACAGAACCAGAATTCTTTCCCACTTATTTTAATTGTTTATGTATACATATCTCGCAAATTGAGGTTTAGATGTACATTTGAGTTTATTATTTAAACAAGTTTCTTTTGTTTAAATAATAAAATTTACTTGATTTATATTTCATAAGATTTTGTTAATTATTCATTTAAAAATGTATATTGCTGTTTGCTCTTTGTGCGTTAATTTTTGTTTATTTCATTAACTCTCGTTTTATTATTGTTACACATGTCTGTCTGTTCTGTTTAGCCAAATTATTGTGCTTTTTGCAAAAATCATTTTATTTAATATTTTTATTTTGGTTTTTTTTAATTGCAACAACATTTCTATAACTTTATTAAGAATTTTTTGAACAACAGTTCATAAGTCCAATCGAAGGCCATGGCAAATGTACTTTCTTGAGCTAAACATGTTTAAAAGTTAAAATTGGAAATTATAGGTACATATGCATTAATAGGCAAATAATGTAAATGTACATATCGTCGACTCAGAAATGGTTTAGCCCACACGCCACAAAGTTGGAGTGGAGAAAAACGTTTTGAGCCGCATACACCACTCTTCTTAATTTATTTTCAAAAAGTAGATTTTTGTGCTCCATACGTATACTTTACTGCTGTGAATTGAGAATTTTGTTGGTTGGTTGCTTTTCCTTGCTGTCCAGAGAAACAAGTCAATCGTTTAATGCTGACCAAGAAGCCGCCGCCGTAATAATTTTAACTATCGATCCGCTTACACACTTACACAAGAAAAACAAGTAATTGAAGTGCATTAAATATAAAGAATGAAATTAAATGATTTCTATTATACTCAAACATGTATATTTAAGGTTTATTTTATTTTATTTTAGTGTTTAATAAGTTTATATTAAAGCAAGCGATCGGCGGCTGCGTCTGGGTGATGATATTTTTGCTTAACAGTCGTCGTTGAATTTTTCTTACGGCAGCTTCTTTTTTAATATTCATTTCTTGTAGAAATGAATCAAAACAAGAGTTAACTTTACTTCGTACGTTTTTGTATGAAAAATTTTAAGCAATTGCAAAGCAAATATTTTGATTTTCTAAAAGGTTTATTAATCAAATTTCCATAGAAAATTTGTTTAATAAACCTCTTATTAAACAGAAATATTTTTTATGAATAAGGCAGTATCTATATATCAAAATTCATAGTTTAACTGCAGTAATTGTGAAAAATTCCAATATTTTAAGATTTCAAATATTTGCGAAAAAGAAATAAAGGACCTGTTTCTCTAAATGCGAACGATAGATTCGATCGAACATTTATGTTAAAAACAATAACAAAAAACTGAAATTTGTTTTTGTTTTTCATATTAATACACACAAAAAAGTAATATGAATAATTTTGTAATATCAATTAAAATATTTGTAATATTAATTAAATAATTAATTAAATTTTCACCTATAAATTTGATAATAACAATTAAATTTTTAATTGAAAACTTTAATTGGTGAATATTTTTTTCAGTGTATTCGATCGAATTTATTATTCGCTTTTAGAGAAACAGGGGGAAAATCTTGTTTAGTTTAATTTCCTTTTTAGTAGAAAAAAAAATTATTTAAAAAGGATTATTTGAAAAATTTTTTTATCTTTGATTTGCTTGCAAACGTAATTTATATTTAATAAAGTTAAATAAAACATCCATAAAGTTATGATTTCGATAAAACTTTTATTTAATTTTAATGCTTGAAACTTGTCATTACGTACAAAATGCAATGACATTTAAATGACCGCCTCTAGATTGCTGCTAGCAGTCGCTTCTTTTGAGGTAATTTCCGACCACGTCTACGTACATTTCGGGTTCGATTTCAGAGATAACGTAACTTGATAAATGATGATTATCAAATGCGCATAGACACAGTCTTTGGCGAAGTCCTATAAAGTCTAATGGCGTCAAATCTCATGATCTTGATGGTCAATTGACGTCGATAAAACGTAAAATTACGATTTCTGGAAACTTCCAAAGCAATAAAGCCAAAATCGGTCATGTTGTCTGGTTTGTGCCACCGTCTTATTGAAACCACATATTGTGTAGTTCACAATCTTGAGGGCTAAAAAAATCCGGCTAGCATACGGCTATAGCGTTCATTTCGGCAAAAAAAAAATACGGCCCAATGACACCTCCAGACTAAAAGCGCATACTTTTGCCTGATGCAATGGATTTTCTACAATCCCTTGTTTCTCCAAGCTCCTATGCGGCAATTTTGCTTATTGATGTAACCACCGAGTGGGAAATGAAAAATTTAAAAATCAGCCTTGAAAGCATGTTGCTGTAGAATCTAATCAGCACATTTACGGTGCTGCGAAGGGTTAGCCGGCTGTACTTACTGCTTGAGTTTGATGGAGGTACATCCAGGAGGTACGAGAAAGATTGGCCCAATTTCTGAGAACGCTGTGGAATCTACAAATTCGAATTGCCACACTTTCACTAACAGAAAAGATTTTGTTTGCGGCGCGCACATTGCGTTAATGCACAGGGCTGACCACATCTATCACGCTTCTAGTCTCTGCAAATTTCTTTAAAATTTTGCCAATTCCTTGCACAATGGGACGATTATGACAACCATAATCAATCCGTAATGCGCGAAAAGTAGGCACGTTTGAAGCACCACTTTTGTAATAAAATTTTAACTATTTTTACGAGGTTTTTTGTTGGTTGTTAAGCGATTCAAATTGGTAAATGCACTAAATAAATGACACTTCAGATGACAGATATTTAACAGCTGACAGCCTTGCCATGGCCGGCTATTTTGATACCACTACACTGACAACCCTCATAAAGTTTTTGCTAGATACTAGCAACCTTGATCAGATTAAAAAAATTATAATTACAAATTTTTTTTAGCTTATTTTATAACAAAAAAAAAATATTAAACAAAAAAATTTAATTGTGCTCCGGAAATTAGTTTTTGCTTTTGCACACCCTTTTTGACGGCATCATTTTTGAATAGTAAAAATTATGCTTATTTTTAATTAATATTTATTAAATATTACTGAGAAAAATTAACATATGAATTTAATATTTTAACTGTTACAAACTCGTTTAAAAGTATTTTTGTTTTGTTTGTTGCTTAAAGATATTTAATTTTCTAAGAAAATTATACTTATTTTATTTCTTTTGTTTAATTCCAAATTTGCTAAATTTGTATATTAAAATTGCAGCACTTTAATTGACTAATTAATTTGGTTTCATCGAACAGAGATGGAAACGCATACAATATTTCAAATTTATTTTACGTAAACAGGAAAAAAATGCCAGTTTAACATATAACTTTCACTTTGCAAGCAAGCGGCTTATCTAGAAACATAAAAACAAAATTAAAATAAAAATTTCTTAGTAATTACTATACAAATTATCTAGAAGAGCCGTGGCTTGCTTGTAGCAGGATAATATTCTTGAAAAAAGTATAGATGTTTTTGTTAACTTAACTTGTTCCACACATGTCATGTACAGTTTTGACCCACTGTAGTGCCCTCAATGATTTTTTTTTAATATATACATATACTCATACATATGTTGTTATATTTCAAATAAATCTGACCAATTGCTTATAAGTTATTTACTCGTTACCGTTTGTATTGCAAGCAGCTTCACATTAAGCATTAAATGCCTAGTTCACACTATGGTATTTTGTGGCATCGCAATAGTGTGTGTACTAGTGGCAACGTATGTCATTTCCGATATTTTTCATTGTGTTGGCATTGCTTTTCATATAAGAACGGCGTTGCATACATTTTGAATATAACAACACAAGAAATTCCAGATGTGTACTCAGCAAAACACATTCACCACAGCAAGCTAACGACTTCAAAATGTCAAGGATAGCGTACACATGTTTATATGAGAATAAATAAGGCAACATGACGGCAGGTTGCTGTCCATGTTGGGGGTCCACTCTGTATTTCGAAACGAAAGAAAATGCTTTCGAATTTGTACTTCGAGCCCGGTCTCCAACAGTCATTAAATAACAACACCACGCATTTTTCTGTTGTGCATTAGTGTTTAGTGTTTATAAGAGTTGTTGCAGGAAAGCTCAAGTGTTGAAGGCATAGACAATGGTCACTGAATTACACCGGCTTCAGCGGATACTAATCCTAATGTAACATCAGAGCGCCCTTCTTCGTCAATATTGTGTAGCAGAATCATCGGCGAATTAAAGTAATCAATTAAATGGCTGCTAAACATAGTCTTGAAAATCTAATACACCTCATTGACATCAGAGGCGCTGCAGCACTGCATTATTAAAAACTTGCAAAAAAGCAGAGTTGTTAAATAATGAAGCTTTTCTCTATCTCATCCTTCACCACCTGTCTTCTCTATCACTGTCCCATTCCTAAAAGAAGGTAACACGTAGTAATATTTAGTAGCAGGCATTCATTGCCTACATGTAACTTCCAATTTCTATTTTTGTTGGCGACAATGAGCCAATGTACCCCCTTATGGTAATAAATTGAAGCATACTTCAACAGTTCTTCTTTAATCTATGACGAAATTGACGTAGTCTAAGTCGAAATGCGCCAACCACGATAAGGGCCACCATAGTGTTGCCAGTATAATATAAAATTTTGCATGAATGATACCTCACAATCTGTGCATCCGCTATCAGTGGCTGTCAAACACAAAGTAAATGGCGCAGCTTTCCTAAATTTTGACAGGAGTCAACTGACAGTTGCCTAGTGGCAGTTGCAGTGTTGCTCTTTCAGTTAAGAAGTGGGAAATTAAAAAAAGTCACGAACTTATTCATCCGCCCTCGTATTAAGCTCGCTTGTTAATTTGCTAATTACTTAAACATTGTGAATTTTGTTTATATGTATTTTTGCAAATACGAGTAAGTATAAGGTTTTTAAACTCAAATTAAGTTTTTATTTATATACGAGTACATATATTTTTTTTATTACTATGAATCCCAATCCAAAGTTGAAGGTAACATTAATAACAATTTTGCATTTTTTGTGAACATCAGTTTTAAGGTGTGCAAGTATGTTTGTTAACAACGAATTTGAGTCGTTTCAAAAAGATTCTTTGTTTGAAAATAATTTTTGTTTTTATTTTTTTTTTTTTTTTTTTTTTTTTTAATATGAACACAACAAATCAGTACTTTTTTGCCTCAAAATCTATTCATAAATATCACGATCTTTTAAATTTTATTACTTTAGTTACGTTTGTTATGAGATGATGTTGTTATTTTTGTAATATTGTAATTATATGCTTAAGTTGTTTTTCAACTTAAAAATTTGTAAACAAAAAATTAGCTCGTGTGTTATTTTAATGTCACCATAAAAATTAAACTTATTAAAGCGAGTGAAAAAAAAATTTTTATCAAATTTACTGTTAAATAAGTATTCTGTAGTCAGATGATTTTGTAACTGGGTTATCAAGACATTTTTGTTTTATTTGATAATATTTGCTTGGGATTATTTTTTCCCAAAATTTGATTTTGTTTTCCATGTGTCTGTCATTATTTGTTTGTTTTTATTTTTGGCATACATATCGCTCGTTTATTGCAACATAGTTATAACTCAAAAAAGCTAGTTTTGCAGAAAATCAGTTGGAAGACATTAGTTTACATACAACTCAATGAAGATATTGAAATATTTTTATTTCTCTTTTTAACCGACTTCAAAAAAAGGAGGAGGAGGAGTTTTTATATATAGCTATGCTATTTATTTCATGACAGAAGATCTAGGACGTGATTGTCTAACAAAAATAATCAACACTATTACAGTTATAAATAATTTTTTGTTTTGATTTCTTTGTACTTAACTCTACGAAAATAAACAAAACATATTGTTTGATTTTGTTTTATATCGTTCTTTGAAGTGAGTGAAACAAAAACAATTATAAGGATTGCTCAATTTGTTTTTGTATTGCTTTTGCACATGAGCACAAAGCAGAGAACACAGACGACCGGCTGTAAGCCAACTAACAGCCGCCGCCGTCTCAAACAATGCTTTAATTCAATCATACGCCGCTAGAAAAGAAAATAATGGGAAGTAAATGGAAACGTTTTGAAATATTTGCGGCGAATTTGACATCATCATATAATATAATTTTATTGCATTGTTATTTAGCACATTAAGTTTGTTTTATATAGCAAAGCAGCATAGCTATAACCTCTCTTTTTTTTCTTTGATATTGTTTCTTCATAACTCGGTATATTTTAGACCGATTGTAAAAATTATGTTTTTTTTTGTCTGAAAGGGTATAGCTTCCAATTGGTTCCATTGCAAGAAAAAAGTGGGCGCGGACAAGCCCACAATTTTTTTTTATTTTTCATTTGATTGCTGCAAACACCTTTGGTTCTTGGAATTATACAATTTTCAAGTTGAAAAAATGGGCGGGGCTACGCCTACTAAATTTTTTTATTATATTTCATGTGGTTTTATTTAACCGATTTTTACATAACTTAACACACACCCTAAGCTCTGGCAAACACACAGTCTTGCATTTAAAAAAATGTGCCGAGGCACGCCCATTAAAATTTAATTTTAAATTTCATGTACTTCTTCTTAACCCACAACTTTAACAATCTTTTCTGCAAAAACGCATTTTCTGAGATATGACTGTGTTGCAACAAGGGAGCGACATGTAGTTATACAAACGTTTTGCGAAATATTTACACACTTTTACTTTCATTTGACTCTATTGCTAAGAATGAAAAGCAAAGATACAGAGGCAGGTAAACAGTTGTTATAAAGACCTTTGCGCTAGTAATTTTATAATCTATACGTTTCTTATTTCTGTTCTTTTTTTTAATAATAAACAGCAAGCAAAATTCATGATTCATAATTTTTCTTTGTTAGCTGAAACGAATCTGGATCTGTTTAAAAATATATTAAAGAGATTCCAGTAGCGTATACAGTGGGTTGGTTTTTATTTTTATAAACACAAGGAGACTTGAAAACAGAAAATAAACAAAAGTTGTTGGCAAACTGTATATGGGTGGATACCGAGCTAATGAGCTTTTAAACTTTTTTCCTGGTGTTTAATACACAAAACAAGTTCCTAAATGGTGTTGATAGAGACATTTATTTATTTAGCTTCACTTTATTCAAATACTTTAGACCCTATTATATATGTATACTGCAGTCGATTTTCGATCTTTGATCATCGAGTATCAAATCGTCGCCTCAAAATTGTTTTAGCCCATAAGCCACAAAGTTGGAGTGGAGAAAAACGTTTTGAGCCGCATACACCACTCTTCTTAATTTATTTTCAAAAAGTAGATTTTTGTGCTCCATACGTATACTTTACTGCTGTGAATTGAGAATTTTGTTGGTTGGTTGCTTTTCCTTGCTGTCCAGAGAAACAAGTCGATCGTTTAATGCTGACCAAGAAGCCGCCGCCGTAATAATTTTAACTATCGATCCGCTTACGCACTTACACAAGAAAAACAAGTAATTGAAGTGTATTAAATATAAAGAATGAAATTAAATTATTTCTATTATACTCAAACATGCACATTTAAGGTTTCTTTTATTTTATTTTAGTGTTTAATAAGTTTATATTAAAGCAAGCGATCGGCGTTTGTGTCTGGGTGATGATGTTTTTGCTTAACAGTCTCCGTTAAATTCTTCTTACGGCACCTTCTTTTTTTATTATTCATTTCTTATAGAAATGAAGCGTTAACTTTACTTCGTACGTTTTTGTATGACGAATTTGACGCAATCGCCAAACAGTGGCGTGTATAGCAAAACAATACTTATTAAACCTAAAAATAGAGTGGATATGGAGCAAAATGAATGCTTAATATCGCAGAAACCATAATAAATTTCGCATTTTTGATTCGGAAAGAGGGTATTCAAAATATATATATATATTCCATACCTAACTCATTTCTTTAAAGAACGGTCGGTGGCGCAAAACTATTATGGGGCGACGAAATGTCAAATTCGTAGTATGTATCACAGAGGAGATCAGAGTTGTAGAAAGTGACTTAAGAAAAAAGCTCAAATCATCTGATTTGATCGCTGTTAAAAAGGGACAAATATAGTGTGTTTGTTATTGAATATTTTTAGTACAATAATCAAAACAAACAGCAGAAATGTATACTTAGTGAAATGAACAATTGAAAATTGTTACAAAATTAAATGAAAGATTTTGCAATGTTGAAGAACTAAATAAAACAATGTGTAAAACATTATTAGTAATATAAAAGTGATTAAAATTAGTTTCCAAATGCTTACAAACTCAATTTTAAAAATTTTCCTTCAAAAATATTAATTTTTAACTTCAACTTGCAAAAAGCAAACAACGAATGAGACCACAAAGCATAAATTGAAAATACACTTGAGCACATGAACATTTGCACAAAATTATGTAAATGGAGTAATTTGTGGTATTGAATTAAAAAACACAATGCGAAAAGGATTATTAGTATTAATAAAGTGACTAAAATTTGTTTTCAAATGATTAGAGACTTTGTTTTAATCATTTTCGTTCGCAAATATTAATTTTTACCATTTATTTACAAAAACTAGGCTGCGAATGAGGCCACAAGGAATAAAACGTAATTACCTTAAAATAATACCACGCGAAAGAAAAAGTAAAGAGGATTTGATGACTGTGTGAGCGAGACCTCTAAATCACAATTATCTTCCGTCTTACTTTGTGCTCGTGACACCTCTGGTCTCCTCTGTGGTATGTATATTAGCTGACAACACCAACAACAATTTTGTTGAGCAAAGCATTTTCTATCGAACAGGTTTTTGAAAATTATTAAGTATTTAGGAGTTCTTTTTAATTTTCAGCATTCAAACACAGGCTGTACCTGTGGCTGAGTGGTAGCGATGCTAGCCTTTCATTCCAGAGGTCGTGCGTTCGGTTCCCGCCACAGACCCTGGGTGTTTTCCGCAGACAAGCTAATCGCTGCGCGGGATGCGTTTGGTAAAAAAAAAATAAAAAAATACCTTTGTCTTTGATCAGGCACTGGTGTCCAGCTTTTAAAAAATATATATACAATTCCAAGGGTTTCACTTATGAAAGAAAATCCTCAATTTACTGTGCATATATTTATTTTCATATTCTTCATCGAATGCTCGTCTATGCATGAATGTTTAAGCTAAGAGCATATTCTTGTATAAAGAACAGCAAAGTTAACATCGTGGTATTCCAGCAGTGAATTATTTAACATTGTGTGTCTCAAAAGCTCTTAGTATCAGTGTTGAGTAAATAAAGTGTTCTAATTTGCTAATAATTGTACAGTAATGATTTTTTATTTTAATTGCAAATACATATTGGGAAAAACAAGATAACTTTTTAAAAGCTAAAAACGTAACAGTATTAAATGTTTTGTTTTATAAACTTTAAGCAAGCATTTTTTCTTGTGATTAAAAAGAGCAGCTTCATTACAATTTATTTCGCATGAAAAGGCAGCACTAAAAAGAGTTTTGCTGCAAGAGCAAGTCTTTTAAGTCAGTAATACACCGGGGATCGAATATAGAATCTTAAGTTCATTGTATGTTTGTCAGTCATATATCACGGTGTAGAATAACAACATCAAAAAGTCCACATATACACATATCGCTCATTGACTTCAAAGAACGTCATAACTCAAGAAAAAAAAACAGTTTGCCAGAAAACGAGTCTGAAGTTTTGAATTTACACACAACTTAATGGAAAAAGTTGTGAATGTTGAAATTCCATTTTTTTGAGTTGTGACATTCTTTGAGTAAATGAGCGATATGTATGTACATATGTACGTAAGTAGTTCCACTTGTTTTAAGTACAATTTAGTATTATATTATTGTTGTTTTTATTATTTATTTTTGAGCACGACACGTACTAAAACTTGAATTTAGAACGAGTTTTTTTCTCTCTGTGTAGGTATTGACTTTTATTATTATTTTTTATATATTTTTGTTAGAGTTATACATATAAGTTATAAGTGTGAGAACTAATAATGGAATTGGTTATTGATGGGGTAAAAATTCATATTCACTTAAACTAAAGGTAACTTATGTATATCAACATTAAATATGGCAAAAAAAAAAAAACTATTAGCACAAGTTGACAGTCACGGTTATTGCATGTCATTGCCGAATTGTGCAGGTATGAAATTATTTGCATATACGAGTGCAGGGACGAGTTGTGGACTTTCTTAAATTCTTTGTTCACGCTTGCAGCATTTCATACCTGAAATTTCCCAAATTTGCATAAATTATATAAACAACTGCCAAAGAATATCAGAATTGTTGATAATTCAAAAGTGTACAGCCAACTTAATAACTTTTCCCCCATTGTATGACTAAAATTCAATATTGATTTTCAGCAATAAGTTTCAAAACTAAAATTAAAAAATATAAATAATATAATAAGTGCTGTTTCTGCAATACGCTATTTCCAATTAATCGAAAAAGCACTCAGTCTTTTCAGTTGTTTCTTTAGACGTTTTGGACGAATGCACTGAGGAAACACCACTTAAATATTTGTTTGTTGTTTTTGCCTTAAAACTTTTATGAATGAGTTGAATTTTTCTTAATAAATCTATTTTTAAAGTAATTAACAACAAAACAAAAAAAAATCAATAAATTATAAATTGTTTTAAATTTTTTTTTTTGTTTTATTTTCAGTTAAGAAACAATTGCAACAAGTTGGTACCAGTCAAAAGCCATTCACCAATTTCAACAAAAACAAAAACAAAAACATACAAAACTACAATGGCAGAAACGCTCATTTTTGCTAGATAATAAAAAGTAGCGAAAAACAAATTGAATTACAGGAACAACAAGTAGCCAAAGAAAATTAAAAAAAAAACAGATTTTGCTATAAACTCACAGCACAATAACCATAAAAATAGTATTTTTTTAAATCCCGTGTTAAACAACGTGTTGGAATTTTACTACTCTTACATGAGAAAAAAAAAAAACAAAATTCAAATTAGAGCAAAATAAAATATAACAAATTTGCGGAAAAGAAAAAATATAAATAAATAAATATATAAACAAAAGAATAACAAAATATTTAGGCAGAAAAAAAAATAATAATAATTCCACAAAATTATTGCGTATTAAAGCCAGGATGGCATAATTAATTTTATAACATAAAAAATATGTCGATTCATTTCAAAAACCCTTAAATTATTTGAAATTATTTAATGGTCTACTTTAGCAAGGCACGTGTGAAGTTTAATTTCAATAGTTACTCGTACATGTGTTTTTGTAATCTTAGAAAATCTTATGTGCAATAAAAATCGTTAAAAAGTTTGATGGTGGGCAACCAGCTTCTGTTTCCAACAGTGTCGGCTAAAAGTGTTACAACAATCACATCATGACAGTTTCATATGCCGGTGAAGTACCTAATGGCAGTAGTTTTGGCTGTTTTTGGAAAATTTTATGGAAGTAAGTATGAAAGATATTCCAAAAACTTTTAATTTTACAAAGTAAACTAAAAACCATAATAAATGTGTATATAATAGAATAATAATAATAATAATAAAGTTGGTTGTCAAAATGATAAGGTTACTGACATACATAAGTACGTTTTCATTGACAAACAATTGGTTTTCGTATATAAAAAAAGGGTGATTTTTTAGCACCCTTCTTTTTGGCAGCACTGTTTTTGGCAACTCAGCTACTTTAAGAATGTATGACATTTTGGCGTGGGGGTCCAAGAGTGCTCCTGGGAAAACTCATCCACGATTTTTATTTTGTTTCCCCTTTGAATTCCCAAAATCGCTGCTAACCGGTTGATATATTTTTAAAAATACCCACGATTTTCCCCCATTTTTTTCCCGGTTTTTTAATTCCCAAAATCGACGCTAACTCGTCGACGCTATCTTGACTCACGTAAAAAAAATATGTGCTGAAAAATGTGTATTGACATCTGAAGGATATTCAAATTACAAGCGGCGAAAAGAGTCAGCTGACATGAATTTGGCTTGTCCAATAACCATGTTTTAAGAAAATATACCTGCGCTTGATCTTATAAATTAATGTCATAACAATCACTATCACATGCATGCCAACTTTCAGGATTTCCCACAATTTCGAAAGCTTTCGAGTATTCGATCTTCATAAAATTACACACCATACGATATATTCATTCTTAACATTCATTTTATAGATCCCCATTATAATTTTGGATACGCAGCTCAGCTTCAGTCCACATAACTTCAACTTAGTGACTGCTTATGTTATACATTCCAGTGACTATTGCTAGTCATTATACTTCACTTACAAAAGTGAAACAAGAGCACAAATAATATATTAAAAAATATTGCAAAAATAAAAACAATAAATTGTTTAAAAGCCCCAAAAAAAATTAGAAAATATTTGCTTTAAATTTTAAATTTTAAAATAACTCCCAGCGACCTTAACGCTTTGACGCACATCTCATCATTTGCCATTTTTTACCTTCACTTTTATTGCTTTTCTTGGTATCACATTGCAAAAATCTTTAAAATTAGAAATAAAATTTACTTTTTTGCAAATAATAACTCATTTGAAATTAGATAAAATAAACATTATTTATTAAGCAAGAACAATTAGAAATAAATAAATAAATCAACATACAATTAACTTGGAAACATGCGCTCTCATGTTTTTTGCATCTTATTTTTATCCAACTTTGTTTCTCTTAATTACAATTGTAAATTCGTTGTTGTTATTTGTTGTTTTGTAAATAACATCCCTGTACTTATGTATGTGGCAATTGTTTTATGAGACATAGACGGCAATTTGTTGCGTCAGTCTAAACTGACGTTTTTGTAGAGATATCATCATCATATTCATTATTTTTTACGAAGTTTGGCTTAAGTGAATGCATGAACTTTTGTTTTTTTTTCTAGAAAAATATTTACTAAACTTACTTTTTATTAAAATTTACTTGCCAAAAAAAACCGACTTCAATGCAAACATCTGATAGAACATTTTCGAAAAAAATTTATGGGACCAAACTGGAAATAAACTCTTTCAAACAAAAAAAATTTTGGAAATCTATTGGTTAAGAAGAAGTATGTGAAATATAAAATTAAGTTTTAATGGGCGTAACTCCGCCCGTTTTTTAAATGGAAGATTGTGTCTATTTTAGGGCTCAAGGTGTGTGGTAAGTTTCGTAAAAATCTTTATATATAATAATCAATTTTAATGGTCGTAGCCCCGCCCATTTTTTAAACTTTAAAATTGTGTAATTACAAGAACCAATGGTATTTGCTAGGTTTCGCAGCAATCAAATAAGTAGAGTATCATAATATTCAATAAAAAAATTGTGGGCGTGTCCCCACTTTTTTTTGCAATGGAGCCAATGGGATGCTATACCCTCTCAGACAAAAAAAAAATTTTTTACAAACCAAATTATGACGTAACAATGTCAAAAAAAAACAGACGAATTGATACTTCCTCCTTTTTTAAGATCGGTTAAAAAAACTTTTCAATGAAAACAAAAGAGTTTTTATTACGAAAGAGAATTGGTTCCAATTTAATTCATTACGAAATCAATTACACCCTGTCATCAAAAACAAAATTGACTAACTTTTACAAAATATATATTTCAAACAATATTTTCAATCAAAAAATTAATTGCTTTATTTGAACATTTAATTACTTAAATTAAATTTTTAGCTTTTTTACCCTAAAAAGTCAATCAACAATTTTAATCAAAAAACAAAAGAAAAATCAGTTATAAAATTTATTTGTGTCAATTAATTTAATTTTCAAATAAAATGTTTATCGACTGAATAAAAATTTTATTGAATGTTTAATTGAGTCGATTAAATTATTAATTGATTATTTGAAATTTTTTGGAATTAAAGCCTGGTACTCTGTTCAACATTTCACGTGAAATGCTGTCAAAATACATATAAAAAAAATTGGCACGAATTGTTCATGGAAAAATGTTGCAGATATAGTACTCTGTTTATCTTGACAAAAACGTATGAAATGTATCTTCAACATTTTAAGTTTTCGTACGAAATAAGATAGGTGGCACTTATGTATTTCGTGTGGAATTTACAACAAACACATGGGGCGTTTTTAAAAACATAAGAAATTGTAGCATAGTTTCAGGGCTACTTAATATTGTTTACATGTCAAATTTTTCGTAATCAATGTTGCTCAACATTTTTCACAAATATGAACAGAGGTACTATGCTTAAGGGTGTAAATATCACGAAATATGGGTGATATATTATTTTTTTTTCTTTTTCAACTTTTTTTAGAACGAAAAATTTCAGAATATTTTCACATGATATCCTCTATCAGTCCCATTTGAGCTAAATGAGAGCTTTTGCGCTTGCTCCTGTATACTATATTATCTGTAATAAATAGTTCTTTATAAATTCCTAACAACCAAATGGTCTTCGAGTCAAAACGCTTTATATGAGGGCCATTCATATTGTAATAAGACCCATTGTGCACTGGCTTAACATGTGCCATAGTATTTTAATTTAATTCCATCAATTTTCATACTTTCATAATTGCGCTAAAACATTTGTAGAAAACAAGAGTCGAAATCTCTCCCCTCCCCCTGCTCCCACTATTTATTCATTCCATTGGCTAAAAATTTATTTGAAGTTTGCTTTTGACAAATGTCATGCGATTATTTTCTTAGTGATTTATTAGATGTAATACGAATAATTTATTAGACACGTCTGTCTGGCTGGCATTAACGAATATTTGCAACGAGATGGCACTGTTGAGCTTTTGATATGTCAGCTATTAGACACACTGGACGGACAAATGTGTAAATAGTGTCAAGAAAATAAAGATCAATTGCAAAATAAATTTTAACTTACATAGAGATTGGAAAGAGATAATGTTTGTTAGTTTATGATTACAATAATTATTTTTGGAATATTTTCTTTGAAATATCGCACATTGATTCATAAACAGTCATAACTCAAAAAATTCCAAATGTTCACGGGTGGCAAAAAACTGTTGATACTAAAAAACAGTTACGTCCAAACCTTATGCACAATATGCGAGCTTTTAGAAAAGAACTTTGTGCTTTCACATCGACGGGAACACAACAGCCAATTAGATTTCGGCGACTAAAACGCTTGCTGCTTATTTTGCACAGAAACGAAAACTAATTCTAATGAGAGCTTTCAAAGCCTTTTACCTCAAATGCAAAAATCAGACTATGTAGCTGCTGTAAAAATAAAGCAAGTACATACATATGTATTTGTGTACGTACATTTGTAAAATAAAAACTGACATAACGGTATTTTTTTATTGTTTGCAAAATGAATTTTTGCGGTCGTTAGAGATTTGTTCAGTGAACTTTATAAAAAAAAAAAACATATTAACAACTTTGCATTGCGACTGTTTATGATTTAGTGGGTGATATATTTTTTACAAACAAAAATTAAATAACACTAATTTAAAATCTTAAACTAAGTGCAACTGTTATTTTCTTTTTAATCAGCATTTAATCACGTCCCTTTGGCACACAAATATTTGCTAGACGTTGGTTTAGATGTTAGTATTTTATAATTTTCCAATTTATTTAAAAAAATTATACATACCTACATTCTATTTTACAATAATAAAGAAAAATGCCATATAATTAATTCCAACTAAACAATGAATGAACAACAATTGTACAAAAATAATTATTTACAGTCTCTAGATTCAAATATTTGTGTCGGAAAATAGTTAAGTCGTTGGAAAATTGTATTTAAAAGGTGCATGTTTAACAATAAAGTAAAAACTGTACGTATGTGCATAAGTAAATATTTATATGTATGTACGTGTAAATTTATTTGCGCGAAAAACAAAAACTGTTCAGAAACTGATAACTGTTTGAAATTATGTGTCAAAATAGTGCATTGTTAAATTGTTTGCGTTTTAAAGCAAAATTTACAATTCAATTAAGGGGGAAAATATACTGTCAATTGTGTTTAGAAAACATACATACATACATACATACATAATCCAGCAAAACTAAAAAAGAATAAAAAACTTTTGAACTTTTTTTTTCGTTTGCAAATATGTATGTATGTATCTATGTATATACTGAGTAATTTATTACTGGTACAAGATTTCTAACAGAAGTAACAATCCCAGTAGATTATAAAGAGTGTTTTTTATATACCCGAATTCGAATGCGAATATTTGAAACAATATTCGCGAATAAGAATACGATATGTATGTGAAATTAATAGAAATTTGATTGAAATTCAAACATCCTATTGCCAATGTTGCACGTTCACTTATATCGCAATATTATGTAAACTATTAATTCCCAAGGATTTTGTTCAGCAGAAAGAAACAGTTTCAGGAAAATAAAATGGAACATGTCCTTTAATTTATTTTGTAGTTATGATTGTTTTTTAGCGATATATTTTATATTATCCCTATACCTATACTAAAAATTAGGAAGAACTCTGTATAAGCTGTCAACATATGACCATCGATTTGAAACATAATTGTGCTGAGAGCATAATAAGCAAGATATTAAAAAGCTTCGTGAGACTAATGAATGCCCACGTTTATGGTTAGATTAGATTTTCATATCGAAATTGAATAGGTAAATGTAAAAAAAACTCTAAAATATGTTTAATTGAAAAGCTCAATATTTTAATTTAGTTCTTTTTTTACCAAAAAAGTTTCAATTTTCCATGCCTGGCACCATATTTTGGATTTGACTTTTTTCAAACATAAAATATGTTTTAATAACAAAGAACAAAATTTGTTTTACTTAGTTACTTTTTTTTCACCAGAAAAAAGTTTAAATTTTCCAGCTCTGGTGCTGTGTTTTCTCTTCTTCTAATTTTTTATAACAAACTATTTATGTATGTACCTATTTCTCAAACATAAAATATTTTTAATTTACAACGAAAATGCAACAAACTAATTTGACCTAGTTACTTTTATATACAAAAAAAGTGGAATCATCCTTTTTTAATACCTATAAAATATGTTTAATTTATAGAGAAAAATAAAAATTTAGTTGTAGTAAGTTACTTTCACTTTTACTTTTTTTGATTTGTAAAAAAAGTTTAAATTTTCCAACTCTGAAACCGTCTTTTCGATTTTGCTGATTTTCAATGCCAATCTACGTACATATTTTGGACCATTTCAGACACACCAGGGGGTCTACTCTGTATTTCGAAACGAAAGAAACTACTTTCTAATTTACAATTCAAAAGCATTTGCTTTCGTTTCCAATTGCAAAGTAGACTCTTAGTTCAAAACCGAAGTCTCTAGCTTTTCTGGGAGCTTCGGAAAACCAATTTTACGTACAGGCAAACGGACGGACATGGCTTATCCGTCTTCCCTATTCATAAGGACCCAGAACATACATATGTACATACATTGTATATACTTTATGGGTCGCACATGAATATGTATTGTAGAAATTACACAGGGAATGACAAAACTATGTATATACATACATATGTAGGTATACTCTTTACCATTTTTGGTGAAGGTTATAAAAATAACTAAAACTGCTCATCTTAGACAAATTTATTCATTCCATGCTTATGTACATACATACATACCTACGTATGTATGTATGTATGTACATAGATAGAAGGGACTATATTTTCAGCAAAAATCAGCTTCTACCTAAACATTTGATGGCCTTTGTTTTTATTTATTTACATATATTTTAATTGAAATAATGCCGACCACAGGGACACGACATCTTTATCAAAGCAAATTTATACGTAAAGTGTCGCTACTAAAACATCTGATTATATTCTACTAAAATTGTGTGCGAGAAACCATGATCTTAAAATAGCGTATGTATGTATGTCGAAATATTAAGGACGTTACAAACGGAATGACAAACATAAATACCATTTTTGGTAAAGGGTATAAAAAGTAACAATAAAAGATAAAAAAAGCCATGTTTCAGATTTAATCAGAAAGATATACATAAATTATTATCTCTTAGATTTTTATCCACAATACGTACTTATAGGTACATATCCCTTTATTGTTTCGAGTAAAGTAAATAAGAAACTCTATTGGGAGACTTACCATGAATTAAAACTGCAAGTCCATTTGCATGCATAAGTATTTACAGACAAACATGCATAAATATGTAGATAGTAAGAACAAGAAAAAACAAAAAATTCACGCGACTCGCCACGAGCACGACCGATAAGAAAATAAAAACAAACACACACATACAACACATACCGATAAAAGAACATTTACTATTTTTTTTTAACCAACAGCCAAAAATTAGATCTGCAGCAACAACATCACTTGTTATTATCAACAAAAATAATAATAACAACAACTAATGATGAATTGCACTTTTTCTTTACATTTTTGATTCTCTTTGCTTTATTCTTTCACAAAATATGGGGCAGACATACATATTTATCTACGCATATGCATACATACATACATACATACATATTTATGCAAATGTATGGAATATGGAACAAAACTAATTAATAAATAATTTAGCAACAAATGATTTAATGGCTTGCATTTTATTAATTACATTTCTTAATTTAAGAATTGAAATGCTTTAAAAACATGCATACGCGCACTTTAACATAAAATGTATTACACACTTTAATTGCACTTGTTGCTGCTGCAGCCGGCTTTTTTGTTAATTTTGCCAGGAATTGGCTTTAATGCAAAATAAATTATTTTAATTGGAACACAACACTTTTTATTTATGTACATAGATACTTAAATAAACAAATTCAATTATTAGATTACAAATAACTTATTTTTTATAGAACTTTTGATATAAGGAACTCCTTAATTGTTAGACGACGACCGCACTTAATAAAATCACGCATTAAACTAAATTGGCATGTCATCAGGGCTGCCAGATTCGACGATTTATTGTCATTTAGACGATTTTGATGCCGCATATAAATATAGTAGCAAAATGACAATTTGAAGATTTTTTCCTTAAAACTGACGATTTTATAATGTTCTAATTATAAAAAAAAAGTTACTAGGTATTAGAATTCATATATGCAATCGCACTAGAAAACTTTGGTGTACATTTACCCAATCTTTCTTAATATAATTTATTATTTAAATTTACCCTTTGAGAGACATATGTATGTACATATGTAAAGGGTGGGCAAATTTGAGGTTGAGCACGTAAATTGACTGATCAACTGATGAAATGTCAATCAACTGATGAAATGTCAAGAATTAAGCTGTCATCCTTTGACCTTTATTTCGTAAAATGTTGGGAAATTTTAAATATTGAGCGCTACACTCTTGAACAAAGAATTTTAATTGTGGTATTTGTGAAGTTTAATTTGAAAGACCAGGTATACGTGAACAAACCAGAAACAATTGACGAGATAAGCGAAGCTTTGTTGCAAAATCTGGTTAAAAATTTTGTCAAAAGAGCGAACGTCTGCCGGCGTGCTAGAGGTGGACGTTTGCCCGACATCATATTCCATTACTAATTCCTATATTTCTACTTTACACTGATATCGACAAAACATAATTTGTCAAAAAAGTGTGTTTTTAAGCCAATTTCCTAAACTTACCCCCTGTTTCACTAAACGCGATCGAATATTAACATTGAAAACAAAAACAACTTTCAGTTTTTTGTTTTTAATATAAATGTTCGATCGAATCAATAGTTCACATTTAGAAGAACATGCCCTTTAATTTGCTTACTCTTTACATATGTACATATCGCTCATTTACTCATAGAACGTCAAAACTCAAAAAATTTAGTTTTTGAGTTAGAGGTGCAGAATTAATCCTCACATCGTTATTTATTTTGTGTAAAAATTTTATACAAACATCTTATTTATACAACTCTTGAGAGAAATTTTATTTATTATTTTTGAAATTTTATTTTTCCATTAAGTTGTGTGTAAATTGAAAACTTTAAACTCATTTTCCGGCAAACTGCATTTTTGGAGTTATGACGTTCTCTTAATAAATGAACGATATGTACCTTTAATGTAAAATACAAGCTTTTTGCATTTATGTACTAACAATTTGAAATTTCGAGCTCATACTCTATTGTTGCACAAGTGCGATATATTAGAAATTGTATGTTCCTATCAACAATTTCGGTCATCAAAAGTACTGAGAATAAAACTTGGACCAATTTTTTGTTTGGTACAATATCGATTACTACAACGCGCTCATTTCTAGGTAACCTGCTAACTTGGCAATATTTTTCATCATTTTACAACTGAGGTGAACAACCAAATTGTGAGCAGGGAAAAACACTATGTGCATAGGCCGGTACTTGGCCTAGCGTATTACCGTATACCTATATAAAATTGGTGTATGAATACGTTAAAAATGGATATGTTAAAAATTACATTTTGAATTATCCGAATTTTCTACGATTTTTCGAGTATGAAATGACGATTTTTCATGTTTTATCGGCATTTCGGCGATTTTTCGATAATTTTATCTGGCAGTTTTTTTTCTTTTTGATGGCTGAGAGAAAGATGAATAAAAAAAACGAGTTGCGCATTATGCAGTTCCGTTATTTTATTGTCTGCTTGTGTGATGTTGACATAGAATATGTGTTGTAAACAAAATACTTTAGTGTATGGAAAGTGCAAAAGAATTAAAGTGAAAAGCGTAAAAAACTCTCATCACACTTTTTACCACAAACACTTGTTTGTATTCTATGATGACGTACATAGATGCGCCGCAGTAGAAAAATTTTTTGTGCGGCTGAGTGCACAATCTTTTTTTTTTTATTCACGTGACAGAAACAGAGAAAATGCAACTAGTGTTGGGTTGCCATCTCCTACGAAATATATCATTTATCAAGCAAGTTATTAATTTCTGTTATTTATTTGAATAAAAATCCAACTTAATAAATATGAAAGGATATTTAAAAAAAAATTAATATTAAAAAAAGCTTATAACCCTTTAAATCATTGCCCAGCGGCTGAGTATTGATTGTACAGCCTGAGATTATTCTCTCTAATTTAGGTTAAGTTGACTGGTTGTTAAGAAAAGAAAGTTAGCATTCAGCTTATTTGGGTCCAAATGGGTTCAGATACCTCTGTATTATCTTCGAATAGAAAAGGGTTAGTGCATTTAATAGCTTTGCTATTTTTTACGCGATATAGGAGTTAGGACGTCATTTTCGTAACAAATATAATGGACACTATTATAGTTATAAATTTATTTTTGTTTTGATTGCTTTGTACTTAAAAGCAGAGTACGAAAATAAACGAAACAAATTGTTTGATTTTGTTTTGTTTCGTTCTTTGAAGTGAGAGAAACGAAAACAATGAGAACGATTGCTCAATTTGTTTTTGCATATGAGCACAAACCAGAAAACACAGCCGATTTGCTGTTAGCCGGGTAACAGCCGCCACCGGCCACAAACAATAAATTAATTTAATCGTACGCCACTGGAAAAGAAAATAATGGGAAATAAATAGAAACGTTTTGAAATATTTGCAGCGTAATAATCATATAATATAATTTTATTGCATTGTTATTTAACACATTAAGTTTGTTTTATATAACTAAGCAACAAAGCTATAACCGGGTGTCCTTAGACGCCTCTCTTCTTTTTTTTTCGTATTTTTTAGGTCATTAAGATCCAAGCACTGCTGATAAGCCAGCAAGAATTGAATCCTGAGAGTCCAAGATTGTTCACGTTATTCGTGACATACTTTCTGCTTGAAGAAGTTGCCCAAAATTGGGCGTTCAGAATGCGCTTCGTGAAGAAGACTTGAAGCAAGTTTATAATAACATGATATAAAATGTGTGATGTTGATATGACTGGTTCGGTAAAGAAATCGGGCTTTTTCCTTTCTACATCCTTATTTTTTCCTCCTGTTCAGGTGCGGATTTAACTAAATGTCCTGAGTGGTTTCTGCTCGCCATTGCAGCTAAAGTTCTCGACACCCTTTTGTTTGAAAAAGAAAATAAAAATCGGCTCAAAGACCCAAATAGCCCACTAAATCTAAAATTGTTTGCATGTAGCGGTGTCAGGAAAATATCTCGCGTATGCTTTTCGCTGAGTGAACACAGAACTAATAAAAAGAAGCCTGCCTCATCAGTGAAAAAAAATATTTCACTAAATACATAATTAGATTGACAATATTATGCATAACCATGATTTTTGAAATAAGTTTGCGCAATTTGCAAACGCTGCTGTGAGATCAAATTACGGCATTTGATATCGAATAAATTATGGTTTTATTGCATTTTTACATCCGATTTTATTGTATCTTAGACGGGAATCGAACCCGTTACATTGAATCTAGGAGCTCTATTCAATGTCCACTAGTATACATGGCATTGTATCTCCTTTTCTGCTTTACAAATAATGTAGAAAACTTTAGCACTGCGAATCACCCTAATCTCTAAGCACGCCCATTTGAATAATATTAATATATTAATACTTTGTGTTAATATTTAAAGTTAAAAATTATGAATATTAAAATTAAGTACATTTATTTATAGTTAAATTACTAAGTAAAAAAATCAAATGTAATTTCCAAGTTTTTTATAATTTCTAAGAAAGTTTAAATAAAACAATGTTAGTGATAAATGTTTGCCGACACCTGTTATTTTTCTAATAAATAGATTTGTTTAATATTGCACTAAATTTCTTTCTTACTTGGAGGAGTTAGTTTCAATAAGTGCTTTTCTCTAATAGATTTAAATTATATAATATGTACACTGGGGTAAGGAAGTATGTACACTGTGCTAAAGAAGTAGCTAACAAAGCTCTCAGGAGCTTATTTAATATTTTCCCTTAAGTTATTAGACAACAACTGGTAGATGTAGAAAAGAGGTAAGATCTGGTCCAAAGACCGACACTGCGACTCCTGATGGATATTTTGTGCCATAGATCTGTAAATTAAATTAAATCAATCGCTGTATGACTCTCCTTATGAAAATCAGCACAACAACTGGTAATTGAGTATATGTTCTTTTATTAACCCTACTGTCGTAAATAAAATACAACGTAATTAACTTACCAAAATGCATTGAAGAAATCTTCAAGCACTGCTGGGTAATGAGTCTATTTATGGTGAATTACAAACAAAATAAACAAACTACAATAAAGGCAGAACTCTAAAGGCCGGGGCACAATGAATCCGTCATACGTTAAATTTCCCCTTTTTCAACTGACAGCTAAAATAAAATAAAACAAAAGAAATAAATAGAAAAAAAGTTGAATTTAATGAATAAAATGGAGAACCAACGTATTGAAACTGTGCAAATGCTTCCGTATATAAAGTACTCATTGTGTCAACTCTCTCCGTCGTTGCGTCAATGTCAGTTGAAAAAGGGGAAGTAACGTATGACGGATTTATTGTGCCCCGGCTTTTAAAAGTTGAAAAATTGTTGTACTTTGCTTTGACGGACACGTACTGAATGTAACAGACCTCATAAGAAACCATGTATTTCAATTTAGCTGTCAGTTTGAAAAAGACGAAGTTTAACGTATGATGGATTCATTGTGCCTCGGCCTTAATGCATTAAACACATTAATCACAGCACAACTTCAGGTGCCGCATTCCTGTAATTGTCGGCCTGTGGCCAGCTACTTAATTATATTGGGGACGGTTGTGCCACTTTTAAATATTTGATATTTATAAAAATTAAATTACTAATTTTAATAAAAATGAATCCTTTTATTTCTTTATATGAATTTTTAAATGTTCATCCTGTTTAGGCTGCTACTCTGTTAAAAATTTCACGCGAAATGTTGACATAATCCATATAAAAAAATTTCACATAAAATATTCATGAAAAAATGTTGCAAAACTTGTACTCTGTTCAACTCGTGAAAAATGTATGCAATGTATCTGGCAACAGTTTATTGCAATCTGCGAAATAGTGTGACTGGCATTTATTTCGCGTGAAATATTGGCAGCTGATGTTTTTGCTTACAAAAGTCGATCAATGTGTCATACCTCTAACCAATAAAAGGGATTTTTTTTTTTTTGAAAAAGTAATATGTGCATCACTTTTTACATGTCACATTTTTCATGCGAAATAATCAAAGTTGCTGAAAATTTTTCACAACTTCGAATAGAGCACTAGGCTTTAAATAATATCTATGCTATCACTCATTTGACATTTTTTGTATTATATTGGCAGCACTGTAGTTGCTTCATGTAGATTATGGCTGGTACACATTTTGCAACATGTTTACGCAACACCTTCATGTTACATGTTGCATATTTTGACACAGATACTGTAACCTACAATGCAACCATCAATTTAACCTATAAACATCAAAACATTTTGATATTTTTAAAATTTCGAACGCAACCATAAACAAGACTACACACTGTGCGACCGACAATGTAATCTGCATGGTTACAAAAACATGTTGCAAAGTCTGTATCTACAATTAGGGGCAACTCACATATTACGTAACGCTATTTTCGGAGTTTTTGTAATGCTGTTTTAAAATTTTCAGTATACATTTTTTAAACCGTAACAAATACTTAACCGCATCCACTTGGAGCGTTACGTAATATGTGAACAGCTTCTTACAAAAATAGAAATTAGTCCAATTTGACGACAGCTACAACTGTGGTTGTGCAGTAGTGTAGTCGCGTTGTCGTGAAAACAATAACTTTCCATATGCACACATCGTCGGCTGGTTACTGGTTTGCCGCAATAATAATGAACTCTTAATATCTGTGCGGCAATCCAGTAACCACCAGCCGACGAGATGTTTTCCATTTTTGAGTGGTTATAGTCGGTAGCATACTGTCGTAAATGTGTTTATTGTATTACAGAAAACAATGTTGCCAACTTAATGTTCAACGCCTACAAGACCCTATACAAATGTATGTAAATACCTATATACTTCCAATAAACTGTTAAATAAATTAAATTCTAAAAATGGAACTGCAAACTTAAGGTTTTACACTTTTAGAAAAGTTTCCATTGCCATATAAACCCGCCCACTAATTATCTTTATATCAGATTTTTTGTTTATATGACACCCATCTAAAAATTTAGTACTTCAAAAGATTTATTTGAAATCGTTATTATTGTTTCTATTTTACGATTGAAGTAGCACCTTCATCATACATATATGATTTATTTGATTTTAACATTGTTTTTTTTCTCTTTCTCTTATTTTTCAGGTGGCGTGGAAGCGTTTATAAATTAGTATGGCGCGAATTAATCGCGTACTTATGTTTATATTATACTATAAATTTTGTATATAGATTTGCTTTAAATGAACAACAACAAAAGTAAGTTGAAAATTATAATAATAAATAGAAAAATATTTTTGTTTACAGTTCAAAAGATAATTAACAATAAAAAAAATATGAAACAATGAGAGAAACAAATTCAAATAAATAATGGAAGTTATCATCAATTTGAAAGTGAAGCAGGACATTAAAAGCAGTTCCCCGAATGCTAATAAGTGAACTAAGTTGAAACTTGATACCAATAACAAAAATAAATAGTTGTGTAGAACTAAAGCTCTTATTCTCTAATATCTCATACAGACCTTGTGCTGCTACTGCTACTTCCAGCATGCATGAATCGGAATGAATTACAGTTAGACCTCGATTATCCGTAATGGTTGGTACCGGGAGCATTCTGGACAATCGATTTTCCCGGTTAATGGGGTAACAGTTTTTAGTTTTAGCTAATTTTAATTATTATTGTTCGAACTTCATTTGTTTTATATTTATGATTTGATCAGGCTAAAGTTCGTATCGCTTTGTAAGCCAAATTACATATGATAATTATTAATGAACAAATAACACCAAAGTTAGTTGTAAATATTCTGACAAACACATAGTTGAACGGAACAACCGGCTGTTTTCGAAGGCCACTAAACCTTCCTCATCAGCGTTGTTTTGTGTTTGGTCCACTGTGTGTGGTTTCAGTTGATGTAGATTTCTGCTTTATATACGCAACTTTTTTGCAAATGGAATATGTGAATTGTTTTGATTCATCGAATTAAAATTTGCTGAAAGCTTTTTTGTAATGAAAGCTCATTTTTACCATCTCTAAATTTACAACAGTCTTGCCATTGTCGTTTGTTCTTTACTAATTATGCACATGTTAGTTAATTTGCTTATATTTTGGCTGAAAATGGTTGCGTGCTTGCAATCCCGGTAATAGAGATAATCACGGTTGTACGATGCAAAAAAAATTATATGGATGAAAAAAAAGAAAATAATTACAATATTTCTTTCCCGCATAATCGACGTTGCTGGTTAATCGAATCACGGATAATCGAGGCCTTAATGTACATAATTTTTTATCAAAAAACATTCCATCTTATCGTGTTTGGCATTTTTGACTTCGACTACGACGTTATTGTAATAGATTAAATGACATCCAAAATTAGTATTTTCAATCTAAGCCCAAAATGTTGTATCTTAAGTTGAAATAACTTGAAACATTTGTATCAATTTATATTTAAACCAAATGAGAATTCTGTCATGCATAATTAATACAGTGACAAGGAACATGCTTCTTGTTTGCATATTGATAGTATAAATTCTTAACAAATCGAAACTATTAACTTCCCAGTAAAAAAAGTTAGGAACTACATTTTTATTGCTTCCAAAAAGCGATTAAAAATGTATTCTAGTCATACCAATATTTTTAATTCCTTTATAGATTTACAAAAATGCTCACCATGCTTTTTAAAAAATTGGTTTTTAAAGAAATTTTTTGGTCTAAAAATTAATCTTTTGCGCTTAAATTCGAATAAAAAGAAACAAATTTGCAAAAATCTCTGACTTTTTGCCGTTTTTCCTAAAGGAAAATATTATTCTAGAACGCCAAAGAGGAAATTTTTTTAAACATCACTTCCAATTCGATGATTAGGAATCGAATAAGAGAACTTCCCTCGAAGGCAAACAAAAAAAAATCAAGTAAAAATCATTACAAATTATCAAAATTTGCTCTACTTCCGGATCGGAAACTTTTCATTTTCATGACTTATTTGGAGTGTATGTTTTTTACTGGGTTACTGATAATTTGGACCAGTGGTGCTCACCGAGGAAATTTGTATATGTGTATTAATTTGTATAAGAAGACAATTAAAGTTCGGCTCGTTGTTGCTGTTGTGAGTGACGTCATGAATACGTATTTTTTTTACCGAATCAAACTTCCATAATTTTGAATTTAGTGAAACAACTTCTTGCAATGGGAAGGCTGGCAGCGAAATCATTTAAAATTATTCCAATTCGGCCCACTAGGGACATTAGCGTAGCTAGATTTTTTTTGGGGGGAGGGAGGAGGGGAGCAGGCATTCTTACTGGTGATGTTCATGAATAATTTTAAAATGAATAATTACAGGCAGTTCTAAAAATTCTAGTTTTGCAAACGCAATCCTGTGGGGCAATGCCCTCCCCGTCACAAAATGATCTTTCTACGGCCATGACGAGAGAACAACGTGAACTGTATCTTATCGATTTCTTTTGGAAGCTGCTAGTTCTACTGAAAATTTTAATGTCTATTTCTTTACAGAATATTTAATAAGATTCGTTCATATTTTGGCCAACAGGGAGAAAGCATACCCATGTCGTTTGTGCTGGGTTTCTATGTAAGTCTGATAGTAAAACGTTGGTGGGAACAATACAGATTATTGCCATGGCCAGACACTTTGGCCTTATTCATAAGTGCTGCAATACAAAATTCGAATGGCGGAGTAAATGTAAGTATTATATTAAGATCAAACTTTAAAAAAATTCTAACGCCCACTTCTGGCAGAGCAAGGCCAAAAAACATACATATATGTAATTGTTTACGGGGCAATTAAGTTCCCTTGTGGACGTGATATTGTTACTGTGTGTAGGAAATCATGAAATCCTTGAATTTTGGGTATATATTGGCGCATAACCATAGTCAAAACAAAGTAGAATTTAAGAATTTAAAACCAGTATTTTGTATGGTAATACTGGTTTTAAATACTTAAAAGTACACTTGGTTTTGACTATGGCTATGCGCCATTGTACTAAAGACTTTTATGTGGAATCTTGAGAGGAATATTTTAACCTTCTAAAGGCTCAGTTAGCCGACTGTAACTCAATGTAACTGTAATGTAGGAAACAGCTGATCGATATTTTTATATGAAAAGTAGGTTACGTTACATTACATCTCTATAATCATTTTCATTACTTTTCACATAACAAAATCGATCAGCTGTTTCCTACTGTTGCAGTTACATTACATTACAGTCGGCTAACTGAGCCTTAACTCTTCTTTGTGTGGGTCTTTTATTTTCTTTTCTAAAAAGGGTTTAAAAAATGCTCTTGAAGAGAAATGTCAAGAGACTTAGACGCTCTACACAAATAAGCGCCTTAAAAATTTATCGAAATTCAAGTTAACAGCGGGCGTGGTCGCCAAGCTAAAATCACCTGACTTAATTTTTTCACTTAGTGTAATAAATCTCACGCCCACTTAAAACTTTTTTTTACAATTCTGGCTCTAATTACACTCATGGTTGAGATTTCGACTGCCGCAAATCGAAAGGCCTGTTTGTGTAAATCACGTCACCAAAGTGACATATATGGTTTCACTTACAAAAAAAAAAAAAATTAAAAAAAAGCCGCCAAGCAAATCCCGAACTTGTTTCATTTTCTTCGGTGAAGAATTTTTATGAAAATTTAAATTTAACAAAAAAATAATTTCTTTTAATAAATAAATTTGGCAGTATTTTAAAAACTTTTTAATTGTTCTTTTCTTTTCTCATTTCTCTAGAATGAAACCGGTCGTTTAATGCGTCGCAACATTATGCGCTACATGGTCCTGGCTTACGTCATTACTTTGCAGCGTATTTCGCTGCGCGTTAAGCGACGTTTCCCCACCACACAACATCTCGTGGATGCTGGTCTCATGCACGAGTCCGAAATGAAAATCTTTGAGCATTTAAATGCCAAAAGTCCCATGTCTAAATATTGGATGCCCCTGGTTTGGGCTACAAATATAATAAATCGTGCGCGCAAAGATGGTCTCATAACCTCCGATCACATTGTACAAACGATATTAATGGAATTATCGGATATACGAAGACGTCTAGGCGGTTTGATCGGTTACGATACCGTTTGTGTGCCATTAGTTTATACGCAGGTGAGTGGAATACAGAGAGAGAGAGAGAGAAAAATTTTTACAGTTGGCAACTTGTGATTTATTCACATTTAACAAAATTTATTAGGATTCTATCTATATTTTATATATTAATAAGTTTTGATTGTATTTTCTCTTTTTAGATTGTAACTATAGTTTTATACACATATTTTATAGCCGCCTTATTGGGGCGCCAAATGTTGCCCGATCTGCCTGCTTGCGGTTGTAAAAGTGATTACGATTTATATTTTCCACTGTTTACAGTGTTGCAGGTAAATAACTTATCAGTAGATTAACCTCAAATAAATGCATGTACATACATATGAGTATAAAGATACATACTCGTACATACGAATAGTGGCTTAATTTAAGCCAAAGTGTAAAACCAAAAATACTTTTGTTATTATATAGCATGTGCCAGTGAATAGAGAAGAGAAACACAAACCAAAATGACATAAAATACACTGCGATAATATTTAAGAGTTAAAGTGTAGACACCAGCTAATTATTATGACAAATGCGAAATTAAAATTTAAATAATTTAATAAAAATCAACAAGAAAGAAGTACGAGTAAGTTAAAGAAAAGAAATACTTTCTTTGTAAACCCTGCACGATTTAAAGTGTTGATTTTAATTAAATTATATAATTTTTACTTAAACCTATTTTACTTTCCTCTATCCAGCTGCTGGTATTGTGGGCTTGTCTGTCGACGACTGACTCTTGGTATGAATATTATGAAATGTTTGATTTGAAGGTTTGTTAAACATATTAAAACCCAGTGCACTTTCTTGTGGTTAAAGAGTGCTGGCTGACTGGCTGGCTTGTTGCCATGTGCACAAATGAACTTTAAAACTTTGTACTTAATAAGATTTATCTTGAAAATAAAAAAATTAAAATTAAAATGAATTGTATATAATAAAAGAGCTTTTATAACTGCAGCATACTCGGTAGTATACTTACAAGGAAGTTTAAGCAAATGCACATACTTTAGTATTTGCAATAGATAATTTTTTCTCAACTTCTACTTTATATCAAATGTAAAATATAGTAACTGGTCCTTCGAGTCTGTTCTACGAACACACCCACATCAGCGAAGACAAAAACCTTTCAGAAGAAACTATATATTGTATTTGTTGACTGTTTAGGCTTGGAGCACGTTGAAATAAATTTGTTCCGAAATAATAACGTATGTATATACTCGTATGTGCTTAAGAAAATTCGGAGGCGGGCAAAAGCTTTTAGAAAATACTTAATTTTTATTCAAACAATCTAATCGAGCGGAAAACTCTACTTACACGTTTATTTATGGTTTATAGTGCGTTTACATTTGAGCAAAATCTAGTACTTACGAGATTTTGTGGAAAATTTAGTACGAGCATATTTCGCAAAATCTACTTAAAATCTAGTACAACATAGTGATGCATTTATGTTTTTTTCTTCTTCAAATTTGTACTAAAAATTTAGCCTGTGTACTTAAAAAGGTGTGTGAATTGGCTACATTGCAGTTGTTTGGTTAACGTTTTGGAAAAGTTTCAGTTAATGAATTTTGTTTTGGGTTAAAAAAATCTTCTTCTTTTCATGAAGATTGTAATTGAAATTTGCTAGATTTTGTGCAGGTGTAAATGCCCTGTTAGTGATGCAACTGAGGTTATTTTTTTTTTTGAAATTGTACTAAAAAGTAATATATGGTCCGCCAGATAACTTTTGTTGTTTTGAAAGCAGGGCGCAAAACATCGAGTGTAGCTTCGGCTGTGCGGCACGTAGCGCCGTCCTGTTGAAACCAAATGTTGCCAATATCCTCCTCTTCAACATGGCCCGATAACGATCGCCATTGACTGTAACGGCCACTCCTTGCTCATTGGTCCAATTATGCCTCTGGACCAAAATCCGCACCAAACAGTGACTCGTTTTGGGTGCGTCGGCTTTTCAATGTATGCGTGCGGGTTTTCTGTGCCCCAAATGCGACAATTTTGCTTGTTTACATACCCGCCAAGATCAAAATGAGCTTCATCTGAAAAGATGATTTTTTTTTGCAAAATCGGCATCTTCTGTAAGTCGATCGCAGGCAATATTTCCCAGCGTTGTTCAAGCGTATACACAACCATATTCGTTCAGCGGAAGGATAAAACTAATTATCTGTCAAATCAGACATGAGCTAAGTGTTACCATTCACGAAATAAGCACTAGTTGAAAAAAAAAACGTTAGATGGCGGACCCTTTAGTAGTAGCAGGCATTCATTGTCTGAGTGTGCTACTTCTCTTGAAGAAAAATGTGAGAATTAGATAATTGGGTGCAGCTTAAGAAAACTTTCAGTTTTTGATTTGGATACGAAATCTAGTAGATTTTGTGCAGGTGTAAATGTCTTATTATAGATATTAAGCAATTTTCCCATGAATAAAAGTATTTTTATCACAAGGTAATTTTTTCAATAACGAATTGTTAAAGGCCGGCTTGAAATCAACAAAGCTAGAAAGTATAAAACCACATTCCAGTTCAAGATTCGCCAATTACTGTTCTTTCTTTGAGTAGAACAAAAATATATAAAAATCGGTTGAATTTGCAGGCCATCGCTGTAACTTCCCCCTAAGCTACGGATTATGGTAAAATTTGCAGCATAAGATACACTTTTTAAGTCCATAAAGATCAGTGAATATCTAAAATCAATTTGACGAACACTTTTGCTATTAGAGTAAATACACTTTTTGCGTAGTTTTTCGCCAACTCACAGTGGGGGATTTTGAAAAAAAAAAAAAATAAAAAATGGAAATAATTCTGCACTAAGGGGTAACAGAAAAATCAAAAATAATTTTTTTAAATTATTTAGAACTACTTACCTTTTAAACTACATCATTAATTTTTTTTTTCATTTTATAAAAATTTTAAAAGTTACAAAGCGTTATTTACAAAATTTATGCAAAAATTACGAAAAATTGTAATGTAGACAAATTCATTCCAAAAAATACATGTTTTTGCACAGAAAAATAAAATCCGGACATTTTTCTTTTAATTTGTTTTCTCAAAAGTGAAGAAAATCGTGGTTATGGTTAAAATTATTAAGAAAATACAAAAAACGGCCGGCAAACTCGTTTCTTTGGCAAAAATTCGGCTTGTGCGACCTCTAAACCTCTTCCGAAAAATTGGAGGAAAATCTCAAAAATACTTGACCCTATAAGGTTTCAAATTATGCTTGAGCCCCAAAATTTTTTATTTTATTTTGGATAGCCTAGTGTACAAGTATAATTACGAGTATTTTCTTAGGTATTGTTCAAAAATAGCTGTAGCTGTATAATTACATACATGAATATTATACAAATATATTTAATGAATACAGCTACCAGCAACAATAAAAAAATAAATAAGTATTAATTTTCTTATACGAATAAATTTGTACTTATTTTTTTACAAGTACCTGCATCTGCTTACATCATATGTAAAGGGTGTTTTTTTTAGAGGTATAGAACTTCTAATTGAAATAAAACACAAGAAAATCGTTTTAATGTCCATCAATTTGGCTTTATTGGAAGGATAATTTTATGCCATTAACGTTTAAATATGATTTCGGGCATGTGGCCGCCGCGGCTGGCTCGAATAAAGCCAATTCTACAGGTCCAATTTTCAACCACTTTTTCGAGCATATGGGGCCGTATGTTGGCAATAACGCCACGAATGTTGGCTTCCAAGTCCCCTAACGTTTCTGGTTTGTTGGCGTAGACGAGCGAATTCAGCGGATGCGTATTATCACATAGAGTAAACGTAGTGCGAAAACGATCCATTGTTAACCGAATTAATTGCTCTGATGGACGATTATGTCGACCATAAAATGGACGGAGCTTGCGGTAAACTTCGCGAACTGAACCATTATTTTCGAAATAAATTTGCACGATTTGCAAGCGTTGTTCTTTTGTCAACCTGTTCATGATGAAATGGCAAACCAAACTAAATATTAATCACTTGACAGCTGACAAAATGGCCGCCAGTTAAAAAAGTGATGCCAACTTAAAGTTCTATACCTCAATAAAAAACACCCTATATAAGGAGTTTTCCGAGAAGACAGAGGCCTTACAAAAAGGCAGGCTATAAAATTAGCATTTATAAATATTTTTGGCTGCAAAGTCTCTTTTACATAGAAAATGGTGCAATTAATACACAAAAAGTTAAAACAAATAGAATTTGCTTTTAAGTTCCCGGTGATTCCTAAAAAGATTTCATAAATTCCCAAAAATGGGATTTTTCGTTATTTCTGCTGTATTTCTCTTATCTTTTGCCGAGCACAGATAATATTTGAGGAAATATTTCAAAACATATCATGTCTTAAGGTGAAATGACAAATTTTTTGCTTCCAGCTTTGGAATTTGAGAAAACAAAGGCCTTACATTTGATATTTACAAAAAAAGAAAAAAATAGGTCCATTTCGAAACAATCTGGCACCTTTAATAACAAAAATTTTTAACAAACAATTTCTTTGTCATATTTCTTATAGTATTAACTTTTGAATAAATAAAAATATGGGGTTGGTATTCTTGCAATATTTTTTAATAATAGCGAAATAAGTAACCCACTTTTTTCTGCAAAACACGGCAAAAAAAATCGACTTTTCTCAAATATTTAATTTAAATTGCATATAAGTTTTTACCTAGTTGTGCTTTTGATACCAAATTTTTTTTTCTAAATGTTAAAAATTTTGTTCTTAACTCATACTAAGTTTCTTTTTTAAAATCGAACAAGATTAGACTTCTCCATTAAATTTTTTTCTCGAATATTTCCTATACTGTAAGCGAAACTGCATAAATATAGCAGACTTTTTTTTAGCTCTTGGATAAAGAAATTCACTTGAAAAAAACAATTTTTTTATCAGACCAAAAACATCAGCTTGGCATCGGTTTGAATTTTTCATTAACCCGAGGTTGCCCACTTTGAGGCTTTGTGGCTCCGCCCCCTTTAAAGATATATAGTCCGACTTCCAGACTTAAGCTCGGTGACACCTCCTTAAATGCTGTATGAAATTTCATTACAGTCGTACGGCTTGTTTAGAAACTGGAGAATTATTTCCATTTTTTTTTTCAAAATCTCACACTGTGCAACGATTCGAAACCTACCGAACCAAATTGTTTTACTATCTTACGACATCTAAGTGAGCTCAACATCTTTCGCATGCGGCAGATTTTGCCAACGATACACACACATACACATACATATGTATATATACATACATTTATACAGCCGTCATCGCGGAAATAGTCGTAATGTACTCCTAGGACTTCGTCGAAATATGATGAAAACTCGATTTTCGAAATTTGGGTTAAAATCAGTAACTTCCTATAGCGGGAGTTTAAAAATGAAAAACTTGCTTTTAAAAGAGATCTTAAGCAACAATAAAAACTACATATATTATAATATAGTTTTCTCATATAAAATAGATTTCTTTTCTAAAACAAATCTTAACTCTTAAGGGAGTATTTATTTAGTTTATTTATTTATGCATATTTTGCTATAAATGATGGTAATAATTTTCTCATTGGTCCTTCGAACTTAATGTTTACCAGCTTACTCTCTCTACCAAATGCCTTGAGCTGTTTAGTAAACTAGTGTTACCAAGCGGAATTTTAGCAAAGCTTTCACACAAACGCAATCGTAAAGCTGAGCTTTATTTTTTTTTTTTACAAAAACAAAAGGCTTTCTGTAAAAACAAATATAATTAGAAAAATTAATTAATTGATTACATTTGTTGACTTTTTGTGAGCAACTAAAAATTTAACATTCAATTCCATAACAAATACCAATAGTCAAATATGGAAAATCACGTGGTTTTACCATAAAAAGAAAGCTTGTCGAATAGTTTGTTAAAAGGAATAATGATACTAACGGGCTGACAAATGATTTTTGAAACAGTTTTTTTCTTAAGAAAAAGATATAAGATAATTTAGGATATTTGGATTGAGTCTATGAATAGCCAAAAATTCGCTGCAAAAAATTTAAAAATTCCGAAACAATTTAAAATTTTTTGCATATACGCTTGCAAGACTAAAATATGAAAGAATTATGCACTAACAAATCGATGCCCAAAATTGTTTACAAGATTTGAATTCAGATATATACGTACAATGAATGGGCCATCTATTGGCTTAAATTTGAACCACCGGTTATTTCGAATCTGGCAATACTTATGTCATTCTATTCTGTCACAGAATTCAGTATTTTATCTCCACCGAACGAAATGAATCGATTTACGCTTCAGCAACGTTGGGATTTATTGGAAATTTATTAAAAAAAAAAAACAATTGCACGAAAATGTCGTATAAAATTCGGTCGCGGAGAAGTACCAACAGTGCCCGGTATACGCAGCTTTATTGCTAAAGTTCGTAAAACTGTTGATGCGCCAAGACCATGCACCCATTGCGAGTGACTGTTTGGTGTTTATTGTGGAGCGGAGGCATCATTGAAACTGAGGACGGCGCAACCTTTACGGTCAATGGAAAAACCAAAGGCGAATTGACACCAGGTGCAGTGATGACAGCTTTTTTTGGATCTAAAAGCACATCAGAATTTAAAAAAAGGACTAAAAGCGTAATTTTGAGATCTAAAAAGCGTAAAAAGCACTACTGTGAAAAACGAGTGAAGCTTAATAATGTTTAATATTTTCTAAGCTATTCTCTATTTCGGCAATATCAAAATTTCTAATGAAATATATCAAACAAAAAAATATGTGTTTCATAAAATTAAAATAATTTTGGCGTTTTGAGTCTTCAAAAAGCACTAAAAATAGTGCCAAAATCACCACGACCCGGCTGGTCTTGATTTGCAACTCTGCATATTCGCCTTGTGTATTTGTTACTGTAAAATTTCCTGCTGTAAGAATATTTCCGAACGTTTTGTTTTGGTTTGACAGCAGAGAAATTATCAGCCGATTGTCAGCTGGTTAATTAAGATCAGCTGATTTGAATTCGCCTTGGAGACACCTCGCGCATCATTATAATCGATTTTTTGTGCCCGCTCTTCATGGTATTGATTGTGAACGATGTTGGTTTCAACAGGATGGTGCAACTGCCACAATCGATATATTGCATCAAACGTTTGATGGCTGTTGAATATTAGCCGAAATGGTGATGTCAGTTGGCCGCCAAGAAGCTACGATTTGACAACGTTTGACAATTTTCTGTGGGGACTCCAGAGAGAATTGAACATTCGGGATGCCATTGCCGAGATACGACCCCACACACTCGAAAAACTGCTCCAAAATTGTTCTTATCGAATGGGGTGAGGCCAGCCGCGGCAGCCATATGAATGAAATAATAATCAATTTCAATGTATTTTTAATAAAAGATATTTTACTGAATAACTAAAAGTAATAATTTGTGCGTTAAAAATGTTAACCTGAAATAATATTCCATCTCTAACCGGAACAATTGTACTTTACAACAAAAACATAAATTTGGCAAAATTTTAAAAAGTTTTTGTTTTATATATATATATATATATATATATATATATATATATATATGTATATACTCCTGTTAGTGATATACAGTGTTACCCGTTTAATTACCCTACGCTTACTTATTTTTCACATGTGTTAGTTATTAGATTGTAAGAACATTTCGTCATTCTAATCATTTTCCACATTCTTCATAAAGATGATGTTAATAGAGCGCCTCAAGAACTTGGAATGAACAAAAGACAATCATAACGGTCTTATCCATCAAAATCGGATAAACAGCGTATGTACTCGTACATATGTGTGAAAAGCAACAATCCAAAACAAGCAATATATGCAATGGTCGAGGTACATCTGCAAGCATTTGCAATAATTTTGGAATGTAGACATTTTGTCAGTTTTTTGCCTTATGCTTTACAGAATTTTTTTTTTAATTTAAATTATAATATTATTACTAACAAAAATCTTTTTAAATTTTGAAGTGGTAATTAGCCGGGGATTACTGTACTATTGGCTCTTCTCCCAAAAATACACTTTGGATAATTGTTTTTTTTCAAAAACGTTTCTCATTTTCTTTGTCACTCTGTAAACATCAAATCGCTAACTATTTATTTAATTTTTGCCAGCGCACTGACGACTGACTGACACTACTTTTATTAGTTGTACGCTTTTTTGTGTTAAACAAATCGTTTTGTCGTTAAAAAATATATATGTATATTACTTCCATTGAATTATGACTTTTTAATTTTATTATTATTATTTTACTATTTTTTATTAATTTCTTTATACATTTTATTATTTTTTAATTGTTTCCAAACAGTTTGTTTTTTATGTCGGTTGGCTAAAAGTTGCCGAAGTGCTAATCAATCCATTTGGTGAAGATGATGACGATATTGAGCTAAACTGGTTAATTGATAGACACATTAAGGTGAGTTAAATATTGAATTATTTAAATTGCAAATAAATAAAATCAACGTCTTAACAGCATTAGTATTAAGAATAATAAAGTAGGATTTGTTTATAACAAAAATGCATGCAAACGAACAGACAGATTGAGAACAAGAATAAAACATTTTGGAAGAAATGTTAAATATACATACACATACATCCATACATACATATTCGTACATGTGTATGTACATATACTATGTATATATATATTATTACTATTGAAAAAGCTGAATTAAAAATTGATCTTGCTATTTTTGATTTTTAAGGCTGTAATTTCGTCCAAAAGAAAGATGTTTTGGATTATTTTTTTTTTAATAATTATTAGACTGTTGACATTATAATCTGTTATGCTTAAGTTTGGTTTCTATAACTTTGTGTTCTTAACTCAATTCAATACCTATATCAGTGCCTGATATTATTGTAATTTTAAATAAAGCAATTAGCGACTAAAAATATCGTACTTATTTGCTGATGTTGTGTTTTTTCTAAGCAACTTTCGTTCAATGTGTAACTAAATAATCAACTTTATATGTATATATGTACTCGTATGTATACTCGAGTATATGTGTACGTACATACATATTTCTTTTTTCATAAAAACCTCATATTTCCATTTTTTGATTATTTAAATTTTAAATGTTTGAATTTTTAATTTTTTTTTATTTCAAAAGTTCATTACAATCTCTTCGGAATAATAAAGGCTTAAGATGCGGCCACACTTGGCAAATATTTGCCCAAAAAAGCGTAACCATTAAGTATACTCGTAAATGAAAAACTTTTTCTTTCCAAAAATTTTGGATTCAATGACATTCACCCCTATCGCGAACATATTTTCCCTCGAAATTTTTTGCCTTTTCACAAAATTGCAATCGTGAATAATTTTCAACCGGAAATTTTTCCCTTTCTTGATTTCCCCTTATCATGAATAATATTTTTCACGTGAGTTTTTTCACTTTTCCCTTTATTTTTGCAAGCAAACTGAATTATTGCATCGAATAATTTCGATATTTCCCTTCGAATTATGTATTAAAAGTTATAAATATTTATTTTTAGTACAAGATTAGTAAGCAAAGTTCATGATTCTTAACAATAATTCCCTGAAAAACCTTTTTTCATGGAGTAGGAATCGCTTTGGCTCACCCACAGTAAATTTCATGGTGGTGCACCGCGGTGGTATACTAAAGAATTGTTTTCTACTGCATCTAGACTATTTAGAAACACAATTTTTAAGTTAAAAAAATTAATTTGGTAGCTAAAATTTGTGTATTTCTGATTATTAAGCTTAAATTTATCTGATTTTCAATTAATTTTTAAGCTTTACAAATTTTCTTCCCTTTTTTCCATTCACTGGGACTGATAGCATTTTTCCCTTCGAGGGGAATAAAAATTTCACGTGAAAATAAATTCCACTTGTTATTATTAGTTGTATTTGCAACTGTTTAACTTAATAAAAATGTGTCGGAATCAAAATATTTTTCATTAGTATTTAGTGGTTACACTTTTTTTGGGCAAATGTTTGCCCGTACTTTTTTTTTTTTTTTTTTTTTTTTAAGAGAAGTAACACTCAGGCAATGAATGCTTACTACCAGGGACCGTAACGGTTATAATTTTTATTTTAAAAATTACTTTTTAATCGTTATTTTGAGACTTTTATTTATTCCTCACAAAATAACAGTTATTTTGTGACTTTTATTTATTCCTCACAAAATAAGAGTTATTTTGTGATTTTTATTTATTCCTCACAAAATAAGAGTTATTTCTTGATTTTTATTTATTCCTCACAAAATAAGAGTTATTTTATGACTTTTATTTATTCCTCACAAAATAACAGTTATTTTTTGATTTTTATTTATTCCTCAGAAAATAAGAGTTATTTTTTGATTTTTATTTATTCCTCAGAAAATAAAAGTCATTTTTAAACTAATAACTGCCAGTTCATAGAACTCAAGTAAAAATTCTTCATAATTAACACATAAGAGTTACCAGCTTGATAAATGAAACTTGATAAATGAAAGAAAAATGAAATGTCATATGGGCTTTAGCGAATAAAATAAAAACTTCGGCCCATTGGGTGGTCTAATGTACATGAATTTAATAAATTTTACTCTTTGTGAAGAATGATGCAACGCAAAAGTCTTCTGACTTACCATCATCTTCAAACGCTGAAACACCAGATGCTTTACCGTCGTCTGAAGACACAAACACGTGTTCATTATTAAACGAGTTCTTAAACTCTATTGAAGTAAATTCAGAGGATGAAGACTGAGATGGTGATCTGGAGGAGGAAATGAAAAGGGCGATAAGCGAAATAGACAATTACAATCCTAAGCCCATTGAAGTGTATGCAGATGTAATGAAATATTGGGAGGAAAAAAATATATATATCCATACCTGTACAGATTGCCACAGGTTTTGCATAGCACGCCAGCAACACAAGTCTCTGTGGAAAGAGCATTTTCTGCTCTAAAATTAATATTAACAGATTTAATATCGAATTTATCGCCAGAGTCCATGCAAAAACTCTTATTTGTTAAATTAAATTAATTCATAAACACATTTTAAAAATGACTTTTATTTTCTGAGGAATAAATAAAAATCAAAAAATAACTGTTATTTTGTGAGGAATAAATAAAAGTCATAAAATAACTGTTATTTTGTGAGGAATAAATAAAAATCAAGAAATAACTCTTATTTTGTGAGGAATAAATAAAAATTAAAAAAATAAAAATCATTGCATCTATAGGTAGTCCATGTAACATGGAGTATTGTGGTATATTCCTTGTGCCAGTAGCACTTCTCTATTATTGTGATTTTTTCAGTTTAAATTTGGAAAATAATCGTTATTTGCGATCCCTGCTTACTACTATTACTAAGTGTTACCTTCTTTAGGAAAGGGATAGTGATAGAGAAAACAGGTGGTGAAGGAAGAGATAGAGGAAAGCTTAATTTTTTTACAACTCTTCGTTTTGCACGTTATAATGCGCCTCTGATGTCAATGAGGCGTATTAAATTTTTGAAGCTGTGCTTAGTAGCCACTTTTATTGGTTATTTAACTTCGCCGATGATTCAGCTACAGAATAGCAATGAAGGAGGGCGCTCTGATGCTACATTAGGATTAGTCGGTATAGTTCAGTGACCAGTGACTATGCCTTCATCACTTGAACTTTCGTACAAGAATTGATACATCAGAAAAATGCGTGGTGTTATTATTTAATGACTGTCGGATACCGGGCTCGAACCCAGGACCTTCGGTTTTGTAGTTAACGTGCTAACTACTTCAGCCAACGCCACCCTCAATGTCCACCTCTAGCACGTTGGCAAACGTCCGCTCTTTTTCACAAACCACATTTTGCAACAAAGCTTCGCTTATCCCGTCAATGCAGTGCCAAATTTCATCTATCAGAGCGTCAGTTTTTTTTTGGTTTGTTCACGTAAACCCGGTCTTTCAAATTAAAATTCCGTTCCGTTGTTAAAATTTCCCAAGTTTTTACTAAATAAAAATAAATAATAAAAAATCTGGCAACACTGAAAATAATTTTAAAACCGCATACTTTCGTTTTCCTTATCACAAATTTGTGTCAGAGTAAGATCCCAATACATATGAATTGGTTTATTAAAAGTTCTTGAAATATAAATATTAAAAAATTTTAATGGGCGTAAGTGCAACCAAGAGAAATTTTGGGCTGTTGCGAAAATTGAGTTTGTTGCGAAAATCGAGTAAATAATTTCTATGCCTGTTTTCCGCTTAAAGCTTATTTTAAACCAAATAAAATGTTTATTTGTTAATGTTAACTTTTGAAATAAATGCATTTGCCACGAACTTCTTTAGTGGTTGCTAATTTTTTTTAATTCTACATATTGTTGATTTATGAATTTTGTATTTATGCAAATCGTTTTCCCAGGCATGTCACTTTCAAGTTTCTTCAGAATTTCGCTCTTGTGCTTTATTGTTAGTTTAACAATTTTTTTTACTTTTTATCTTACCAGAACAACCACTCACAATCAAAGAATTTTTTAAACTACCTTGGTTTCAAAAGCAGAAGCACCACGCAAAAATTCTTTGTCATTCCTAGAAAAGCAGTAATTCAAAATGATTTTTGTGCGTTAGCATAAGATTTCATGCACAAAGGTTTATAGTTTTCAATCTATCTATATACTATATATAATTTGTTAGTATGTCAGGATATATGTCCTAGTTTCTTTCCGCAACTTTCTGAAGCCATTTGATAACATAGAAAGCTAAAATTTGGCTGTGAGTGGAGGACATGGCAGGGACAGGCTCTTTAGCTTGTTTATTTATAAAAGACTAAAGTAAATAACAAAACGAAAGAGAGGAATCGTACCTTTGTTTGCAAAGTTCCATTAAGTGAGGTGTTGTTTTTGAAAAGTTGCGTTAACAGGGTCACCAATGTTATGAATTTGGGTGTTGCGAATATCGAGGTGTTTTGTTTTTCGAGGGTTGCGTTAACCGAATCTACACAGTACATGAAACGTAAAATTTAATTTTAGTGGGTGTGGCGGCGCCCACTTTTCGAAAAGCCATATTGTGTCATTACAAGAGCTTTGGATGAACGCAAGGTTTGGTAGGAATCGATTAGTTAGAAATATGCTAAATTTCATTTGGAATTAAAAAGGGTGTGGCGCCGCGTTCTTTTTGGCACTAGCGTCAAACGAAAACTTCCGTCTTATGACCAAATAAGCTATTTTAAAATAGGCTAACAAATAACGAATTTTTGAGGTATCAAAAAATAATATAATGCATATTTGGTCCAAATATAATGGGACTATATAATCAACAGATCTTACCTTATAAAATAATGAAAACGGACTATAATTATCGCTATCTAATTTTTAGCGAGAGCTGTTGAAAAAAAGCCTCTCCAAAAAAAACTTAGTTTCATCCCATTAAAGGACCATGATAGGCCATAGTTAGGGCAAAATTATGTGTAAAAAAAAATGTTGTGCTACTTATTCTAAAATGAAATGGTTTATATGTATAAAGAAAGTATTTATAGTGAAGATCGGTTATTTCTTGGGTGAAAAGGACAGTGCACTCACACATGTGAGTTTTTATGGCCAGTCTATCGGAAACTGCCTGTGGAGAGAATAAAATAAATACTTTTGGCAATTTGGGTGTACTTATATAAAATTCTCCTGAAAACCCCCAGATTTTAATACATAAGCGGTTCTTTATAAAAGCCAAAAATTGTTTGCTAGCACCTCTCACTCACATGGTCAAGTCAAGTATTTTCGTATTGGAAAGAAACCAGTTTTAGCGATGCATACTATACGTGCAAGACTCTTCTGTTTCTTCTCCTTGATTTCCAGACACATTTGTCTTAAACTACCAAGCTAAAAAATAACGCAAATCAAATGAGATTCTTTGTTTTTGTGTCTTTTAAAGTGGAGTTTATTTTTAGCACGTGCCACTTTTAAAATAAAAACAACAGTAACAACAACAGCTCAAACTTAACATGACAAAACAATTCAACAAACAACAAATAATAATCAATCGAATACATTTTGGTATGTGGTTTTACGAACATTTTACATATGTACATAAATATCTTGACGTTTACGCGATCATTAACATCATGACTGACTTTTACCAACACCCGACAGACACTGACCAGCGATGCCAATTTAGCGCGTTTTAACTATGCCAAACGCGCTTTTTTTCATCTTAGCGCGTTTAGTAAAAATAGCGCATTTTTAATAAAGTCGTCATTATTTCAGTTCAATATTTTTTTAAACTTTTCTTTAATAAATTTAACAATTTTCTAGTATTCAAAACTCATAAAATGTTTTAAATTGGTTAAGGATTCTGCTGTCGCAAATAAAATTCGCTTGATTGTGGTGAGACTTAAAAACGCATTTCAATACTGTAAATGGCAAATATTTTGAAATTTCACAACTAAAAATGTGTACTCGTACTCTTGACCAAAAAAAATTTATACAATTTATTAAACATCTATTCTAGCTGAAGTACAAAAAGCATTTGAATCGCAAAACTATTCGACAATTTATATAAGTTGTCAAAAAGTCTGACAAATAAAATAAAAATAAAAACTAAAGATTTCGATTATTTGGAAGGCAATTCTGATTCTGTATTAAATGATTTTAGTTATTTACGGTCTAATTCATAAAAAATATTTTAGGTTTATTACAGGTTTATTTGACAAATTTCCCATAGAAATATGTCAAATAAGCGCTTAATAAAGCTGAAATATTTGTTATGAATAAGGAAGTTTGGATATAATTTCGAAGAAACAATATTATAAAATCTGAAAAAAGCTACTAAAAAATCAATTGTGTTTATTAATATAATATAATAATAATAATGTACATACAACGATTTTTATTAAAATTAAATTTAGCGCGTAGGAAAATATCGCGTTTTGGCTATAAACAGTTGACAATGCTGTAACTTAGCGCGATCTAGCGCGTTTTGCGAAGGGGAATAGCGCGTTTGAGTTATAAATAGTTGGCATCACTGACACTGACTACTTGCGCACTTATGTGTGTATGTACTCGTATGTATGAATGTACATATGTGTTAGGCAAATAAAATGTCTTTATTGATTTAGGAAAATGTAACAAAACTTTAGAGCAATGATTTTCTAGAAAATACATCACAAATTGGAACAAAAAACGAGAAGATTCTAACATTTTTTCATAAATATAAAGGTTAAAAAATATGTATTTGTAACACTAGCGATAAGTTTTATTTTTTCACAAGCTTAGGGAAAATATGTTTACTTAAACCGATATACATACATATGTAGCAATGAATCGTCAGTGAGGTAAAATAACTAATAAACTGGCTACATAAAAAATTTAAAATAATGCACTTGTTTCACACCAGAGGCGCGGCCAAATAATTATCTGTCAATTCAGCTCAAATCCGTTAAGCATGCAGTCATGAGAAGTTAAAAAGACTGTATTAAAAAGTATTAAAAAGGTGGGATAAAAATTTAATAATAAGATATTTAAAAGATATTAAGCTTATCTCAGCAAGCGTTGAATTTTGTTGCCAAGAACTTCGAAAGACTCCGATTACTTACAACTTTTATAAACCATAATTAGATATTAAGCTTAAATTATGGTAATGACTATAGCGTTATGGCGAGTCACCTATAATCAAATACAGTGTTGCCCATAAGTTTGGTACGAATAGCTGTTTTCTACGGTTATGGTTATGGCACGTCTGATTGAACCCTTAAGCAGAATTGTTTTTTAATAACATCAAATTTAGAAATTAATTAATTGTAAATTTTGCACATTTAATTTAATGGTCATTGTTGTTGCTGTTACAACCTTGTGGCTGCCTTTGGGCCTGTGTAATAGGAGTCGTTAAAGCAAAGATTTAATTATCGCAAGAAATTCGTCATAGATTTAATTATCGCAAGAAATTCGTCATAGTTTTCTGTACGACACAGTGGAATACTTCTAGAACGAATGCATTTGAATACTAAATTTCTTTTTTGCGGGTTCTCAATTCAGTTGTATATTTTTTATGCTTGCTATTTCCCACAGAAGTCTATTATTTAAAAAAAAATATGTTGATAATCACAGAAAAAAGTATTCACCAATTAATGTTTTCAATTAATAATTTAATTGATTCAATTAAATTTTTAATTGTATTAATTAATTTGAGTGGAAAAACTTAATTGATATTATCAAATTGTCTATAGGTGAAAATTTAATTAATTTTTTAAATTAATATTACAAATATTTTAATTAATATTACAAACTCATTCATATTACTTTTTTGTGTGATATGTTGATAATTTAAAAAAAAAAAAATTATATTTTAAAAAATTTTAAAAAGTTGCCAGACTCATTCCTACTAAAATTAAATATTTTATTATATACATATATTACGGTTACTACGAAGTTTTGCACACCTATTGAACTGGTCATGTGCCTTGACAATATACTTCCTACGCATATATACTACTTCGCATGTACCTTAAGCTTTTTTAATGACACTTTCATGCACTTAGAAAAGTAGGCGTGGGTGGCATTGTTGCAATTTATCTTGGGAAAAAGTGAGCGGAGCCTCGCCCCTAAAAATTTAATTTTATAATTCATGTAATTCTAGCCAAGCGATAAATAGACTTTTGCAATGACACGATTTTGAGTTTAAAAAAGTGGGCGGGCCATGCCTATTAAAATTTAACATTATATTTCAGGTACTTCTGAGATATTGCAGACATATTTTATTTTTGCTATAAAACAAATTTTTAAGCGCAAGTGCAATGTCATTATGAGTTAATGAAATATCACCAGTGTTGCCACATCTTCTAAAATAAGTACCAGAGCCGATTTAAAAATACGCACTAAAATGATAGAAATAAAACTTTTGCGACAAGAAATTAAACGAATTTTGAAAATAGTCAGTAAAAAGCTAAAAATGGTTTTAATTAGTTTAATTATTATTGTTCGAATTATATTTGTTTCATAAATATTATGATTTGATTCGGCTAAAGTTCGTATCGCTCTGTAAGCCAAATTACATGTGATAATTATTAGTGAACAAATAACGCCAAAGTTAATTGTAAATATTCTGAAAAATACTAGCAGAAGGGAACAACTAGCAGTTTTCGAAGGTCGCAACACCTTCATCATCAGCGTTCTTTGTGTTTGGTCCTGCTGTTTAATATACTCACCTTTTCAGTGCAAATGGAATATGTGAATTGTTTTGATTCATAGTGTTACAATTTGCTGAAAGCTTTTTTGTAATGAATACTCAATTTTACCATTTCTAAATTTACAACAGTGCTGCCATTGTCGTTTGTTCTTTACATGTTATTACATGTTATCGACTTTGAACAGCACTGTAGTTAACATATGTATATAATATTATCTACCTGCTAGTATGATTTCGTTATAATTGTGTTCTACTGTTCTTAAAAATTTCAATAATTGAAATTAAGTCACGGTTGTTATATATACCTCTATGTGTAAAATTTTGAAGGTTGTTTAACGAACAATATTAATAATTATTATAATTTATCACAAACATTGAAGCAAGATGGATGCACTGAAAGATTGATTTACTCGTATGTATGTAAGCAGTAAAAGGTTTTAAGCAAACTCTCACCTGCTCCGCGGGTGATGGGTATTCCACACTATGCGATACAAAATTACAAGGAAAAAACGTACTAAGTCCATATTTACATTATGCAAGTCTTATTGCTAAGCTGATTAGTTTGTTAGGAGAGAGAGACGAGGGGAAAAGAAACGTTACTGTTCCCCTCGTTTCTCTCTCCTTCAAACTAATCAGCTTAGCAATAAGACTTGCATAATGTAAATATGGACTAAGCGATGATTAGTAAAGAACAAACAACAGAATGGCAAGACTGCTGTAAACTAAGCATGGTAAATTTGAGCTTTTATTAGATAAAAAGCTTTAAAAAAATTTACATACGATAAATCAAAATAATTCACATATTCCATTTGCTTTGGAAAATATGTATATAGAAGTGAAGTTGACACGTGCAATTGACATTGCACACAGTGGAATAAAAACGCTGATGGTGAATGTGGTGGCCTTCGAAAGCAGCATATTGTTCTGTTTTACTAGTGTTTGTCATAAAAATTTGCAATTTGTCTGTAGTCCACTGTGTTCACATATAATTTTGTTTGCAGAACGATAGGAACTTAAGCCTAATCGAATCACAAAGAGAAATACTAAACGACCTATTAAAGTATCGCAGGGGACCTCATGGGGTACTCCAGTGCAACGTAGTGGATCTGGTACGACTGATCACTGGAGCTAAGCATTGGATACAGATATTTTTCATAGACTTGCTTGTAGAAAGCAAACAGCCACGTAAAAATAAAAATCTTGAGTAATTCGGTCTTGCTAATTGAATTAATTTTAGCTCCAAAAAAAAATTATTTTTTTTTTTATAATAAATATGTACGTCTTGCAAATTTTGTTATCAATTAAAATTGCCAACGTTTGAGCTGTGCAATTTGACTTAATTGAATTTTTATAATATAAAAATTATTAAGTTTTTTGCTCCTTCCCTTCTTACTTCAGCATGAAAAAAGTAAAAAGTGTGAAAAAACCACTAATAAATGTCAACTTATGTCAATCAAGAATTATTGATTACAAGTAAACAAACACTTCCCAGTCCAACAATTAACCCAGTCATGAGTGGATATGTATGTTTGTATGTATTTATATATGTACATATAATTGTTTTGTTAAGTCTTTGTCTGAAGGGCATCGATATGCATAAATAAAACAAACAAACAAAAAACCAAATTTGTGTCTCAGTTTCCAGTTTAACTTAAAATAAAGTAAAGTTATGGTGCGCGTCAAAGCGAGAAAGTCATTTATTTTATTTAAGACGGTGCACTGTGTTGCCAAAATAAAACTTTTTATAAATTAAGGAACAGCATTTGAAAAGATATGACTACACAAAAATTGGTGGAGTGCCTAAGATCATGTGCATGATGTAATGAACCGTATTTTTTGTTAATGTTTTTGGGAGAAGTTGTCCGTTATACGCGATAGTTCGTTATTACTAGTGTTCGTTATAATCCAGCTCCACTGTATTTTGTCAAATATTTTGCAAAAGAGAGAATGAGCTTTTGTTTGAATCACGGCTGCCGAAAAAGGCAAAATGACAAAATGACGATTTTTTCCTTAAAATTTACGATTTTTCAATAGTTCAAATAGGGCAACTTTTTATGAAAAATCTACTGTTAAAATTCATATACGAGTATGCATAACCAACAAAAGATTTTGGTGTAATTTTGCAGACTCTGTCTTAATAATTTATTGTTTTAATTAAAAAAAAAAATTTATTTGTTGTTGGTTTAGGGTTCAATTAAAAGAAATTTTATGTACAGCTACATGCATACATATCGATGGTCTCAAGTAGAAAGACCCCACCTCGTATTTTTTACCAAATTGAGTTTTTCAGTGATTCCAATACATTTCACAAAATACACCTCGTTACACAAAATTTATTGCAATGTGTAAATTGATATCCTCAAAAAACATAAATGTGAAAAAGTCCAAGTTCCTATCAAAAATTTCGGCCATCACAAGTTCTGAGATCAAAACTTGGGAATATTTTTCATAATTTTACCACTGAGGGGAACAAAGTTATGAGGGAGTAAAGACAATGTGAATGGCTTCGTGTAAAATTCATGTATTAAAATAAATTGTTGTTGTTTTTTTTTTTTTTTTTTTTTTTGTTTAAAAAAAATACATTTTGATTTGTCCGATTTTTCTGACGATTTTTCGAGTATGATATGACGATTTAATTAAAGATAATTTTATATTTTATCGGCTTTTCGACGATTTTTCGATAATTTTATCTGGCAGCCCTGGGTTGAATAAATAAGTGTAAGGTGGGGTAACAATGCTCATACGCTCACTTATGCAAATCTTGGACTGAATGTTCTACGCTTGGATCGAACTCATTCAGTCGGTCATTTTTGACACAAACCTATAATCTTACCCATGTAATTTAAATGGATTTGATTATTGGTTTGTGTCAAAATCGAAATCGACTGTATGAGTTCGACCCAAGTTTAGAATGGTCAATAAACATTGTTGCCAGAATGGATGATTTATCATATTTTTCATATTTTGCATAACGTCAATTTCTAAGGAATTTTTTAACACAAACCTGCGAATTACTCTTACACAATTATGGTTTATAAATCAAGCCATAAACAGCATGGTTCCAGTATAAAACAAAATGCTTGAGAACGAATCCAAAGTTGAAAAGTGTCGAAAAAACCGGAAAAAATACATTTGGTGAAAAAATACAGACATATATCTGAAATTTACTGAAACAAAATAGATATGGTTCGAAACTTCTTAGTCTCTTCTCTCTAAATCCGCTTATAGATCTAAAATCGGTTGATATTTCACTTAGTTTGAGGTTGATCAGTGCCTACGTGTGCGAAAAACCGGTTTTTTACCCGTAGCTCAAGATTTTGGGGTCGTTTGGAATATTTCAAAAACAGATTATTGCTATGCTCGACAATACCTACCAGAAAAATAGTAACACGTCCCTGGTATTTCGATTTCATTAAAATTTGTCACACAGTGTTATTAATTAAAATTAGTCAACAGTAAAAAATTATCAAAAATCGAAAGTTTTTCAATTAATTTCACCCTGTGAAAGAAACGAAATTGTCTAGAAATTAAAAAAAAATTTAATTGAAAATTTATACAGTTTATCTGTGTATCGGAATATTTGATTTGGATTAGTTATGGTGGGGGTTTTTAAATATATCATAAAACGAAAAATTTTTAAATATTTTAGATTAAATTGTAAGTGGAATTTATTTGCTGGTGGTTAAGCGATGTCTATATGCATTTCATTGTTGCTTTAACAAATCGTCAGTAGACTTGAACCACACATTTTGAACAGTCACAAACCTCTTATCTTATGCACAAACTTCGCATAAAAATTATTTGCTGGATTTTGTATGAGTTTCTAAACCTACTACGCTTATTTTGCTTTTGTGATTTTCAAAAATATTATTATTTGTGAATTCTCAAATAGTTTTTGGAAGTTTGTGCATAAGATAAGAGGTTTGTGACTGTTCACAATGTGTGGTTGAAGTCTACTGACGATTTGTTAAAGCAACAGTGAAATGCATATAGACATCGGTTATCCAGCAGCAAATAAATTTCACTTACAATATAATTATGACAATATGTCGAATAATAAATGTCTTGAATTTTAGATTAAATAGTACTAAAAAAATGTTAAATAAATTATTGCAAGATGCTCAAAATAATACTAAATATTGAATAGAAAATTTTAAATAAACAAATCTAAGTTTAGCTCCAAAAATGCTCATACCAACAGGGGAAAGTCTCCCTCTCTCCCCCATCTCTCTCACTCTCTAGCTATTGCATAAGCAAAACAGAAGTGACCTTATCGTTTTGACGCGCACCTTATTAATATTTTTATAGATATTAACAAATTTCGAAGGTTTTTGCAAAAATTCTCACCATCGGCAGACACAATGCAAGCAAAGTATTGTTTTAAATTAAGCAGAAAAATAGCTTAATTATTATCATTATTATTACACCAAAAACAAACAACAAACACAACAACAGTATCCAAAAACAGCAAAACATGACTTACACGCCGTGCAAGCGTACTGGCGGCTGTTGCTGCTATTGCTATTGCAGTTAAATGAGGCTAAAGTACCAGTACCTGTTTGCGTTAATTTTTGATTCCAATTAAAACACAAATACATATTAATTATTTAATTTTCTCTAATTTATTTCTAGGCCGCCTACATGATTGTAGATGAAATGCACGAAGAACATCCCGAGTTGTTGCGTGATCAATATTGGGAATGTGTAGTGCCCAAAGACTTGCCTTACACTGTGGCCTCGGAACATTATCGCAAAGATGAACCCAAAGGTTCGGCTGAAAATTATAAAGTCAAAAAGGAAGATGCCATGTATGCCAACATAGTGCCGGGTGGTGGCAAGCGTGTTATATCCGACGATGTTTATGCCGACTATGTAAATGTTTACATGCATATTAAGTATCTTAAACGTTTCAAAATTATTTGGGTTCTATTTTTTAAATAGGAAAGTGTCGACACACCCATGGTGGAGAGGCGCAAGAAAGCCTGGTTTGTTCGCCAACTTTCGCGCATGGGTTCGATGCGCAGCCAATCGACTGCCTACTCATCGGGTGGTATTGCTTTTAATCGCAATCGCTTGAATTCTGTTTATTCAAGTCCAGAATCTGGCTTACCCATGTCCATGGTGCAACATCAGCAGGAGCACCAGCAACAACAACAGCAGCTGCAGCATCAAAATGCTCAACAACACCAGCAATTGCAGTCGAAACCAAGCTTTTACGAGAAATTTGTGCATCGCAAGTCCTTAAGGGCCCACAGGCAGCTTATAAAGCAAAGTAAGTAGCCTTTTATTTAAAAATATTTGGGAAGGTTGCTTATTTGAGGTTGCGGTAGATAAAAATGGCGTCTGTCAAAAAACAGACTTGTAATCGGCTTCCGTGGACATAAGGAAGAAGTCTGACTATGAATGTATTTTGAATGTTTTAGAACACGCACAAAAATGTTTCCCTATTTTTCAATATTTTTTTTAGTATTTTTGCTCACCACAATAACTATTTCGAAAGGGTCTACCATGTCTAACTTATATATGGTGTTTTTTTAGAGGTATAGAACTTTGAATTGTCCATCAATTTGGCTTTATTGGAAGGATAATTTTATGCCATTAACGTTTAAATATGATTTCGGGCATTGGCCGCCGCGGCTGGCTCGAATAAAGCCAATTCTACAGGTCCAATTTTCAACCACTTTTTCGAGCATATGGGGCCGTATGTTGGCAATAACGCCACGAATGTTGGCTTCCAAGTCCCCTAACGTTTCTGGTTTGTTGGCGTAGACGAGCGACTTCAGCGGATGCGTATTATCACATAGAGTAAACGTAGTGCGAAAACGATCCATGGTTAACCGAATTAATTGCTCTGATGGACGATTATGTCGACCATAAAATGGACGGAGCTTGCGGTAAACTTCGCGAACTGAACCATTATTTTCGAAATAAATTTGCACGATTTGCAAGCGTTGTTCTTTTGTCAACCTGTTCATGATGAAATGGCAAACCAAACTAAATATTAATCACTTGACAGCTGACAAAATGGCCGCCAGTTAAAAAAGTGATGCCAACTTAAAGTTCTATACCTCAATAAAAAACGCCCTTTAGTTCCTTAATTACATGTTGAGCCATACCCGCCTTAAAAAAACTTAAGCGACATATTTTTTTAACTTTGTTTTTTTTTTAAATCGGTTATCTACGATCGTGAATAATCGATTTTCGTCAAAAAGTTAAGCTCGAAAATTATGTGTCTTAAGCTTTTCTGGCGGTTAGGGCACGATATATCCCCCAAAAGTAGTTGTAAGTTCCTATTTTTTATTACACATTTGAACATATCAAAGGAAGCTTGATATAATATAAATCAGTACGATAATGAAAAAATGAAAATTACCAGACGTTATCAAATCGAGAAGGAAATTTGTTATATCGAGAACATGCTGTTGTCAAATGAATAACTTAAGGCTCAGTTAGCCGACTGTAATGCAATGTAACTGTAATGTAGGAAACAGCTGATCGATATTTTTATATGAAATATTGGTTACGTTACATTACATCTCTATAACCATTTCCATTACTCTTCACATAACAATATCGATCAGCTGTTTCCTACTGATGCAGTTACTTTACATTACAGTCGGCTAACTGAGCCTTAAGTTGCCAAGATGAAGGAATCGTGAGAACCAGATATTCTTAAGATCTTGACGTCATCGGTTTTTCGTTCGCTCCTTACAACGTATAGGCTACAAATTGGCGATTTTTTCTTTAGTGTTAGCTTTCAAGACTTGCAAGGTTTATGGTTTGTTGTGGTAAACGCAAGATTTTAAAAAACCTCCAAGGAAGAAGTCTGGTGCTGTTGGATCTAGCGGTCTGGACAGCCAGTTCAAATCTCCAAGACGGAAGATCACTCCGCTTGGAAATTAGTGTCTCAAAATCTCCATTGTTTTCCCAGCTGTTTGACCGGTTGTTCCAGCTTAAAAAAAAAACCAATGATGGATATCCAATAAAGCAACTTGCGCTGAAAAAAGGTTCTTTAGCAACTGCCTGTAAAGCTCATTATTTACGGTTACTGTAGTGACATCCGCGTCTTCAAAAGATAAGGGCCAATCACTTTTTCACTGCAAACTCCACACCAAACAGTCACTTTGCCCTCTCAAAGTGCAATGGCTGTTTATGCATTTCATGTGGATTCTAATGTTCGAGAACATTGAACAGGCGCTATGAAATAAGGACCAAGGAAATAGCGTCCAAATAAGAAAATGAAATAAGGCCCAATAAAATTAAAGAATTTGTAATTAGGTTTTATTTAGTTTTTTTAAATTTTATTTTATCTTAGAGTTTGGTTTAATTGGGGTTTATTTCATTTATATTGCATACATTTTCTCTTGGGCCTTATTTAATTTTTTAGATTTTATTTCATTGGGGCTTATCTCATTTACTATTTGGGCGTTATATCTTTTGGCCTTATTTCATAAAGCCAATGGAACAGCATGACAGCAGCATGAATGCTGCGTTAAAACAACAGACTGAAAATTTGATATGTTTGAAGATAAATTTATATTTAAGTAGCAGAGACAAAAACCAAACACTTTAGCAGAGTCCATTATGCAGTTAACAGCGAACTGTTAATCACTTAACAGTCGTAGTTAAATTAATAATAATTAATATTATTTTGGAGGTGAAATTTAGGAATGGGGGCTGGGACTATACTCATCAATTAATAGAATTTTTGGCCTTCAGGGCTGGGTAACTGCACAATTTTTAAAGTGTTGCTTTGATGTTGTTATTATTTGCCTTATTAATCTTGCCCAAATTTTCTTTATTTGTATAAAATTAATGCTTGAATTAACCGCTAAAGATTTTAGATTCATTATTTAAGACTTTCCTTAATACCAAACAAAAAAATACGGAACTAGTTCCAAAGGCTTACAACTTTCATTGCATACCAATCACTACAGGTACTGAATTTAATATTCTAAAGCAGGTAACAGACATGTCAATATTCAGGTTCAATATGTAGCTGTATGCGTTTGTAATAGTATGTGTGTGACTATTTTTTGGTAAGGAAACGCACACAAATACATATATTGAAGCTGTGTCTGGCACCCGGTTTAGGCTGTTTGTTGTTTATATCAAAAAATGATAGATAACGTTTTATGCGCATTTATTATTTGGATTACTTCCGTTCTATGACAATTATGTGTTAAATTCATTGATGTTTCATCAGAAATAGAACTACTTGTAATTTAACTTATATTGCTGGCCAAGTGATTTTTTTTTTGTTCTCATCAAACTTTGTACGCATTAAAAATAAATTTTTTATAGTTCCCTAGCAAAAATTTCATTTCAAACGAAACAGTAAAGTTTAAGTTAGTAAAATCGTATCGTTATGTTGCGTGTCAGCTGACAAACCATATCATAAGTAATGCATGTTGCTAGTTATAAAATATGTGGTGGTAACACTTGTCAGAAATCTACAGAAAACAAATTTTGTGTGTTGCAGATTTTTCTGTTGTCAAAAAAGCCTCATAGAAAGCCAAACAGCAATAGTGTGCTGTGCAGACAGTGTGTGCTGTTACGTTTTCTATAACTTGTACTTAAAGCTGAAGATACGGCAGGCTATAAGGTAGAACGATACAATTTTACTAATTCTAATTTAAGTATAACTTCGGCAGTTTCAACTACCCTGACTTGCTAAGGATGTGATATTCATTGAAATTTATAGAATTTGATAGAGTTCGTAGCCCTCGCTAATTTAGACTTCACTTATTTATGTTGCCGTGAAAAGTGAATCTGGCCAGCTGTAAGTCGAAAAACATAGTTTCGAGAAAAACCACTCTTAATATATGAACGTTTTTGGGGTTCCGCACACCAAAAGTGAAAAGAACCCTATTGTTTTCGCTACGATGTCCATCAGAGGCTGTTTTATCGCGAACCGTAAGAGCTAGGGACCTGAAATTTGCACAGAATGTGTAAAACTTTGGCAGTTACAACAACAACTATATATGACAGTTAAAAAAGCGAGAAACGAAAATTTTCAAAATACTAATGTAATATAAATTATATACAGGCTGTAGAAATTTTCAAAGTTAGTATATTTTCATGCGGACTACAACAATTAACACTGAAATTAAAAAAATTCAAATTAAATCAGTTAATGTAATTTGACAACTTGCTGTGTCTTGGAAACCGTAAGAAGCAAACTCTTGAAATTTTCAAAAACGCTAAAACTAAAAAGTTCCAAAATATAAAAATCGCTATAAAGAAAAAAAAAATTGCCAAAACGAAAAAAGCGCCAGAACTAAAAAAAAATCGCGAAAACTAAACTGAAGCACACAAAATCGAAAAAATCGTCATAAACGAAAAAAACGCCAAAAACCAAAAGAAATCTCAAAAAACAAAAAAAAAAACACCAAAGCTAAGAAAAAGCGCCAAAATTAAAAAAAAATAATCACCAAAAACCGAAAAATAGTTTATCGTTTACATAAAATTTAAAAAAAAAATGTCTGCATCAAGTAAGATATTCGATTATATAGGCTAAAGTTCGGATAGTATTACATATGTGGTGTCCGTAAGGAATCCTTCGTCTGCGAGTCAAAGGCGCACATTACTGAATTTATTTTAACAAAAATGGGCAAATTAAAATGATTTTGCCGTAAAGTAAAGAGTTGTGTACTAAAGGTACGGTCACACTTGTCAAACATTTCTCCAAAAAAGCATAACCAACAAACACTAATGAAAAAAGTTTTGATCCAGACACTTTTTTATCATATTAAACAGTTTCGAACACAACTAATGCACCATGTCATAGAATCCAACAATATTGGCTACTCTTTAACTTGACAAACTTTTGTCTGAATTGAAAGGTTTCATTAGCATTTAGCGGTTACGCTTTTTTGGGAAAATGTTTGACAAGTGTGACCGTAGCTTAAGGAATGCAGCCAAGATTTTGTAGTATTGTTTGGCGCTGATTGCAAATTTTTTTGGAGTTTTATTAAGAATTAGGTCAAAGTTGTTCGTTAATATGAGGTTTAGCTTGTAGATTTTTGTAGCATATATATTTTAATTTTGTCTTAAGTCTACTTATGCTGTAATCGCTTCTAAACACAATATATGTATTTGTATGTATTTTCTTTGCATACTTTTATTTCCAACGAAACAGTAAGTATAACGTCGATATACTCTTAAGCATAAAACATGTGAATGTGTACACACTATTATTTTATGTTTTAAAATTCAAATTTCTATAGACCACAAAATTAACTCTCTGCACATTAAATTCCATCTATCTATCATTTGATTTTACTTTCATTTTTTCCCTTCAAACTTTTTCTATGTAGATTCTCGTTTGAATGGTTTAAATGTAAATACTTCAAAAACTCGACCTCGTATACCTACTCCAGATGTTCCTAAGGAATCTTTGGATAAAGATACTATAAATGGTAATTCAAAATCATTAACTCTCATCTTATGCTCACTCACTATAAGCACTTTAATTGATATTATGATATGCAAATTAAAAAAAGAAATAATAATATATACAAAAGAAAAAAAAACAACAAATCAAACTGCACTTATTTATAGCAACCAATGCAAATACTGCGGTTATTATGGCACCAGCAATGAACACGCACTCCACAATGTATCCTTATACAAGCACAACAACAAATAATGGTCAAGATGGTCAAGTGTTGGGCACCTTACTATTATCACCGATTAAAGAAATGGATAGTTCATCATCAAATAATACTTTGATTCCAGGACATCCAAGTACGGCGGCACTGGCCCAGGCGGTACTACCGGCAAATTTAACTAATTGTAAGTGAATTTTATAAAAATTCTCCCAATCTGAATGACAACTAATTAAGTATATATGTATATATACATATATATATTATATATATTTATATATATATATATTGAAATTTAAATTTGCAGCCATTCCCGTCACCTCGAATATTACTACATTGTCCTTCCCCTTTACGATGACCTCCTCCAGTCCCATGGACACCTCAGCAACTTTAAATATTTTACCCATTTCTACAACACAGCTACCCACAATTGCCAGCGCCTCGGCCAACTTTGATGGCAAGAATGTGTTAACGAGCATACCGGTGTCCCTGTCCATACAACGTTCCTCTTCGGGCTTGTCAATAAATGAATTAAATTTCAATGATAAAGTCGACAACAGTAATACCCCTACGACTCTGCTCGCGGTGAAACCTTTAAATGGCGGCACTGACTTAGCACGCGATAACAGCTACAGTGGCAATTTAAATATAAATTTTTCCGACTCTTATTTACTTGAACGATCCGATAATAAAGATGCCACAGATGGTAACTTGCAAAACAATATTTCGACCTCGATAAATCAAACATCGAAAGAAATGAATTCTAAAAACAACACGCTTAGTGCAGCCACCAACTCGGCACCATCGACGTTGGCGATACGTTCGCCGGAACAAAAAACCGGAGAAGTTTATGTTTAATTTGGTGTATATATTTCAATGAAATTGTTAAAATTTAAATTTAATAGCAAAGTTAACTCAAGCCATTAAATCCATCCATTTATTATAAAAATAATATTCTATTAATTATAAGTACATAAAATGACAAAAGGTTGTGACATGAATCTTAAATTATTATTATTATTATTTTAAATATTTTTATTATTATTGTTTTAATGTGTATGTATGTAAAAATGTATTTGTGTTTTAGTCCTTTTTTATATCCTTAAAAAGGAGAGCGTGGAATTTAAAAAAAAGATAGTAATAAAGTTACTTAAATATTTAGACTAAGAAAATTGCAAATATTTTATTGGATTGGTAAAAATTTAATTTATTTTATAAGTTCGCATAAGCTTCGTTCCAGCCAATTTCAGCTATCTAGCAAACAAAAATTGGAATTTATTCCTAAGGAACGAAACTATCAGGACTTTATAAGAAGTCGTGTTAACAGTTTAGTTAATAATTCTCATTTGGTTTATTTTAAAATTAGTATAAGTACTGGCTGTTCTAATACGCGTTTCATTTTGAATAGGCCGAACGAAGGAACAAAATTATCAGGACTTTATAAGAAGTCGTGTTAACAACTGTTGTGCGATGTGCTCAGTTTAGGTAATAATTCTCATTTGGTTTATGTTAAAATTAGTATAAATACTGGCTGTTCTAATAACGCGTTTCATTTTGAATAGGCCGAACGAAGGAACAAAATTATCAGGACTTTATAAGAAGTCGTGTTAACAACTGTTGTGCGATGTGCTCAGTTTAGGTAATAATTCTCATTTGGTTTATTTTAAAATTAGTATAAGTACGTTTCATTTTGAATAGGCCGAACGAAGGAACAAAATTATCAGGACTTTATAAGAACTCGTTGTATCAACCGTTGTGTGATGTAATAATTCTCATTTGGCTTATGTTAAAATTGGTATACGTTCTGGCTGTTCTAATAAGGCCCCCATTTTAGCAGTTCTGATGACTCCATAATAAAATGAACTGATATACGCTTCAATATCTTATTGAAATTATTAAAATTCACTAAAGAACTAGTGAAAATTTCGCGGTCACAGTTCGCACCATGTCGGCCAATAATTCAGAAAGTATAAAATAAAATAATAGAAAGCAAAAGAAAAAGTAAAGAGGATTTGATGACTGTGTGAGCGAGACCTTCGAAAACACAATTATCTTCCGTCTCGTGACATCCCTGGCATACTTTGTGGCCCATAGAGTTGAGGAAAACCCAGGTTTACCCTTTCATCATCGATCTTTGGAACTGAGCATTCAACAAACGTCATTTAATCGCATTTTTCATGAAGACTTAGGGCTTAAGACTTTTTAAGTTCCAATTAGCAAAGCTTATTAGCTGATTTATTAAAATAATCTAATTCTAATTTAATTTAGAAAAAAAAACTCTAACTAATTGTCATTATTGCCACCAAAAAAAAGCTATGGTGGAAAAAACTGAAGCCAAATTAATAATCAAAATATGAAACATATTTAATATGAACATAAAAATTTTCAATTGTCTTTAACAATCTTAATTCAATTAATTCACAGAACAATTGCGACTTCATGTGAACAAAATAAACATACCTATAAAAATAAAGTTCATTTAATAGTAGTGGTCTTTTATATTATTTTCTAAATCGTCGCTGTAAAAGTCTGTACTAAGAAAATATTTTTAATTTTTGCATATTATTGATTGACTGCAAAATACTCAAGTTATGAATGAATATTTGAGTAAGGGTCAATTTTTTTTTATTGATCTGAAAGAAATGAAAAATCAAAGTTAATAAATGACACCATAAAAAGTTCAAAACTTAACTGCCCAATGCGATTAGTTTGACTATGAACATGAATCAGAAATTTCGTTCGAATTGCTCTATTAAATGAAACTCAAAACTATTTTACTCTTTTACTCTTTTGACGACGTTGTGTGTGATATAAAAGGTTACATACATATATATGTACATATGTATGTGATATTGGTGTATACCACAAATAAACTGAATAAGGTAAGTATGTATGTAAAGAAGCTTATACCTGGTTCTTCTCTTTTACACAAAATCAAAACTTGTGCAAGAATACTTTTTGTGTGTGAACCAGAACCTGTGATTTAACCAATATGCAGTATGTGCATTCATGAATGTTCCTAAAAATGATTTTCAGTGATTGCATAGATTTCGCAAAGCGCATTATACACGGTCAAAATCCATGACCTGCATTACAATAATATTAGTGAGATTTTGTCTGTATGAGTCACACCGACGATGCTTGAAGCGAAATCTAAATTTTGTGATTTTTGCACATGGTTGTATGCAACACAAACATAACAAGATAAGCTGCTAAAATCAGTGGATTATACAAAAAAACTGTCAAATTATATACTACGTAAAAAGTTTTTGTATGTAGTTTGACAATTGTATTGCAATTAGCTTGTAACAAGATGCTATTAATTTATCTTGCAATGCATGCACGTGTATGCTGAGTGTCATGCATTTTTAGTGAGTGAGTACTGCGCTTAAGAACCCAAGTAGAGAAACAACACTAATGCTGACGTAACAGTTAGAGTAAGAAAAGTATGTAACGGTATCTTATTCTTCCGTATTATTATAGTACACACATGCCGCTTGGCTAAAACGGACAGCTAATTTTCCGATTGTAAAGCTAAATCCACCCATTTGCTTCAGAGAGAAGATTTGTATAGTCTGTTTCTAAATAGTGCCAAAATCACTTGAATAGTGCCAAATTACTTTTTATATAATTTAAATGTTAACACTTGATGTTCGTTTAGTATACTATGTTCCTTAAATGATACATTATTGTGTATAGCTAGAAAACTCCACGAACATCACAAAAAACACGTTCCAAAATTAGTTGTTTACACACAAAAAACTTGCTTACCGGTTATTGATCGAATGGACAAAAAGTGCCAGAACAGGAGCGAGAGTGCCACAGTGCCAGCTAACATCCAATAGTGCCAAAAATGGGACGGTTGTGCCACATTTCCCATCACTGGCAGGTACCCGCGAATCTACAACAAATGTACAATAAATAAAACAACAGGGCTTTTTATTGCTGTTTTATGATGACAACTGTCAAAAAACCAAGAGAAAACAAGAGACAATGATTAAACAGAATACCGCCATAAACACATTTTCCATACAAATGGGCACATAAAAGCAGCCACACAAAGCAGTCGTGAGATAGAATCTATTTTATTTTGAGAGCGTTTTTTCTTATGCTCTCATATATAAATAAATATTCTCTCAAAAATGTTACCATTCTTTCAATAAATTTCATTCATTTTGTAAACAATGCTACAAACGAAAATAAAACAAAAATTAGAGGGAATTTGAAGTTACTGTCCACGATATTTTTATGGGCTTTATTAATTTGGGAGTGATTTTCTTGAAGTTGCAGACTTTATTCTGTTTCATCATACATGTACTTGCGTTTTCTCTTGCCTTTGCAAAGCTTTATTTGTATTAGTACAGTTTTAATAGGCAATATGTATATGCGTGTATTGGTAAAACGTAAACAACCCTGTAGTAAATGCGAATAGTGAAATTGTAGTGATTTACTAGTGACATTATTAGTAATACTACTGACCAGGTGTACCTCAGCCAATGTAATCATCTATTGACATTTAACATTGGCTTGTCATTGAAAATCTACCACTAAACTTTAGTACTAGTAGTTCTTTTATAACCATATGAAGATATTTGAACCAAAGATTCACTAGGGCATTTTAGTGACCTTGTCTAAAAAAATTGAAAAAGTCATTCAGAAGTGGCACCGGCTAGCCGACGATCGGCTTCCAACTCTGCTGTTGACTGCACAGCATAATAAAAAAAAGAAAACAAACTATTGACGCGTTCGTTGACAATGTCACCAGAAATACAATAGAACCATTGCCTCTAAAGTATCTCTAACCGCGCATAAAAAGAAAAGTTATCGACATTTTAACTACTGTAATTATCGCTAGAGAAAAGAGTGTTGACATAGAGACATATGGTTCTAGGCTGACTATAGGGAACATTTGGCAGAGCACATCACGAAACAAACTCTATCAGCTGGCGCTTCGAGGTTACCTGTATTATTGTATCATGATTTTTCTGTAAAAAGTTTCTGTGTTTTATTTCTTTCTTTCTTTCTCTCTCTCTCTCTCTCTCTCTATCACTATTTATATCTCTCTCTATCTCTCTCTCCATATCTATCTCTGTATAAATCTCTACCTCTATCTCTATCTATCTCTAACTCTATCTCCATCTCTATTCCTCTCCCACTAAGAGAGACTTCAAATGGCTGAATCCAGCTTTCGTATTGTTTTCGTATTAAGATTTTGTTCTGGCAGCATAATAAATTTAATCTTTTAACCCAATATTTTGTTTGAAAGTTTAGGATATTTAATTTGTGCATTATGTAAAACAGAAAAAAAAATTTAAAAATTCTGTAGTTGTCCCAATGAAAATGCTGATAAGTAAAATACTGTAGTATAATTTAGTACTGTTGTAATGGCTCTCGGCCATGAAAGACAACTCGAATTGAGATGTCTTGCGCCAACGATTAAATTATACCTCTGTGTCACATTTCAATACATTCAGAGAAATTCCCACACAATGCGTTTATGTTTTAGCTCTTTTCAAATAACGCACTGTGCGCAACTGTCCTACACTTAATTTAAAAATGAATGCAAATCAATTAAAAATTGTTCATATATTTGTGTAACGTCTGTAAGATTTCACTCTATGAACATTGAATTTATAAATGATCATTTATGGAACAATTCTCAGTTGGTATTTTGAAGTGTTGTGGCGAGAAAGCTTAAAGAAAAACGGAATATAAATTTAGGAGATATGAAAAAATCATTAAGGACTAAGTGATTGTGTTAACGACATATGTACATATAACTTATAAAGGAATCCTAACAAAAGTAATTCAATTATAATAATATAATTATAAAATAATACGTTAAAGCAAATAACATTTAAAAAAATTATGCTTGTGGCAAACACGAAAACATTAAGAGACTTTTAAATATACAACTTTTGGAGGCCAACTACTTCAAAAAATAAAAATAAAATAAAAGACTAGAGACTCTTCTAATTTTAGCTTTATTTGTAATATTTAAATTGTTCTTAGAAGGCTTTTTGTTTATGTAAAATTAATATTTTTCTAAGCGCTTAGAGCATGAACAACATTTATTTATTAAGTACTTTGAGATTTTTATGCAATATTCAGTGAAAAGTTGTGGGGTTTGAAAAAATAAATAAAAAGTATGGAAATTAAAAAGAGTATAAAAGTGAAATTTTGCGAATATCATCAATCAAAATATAAAAAAAAAATTATAACGCTGATTACTTTTTGAATTTACCTTTTTTTTGTTCCCATGTAATGATGTGATTTAAGCAACAAGGCCTTAACTATTATGGGTATTATTTTGTAAAACGCAACGCTAAGTGTTGACAAATTTTCTATGGAAAAAAATGTATATTACTAAAATAAAATTTGTCAACGCTTAAGGCTCAGTTAGCCGACGTTAATGTAATGTAACTGTAATGTAGGAAACATCTGATCGATGTTTTTATATGAAAAGTAGGTTACGTTACATTACATCTCTATAACCATTTCCATTACTTTTCACATAACAATATCGATCAGCTGTTTCCTACTGTTGCAGTTACATTACATTACCGTCGGCTAAAGGCTCAGTTAGCTGTTTCTTACTGTTGCAGTTACATTACGTTACAGTCGGCTAACTGAGCCTTTAGAGTTGCATTTTACAAAATAAGACCCATAATAGTTAGGGCCTAATTGCTTAAATCACATCACCAAAGTGATTTTTACATGGAAACAAAAAAAAACATTTTGAAAATTTTAAAAATGTTATTTTTGTTTTGCAAAGAAATTCTAAAAATTAGCAAAGCTTGAATCTATTTACTTTTTTTCGTTGATGACTTTGTATGAAAAACAAAAGCAATATTTTTAAAATCTTGAAATTTGTTTTTATAGTTCCATGTAAAAATCGCTTTGGTGACGTGATCCAGACAATTGGAGGCCTTAGGGACAATTTGTCGCACACAAAAACAAAAACAAATTTTTATATTTTGTTGTTGTTTCAAATGTAAGTGTGCGACAAGTCGAACGTTGTCGATATCGTGAAACTGGCTCTTAATTTATTTAAAATTCAATTAAACGACTTTAAACATCACTTGGAATCATCACATCGAGTGTTTGATGTAAAAAGCCACTATTTCGGCTGGCAGTACCGATGAAACCGATAATTACTTGAATGCTTGCTGCCACAAGCAATCAAGAAGAATAATTAGCTTTGACTGCAGTTATCGTGAAGTCAACATTTCGTTCCATAGCCGCCAAAAAAAATTGATTATCTACGATCGTAAATAATAGACTTTCGTAAAACAAATGGTTCTAAAAATATCTCGCTTAAGCTCTTTTTGGCGGTTATGGCTTGCTATGAAGGCTCTGGGTTTAAACAGTTGCTTGCTATCATAATTAGTCAACAAGAACAATTAGATCTCATTTTAACAGTTACCTTGAAATCAACATATGAAAGTCCGACTCCAATGCCAGGTGCATAGAAATGGCTTTAGTTCCAACCATTCGCTTTTAGGTCCGATAGCTTATTCAGCATATGTATGTGTTTATATTGAAGTAGATAATTGTCTAGAGCAGTAAAAGAGGTGGGATACTACCTCTTCTCTGTCTTCTTTTGCACAGTTATGACAGGAAGACTTGTCTGCCAATTGTCCTTTGATTCATAATTATCGCGATCAAATGCGAGATGTTTGTTTTTCGATTTTTTTTTTTCATATTTTAAGGCTTATCACAAAAACATGGAAAAATTTATTCGCAAGCCAATGGTGGGTGTGATGGTGAAATATCTCTCAGGGAGTGACCAGTATGAAGCTATGCATATTCAAATAGTTGACGAAGAACATACATAAGTACTGACATTATTTGCTGTGGCCCTCTAATATATATTTGATTTTAATTTCTATACAAAATCTTATGAAATCGTCTGAAACTTTGTTTATGTACAGACAATTTTCATATCTTAAATATTGTTAGTGAAATCTACTAATATTGCATAATGCAATACTGATTTCTGTGGTCGTACATTTCTTTTTAACAAATCCTATTCATTTAAATTCACTTTATACCGGCTGCTTAAAATAACGGATGGGAAATTGATTGCGAACTGTTGATATTTTAAGAATCGTGGGTCGATTATAACAACTAAAATTGAGCTGTTGTTAAAAGCTGTGTTTAGCACAACGGGACCTCAAAGGACCCAAGTGTGCTTGTTTTTACTATAAATCGGCAGCCTGTTATAAAAGCTGTGTTACCGAACGCAAGTGGCAAATAGCAGCTGAAAAACGCACGATTTAAAAATGAGCGATTTTCACATTCGAAAGCATTGTATTGTTGATTGAAGGACTTCGTGTATTGCAATTTAAGCTTGCAGAAATTATTTTAGGTATCCAAGAAGAAAACTATAAGAATTTAACAATTAAGAAGTCTTTTTTTAAGAGTTTATTACTAGAAATCCAGCGTTTTCAAATCATGCGATTCTTAGCATAAGCCTGATAGTTGTTACTACTCGTACTTTCTGGCAACCAGGAAGTTCCGCCTGTGGCAACCGAACTGAAGGTGGTTTGCTATTCATAATAGACCCAACCTATTAGTAAGAACTTGGGAAATATTCATAGTGAATGCAATCATAAGCAAGGAATTGTTAATTATGACAATGTATTTTCAAAATTGGTCTTACAGAATTCATCAGCAGTCGCCGAACTTTTAAGGAAAATGACGCCATTTTTCGGTTTGTACTCGAGCGGCATTATCCTTCAGTAACTTTTAGAACATGAGCAAGGAAATGCCTTCACCATGAATACTCTGGGCTATCAAACCATGATATACGATTTGACCCGGCCACTTGACAGCGTTTTTGCCAAAAAATGGCTCAAAATTTAGCGTTAAAAGAGGTCGTCTGCCGCCATGATAGAAATGAAATTTTTTCGACATCCATCGTATCACTTAATAATCTCGAATTTGTATGTTCGGCTGTCATCACTCTTTCATTTTGTTTTACGGGAAAGAGTTGAGCTGTCTTTTGCAGACAGTAAAATTGCATAATGCACAACGAATAAAAATAGAAGAGATTGCTTTTGCAATTGATTAAAAAAAATGTTTAATACTTTTAGCCATTGGAAACCCCAGATAGCGTAAGGCCAATTTTAGGGAAATTTTTTACTCGTGCGTATTCATTCTCGTTTGGAAATTTATTGTTTTATAAAACGACACATAAGAACCATAATTTTATATTAAAATGGTAATACAGTGCTAGGGTAAAGCGGTACATTTTCGTTCTTACCTCTCATTAAAAAAAAAAAAATACTCAAACGAGAATAGGCCCGACCCAGTGGGAAAAGGTAATGAATAGTAAAGGAGAAAGCAATGCACAGCATGTATAATTTTTCATTCCGGAATTCATTACTGTTAACACAGAACATGCCCTAGAAAAGTAATGACTTATTTTAATACGTCGGAGGAGTGAATTCTATATATAATTCATAGCACTCGTCACAAGCAAAAACTATACAATCTTCTTCTGCAGATGTGGTAGTGCACGTGGTACTCAATGTGTAATCAGTGTGTCGGATAAAATCACCTTCTCTAATACATTATTTCTACCATGATTTATGTAATTAATGCCTACTTTTCCAGCTGGGAACTTACTCGTAATGTTTGGTAGAGTACTCGAATTGTTTAGCTTTATAATATGGGAAAGAATTATGAGAACAAAGTTTTGTAAGTTAGCAGATTACATGGCATCGAGATGGCAACCTGATGCCGATAAAAGAAAATTTATTACCTTGAGATTTATTAATATCGTCGGGTGGTTACTGGTTTGCCGCAGCACTAATGTATTCTTAATATCTGTGCGGCAAACATGTGCAGTTTCCATGGCAAAAGTCCATGAATCGGGCTACGAATTGCTCCCTCATCCGCCTTATTTTCCAGATTTAGCCCCGAGTAACTATTTCTTGTTGTCAAACTTGAAGAAATTGCTCGGCGGAAAGAGATTTGACTCCAACGACGAATAATTTACAAACAAATGCCTATTTTGATGGCCTCGATCAAATCATATTTTTCGGAAGGGATAAAAAATTGGAGAAACGTTGCACTAAGTGTATAGAACCCCAAGGAGACTATGTTGGAAAATAAAATAACTTTTTATACAAAAACCCGGGTTAATGACACACCCTCGTATTTAAAAATCCAGAGGTAGTGAGCTATTTTATGAAATAAACACATTTGATTTACATATTTATAAAGAAATATTGTGATAGGTATTGCGCCAAGCGGGAACTTGGTGTTCATTTCGATTCCAGTACTCCTAAATGCCAAAATATTTAGACTTATTTTCACCTTTATTTGATCGATTTTAAGACAGGATTAAACAAGTTTAAGATCAAAAAAAAAAAAAAACATAAAACAAACGTTGCATGAACTTAAGAAGAGCTAGTAAAACAAAATATATATAATAACCTTAAAGGTCACTTAATATAAACTAAAAACAATAATTGAAGAAACACATCAAAAGCAAATAAAAGTTTAATTGAATAGATTTCAGACACTTACGAGTGAGTACAAACTAAACGATCGTTAAGATGAACACAAGTGTATAAACGTACATACACACTTTCGTATGTATGTACGTCATATTCACAAAGTTTAATTAAATTAACCCCTTCTTCTACATACTCGTATATAAATGTGTTAAAAATGCGATATTCAATATTTGAGATAATTGAAATAATAGAAAGTAAAATTGACAATTGCACTTTACTAACAAACATGTGTGTATTTTTATTTTTATTTTTTTCTTGTTTAAAAGTTTTACAATGGATCGCGAGGACTCGTCTACATCAAAATCTTCTATCGAGCAACCCATGGCTGAAGGTTTGGAACCCTCAGAACCGGTCAGTTTTTGGAGTCTATTTCGTTATTCAACGCCGCTCGAAATTTTTTTTCTATTTATTGGTTTCATAATGTCGACCATTAAAGCATTAACTCTACCGGCTGTGGTAATTATTTATAGTGAATTTACTGCCATGTTGGTGGATCGCACTTATCGTAATGGTACGAGTTCAAAGACATACGCTTTGCCATTGTTTGGAGGTGGCAAGACGCTGTAAGTATTCGTGTGCAAAAATTTCTGCTTTATATTAAATCTAGCTCTGCTCAAATATTTAGTAGAAAAAAATATTCAATAATGTTTTATAAATTAATAAATTTCCCATCATGAAACCGAAGGATTTTGAACTAGCATAATATAATAAGTAACATATGGGCAATTCCACGCATAACGACCCTACCATAGGAAAAAAATATAATATATTTATTTATTTAAAAAAAAAATCATTCAACTGATGCGCACAAGAGAACGACAGTTACGCATAGATTTAAAATATATGAGAATATTTCTATTTTTATATTATTATATTATATTTTTTTATTATATTTTTTTTTTTTTTTTAATGTTGCCGGAAACATTCCAGTATTATAGGATAATACCAACCATATATGGATATGTATGTATGTATGTACGAGTATATGTGTGTATGTATATGTAACAAAGAATATTTCAACAAAGCCCGTAAATTGCTACCAAACTAAATGTGTCCCTTTCAAATGTTTTCGTGTCTTGGAAACGCTTTCAAATGAGCCCATCTTGCTCTCCCCCCTTTGGATTGTATGTTAAATTCCCTTTCTCTTCTTAAAAAAGAAAAACTGTTTCTCTGAAAAGATTATACTTTTGTTTGCTTTTTGCTCAAGTTTAGACTTTTTATGTCGTGTATTGTGGCTTAATTTATATATTAAAATTTTTGGTCACACCCGTCACAGTAGAAGTTTAAAATGTTTTAATAAAATTTTAACTGTACATAATAAATACTTGAAAGTTTTCAACAATACAACATTAAGCGCAATTTGGTCACACCCGGCACACGAACGCTGCTTTGTGGGTTTTTTTTCAATGGGTGTCAAAAAAGAAAAAAGGAAATAAAGAAAAATATGAACTGCTTTTAACTTTATAGCTTTTACAAAACAGCTTTGTGCTTTCCCACCGACAAGAGCACTACCGCAAATCTGATGTCGGTGATTACAAGCCTTGCTGCTTACTTTGCAAAGAAACAAGAACAAATTGTAAGAGCTTTCAAAGCAATACCAGTGTATGTGTTGAGGGAAAAACGAACAGGAAAAGAACAAATTTTAATAAAATTATGAGGGATAAAAAATCATTGGAGGAAAAAATAAAAAAAAATCGCGAAAAATAGCCAAAAAGCAGGAAGTGGAAAAACGATGAAAGCCAATGTTATTCGTCTGCTATCTATGATAGTTTGGATAGCGAATAAGTTAATTTCTTATTATTTTCCTGTCAGTTTACCTCCATAGTGCTTATATGAATGAAATCAATATAAAGTTTTGCTTCAAACTTCTCAATTTTTCATACTACATCAGAATCGTCACAGTTTTAATTCGTTTTTTCCATGCATTCGTATTTAATACAATACAATCAAACAGAATTGGAACAATTTACTAAACCAAAATTATTATGTGCGTTCTATGGATTTTTTTTATAAAATATATACTTAAAGTAATAATTCTGTAAATTTGTAAGGTCACACCCGTCACATGATGATATATTTGAACTTTTAAGTATTTAGCAGCTCATTAGCAAAGATTTAGCAAGACTTTAGCAAACAAAAAAAAGAGCTTTTAAGTGTGCTAAAACCTGTTTGTTATGCTTAAAGCTATGTACAGACGATTGTAAGATCTTACAATATTGTCAGATCTGGCAATGTGCTGACAATGTACTGGCAATCAAAAATTGCCAGCAAAAGGTAGATTGTCAGTTCACACGGTTGTATCAAATTTGTCAGAAAATCTTACAATTTATTGCCAGACGGTTGTATGACAATAAATTCATCTGACAAAATCGTCAGTCGAAAAATTGTCAGTCATATACAAAAATTTTCAGATCTGTTGTTTTGCGTTGCCAGACTCAAAGAATTTATTAGAAATTGTTAAATATCAATCCCTTTTGGTTGTGTTAAATGTAAAAAGTGAAAATATAAATTATTATGAACCATAAAGAAGCAATTGGAAAGATTTTTTCGGCATATATTTTTTTATTTATATTTTCTTTAAAATAAAGCGTATGCAGTGTTGCCCATAGAAAGAATTCTCTTACAATGACGCCATTGTCAGATGCATAAAGTTCGCACATCTGACAATATTAAAATGTCTGACAAATATCTGGCAATAATTTTACAATGTGTTCACACGATTGTAAGATGTCTGACAATTTGTTGTCAGCTGCTAGTCTTGCAATGAACTGACAATGCTTTTTCTGGCAACGATGTCAGACAAAAATTGCCAGTTCACACGGTTATAAGAAATTTTTAGCACATTTTACTAACAATATTGTAAGATCTGACAACCGTCTGTACATAGCATAAGGCTCTTTGCTGTTGTTAAAAAGTGATGAAGTTCTAATAAAATTTTACTGCAACATATGAGAAAATATTTTTATTTTTTTTTTTTAAATAAACAAACTTTTTAATTTTTACAAAGCGTTTAACTTTTTGTGATCATGGCACAATTTCTTTTTAATAATAGTTAAGCAAGAAGACTTACAACATTTTTTCTCTCACCACTCACATGATTACACAAAAGTTTCTTACAAGTCCAAACGTACCGGAAACTTTATCGATTGTATTTTCTTATATGTTAAGATATATCTTTTTTTTACGAAAAAGAAACTTTTTATTTCATGCATAAGTTTTCCCACCAAACAGCTCTTACGCATCGGAAGAGGTCAATAATGCTGAACTCTACAACGATTCCATATCATATGGTATATTACTTACATTAGCATCGATAGTAATGTTTGTATCGGGCATTTTTTCCGTTGATATTTTTAACTTGGTGGCCTTGAGGCAGGTGACACGTATACGCAAACAATTATTTCAGTCGGTGATGCGACAAGATATTGGATGGCACGATTTGGCAACAAAGCAAAATTTTGCCCAAAATATGACAGAGTAAGGGAAAATGAAAAAATTAAACTACTTTTCGGAATATATATAGCAGATATTTACGCATAGATGTACATATATTTCATTTTCAGTGACGTGGAAAAAATTCGCGATGGCATATCGGAAAAAGTGGGTCATTTCATTTATCTGGTTATAGGGTTCATCATAACAGTAGCAATTTCCTTTGCTTACGGCTGGAAATTAACACTGGCCGTTAGTGTCTACTTACCCATAGTAATTGTTCTCAATGTAGTTGTAGCCAAGGTATGTACAAGGGAACTGTAGGCAATTCTGTCTCATATTAATACACTAATTCTGAAGTTTCAAAGCAAACTCACTACTAGAGAACAAGAGTCGTATGGCAACGCTGGCAACTTGGTCGAGGAGGTGCTCAATGCTATACGTACGGTTGTATCGTTTGGTGGGGAGAAAAAAGAATCGGAACGTTACGACAACTATTTGGTGCCAGCTCGTAAAGCCAGTCAGCGTAAAGGGATTTTTTCGGGCTTAAGTGACGGTGTTCTAAAGAGTATGTTGTTTCTGTCCTGTGCCGGTGCTTTCTGGTATGGTGTCAATCTGATTATTGATGACCGAGATAAGGAGGAAAAGGAGTATACGCCAGCTATATTAATGATTGTGAGTAACCTTTGTGAAATTCAATAACACTCAATAAGGTGCATACTATACTATATTCTAAACAATAATTGAAACAGGCATTCTTTGGCATAATAATTGGCGCGGATAATATAGCCAGAACTTCACCTTTTCTGGAATCGTTTGCCATGGCTCGAGGCTGTGCTTCCACCATCTTCAAAGTTATTGGCACTCAGTCTAACATTGATCCCATGTCAACAGATGGCAAGATTTTAAATTATGGCTTAAGAGGAGACGTTGAGTTTTCAGATGTGTTCTTCAGATACCCTGCACGCCCCGATATTATTGTGCACAGAGGTCTAAATATTAAAATAAGAGCCGGCACCACTGTCGCCTTAGTGGGTTCTTCGGGTTGTGGCAAATCAACTTGCATACAACTGCTGCAGCGTTTTTATGATCCCGTATTTGGCTCGGTATTACTAGACGATTTGGATATACGCAAATACAATATACAATGGTTACGCTCCAACATGGCTATAGTGGGTCAGGAGCCGGTGTTGTTCTTGGGAACAATAGGTAGGTTAACAGCAGTAAATTGTGTTTTAATCCAATAGTTAATTAAACATATTAAATATTATAATTGAAAGCGGAAAACATAAGTTATGGAAAACCCACGGCTTCCCAAAAGGAGATCGAGGCTGCAGCTAAAGCCGCCGGAGCACATGACTTTATATCCAATTTGCCAGATGTAAGTTCAAAGCTTCTTTACGCAAAAATTCGCTTAATTTCTCAAACACTTACTTACCGATAGAGCTACAAAACCACTATAGGTGAACGGGGCTCCCAGTTGTCCGGTGGTCAAAAGCAGAGAATTGCCATTGCTCGTGCTTTGATACAAAATCCCAAAATTTTACTTCTGGATGAAGCAACCTCCGCTTTAGACTATCAGTCGGAAAAATTGGTACAGGAGGCTTTAGATTTCGCCTCTAAAGGTAGAACAACTATCGTGGTATCGCACAGACTTTCGGCCATAAAAGGAGCCGATAAAATTGTTTTCATACAAGATGGCAAAGTAATTGAAGAAGGTTCTCATGACGATCTGATGGCCTTGGAGGGGGCCTACTACAACATGGTCAAAGCGGGAGAGATAAATGTGCCAGAACCTGATAATATGGAAGATATTGAGGATGCAAAAAGTATCAACCAACTCTTGTGCAGATTTCACAATTTCAATAACTTAAAATTTTCTCTTTAGGAAACAGTTTGGCCATTTATGAAAAATCCTTCGAAACGAATCCCATTAATCTGGAAAAGAATCAAAAGAATAGCATACACTTTGATGACAGTGAAATGATATTGAAACTGCAAGCATCGAAAGAAACCGCCACAAAGTCGGAAGAAGTCAAACCAAACTTTTTTAAAACGTTTGCTCGCATTTTAAAACTGGCACGTCCAGAGTCCTGCTACATTGTTATGGGAGCTATTTGCGCTATAGGCTTTGGATTTACCTATCCAGCCTTTTCAGTGGTCTTTGGAGAGTTTTATGCCGCTTTGGCGGAAACTGAAGCACAAACAGCCCTCGATCTCACTGCCATTTTGTCTATTTGTTGCTTGGTGCTTGGCATCTTGACGGGCTTGGCTTGTTTTCTACAAACCTATCTTTTCAACTATGCTGGCGTGTGGTTGACCACCAGAGTAAGATCCATAACATTTAAGGCGATTATGAAACAAGAAATTGGTTGGTTTGATGAAGAGATCAACTCTGTGGGAGCTCTATCTGCTCGTTTATCCGGCGATGCAGCAGGTGTCCAAGGGGCTATTGGTTACCCCCTAAGTGCTCTCATACAGAACTTTGCTAACTTTGTCATAGGCCTGACTTTATCTTTCTACTATTCTTGGAAATTGGCCTTGTTATGTGTCAGTACATGTCCCATCATAGTTGGTTCGGTGATATTTGAAGCCCAGTAAGTTTTGTGAGAATAAAACACCTGTTTATGCAACTAAAACTTTGAGAACTGTTTCAGATTCATGACCACTACAATGATGCGTGAAAAAGAGGTATTAGAAGAGGCTTGCCGTATAGCGACAGAGGCCATTGCTAATGTACGCACCATAGCTGGTCTGAGAAGAGAACAACAAGTTATAGACAAATATAATAAGGAAGTGGATAAAGTAGAAGTTCTCATTAGACAGAAACTAAAATATCGCGGCTTAATTAATTCCTCTGGTCAATCTTTCTTGTTTTTCGCCTACGCAGTAGCCTTGTGCTATGGCGGTGTCTTAGTCTCCGAAGGCAAAATACCTTTCCAGGATATTATAAAGTAAGTTATTTATAATTAAGGCAAGTGAAAGTGCTAAAATATTTTTTAAGGGTTTCTGAGGTTTTACTTTATGGTTGCATGATGCTGGCTCAATCTTTGGCTTTTGCTCCTGCCTTTACTGCAGCCTTAGTGTCCGGCCACAGATTATTCCAGATCTTGGATCGCAAGCCCAAAATTACTGATTCGGCTGTGCCACCTAAAAATACATTTGCCAAGCAATTGAATCTATTTGAAGGAGTGCGTTTCAACGAGTTAGAATTCAGATATCCGACACGACCAGATGTTAAAATTTTAAATGGTTTGAACTTTGAAGTAATGCATGGAAAGACAGTTGCATTGGTGGGGCATTCTGGTTGTGGTAAATCTACTTGCATACAACTGCTGCAACGCTTTTATGATGCCGACAATGGTTTTATAGTAAGTACAGAAGCAAACTGGTGCATTAGATTATTAGATATGAGGTACTCACAGTTTTACCATTTCAGCACATTAACAATGACGATATCAAAACCGATTTGTCTCTAGACAATCTACGCAGTAAACTTGGCATTGTCTCCCAAGAACCTTCGCTATTCGAACGCACCATTGCCGAAAACATTGCCTACGGCGATAATGCACGAGATGTGAGTATGGCCGAAATTATTGCAGCCGCTAAAAGTGCCAATGCCCACTCTTTTATAATGGGTCTTCCGAATGGTTATGACACAAAAATGGGTGCACGTGGCACTCAACTATCGGGTGGTCAAAAGCAACGTATTGCCATTGCCCGCGCACTGGTAAGAAATCCCAAAGTTCTGCTTTTGGATGAAGCCACATCAGCACTGGACTTGCAAAGCGAACAATTAGTACAGCAGGCCCTGGATGTGGCATGTTCCGGTCGCACGTGTATTGTTATTGCGCATCGTTTGTCGACTGTGCAAAATGCCGATTTAATATGTGTCGTCCAGAATGGCAGAATTGCAGAGCAGGGTACACATCACCAACTCATGGCTAAAGACGGCATTTATGCCAAATTACATAAGACTCAAAAAGATCATTAACCAATTACAAATATTAATTTTTAAATTACATAAGTATTTAACTACTAAAAGACTAAGTTTGAATTAAAGTGCATATTACGTTTTACAATAAAATATGAAGCAAAAACAATTTGAATCACAACTTGTGGAATGTGAATACATCAAATATTTTGGAAGGCAGCAAAATATTTTGGAAATTAACCAATCTTTCAGATCGCCTGGTCGGTCATTACGAAAGCGCATTTAAAGCTCAGGTGTGGAGCTGAAAGGCCCCACAGTGGGTCACATTGTCAATGGATCCAAAAAAAAAAATTTTGCATCATTTTATTAGCATATACATACATACGAGTACATCAGAGGATGACAATGAGTGCTCCAAAAAAAATACATAAGCAAATAGTCCTAATTTTAGTAAAGACATTTAATCACAATTGTAGTGCAAACACTTCGTACGCTCACATATTTTCTCTCAAGCAATTATGACTATAGCCGATTCCAGCATACAAGAGCATCTCTACTTCTTTTATGCGAAAAACTAAAATACGCTTCAACTAAAAATAATTGGCTCTCTCTCATACTTATGCTTATACTCAGGATATGGTTATTTAATCGGACAATAAAATGTACGCATGATACTAAAGATATTTATTCACCACCGTATATATAAATTTTTGTATATAAAATAGAATGAAAAATGTGTAGATGGGTTTGTGTGGCTGTTTGAGAGCATGCTTTATGTATGTGTGTAAATAAAATAGCCAAATAAAATAGCCCTGTATATACGCATGTGTAGCCGATTAATAGTCAGAGTATTTTTATACTCATGCGTATGATTGCAGCTCATACATTCTATGAATTTTAGTCATAGTTATTTACATAGCGTCTATACCTGATATAATATCAAATATATTTCTATCAGCAAACGTCAAATTTCATAGTACAGAGAATAATATTACGTGTGGACTGCAATATTAGTATTATATCAGATATTATAATATTGTTTTCATAATATATATTTAGAAAACAATATCATGATATCAACTGTCAAAAATCGTACACATACATGGATACGTGAAGAGAATTTTGTGTGCTAAAGTGAAAATTAAAACTTTTTGATAAAAAAATTCAGAAATATTTTAATTATGCACGATGTATTAAGGAAATACCAATATTTTTATAAAACTAATATTACAATTACAATAAACAAAGATGTTTACTGCACGGCTGCCTGATAATTGTGAAATATTATGATATTTACAAGAGTGCGTTTTCCCCTACATAGATAGTAATATTAATATAGGGTGTTTTTTATTGAGGTATAGAACTTTAAGTTGGCATCACTTTTTTAACTGGCGGCCATTTTGTCAGCTGTCAAGTGATTAATATTTAGTTTGGTTTGCCATTTCATCATGAACAGGTTGACAAAAGAACAACGCTTGCAAATCGTGCAAATTTATTTCGAAAATAATGGTTCAGTTCGCGAAGTTTACCGCAAGCTCCGTCCATTTTATGGTCGACATAATCATTCATCAGAGCAATTAATTCGGTTAACCGGAATGGACCTGTCAATTGGCCACCAAGATCGTGTGATTTGACACCATTGGATTATTTTCTTTGGGGATATGTGAAGTCGCTCGTCTACGCCAACAAACCAGAAACGTTAGGGGACTTGGAAGCCAACATTCGTGGCGTTATTGCCAACATACGGCCCCATATGCTCGAAAAAGTGGTTGAAAATTGGACCTGTAGAATTGGCTTTATTCGAGCCAGCCGCGGCGGCCACATGCCCGAAATCATATTTAGACGTTAATGGCATAAAATTATCCTTCCAATAAAGCCAAATTGATGGACATTAAAACGATTTTCTTGTGTTTTATTTCAATTCGAAGTTCTATACCTCTAAAAAAACACCCTTTTTTCTTCTCATTCTGCCGACGTTCTCTCTCATATTATATCAGAGTTAATATCAGGTATAGACGCTATGTTATGCTGCGTAATTTTAAAAATGTGTTTAAATATAGTTGTGGGATGTTTATAGTTTTACGTGTTCGGTTTAAAATTAATGCGTGTTTTTGCACATGAGCGTGTTTTTATATTTTTAGCTGTACGTATCCATAGTTGTTTGACGGCCAATACTCAAAGAGTACTTAAAATGATACTTTTGTCATTCTCTGATATACATACATATCTGAAACACTTAACAGCTGTTGTATTTGATTCTGCATTACTTGATATGATTACTGCATCAAAAGAAACTATAAAACTTATGAATGGTAAGTAAAGTCACTCGAAAGCAACCCAAAAAGTGCAGTTTGAAAAAAATATTTCACTTGATAAATTTTTTGTTTGTTTTATAGTAGTAGTATAGTTTTTATTTTTGATTTGCCCAAAGCTTCTTAACTTAATTTATGGTCTTTAGATGTTTAATATCGGCTACAGACTCTGATATGCATTTTTTTGATTAAATATGTAATAAGCTAATTTAAATTAAAACTTAAAGTGTATTTAAATAAGGTTTCAGTTTTTGAGTGCTTAATTAAAGTTCTCATTTAATTACGATGAAAGTATGGCATCACTAAAAAATATTATGGAAAGTTTTCCAAACAACAGCTGTTTAACATATGTATGTATATAAGAAAGTTATCGGGTTATCGCCGTGAAGCAAATTAAAATTGCATAAAAACACATTTTGTGAAAGAAAAAGAGCACCAGAACGAATTTTTATATTTAGTTATTTCATCTTATGAATGAAAATTAAAAGAAATTATTTTTAATACCACCATATAATGTTCATGCAGATGCATACCCTGCAGTAAATGCGAATAGTGAAAATGTAGCGATTTACTAGTGACATTGTCAGTAGTACTACTGACCAGGTGTACCCCAGCCAATGTAATCGCCTATTGACATTTAACATTAGCTTGTCATTGAAAATCCACCACTAGACTGTAGCACTACTGACTAAGTAGTTTTTTTGGGACCATATGGAGACGTTTCAACCAAAGATTCACTAGTACATTTTAGTGGCTCTCGTCTACAATTTTAAAAGTGTTGGGGCAACAAACTTAAATACATACATATGTATGTATTTTTTTAACATTATTGCATAGCATAATAAAAAAGCAAAACAAACTATTGACGCGTTCATTGACAATGTCACCAGAAATAATCTAGCACTGTTGACTCTAAAGTATCTCTACTCGAGCATAAAAGAAAAGTTGTTGACATTTCCACTAGTGCAATTGTCGCTAGAGAAAAGAGTGTTGACATAGAGACATATGGTTCTAAGCTGACTAGAGGGTAGTTTCAATAAACACACACAAGCGCAAAAACTTATGTAAAACTTACATAGAATTTAAATACACAAGGTTGCGTATTTAAGTATTATTTAAATATGAGCTAAAAAATACAATTTCGTATTTAAATTGAACTTAAAAATAATTCACACTTAATTAAATGCCCCCCAACCTTGTGTGATTGCCAAGTTTGAAATTGGCCATGAGTTTTCCACATTAACGATCAATGTGTGTGAATATAAATTTAGCAGAGACAAGAACCAACCATTTTAGACCAGCCCCATTTTGCAGTTAACCATTTAAAAGTTCTATATAGTTAAACTAGTAAATATTATTTGGGAGGCGAAATTTAGAAATGGGTTTCCTAGTCCCCATTATAAATAATAAGGAAACTTAACTTTGAAAAGGAATTCTTATGGGAGGATAAATATTTACTGTGTTAAACTAAAGGATTCTTTAGTTATTCAATTATATAGAAATGGTGCTCGCAACAGCTCTTTAAATAGCAGGTGTATTGGCATTTCCGAAATTATGTTGGAACAAATTAGAACTTCTCGGTAGATTTTACTAGAAATATAAAAAACGGACTAACTAAATTACACTTTCCAGTTATTTCTCAATCAAGGTGGGTTCAAACGCTTTTAATGGAAAAGTGTTTATATAACAGTTAAGAAAATTCTCATAATTTGCAATTTGCATGAAAATTAGTGCATATTTACGATTTTTTTTTATAAAAACAATCACAAATTGGTGTAAAGAGTTAGCCAATAAGAGCATGAAAACTTTGATTTTTAATACAATATAATTTTGAACGTAGCGAAAAAAAAACATAGGAAATTGTTTGAAAGATATTGAATTATTGAGGCAGTTGACTAAAACTATGGATATGGGTATGGGTATGGCAGGCAATCGATGGTAATTTATATAGAAAAATTAGAAAAATTGTGCTATGAAAGTATGCACATGGCGGAAAACTAAAAACCTTAAGAGCCTTGAGTGGAATTTTTAAAACAAAAGTTTAAATGATCGAATTGCAACCCCCTTTACATAGAAACATTTCTTTCGTAAAAACAAATATTGTAAATTTCAAATAAATAACTAGAAATTGTTCCCAGCAATATTGTCATGTATGATAAATGTTCCATACAAAGACAATGAATCAATTTCAATTAATGTTAATAAAATCAATTTTTGTGGTTTAAATGTTAGAAGAAACATTGAACGAAAAAGTTTATTGAAAGAAATTAAAATTTCTGGCTTAAATTTACTTTAGGAGCACCTTTCCGAATAAAGAATAGTATGCTAGCTGAATTAAAAGTTAACCAAGAAAATGCCAAGAGATCTGTAAAACTTTATATATATGTACGTAGCTTCGAAAATATATGTGCCTTTTCGGGAATTTCAGTATGTAGCTTTTTTTCTTAGAATTCAGCTTTCTATCAGTTAGCACAATTTTTTTATTCGTAGAGTTGACCCAAATTAAAAATTTTTAATTTTTTTAAACAGAATCTGTAGGAAGAAAAGTAAGAACTGTATATCAGAGAATGGCAAAAGTATGGTTTTAAGTACTTTTTGAATATTGGCCGGCAAACAACTATTAATGCGTACAGCGTAAAATAAAAAAACACGCTCAGATACAAACACACACATTAACTATGTTATACACATTTTTTAAATTATGCAGCAAAAACGACAGCAACTAAAATTTATAGACCGCGTGAGCTACAATCACACGCACGAGCATAAAAATACTCTGACTATTAATCGTTTACACATGCGTATATACAGGGCTATTTTATTTACACATAAAGCATCCCTGCAGGAAATGCGAATAGTGAAATTGTTGTAGTTTACTAGTGAAATTGTCAGTATTACTACTGACCAGGTGTACCCCAGCCAATGTAATCATCTATTGTCATTTAACATTAGCCTGTCATTGAAAATCCACCACTAGACTGTAGCACTATTGACTAAGTAGTTTTTTTTTGGGACCACATGGAGACATTGCCACCAAAGATTCACTAGTACATTTTAGTGACCCTCATCAACAATTTTATAATGTTAGGGCAACAAACTTAAACACATACATACATGTGTATTTTAACAATATTGCACAGCATAATAAAAAAGAAAACCAAACTATTGACGGGTTCATTGACAATGTCTACTCGCGAATGAAAGGAAAGTTGTGGACATTTCAACTACTGCAATTATCGGTATAGAAAAGAGTATTGACATAGACACATATGGTTCTAAGCTGACTAGAGGGATGTTTTCAAATAGCCACACTTATATACACAAATGATTGTATACAGTGGCGAATGATGAATAAATATCCCGAGTATCATGCGTATATTTTTTTTGTCCGATTAAATATAAGAGTGAAAGCATGTGCCTTTTTATTTTTAGTTGAAGAGCATTTTAGTTTTTTACATAAACAAAGTAGAGATGCTCTTGTATGTTGGAATCGACTATAGTTATATTTGCTTGATAGAAAATATGTGCACGTACGAATTGTTTGCGCTACAATATGATTATACACAGTTACTAAAATTAAGACTATTTATGTATATTTTTTTGAGTACTCATGGTAATTCTCTGGTTTATGTGCATATATTTTTGTGCATAACATTTACATGTTCTGTTTTTCTTCATTATCAAATGTTTTTATTTTTGATCTAAACGAACAGCAGCACTATCAAGCTGCCAAATTATGTTTTATTTTCGGTATAAGTGCTTAACACTTTTATTAATAGAACTCAAAAAAGTATTCGTTGTAAGCGAAAATGCATTATAACATAAAAAAATTCAATTTCATATTTAAATTTCTTGCAGTGTAAAATAACATCTTCTAACAAAATAAAGTTCTATGACGCAAGCACATTTGAATTAACTGCGTACACACTACATTGTCCTCCTAAGCTTTATAAAAGCTAAATGATGCAAAATTGAGTTCCTTAGTTGTCTCTCTGAGAGGTATTAACTTGCGTGGAAGTGCCTTTAGCGCATTCAATTTAAAAATATTATTATATATTTTCAAAAATTACATTCCCTGTTTGAATGTGCATATAAAATCAGAACTAATAAAGTATTTTTTTATTCAATAGATAACAAGTAAATAAATGAAATAAACCACAGATACTGGCGGGTGTTGCCTATAAAAAAAAAAAAAACTTTGAATAAATAGTTATTAAAAGAAAAAAAAACGCTCTTTGTCTCACATTTCGATAAGATTCTTTTATTTGTGTAATAAAAGAATAAAAAAAATTATTTGCCCATATTTGAAATATATTCTGCTGCTGCTTCTATTACTTAATGAAAAAAGAAATTTTTTAAGCACAGTGATAACAATAATATTATCAAACTTATGTAAAATAAATTCTATTAGAAATTAATTATAAATATTGCAGCAAGCAAAAGAACAGAAGTTATAATCGATTTTTACCAGAAATTAAAAATTAAATATTACTAGTGGCGTCAGCGCTCTATTTTGAATATTATGTGACCTCATTTGGAGTAAGTAAACACCCAAAGAAATTCATAAGAACAAATGCAGTAGTGAAATTTATTCTTGCGGAAGTTCTCTCTTTAGAAAAGCCCTAAATCCTTTTGTTTTTTTCTTTTTGAAATCGAGATATTTGCATTTTTTGATACATTGGATGGATGTTCTTCTATCGAAATATACAAAGAATTGATTTCAAAAAAATAATGAGTTAGGGCCTTTCTATATTAAGGTAACGATAGATATGTAAAGGGTGTTTTTTTAGAGGTATAGAAATTCGAATTGAAATAAAACACAAGAAAATCGTTTTAATGTCCATCAATTTGGCTTTATTGGAAGGATAATTTTATGCCATTAACGTTTAAATATGATTTCGGGCATGTAGCCGACGCGGCTGGCTCGAATAAAGCCAATTCTACAGGTCCAATTTTCAACCACTTTTTCGAGCATATGGGGCCGTATGTTGGCAATAACGCCACGAATGTTGGCTTCCAAGTCCCCTAACGTTTCTGGTTTGTTGGCGTAGACGAGCGACTTCACATATCCCCAAAGAAAATAATCCAATGGTGTCAAAGCACACGATCTTGGTGGCCAATTGACAGGTTATCCATGGTTAACCGAATTAATTGCTCTGATGGACGATTATGTCGACCATAAAATGGACGGAGCTTGCGGTAAACTTCGCGAACTGAACCATTATTTTCGAAATAAATTTGCACGATTTGCAAGCGTTGTTCTTTTGTCAACCTGTTCATGATGAAATGGCAAACCAAACTAAATATTAATCACTTGACACCTGACAAAATGGCCGCCAGTTAAAAAAGTGATGCCAACTTAAAGTTCTATACCTCAATAAAAAAACACCCTATACATATGTAGAACGAAGTATTTCTTGATACCCTTCGAATTCGTTGCGTCGAAGTTTCACAGTCGTTGTGCAAGATCATTTTTGACTTGTCACTGAGCTATCTTATAGGGACCTAATCGGTGTGTTTTTTGGGATTCGAGCTGACTACCTGCGGCATGACAGGCTTGCACACTACTAACTCGACCACAGGGGCACTCATATTTTAAAAGTACACCCAGAGAAAAAACAGCTTAAAATCAATAAAAACCCATATTAAATTAATAAGAGACATTAACGAACTAGACTAGTATTTATTTTATTAATTTTTAAGTATTTTAATACTAGTTTCTATTATATTGAAAATGATTGAATTAATGTAACGCGTTCTTAATTTTAAGTTGCAGCTTTTCCCTGAGTGTATATCTGTATATTGGTTAAGCTTAGGTCAGTATCTAATGCTATGTTCCCACTACGAGTTGAATCACATGCTTCGCTTTCTCAATCATGTTTGTGAATCATGCTGCTTACACTTCGCATTCGTGCTTCGTTTGGCATTTTTTATTTATATACACACATACATACGTATCATACGCACGTGCATTTGATTTGTTTTTATTTGTTCACACACACATACACATATACCTATTTTGTTTTGATAGCTAGTTCGGATAAATTGGCGATAAACTGCGATAAAAGCTAGAGAAGAAACGAATTTTACGTGCTTCGCAAGTAGATTCATATAGAATCTGCTTGATTCGCTCTCATAATTTTGCATGGCGAAGCAAGTTGATTCGCTCATGGTTGGGGTGTGAAGCATGAATAGAGAGCGAAGCACGTATAGTGGAAACATATCATAAGTATAGTTACGGGACTGGTTCCAGAGTGTCATTGAAGAGATCAATTAACATTATTTCTATACTATTTGATAAATCCAGGATTGAGTCAGATCGATCATGTTCCATGTCGTTTAATAAAATACTAGACCGATATGTCTTTTTTTCACCATACACTAGTACATACTCTTGGTAACACTCCCATTTGCTCAACTCATAGGACGAGTATGTTTGGATCAATTGTCACCAAATTTTATGCAGGGTATTTTATCTAAAGTACCACTCGCACGTGTAAAAATATAAAATAGAATTTTTTGAATAACTGCGCCAGATATAACAATTAGAAATGTTATTTCAATAGGTTATTATCTTGCGATATTACAGATAACATACGAGTATGCATTATTACAATCACTTTCATAACCATAAACCGAAAGCTTTTAATTGTACACTTAAGTGTACAGTTAAAAATAAAAAAAAAATAATTAATTGTCATGCAAGCGATAAATAGCGAGACTGATGAAAAATTTGAAAAAATATCAAATAAATTTGATCATTTATAAACATAATTATAAACTGTCCAAAAAAAATAGCTCAATAAAATAAGTTGAGGCAGGTGTAGAAAATTTATGAATGAATGAACTTAATGGTGATTTGCAGATATAAATTTTATCTATTATTGCCATAAGAAAGCTAAGTATCGAGATAAATATATTTCACACGTTCATTCACCATCAATTCGGTGTCAAATTGAATTTTTTTGTTTTAAATAAGGGTATGGTCTGGCTAGAAAAATATTTGATGAAATAAACGTAAACCACGTTTGTTTTCTGACCGATTTATGGTATTTTTATAGCATATTCATATTTATAAACGTATTCTAGACTTCTATGACAATAAAAAAAAAAATACAGTGCAGATTCGGTTAACGCAACCAATAGAAATTTTGGACTGTTGCGAAAAGTGAGTTTGTTGCGAAAACTGAGTAAAAAAATTTTATGCCTGTTTTCCACTAAAAAGCTTATTTCAAACCAAATAAAATGTTTGTTAAAAAATTAAAGGTTAACTTTTAAAATAAATGCATTTGCCACAAAGTTCTTTAGTGGTTGCTCATTTTTTTTTTAATTCAACATACTGTTGATTTATGCATTTTGTATTCATTGCAAATCGTTTTCACAGGTATGCCACTTTCAAGTTTCTTCAGAATTTCGCTCATTTGCTTTATTGTTAGTTTAACAAATTTTGTTACTACAGGCATTTTGTTTATCTTACTAGAACAGCCGCTCACAATCAAAATTCTTTGTCGTTCCTAGAATCAAATGATTTTTGTACGTTAGCATAAGATTTCATGCACAAAGGTTTATAGTTTTGAATTTATTTATAAAAAACTAAAGTAAAAAAATAAAACGAAAGCGAGAATCTTATCTTTCTTTGGAAAGTTGCATTAATTGAATTTAATTTAAGAATTTGGGTGTTGCGAATATCGAGGTATTGCGCCTATCGAGGGTTGCGGTAACCGAATTTGCAGTGTATAGCAAAAGTGGCAAATTTTTATAATTTTAATACTCCCGAAAATATTGTCATGAGAAAAAACAAATACTGAAATTATTTATGATTTGATCAGGCTAAAGTTCGTATCGCTTTGTAAGCCAAATTACATGTTATAATCATTAATGAACAAATAACAGCAAAGTTAGTTGTAAATATTCTGACAAACAAGTAGTAGAACGGAACAACCTGCTGTTTTCGAAGGCCACTACACCTTCATCATCAGCGTTCCTTGCGTGAAATTGTTCATGAAATTGGTTGAAAATTTTTAACTTTTTATTAAGAAAAACACACACAAAATTTAGCTTTTATTTGAAGTAAAAATGTGCGCTCTTAAGGGGTGATACAATAATATCTAAAAAATTATATATTAAAAAAAAGCATTTTATTGGGAATATTTATTGAAAAGTGCCATAAATGTAACATTTGTTCTTAGTAAAGAAAACACCATAAAACTTACATATGTATGGTTAGATGGCTTAAATATTTTTCTTTTAAAACTGATTGAAAGATGTTATGAAATTCCTTTATCGACTTTTGAAGAAGTTTCCTTTTAAAAGATAATGCAATTTTTATTACAATATTAAATTGTTTAATAAACAAAAGAAAAGCTCTTTTTATTGATGTCTAAATAAAATGGCAGCAATAAACTTGTGATAAGAAAGAATGCCAACAATATATATACTAATAGCAAAATACATATCGCTCCTTTACTAAAACAATGTCATAACTCAAAAATATAAAATTTTTAAGTTAACAGTGCAGAATTAATCATCATATCGTTATTCACATTGTGCAAAAATTTTATAAAAATATCTTATATACTCAACTCTTGAGAGAAAAAATAAATTTTCCATTTACCATTAAGTTGTGTGCAAAATTTAAAACTTTAAACTCGTTTTCTGGCCAAGCAATTTTTTATTTTTTTTTGAGTTATGCCGTTGTTTTAGTAAATGAACGATATGTATGTATGTAACCACAAAAAACGCTAAATTAAACAAAAATATTTATAACTACGAGTAAATATAAAATTCGAAATAGCAAAATCTAACACTGAATAGATGAAATTAAATTTAGTTTATTTAGTACCTTCAAAGGAGCATAATCACCCAGCAGCTCTCGTGCTTGGAGCGCTTTCGCCATCGCGTTAACACATAAAAGCGAGTATGTACGACTAAATTGTATGTGACCAAAAATTAATATTAATTGACCCCTGCCATATAATGAATTGAACTAAGCAATTCTCCACAACTATTTGCAAATAGAATCTTTTGTTTAATTTAATATTATTTATTAATTAATTTCATTTCTAGTTTCGTGGCTAAATGTTGTGAAAGTGGCGGTGCGTGATTTTAAAAGACAATAGACAATAGACAACTGTCCGGTGCATTTGGTTTGTAAGGAACATTTGCAATTTGTGAGTTCGCGCGATGGGTCTTGCACCAAAAAAAGCGAAGAGTAAGAAAAAATCTAAAGTGATTGAGAGAAAAGTGGGATTTTTTGAACTTTTCTGCTACGCTACACCATGGGAGTATTTGCTTTTGGTGTTGGCCTTTATTGCCGCCTTCCTGAAATCCTTGGTGTTTCCCATCATCATAGTGGTGTACAGTGAGTTGGTGTCCATGTTTGTGGATCGCAATTTGGGCTTACCGACTTCAGCGACCTATACGCTGCCGCTATTTGGAGGCGGGAAAGTTTTGTAAGTATTATACGAAGGTATTGGAGGCATTAAAAACACATGCCATGATGCCATATTGTCATAATTTACTTATATTGTGCAACGGTTAAAAAGTATTTTTGTTGATTTTCAAACAAAAAAAGTCCTGAGATAATAATATCTATCGAATTCACACACAACATGGGTTTCAGATTTTAGCAAATTTGTGGCAGTAAAAAACTGAATAAGAAAAAATGTATCTGCATGAACAACTGAAGCTTGTCTGGTAGTTTTTTGGGGGCTCCGTTTTCGCTACGCTGTCCGTTTGTCCGTCACAGGCTGTTTTCTCGAGAAGCATAAGAGCTAAGGACCTCAAATTTTCACTGCATATGTAAAACTTTGGCCGCTGCAACAACAAATATATGACAGTTAAAAATTAAAAAAAATTAATTTTGATATCCTAATGTAACATACAGACAATTATATAATAGACGGTTAAAATTTTCAAAGTTAGTATTTTTACGCAGGCTACACCAATTAACAGTGAAATTTAAAAAAAGAATCAAAATTAAAGGGTGTTATATCAGTTAATGTAATTTTGACAACTTGCTGTATCTTGGAAACCGTAAGAGGCAAACTCTTGAAATTTTCAAAAAAGCTAAAAGTAAATAATTCGAAAATATCCGAAAAAAAATCGCAAAACTAAAAAAAACGCCATAAATAAAAAAAACGTCAAACACCGAATAAAACGTCAAAATTAAAAAAAAAGCCAAAAACTGTAAAAATCCCAAAAAAGAAAAAACGGGCCAAAAATAAGAAAAAGCAGCAAATCTAAAAAAAAATCGCCAAAAACCGAAAAAAGTTTACTGGGTACTTAAAATTGTTTAAAAAAAATTCTACATCAGTTAAGATATTCGATTATATAGGCTAAAGTTCGCATAGTATAGGGTGTTTTTTATTGAGGTATAGAACTTTAAGTTGGCATCGCTGTCAAGTGATTAATATTTAGTTTGGTTTGCCATTTCATCATGAACAGGTTGACAAAAGAACAACGCTTGCAAATCGTGCAAATTTATTTCGAAAATAATGGTTCAGTTCGCGAAGTTTACCGCAAGCTCCGTCCATTTTATGGTCGACATAATCATTCATCAGAGCAATTAATTCGGTTAACCGGAATGGACCTGTCAATTGGCCACCAAGATCGTGTGATTTGACACCATTGGATTATTTTCTTTGGGGATATGTGAAGTCGCTCGTCTACGCCAACAAACCAGAAACGTTAAGGGACTTGGAAGCCAACATTCGTGGCGTTATTGCCAACATACGGCCCCATATGCTCGAAAAAGTGGTTGAAAATTGGACCTGTAGAATTGGCTTTATTCGAGCCAGCCGCGGCGGCCACATGCCCGAAATCATATTTAAACGTTAATGGCATAAAATTATCCTTCCAATAAAGCCAAATTGATGGACATTAAAACGATTTTCTTGTGTTTTATTTCAATTCGAAGTTCTATACCTCTAACAAACACCCTGTACTACATATGTGGCCTTAATTATGAAAGTGGTCATGTCGTCATGTCATGTGCATTTCTGTTTCGAAATTTTAAATAAATCTTAAACAAACTTCAATAAATATTTCATAAATATTACATAAATTTGTATTAATCGAGGCTACTACAAGTCTAATTTAAAATGTTGCATAGTATAAAAATATTTTTTGATTTGTTCAAATGTAATCTACTCAATAAGTCGACCAAAGAGATATTAAGCATTTTGGGTGGTAGCTCTTCCCTACTGCATTACCAACTTAATGATTTTGACAACTAAAATAATCGATTCTGGAGAAGTACTTGCTTTTTTTAATTGGCAACATAATCGCGCATGAAACAAAGAATACAAGATAGCGCATTGCGCATTGCGCAGGTCCGTTAACTTTGTACACAAATCAGCTGGTATTGCTGACGTCATTGTAGTCAGAAATATTGCATTGTGAAATAGTTATTTGTCTTGTGTGCTATTTTAAATAAAAAAATTAGAGTGCTTAAAAGTTAAATTAATTAGCAAATATGTATAGGGTTATTAAAAATTAAACGCGCTGTTGTAAATTGCAATAAAATCAACGAATTTCTTTCCCCTCTGCTGCTTCGTGGTTTTTTTTTTAACATTTGCACCAGAGTGATAAAGAAATGGATTAGCTTCTGCCACAAATTGACAAATTGAAAGACACTGTGACGAGGAGAACTGACCTCCTTCATGCACATAGTGCATGGGTGGGCCATCTTACCGAAACAGATTATCTAAGCCAGCGCAGACAACAATAACGTATGTATGTACATACATATGTACTTCTATAGGATACGAAACCCTTAGAAGCAATTTTCGCAATAATTAATGAAGAAAATTTACTCATAGCAAAAATTTCGTAAAAATTCATATATTAAGGCTAGTACTCTGTTCAAAGTTGTGAAAAATTTTCAGCACCATTGATTATTTCGCGTGAAAAATTTGACATGTACTAAATGTAGCCCAACTCGCGGTTTTTTTTTATAAATTTCTTGCTTTTATTGCTTGAAAGTATGCAACATTGTTAGAATTCTGTGCGAAGAAAGCACTGCTCATGTTGTTTCGCAGCTAAACTAAAATGATGCCAGACTAATTTTGCATGGAAAGACATGATTTTACGTGTTTTTCACAACAAGAACTGAGTACTACTTTTGCGAATTTATTTCGCAAATATTTCACACCAAATACTTTTATATGTAGTTTGACAGCATTTCGCACGAAATTGTGAACAGAGTACCAGGCTTTACTCATGAATGTACTTCAAAGTGCGGAATAATTGAAAATCTCACGAACGGAAAAATAATAAAAAAAATTTGATTTAAAATCTATGTACGTTAACAAGTGTGTTCCATTTATTTGTTTCATTTACTATATTCACTTATAATCAAATACGTGTTTGATTGAAATTTTTAGAACTAAAACACACACTTTCAGCACACTCTTTTATACATATAATACAAAATTATGAAGTATAATAGGTATAACATAAATTATAATAAAAAATGAACTATAATTTGTGTAAACGGTTGGAAAATAAATATAAAAAAAACAATTTCGTACCAAATACACATGTTTGTGTGATGGTGTTTGTGCTAATCGACTACTGTGACGTAGATGCGCAGAAGCGAAAAATGTTTACAACTTGAATGCGTTATCTTGTATTCTTTGTTTCATGATAATCGCGAAATCTATTAAATCTAAAAAAATCATTCTCCTCCTTTATCAAATTGTACATAATTTTTTTTAAATTTTATGTAATGTGATTTGTAAGCGGGTAATGAAATTTGGCAATCAGAAAAGTAAGTCATTATATGGCAGGTAGTTCTGATTTTTTGATGGGAAAATTTAAACCAGTGCTGGCCACCGAGATAAATGTATTCGTGTAGGTGTTGTATTCATTTGTATGAGAAGCCGATTGAAGTTCGACACCCTGGAGCCACTGAATTAAGCATTTTCTAGCTTCTTTTCTATTTCAATTGGGCAGTGAAGATTTTTCTTAAGTACATATATTAAAGAACTTAAAGCCTTGTATTTTTTTTAATACTAAAGCGATACTAAATTCTTTAACTTAAAGAAGAAGCGAACCTTGAATTTGTTTTTTCAAAGAAGAAATACTATTCCTCGCTCTTTCAGCAACCATTAAATTTTCCCGCATTTTATTTTTATATTTTTTTATAAATGTTTTTCTTTTTTTAGAATCAATGCTACTCGGGAAGAGAATATGGAAGAATTAAAAAATGATTCGAAGGCATTTGGCATACTTTGTGCTCTGGACTCGCTGCTAATGTTTGTAACTGGAATTATTTATGTCGATCTTTATAATCATGTGGCTCTAAATTTAGTCGTACGTATGAGACGTAAGTTTTTCGAATCGACGATACGTCAAGATATTGGTTGGCATGACATGGCTACGAATCAAAATTTTGCTGTGCGCATAACAGAGTAAGTCTTAAATAAGAATTTTTATTGTTTTACAACGTTATTATTATTATTATTATTATTATTATTATTTTTTTTTTTTCTTCTTCTTTCAACAGCAATATGGAAAAGATACGTAATGGTATTGCAGAAAATATTGGCCACTTTGTAATGATGTTTTTTGATATAATTATCAGTATTGTTATATCGTTCGTATATGGTTGGCGTTTAACATTAGCCATTTGTGTTTATATACCGATAACAATGGTTATAAATTATGTAATATCTAAGGTAAGTGTAACATTGCATCTCAGCGGGGAGTTATTAATTTGTTATCACATAAGCAAAACGTCGGCCTAAAAATGGAAAAAATTTCGTTGGTGTTTATCTGTGCGGCGAATACGAATAATATTTAGAGCCAATTTCACGATGTCGACAACGTTCGACTTGCCGCACACTTACATTCAAAACAAAAACAAATTTTCATATTTTGTTGTTGTTTCAAATGTAAGTGTGCGACAAGTCGAACGTTGTTCGCATCGTGAAATTGTCCCTTAATCTTCCAATTAGCCAAGAGATATGGTATAAATATTTTTATGTTGTTTTCGCCATTAGGAATGACATTTGTTGACTGTGACTAAGGAAGACTAGGGAGTTGTTGTTATAAAACTTTTCGAAACAAGTGTGAGCCGACTACAACATTGGCACTTGAGAGCTAAAAATTATTTATATTCTATTAAATAAAAAATTATTATGTTGGTGCAAAGAAGATTGCTAACTGAACTCATAGATATTTAAATAAGACAAGTTGCTGTGTAACCGACACCGAACAGCACTGTAGCACATACAATAATAAATTATTTAACAGAATTTTTATGTAACTTTGTAGTGTTTAACGTTTATGTCGATTAAATTTATAGCAATTGATCGTCGGTGAAGCAAAATAACTAAAGGCTCAGTTAGCCGACTGTAGAGGCTCAATTAGCCGACTGTAATGGAATGTAACTGCAACATTATGAAATTGCTGATCGATATTGTTATGTGGAAAGTAATGTACAGATTCTTACATTCCGGTTACATCTCTATAACCATTTTCATTACTTTTCACATAACAATATCGATCAGCTGTTTACTACCGATGCAGTTACATTCCGTTACAGTCGGCTAACTGAGCCTTAATAAAATGGCTACATAGCGTAAAGAATACGCCTACTGAACACCAGAGCCGCTCTAACGATAGTATAATGGCTTCGTTAGTCAAATCGTATCGTCTTACTTTTGAAGTTGTCGTATCGTTTAAGTCTGTATGTTAGTTAGTAAAAACGTGAGGCTGCCAGCGAAAGTGTCAGCTGTTACTTTGCTTTATACATGTGTGTGTGTATGTATGTAAACCAAAAGTTGACGTTTGCTACGTAAAAATCTATTTTCTGTAGATTTTTTCGTAGCAAACGTTGCCAACACATTTTCAATAAGCATCAACATGCTTATTAAATGTTACGGATTTTGTCAGCTGACACGCAACAGCACGATACGATTTCAGTAATTCTACCATAAAAATTAACAAAAAAGGACAATAGCAAAATTGTAAAAACGACAAATTCATTAAGCTGTCACTTCACCATCTGTACTTGTGCAATTCCTTTCCTACTTTCAGGTAACACAAAGGGATCTCTTATTTACACCCAAGTGAACTGAAAACTTACTTTCTCTTTCTCAGCAACCTGTCGAAATAACCTAACCTAACCTAACCTAGCCTTTATTTTCACCATTTTAGTGTTTATTTATTGCACTAAAATTTTAATTTCCACTTAACTTGTTAAATAGCTGAAATTAAATCTGGTAGTGCTGGTGATATATACATATATATGTATATGATCACATATTTCCTTTATTTCTTACGCCAAATTTTTATCATGGCAGGAGCCTAATATGTATGTATATCGAGCCATAACCGCCAAAAAAGCTTAACAGACACATTTTTGGATCTCGTTTTTTAACGAAAATCGATTATTTACAATCGCAAATGATAAATTTTGGTCAAAAAATTAAGTTTGAAAATAATGTCGCTTAAGCCTTTTTGGCGGTTATGGCATATTATATGACAAGCTTTGTATGAATGGTTTAAATAGGATTAAATGATACCTGATGCCAAATTTTAATAGGTGTGGCCTTTCCCAGTTTTCTAAATGCAACATCGTGTCGTCCAGATACCACAAGGTGTGTACCATGTCTTATACGAATCTAATAAGTACAAGTTCGTAAAAGTTATTACATTAAATGTTTATGGGCGTAGCCCCAACCACTTTTTCAAAAGTTAGATTGTGTCATTACAAGAGTCTAGGGTGCGAGTCAAATTTTCCATTTACCGGAAGAGTAAGAGTGTACTAAATTATGGAATGAATTTTGGTGGGTATAGTGGCGCCCACTTTTAAAATCGGTTAACATATGCTGGACTTAAGAATTACTACACATTAAAAAAAAAACAGCCGAATTGAGAGACTGATCTTTTTGAACAAAAATTGCAAGTCTGGACCGGGATTTATACTAATATCTACGAAAAGTAAAAAAAAAATTACCTGTTTTATTGCAGCATAACATTTTATCATCTAAAAAAAGATTTTTATTATACACATTGAAACTCATTTTTAATATGGGATTTTTTTAATTATTTACTATTTTTAGTTTCAATTATACGAGTATTTTTCTTTTCATTATTAACACATTTAACATTTGCAAATTATTATTAAAAACTTCTACAATCTCGAGTATATTTAATTAGTTAAATTTGCGTTTTGTAATTTTTATTTTAAAAAATATTAAATTGATTTATATGTATGTGAAGGGTTAAGCATGCACAGAAAGGAATACAAAAGGCATTACAATAATAATGGAAAGTATTTATTCAATTTTATTGTAATCTTTATTATTTCTTTTATTTAATTTTGCAAGTTTAGCTATCAGGAAATAGCCGCCGAGAATGCAAGTCGATCTAAAAGTTGTTTAAATTTGATTAACTAAAATCTGATACTAAAATTACTGTTTGACTAAAAGTCGATCAAACATTAATCTTAAATTATTCACTTTCTTACATGTGTCTAAATCAATATTAAGCGATATCATTCCTTGACGCTTTTTATGACAAAATATACATACAACCAATATTATACGCATTTCACGTGAAGTTTATAACAAAAAAAAATTTAATTCATTCATAAAAAGTACATTTTTTACTTCTAGCGGTTTCGAACGCACCCACATTTCTCTTTTTTTGGCTCATGAAATTTAAAAACCTGTCAAAATTGATAGAAGGATTACTTGGAATTTATTTCTCATACTAATTTTTGATTTATAAAAATTCAGAAATCAACATTTTTATGGAAATTTGTTCTATAAATCTCTTATAAGGCAAAAATATATATGCATATACTTGTACCTTTAATTATGAACGTGATCCAAGTCATATGCATTTTTGCTTCGAAATTTTAAATAAATCTTAAAACAAACTTCAATAAATATTTCATAAATATTAAATAAATTTGTATTAATCGAGGCTACTACAATTCTAAATTAAAATGTCGCATAATATAAAAATATTTTTTGATTTGTTCAAATGTAATCTACTCAATAAGTCGAGCAAAGAAATATGACTTAGACTACTTTCATAACTAAGGGAACATATTTGTGTATGCAAGACCTTATATATTATTCATATAACAAATCAAAATTTAATTGTTTTTCTACTCGTGATTGTAAAAAAGCAAGAAATTTATTAACAATTATAATATTAAACAAATTTACACTTTTCACATTTTATGTTTCATTTCCTTTAATACTATATTTTCTTTTTCCATTAAAATATAAAGAATGGCAACACTTTTATAAAAGCAGCAATTATTGTGCAGATTCGCAAACCATTGCTTTTATTTACCTCAACTCATCTCACCTCACTGGCAATAAACACACACACACACACCAATGAAGCTTAATAAATATGGCGATGCATGCTGACATTTCATTTGCTTGTGGCAATTTTTACACTTTTTATTTGCTTTATTACACCGTCGCACTCTTCGCTTTTGATGATTAAACACTTTTATTTTGTTCAATAAACATTAAAGTTTATGTTGCACTAAATTTTATTAAAATTCTTACACTTTTAACAACATTTTAACCGGTCAAGTTCGAGCGTACTTAATTCACGTGCGATCTGTTCAGAGTGTTTTATCAAACTAAAGAGATGCCAAAAGCAAATGAGGTGAGTTGCGATGCTGGATGGAAAATAAGTGTTGCCATAGTATAATTGATAGAAAAGGGTTTGTTATTAAACAGAGGGAAAATGAAATTGAAGTCTGTTGGTATATGTATACGAGTATATGGAAATAAACTAATAGAATTTTAATAAAATAATAAATTCTGATTGTATATCCACATACTTACTGTCTTATTCATAAAACATATTTTTCGTTTATAAAAGCTTTATAAACAAAATTTCTATGAAAATTGTATTAATAAACCTTTTTGTAAAACCAACTAATTTTCTATGTATAAGACCTTTACACTTAATATTGCTATTATTATGCATTTTAATTTTTTTTTTTCTATTTATTTAGTATCAAAGTCAACTAACGGCTAGTGAACAGAATGCTTATGCTAAGGCCAGTTCGATAGTGGAAGAAGTTATCAGCTCGATACGCACTGTAGTAGCTTTTGGTGGCGAAAAATTAGAGCGCGAGAGATATGACAACCTCTTGATTCCGGCTTGTAAGTCGGGCAAATCGAAAGGCATATTTTTAAGTTTAGGCGACTCTGTATTAAAATCTATGTTATTCATATCCAGTGCGGCAGCTTTTTGGTATGGAGCACATTTGATACTAGATGATCGTTATAAAGATCCCGAGGATAAGGAGTATACACCGGCCATACTTATGATCGTAAGATAATTTTTGAAATTTTAAATTAAAGGCAATTATTGAATGCTTAGAGTTTTTAGGTCATCTGTGGCATTGTTGTGGGGGCTGATCATGTTGCGCGAACGTCTCCTTTCCTAGAGGCATTCGCCTCGGCGCGTGGCTCAGCTGTGGCTATTTTCGAGGTTTTTGAAACTGATTCTAAGATTGATCCCTTGTCAAAAGAGGGTAAAATGATAAATATGGGATTGAAATGTAACATCGAGTTTCAAGATGTTTTCTTTACTTATCCCTCCCGCGAAGACTCTATCGTTTTACGAGGCATAAATATTAAAGTTAATGAAGGAGAAACAGTTGCTTTGGTGGGTTATTCGGGTTCGGGAAAATCCACTTGCATACAATTGATGCAAAGATTTTATGATCCTTCATTTGGTAAAATATTGCTGGATGGTGAAGACATACGTAAATACAACGTTAATTGGTTGAGATCTAATATGGCGGTGGTGGGTCAAGAGCCAGTTCTATTCTTTGGAACAATAGGTAAGTTCAAGAACATACGTTTTATATGCTGCAACTTCTTTAGGATTGTGTGTGTTTGTGGTCATAAAAACTAAGTATGTGATTGCCACCTAGTTTGTGTATTAAAATCCTTTTGATAGGCCTTAATTTGGTGGATAACAAATTATGTAATTGCTGGTGATTTTTTGTACATTGAAAACTGAAATCTTGATATAATCTACAAAATGACATTTCAGTAAAAAAAAATTTAAAAAGTGAAACTAAATCACTTACAAAGTATGAAAAAAAAATATGTTCAATTAATTGAATAAATTGAGTTACATATGTATGTACATATATGGCATATATGTATGTATGTATATACTCGTACATATAATTATTATTGCATATTAACAACTTTTCCTTTGCATTTTAGAGGAAAATATTCGACACGGCAAAATGAATGCTACACAAAAGGAAGTGGAAGATGCTGCAAAGGCTGCCGGGGCTCACGATTTTATTATAGGTCTACCAGAGGTAAAGGAAAAAAAAACAAAATAAAACTTGACAGAAATCATGAATGCTTTTCACAAAACCACAAACTTTTAGAGTTACAGTACCTTGATCAGTGAGAAAGGTGTCCAATTGTCGGGGGGTCAACGGCAGCGCATCGCTATAGCTCGCGCTTTAATACAAAATCCCAAAATTTTGCTGTTAGACGAGGCCACTTCAGCGTTGGACTATCATTCAGAAAAATTGGTGCAAGCAGCTTTAGACAGGGCCAGCAAGGGACGTACAACGTTGGTAGTTTCCCATCGTTTGTCGGCCATTTGCCATGCCGATCGTATTATTTTTATTGACAAGGGCAAAATTGTTGAGGAGGGTAATCACGACAGTCTGATGAAAGAAAGAGGACGTTATTATGACATGGTAACGGCTCATGAATATGAGGGTCTTCTAGACAGTGGCAATGAAAATGATGACAGTAACAACAATGAGCTGGAGAAAGTGGAAAAAGAAAAGGATGTTGTGAGTGATAAGATTCTCTTCAACGGTCAGAAGGGGGGGCCTCGTTTTTCTGAGGCCTCGCTGGATAAAAATATTCTTCAAGCTTTTGCAGCACGGTCCTTTATAGATCCCAGTGAAAAGGATATTGTTGAAGAGTCGCCAAATACTCAGTATTTGAAGACATTTTGGCGTGTGTTGCAATGGGCTAGACCAGAATGGGGCTTTCTAATTATAGCCACGATTTGCGCTCTATTGTATGGCTGTGCTCAGCCGGCATTTGCTTTTGTATTTGCCGACTTATTTGGCTCTCTTAATGATGAGGATCCCGAGGTGGTTCTACGTAGTACAGGCAGATCGGCTATAATCGCCATAGTTGTGGGTATTATAGCGGGTATAGCCTGCTTGACTCAGACATATTTCTTTAATTTGGCGGGAGTTTGGTTGACCACCAGAATGAGGTAAAAATAAAAACCAAACAAACTATTGAAAATTTATATTGCGTAAACTTGCATTTTAGATCTATTACATTTAGTAAAATCTTGAGCCAAGATATGGGGTGGTTCGATCTTAAGGAGAATAGTGTCGGAGGGCTTTCAGCTCGTTTGGCGGGTGATGCTTCCGGTGTTCAAGGGGCCATTGGCTTTCCTTTAAGTAATATATTACAGGCTTTTTCCAATTTTATATGCAGTTTTTCTATAGCATTTTCTTACTCATGGGAATTGGCTCTAATCTGTTTGACTACTGCTCCATTCATGATAGCTTCGGTTATTTTTGAAGCCAAGTAAGTAGCTGAAAGTGTGGCTAGATATTTTTCCCATACTCTTGACACAATTGTGCCATTTTAGATACACCAACAAAAGCGCCATTAAGGAGAAGGAAATTTTGGAGGAAACCAGTCGTATAGCTACCGAAACTATAGCCCAAATACGCACGGTTGCCGCTTTGCGTCGCGAGGAAGATCTCATTAGGGTGTATAATAGTGAAGTGGACAGATATCGTCGTGAGATTAGAAAAAAGCTACGTTTTCGTGGTGTGGTCAATTCATTGGGCATGTCGATTATGTTTTTGGGCTACGCCATTACATTGACCTATGGCGGTTATATGTGTGCAGATGGTAGAATAGAATTTGAAAATATCATGAAGTATGTTATTGTAAGACTTATTGGAACCTTAATTCCTACTTTAATGTCTTATTTCTTTTAGAATTTCAAACTCAATGTTGTATGGTCTGTTCATTTTGGCTCAATCGTTGGCATTTACACCCATGTTTAATGCTGCCTTGGTATCGGCAGATCGCATGTTTGCCATAATTGATCGTGAACCAAAAATTAGATCGCCCGATGTGAATTCTTCAAAAAAGTACTCGCTTGTGCCTGCCAAAACTAATGCCGCCATACAGGGTGTTAGTTTTAGAGACATTCATTTTCATTATCCCACGCGAAAAGATCAAAAGGTCTTGAGAGGTTTTAATCTCGAGGTGTTACAGGGTAAGACAGTGGCCTTGGTAGGGGCCTCCGGTTCAGGCAAATCTACCTGCGTACAGCTGCTTTTGAGATACTATGATCCAGATGTGGGCACTATAGTGAGTTTGAATTTCAATTACATGGCACACTTCAAGTTTTCTTGCGCAAGGTTGCATTTTTTAGTTTGTTTTTACTTCAAGTCAAACATTGCTCTCTCTCTCTCTATCTATATCTTCCTTAAACATAAAGCTATCGCCAGGAAACTTGCAAAGTGAGAATAGGGTGCTATGATATAAATGTATTATTTTCGTTTCGAAAACAGCTCATTGATCAAGAAGATATACATCATGACATGACCTTAAGCGGACTACGTAAGAGAATCGGTATTGTCTCCCAGGAGCCCTCGCTATTCGAAAAGACGATTGCTGATAATATAGCGTATGGTGATACCTCACGAACGGTGCCTATAGAGGAAATTATTGCTGCTGCGAAAATGGCGAATGCCCATGACTTTATTACCGCCCTACCTTCAGGCTATGAAACCTGTCTGGGTGCTCGTGGTACGCAGCTTTCAGGTGGTCAAAAACAACGTATTGCCATAGCCCGTGCCTTAGTCAGAAATCCCAAGATTTTATTACTCGATGAAGCGACTTCGGCTCTGGACTTGCAGAGCGAACGTATAGTTCAAACTGCTTTAGATGAAGCTTGTTCGGGTCGCACGTGTCTAGTGATTGCTCATCGTTTAGCCACCGTGCAAAATGCCGATGTGATATGTGTGATACAGGGTGGCCGCATTATTGAACAAGGCAGCCATCCTCAATTGTTAGCCAAAAATGGCATCTATGCCAAATTGTATCTAAGTCAACCGAATGCGCATTAGATTTAAGTTATATTGTCAATTTCATTATAAAATTATATTATTTTTTTTTATATGTATATGTTTAGTATTGACTTTATAGTGGAGTACGAGTATGTAGGTGAATATGTTTTATTTTTGCTTTTAAGTATTTCATGGTAGATCTAAATGTCGGTAACATTATAATTAACTCAGTTTTGAATCTATTGGTTTTACTTGAATTATAGAACATTCAAAGAAAATAACAAATAAATCAAAGACTTTTTCTTTATTTCATTATTTTGAAGTTGCCAAAAACTGGGTAGCCGATGCCTATAATTTTCTGGAAGTATAATTAGTGCATAAAAGCAACCAGAGCATTCTGGTTACTGGCAGCCATGTCATTTTTCATTTTCCTTCTGACAGCCGAGAATTTTTAATTGATAAATGGCAAGCAAACTGCAGTTTTGTTATTTTTTGAAGTTTTCAACGGGCACTGAAAATGTTTTCGTTTCATGCAACGAAATGAATTGAAAACAATTTTAATTTCTCTGTTAATTATTATTTTTTTATTTTGTATAACTATAACCCCCTTTGTGTTTAATAGATATGTGAATTAATTATTTATATTAAAGTCAGCCTTTTTAAATAAAAAAAAAATATTCAAATGGAAATTATGATAAATAACCAATTTAATTCATTTAAAAAGAAATTATCAGTTTTTAGTCTTTTTAGCGTTTTAAGAACTAATTTAAGATCACATTAGTTTTGTTGAATATATTTAATTTTTACAATATTATGAAAGAAAATTCAAAAATTTTGAAAACAAACCACATAATTGATCTTACTGTACATACACATGCAGTATGTATTAGACTTTCACATAATGCTCACATGTATTTCAAAAAAAAAAATGTATTGTTTTCTATTCACGATTACAAAAAAAATAAAAATTTATTAACAACTTTATTATTCAACATATTTTGACTTTTCACAGTTTACAATTTCCTTCCTTTGTGAAATTTTTTTCCCCCGAAATTTTTTCTTTTTTTACCAAATTGCAATCGTGAATAACTTTCACAAGGAAAATTTTCCTTTTTTTGATTCTAGATTCTAGATTATTCAAAAACACAACTTTAAAGTTAAAAAATTTCATTTGCAACCTTAAATTTTGTGTGTTTCTTGTTATTAAACTTAAATTTATCTGATTTTCAATTAATTTTTAAGCTTTACAAATCTTCTTCCTTTTTTTACATTCACTGGGACTGATAGCGGGGAAAAATATCACCGGGGATTCCGGATAGCATTTTTAACTTCGAGGGGAATGAAAATTTCACGTGAACAAAAATTCCACGATACGGATGATTATTTTTTCCTTTTCTATTAAAATATCAAAAATGGCAGCTCTTTTATCACAACAGAGATGTGAAACAGGTTCACAAACCGTTCTTTTTATTTACCTCAACTCATCTCATCTCACTGGCAATAAACACACACACACACAACAATGAAGCTTAATAAATATGGCGGTGCATGCTGACATTTTATTTGCTTGTGGCAATTTTTACACTTTTTATTTGCTTTATTAAACCGTCGCACTCTTCGCTTTTGATAATAAAACTATTTTATTTTGTTCAATAAACATTAAAGTTTATGTTGCACTAAATTTTATTAAAATTCTTACACTTTTAACAACAATTTAACCGGTCAAGTTCGAGCGTACTTAATTCACGTGCGATCTGTTCAGAGTGTTTTATCAAACTAAAGAGATGCCAAAAGCAAATGAGGGGAGTTGCGATGCTGGATGAAAAATAAGTGTTGCCATAGTGTAATTGATAGAAATAAGGTTGGTATTAAACAGAAGGAAACGGAAATAGTAGTTTCAGCAGAATAATAAATTATAATTTCATATTCACATACATACTTGCATGCAGGGAGACATTGAGATCATACTTTTCCCTTAAATGTAATTTTTCCTTTAAAATTATAATTTATTGAACTATGTTCTATAAGAAACTCGGATTTTTTATTTTAGTTAAATTTAGCTGTAGATTCCCGGTTTTTGAAAGTTTAATTATTGACATTGTTGCATCTCAAATAAGCTTAAGATTAGAGGTGGAAAACTATAGATAGTGTCACTATGGAAAGGTTTCGATAGTTCAAAAAACTTCATCGATGTATCGATTCAAGTATCAAAGTAAATAATGTATTTATTTACAATAAAAATTCAAAGCAAAATGTTTTTTAAATTTTTAAATAAAACAAAACGGAATTACATTTCTCAGTTCAATAAATAACAAAACTAAATTAATTGCACGATCAGTGGAAGATATTTTAAGTCATCCAGTTATTTCTGTTTATGAAAAGCAACATATTTACATACATTTTCTGCTTTTAGTGGTGTATCATCTACTATCGATAGTGGCTAAATAATATCGATTGTATTCAAGTATTAATCAATTGCAGAATAAAAACATCGATAGTCACAAAAAAATTAACTATCGATAGTATCGATAGTCCCACCGAAAGTTTTCCACCTCTGCTTAAAATTGATTATTCATACTTCCTCTTTTCTTCTTCTTTACACAAAAAGAAACATTCTCTTTCGCTCTTTAGACTTCATTTATTTAGTTTAAGAAAAGAAATGGCCATCGTTGTTCAAAATTCATGTTGTATCAAATAAAATATTTTATTTAAAATTTTTACAGCAGAACTGTTGTGTGTGAGTGTGTGTGTATGTATGTTTTAAATAACACTTTATTTTATTTATTCATTTGGTTTCCTTACTAAGTTATGTTTGTTTTATTTTAAATAAAATTAGTTACCACTACAAGTCCATTTAGAAAAGTTAGCAATAAGCAAAAAAAATAAAGAATTGAACAAATAAAGAGTAATAAACCTAAAATTAATTGAAATATATAAAAATTCTGCTCACAAAGAAAATATCAGACAATTAGCACATAATTAATGAAAAAAATTTAATACATTTTTTGACGAAAATTAGACAAATATGCCATGCGTGTGTGTGTGTGTGTGTGTGAAATCATTTTCGCTGGCTTTACTTATTTCTTAATATAGCATTAGAATTATGTATGTAAGTATAAACTTGTATGAGGAAAAGCTAGAACATATTAAGCAATTAATTTAAAGTTTCTCTTGTCGTCTTATTAATACAAATTAGTAAAATTAAAAACAGTTTTTTTTTTGTTTAGGAGATAAATTGATTTACTTTTGTTGTGTTGGGGAAGTTTAAGATAATTTTATCTAGTCTATTTTAACATTGGAATATATTTTACGTACAAACACACTTGTGCCTATGTAACCAACAGTACCGCATATAACACCTAAAGCACCACTAAACAAGGCCATATAACCAAAGTAGAAAGCCGTCTGGAATAGGCCATACATTCTGCAACAGCCGAAAACAATTATTTGAATTGTAATTTTGTTTTTAAACAATTTTTTGAACACACTTACTTTGTTTTGAAGAAGAAATAGTAAAATGAATAAGCGTATACATAAATGAATGTTGAGGCCGCTGACATAAAACTAGTCCATTGCCATCTATAATCTTCGGCATTTAATAAGAAATATGTGCAAACAATTGTAACGCACACCGTAACTACGGTGAGTATGGTGAAAACCAACAGCATAAAACCATAAACGTAATAGATTTTATAAGCCCAGAAAGAAGTAAAGATGAAATACCTAAAAATCATGAAATTAATTAACGAAACAATTCACACTTTTCATAGAGAGTTAAAACTTACATTTCAATGAATATTGAACCGAAGGGTAAAATGCCACCTAAAAGTATTATTATGGCTGGTTCCATAAACCATTTCTTTTCGGGTATGGGTCGTGGTACAGCATTCACACGGCAGGGATAATCCGGCTGACCGTCCAAGTTACGACCCACTACAGTGCCTACTAAGGTCAATGGCAGTATAACAAAGAAACATATGCAGGTTACGGCTACCATGGTACCGAATGGTATGGCTCTTGAGGCATGGTAGCCAATGGCTATGAAATTTATGAAAAATGCTGTACCACAAACAAACACGGGAACCATAAACGCCGATACCAACATTTGTCTTATCCACATGCGCCCTCCCAAGCGGGCATACAAAGAGCCGCCAAAATAGCCATTAATGGGTGAGGTGGCAGCATAAACGAAAATGGCAGTTGACAACATTGAACCTCGTCTTGAAACGAAATTGTGGCGAAGCATGAAAATACATTTCTTCTCAAAATACTGATATTTATGGAAGTAATCTTCTACTTACTCTGTGTAAAGTTCTCCAACAATGGCAAATATAATGACACAGAATACCACGGATATCAATTGATAGCCAGCACCTATCAAGGCCGAAAACAAAAGAGAATGTGGAGGTGGACGGAAGACATCACCGTGCACTTGTTTCCACCCATACTCATCGCCCAAATCACGCTCCTTTATGGAAAAATAATAATTATAATAAATAAGAGCGCTAAAACAAAAAGCATTTTTCAAATTACCATATCATCCATTTCTTCATCTTTACTATAACGAGCATAATCTTTGCGTAATGTGCGCATTAAAATCATAGATACTAAGCCCACTAAGAATATTACCATCATGAAACTGTTGAAAATACTGAACCAATGAATCTGCAACAAAAATTATTGAAATATAATACGTCCTGTAAATCGACTACAAAAATAATGGTTTCTTTTTTCAAGGCACAAGGTGAATTAATTTGAGATACGTTAATCGTAGTGAGAGCTGGATAACAACGCACACATCATTGTAATTGTAATTTTTTTCCTAAATAAATTAAATAAACTTGTTGTTTAGAAATAAACACTCTATTTTTCAAATTAGATGATTAGGTCACACCAGCAACACAAAATTTTTCAAGTCTAAACTTACGCAAGAAAACTAGTCAAAATATCAAAGCATTGAATCGACTTTAAAGCTAGCTGAATAACATCAAACAATTTATTTTGTCTAAAAATTCATACGGAAAGGAATTATAAAACAATTCAAAAAGCAAGCTACTCTCAACAGAAGATGAACTCACAATTCACAAAAGCTGAATAACATAAAACAATTTATTTTGTCTAAAAATTCATACGGACAGGAATTATAAAACAATTCAAAAAGCAAGCTACTCTCAACAGAAGACGAACTCACAATTCTATAAAATCTTTATAAATCATTTTGAAACTCTTTTAAACAAAAACAATTTTATCATAATTTCAAATTTGTCGATAGAACTTATGCTGTGGACATCGTGGGTCAGTTCGTTACTTAACGATTTATGCTAATTCCCTCTATTTCTACATTTACTACATATTGTCAAGGACTAACTCCTCCAGTAGGTCTAGTACATACAATGCAGTTTCATTGCTTTTGCTTTGCTATTACACTCGAACGCCCTGATTTTAATTGACCCCAATATACTTTTTTAGCTTCAGAACTTGGTCCAAATATTTTAAATTCCTGAGCCTTTTTAAATTTATCAAGTAATCTATTCTTTGATGCATGGGAATTTAAAAAGACTGAAGCGGCTATTGTTCTCCTATATAAATATAAAACTTAGTTGGCTCTGCACACTTACCCGATGTTGGAAGAAATTTGGATCCAAATATTTATTAAAACGATCACTGAATTCAACCACACTAGGCTTCCAGTTGACCTCGTATGAAAATTTAATTTTCGCTCCAGCTACCAGTAGTTCCTTTTTTTCTGTTGTCAAATTGATATCAACTATTTGTTGCCCATTGCGGCCAATGTCAAATTTCTTATGGGTATAAATATAATATTTGCCATCTTTTTCGTCTTTTTCACCCACTTTTCCCCAAATGGGCAAGCCATCGATATACATTTGATACCAGTATTCATTCATAACAGCATAGGTGAAGGCCTTCACATTATCCTCAGTCAAATCAACCATACAAATAACTGTGGTGGGAACGTCACCTTAAAGGAGTAAACAACATTGCATTGAATTGTATGTATGGTATCGTATGAACTTACGATTGAACTCCATTTCATAGCCGCTAAATTCTAGTTCCACCCCCTGCAAAGCTTCACTAAGTGTTTCATGATAGTGTGATATACTTGATTTGGAACCACTGCAGAATGGTAAACTGAAATAGGCATAAGTCTCTTGGCGATTGTGATAAGGACCCACAGTGTTCATCCATAACACCACCTCCTCGGCATTATTGTACTACAGATTTGCAGATGAATAAATATATTTAACCTTTTTTATTTATTGAATCTTTTATCATACTCACTTTGTGGTTATGCTCATCGGCCACGACTTGATAATGAGTTTGAGTGGTCATTAACAGTAGAGACACTACATAGATTTTAGCCGCCAATCCCATAGCGGCTTCGCTGTGTATTTTACTGTCGTTTTGTTTATTTTAGTGGCAATTATTTATTTTTTTATTTGGTTAAAGTTCTTTGACGTGGCTAAGGTCTTCAATGACGAGTGCTGCTCTGTACAGACACTCTATTGTAAGAATTTCAATGTAGGAAATTTTGTGTCAAACACCTTTTACATTAGCAATTCATTTATAATTAATAGTACTCGATATTAAATTATTTCTATAAACTGTTTAAGAACACTTATTACAGAAACTTCTTTGAAATTTGCAGAAAAATTCTTACAAATGTTTGTTGGTTTGTTGAAGAAAAATTGATTCGTCTACTCAATATATTTATTTATGCTGCTCAGGGTTGCCAGAAAATTTTGCTGAAAAATCTGTGCTTTTTTGAAAAATCATCGGCATCAATCGTCAAGAAAATTGGCATGAGTTTTCCATTAATTTTTATTTATTAGACAAAAATAACAATCATATGTAATTTCACGTATTTTATAAAATAATAATACATAATTATTACATTTATTATTATATGTTTTAATTTATTATTTAACGTGTGTCAAAATTAGACTTATTTAGACAATTTCCAAAAGCTTACAAAACCCCAATCAAGGTGTATATAACCAGGTGGCAGCGCTGCTTTAGCTGATAATTTTTTGCTGTATTTGCTTTGTAGCTGACGAATGTCAAAAAGTTCGTTTTGTTTTGGTACAATTACTTTTGTGCTTTTGACGTTTTTATTCTTATACGCACTCAAAGTAAATTTATATAGGATCCGCCAGATAACTTTTTTTTTTTTTGAAAACAGGGCGCAAAACATCGAGTGTAGCTTCGGCTGTGTGGCACGTAGCGCCATCCTGTTGAAACCAAATGTTGCCAATATCCTCCTCTTCAATTTTTGTGAACAAAAATTCGTTCAACATGGCCCGATAACGATCGCAATTGACTGTAACTGCCACTCCTTGCTCATTGGCCCAATTATGCCTCTGGACCAAAATCCGCACCAAACAGTGACTCGTTTTGGGTGCGTCGGCTTTTCAATGTATGCGTGCGAGTTTTCTGTGCCCCAAATGCGACAATTTTGCTTGTTTACATACCCGCCAAGATCAAAATGAGCTTCATCTGATAAAATGATTTTTTTGGCAAAATCGGCATCTGCTGTAAGTCGATCGCATGCAATATTTCCCAGCGTTGTTCAAGCGTATACACAACCATATTCGTTCAGCGGAAGGACATAACTAATTATCTGTCAAATCAGACATGAGCTAAGTGTTACCATTCACGAAATAAGCACTAGTTGAAAAAAAAAACGTCAGATGGTGGACCCTATATAAAGTATATGCAAGTGCTAAGGTGATTAATTTTCTTATCGTGTAGTGTTAATGCCGGCGGCTTTAAGCCGGCTCGCAGCCGATCGGCTTCGTTCTCTGCCGCTTCTTAGTATTTATTTTGAATTCTCTACTTGACATAATGCTTCATCGTTTATGCAGAATCAGATGATAACATATATTAAGTTTAAACTAATTGGCTGTTGACTTTGCTAATGGTCTGCATTGCCAGCTTAGCGGGTTTCGCTAAAATACATACAATAGGTTGAATTTGAATAGCAAAACTGTTAGAGGATTTATATAGGCTCAAGGCCTTGTTTAGTGGCGCTTTATGTATGTAAAATATATTCCAAGGTTAAAATAGACTGGATAAAATTATCTTAAACTTCCCTAACAAAACAAAAGTTAATCAATTTCTCTCCTAAACAAACGAACTGTTTTTAATTTTATTAATTTGTATTAATAAGAAGACAAGATAAACTTTAAATTAATTGCTAAATATGATCTAGCTTTTCCTCATAAAAATTTATACTTAGGTAATTGTAATGCTAGATTAAGAAATAAGTAAAGCCAACGAAAATCACTTCAATTCCTCATGTTTATCCTTTTTTAGTAAATAAATGTAATGATTATTTTTAAGATCTCTCCCTCTCTCTCTCTTGCAAAACATCAACTAACATTTATGTAAAACTTTCCCCTTACTCCGTATACTCGCTCATCTGAAAAATCACGTGATTTTAAAAGTAACAATAATGGCCATGCAGACGTTTTTAAAACAATATATGATAAATTTCTTTCAGAAATATATCAATGCATTATATATACAATAGAAAAATTAAGAAAAGAAGTGAAAAATATCTGCGTCAAGGCTTGCGTAAGCAGCAGGGCACGGATTTGCAGTGGATTTAAACGTATAAAATATTATTTGAATATTCTGAAAATACGTAGCCTGCTGCTAACGCAACTCACTAATTTAGGTTTGACTCTTGAAATCACATGTGGTTTGAAAAATTTGATTTTCAGAAAATGCCTGATAGCAATTGAATTAGAAAAACGGAACGAAAGAAAATGGTTTCGAATTTTTATGTTATTAACGTTACAATTCGAAAGAATTTGCTTTCGTTTCGAATTACAGATCTGAAGTGGGAAAGTGTTCTGAGTTTTCCTGTATGCATGCATACCTACATACATGCACATAAGTTCACTCATATGCTTATACACATCAATACCCCTTTTACGCACGCAAAGTTTAGTTTGCAGTCTTAATTCAGCTGGGAGAAAGACAGAAAGAGACTGTACTACTACCTCTGTCTTTCACACAGCTGAAGTAACACTTTGCAAAGTAAACTTTGCGTAATTCAGCTGTAAGAAAAATCTCTTTTTTCTACCAGCTGAATTAGAAGTTGATCAACAAAAGTTAACGTGTGTGCAGTGTTGCCATATAAGTTGGAGGAAAAAACTGCTTATATCGAACAAAAAAAAACTGTTTTCGAGCAGAAAAAACTGCCCAACAAATTTCCAACAGTATTATACCTCTTGCAAACTTCAATATCACTTTTCTTAAGATAAAATTTCGTCATTGGTCCTCCCAAGAGTTGTTTTAAAATGTTGCCTTAAGCCTAGACATTTTACTTGGAGGTAGGGAGCCTGAATTATCACACTATTTTCTTTACAAAAATTACGTGGATTATATAAGTATTCAATTTAAATACATTTAAATTCACTTTAGAATTATGCGATCAATGCTGCAAAAAAGGTAGTCATCACCAAGTGCAAATTATGTACATTTCTAGAAAAGAAAATATGAAAACGTTTGAGCGTTTCTCATACAAATTATTTTCTTTCATAACTTTCTCGAGTTGTTTTATACGATTAGGACATGAGTGAACTTGTTACTGTTATGAATGTGTATCAGAAAAACAAAATTATAATTACTGATGGTTTGAAATATTAATAGAATTTGATAAATTTATTGAAAAGTAAAAGAAGCAAAAGCAAAAAACTATAAAAAACTGATTTTTTAAACAAAAAACTGGAAGACTGAGAAATACATACTATAAATCTGCACACTTGGCAACACATGATGTGTGAACCGGGGCTGGTAGCAGTTAATTCAGCCGTAAGAAACACCAGGAAGGAAATAAAAATATGTACATATGTATCTTTTTTTTTTTTGTTACAAAGGCTGCTAAAAGTGTTACAAGACAAAATAAAGTGTTTTTTTTAAGTGTATAAAAATCATGGAGAATTCGGATGCAAAACAAACTACAACATCCAACATATCATGTACAAACTCTCGCTCTCCTTATATTCATTGGATTCATTGTAATCTTTGCTATGAACAGTACATGAAGAAAAGCCGACAATTTTTTTTGCTTGCCTGTGATCACGTGTGCTGTGTAGGATGCGTACAAAATATTAGTGAAACAAACATAAATGGTCCGCAAACTTATAAATGTCCGTTATGTGGGCGCCAAACACGTGCCTGCAAGTTAGGTAACGACATGCCGTCCCACCTCAAGGAACTCTTCCATCCAGAGCCTTATTTAGATGGATTAAATACCTATCGTATAATGATTTTTCAAGACAAGCACCGCAGGCGCTTTATGGAATATCTAGATAGACAGGTTAGTGTTAAGTATTGTGTTTATGAATAGACTTAAATTTTGGATTTTAGTTCACAGCCCTTCAAGAGCGAAAGAAGGAGGCAATCGCAATGAAAGAACAGGCGAAAAAAAATTACCAGGAATTGCAGGAGTTAAAAACTGAACGTAAGCAGTTGGAAAAGCGAGTGTTAGCTATAAAACATCAACGTAGAGAGTTGGAAGAAAAAAGGCAAATATTTGAAAAATATTAAAAAAAAACAAAGAATAACTTTAGTATTGCTAATTTTTAATAAGATAACCTAAAATCTACTGATTTACAAAAAAAAAACAATTTAAAAATTTGTTTTAAAGTTTTTTTTTCTGTTTTCGTAGGAAATCAAGAAAATCGAATACATCGGAAAATTCTAGTCATTCTTCAGAACCGAAAAAATTAGCGACGCCTCCAGTTCTAAACGTAGATAGCAGCGAAATCACATCATTCTCCCATCATACTATCAATCATTCGTTCACGTTGTAAGAAAACTTTATAAATTAATTGTTCAGCTTTACTACATTTTTAAATGGATTAACAAAAAATGTTTCTTCTAAGAACTAATTTTAATTTTAAACTGGATATGTACTTGAATTTCCTAAGATAACCAGCAAAAAATAAATGAACACGCGTTCAAAATTAAATTTGTTTTCATTATTTCTTGAGCACATATTTCTTCGAATGCATTCAGAATGTCAGCGTATGTATGTATATAAGACTATAGTTTTTGAACTCATTAAAAACGCATGCGAAATTACTGGGTAATATATTGAAATAATTATCCAGCGAAAATGTCATGCAAAAATGGAATTAAGTCGTCACAAGCAAGTTCTATCTCCAACAAATAATTAGATAATGGGCCTAGTTACGAGTGTCGTATTTCCACTTCGACTACAAAGATTTACTACTAGATTAAAGAGAATATTTATTTATTTATTTATACATATTATACAAAGTAAATTTGCATAATATGGTTGCACAAAAATGGGCGGAGTAACTAGACCATATGCCCAAGATGTTATTAACAGTATTTTAAAAATGTTTTGTGACTGACTGTATACGACCTATGCCTTCACATAGGAAGTAGCAACGTGGTTGTTAAAGAAATTCCACAGAAGAACCGCAAGAATATACGGTTATCCGTGGCAGATCAGTCAACCAGTGCGAGTGAGACGCAAAACTCTCGAAGGCCAATAAACAACAGTGGCCTGGTTGCACTTAAGAAATAATTGCCAACGACGCTTGATGTTGACTCGCCCAGAGCTGCTTTACGACTGAAAAGAGAATATGTTGAAACGGATCTTTAATCTAGTACAAAATCGTCGTAGTCGAAATACGAGTATTTCGGGATGCCGAAGAATTCCGGGATTTGATTTTTTGAAATCCCGAATCCCGGGGTCGTAAAAACCAGTCCAGATTGGCTTCCCTAGTTCGGACAATCGCATGGTTTTCAAATCGCATGTGAGTTGCAAATCGCCAAGCATGTTCTCTAACTTATGCGTTTTGCTTGCGACTTGCCATCAGCCATAAGTAAACAATGCAAACACAAAATTAACAAAACAAAAGAACAATTTATAAATTTCAATTTTATAATAAAAATTTTACAAAAATATTACCATTTTTGATTAAAATCAAAAGAAAACATATTTAATTTTATTTATTAACCATTTATCTCTTTCATTAAAGTTTGGTTTAGACTAAATTAATCAGTTCACTTCAGTACAGTGTTGCCAGAAAATGATGATGAGAGAATGCTAAATCGGTCGAAAAATTCTGCTAAAATGGTCTACAGAATAAAAGTATAATGCCAGATTTAAATGTAGAAAAAATTATTGAAATGGCTTTGAATTTTATGTTTATACAAAATATAAAATAGTTAATAATTGGTGTTTTCTGGAAATGTTACAATTACGTTTTAAATTTTTTTACGCACTATAATTCCAAAATATTATTTTTATTATAAATACATTGAAATTGATTATTGAGGGGTTAGCTGGATCCTATGCGCATTTCACTGTTGGTAGTGCAGATCATCAGGGAACCTTTAGCTTGCAATGCATGTACATTTGTGAGAAATATCCTCTATACATAAGAATTTTTTTAACAAATTACAGTTTTTTATTTTCAACAAATTCTGCCAGAAAGCATCTAGCAGAATTTTTTGAAAGATGAATGCTTTTTAACTAATGAAAATGCCAGTGAAATGCTAAAATGGCAACAATGCTTCAGTATACTCTTGTGACTTGAACTCGCCAAGAGTCTACCGATTGCGATTTGCAGAACACCTCTCTCTTGCGAGTTCAAGTCACAATCGCAAATGTTATGCGGTTCCCGAGTGTCAAAACATGCCCGATAGATCAAGCACTATACAAATATTTTCGAATTGCAAAAAAAAATCTAAAAACATTACACACATTAATTGTTGAATTTTATTACTTTTTCTTTAATGGCTTAACTTGTGTTTTTTTTATGCATTTAAAACTACTTAAAAACTTTGTTAAGAGTTTTTTATAATAGCATGTAAGTTTTTTTTTGTTTGTTTTATATTTGTTATTACATAGATTGAGTTAATTACCAAAAGAAAAAGAAAAATTAATTAAAATAAAAGTGTTTGTAAAACTAATAACTATGAATTCGTATTGAATGAACACCAACAAAATTTCGCTTTCATGTTTTGCCTTCTTTTATACTAAGAATAATAAAAATAATAGTTTTAAACTAAAATAAGAACATAAAAAGTAAAATTCAATTTAAGAAAAAAATAAGGTAAAACTAAAATAATTATATACGCAGATTTTTTTTTTCGGTTAGTAAAATGATATATATGTATGTATGTACCTACATTTGAATAAGTTATTTAAGTGATAATAAAGGGAGGGTGGAATAATACTAAATATATGACATAAATTTCAATTATTGTCGAAAAATGGTGTTCATTTGAAACTAAATATAAAAAGAAGAAATAAATGTGTTCTTTATAACAATGGCGAACTTTGATATTGTATTTCATACTACGTAGTGTCATTTAAACTAAAAAAAAATAAAATATATTTTATGTAAATTTATTTAGAAAAAATAAGCCATAATTAATTAAGAAATTATTTAAATACAAAAGAATTTTGTAAATAGTTAATTTTATACACTTTGCTTTTGAGTGTAATGAATTAATTTAATGAATGAATGAATGGAGGGAGGACTTTTTAAAGTTTCGCCTTCATTTCATGTATTCTTTTAAGTTACTCGATTTCTTTTTTAACTTAATTTACAGTCTTTTTTACATTATAGGGCGCTATCATGGCTTGGGGACTAGTTGCAGCTGCACTGCTACCTGGAGGCGGTGGAAGGGGAGGTTTATGTTTATTATGATGATGATGATTATGGTGATGAAGCTGCTGCTGTTGCTGCTGCTGATGATAGTGTTGTTGCTGTTGTTGTTGTGGGTGCAGATGTGGATGCATGTGAGAAGGATGCTTATGCAGGTGTTGATGTTGATGTAGTTGCTGCTGTTGCTGCTGCTGGTGGTGTTGGTGGTGGTGGTGCTGGTGTTGCTGTTGTTGTTGTTGTTGATGGTGAAGCATATGATCCTTTCCCTTCGCATGAGAATTACCTGGAACAGGAGGTGGCAGATGCATGGTGTGCGATGAAGCAGAGCCCATAAAAAATCCTGGATTCATAGGACGTTTTCCATACCCTTGAAAACCAGGTGGTGGTGTTTGCATTACGCCATAAGGAGTGTTCCCTGCAACTGGATTATAGTTAGGATCGGGTGACATACCTGGAGGCATTAAGATTGGTGGTGGTATGTTGTATTGTGGATGTCTCATGCCCACCATGACGGGTGGCAAGTTGCCCATATGAGGTGGTGGTGTCTGCAGGTGCGGCGGCATAGCAGCTCGTGTCAAGGGCGAAGGCGGCAGTCGTACGAAATTATTTATACGCATTCCCACAAAGCCAATTGTAGATGGAGGGTGACGTATGGCAGGACTCTGCAAAGGAGACATTTGCGGCGAGGTTTGAGGTGGTGTGAAATGGATGCCACTCGGTTTGCCAATGGGCATTAGTGGTGACTGCTGTGAGTTGGGACTTTCTTGTTTAGCATCACCAGTTGCTTTTGGCGAATTCATTGAGTTTTCATTTCTACCAATTCGGTTTAAAGCTGCCAGGGTAGTCAAATCTTTTTTTGATGGGGGTCCGTTACTCGGTAGATTAGGATTAGGTGAATGGCTTGGAGCAACACTCGTTGAGTTTCCACCTACTACATTTCCTGATGCTGGGGCTGTTGCTCCTGGTGGAACACATTTCGGATTGAGTAGACGTGGTGGTATTGGTTTTTCCAATTGCGAGACATACATTGAATGTACAACTGAATCAAAATGGAAATAGACCAGCGGTACTGGAGATGGTGGTCTTAAATAGATCGGCTGCTCAATATTTGCCGCTGGCATTGTTGTGGGTGGTGGGGGTGGCGGCAACTTTTCCAAAGCCAAAATTTTTTTGGGTTTTTCTTGCCTCACTTTCAAATCCATTAACTCACGAGCAGCTGGCACGTCAATGCCACGTTTTTTGCGCAAACGTAATATTTTCTTTCTTATTTTATATTCAATTAATTTTTGATCCTCATCATCGCTATCGCGACTAGGATAAATGCCATCTTCAAAGTATACTTTTTTCTTTTCAATTTTTCTATAACAAAACCAGAATAATAATACATAAAATTATAAACCATCAATAGCAAGGATACTTACTCTGATTTGTCTGCTGTTTCGGAACGTTTAAGAATTCCTCGCATTGCATTGTCACCTCCACGATTAAGCCGCATTACCGCAGACTTTACATGCCGATTATTAACTTCATCTTTCCAGGATATTGATGCAATTTTATCGATGTGATTTTTAATTGTTTCGACCAATACCGGAGAAGTTTTCGCTTTGTTGTCAGTCTGGGGAGATTGAGGAGTATCTGCAGTAGAAGGTAGAATTTCCAAAACATTTCCCTTTTGAACAGCCACTGGTGCTTTGGGCAATTCCTTGAGCACTGAGCTACTTGCACTTGTTTGGTGTACAACATTGAAATCATTGTAATAGAAGTGATTTTGTGGTACCGGAGAGGAAGGTACGTGCATATTAGTGTTGAGAGTTGGTATGTTTGAATATGATGAAGAATTTTGTTGTTGTTGCAGATGGGGTGGTACAGCTGGTTGATGTAAGTTGTGCTGCATTCCATGGGGGTGGTGCTGCATTGGAGGCATTATGGGCACATACGGATTCGGATAATAACCCATATTGTTGGATGGATCAGCCATTGGTAGTGGTGGTACGGACATATAAGCCGCCCCACCATATTGAGCATAATTTGTGTAGCCTTCATAACCAACTGGAGGGGTATCTCCCCCACTGCCCGGTGTATTGAGTACAATATTTATACGTGCATCAAGTGATATGCGATTGGGAGAGACATTGTAATAATATGGTGACGACTGTGCGGATACACCTGCTGCCAAGGAGTCTGGAGCATAATACGGGGGTTGGGGTGAAATTGAAGAGTGCCTTTCAAAACTATTTTCGCGCCTGTATCTGCGATCATCATATCTATGAGGTGGAGAATCTGGTGACCTTGGTGATCTAGGCGAAGCGGGGGAACGTGGTGATCGAGGAGAACGGGGTGATCGCGGAGAACGTGGGGATCTTGGTCTACGTGGTGAACGTGGAGATCGTGAGCGTCTTGCTGGTGAGCTGGCAGTGCCCACAGGAGACATGCTACGCCGCATAGGAGGCGAGGGTGGTTTGAACGGCAATGGAGATCTAGAATACGGATCCTGACTATAAGAACGCCTTCTCGGTGGTGGAGTTCTCGGTGATCTCGGTCTAGTTTGTTGTGGTGATCTGGGAGACCTTGAGCGTGAACATCTTTGGCGTCCAAACTTTTTGTAATGGATTTGCATATCTTGCTGTGGACCGCGTTTTCGGCGAAATGGACTCCCTTCTTTGCCCCGTCTATTGCCGAACTGTCGCAAAGGACTACGACTACGTGAACGTGATCTCCTATTTGCAGCACGAAACCTGCCACCACCTGGTGCTCCTCTACGGGGCGGTGTGCAATGACGAATACCAGTGCCTCTGCGTGGACTTATTGACAATGACCTACCTCGTCCCCTTCGCTGAGGGCTAAATCGATTTCTCGAGCTAGACCTGCGATTGCGATCTCTGTAATTAGTTGGCGACCTTTGTCGCTCTCGACTGCTGCTGTATATAGGTGAACGCCTATGACGATGAGAGTCTCTAGTTCTAGAATCTTTGGACTCTTTACTTTCCATCATTGGCTTGACAATTGCCACCTCCTTGGCTGGCTTAACAAGTTTCTCCGTAAAATCAATTTCATCTTTATCATCGGTTGCCTTTTTTTCCATTTCTTCCGACAGAGAGATATTAAATATGGCCGGTTTGGCGGGTAACTTTAAGGGGGATATTGTCAGCTTAATGGCCTCACGATTAGCATCAAAGATTTTATTGGGTTCTTCAGGAGGTGGCGGAGGTTTGATTATGCCAAATTCGTCGGCTGGTAGTGCGGGTACAAACTCAGCAGCTTTTGTTTCTGTTGGCTTTTCGGCAGTTTGTGTGTTCTTGGCGTATTTTTGCAATATAATTTTCTTTTCTTGCAGAAATAACATTTCCATTTTGTGCAGTTCTTCACTGATTTCATCATTCGAATCATAATTAGCTCTCATCATTTGTATTCTGGATAAATTCGCCTCCAAGTTCTTGAGTTTTTTGAAATCTTTTGCTACATCTGATTTGGGAGCTGCTTTGGCTTGAGATGCTGGTGTAGGCGGAGTTTGACTAATAATCAAACTCTTTTGCAAAGGCAAAGGAGAAGGTGTTCTAGGTTCTCTTTCAACTATTTCATCGCGTTGAATAAAAGCAGGTTTAACATCAGCATGCGAGTCTCCTAATGTTTTATCATCGATGGAAGAACTTTTAGAGCTAGTAGATTCTTCGAGTTTTACTTTTTTCTGTGGACTTTTAATTGATTTTGTGAATTCTGCAACATCGTTGCTGTCTTCAGATGAAGATTCCGATGAAGATGAACTTGAAGAGTTTGAGGATGAATTTGATTCCGATGAGGATGACGAGGAAGAGGAGGACGTTGAGGATGAAGTGGAATTAGATGACGTCGACAAAGGATCCTCAGTTTGATTTTGCGAATTTTCCATTGCATTATTTAATATTTCAGCTGAAACGGGTTTTTCGATTTTTTTAGTTTGTTCTTTATTGGCAGTTTTCATACTAACGCCGGAGGCTTCTACACTTTTTATAAATTGATCATATAATTCTTGCATACCAAACAATTCGTTTTTCTTATTCTCTGGAATCTCTTTAGTTGCCGTACTAATTTCTAGTTGTATCTCCTTGGAGTCTGCTGATGCTGGTAGCTTTTTCAGCAAGTCCAAAGGAGGTGTACGAGGCAGTAGATGCTCTGCATTATCCTTCTGATCTTTATATTTAGCTTCAGTGCCGTTGTGTTTCTCTAATAGCTCCACAGGAGGACTGGGATTTACAAAGCGTGTAACGTATGAATCTTCTTCGGCCAAGTCTGGCGATGACTTTCGTGGTGTTGACGTGTCCGTTGGCATATTGGAGTTCATATCAATATCTACATCTTCATCATTTTCCCAGTTATCCATATAATCGTCTGTATCGGGACTGTCCTCTTTATCACTGAATGACTTTAGATTCTTAAATGAATCGTTGGTTTCCTCATCATCACCCAAAATAAAATCGTCTTTACAGTCTTCGGGGAATAAAAACTCGGTTTGAGTAAATGAAAGAGGTCTCTTTTTTGTAGCAGCTTCAACAGGAGAGGTCTTGGATTTTTTACTTTCTTTTAATATTGCTTTTTCGCGAGGGATATCATCGGCTTTTATGCATTTTGGAGGAGGTGTGGTTGATTTTAAAACACTTACATCCTTGGTTTTTGTGGAAACCTCTTTAATGTTTTCGCTCTTGCGTTTTGGGGATACTGATCGCTTACGCTTATTTCTCGATTCCGGAGTTTTTTCGTTTTTGCGATTTCTGCGATCTTTTTCTTTGGAACTTAGAGACTCCAAGGAACCTTTTGCATCTTTCTCACCCGATTTCGAACGAGTGTGTGAAGATGAAGCGCCACTGCTGCCACTAAAACTTCGCTTTGACGAAATCCTACTAGAACGATAACCGGAACTGTCAGATTGCTTTCGGTCATTCGAAGTATGACGCTTGGGAGAATAATTGCGTTCACGACTTCGTGTTCTTGTGCGCTGGCGGTAATCGATTTTACCAAAGGGTCTATCTCTTGATAAGGATCTTTTAAAAGGATTGCGATATGTAGGGGCAGTTGCGGCTTTCCGTGATTTCTCTTTGTCATTATCTTTTTCAGATTTGTGAACTTTATCTCTGTCCTTTTCATCGGCTTTTGTTTTTCTATTATCATCTTTGTCCAAGTCTTTCGATTTATCTTCTCTATTTTTAGAGGAATTACTACCATGTTTTTCTTTTTCCTTATCAGCCTCCTTAGTGTCTTTATTCTGATCTTTGTCTTTGTAGGCTTTTGGTTTTTCTTTTAGCGATGAGCTTTCTTCTTTATAAGCTTTCGGCTTTTCTTTAATAGATGAGCTTTCTTCTTTATACGTTTTTGGTTTTTCTTTCGCAGATTTGATTTGTTCTTTCTGGCTGCTAGCTTTTGCATCTTCAACTGACTTTGCTTCTTTGCATACGGTAAATTCTCGCTCAGGTGTTAATTTAATTTTAGAATTCTGATATATTTGTGTTTTCTTAATTAAAAGATCTTTAGCGGCTTCAATAGCTTCTAATTTTAAATCGTCCTGTTGTAATAATTTATCTATACGTTTTTGTATTTCTAAAGCATTTTTTAAAGAGGATGATGTTTGAACTTTTAGATCCTTTGAAGGTGGCAAAGGCGGCGTAACACTACCCAATTCTTCGTCATCCTTTTCTGGGTCAACAGATTTACCACTTTTAGTTTCAGATATAGCAGAAGTTTGAATAGTTGTTGATTCAGCAAATGTGTGAAACGATTTGTCAGCCTCATCTCTTGATAGTTCCTGGCTTTCGATCTGTTTCTTTTTTTCTTCCTCTACGGGTTCTGTTTTGATCATTACAAAGGGCTTGACTTTAAGACTTAAGTCTAACATTTTGAATTGGGTCGATTCAATTTTTTCTCTTTTGATATTTTCAACCTTATTGCGAATTTCTTCCTCATTTGGCATCTCTTCTTCATTTTCATCATCATCAGCATCATCGTCATCTTCATTATCATCTGCATCATCATCCTCATTATGCTGTTCTATTGCCTTATAACGTTTGTCATTTTCATTTCGATTTGCCTCCGTATCTTCCAAAGAATGTTGTTGTTGTTGTGGTTCCTGTTGTTGTTGTTGTTGTTGTAATGTTGGAGTGGTTATATTGGATGACCCATAAGATTTTCTTATTTTTTCAATTTTTCTTCTGCTTCTGGATTTGCTAGACTTCTTCTTTTGCTTCATCAGAGATGTCGATGCTTGCAATGATATTTTGGATCTTTTAGATTTTTTTATACTTTTGCTTCTATTTTTCTTTGATTTTTTCTTTTCTTTCTGAAGCTGTTTGTGCTTTTTACCCTTTCTACGATGAAGTTTTTGATGATCTTCTTGTTTGTGTTCATCTTCGACTTCATCATCATCATCATCATCATCATCCCAATTTTCTTCTTTATTATCTGGATGAATGCCTTGGAATTTCGGTTCTTTATTCAAGTTAAATGCGTAGGATAATGATGGTTTACATTTTGTCCACCTGTTTATTGTTTAAAGAATAAATTTATTTATGTATCGTTTAGTTAGTGATGTGCCGAATGTCTATTTTTGATATTCGCGAATACGAATACGAATATGTCAAACAATATTTGCTAATACGAATTCGAATATTATATGTGAAATTTAAAGACATTTATTTAAGTTTCTATACAAAAAAAACTTTATACTCCTGTTCACTCACTCTTCTATCAAACATTTTAATAGTCGTCATTAAACTACATTTGAAAACGATACAAAACACAAATATGCCAACCACTACAAGCAGAAAAGCCGCTTTATACCAAACAATCTAGAACAGGGGTGCCCAAGAGTTCCTTATTTAGTAGAGCTGTGCCAAATCGTTCATTTAAGTGACCGCTCATTTTCGTTCATTTTGTAAAAAAGAACGAGTTCGTTCATCCGCTCTTTTCAAGAAAAAGAACGAAATAAAAAAACAAACAGTTGATTCGGTCAATAAACAGAGACAAATGCAATGTTTTTGTTATTTTTTAGCAAAATGATCAAAACAAACAAAAGAACACAAAGGAAAAATCAGCAAGTAAATTTTTTTTGTAATATTAAAGTATTTTTTTGTGTGACATAAAATAAGGAATTTGGAAAATATTAATAGCATTAAGAAGTGTTCAAGATGTGTTTTTATTTTGCCACAATTAAGTCTCTGCTGGTAAATAAATCTATGGCCAATGAATAAAAGTCAAAAAGCGGGAGCGAAAATAACTTAATTACTTATGTGAGAAGTTAAAGCAGTTTGAAAAATTGCAAAATGTTGCAAGTGCTTTTTTGTAAAGTACAACTAAAAGAAGAGCAGGTATTTATTAAGAAATGGAAATTCTAGTATATAAATATATATGTTGTATCGTTCTATGTAAATAATGACCTTTCTACTTGGGAAATATTGCTGCTAACAGTCTTTGAACAAGTGAAGTTCATGCTAAGGTGTATCAACGGATTGAATTTGCTGTTCGATTTAGTGGTTAATGAAAACTTATAGCATTATAATTTATTGATAACAATACATGACAACATGACAGAATAAATTCAAATTTGTATTTGCTTTTTTTGTTTACAGAAACCTCTCCATTGAAAAAAAGAACTATTTGAACTTATAGTTTTGGTTTGATCATCTGCAACTACTCGAAGCTCGCCAATATGATACATACATACTACATGCACACATATGTATATTAAATGATTTGTTAAATTTCTCATTTAAAAAAACTGTTTATATTCAAAATTTAAATAAACAATATTTATTTATCTTATTTATAGTTAATTAATAAAATCATTTATTGGAATTTCTTGATTAGATTTACTTATTTGAAAAATTTAAAAAAAAGAAGGATAGATTTTGTAAATACAAACGATTTTTTCGTTTTGAAATTTGTATAGCAATTTGAAACGAATTTTTTTTATTTTTCATACAAATTTTAAACGTAGTTTTTTTTACAAAAACTTCCTATTATTATGTTTTAAAAACTTAAGAAATATAAATGGCAATTTTTCTAAGAATAATTTTTTCTGTTTGTAATTAATAGTCATTCTTGTCTATGTGCACATGGTCTAGTTACCCGGCACATTTTTTGTATGTATATTTTACAAATTTATTTGTAAAATATAATTGAAATAAATAAATAAATAAATGGCAATTTAATTAATTTCATAATGGTAACACTTACTAAAAGTAGATAAAAAGGCAAATGAAAACGAGAAAATGACAAAAAAAATCCCACATGAACGATGAAAAAGCAAAACAAAACAAAAAAAAGAGCCAAGTGCGCTCGGTCATCGGTCGTTCATTTCGTTCAATTTATTTTTATGTGTCAGTACTACTGAACCAAAACAGCTCAGTAAAATGACCGGCTCACTTCGTTCATTTGAGTGATTCGTTCAATTTTACTCGTTCGTTCATGAACGACACAGCCCTATTATTTAGTAGCAAACACCAATACATTTAAAGAAAACCCAATTTTTATTCAATATTTTTTGTTGTAAAAAACAATACAAACAAAGAAAAGAGAAAATTATATTTCATATATTATGCGTGTATACTTCGTATTGCTCGTGCTGAGTGCTGTATGTGTGTATTAAAACACACAGCTAAGTGCTTTTACAAAAACAAATGAGCACCAAGCGCGTAAGGGTTGGGCAACGCTGATCTAGAATCTCATCTCTTCTCAAATAATCTTAATATATGTACATATGTGCACATAGCCCATAAAGTCTGCGTTCACCACGTAAACGTTTAATTGAGAATTAATTTATTTTCACGCAAATGTTTCCTAAAACCTATAGTTACAAAAACCAAAAACAAAATGCACATTTCTTTTGCAAATTTTGATATAGCGGAATTTAAGGTAAAAGTCTGAGTTCAGTTGCAATTCAAGGAATAAGGGATACAGTTTTTTCAAAGATAACCTTAATTTAAGACTTTGTTGGATATCCACGCTGCTTTAATACTTCACTTAGTCTATTTTACATGGAATTGATCAACTTCTGTGTTTCCTCAGCTGTGATTTTGGCCCACTCTGTCTGCATAACACTTCGAAGAGCTTCTTTGCTTATTATGACGTGCTGACGAATTTTTTCCCCTAAAAATGCCAGAGATGCTCAGAGGGATTGCGATCAGGTGACCCTGACCATTTGACGGCCTTTTATGTCAGAAATACAAAATTTACTATCATCCAAAAGTTTCACATGTTTTCAAAACTAAGGAGGCCGATTTATATAGGCGTGAGCAAACTGGCTACGCTTTTGTCTGTTCAAATTAGAAATGTATGGTTTTTACGGGCAACCCTATCATGATATCTTGCTTTTCGTAAAGCTGGTACATACATAGAGCTCTTTTATTGCAACAGAGTAACAACTAAAAAAAAACTAGTTTTGCAGAATAAAACGCATTTTTTTTTAGATATGTGACCTGCTCCACGAAAACGGGACCTCTGCGCCGAAAATTTTTTTTTTACTTTTTGAGTGATTCTTATAGGAAAAAAAACGCTCTTTCAAATGCCGCAAACCGCAAGTTTCTATGTCTTTTAGTTTTTTTTACAAATCACCTGTAAAGTTATTTCTTGCAAAAATAGTTCGTTCGAAGCGCTTTTTTTAAACGCGTTTTTCTCAATAACTTCTTTTCGGCGCAGAGGTCCCTTTTCGTGGAGCATGTCACATATGTTTATCTATGTTGCAATAAAGGAGCGATGTGTATGTATTTATAGTTTTCAAAACTATAACAAAAATAAAATAAACGCGTACATAGAATACAAATGTAGACATTAAGGTTGACTTCCAAAACGGCAATGGCTTTGTCTGCGGACAAACTGTAACGACGCAGTAAAACACATTTAACACACATATTGATAAAAATATAAAATGTATTTGAAATTCATTTTAAGAAAATGCATTTCAAACTCATTTTGAATTTTATGAATACGGAGATTTTAAATATGCACTCGAACAATATACTTATATAATAAAGACCAAAGATAAATCGACCCGAGCATATGATTTTCACAATGGATTATGTATAGTTATACTCACTGTAAATCTGAAGATGGAGGCAGTATAGGTGAATGACCACGATGTGGAGGTGGTGTGTGATGTTGACGCTGCTGCTGAATACCATGAAGACCATGAGGGGCATGCTGAACGTTGAATTTCATTTGTACACCAGTAACACAGCTGTTAGGAAAAAATGGTGGTCTAAATCCTTGAAAAGGCATGCGTCCTCTCATACCTCCACGGCCGCGTACTATAAAACCTCCACGCCCGTGAGAAAAGTCTGGGCGAGGACCACGCATAAAAGGATTCATAGGACGAAATCCACCCATAAATGCATCTGATAAAATATGAGGTGGCAAATGGGGCGGATATCGTAATGTTGGTACCGCAGGTACAGCAATTGCTGAATTTAAAACGGAGCTGTGCTTCTCGGATGGAATAGAAGTTTCTTCATCATCGGCTCCGGAGGAGCACAAGCCTTCACTTTCCTCTGATTCAATGGCTCCTTTTAATTTTCGTTTTTTTCGTTGTGACGCTTCTCCATTATCTTCCTCGAAGCTAGTTAATAAAGCCTTTTCTGTGGCCTTTTTCGCTAAAAATTAAATTAATAACCATCAATATTTGGTTTTAATTATTTTTTTTAGTGTATGATAAATGACCCCAAACTGTTTCTAATGAAAATAAGGAAAATTTTTATTTTTCAGTTTGAGGCCATTTTTTATTTATTTTATTTAATGTATACTATCAAAAATCATTATTACCTTTTTTTATTTTTTTTCGTTCTTCCTTGGCCTTTCGCCTGCTCTCCAATTCCAAATCTGTTACTCCAGATTGACGGCGTTTTTCTGCTTCTAATTTACGTTTCTCCATCTCCTCTTTTCGAAGCTTTGCATCTAATTCTAAAATTGCACGTACTTTTTCTTCACAAGCTTCCGCTTCTAGTTGCGACACAGTTTTTAATGCTTTAGCCAAACTCTCTTTTGCCAATTGCTTTGCAGGTGTTTCCGGCTTTTCCACTGCTAAGCGTGAAGGCGTCGACTCCTTAAGCGTTGCTGGACTAGAACCAGGCGGGGGCGTTTTAACCTCACCTGGCTCCAAACTACTATCGCCACCTTGCATATCGTCAAGAAATCCAAATGTCAATTTGGCTACACCCTCCGCAGACACTTTAATGTCGTTTTTGAAGTTATTGGCAGTGACTACATTCACAATATCCAATTCACAAACAGTTCTCTTGTTGATGTTGATATCTACATTCTCAGCCACCGAGCTGTTGAAATCTTTCGTGCCAGATTCCGTCATATAGTTTTCTTTATATCAACTAATTTCTTATTTCTTTAATACTTTTCCCAACAACCAAACAAGTATGTATGTATATTAAAGTGATATATTAAGAGCTTTCGGACTTACACAATTCACTATTTTATCATTTTTATGTATATGTAGGTTTTTGTTTTCATTTATTCTCTGCTTACAGCTCCACTATACACATTTAGTAATAATTTAGTAGTCAGTATTCATTTTTTATCATCATCGTAATCGTCATCATCACCTCAGTTTGTATGTACATATGTATTTAAATTTTCAAAGTGCACAATATTGTACATACATATATATGTACTTGTGTCTCGAGAGTGGTTACAACAAAAAAAAATCAATCAATTATGTAGCGAAGTAGACTGTGCACGCGTTATAGATATTTTCATGGGCAATTTTCAGGGCTTAAATGAACGTTTACTGACACAACTTCATATTTTTAGTGTAATATAATACCTATATATAATTTTTGTATACCATATGAGTTAATTAAAAGTTTATTTAAAGGAAATTTCAATATGTGAAAACTTATCAAATACTGGTAATCGCGTCTAAAAAATTCCTGGTACAATAATGATTCTTCTTCTTATTTCTTGCACTTTTAAAAGCAACAACAACAAATGTCATGTGTAGTATATACAAAAGCTAAGCGCTGCGCGATAGAAATGAAAAGTGCATATTACAGTGATGCCTGATCTAATTATTTCGACAGTCATCGCGTTATAAATCGGTTTGGACGATATCAGGGACGGTGTTGAGAATTCTAAAATTGTACCAACAACTTTCAAAAATTGTACTTTTTTAATCTTAATTTTACTAAAAGATTTTTTTAGTTAAAATTACATATTTTTATTACTTTTTATTAAAATAATCGACTTTGTTCTCTCTACCAGATCGTTTTCACAAATTTGCTTGTAAGTTGGGATGTTAAAGCATATGATTACACCTGCTTAAATTAAAATTTAAAATATACAAATTAATAACATGTGCTCTAGCAACCGAATTTAGAAAAAAAATTATTTGAAAATGGACAAGTAAGTTCACAAGACTGTTTTCAAGTGAAAAGAATATGAGGTTAATTTTTCAAAAGTGAAAATTGACATATGCAATCGTTGAAAAAGAAATGCGGAGTGAAACTGGGGCGATTCCTTAAATGTACTAAATTATACATTGGTGTAATATTGTACTTTCCGAGTTTGAATAGTATCAAAAAAAGTACAATTGTACCAACTGTTGTGCCATCCCTTTGGCAGTCATACGGAGCCTTATTTTCGATTTTATCGTAAGCGAAAAAATTAAAGTTTTCAGAAGAAGGTTTTTTTCAAATATTCAAATATGTTTTTGTACATAAACTGCCGCTTACGATAAAATTTTATAACTCGTATCTTAAAAGTTATCAACAGTTTTGGCATTTTGATAATTTGATATACTATGGGTAGGCCCATAAAATTTTAATTCCTTCCAATAAAAAAAGTCTATTTTTTTGATAACATGTCGCATACGATAAATTCGAAAAAAAGGCTCGATATTTAAACTAATTTTTTTAATAAACGACAATATAAATATAAAACTAGCTAATTTTCCTATTCAAATTATTAAGTTAGGCATGTGATAATTTTTCAATTAACAAATCAAGTGCGGTCATCATTATTCTTCTTGTATACAAATGTTTTTATGGAAAATATTTATATTAGGTTTTTAATTTATATTTTCGTTAATTACTTATTATATTTTAATTTATTTAAACCATGCCGTAAGGCGTTATAGAAATTATTACTTGATATAATTTAATTAATTTGTAGTGCATCTTAGGCGCTAATTTACACTTGAGCACATTTACCATCTAACATTAAAATTGGTTTAGGGCTGAAATTTCAATATTTTCCAACATCTTTACCAAATCTTATTATCTCATTTGGTTCCACTCAACATATTTTGATAATTTTAGAGTTAACACCAAAAAATTACAACTTTACATGAAGTATATCGAGCCATAAGCGCCAAAAAACCTTAAGCGACACATTTTTTGAAACTCGTTTTTTACGAAAATCGACTATTTACGAACGCAATTGAACGATTTTGGTAAAAAATTAAGTTTGAAAATTATGTCGCTTAAGCTTTTTTGGAACAAATTTGGCAGCAGTGTTGATTTCATTTTCAGTTTTATTATTGTGTAGAGTGTCTAAGATTCGGTATTGCCAAAATTATAGCTTATTTATGCTAATTTGGCACTAAAACAATTACAGACAAAATAAATATTTATAAAATTTGAATAAAACGAAATTTTCCGGGACTTAATTATACTTACTTAATTTTTTTTTTTAATTTATTCAGCTAAAATTTTTTTCATACAATACTTTATCACGATTTTTTTTATCTTATAGGAAAAATATCTTCCAATCACGTTTGGTTATGTTTTTTAATTAAAAAAACAAAACTTAAATAACACAAACTACACATAGAAGAAATTATTTAGCAAATAAGAAGAAAGAAAAAAACTGTAGCAAAGAAATCATCTAGAGAAAAATTTATTATGCAAATATCTGCATTTTCTTAATTGTGCAAAATGAAATTTAATCTTTGCAACTTTTTTAGTCACTCTCTAATTATGAGCTATACGTCTGTAAGTGGGTTTGTCTGGCTGTTTGATGTCTGGTGGTGAAAAACTCCAAACAGTTAATAGCTGCTGCAGGAGTCAGCACATTTTTTTTTACTTTTTGTACACCTTAAGTGACTGACAAGTGTGTGCAAATTTGTTTGTCTTGTATTGAGAAAAAATTTACATACTCGTATACTTATTTAATTTTCTCCATTATTAACTTTCACTGCACTTTGCAAATGTAGTTTTCAAATAAATTTAGTTTTCAATCGAAGTTATGAAAAAAAAACAAAAATCTAAATAACACATACACATGTACATATTTATTTATTTTTATTTAATATATAACTCAGTTATATGGATAAGAATATCCTGACACTCTAATAATAAAATAGACTTGGTTAGTAATGATTAAGTTTTGTAATTGAAAACTTTCAATTACAATTACATTTTGTTGTAATTGAAGATAAAAATGCAATTATAATTAAATGCAATTGCAATCGAAAAAAAAGCAATTATAATTATATGTATGTAATTAGAAAAAAAAAATACCTAATAAAGTAATTGTAGAGAATGTAATTGTAAAGAATAATTACTTTTTTGTTTATTAATTACAAAAATATTCAATTACAGTTAGTAATAAACTTTTAAAATTATAACAAGAAACCTATTTGCATAATTAAATAATGTGTTACATATCGTTAAAGGCCGTGATACACTAGCCTACACGATCGTGCGATTTTTGAGAAAATACAGCCCTGGTGTGATGGAGTCTATGAACATTTTCAAAAGACAAAAACAATTCATCAGATCAGGGTTGTATTTTTTCGTAGATCGCGCGATTGTGTAGGATAGTGAATCATGGCCTTAAATAGTAGGTAACTTAAAAATATTTTTTTTAAATCGTACTTATTTTAACGTGCATTAAGAGAAAAATAAAATATTAAAATAAAAAACAGAAATTCATTTTGTTGCAAATAATAATAACAAATACAAGCTTATAGACCAAATATGAATGGTAAAGTTACTACATAATAGTAATATGAAAAATCTCGTAGCTTTTCTTTAAAATCCAATCACAAAACATTTTTGTGTACCATTCGAACTTCATCAGTTAGTTTTTGGTGCAATAGACAAATGTTTCCATTTTTGGACATTTTTGTATGTACATACATCATTTTTTCAATTTTTGTTTTAGATTTTTTCTATATTTCAGTTAATATTTTAATTGAATCTTTAAAATTTTATTTATTATTTAAATAATTGAATCTCTAAAAATATTTCGATTAATTTTTTAATTGAATCTTTTAATATTTTTTTTAGCTGAAAAAAACTATTTAATTTTTTAATTGAATCTTTGTTATTTTTTTTAATTTATTCTTGTTTTTACACTTTTTCATTTAAAAAATTTAGTAAAAAAAAACATTATTTTCACAAAAATGTAATTGAATTTGTTGAACTAAAAGTAATCATTAGTGTTTTTTGTGGGAATTGTTACAATTTAAGTTTAACATTTTTTAACGCACTAGTAATCCCAAATTATTATTTTACTTATTAAGTAAAATATTTTTTTTAATAAAAATATATTGAAATTGATTATTGAGGGGTTTAGCTGGGATCCCTGGACCCTATGCGCATTTCACTGTTGCTAATGCAGATCATCAGGGAACCTTTACCCAAAAATTTCTTAGAACAACTAGAGTTAATATGTTAAACTTTCATTTAAGCAAATGAGAAGCTCAACAAATAACAAAGTCGAAACAAGAACTCAATAATCAACATGTTTTTTATTTTCTTACTTTATCATTACTACATTGGCTGACTTTTTTTCAGCTTCAAATTGTAGTTGTAAGAGTATGTAAAGAAAATAAATGTAAAAAGCAACAACAGCTATTCAAGAATAGAGTGTTGCCACACTAGGTATTTTTTTGACCGGGTGCTGTCAAGTTAATAATTAGTCATTCTTGGCTTAATTACAATTACAATTAATCATTCTTGGCTTAATTACAATTACAATTACATGGAAAATTTCAACATTGAAAAAATGAAGAATTATCTACATCTAGCCTTGAAAAATTCAAATTGGTAACGCAACTCAAAGGTGCTGAGTACTTTTTTTCAAACCCAAAGGCGACCCTGCACAAAACTAAACTGAAAAACAAAAATCAAATTACTAAAAACACTTTATCTGTGCAGTTTTAATGAATGTGAAAAAAAAACATTAAAAAATCCATTTCCTTTACTACTCGTATTTCAAAGATCAATTATTTTTTAACTTAATGTTAATTTTTTATTTACAAACTTTTTAATTAACAAAGAGTTAGTATCTACAATTTTAATTTTAATTTTAATTTCATTCATTATTCATTAATTCACCTTTACAATCTTAATGATCATGTGAACTTGTCACAAGAAAAAAAACAAATTTTTTTTATATGAATTTTGACATAACGCGATACAAATTAGAAAAATTAAACAATACTCGTATTATTAACAAAAATGAAGAAGATTCGTGTTTAAAGAGATAATCAATGCTTGTTTGTTTGTTTGTCGTTTGTTTTGAAATGATTTTTTACACGATTTTGTAACACTGCAACTCTGCGTGTTTTTGTATCTTTCTTCATATGTATGTATGTATGTATGTATGTATGTCTGTCTGCCTGTTTTTATGACTGACTCTTACATAAATCATAAATTGCCCTTTGACACGATTTGTAATAAATTCACTTAAATTCATATTACCACAGTTGTATTGTGCATAAAATTTATAAATAAAATAATACACGATACACACCATCAGATAACAGAAATACAAAAAAATTATTATAATAATAAAATGAGATGAAATTAAATTTGAAATCTTAAGCCGAACTGCCTGCCTTAAACTCTCTGCACCACACAAGTTTAAAAAATAAATAAAACCAGCAATGTGTACGGGTTTCAAACGATTATAATCAACGTCATATTTATATAAAATATAAAAAAATATGTATGTATGTACTCGTATATAATAACGACTCAGACCGACTGACTACACTACATACAAAAAATGAAATGAATTTACAAATTGAGGAAGAAGATGATGATGTCTTATTGCATAAAAGCGCTCGAAGATTGAATGGGAAAATGTTTTAAAGTACCGCAGCCAAAATGGAACATACAACCATGAATAAATAAATACTTTAGTGGATTTTTATACACATGCACTTACATGCTTGTGAGCTTTTAAGTAATAATAAAAACAATAGATGTGATTAAAAACAAACCATACTGGAGCAATAATATTAAATTAATTAAAAAGCACAAAATTGTTTGGTTTTTATTTGCTCGCAAGGCAGCAAACACAAACTTTTCCATGAACTTTCCAACTGAACTTTAAATAGTATTAATTACTTATTGCATTTTAGTTATAAATAAAAATTAATGCAATACATTTTCTCAAACAAGTTGACTTGAGCGAATCGGGTTTCAAGCCAAGACGGACGGACGCAGGCGAAGTTTAAATAAAAAAAATTCGTAAATAATATCGTTCAAATGTAATGGGTGTTTTTTATTGAGGTATAGAACTTTAAGTTGACATCACTTTTTTAACTGGCGGCCATTTTGTCAGCTGTCAAGTGATTAATATTTAGTTTGGTTTGCCATTTCATCATGAACAGGTTGACAAAAGAACAACGCTTGCAAATCGTGCAAATTTATTTCGAAAATAATGGTTCAGTTCGCGAAGTTTACCGCAAGCTCCGTCCATTTTATGGTCGACATAATCGTCCATCAGAGCAATTAATTCGGTTAACCATGGATCGTTTTCGCACTACGTTTACTCTATGTGATAATACGCATCCGCAGAGACGTCGAACAGTGCGCACCGAAGAAACAATTGCCGCTGTAGAGCAAAGTGTTGAAGAGGACCCGAATGAATCGATTCGCCACCGTGCACAGCAATAACCGACTATTTTGTTCCCGAATTGGATGGCATGAATGTGGATGAGTTGTGGTTCCAACAAGACGGCGCTACATGCCACACAGCGCACGTCACAATCGATTTATTGAAGGAAACATTCGATGAGCGCATAATTTCGCGGAATGGACCTGTCAATTGGCCACCAAGATCGTGTGATTTGACACCATTGGATTATTTTCTTTGGGGATATGTGAAGTCGCTCGTCTACGCCAACAAACCAGAAACGTTAGGGGACTTGGAAGCCAACATTCGTGGCGTTATTGCCAACATACGGCCCCATATGCTCGAAAAAGTGGTTGAAAATTGGACCTGTAGAATTGGCTTTATTCGAGCCAGCCGCGGCGGCCACATGCCCGAAATCATATTTAAACGTTAATGGCATAAAATTATCCTTCCAATAAACCCAAATTGATGGACATTAAAACGATTTTCTTGTGTTTTATTTTAATTCGAAGTTCTATACCTCTAAAAAAACACCCTGTATGTACATGGATATTCATATGCAGTGTTTAAAAAAACTTAAGTTGAAGTAGCAAAAGTCGTAAAATTTTTACATTTCGCTGCTTTGGCTTTTTCCAACTGTTTTAGTGAGTACACACGTTGCGACGTGTTTACGCAACACGTTTATATTACATGTTGCATATTTTGACACAGACATAGCAACCTACAATGCAACCGTCAATGCAACCTATAAACATCAAAACATTTTGATATTCTGGAAACTTCGAATGCAACTTCGAACGCAACCATAAACAACACTACACACTATGCGACCGACAATGCAACCTGCCTGGTTGCATAAAAACGTTGCTAAGTCTGTACCTACCATTTGAAATCAACCAATAGTCATGTTTTAGACTCGGCATAGGGGAAAGAAGAAAGAAGAGGGGTACTGACTTGCTTGTACCGAAAAGTTACTTCAATTCTCTATTGTTATTTCATTCGCTGCATTAAAACAATAGGAAAATTTAACAAGAAACCGTCTGTGTGTAAACAAACGAGCAGTTTTAAAACAGAATTGAAGAGAACTGCTTCAAGAAAAACTGCTGAGTCTAAAACAAGACATACTTTTGCTTGTGCTTGTGAAAACCAATAAGAGACGCAGTCGAAGCAGAAGCAGCAAACGATTTATGAAAAATTGCGCAGTACTATGATACAATTATACAAGGTACTTGCACAAGCCCAGCCTGTTAATGTATACAATGCAGAAAGTTGTCAAACTTTGTTTACAAGCTGCAAAAATGTTAGTGTATGTGTGTGAATAAAATGATTACATTGCCAATGAATTTGCACATTGAAGAAAATTACACTACACATGCTTTGTGTAGATTAAAATTAAAACAAAATTAAATAAAAATAGAATCCAAAGTAGAATTACACACATATTGTACATGAATCTCATTACATGGTCTACAGATGAGAGTAAAAATTACACACATATTGGCAACACTGAATGACTATAATCATGCATGAATGCCGCCTCTGCAATTGTACTTTAGTTACCCTGTGATTGTTATTTTTAAAAACAAAAGACATCTGCTGCTGACAATTATAGGTATGTTTCTACCAACAAAATACGTGTGTTTCTTGGTGTTGCAATTTTGTTGTAGTCGTGCAAGTACCTTGTATAATTGTATCATGCGCAGTACTTTCAACGATTTCAAAAGTTTAAATTTGATTTGCTGTTGCTTTTGGTTAGTTTCGGTAGTAAAAGCATAAGCAGTCTGTATGTTTTCTCAGTACCAAACAGTCACAGTCGAAGAAGCTAAAGGTCTTGCTTTTAGAATCAACTATTTTGTGGTGTTTGTCATGTTTTTGTTGTTGTTTTTGCACATCAGACAATACATATGTGTATAAATCAAATTAGTGCTTAGAAATATTTTTTATTGCAAAATAAAAAAGAAAGTTACAAAATTGTAATGTCAATTACAAAAGTAATTATATTTTATAAAGCGAAAAAAAACGATAGTTCGTGAAAAGTTGCAAAATTTTAAATGATCCACAATATTAATTAAAAATCGCTAAAAGTGTAAGGAATGTATATACGAGTATATACAATATATAATATACAAATATAGTATATATATATATATATATATATATTATTTTTTTCAAATCAGTCATCAAATCGCACAACTTATAGACGATGTTTTTTTTTTGAAAAATTGTGTTTAGCGGCGATGCTAATTTTTAATTGAAAATGGCGTACATGGAGTGAAACCAATTCACAACAGACTCCACTTCATTAAGAAAAATTTAACCGTCTGATGCGGTTTGCATAATGGTGGCATCATTGATCAATGATTTTTATACGAAAATATAGACGACACTGAGCTGGGAAAGATGTGGTTTCAACAGAATGGCGCTACGTGCCATACGGCGAGCGCAACCAACGACTTATTGAAATCAAAATTTGGCGATACGTTGAGTTCGAGATATAAACCAGAGAATGACAAAAGTATGGTTTTAAGTACTGTTTGGGCCTTAAGCCAGAATTAGTTTTTACTTTCTGTTATGTTACGAATCAGCTGACTCTTTTTTGTTTATAGAAATCTAATACAAGTCGTTAGTTTTTCTGTTTCGTTCTGTTCTGTTTCGGTTCAACCTGTGAAAATCAAAAAATTGTTAAGTAATTGTGACAGCATAAATTAAATAAAAATATTGTGATTGTGCTTTTAGAGATCAAAAAAAATAAATTTTTAAAATAAAAATATAAAATTATATTGAACCTTAACAATGGACGAGGCAAAACTAATCGCTTTAGTGGAAAACTGCGACCCTTCTGGTCAGAAACAGCTGATAAGTTACTACAGAAAAAGTAAATACTCAAATTTGGAAGCAGAACGGCACAGCACAGAACAGCAACAGAAAGTAAAGACTAATGAAGCCTTTATTCATAAAAAATATTTATGTTGGTTTTATGAAAGGTTTATTAATCAAATTTCCATAGAAAATTTATTAAACAGAAATATTTTTTATGAATAAGGCAGTTTGAGTATTGGACGTTAAACAACTATGAATGCATGCGTACAGCTAAAAATAAAAATAAAATATTTCAATTATAAAATAAGGTCATAAAACGTTTTCTGAGAATCGAACCAGTAGCTCTCAGGCTTGTTTTCAGCATGCTATAATTTTGCTGTCTTAAGCCAAATCAACTTTAAAAATAATTAAATTGTAATTAACATTAAATGAACGTAACTTTATAGCGAAAACTAAATATTAAAATTGAATTTCCCTTTCACTGAACTTTATAGCTTTTCTAAAAAATTATTATCAATAACAAAATGAAAAGCAAATTTTCACAACTCTTCACTACATTCATACGAGTACTTATGTACACTATGTGTATATGTAACTTACATGTACATATAAATGCCAGTTGGTATATACATACACACATACATATATGCACACGAGGTGTGTTCAAAAAGTATCGCGAATGTTGAATTTTCGCATGTTACGTATATTCGAATTTTGATTATTTTGTGGCCGACAATTTCGGCCATTTTGAATGTTCAGTTAATTGTTGACAGCTGCTTTGCTTGCACGTGTTTTGGCTCGTCTTCGATTCTTACCTATTAAAAAAAAAATTGAACAAAGAATCTGTATCAAATTTTGTGTGAAAAGCGAAATTAAGTGCGCGGATGCATTCCGAATGTTGACTGTGGCATACGGAGAAGCTACTTTGGACCGAAGCAACGTTTATCGGGGGTACAAAATGTTCTCAGAAGGCCGAGAAGATGTGAACGACGAAGAGCGCGCCGGACGCCCGAGCACATCGACAACAGACGAAAAAATTTATGAAGTGAAAAAAATGCTATTGGCCAATCGTCGAATCACCATTAGACAAGTTGCTGAGGACCTAGACATATCGATTGGCTCGTGCCATTCGATTTTTATCAATGATTTGGGCATGAGACGGGTCGTCGCGAAATTCGTACCAAAATTGTTCAATTTCGACCAAAGACAGCATCGCATGAACATTGCTAATGAGCTGTTGGACTCTGTCCGCGACGACCCAAATTTGCACCAGAGGGTCATAACTGGTGACGAATCGTGGGTTTATGGTTATGACGTGGAAAACAAAGCTCAATCATCTCAATGGAAGCTGCCGCACGAACCAAGACCGAAAAAAGCGCGCCAAGTTCGGTCGAATGTGAAAGTTTTGCCTACAGTTTTCTCCGATTGCAGGGGCGTGGTGCATCATGAGTTCTTGCCACAGGGTAGAACTGTCCATAAGGAATATTACCTGCAAGTTATTCGCAATTTGCGCGAAGCAATCCGCCAGAAACGCCCGGATTTGTAGAAGAACAAAAATTGGCTTTTGCACCACGATAACGCCCCTGCTCACACATCGTTGCTTGTACACGACTTTTTGGCCAAAAGCAACACACTAATGATGCCGCAGCCCCCTGTGACTTTTTCTTGTTCCCGAAACTGAAGAGGCCCATGAAAGGACGACGCTACGCTACGATTGACGAGATAAAAACAACATCGGAGGAGGAGCTGAACAAGATAAAACAAATTATTTTTTGAAGTGCTGCGAAGATTGGAAAAAACGTTGGCACAAGTGCATTATATCTGAGGGGGATTACTTTGAAGGGGTCGGAATAGATATTCATGAATAAATAAATAATTTTTGAAAAAAACACAAAATTCGCGATACTTTTTGAACACAACTCGTATGTATGTAAATAGATTTCAATATTTATAGTATTTTGTATGTGTTATTAATACATTAATACAACTAACAATTGTAATTTTCATTTTATAGTCGTCTGAAAGAAAGACGTCTGTATATTGGTGCCACGTTCAAACTGGTACTGCAACGATGCGATAGTTAGTACAAGTATTTGAACATTTTGAGTATTTGCGAGTACAAGTACCTTGTCAGTTGGTAATAAAATTATCACAAAAAAAAAACAGACACAAACACACACACAAAAAGTTCATAAAATACAAAGAAATATATACACACATATTCGTTCAGCAAATAATAAAGTGCTGCTAAGTAAATTAAAATTAAAAAGCATTTCAAGTCAAATGCAAATTATTTGCACATCATATGAGTCAAATCTTTAGTTCATAACACGAATTAAGGCAAGACAAACAGCTGCCACAGCAGCAAGAGACAAAAGTCGAAAAAGGCCAAATAAATATCTAACATACGGATCTTCGGTTTTTTAACTTTTATGTGCGTTTTTTTTTCTTTTCTCTTCAAATTTCTGTAAAAAAATCATGAAATACAATAACAATAAAAAATTAATAAACAAATAAAAAGAGTGGAGTGGAAATGTACAATTATTATTATTATGTGTTTGAATAGCAATAACTTGCGGTTGCTTTCAATTTGTATGTTTTTTGTGAAAAAAAAAAAGAAATATTTAGATACGAGTATATACATATGTATGTATGTATATAAAAATAAATAATCGCCAACTCACAAAAATCAACATCATTAGCGATTTACAGTAGTACTAAAAATGCTAAATTGAATTGTCTACAAACATAAAGCGAATAAAAAGAAATGTAAAGTACTGCTTTTGTTTTACGAATGGCTATTTCTTTCTCTCAAGAGGAGACAATTTTATTTATCACAATTAGTGCACAAGGCCCCTATCTCAATCATGCAACAAAAATTCAAACGTTAAAACTGTGCTGTATGCATTTTGCATTCAATATTCAAGAAAATTTTCTTTAATTTTTTGGACTCCAAAAAACTATAAATGTTTGTTCAGTAGCCCCACCGTATTTCATCGTTTTCTTAATTACCACCATCAGTGAGCACTGTAGTTTTTTTTTCAATGATCATGCAACAACAAATGTTTTGCTTTAGAAAGTTTTTTTTTTCATTTGTGCAACAATGAAGCAAAACATCAAACATACATTTTAATTTACAAATTAGTCATGGCAAAATTATAAACGCGTAAAAGAAATAATTCAATTTTAAGAACACTCAACACTTTTCAATAAAATTTCACTTTTATGGCCTGTTTTTCTAAATCTATAAATTTATTATATCTATAAATTTCAATTAGAAAATTTTTATCATCTTAATTCCTTTATACAGCAGATTGAAAAACAAGTTGTGCTATATGTATGTACGTGCATATGTAAAGAGTGATTTTTTAGCAACTTTCTATTTGGCAACACTGTTTTTGGCAACTCCGCTGTTTTCGCGTATCATGTTACTGTTCACCATGTTCAGTTTGGTCTATAAAGGCCGGGGCACAATGAATCTGTCATACGTTAAACTTCGCCTTTTTCAACTGACAGCTAAGTTGAAATGCATGGATTCTTAGGAGTTCTGTTACATTCAGTACGTGTCCGTCAACGCAAAGTACAAAAATTGGTCAACTTTTAACATTTTGCGTACGTTGAGTAGTTTGACAGATTATTATTTTTTGCTTAGTTTGGTATGTTCTGATTTCGGTTTTTGTGTATAATAAAATGAAACAAAAGAAATAAACGAAATAAATAAAAAAAAATTGAATTTAATAAATAAATTGGATAATCAACCCATTGAAGCTGTTCAATTGCTTCGGTCTATAAAGTAGTCAGTGTGCCAACCTTCTCCGTCGTTGCGTTAATGTCAGTTGAAAAAGGCAAAGTTTAACGTATGACGGATTCATTGTGCCCCGGCTTTAATTCAACCATGAATCGGCTTACAAATGAACAATGGTTGCAGATTTTTAAATTTTATTACCAAAAATATATCATGCTGCTCGGTTAAGAAAGTGCATCATGCACTTCTACCATTTTATGGTCAATTTGGGCGACCTTCTGAGGCGGCTATTTGGAATCTTGTGACTAAATTTCTCACCAAAATTACATTATTGAATATTAAACCATCGCAGCTGCATCCGCCAGTGTTGTTGATGACCGTGAATTATCGATTTGGTGCCATTCGTAGCAATTGCAGAGAGAAAATAGATTTGTTACTTTTTTTTCTTTTGCCCAAAATGGAAGAGCTGGACTTGCTTGACATGTGGTTTCATATGCCACACAGCACACGAAACAATGGCCCAAATGAGAGGCAAGTTCGGGGAACAGTTTATTTGACGTTTGGGGCCGGTAAATTGCCCGTCCAGATGGTGTGATTTAACGCCTTTAGGATATATATTGTGGGGCTATGTTAAGGCTCCTGTCTATAGGGAAAAGCCCGCAACGGTGGACGCACTGGAAGAATTTATTCGTGAGATGTTGGCGGGAGTATGCCAAAATTGAACCGATCATATGAACCATTTCAGGCGTAGCCGAGGTGAACATTTACATGAAATCATCTTTAAACATTGAATTATATACATAGATCGCTTTACCGACTCAAATAAAGATTTCATACATTTCTCTAAATTTTGTGCCTTTTTATAAATCAAATCCGAAAGCACTTAAAAAATCACCCTTTATGTATGTGTGCTTATATCATTAATCATAATCTTTTTTTATTAGAAATTTAAATGCAATACAAAAAATTTCACTAAAAAGCACTAAAATTTAAGAACAAAATTTGCTACACAGAAAAAAGTAATAACACAAGTTTCAATTAAAAAAATAAAGATTAAAAAAAAATTAATTACTCTTCAATCAACACGGAAATTGTAGTATTAACTCATCATCATAATTAAAATTTTTTTTAAATTCAATTAAATTATTAATTGAAATATGTATATAAAAAATCCGATTTGGAAGCATTAACAACTGAGGGAAGCAATGTATTGCTTACTTGATGACAACAACTTCGAAAAATGCTTCTCAAAAGCACTGGTATTGTGTTAAAGTGATGTCGATGTCGACAACTGGAATAATAACTGAATAATTTAAAAACGACGACTTATACTTTTTCCCATTGCTGCCTTAAATCGTTTGTATCTCTCTGAGAGTTGTTGCTTACTAGCAGACATTTTTTTTGATGTTGCTGTTCTAAGTTCTTAACATTTCACGTTAAGAAAACAAAAGACTTAGAAAGGCAACGTGAAATTGTAACATGGAAAGCAAAAGACTTAGAACAGAAACGTGAAAGAAATGTCTACGGCTTAATATAAAAGACTCAGAACAGCAACTTGAAAATGTGGAACGATTAAATGAAATAAACATACATATCACCCATTTACTCCAACAACGTCATAGCTCAAAAAAAAAGTGAAAATTGCTCAAATTTTACATTGATCGATATTGTGAATACAAATTTCGCCAGTCAACAGTCAAGCAGTCAGAATTTTTTTGTGGTTGAGTGACAGTCAGCGGCCATATAGGTTTTTGACTGATAGTGTGTACCAAGAGATATTTTTGTAGCATAAATAACACAAGTTGGACGCGGAAAATTATTTTTTAAATGAATTCATATATTTTTATGAAATGCAAGGCTTTGTGTGATCTTAAAGACAAAATATTAAGACAAAATAGTAAGAAGTAAGTTGTTAGAGATAAGAAAAAACTAAAACAATTCATTATGAAACATTTTTGTTGGCAATAATGCGCATCTTATTTGTGTTTTTTCATGTTTGTGTGTCCAATTTTTTTCTTGAATGTAGGTTTGAGTGTCGAACATGATCAATAGTCTGAACAGTCAACATTATCATTAAAAATTTATGAGTTTTTGACTGTCACTCATGATCGATAGTGTGTGCCCCCACTTAACACTACGAAATACTTCATAGATAGTAAAAAGTAGAGTTGTGTCCAACAGCTCTTTTGAACTAAAATGAGCTGTTGGACACAAGTCCCGTCAAAAACATCAATGTAAATTAAATGGGTTTGAAACAACTTTTGATTCGAACGCTCTCAAACTAGTTCAAAAAGAGCTGTTGGACACAAGTCTAGTAAAAAGGGTATTTGTTTATTTTACGAAAGAAATTCGAGAATCATAAAAAGCAATTTGTGCTTTTTTTTATATGCGAAATTTCGTATAAACCCATAATATATTGTGTTTAATATATAAAAATCTACAGAAAACAATGCAACTCACGACTCAAACTAGCGATTAAAACAAACACTAATTTTTTGTTACAATAATTTTTAATACAATACATACAATTCAATTAGGAAGAGAATAAAAACAAAACAGTTTTTATTCTTACCCTGCAGGAAATGGAACTAACACAAGACTAGTCACGTGATCGGTCCCCAAGTGATAGGGACTAGTCCGAGTTGTAACACTTCCTATGAAGCGGACCAGTCACTTTTACATGGGGATGGCCTAGCATGAGATTAATTCACACTTTGTATGCACCTTGTGACTTGTCACTGAACTATCTCATAGGGACCTAATCGGTTTAGAATAAAATAAATTATTTAAAAAGGTCATTCCGACACTGAACTGGAACAATGAAAACTTATCACTTTTTTATTGATTATTTTTTGAGATTCGAAATAACAGCCTCCGGCATGTTAGGCTTGCACACGACCCACTCGACCACAGGGGCACTCATATTTCAAAAAAAGTATAAAAGCTTTGGGTATGGTTGGAGGAAACAATTAACATTATATTTATACTTTTTGATAGGTCCTGGATCCAACAACATTGAACTTGTTCAGTGCCGTTTACTATAGTACCATACTAAGTCGCAATTAAATTGACAAAATATCAAAATATCACGACAATGGTGAATATGTAACCACTTCGAGGATATGTCCTTTTTCAGCATACTTTACTCCCTACTTTTGGTAACACCCCATTTTCTTATGTCATGGGACGAGTACGTTTGGATCAATTGTCACCAAATTTAATAAAAAAATTCAAGATTACTTTTGTTCGGTAAACAAAATGATAACAAAACGAAATTTGTTTATTTTACGAAATTTCAGATTTTTTAAAAATAGGAATGGGAATGGTACTATAGACGAAAGTAGTTGTACGCAATAACTTGTGTAACTTAACAAGTTACAAATATTTTCGTAAATTGCACAAAAATTAAATTAAGAAAAAAATCGAGTTTTTTAAGCATAAAATATTTTTGGTGTACATAATTATTTGCTCGTCAACGTCCAAGGAATTTTCACAAATTTATTGCAGCCTTATAATTTTAAAAAGCAAAATGTATTAAGAATTTCACTAATTCTACCCTTAGAAAGTTGCCGCGCATGATGGGAACTCCACTATATATAGTAAGTAAATATTTAAACATACATACATATTTTATTTGTGTACATAGATATGTACGAGTATAACAAGTGGATTGAGTAATTTCCTATGTAACATTTAAGACTTGATAAGCAGCTTTCTTTTACTTTTTAATGTTAAAATCATAGGCAGCAAAAAAAAATATATTGAAAACTTCCAATATTTGCTAAAACAAAAAAATCAAAGTAACTTTCTCCATTTTCTTTGCACTACTATACCTTAATCTATTAATAGATGTGAGTTACATACATAAACATCTGGTGTAAATATTTAAACCTCCATTCATTTGGTTTATTATGTAATATTTCCTTTATCAGTGCATTAGATAATAAAAATGATGGATGTGTTGTGTGTTAAGTGTCAGTATTAAATTTCAAATCATCTGCTTTAATGCAATGTTTAAGAAATTATAATATAGCAAGTAAATTATAATCAAGCGTGTATTTCATTTAAAATTCATTATTTAAAATATGAAATATTTTTATTGTTATACTTACTTTTCAACTCGAGCTGTGTGTGTTAAACTTTTAAGTATAAAGACTCAGAGTGTGACTATTTTAGCAACAAGGTGTAAAAATATATCCAAAAAGGTGCTATGTGGTTAAATGAAGCTTTGTTTTCAAATAATACATTTTCTCGAGAGGTAAAAACTCCATTTATTAAATAAGTCAATTTCAAGGGTAAATATGTAGTTTTATATTTACATTTTACACTTATTACGGTAATGAAGGGAATGACAACTATGTATAATTGTATTTAAAAACTAAAACTAAACGAAATGGCAAAAACTCCATTTTATTTAACATTTCAAACTGTCACATACTTACGAGTACATATAAATACAATGTAAATAAATGTATGTATGTATGTATGTATGCGCCAAGCACCACTCTTCACTTGCTACTCAACATGTTTGTCTATGAATGGAATGAGATGTACTAAAACTTTCAACTTTCAAGCTGATTTTCAGAAATCTATTTCTTTTACAGCTAAATTGCGAAATTCGATATTCACTTATAATATTTTTTTTTCTCGAAAATTTCGTTCTACACACTGTAAATAATACATTTGATTTGAAATATACCAAAGTATAAGCTAAATTAAGCTACGAGGGCGGACCAATAAGTCCGCGACTTTTCAAACTTCCCTCGTAGTTGTATGAAATGCAACACTGTTCCCATCAAGTATGTGCTTTAACTAAGTGAAATAAATAAATTAGAGAGAGATAAAAAATCACACGAACACAAATGTTTTGGTCATTTTTTTGCACCACTGCTCTTAATAAACTAACTGGGGACTGTGACCGAAGTTTCGGTGATCGCTACTAGTCAAATGACTAGTCAATTGACTAGTAGTCTTCTTGTAGGGCTGTTAATACACTACTGTCAAATTTTGAGCAACTCTCGTCATTTACTTTGCATTTAACAGCTGTTCAAAACATACATTCTTGTGTATTTTTCTAAAAATGGAAAAAAGTGAATTTCGAGTGCTCATTAAACTTTATTTTTTTGCGAAAAAAAACCAGTCAATCTAAACAAGGAAAAGCTCGATAAATACTATGGGCACACTGCACCACCGATTGTAATGGCAAAAAATTGGTTTACTGATTTTCCTTATGGTCGCAAATGACGCTGAACATTCTGGACGGCCAATTGAGGTCAGTACACCCGAAAATGTCGAAAAAAACTCACAAAGTGCGTGAGATTTTTGATGCCATAGGCATTTCATATGGCAGTGTGGTTTCGATTTTAAGTGATCAGCTGGGTTTAAGAAAGTTGTTTGCCAGATAGAAGCCGCGTTTGCTCTCTATTCAATTCAAAGGATTGTTTGGAGTTGCTTAACCGCAATCCGAATGAGTTTTTGCCGCGTTTTGTAACTGTGGACGAAACATGCATCCTTTACTGTACTCCGGAGACCAAGCAGCAGTCTAAGCAATGGGTTTATCCGGGTGAACCTGCTCTGAAGAAGGCCAAGGTAAGTTTGTCGGCCAATAAGGTGATGGCAAGAGTTTTTTGGGATGCACGATTACCTTCAAAAGGGAAACACAATAAACGGCGAATATTATGCCAACTTATTAGACCGATTTAATGATGATTTAAATCGAAAACGACCCCATAAGGCCAAGAAAAAAGTTCCTTTTCATTAAGTTAATGCACGGTTGCACACGTGTGCAGTCTCAATGGCAAAACTTTATGAATTGGTACCTCAGCCGCCATATTCTCCGGATTTAGCCCCTAGTGGCTACTTCCTATTTCCAAACCTAAAGAAATGGCTCGCTGGAAAGAGATTTAGCTCCAACGATGAAATTATTGACCAAACAAATGCCTATTTTAAGGACCTCGAAAAATAAAGACCAAATGAGTAGGTGATTTGCAAAACTCGCTCGTTACACGTTAACAGAATTATGGAAAAAAACAAAAAACTCATAGCAGCTGATTAAATGGACCAAATTAGTGGAATACTTTAAATTCTTAGATGTTGCCGCGTCCTTGATTAAAACTTAAGAGTTGAAAAAATAAAACGTACTGAAGCATAGAAAAATAATAGATTAAAGTTTGGAACGAACGAGTTTTGCTACAAACTATATGACATCGTACTATGTCAGCCAGAAAATTCTATAATTATAATTTATTATATTTTGAAAATTATTTTCATTTATTAAATTTCAGTAATAATTTTGTACTTTAAGTTAATTTATAGAAGTTTTAAAAAATAAAAAGTACCAACTTTTAAATTGATAATTAATTCACTATATTCTTCATTATTTTCAAGATCTGTATTATTACTATTATTGTCTAGGACAATAGCATAAAATTGCAGAGCCTCATTGGTTCTCCAATTTTCTCCAAAACGTTGTGATAAAAGGCTTGCAACATCTTTTTTCTTTTCAGTTTTAATGTCCACATTGATGGGAAGCAGTTCTGGAATAATTGCATTAATTGTCTTTCCTCGTTTCAAGAAAGGTTTTGGGGCGCAAAAGTTGGTTCTATAATTAATCTCCCCCTGTAGAGTAAACATTCCTTTTCCAGTTTTTTCTATTATCATTCGCTTTGCAGTTTTAAATTTAAAATGAAGTTGACCTGGTGCTTTTACTACAAAAAGCTAATTTTTTTTTCACATAAAATGCAAACGAGTATAAAAATGCAAGTCTAAAAAGTTATTGTAAATTGTCATATTAATTTTAGAATTTCGTCACTATAACTATCAAGAGCGCTTAGAATAGAAATATTGAATTAGCGAGTTTTGCTACGAAACATAAAAAGAGAGAGTTCTGCATATGTGTGATGTATGGAACTAACCACTTTTGCTGCTAAAGGCCATGACTCACTATCATACAAAGTTGTGCGATCTACGAAAAAGTACAACCCTGGTGTGATGAATTGTTATTGTCTTTTGAAAATTTTCATAAACTCCATCATACCAGGGTTGTATTTTTTCGTAGATCGCACGACTTTGTATGATAGTGTATCACGGCCTTAACTGCTATCTTAACTCATGTAAAAATATCAAAAGAGCATACATTGTCACAATCTCTATATTGCTTGTTATAAAATTTCTGAAGAACTACTAGAATCAATCATTATCTTGATTTTTTTAATTTTTATAACGAACGAGTACATGCAATACTCAACTACTCAAATATAAAAAGAGAGAGAGAGAGAGATCTCATTCCAAAGCCTTTCCAAATTTATAAAACTAAATAAATATGTATGAATTTTTTTTTTTTTAATTTGAACATAATTGCCATTATCTTCTGCACATCTGTTGAAAGATTTTTATCAAAAATAAGTCAATTACTTTTTTGCTGTTGTAGGGTCGTTTTGGGTGGAATTGTCAGTTATTTAAAGTTTTCTTTAGTTCAAATAAAACGTCTTACTTCTTTTGTGAAAAGTATAGAAAGATTACGCTTTATTAATAATTCACGATATATGTATTTAATTACGGAACTAAACATCAAAAAAAAAAAAAAAAAAAAAAAAAAAGCTGGAGATGTTTTTCTCTCTCCATTTCTGCCATTGAAAAAAAAAACACGCAACATTTTCAGGTTATTTTTTTTTTCTAAATATTTTTTCATGATAAAAAAAAACTAAAACTTACAACTTTTAACGCTGCAATAATTATACGCTAACTACTTATGTACATACATAAGTATATACAAATATAAACTTGAAAACACGATTATTTTACCCAAAATGTTTAATTATAAAAACGATGTGTCTGTTGATTTTCCAGAAGTCTAGGAAATGTTTAATATATTTTTATTTTTAGTTTTTGAAACTTTTCTTTCGTGTAGTGTTTTTCTATTTTCATGTTTAAAAATGAAAACATCATCATCATGATCATCGCACAACTTATTAACGAAATCAAGAGCCATGTTTTCGTTTCATATTGCATGGTTTATGATTTACAGGTATTTTTTTATTTTATTTTTTTAGATTATTTTGTAGTTTAAAAACTAAATAAATTTAATGGAAACAAAATTATTATAACAGTCATTGACATTTTAATGTTACAAATTTGTTAAGTATAATCCAGGTATTAAATAGATGGTTGTACAAGTTCGTGCAATAGTTAAATTGTTTAAAATGTTATGATCTGTGCACGTAGTTCCTCAATGTAGAAAAGGCGATTAAAAATGAGAGTAATTTAATAAAGTATTAAAAAAAAAATCACTTAAATGGATTGCAATATTTTTAGAGGCTGCTTAAAATGTTTTTCATGGACATGCAAAATGCCATTTAATTCCCATTATTTTCTTTTCTAGCGACGCACGATTAAATTAATGTATTGTTTGTGGCCGGTGGCGGCTGTTAGCCGGCTTACAGCCGATCGGCTGTGTTCTCTGGTATGTGCTCATGTGCAAAAACTATACAAAAACAGATTGAGCAATCGTTCTTATTGTTATTGTTTCACTCACTTCAAAGAACGAAACAAAACAAAATCAAACAATTTGTTTTGTTTATTTTCCTACTGTACTTTTAAGTACAAAGAAATAATAACAAAAATAAATTTATAACTGTAATATGTCGATTGTTTTTATTACGAAAATCACGTCCTAACTCCTGTATCGCGCAATAAACAGCATAGCTATAAAACGCTCTGACATTAGAGCTGATGGTCTGAATTGGTTCTAATTTTCGAAGTGTTCGAATTTCCTAGAGTTCTCACTTACAAAACGTCACAGCAACGGAACAGCAGCAGAAAGTAAAGGTTAATGAGGCCTTAATAGAAGACGCAGCTTATTAAAATTTTGACAGAAGTCAACTGACAGTTGTCGTTTGATAATTTCATTTTCAGTAACCCAATTCATTGAATCAGTAAATATTTTGTCTGAATGCGGTCCTACAAATAACTTTGTAAATTCTGATAACAATTTTGTAAAAATTTAAATTTAGTAGACTTCATCTGACAGAATTTGTTATTTAACTGTGTTGGTGTTTATCTTGCTTGTTGGTTGACAAAACGTGCTGTTGTGCTCTTGTTGTTGTTTATTTTGATTGATCGTCTTGTATACATGTAAATTGCGAAAAGTAGCCAACAAACGTCGTGGCGTGTTTCTTCTTTATACATCTTTTTTGCCACAAACAATTTACTGGAACAGTAAAAAATATTTACTGAAACTAAATTTTATTTCAAACAAACGTATGTTTGAAATTTTTTTGGGAATAATTTTTTCTGTGTAGCAGTATTGCCCTTTCAATTTCTCAATAATATTTAGAAAACTTTTCTAGAAACATGTGACGTTTTTCCCTGACTTTTCTTTAAATATTTTTTTGGTTTAAGTCTTTGTTTCAGTACAAACAAATTCGGGTCATTTTGGAATAAAAACATGAAGCACAAAAATTATTTTTTTTTTAAATCACACCAATTTTAAATAAAAATTTTAAATACTTTATTAATAAAGTAAAATATTAAAGTGAAAAATATTGTTTTAACGTGCGCGTTGTTTTGCATAATGGATAAATGTCCGGGGGGCAAATTACGGCATTCGATGTCGAACAAATCTTCATACAATTTTAACTGCGTTTGTATGGACATTTAGAACGATATCGAATGCCGTAATTTGCCCCCCCCCCCCTTCCCCATAATAAAAAAAATGCCTGTACAACTCGCCTAAGTGCAAATCGCACGAAACAGCTGAATGAAGGAGCGCCCAAAATGATTGGGTGATTAGTCATTGTGAAGAAATACCCAAAAAACAGTGCCCGATCGCCCAAAAAAGTGAAGAATAGCCCGAAAGTGTTAAATGAATAATCCCCCGCAGTTTTTGGGGGCTTTACGAATTATCGCCCAAAAAACAAAAATGTTGCATCGCCCAAAAATTGTTGTAAAAAAATTGGTTGATTGTTCGTCGACTTTGGGCGACTAAAATTTTTTAGATATTTGGGTATTTGTTCATAATGAATAATTGCCAAGTTTCCGCAGAATGTTAAAAAACCCAAAAAAAAATTTTTTGGGCGATTATTCATTCCAAATTCGGGTGATTATACGTAATGAACAAACACCCAAAAGCTTCGGGCGATTATTCATTTTACAATTTTGGGGTTTTCTTAATTTTTTTTTGGGCGATCGGGCACTGTTTTTTGGGTATTTCTTCGCAATGACTAATTACCCAACAATTTTGGGCGTTCCTTCATTTAGCTGTTTTGGGCGATAATTCGTACAGCCGTTTTTGGGTTTTTGGTTTGTTTATTACGTTTATCACTCGAATTTGGAATGAATAATCGACAAAAAAATTTTTTTTGTTTTTTTTTTACCATGTTGCGGAATTATTGATAATGATACCCACATATCTAAAAATATTGAGCCGCCCAAAGTCGTTGAACAATCACCCAATTTTTTTCACAACAATTTTTGAGCAATTCTACATTTTTGCACAAAAAACGTGCAAAAGCAGAGTTGTAAAAGAATGAAGTTTTGCTCTATTTCTTCTTTCACCATCTGTCTTCTCTATCACTATCCCTTTCCTAAAAGAAGGTAACATCTAGTAATAGTAGTAGGCATTCATTGCCTGAGTGTTACTTCTCTTTAAAAAAAAAGAAAAAAAAAATTCGTACAGCCGTAATAAAAAAAAATTACCGCGTTTTGTAGGTGAACTTTTTTTAACGTCCCTAATTTTTTTTTTTAAATAATTTTCAATAACGTTTTTAATATTTGCAAAAAAAAAAAATAATTAAAAAGTTACAGCCCTAATGTACATACTCGTATGTTTTCAATGTTCAGTTTCAAGAAACCTTTCAATATTATTTATTGTTTGTCATTTTTGTTCACACAAAATTTAATTTCCTGACGAAATTTTCAACGAAGTAGCGATACATTGAAAATAAATACGAGTAAATTTGTGTGTTATTTTATTAAATAAAGCTTAGACCTCCAGCTTCATTAATAAAAGCAAACATTGATATTATTTATAAGGTCCAATGCAAGATAAAAATAATTTATTTAAAATTTGAAAATAAGCTCTATCAAACAAGCATATAAATTATCATTTAACAAAGTAACGAATAGTATTGCAACAGCAGCCTTTTTGTAAATGTTATGAAAGTTTAATTTTAATATCAAAACTTAAGGTGGGAGATTGCCTTTTAATATATTGACATCTGAACAAAACAACTATCACCGAAGTGCATCTTTCAATTTTTTAATCTTTTTTTTTTTTTTTTTTGATTGTTTCTTTCTATTTTTTATTGGTAATAATTTTTTATTTTGATTGTTTCTTTTTTGTTTTCATTGCATTAATTATGTATGTAGCAGTCGTATCAGATTATTTAAAAATTTGTTTAAGTATAAAGATGACCTTAACAGCCAAAGACAATCATGCTCAAAGCGGATGGAGGTTTTACTTAAGCAATCAAATAAATTAATTACAGCTTTTAGAGGTCTTCAATAGTAATGGACACACAAAACAGCATAATAAAAACACAAGTTATTTTTATTGCAATTCAATCAATGTTTGAAATCAACATGGATGGAATGGCTGGCTAAAAAATATATTTTTATAATTGTATTTTTTTTAATAAAATGTTTAAGCCGAAAACTACTCCAGCGACCAAATGCAATAGATTTAAAAGATTCTCATTACATGTGGCTTACTAACAACAGAATTCTTATACTCGTACATAGAATTTTTAAGACAAGATTTATTTTTGTGTATAAAATACAATTTGGAAATATACAATCAATCAATCAATAGCCCGCCATTTGAACAGTTGTTATGATTAAACTTGAAATTACTTGAGAGATGAAAAGTAAAAACTTTGCTATTAATAAAACTGGAACGATATGCGCCTCCACAACGCATCGAAATTATTCAAATTCACTAAACTAAAGGATTTTTGCGTTGTCTTGAAACACCTTTTCGGCCAACAATTGTGAAACTGGTCGTCGCTCAAGAGCAACTGAGAATATTGCTGTTGTAGCCCATAGTGTTGAGGAAACACCAGGTTTGTCAACCTCTAGTCGACCTTTGGAACTGGGCATTCCACAAATGACATTACTCCTTCTTTTGCACACAAAGACTCAGTTCACACACGAATCCATGGAGTCCTTGAAAGGCGTCAAATTGATTCGGCATTTTATCGAAAAATCATCTTGAGTGATGGGGCGCATCATATTCACCTTGGTGGATATGTTAATTGGGGGCTCGAAGAAACCAAGAATTATTATTGAAAAGTCTCTCCATTTGCATTTCTCCATTTTTTTTTTTATTTCGTAAAACGAAAACGCCCGACTCAACAAGAAACATTCCTGGCAGTAAAGCTGTTTCATGCGTGGTCTGGTGGCGTTGTGTTGAGCAAAATTAACACGAAAAAAAACGAATTTGCTTTTCAGTTCCCGGCAATTCCCAAAAAAATTCGCAAAATCCCAAAAATGGGATTTTTTCAATATTTTTGCTGTATTCTTCTTATTTTTCGCCGGGCGCAGATAATATTTTTGGAAATATTTAAGAACATATAAGGTCTTAAGGTGGCTTGATAATATTTTTCCAGCTTTGGAGCTTTACATTTGATATTTATAACAAAAATAGGTCTATTTCGAAACAATTTGGTGCCTTTAATAACGAAAATTTTGAGGAAAAAATTTATTTGTAATATATCTTATAGTATTATCTTGTCAATAAGTCTAAATATAGGGTTGGTATTTTTGCAAAAAAAAATTTATAATAGCGGAATAATTAAGCCACTTTCTTCTGAAATAGAAACGCCGAAAAATCGAATTTTTTCAAAATTTTAATTCAAATTGCGTATAACTTTTGACTTAATTGTGCTTCTTTCTGGTAGAAACTTTTTTTTTTATTAAAAATTTCGTTTTTAACCCATAATAAGTTTCATTTTCCAAATCGGACAAGAATTGACTTCTCCATTAGCAGAACAATCAATCAATGGCCCAAGGTTGGTAAAAAAGCCAATATTTTAATTTCTTTTTTTTTTTCGAATATTTCGTAAACTGTAAGCGAAACCCCATAAATGTACAAGACTTTTTTTTAGCTCTTGTATAGACAAATCCACTTGCAAAATTTTTGTTTTATCAGATCAAAAGCATCAACTTGGCATCAGTTTGAATTTTTCATTAACTCGTGGTGGTCGACTTTGGGGTTTTGTGGCTCCATCCTCTTTAAATTCCAAACTTAAGCTCTGTGGCACCTCCTTAAATTCTGTATGAAATTTCGTAAAAATTTTCTTTTTAACAAAATCTCCCACTGTGCAGTAATTAGCGCTTAACAAGACAAGACACTTTTATTGCTGTTTTAGTTTAGTCATTGTTTTATGTGCTTTCATTAGAAATGTACAAATGTCATAATTTGTTACGCGTGATTCAAACATTAGTCACGTGTGAGTCACGCATGAGTCACGTCTGACTATGACCTCAATGGCCCATAATCGATTCAGGACCTTAAAAATGAAATTCGTGAAATTATCGAGGATATAAGGCCAAAAATGTGCAAATCTGTGACGGAAAATTTTATGAAAAGAATATAATGCTGCAAGCGCAGCCGTGACGAACAATTGGCTGATAATGTTTTATAATATTAATGGCATATCCTCCTCTTTACAATTAAATAAACACCCGGCATTTTGCTTCAAAATACTCATTTAATACTCAAAATACTCATTTATTTCATTTTTTAGATATTAAATTGAGCCTTTACAATTTAAAAATTCTAAAATATGCGAATACTTTTGCTGAAAGCATTCTTCTTGCTTTTTTTATAGATAAATATGAACGAATCTAAGCAACTGGCCACCAAGATCTATTTAATATCTTTGGATTATTTTAAACCAACAAGATTGTTGCTTAAGTGTTTGGCAAAGCCAACAACTGTGACGCCCAATTGCAAAAGAAAACATTCGATCGATTACTTATGTACCGGGAAACCAGAAATATGCCCCAAAAAAAAGTGTTTTATGCGCATTCAATATGCACTAAAAATTTGAAAATATGCACTAAAAATGCAAAAAATATGCTCTTAAAAACCACATAAATTGGATTATTTGGAAATTAAAATCTAGTTTTAATTCAACAATTCAATAAAATTTGCATATAAAACAAGACCAGAAAATAAAATAAACAGAAAGAGGAAACAATAAAAAATTAATTAAGAACAACAATTTAACTTCAACTTTAATGACAACTTTAGAACTGTTTTTTTTATATATAACTGTTATTACAATAAATTAAAAAAATATTCACTTAGATTTTTAAATAAAAATCGCTGCCTGTCACGTCTAAACAAACTTTTATGCATTGAAAATGTTCTTTCAATCTCAACTGATGTAATCGGAGCAGCGTACGTCACAATGGCCAAACCAAGTTTTTATTGTAACTAACGTCCAGTTGGGATGTTAAAACACATGTTACACCTGTTCAATAGTATTTAATCCAGCATTAAAATTTAGTAGAAAAAAAAAATGGAAATGGACGATATACAATTTTTTAATTTTCTGGTTTCGTCTTTCTTTTACAAGACTGAACATTTGAAATCGATTCGGAAGCCAGGACATACACAATGTCCTTTTTTTAGAGTCTAACTTTATAACGGTAGCAAAACATTGTCTGCCCATACTACTGTTTCTTTTACTACATTTCATAGAATATTGAAAATTAAATTTAGAAGAAAAGTAGAAACATTTACCCCAAAATTTTTTTATTAACATAATAAAATGAAAAAATTTTATAAAGTACCAAAATATGCCCTGAAAGCGTAAAATGTGCTCTGAAAATTCGAAATATGCTCAAAGCATGCGTGTTAAGACTGCAATATGCAAAAACATGCCTTAAAGGGTAAAATATGCAAGAATATGCAAAAATATGCAGTAACAAATCGATGCCAAAATTCATAAAAAGTTCTGAAATGGATAAATATCTTATTTCCGGATTGATACGTCACACAAGAAAAAACATGCAATTGCATATTTGCGGTTTCCCTGCTTATGTATATCGTGCCTTAACCGCCAAAAATGCTTAACTGGCATAATTTTCGAGCTTAATTGTTTTTACAAAAATATATTATTTAAGATCGTAAATAATCGATTTTCTCCAAAGAAAAAAAAAAAAAAACGAAGCTCAAAAATATGTCTTTATGACTCGATATTGAAAACAAACAAAAATTTTCTTATTTTATTTTTCTTTTCAATACAAGTTGTCGATCAGGGCGTAATTTTAAATTTCGCAATTTTTTCAAGTTATATAAGACTTTTGCAATGCTTCAGTTCAGTATTAGACATCTCCAAAAAAATGCCCTTTAAAAAAAAATAACGATTAAATTAATCAATTTTAAGTTACTAAACAAATTTGCATTTATATTATATGTTATCAGGTTGTAAATATTTCAACAATCTTTTACTAATAATCTATCTCTCCAGCAGGCAAAGAGCTGTGGCACCCAATATAATTGAATACAAATATGTACATACATAAAATATTAAATTTTTTTTTCTTTTTTGGAAATCTTGCAGTTCAGTTGGTTGCGGCACTAAGCCCTTCAACTCACAAACAGGTTTTTAACGCATCAACTACGTGTAATGTATTATTTGGTGGCTTGAAGATATTACAAAACGTGTCAAGCAGCAACCAGTTTTTGTTTTTCTTCATTAACCACAATTCAATGATTTAGTGCATTTATAAATAACTCGAATCTTGAACAGCCAGCGGGGCGTGTAATTAAGACAAACCAAATAAATGGTTTTTTACAGCAAAGAAATTTTTAAGTGTATTTACAATAAAATCAATGAAAAAAAAACAAATTGTCATGAAAATCTAGTAAATTAATGTATGTACATATATAAGAATAAATAAATTTATGTACTATTTGTCTTAACAATATTCATTGAAAAATGTGTACATATTTGCTCGTATGTATTAGAAAAGCAGGAAGCTGCTAATAAAAGATATTTACACACATACGAGTACATATGTACATATTTATTTCTTAATTTTGTTAAAATATTTAATTTACAAAAACCTTAAGATTTTCATCAAACAACAGTATCGTATTATTTGACAATTACACTACCCTCTGATTAAAAGTAAAACAGCTTTAAAGGAAACCTGTAAAAATATTTATGTAATTTAGTTCAGCCGCGCACGCAGAGCGAGAAAGCCTTGATGCCAAATAAATAAAGCCATTCGCATTTTTGTTTACATTCGTACCAGGCCCTAAATTATAATTAGAATTTAATGCTTAACGCTTCCATAAATAATTCAAAATAATTGTACATGTAAAACTACTGCGATTAAGTTGAAAAGTTTAACAAAAAAAAAACTTTATTATTTAATTTAATTGACATTTAAATTTCAGACTAACTGCCAATTAGTGTTGTCAGATTATTTTGAGCCTTCTCGCCAAATGACTTGTCGAATATCGCCAAATATCGCCAATATAATAAAACATTAAATTATAGCTACAAAAATATTTTTTTATTTTGTAATTATATTACAAATATTGTTAAATTTTAAATTCAGTAGGTAACGTCTATCTTAAAACATAAGAACTATATTACACAGAAAAAAATATACAAGAATTATGTTCAACAAAACCATGTTATTGAAAAAAAATTTTAATTTCAACAATATTTGTCATTAATTTAATACAATATTTAACAATACCGCGCATTTTAAAATATTATTTAATTTAATTTCTTTGTGTTGGTGTTTAACTTGCTTGTTGATTGACCCAACGTGGTCATGTGCTATTGTTGTTGTATTTTTTGATTTGCTCGTGTTGTATACGTGTGAATTCCGACAAGAAGCCGGAAAACGTCGTGGATTGTTTTTTTTTCACTCAACAAAGTTATTTTTAAATTATATCAATGCAAAGCGCACATGTAGAAGAAACATAGAAATCATGTTTGCGTGTATTATTTGCTCTTTAGCTGAGTGGTAAGCACGTTAGTCTATTACTCAAGAGATTGCCGGTTCGACTCATCCCAAACACATTTAGTTTCGAAGATTGTGTGGAAAAATAAATAACTTTAAAATTTAACAAGAAACCAAATTCTAAATAAAAATTAAAAAAAAAACTAACAAAAAGGGGCCATCCACATATTACGTAACGCCATTTTTTCCGATTTTTGACCCCCCCCCTCCCCCCCAGTAACAGATCGTAACAATTCTTAGACCCCCCCTCCCCCCCCTCACAATAACGTAACAAGAACTTTAAAAAAATTTAAATTGTTTTAAGTTTTTATTTAAAAAAAAATTAAATTTAATTCATACACATACATATGTATGGATTTTTAAATAACTTTTTGTTTGAATTGAAGTAAATTTCTTTATTTAGTTATTACAAACTAATATACAAATATTTTTATGGCATTTTCTTAAGTTTCGTTTAGGATTTATTCATTTATTTATTTTATTTATGGGAAAATGCAAGTAATTGAGAATGGACGAATATTCGGGAATTCGAATACTTTATTTTTATTTTCTGTTAGACTAACACAGTGCGTAGACAAAAATCAAATAAGCTTGCAAAATATAAATAATAACAATTATGTATTTATGTACATATGTACATATGTATATGCATATATTTATATCCATTTAACACTCATGATTCTTGATTTATTATGTATTTCTTTGATAAATTAAATACATAAATAAATGAAAAATCGAAGTGTTTTTGTACGAAATTAGTAAAATTTATGTTACGTAACAATTTTACAGACCCCCCCCCCTACCCCTCCGTAACAAATCATAACAAAACTCGAACCCCCCCCCCCCCCCCCCCCCCCAAGGGCGTTACGTAATATATGGATGGCCCCAAAACACACATTAGAATTTGAAAAACAAATTCATTAAAAATTTTTGTTTTTCGTTAACAACTCAATTGTCAATAACACAATCATTTTAATTGGAAATAATTGAGTTGATTTTGTTTTCTGATGTAACAAATGTGTGTTTGTATTTACAAAAATCGTTGTAGGTGCCTTTTTAAATAATATTTTAATTGTATTCACAAATAAATTAATTGTATTTACAAATCTTTTTTTTTTCTGTGTATTTAAGAAAAATTAAGAAAAGTGTTTTTTTATCTAATTTTTCGACCTTTTTTGTATTTTAATTAAACTATTTTTTTGAGCTTTAGGTCTGTTTTATATTTGTATTTTATTATATCAATATTTCGTTAACCTTCGGTTAACTTCTTCATAACGACCAAACAAAAATATCCTGAAGAAGTTAACCGAAGGTTAACGAAATATTGATATAATAAAATACAAATATAAAACAGACCTAAAGCTCAAAAAAATAGTTTAATTAAGAAAAGTGTTTACATTAAAATATAAATACTGGAGTACAAAAAATACTTAAAAATAATTTATTCCAAAAGATCAATCCAAATAGGATAAATTGAACTTCAACACCAAGATAAAAATTATTATTTAAATCTTGTGATAAAATTGAAGTAACATTTAGTCAAATGTGTATTTAAGTACACATATCATATCCTTGAAGTGGTAAGTACCAGCAGCATCGTCGTATTCATACACTCTAGGCGAGAACTCGTGCAGGCTTTTTGGTGCTTCATTATCAAAATATTGGTTCTAATTATTAAAAGAAAGTTTTCCCCACTGTGTTTCATAAACACCAAATGAGATTTTGTGTGTCATATTTTTTTAAACTTCTTGAATTTCAGAAAATTTTGTTTGAGATAAAGAGTCACAACATTTACTGCCTCATTCATAAGGGCCGTGATACACTATCATACAAAGTCGTGCGATCTACGAAAAAATACAACCCTGGTATGATGGAGTTTATGAAAATTTTCAAAAGACAATAACAATTCATCACACCAGGGTTGTACTTTTTCGTACATCACACGACTTTGTATGATAGTGAGTCATGGCCTTAAAAAATATTTCTGTTTAATAAGAGGTTTATGAAACAAATTGTCTATGGAAATTTGATTAATAAACCTTTTATAAAACCAAATTATTTTTTATGAATTAGGTCCTTAGAATTGCATGTACGAAATATTTTATGTTGTACAAAAAATTCCTTACAAAAAAAATCTCATAGTTTTAACATTATTATATTTTATTGAAATTGTAAAAATATAACTAAAAATATCGCCAAGGAGTTCAAATATCGCCAATCGCCATTTCATAATTTTCATCGCCAAAACAAATTTTCGTCGCCACGTTTGGCGAGATATCGCCATATCTGGCAACACTGTTGTCAACTGTTGTAAACACGATACTGTTTTAATGGGCAGTTTGCTATTAAATAATGGAAATTATTATTACACATTATTATTATTATTATTATTATTATTATCATTATATCGCTCATTTACTTTAACAATGTTATAACTCAAAAAAACTAATTTTAGCATAAAAGAGTTTGAAGTTTTCAATTTACCCACAACTTAAGTAAAAAAGAAAATTAGATATTTCTCTTATAGGTACCTTCAACAGAAAAAAAAGATTTGTAAATACCATTAATTTTTTTGTTTGTTATATTAATTAAATAATTAATTGATTTTGAACATACAACGATTTTTGTAAACCCAATTACGAATTTAAGTCCAAGCAAAATCAAAAAAATATTCTCAATGAAATACAGTCAGTCAATAATGAGTTTGCACATTGAAAACAAGCATGGTTTAGTTAAAGTTATTAGTAATTTAATGACATTTTATTCCAAAAAATATTTTTTTTATTTATTTATATCATAAATTTATAAAGACATTTTCTATTGCAAGATACTCCTATGTAACCAACAATGGCCGACATCGAACCTATTTCTGCAATACACTCGTGTATATTTATCTGTATGTAGAAGTGAGCGCAAGCCATGAAAAAGTGCACAGTATTGTATTTATTTCAAGAGCGAATATTGCTTGTAGTGGTGATCGTAATTGAGTGTAAAGCAAAAAACACACAAAACCATTGTACAACAGTTGAATAGAGGGTGTGCAATATCCCTGCAGGAAATGGAACTGATCGGTCCCCAAGTGATAGGGACTAGTCCGAGTTCTAACACTTCCTATGAAGCGTACCAGTCACTTTTACATGGGGATGGCCTATGATGGGGTTAATTGATACAGTGTATGCACCTTGGAACTTTTCACTGAACTATCTCATATGAACCTAATCAGTGTAGAATAATATAAATTATTTAAAAAGGTCATTCCGACACTGAACTGGAACAATGAAAACTTATAATTTTTTTTATTGTTACAAATGCAATTATAATTAATTTTTTTATTTTTAAGCAGATATTTTTTGAGATTCGAACTAACAACCTCCGGCATGATAGGCTTGCACTCTACCCACTCGACCACAGGGGCACTCATATTTCAGAAGTATAAACACGAGTTAAGCTTTGGTTAATATCTAAGTATAGTTACGGGACTGGTTCCACAGTGGCTTGGGGGTATGATTGGAGGGAACAATTAACATTATATTTATACTTTTTGATAGGTCCTGGATCCAACAACATTGAATTTGTTCAGTGCCGTTTACTACAGTACTAGACCAAGTCGCAATTAAATTGACAAAATATCAAGACCATACATCATGACAATGATGAATATGTAACCATTTGCAGGATATGTCCTTTCTTCAGCATACACTCCTCCCTTTTTGTTTTTTTTGGTAACACTCCCATTTTCTCAAGTCATAGGACGAGTACGTTTGGATCAATTGTCCGCAAATTGTCCGCTAAGATTTTTATTGTATTTCATTTCATATCACAAACTCAAAATTTCATAAAATATTAAGTGATAGTAAAACTTTTTACAATTATATCCATTGTGAAAGATATTATTTTTATAGGTATTTTATTTTTTAGAGTCTTAAATTAATAAATTATAAAACTTAAAACAGTATCGCATGCGAGCTAACACGCTCAAATAATCCATGTTGTTTGTTTTTTATTTTACACATGCACATATTTTTACACTTGTGTGCTCATTTTACAATTGTCAATCGGTGTGCACTAGTGAAATATAAATACTTCGACACTACAATAACTAATAATCTCGCTTGGCAGACAAGCAAATGCTGTTGCATGCTTTTGATAAAATTGAATACCAGTTTTAGTGTTCTCATAAAATCATAAAAAGCACTAAAAAGAAAGAACAATTCAATAATGTACATCATGAAGATTAAGCAAGCAAACAGTTTGTGCTCAGCTCTAGTATGTACATACATACTTGTGTGTATAAGTGAGTGGCGCAGTTTTGAAATAAAAAAATCTAGTTTTTCTTATTACTAAATAAAATTACCATACATTAAGCTATTTCTTTCTTTAACTTGTTTTTTTCTGTTAACTTTTAATAATAGATACGAATGAAACAAGTGTTAATTTTACAAATAAATATTAAAAGTTTTACATATTTCAGGAAAAAAAAACATTTAAGCTTATGTGGTCAACTTTACTAAGTCTGTCCACGCTATTGAATTTAATTTTAATACACAGCTAAAAAAGATGATCATGTGCTTTTCGATTTGTTATTTTTTTTTCTAAATCAAAGAAAATCATTAATTTTTTGGTTTTTTTTTTGCTAGTCAATTTTGAGCTTTTTAAATAAAACTTTTACTGGTTGACAATTGCATTTTTAAGGTTTTTAATAAACTCGTTTTGTAACTCGTAATTTGTGAAAATTTAGGATAATTATTAAATAAATAATAATGATGCTAAAGTTGAGCAAAAATTAAAATTGAACGCCATAAAAAAAGAGTTTTTTTAAAGAAAATAAATTAAAAACAGAAATAAGTATTTTTCATCTGGGATATGCATAATTGCTGCTACAGCTCAATCGGTATTTGGATGTTGTATTGGGTATGACGATAATAAATTGTTTGCAGGAGAAGTGACCAGTTTGAGGTCATGCGTCTTTTTAGGGTTTCGTATAGAGATGTGCAAGTGTCGTGAAAACACTCCTGCGTGGGTATATAACTAACTGTATTGAAAATTTTAAATTTTCTCATAATAAATACTACAATCTATGTCTGAGCTGCCCAAAGTAGCACCAGAGTGCCGAACATCAATCGGCTTCTTATACAAATGAATACACATACGCGAATACATTACTCTCGTGTTTCTCTCGGTGGCCAGCTCTGATCTATGTACATACATATGTCTATACACACATATAGGTAGAATGAGCCTGCAAACATAATGCATACATGCATAAGTATGTATGTACATATGTGCATACTCGTATGTATGTGTAAGAACCTATTTTTCAACCAACAAATATAAAAAATTAATTATATATTTTTCGTAAACGTGCGTGATCGTGATAAGTTGTACACCCCTCGTGCGTGATTAAGAATATTTTATACGTGAGCGTGCGTGAACGTGAAAATTTTCAAAATCATTCGTGCGTGAAAGTGCGTGAGTAAAATATTTTTCTGTTTGAGCGTGAGTCAAAAAACGCTCACGTGCACATCTCTAGTTTCGTACACTAAAGGTAAAAAGTAACCCTATTGTTTTCGCTAAGATGTCCGTCACATGCTATTTTTTCGAGATACATATATTCGGGGGTTTTTTAAATTTTAAATTTTAAATTTTTGTTATTTTATTTTATTTTATTTTAATTGATTTTATTTTATTATTTTATTTACTTTGGCCGCTACAACAGCAATTATATAACAGTTAAAAATTAAAGAGTGTCCCAAAGCGAGCAACGAAAAACTTTGAAATCCTAATGTAATAAATATACAGACAATTGAAGGTTAGCCGCGAATAACGTTGTAAGTGACAAAATAATAATTTTTCAGGGGAGCAAAGAACGTTTTTTAAAACAAGATTGTTTTTTTTTTTTCGTTTAATTTTTTTTAGCTTAGTACATATTTACACTATGCAAGTCTTATTGCTAAGCTGATTAGTTTGATGGAGAGAGAGACGAGGGGAACAGTAAAGTTTCTTTTCCCCTCGTCACTATTTCCTAAGAAACTAATCAGCTTAGCAATAAGACTTGAATAGTGTAAACTAGGACTTATCAAAAATAATGATAATTAGCGTTAATGTTTATTTTTGTATCTATCTCTGTTACAATCAATTGCCAATTATTTTCGACAATTTCGTTTTGATGATTTTGTTAGTTACTTACAAAGATCTTCCACTGACTGACTGTTTGCAATTGCATTTTGACGACATAATGTATAATTTTGAATGGTTTGACGTTTGAATAACGCAAGAGAGTAATTAATGTTAACGGTAATCTGTGAAAAAACTAGTTTTGTAAATTTTGTCTTTTACAACGTTATTCGCAACTACGCTTCAATTATATAAATGTAATTTTGACAACTTGGAAACCGTAACTAAACTAACTAACGCTAAAACTAAAAAAATCCAAAATAAAAAAACACCAAAAACGAAAAAATCGCCTAAATCTAAATCTTAAAAAAAATCGCCAAAACGAAAATATCGCCAAAAGTCGAAAAAATCGCATGAATCTGAGAAAACGCCCAAACTAAAAAAATCGCTTTAACTGAAATAAATCTTCAAAACCCGAAAAATTCGAAAAATTTATAAAATGCCAAAACAAAATAACGTTAAAAGTCGAAAAAACCCCAAAAACGAAATAAATCACTTAAACTAAAAAAATCTCCAAAAATTTACCCAGTACTTAAGTACTCTTGAAATTTTCAAGAACGCTAAAAATAAAAAATCCTAAAATGAAAAAATCGCCAAAATGAAAAAAATCGCCAAAGCGCAAAAAAATGGCCGAAACCTGAAACAATCGCCAACATGAAAAAAGCGCCAAAATTAGAAAATTTAAAAAATCGCCCAAAACGACAAAACTAAAAAAGCACCATAAACCGAAAATATCACAAAAAATAAATAAACATCAAAACTAAGAAAAAATCACAAAAATTAAAAAAAAAATTACTTGAAATTTTTTGAAAAATGTCTACAGCAGGTAAAATATTCGATTATATAGGCTAAAGTTTGTATAGTATTACATATGTAGTGTCCGTGGGGAACCGTTCGTGTGCGCGTTACAGTCGCACTTTACGAAATTTGAAACTTTTTGCAATGATTTTGATAAAACTTTATTTTTTTCTTAATTTATGGGCTGGCCACGATTTCGACAAGAAAGTTAAAAATTTTCTTATTTTGTTTTTGTTTTCAATGTAAGTAAGCGATAGAAACTTTCTTGCCGACATCGTGGGCCAGGCTGTCAGTCAACATAATGATGTAGGAACAACACTCCTTAAGGTTTTTGCGCAAAAATCTATGGCGCCATCCCACTGTGCGTTGTGGTGGCTGTGTAAAACTGAAATCGTAGGGAATAGGTTAAAAACCCGCTAGACTAGCATGCAGTAGATTCGAAATTACTTTTCTTAATTTTATGAAGATCTAGGCTCGACTTGTCGCACACTTATGTACATTTGAAACAACATTTGTCGACATCGTCAAATGGGCATTTTATTTTTATGAATTGATGTGATAAATTTTCATTTTTAGAGTACTAATTTTTAGTTTCAGTGAATAGATATTTATGTGTGTACTGTTTCCAATAAAATTTACAATAGCCGCCTTCATTGTCCAATATGCATATTAAAACCAAACGAAAGTAAGTTCGCACAATCACATCTTTGAGACCACTAATATTAAAAAAAAGGTTCATAATAAGCACCTTTGTCTCTATCTGTTTATTTGCATGTTTTACTTTTTTTATATTGGATTTTCAAACACAAAATCGCTGAATTCGTAGCACTGTTCGCTACTCATATTATTTAAATTTTTTTCTGGGCTTCTTTTCGATGATCATATTCAAACCTCATTATTATGAATTGTTTTGTTTTTTTTTTTAATTTTTGTATATTTGTTTAATATATTTTTTTTACACATTTTGCTTTGCTTACAATTTTCGTGAGCTTTTTTTCTACGTTCATTTTTAAGTACGTTGATGGACTTTGTAGGTATGAAGAAGGGGTTCGACTGTTTTTTTTTGTACACATTTTTTTTTATTCGTTTTTTGTTTGTTTTTGTATTGTCTACATTACGTTGAGGTGTTTTCGTAATGGTAGTGGTTTTAAAATTTATATACATATGTATGTACATTTGAATTTTTTTTTTCGTTTCAGCTTGATTTTTTCAACTAAACAAATCTGTAGAAAAATCTGAAACTCAATACTGAACTAACTGCAGAAGTCGAGTGGCAGCCGTTGTATTAAGACGTGTTTAACGGATCAAAAAATTTACAAATAAAATTTGTTTCAAATCAATTCTATTAAACTGCTGAAAACAAGTTTTGAATTTCTTATTAAATTGAGAAAAACAAACAGCCAAACGTAAAATAAAAGAAAATTCCTTTTACTTTTATACAAAGAAAAGTTGTGAAAAAAAACAACTTGTTTGTGAAAACTGTGATAAGCTTAAGGAGAGAAACACACAAAAAGTAAAATTTATTTTTAACATTTAAAACAATTTGATTTGATTGGGAAAAAAATCAAAAGTGATCTAGAAGTAATTTTTGTTTGTGAAAAACTGTTGAAAGCGTCAGCGAGTGCAAGCCATTGTTTCATAGATGACCGAAAAGGATACCGCTTCAATGACTACCGTGCAAATGAAGGCCGACTATGCCGCTAGTGAGGTGTACAGCACCGCTAGTGAGCCACCACCGGTAAGGATATTGTCTCTTTTTCTATGTGAATGCTATAACTTTTTTTTAAGTATAAAATACATATTAAAATAAAAATTAATTTTCTTAGCTTATTTTCGAAAATAAATTATTCCTAAAAATTTTTAATAAAAAAAAAGAAAATTGGCTTTTAATAAATTTTATTACTCGTGTCATTGAAAACAAAATTTTTCTTATTATATCTATAAAATTTTTATTAAGCAGTTTTCATAAATCAATTTCGGATTCCATTTTTTCTGTGAAAAACCACCATAAAAACAAAATTTTTAAGGCATGGAAATTTTCCAAGTAATCTATAGTCGGTTTCACGATATCGAAAGTCTACGCTCCTTCGATAGTTTGCATGTAAAAAATTTATTTTCGATTTTACTGTTGTATCCGTGAGAACGTATGCTTTCGCCGTCGTTGAACAGAAAGTTCATGATTTTTTTTTCTACTTTTAAGTTTTTTTTTAATAAGAAAAATGCTTAGTCCATGCACTACTTTTTTCAATTGATCTCAATTTCAAAAAAAAAATAACTAACATGGATTTAATTATTATCTTGAAAATAATATAAAATAAATAATTTAACGCCTTATTCATAAAAAAGATATTTTTGGGTTATGAAAGCCTTTTTTTTTAAGGGAAACTTTATAGAATTTTATTTTTTCATTTGATCTCAATTTAAAAAGAAATAACTAACATGGATTTAATTATTATCTTGAAAATAATATAAAATAAATATTTAATGCCTCATTCATAAAAAAAAATATTTTTGGATTATGAAAAAATGCTTACAAATCAAATTTTCTAGTGAAATTTGATTAATAAACTTTTTATAAAATCAAAATATTGTTTATGATTAGGGCCTTTAAAATATAAAATTTCAGCAACAATTTTAAGGCAGCAGCAAAAAAGTTTTTATTTTTCATAAAAGGCTGAAAATCAAACTCACATCAACATGACCTTTGACCCTAATGTCTTTGTTAACGAAAGGATTATTTATTTTCGCATAGAAAGTCTTCGTATGAAAATAAAAGCAATCAATAAAAATAACAAATTTAAATAGTAATTTTTGATCCAGTTGCCTCAATGATCAATTACAATATATTTTTTGTTAAAAATTTTTACTAAAATAATAAATAATTTGGCAACTAAGGCACTGACTTAAGAAATAATAAACTTAATTGTAACAATTCCCAAAAAGCTTTGATTAAAATATATTTTTATTTGTTTGATTGGTATAAGAATTGTTAAGTGAAAATAGAATACGTGAATTATTTTACATCACAATTTATTAAAAGATCATTGAGCATTATTTTTAAAGGAAATAGAAACAATTCTATGAGATGGAAGGCATTTTTATGGCCAGCCTTCGTATTGTGCGCTTAGAGTGTAAACCTGCTAACTCACTTCAACCAAATTTTACAGGAGGGACAAAAAACTGTTATATTTTTTTATATATATAGCTTAACAAATTAGCCTTATATGCCTTAAGTTTTTATTACTTGTAGCGCCCGCTGTGTGGCATGTGGCGCCGTCCTGTTGGAACCACATATCAGCAAGATTAATGCCACGTAATTGAGGTACGAAAAATTTCAAATCATGTTCCCATACCGTTCACCATTGACAGTAACATTCTGGCCATCATCGTTTTTGAAGACATATGGGCCAATGACTCCGCCAGCCTATAAAGCGCACCAAACAATAATTTTCTGTGGATGTAATGTTGCTTCGACAAAAGCTTGCGAATTCTACTCACTAGAATGCAACAATTCTGCTTATTTACGTACCCATTCAACCAGAAATGGGTTTAATCGGAAAATAAAATTTTGAATGGAAATTCAAAATCAATATCAAGTTATGCTTCAGCCCATTCGCCGAACAATTTGCACGCGTTGCTCTGCTCTAAGTCGATTCATAATGAAATGTCAACGCAAACTAAACAAAAAGCAACTAACAGCTGTTAAATGGGGGCCCAAATACAGCAGCGATGTCAACTTAAAGTTGTGATACTCTAAAAAAAACACGCTTTAGAAAGGCCCTAACTCAAATAACTGTAACTTTACAGGAGAAGGTAAAAACATAATAATAAACAGTACAAGTGCTTGTACAAACTGCTTTGCACAACTGCTTGCAAAAGCGTTATTTTTTAAACTATTGCAATAAATTGTTGTGACGAGGCGTATTTGTGTGAAATGTACGAGTATTGGAATCACTGAAAAACTCAATTTCGTGAAAATACGAGTTAGGGCAAGAGGCGATATGTATGTTTAGAATACGGTTTCATTATACATACATGCATTTCTAAAACAAGTACATACATATGTTTAATTAGATTAAAACACTATAGATGGCACTGCATAGTCCATATTGAAAAGCCGTTTTGCTTTAAACAAAATATTTTGCTCCAGTTTTTTTTTTTTAACTTCAGCATACATTTACCGATGATATTTGCTTTAATTAAGCAAAAGTCCTCTAAAACAAAACTAAATTCAATTCAATTGTTTAAAAAATATTCAAAAAAAAAAAAAAAATTGCGGCAACTTCTAACTAATACGAGTACGAGTTGACTTATTGTAATAAGAGCACAACTGGTTAACTTTAAAGTAAAACTATTTTAGTTGAAAGCCTTGAAACGGGGTTAGTGATGTGTGTGTGTTCAATTTATTTATTTGTACATATTTTTTTTTTATAAATATTATTTTTACTTACTACATACTGGATTTTACGGCTTGTTGAAATAAAACTACATTAAAAACAAATTAGAAAAAAAAATATCTTACTTAGTATGTAGTTAGTGTGCAGCAGCTTAAGTTCTCAACCAACAAACAGTCTTGAAACATTGTCTTCATTTTTTAACACCATGATTCTTTTTTTTTTTAATTTTTTCTCAAATCGCTGTTGTGGCTTTTTTTATTTCTTTGTAAGACGTTCTTTTTTCTTCTTCTGTAATTCCACAACTAGCGCTTTTTGCTTTTTAAAGCTGCGTGCTAGTTTCGATTTCGAAAAATAAGTAAGAAAAAAATCTGATATAAAAAATGCCATGGCCATTTTATGGTAGGAAATTTAAAATTTTTTCTTATTATTCTTGGTTCTCGTCAGATAAGTTGAAGAACAAAGTTTTAATTCCAGCCAGTCACGTTCGTATGTTAGTCTCACTTTTGTTTTGCAAGATCATATTTTTTGTTTTGTCTGTTTACTGGTTCTCCAAGAGTCTTACACACACTATACTTCAATATAATGCAGTTGCTTTAGAATTTAAATTATTCATTTTGGGTCACAACAATACAAAGTACAATGTGCAGTCATTAAGTTTTAATTTTATTCTGCTTTGAGGTACATAACTAAATTTAGTAAATTGTTTTTTTTTTATCTACTGTAAATTTGTTAAGACATTACAATTGAAAATTAACTATCAATTTCTTTATTGAAATAAAAATGCAGCAACATTTTATATACTGGCTGCAACAGCTGCTGTTACTCGTAAAATTATTATTCAAAATAGAAATTTAAACTGAAATCTTTAACGCTACACCCACTAAATTAGAAACTTTAAAGCAATTTCAAACATCTTTTAAACATTTAAAGTTGGAGGAAAAGTTGAGTATTTCTTAAACTTGATACAAGTTTAAAACAAATAAATTATTTTCAGGCACGAAATGCTGCTTTAAATTGCGGATTTAAAACACCATAGCGTTATGTTAAATTAAGGCTGAATTAAAAATAAAAATCAAACAAACAAAAAAACACGAAAGCAGTTTGATAAGTATTTAAAACACCCACGCAAGACAAACCACTCAAAGAATTGTTAACGTTATACTTTTCCTTTCAAAAAGTCTTTTTTTTTTCGAAACATTTCAGAGGATCTGGGAGGCAATTTCTTAACAAAATTATTTTTACAGATTCCCATTTCCAAAGGTGCTTTTTTTTAAATATATTTATTTATTTAAAATACTTTTTTAAAAAGTTACTTTTAACAAAGCTATTTTTCATACACATACATACTTTTTCAACAGCATTTAATAAAAGGAACTTTCTTAAAATGATACTTTAAGAACAAAATACTTTTTCAAAAATACGTTTTACAAACATGTACTTCTTTGAGAGCACTTTTTCAATGAGGTACTTTTTATGATTTACTTTTTCGAAAAAGGTATTTTACAAATGGTTACTTTTTCAAAAGAAGCCTACCTTCCCCAAAAAGTACTTTTTAGTAAAAAAAAGTAATTTTCCAAAAAAAGGTACGTGTTAATGAGGAGATTTTTCAAAAGGGTAATGTCTTAAAAGGTAAATTTTTTAAATAATACTTTTTTTACAAGTACTTTTTCTAAAATGTAATTTTTTTAAAAAGCACTTTTATAAAAATACTTTTTTAAAAGGTACTTTTTAAAAGCCACTTTTTTAGAAGGTACTTTTTTCAAAAGTACCATTTTTTAAAAGGTACTTCTTTCAAAAGGTACTTTTTTCAAAAGGTACTTTTTTTACAAGGTACTTTTTTAAAAGGTACTTCTTTCAAAATGTACTTTTTTCAAAGGTACTTTTTTCAACAGGTGCTTTTTTGAAAAGTTATTTTCTTTACAAGTTACAAGTTACCTTTTTTAAAAGGTACTTTTTCCAAAAGGCACTTTTTCCAAAAGGTACTTTTTCCAAAAGGTACTTTTTCCTAAAGATACTTTTTTCAAAAGGTGCCTTTGTGAATAGGTACTTTCTTTACAAGGTACTTTTTCAATAGTTCCTTTTTCGAAAAGTTACTTTCTTACACATACATGCATATGTATGTATGTATATTTAAAAAAAAAATACTTTCTGAAAACAGGGTGAACTAGTTTGCATTAATTTGGGAGATAAATTAATATAAACTTGAGGTTAAAATTATAAAAACGCGGAGATTGGAATGGAGTTTTCAATCTCCAATTAGCAAATTACTGGGGTTAGCAATTTGCCAGGCGTGGAGGTTATAGGTTAGGAAGAAACCTTTTGTTCACTTTAATAGAAAATTTGTAAGTATGTATGTACTTAACCTTTGAGAGGAGGGAATTCCAGGAGAGTTAATTGTAAATGAAACGATAGAGCAATTTCATAAAAAAAATCAACTTACATTTACAAAACGAATGAATTTATAAGTCATTACAAGGTATTTGGCGCTTTCGCCAAAAATAAAAAAGTTTTATAATTCACAGTGATTATAATATAAAAAGCAGGGATGGAAAAGCTAAACAAGCGAATATTTTAGTACAAATTCATTATATACAAAAGTTCAAAAATTTAAAGGTACAAATTCATTATATACAAAAGTTCAAAAATTTAAAGATACTTGCTTAGACATGTTTAAATTTTCAACAAATAAAAATTAGTATTTGTTTAAAATGTGAATTCAAAAAATATATATATATATATAAAAAAGTAATTTCAAAAGTATATATGTAAAGAGCAACTTGTTTAAAAGCGTTTAAACACAGGGACTTTTTCGAAAAAGGAACTTTTAGAAAGAACTTTATTAACAGGATACTTTTTTTAAAATGCACTGTTTTTAAAAGGTACTTTCTTACAAATGTCCTTTTTCAAAAAGTTACTTTTTTAAATATATATTTTAATAAGATAATTTCTTAAAAAAGGGACTTATTCAAAAAAGTAAATTTTATAAAGAGTAATTGGTAACTATTTTATTAAGCTTGAGGTCTTTTTTGTTTTGAATAAAATTAACAATTTTATTTATCGATATTTTGACACGCCTTTGTGTATCTTCTTCAAAAAATCAAAAAAAAAAAATATATATATAACCTGAAGAAGACACACACAGGCGTGTCGAAATATCGCTAAATAAAATTGTTAATTTTATTCAAAACAAAAAAGACCTCAAGCTTAACAAAGTAGCTACTAATTATAAACTAAAAGCTCTAATAAAATTTCGAAAATCTTTTATAAAGAATTTTATCAACAGACTACTTTTTTTAAGAGGTATTTTTTTAAATAGGTACTTTTTCCAAAAAGGTCCTTTTTATACATACTTTTACAAAAAGTTACTTTTTTTAACAAAGTATATTTTTAAATATATACTTTTTTAAATGTTTTTTTTTAACTTTTGCAAAAAGGTATTTCTTTCTAGAAAGAACGTTTTTAAAAATCAAATTTTTTTTACAAGGTACTTTTTAAAATAATGATGAGGTACTTTTATAAAAATTATTTTTTTCAAAAAGGCACTTTTTTAAATATAAACTCTTAGATATTTTAATAGAAAGGTACTTTTTTATTTTTGCAATAAAAAAAAGTATCTTTTTATATTTTTTTTAGAAAGTACTCTTTTACTTTTAAAAAGTTACTTTCTTAACAAGATGCTTTTTTTTAAGTAGGTACTTTTTCCGAAAAGTATTTTGAAAAAAAGTAATTTTTTTAAATAAACTTTTTAAATGAGTACTTTTTAAGAAAAATTTATTTTTATTTGTTAATTTTAATTTTGATGAATTTTTAATATTGCTTTGCCGAGTAGAGTTTTTAGTTAAGGAACGTTATTACCAATTGTGTTTTAATTAAATTGCAATAACTATTTTCCACATGGCACTTTAAAAGTACCTTTTATGGGAAAATTTAAAAAAAAATTGCCTTTTTAATAATGATTTGAAAATGTTTTTTTTTTCAAGTGTCTTTTGAAGCAAATACTTAATAAACCATATGAAATCTCTTTAATAATTAAAAAAGTAATTAATTTTCTATTTCGTTTAGAGGTTTAAAAAGTTCCTTTTATAGTTTGCCTGCTTAAACATGTTTTGCTCAACTAATCCAAAAAGTGCATGACGCTTTATGTTAATTTATGTTTTTTTTTCTATTTGTAATTAATAAGTAATTACAAAGAAAACATGAATTATATGTACTCGTATCTCGTTTTTTTTAGAAAATTATTTAAACTAGTTTTGTACGATATTGCGACTGTGCAGTTGCATTGTCTATAAAATAGAAACTTGCAAGTTTTGCATTAAATCATGGTTTATTTTTTCCCTCTTAACTTAAGGAAATCAATAACTTTGTGCATAAGTGATCATTTTGTGTGTGTGTGTGTAGATACGCTGTACATTTATTTGCTATACAAGGAATTTACATTTAGTTTTAAATCGAATACAGCAATTGAAACTTGTTGCGGTAATAGTTCGTAATTAATTATAATATACTCGTATGCATATAAGTTTGCAAATTAACATTTAATATGCTTTATGACGTTTAAACTTTTGGTGTTATCATGGTTTTGTTTGCTTTTGAGTCAGACTCGTACTTAAGGAAATGTTATGCATACTCGTATACTCGTCGTGTTGCGACCACATGATTTCTGTGACAGCTGGACGTCAAGCTTTGTATAATTAATTGCATTAAATTGATATTTAGTAAGAGATTTAACGAAAGTGAATTTAAAATAATTTGCTTTAGTTTTATAATTTATAATAGTTGAATAAACTTGCAATTTACAAACACTGCAAGTGTCTCAAGTGATGAGATGTGCAATCTATAAATATCGATGGGACAGACGGGTTTGACAATAATGAAAAAATATCTACATACTCGTATGTTTTAGAATTCAAGTAAAGCCCTAAAAAATTTAGCGGCAGCAGTTGCTACAAACTCCAGTGATTGAAAGCTAAACATTTGGCTTAACGTTTACGAAATCTTTGTTCAATGTCGTTGGTATACGAGTATTGATATAAAAAAGGCCTTGATGATTTTATAACATGCATTGCTAAAAACATCGACGAAAGAGGGCGCTGCAATATGCAGTAGCAAAGCCACTAATGCATATTAAAGGCTTGCATTTGTATACTTATTAGTATACTTATTAGTATATAGCCAAACCATTTCATGTACCATATAATTGTGGTGTGAGCGAAAGAACTAGTATAAGAGTTATTATGTGTGTGTGCTTTTTCAAATTACAATACAATTAAAAGCAGATAACAATTGCTTATTCCCTCCAGTTTTAAAAGTAGAAATTGACTCCAAATCGTTAGGTATTTCCCCAACGTAAAATCGACTAGCTACTACACTAGCCACAAGTAATGCAAGAGTTCGCCTTTTGACTCTCTCACTCATGGATATGTTAATGCCTTTAACCTCAAAGAAATTTTTTTTTTATTTTAAGTACACAATTATTTTGATTTTGTGATGGCGTCAGTTACAATTGGAAGTTCGTGGTCAGTGAACGTGTAATTTTTAGTGAAAAAAGTGATTTTGTTTTAGAAAGTTAAAATGAGCAGCAGAAGTCAATTAAAACGTTGCATAAAAAAACGAACAATTAATTGAAAAATATATTAATCACCCTTGTCGGGTATAAAAGTTCACGTGAAATGTTTTCCCTTTCCCTGAAATTGTGATCGCCAATGCTTACATTTTTGTTGTGCCAGTATACTTTTCTTTAATTTTGTTCACCATTTTTTGTTCACGGAAAATGTTTCACATTAACAAAATGTTCGCCTTTTATTCCCGGTAAGGGTGAATAATTATTTCTTTTATCAATAGAAAAATTAACTGTATTCATTAGCGAAATCACTGACGAAGGGTTATGCATATGGTAGCAATTGACTAATGTCAATCTCATTCCCATGTTAAGATCGTCAGTCTTTTGCATTGCTAGTAGTTAGCCTGGTAGTTAGTGGTAACGAAATAGCTAGACATTCGCTAGCTACGCCGATTGCAGGATATGAACTAGTAACAGAAACGCTGAATAACATATTTGTTCATACCAGAAACAATACACACGCAAAACTGATGCAAACAGGTATATCTGTGCAGGCCTATAATGCATATCAGAAAAATCTATGGTATGAGCATCATGTGGGACATCGCAAATGGCTATTGTCCATGTTTCATCCATATGAAATCCATATGACATCAATGACCGAACACATGGCTGAGCAACAATGTTCGCCATGAAATTCGGCGTGAGCAACCATTTGCAATAGAACCAAATTGGTAAATAGTCCATATCAATTGTACTATCGCAAAATACTTTAATAAAGCAAAACATGGAAATCTCACAGATTCACCACAACAAAGCAGCTGATGCCAGCGTCATCTTCATGTCATGTTCAAGTCGATGGCTTGTGAAGACGTAGTGTGATGTTGACATGACTGAGTTTGATCAGGAATTGAACTGGGCCTCTCGAAAACCACCATTTGCCTGTTATTATTCAACGCACTAACTACTTCTGCCAGCAGCTGAAATAAATAAGAAAAAAAATTCCAGTTTTTTTGTGTTTTCTTTGTTTGTTAATTTGGCTAGTTTTGGGGCCGCCCTCGTATAATTAAAAAAAAAAGGCAACTCGCATCTAAAACTGAAATAAATAATTATTCCGTAAATATCACTGCAAGTTTGTAATATTTTGTTTGTTCTTTTAATTTAAGCCAACTGTTCAAATTAAAATATTTTTTTTTTTTTTGTTGACATTCATGGTCTACTTTTTGTTTATTCTCTTTATTTACACAAATACTTTGAACATTTTTATTTTTTACTTTATAACAAGCTCATTTGAGAATGTCATATTTTTTAATTTACTATTGTGTTGTGAACATTACGGATAGATGTAATAAAAATTTAATTACGTGTTAGTTTTGATTCAATGAAACCAGCTTTCGTCTTCAGCCAATATAATCATTCGAAAATGAAAATCTTTCAATCATGTAATTCTACAAAATTCTTAAATAAACTGCTGTTTCAGTCTGTTTAATTTTGGAAGAAAGAAAAAACAACTGAATAATTGATTGAAAAACAAAACAATTTGTCTAATGTAAATCCAGTTTTAGTTACAGGCTAATTGCAATTCGAGCCGCTGCCACATCAAAGCAGAGGGCGTAGAATTATAATTAAGCGGCTGTCAACATGACACATTTTTTCCAGTCACAATTATAACAAATTACAGTTTTATTAAAAAATAAATAAATAAACTTTTAAGATTTGAACGACTGCATTTGCCAAGCCGGAGATAATAGAAATAAACAAGATAACATCTTTAATACATTTTTATTACCTGGAGATTCCAAATTAAACAAACAATTATATCGTTTGGCAGCTAAAAATTAACTTTTCATGAAAATTCCTTAACAAAACTTAATAAAAAATATATACAGAATATTTTTCCAAGGTTACATTTTGCAATTTTCCAACAGATATCAAACTGTCATGTGACTGTCAGATGTGTCAGTTTTTTTTTTTTGCATATTTATGTACTGAATGAAATTAATTTATATGTATAAAAAATATATTAAAATAATTGCAGTAAAGTACAACTTTGACTCGCACTACACATGTAATATTATACAAACTTTAGTCTGTATAATCGAATATTTTACCTGATGTAGACATTTTGTTTTTAAATAAGTACCCGTTAAACTTTTTTCGGTTCTTGGCGTTTTTTTAGGTTTTTTGGCGCTTTTTCTTATTTTTGGCGCATTTTTAATTTATGGGATTTTTTCGGTTTTTAACGTTTTTTTGTAGCGTTTTTTTCATTTTTGCCGATGTTTTCGGTTTTTGGCGATTTATTTTATTTTTAGCGATTTTTTTTTTGTTTTGGCGATTTATTTTAGTCATAGCAATTTTTTTTAGTTTTGGCGCTTTTTTCGATTTTTTGCGATTTTTTAGTTTTAGTGCTTTTGAAAATTTCTAGAGTTTGCCTTCTACGGTTCCCAAGATACCGCCAGTTGTCAAAATTATATTGTCGAAATTACATTAGCTGATTGAATACCATTTTATTTTGATTTTTTTAATTTCAGTGTTAATTTGTGTAGTGTGTGCATAAAAATACACTAACTTTGAAAATGTCAACTGTCTATTATACAACTGTCTGTATATTACATTAGGAATTTCAATATATTTCGCAGCTCGCTCTAGAACACCTTTTAATTGTTAACTGTCATATATTTGTTGTTGTAGCGGTCAAAGTTTTACATATACTGTAAAAATTCCAGGGGTCTAATCGTCGCTTTCTATAACGAGCTGATTTGATCACGTTTTTTTCAGTTTGAGATTATGGCATTCGATATCGTATCACATTATTACATTGTTCGATAGCGAATGCCATAATCTCAAAGTGAAAAACGTGATAGAATCAGCTCGTTATCGAAAGCGACGATTAGACCCCTGGTCTGCAGCTCATACAGTTTTCGAGAACTGTGACGAACAGACAGACATCGTAGCGAAAACAATAGGCTTTCTTTTCACCTTTGGTGTACGGAATCCTAAAAAACTAGAGCAGTGCTTGCAAATTGGTCAAACCAAAAAGGGAATTATTATTAAGAAGATAAGGAAGAGAGAGTCCAATTCTCCCTCATTAACCTACTTCGGTATTCCATGATTTTTGTTCGTGATGTCCCATACCTGGTAGGCTTCCAGGTATGGGCGAATTCGCCTGCAAAAATAAATTAAGCCGAACTAAGCGAAAAGTGAAAAAATATTCGAGCAAATTATGTATTATTCATAATAAGGGAGACTTCTTGACGATTGGGATATCAAGGAAGGTGGCGTTGGCTGAAGTAGTTAGCACGCTGACTACAAAAACGAAGGTCCTGGGTTCGAGCCCGGCATCATCAGACAGTCATCAAATAACAACACCACGCATTTTTCTGATGTACATTAGTGTCCTTTTGTATCAGTTGTTGTAGGAAAGTTCATGTGATGAAGGCATAGTCACTGGTCACTGAACTATACCGACTAATCTTACTGTAGCATCAGAGCGCCCTCCTTCGTTGTGTAGCAGAATCATCGGCGAAGTAAAATAATCAATAAAATGGCTACTAATCACAGCTTCAAAACTTTAATACGCCTCATTTAACACCAGAGGCGCTGCAACAGTGCATTATTAAAAACGTGCAAAAAGCAGAGTTGTAAAAGAATGAAGCTTTCCTCTATCTCTTCCTTCACCATCTGTCTTCTCTATCACTATCCCTTTCCTAAGGAAGGTAATACCTAGTAATAGTAGTAGGCATTCATTGCCTGAGTGTTACTTCCCTTTATGAAAAAAAAAGGAAAAGGGTAATATTTCAATATTATATATTCACGATGGGTGCATTTTTTTACTTTAATCTCCACATCAATAACACTGCCTTCTTAACTTTAAAATAACAGCCACAATATTTTTATAGTTTTAATGTAATAAATTGTGTGCGCAAGCAACTCTGTATTTTTGTAATTAAAGTTTACAAAATCTTAAGCCTTTTACTTTTTATTTTTTGGTTTTTGTTTTATGGCTGCATTACTCAACCGTCGACCTGAGACGCAAATGCGTCATTTTGTTCAATTACCAACCAGCCAGGCAACCAACCATTCGAAGTAAATGTAAATTCTTTTTTTGCTCAATTTAAATGCAACACCATTACTTTTGATAAATGATGATAATAAAAAGCCGTTTTTATTTTTATTTTTTCTTTGCTGTATTATTTTAATGCATATGAAGAGAGATAAATATTTGTGCATGATTTTTGTATGCAATTTTATAATTTATGCAATCTTGAGCCAACATGTAAAAGTACTTGAGTCAATAGAGATACAAAATGAATATTTGCAAAACACAGGTGATTATTATCGTCACTTGAAGAAATATGAAACGTTTTGACTGCATACTACAAGCAGCAAATAAATAAATAAATGTCCCCTTTATAACAAAAAAAAAAATAAGTGACTGGGATCTCATAAATTATTAAAAACAAAAAAAAATAACATAATCATTAGAAAGATGATAAAGCTGATTTTTTTAGGAAAAAAAAATACATATACATAAGTATATAAAATGATTTGGAAGTTTTATGCACGTTCGCTTTGTACGAAAAATTCTCATTAAACTCCATTGAAATGCACATCATGTTAAAAGCTGTTCGGGATGTTTTTTTTTCTTTTTTTTTTTTTTTTTTTGATGCATTACTTTTTGCATTTTTGTATCCAAAGAGGTTGTGCAATTTATTTTCATTGCATTGTAAGTTTTTTATTCATCTTCTTTTTCGTAATTTTATTCATTTTTTTTTTCTTCATTAATTCACTGTTGTTATTCAATTAAAGAAAATGTCACGTTTATGGTGGATATTTTGTTGTTGTCAGTTAAATAATTTTGCATGACTTTTTGAACGTTGAGAAAACAAATTAGAAATTACAAGAAAAAAAAGATGCAACAAAGTTCTGTATGCATTATGGTGCAGTTTCATGTAATCTTCTTGAAATAGAAACTTTGGGAAAAGTGGGGAGATGTAACGTACGACTTTTATTATATTTATACTAGCTGATACCGGCAAACATTGTCTTAGCTGCAAATATTTTTTTAACTACAAATTACTCCACACAGTGGTCACTTGTTGGGTCAAAAACAAAACAAACCTCTACTGGGTATTGATCCGAAATTTCAGCTCCACAGCACTTATAGTTCCAGAGATCATATGTTACGAACAAACGCACACAATGATTATATTATATAAAGGGTGTTTTTTTATAGAGGTATAGAACCTTGAAATGGAATAAAACTAAGATGAATTATTTAAATTGACATGAAATTTACTTTATTCGAAAGATAATCTTCTGGCATTATAATTTAAATATGACTTCTGGCATATGGCCGCCACGGCTGGCTCGGACGTAGTCTAATCCGGAGGTCCAATTTGCGATGACTTTTTCCAATATTTGTGAGCGTATATTCGTATTGGCCATAACGCGGCGAATGTTGTCCTCCAAATGGTCAATCGTTTTGTGCTTATCGCCGTAGATCACATATCCCCACAGAAAATAGTCTAGCGGCACGATCTTGGAGGCCAATTCATGGGTCCGAAACGTGAAACTATGCGGTTACTAAAAGTTTCCTTCAATAAACCAATTGTGGCACGAGCTGTGTGACATGTTGCACCGTATTGTTGAAACCACAGCTCCTACGCATCATGTTTATTCAATTGATGAACGGAAAAGTCAGTAATCATGGCTTGACTGTAACGTTCTGACCAGCATCATTTTTAAAGCAGTACGGACCAATTAATCCACAATGCCTCTATGGATGCGTATTATCATTTAGAGTAAACGTGATGCGAAAACGTTCCACAGTTAATCGATTTAATTGCTCTGATGGACAATTATGTTGACCGTAAAATGGACGTAGTGCGCGGCGATACGAATTTCGAACAGAACCATGATTGTCAAAATAAATTTGCAAAATGTGGAAGCGTTGCTCAGGCGTCAGTCTATTCATGTTGAAATGCCAAACCAAACTTAACATAAATCACTTGACAGCTGACAAAATGGCTGCCAGTTAAAAAAGTGTTGCCAACTTTAAATTTTATATGTACATCTATAAAAAACACTCTATATATAGATGAAACTTACGCGGTTTTCTGAGAAGAGAAGCAAGTTTTCAGCTCATTTGGATCTAAATAAAAGGAAAGAAAAGTGCAAGTACAGATGGTGAAGTGACAGATAGATGGAGAGAAGAGAAGCTAAATTCATTTGTTGGCGCATTATTTTAAGACATGGAGACATTTTGCTTTGCATAGCCTAGAAAAATATATGGTATTGAAATGTATGGGCTGTGGCCAGTGATTGAACTCGGGCTCTTGAAATCCGTCATTTGCTTTGTAGTCAACGCACTAACTACTTCAGCAGAAACCAGATAAGGACTACTTTTTGAAAGAATATTTTTAATATATTTAAAACTTGTGTCAAGCAACAATGACATTTCTACGCCTATTTCTGTGACCCAAGGTCGCAAGGTCTTTCTAAATTTCAAAAAAATCGTTATTTTTCAGTAGAGCCAAAATAAAGTAATTTTTGAAGCTTATTTAAAAAAAATGTAGAAGTTGTGTTGTTGTATTATAAAAAAAATTATGTTCATATTTTTCAAAATTTTCCTACACCTTTTTAAAAATTATTTAAAATATAATAATTTTACTCGAAATGGGAAATATATGTATAAGATAGGCTGTGATTTATGAAAACCACAAAATTGAATTAATGTAAATCAATTTAGTTCATTGAGTTTTTTTTTAATAAAATAATTAAACTATTTCAAAAAAGTCTCATATCTTGCTCAATAAAGATTTTAATTGTTTTGAAATTCATAAAAAAACTAAACTATTAATTAACTCAATAAAGCTTATAATTAAATTTAATGCTCTCGAAAAATGCTACCACAGCCATACATGAGCATACTCGTATAAAAAAAAAAAACTAAAACTGGGCATCACTAACATGTCTTACATAAACGATGCAAGATTATGCGTGTTTAAACAAATGAAAAGTATTTTAAAACATACTTAGTTTTCTTATGAATTTAGATAGTAAAAGCTACGAAATCATTTTGTTAATTTATGTTAATTTTTTTACTTCATGAATATGTACATATGTATTACGTAAGGGTGAGTGTACTTTTTTCTGATCGTGATTTCATTCCTGCACTATGGTTTAACGTACATATGTAAGCCAATATGAATCCAAGGCATACATATACATACATACTTGTGAGCATGAACAATTGAGCCCATAGTTATGAAAGTGATCTGTTTAAGTGTCGAGATATTTAGTAAATTACATTTTATCAAATCAAAAAATATTTTTATATTGCATAAAGAGTGATTTTTTGAAAGCTTCGGATTTGATTTATAAAAAAAAACCCACTAAATTTACAGAAATTTATGAAATCTTTATTTGAGTCGGTAGAACGATCTACATATAATTCAATGTGTAAAGATTATTTCATGTATGTAAATGTTGAACACGGCTACGCCTGAAATGTTTGGTCCAATTGGCATACTCTCTGCAACATATCGCCCCGTTATCTCACGAATTAGTTCTTCAGTATTGTCTCCCAGTGCGTCAATCGTTGCGGGCTTGTCCCTATAGACATGAGCCTTAACATAGCCCCACAATAAATAGTCTAAAGACGCTAAATCGTACGATCTTGGCGGCGAATTGACCGGCCCCAAACGTGAAATAAACTGTTCACCAAACTTGCCTCTCAATTGAGACATTGTTTCGCGTGCTGTGTGGCATATGACACCGTCCTGCTGAAACCACATGTCAAGCAAGTCCAGCTCTTCTATTTTGGGCAAAAGAGAAAAAATTAACACAGGCCCAATTGCTGCGAATGAAAACGAATCGATAATTCACGGTCATCCACAACACTAGCGGATACAACTGCGATATTTTTCTCTGTCCGCACTCTACGTATGCGTGTTGGTGGTTTAATGTTCAATAATGTAATTTTGGTGCGAAATAGCCACCTCAAAAGGTCGCCCAAATTTACCATAAAATGGAAGAAGTGCACGATGCACTTTCTTAACCGAGCAGCATGATTTTTTTTTTATAAAATTTTATAATCTGCAAGCCTTGTTCATTTGTAAGTCGATTCATGCTTAAATTATAAACCAAAGTGAACATGTTTAACAGTAAGAAGAAGAAAGATACTTAACAGACCAACCTAAATTATGACGCAAAGCGTTGTCTGGCTGTCACAATTTCTCATGCCCATACAAAATGTATGAAACCAACCGAAATAACGCGGCGTCAACGCTTTGCAATTGGAAAATCCAATTTTGACAGCGCGTAAAGAAGTGAAGTTGGCTGCAAAAGTACTGTTTGTTTTTGTTAAGTAATTTAACTTTAGCTACTTTCAGGTCAATTTAGCGTTTTTATTTTTATTTCTTATTTCTATGTAGAGTTTTTTATTAATCAAAGTGAGTAAACATTACTGTTTCTGGCGCAACGTCAACGCTATAATTTAGGTTACTCATTTCAGCGTAAAAGCTAAGCGCTAAATTACGTTGCGCTTTGCGTCGTAATTTAGTTTGGCCTGTAAAGGATGATTCCCTTTATGAGTATTTATGTTTAACAAAATCTAATATTAAATCTGATCTTTAAGAAACTAAAAATACATTTTTAAATTTTTCCATCTAAATAAATCTTGTTGATTTAATAACATTTTAAATTATTTAAATCATTTCAATGACATTTCATAGCAAAAAAAAATTCTCTTGATAACACGTTTTTCATGGCGTATTGAATAAAAAGAAGATGCCGGAACAAACTGCTGATAATTTATTATTCACAAAAAAAAAGAACTATTTACCATAATGAAATATTTTATTATTAAATTCTATTTTTGTATTATTCCTCCTTTTTAACAATCCAATATAAATTAAACGATTTAAAAGACACCGGCTTTTATTCATTAAAAATTTGCTCGTGGCCGCCATAAATAAATGAATAACAACAACAACAATAACGAAACCTTAACACATGCAAGACAGAAGCTGTTTTTTTGCGCGTGTGCTAAGCATTTAAAAAAACTGAGTAATTATAAATGAAAGGTATTTTAACAAAGTGACAAATCTATAATTTGCATAAATTTTAGTTCAAAAAGAGTTAATTTTAAAGGATTATCTATGTACTCGTATACTATTAATGACTTTGCCATTTAAGTTATACCGAAATTTTATGGGCCTACCCATAGTTTAGAATTATCCAAATGCCAAAATTGTTGATAACTTTTTAGATACGGGCTGTAAAGTTTTGTCGTAAGCGAAAATTTACGTACAAAAACATATTTGAATATTTAAAAAATAACCTTCTCCTGAAAAATTTAATTTTTGTCGCTTACGATTAAATCGAAAATAAGGCTCGATATACAATTTTCGATATATTTTATTTACAAAATTCTACTTATCGATATATTTCCTATAACAAATTTGGTTTATCGATACTTTTTTACAAAAAAAAATCTTTTGATAACTAAAAAATTCATTTATCAGCAACTTTTTCTTTTTTTAATTAAATTTTGTTGAGAAAATAGTTTTTATTACTGAATTTTCAATTTAAAATTTATTTTATCGATAAATTTCCTATAGAAGGACTTCATTTATTGAAAAATTTCCTATATAAAATTACAATCGATATATTTTATATACAAAATTTTATTTATCGATATATTTTATATAAAAATACTATTTATCGATATATTATCCTTATCGATAAATCTTATATAGAAGGACTTAAATTTTTGGAAAATTTCATTTATAAAATTACAATTATCGATATACTTTATATACGAAATTCTATTCTATATATTTTCTATAAAAAATCAAAATAAAAACATTATTTATCGATAACTTTTTCTTCTTGTTTTTGCTCATAAGAATCTTAAAGAAAACTGTATTTAGCAAAGAATTTTCCATGAAAATTTTAATTTACTGATAAATTTCCTAATAAAATTACTTTATTCAACAGAAAATTTTACATAAATATATTGCATTTCCTATACAAAAATTCTACTTGTGGATAAATTTTGTGTGGAAAATTTCATTTATCGATAAGCTTTTTGTGGAAATATTTATTTAGTGATATTTTTCCTATAGAAAATGTCATTTGTAAGATTATGAAATTGTTTTCATTTACCAAAAAAAAAAATTTCTGAAAGTACTTTTTCCACAGGACGATTTTTGTAGTTTTCTTTTTTCTTTTAAAGAGAAGTAACACTCAGGCAATGAATGTCTACTACTATTGCTAGGTGTTACCTTCTTTAGGAAAGGGATAGTGATAGAGAAGAAAGGTGGTTTATTCGGAGTTTTTTTTTTTGTCTTTATTTTATAAATATTTATTACATAACTACTTTAATATTATTTAACTGTTCTTCTGTTAACTTTATCTCTTTTTTTTTTTTGTATTTTATGTCGGTTCATGTTTTATCAAACTCCACCCTATAAATCCAACAAATTCCCTTTATAACTTTCAAACTAAATCAACAACACTTCCATCACCAACCAACCAACCACCGAAACATGATGGGTTATTTGGAAAAATCGAAATAATAAAAAATCTCCATTAAATGAAAATAAAACTAAATAAATTAAATCCCCTTCACTCATATGAATGATATGATAAATGTGCCTATTTACGTGTGCATGTATGTACTTATGTATGAATGGCAAACAAACAAACAACCAACCAATCTAATGAAAATCAACAACCAAAAAATTCAAACAAAATTGCAGCTGGGATTTTTTAATTTTAATCCACAACAGGTTTGTTGCTCAAGTCTTACGTTTTTTTGTTGCTTCTTCTTCTTCTTCTTCTACTACTACTACACAATCACTCTTAAGCTAATTTTTGCTAAAAATGCTACTAGTTCACTTTTATCACTATTGCTTATTTTTTCACATTTTCTTTTCTAATTTATATTATAGTGAATTAAGAAAAAAAAACAAAACCTGAGCACTCATTAGTTTTGCACTAAAAATAAACTTTTTTTTCTCCATTAAATAAGCAAATTTTTACAAAATTAAAGACACACTTTCGCAATCGCACCTTTATAGTTTGCAGTATATGTACGAGTATGTGCTAGTAGTATGTATGTATGTTTGTATGTATATCGTAATTGTAAAATGTAATTAAAATGTCATTGTTTGATCGCATTTTCTTGTTTTCCATTTATGCATTCATATGTAATAAAATGCATAGATAAAAGACTTGTCTCTTTAAACAATAGCAAAAGTAACTTTAATCAGTATTTTAACATCTTTAACAGAACAATTGTTGTAAAATAAAATTATCAACGTATTTGTATGTATGTATATGTACATATGTATGTATGTACTTATGTACTTATGCAGCAACTAAAGATTATTAACTTAATTATGAGAAAGATGGTTTGATGCGCATTCCGAACTTTGATTGCTTTTGCTAGTTACCGAAATGGTATTACGTATGGCAACCGGCCACTAACAGCTGTTAATTTCAGTTGCCATATTGGCAACCACAAATTTGTAGTTGCTGCATAGTTTTAAAAGCAAAAAATTGGAAAAACTAAATTAACTATTTTTATTTTTGAATTTCTTCTATCTTCTAAAAAAGAGATTGTTAAAGCTTATTTTAGGCAATAACATATACATACTCACAGTAGAGGCGGTAATTCTGAATTCAACCTTTTGTACTTCCTTCTCTTGATCAAAAATTAATTCCACTTAACTAATCATTTTTATGGTCACTAATGTTTTAAACACTTTTATTCAATCATTTTCTTTTTAGCACTTGTATTTCTCATATTTAAAATTTTTGTTTACATTATTTTCAGTTGCCAATCTGGCATAATCGTATTTTCGATAACTTTTTGGCAACTTTAGGAAGTTGCCATACATAATAGCAATCAGAGAAACAAGCCGATCGGCTCACAGCCGGCTAAACAGCCGCCGCTGACTTTCAATGTAACCTCAAGCCGCCGCCGATGCATGCGGCTAGCTTCGGCTCTAAACTGCAGCCGGCTAATTGTTTTTTGTAGTTGCAAATTTGTACTACATTTTACAAATTATATGGCAGACATCAGGTGTTTGAAATTTTTTTTATAGAAATGTGTTTAAAAAACTTATAAAAAGCGGCTGTCAATGTCAGCCGGCTTATGAAGCGCCGCCCACTATTTTTTCCTTAGCCGCCGCCGCCGACTTTTTAAGACGACTTGTTTCCCTGATACCAATTTTAAGTTCAATTGCTTTGCTAGTTAACTCGGAAACTGAAGTTCGGTTGGCAGCCATAATCGAGCCATTAAACAAATTTATTTTTGCATGCAACAAAAGTTTGCTTTAAATACATATTTAAGTTTATACATATTTGTATGTACAAAATTTATTTTCTATAATTAACTTTTTCAAATAGCAAAATGTTATTTTTTTTGTTTTCTTTTTTTTTTTTTTGAAACACGAATGATGTCTCAAAGAATTCATGTTTCACACCTTCTTATCTACTTCACTGCCATATGCCTCATCGTTTAGCATTAATATTCGTATAACATTTAGTTTTTAAATTGAAAATATTTTTCAAGTTTTGCAATAAAATGTATTTTGTTTGAACAGACGGAATATGTTAATTTCATTTTAACCTTTTCCAGAGGAGTGCCTGTCTGTTTTGCAAGCAACAGCCAGTTAATTTTTAGTTGTATGCTCTGGCAAAAAGATCAAACAAACAAAACCCACATATTTTTTTTACAAATACTCATCATGAACTGGGTTGCAATAAGAAAGTTTTCAAATACGTGTAAATATCAATAAAGATTGCTTAGATAAGATTGTGAAAGAAATGTGGTAAATAAAAATAAAAGTAGATTTCTAAGAAATGGCAGCAGGCGTTCAGCTTATTCAGTATTATTTAAAAAAAAATCAATTAAAATTTGAGACCAGCAGTTAAAAATGTTGTTAAGAAATTTCTCATGAGAGAGACTATTGTTACTCTGTAATTATACTCATTTGCAGTGTTGCCATACATGTGTACATATGTATATGTTTGAGATAAAAACTGCCCATATCGAAAAACAAAACTGTCTTTGAGAAGAAAAAACTGCCAAAAACAATTTTCTAACAGTATATCTTTATATAATTCTAATGTATGTGTGTATGTCACTGAACTCGTCCTAAGCGGCTGCACTGATTTGAATTAATTTTTTGTATGCGTTTGGGTGGCGCCCTGGATGGTTTAGGTTCACAAAACTAGGACCAGGAGGATGATACGGGAGAAAGTTCTGCCCCTCCGAAACAATCAAACCAATTTTAATAAAGTTTAGAACATAGATAGATCTGCATCTAAAAAGTCACAAACGCTATATACATTTTTAAAACTAGGACCAGGAGGGCGACAGGGGGATTTTTCTTCCCCTCCGAAACATTACAACAGATTTTAATAAAGTTTAGAACATAGATAGATCTGCATCTAAAAAGTTACAAACGCTATGTACATTTTTAAAACTAGGACCAGGAGGGCGACAGGGTGATTTTTCTTCCCCTCCGAAACATTACAACAGATTTAAATGAAATGAATTTTAATGAATGATCTGCATCTAAAAAGTTACAAACGCTATGTAAATTTGTAAAACTAGGACCAAGGGCCCGATAGGGGGAAATTGCTGCCCCTCCGAAACTTTAGAACAGATTTTAATGAAATTTAGAACATAGATAGATCTGCATCTAAAAAGTTACAAACGCTATGTAAATTTGTAAAACTAGGACCAAGGGGCCGATAGGGGGAAATTGCTGCCCCTCCGAAACATTAGAACAGATTTTAATGAAATTTAGAGCATAGATAGATCTGCGTCTAAAATGTTACAAAATGACCACAGCCAATTTTAAGTCTACTCAGTTTCTTTCTGGATGCGAACGAAATCGCGGCAAAATTCTAGTTTCTTTTAGAAATTTTAAAATATCATATTATCGCTGCGTTAGGCAGTTTTACAGTTCACAGTTACAAATTTTTCAAAATCACTTTTCTTGAGACACGATTTCTTTACCACTGGCTTCCCGCAACATTTTTTGTGAGATGTTGCCTTATATTTTAAACTTTTACCTAAGGGATGGAGAGTCTGCTATGCGTATCAAAAAAAATTAAATTAAATAAGTATGTAATTTAAATACATTTAAATACACTTGAGGATTATGTGATCAATGCTAAAAAGAAAATTAGTTTAATCTTTAAGAACCAAATCATAGAAATCTTCTCACCAACTAAAATTTGTGTATATAGAAAAGAAAGAGAAAATATCAAAAAAAAAAACGGGACAGGCCGTTAATTTTTTTTATACAAATTCCATATAAATTGCACTTTGATAAGGTGATTTGCGCGATTAGGACATGAATGAGCATAAGTATGAGCTTGTCAATAATATTGAATGTGTAAGAGTGGAAAAAATTAATTACTGATTGTTTGAATATGTATTGGAATTGAAAGTTTTACTGAAAAAAAAACTGCAATGACTGATCATTTTAAAGAAAGACTAATTTTTTAAACAAAAAAACTGCACGAGAGCTCAGCAATTGAAAAACCTGCGAAAAATATAAAAATCTGTACATTTTGCAACGGTGCTCATGTGTAAGAAATCTACACGTAATAAAATTCTATACGCCATTTAATTTGAAATTTGCTGAAAAGAAAACTGAGGTGAATTGGGAGCTCAGGCGAATTCGGAGACTTAGTCCCAGTTTACACTATGCAAGTCTTATTGCTAAGCTCATTAGTTTGTTGGGAGAGAGGGACGAGGGGAAAGGAAACGTTTCTGTTCCCCTCGTCTCTCTCTCTCTCCATCAAACTAATCAGCTTAGCAATAAGACTTGCATAGTGTAAACTAGGACTTATAGTAGAGTTGTCATGAATCAAAGAAACAAGATTGAGCACTCAGCCGGATAAAAAAAAATTTGTACTGCGCATTTACGTCATCATAGACTACACACGTGTGTTTGTTGTAAAAAGTGTGTGTGTGACAGAGAGAGCACATTCCACACACAAATGTATGTACTTTGTTTACAACAAAAATTTTATGTCTGGCGGAATTTTTTATAAAATATTTTAACCCATTAAAAAAAATAACAACAACGGTTCCCGTTAGAAAACGTTAAATTATTCTAGAAAAATATTCCTCGTAGGATTTTACCTATTTACTGCCAAGCACATCCAATATCCAAAATATATATAAACATAAGTAAGTGCAATATTAACATTTAAAGTCACTGCAAGTTTTGACTAATTTCTAATGCTTAATGGGAACGTTTCAAATTTGTATGAAAAATAACGAAAATTCGTTTCAAAAATATTTTTTCCATACAAATTTTAAAACGAAAAAATCGTTTATATTTATATAAAATCTACGCTTAAGATGATGCATTTACCACTTCAGAATTTACTGGCGAATACTTTTATAGGAACATCTTAGCCCCTGATATCATCGCTCAAGGGTAATTGCTGCCTTCTTTTTTGAAAGCGTCAACAAAGGCCCATAAAGAGAAGAGTTATGGTATGGTCACACTTGGGCAAATATTTGCCCAAAAAACGTAACCCCTAAATATTGATGAAGAAACTTTCAATTCAGAGACGTGTTTGCTAAGTCAAATAGTTTCCAATAATGTTGGATTCTATGACATTCTCTATTAGTTGTTTATGAAACTGTTTAATTTAAGAAACAAGTATCTGAATCAAAATGTTTTTTACTAATATTTATTGGTTACGTTTTCTTGGGCAAATGTTTGAACAAGTGTGACCATACCTTTAGCAGGGTGAAATGTTTCACAAAAATGGTCTTCATAGCCTTTTACATGTATGTGAGTGCGGAACAAATCTCATGCCTGTTTCACATTTAATTGAACCTTAAGGTAAATACAACAGCTGTTTGAACAATTCTTTGCTGTAAGAAAATATTTCCTAAATACATACAAATGTATTTATGTATGTGCATATGTACGGACGCACGAGTATACATGTACATACATATGTATGTAGGTGCAAGGCACGTTGATTTGCTATATAAATTTTAAACGTTCCAATACAATTCGAAGCCATGTGAAGCTAAAAATGTACTTTATTTAATACAAATAAATAGAAATACATACCAGCAAGTAATAAATCTTTTTGCGACTTTCACCCATAAATAAAGAAAGTTTTGCGTTGTCACTCACATGCACGAATTTATACCCTTTTTGTTGATTTTTACGAAACATACATACATATAATGGCTTTTCAGTCACTTAAAGTTTCAGCCGAATTTTATATGTGCATATACATATGTATGTACATAGTAAATGTACAAATATATATGTATATATATATTTACTAACACTTGTAAATTTATATCAATAACAAAAATAATTATCCGTATGAAGAAGAAATAGTTTAACTTTTTCAGTTGAACTTTAAGCAATTCAACATGAATTTGCTTATTTGCACTTCTGGGTGACGACAACAAATGTGTTTTAAAACAATAAATTTCACAATTGATATTCCCATGCTATGATTTTAATACAAAAAATTTAAGGAACTTGTTTCTGAAACCCGAGCATTTTTACGCACAACGCGAGCTTCATTCAAAATCGCACTACGCATTACAGACAGAATTCCTTTTTTAGCCGTACTATTCGTATGTGGAATGAACTATCTGCGGAAGTCTTTCCTGTCACTTTCAACATGGGAAAGTTTAAATCGAATGTCCACAGACACTACTCCCTCTATTATCCTCTCCATAACTTATTATCCTAGTTCTAGCATAATGATGAGTAAGGGTGAGTGCTGGTCCTACTAAAAAAAAAAAACATTCATGCAACATAGTAAATAAATATAAAATAAGTTGATAAGTAGTTATTGTCATGAAAAATATAATAGTGCGTTTACGTTTGAGCAAAATTTAGTACATACTTGCGAGATTTCGAGCAAAACCAAGTAGATTTCCCAATACAAAACAAAATTTACTTCGTCACTACATTTTGTCAAAAACGTCGTCTTGTGTACATAAAAAGGTGAGTGAATTGGCTACATTGCAGTTGTTTGGTTGTAGTTTTGGAAAATTTCTAGTTAATGGACTTTGTTTTGGATAAAAAATCTTGATAAATGTCAAAAAAACTTGATGTAAACGGTTTAGATTTTCATAAAGATTTTAATTGAAATCTGCTAGATTTTGTGCAGGCGTGAATAAAGTAAATATAAATATATATACATATGTATATATATACATATATGTATATATACGTGTGTATGTATATTTTTCTTTTAAGAGAAGTAGCACTCAGGCAATGAATGTCTACTACTATTACTAGGTGTTTGTTACCTTCTTTAGGAAAGGTATAGCAATAGAGAAGACAGCTGGTGAAGGAAGATATAGAGGAAAGCTTTTTTGCAACTTTTTAATTGATTATTGGTTTTACTTTCAATTAAAGTTGTTTATTGCACGAATAGTTTTTTTCTGTGTACTCAGTTCGCCGATTTCGGTGGCCAATTTTTGTTACGGACTCCCAAACATTTCAAACACAAGTGCGTCCTTAAGAAAGGGTGTCATTCGTTTTTGGCGGCTAACAGCTAATTCAGACTTGGTGATAGCGCTAAACTATATACATACATACATAGGGCTATAATGTAACTAAGAGTCCACTGAACAAATCTTATTAACATTTTACTCCAAAAAAATTATTTTTTCGTGCACTTTTATTTGCAAAAGTAAAGAACGAAACAAAAATAAACGGCCAAGAACTTTGAGTTATAAATATGTATAAATGAAATTTTGAAATGAATGTTGGCAGAAACATTAAAATAACTATATAAAATTTATAGATATGTATAAAATTATTTTATAGCATTTTTACGCCGTCTGTAATATTCAAGTTCAATTTAAAACCAGATTTTAATATTTACAATGTAATACGAAATTTAAAAAAAAAAACAACAGACGTTAAAAAAGATAGTAAATAAATTGAAAACCATTTCAAATTAATGGCGTCTGTGTTTGCTTGATTACTTTTTTCATTAAGAACCTTTTATTTATTTATTTTTTTTTTTGCTTCTCATATTACTAAACTCTTAATTAAATTTGCAAATATAAAGCTGTTATTTCTACTTTTAATACATATTTATATACGAGTATGTACATATGTACATAAATATGTAGATATGTATGTTTTTTTAAGTCTCGCATGATCGCTATTCCAGCGAATTCTTTAAATATTAAATATTTTTATAGCTTTTTTTTCGATTTAAATTGAATTTCAAATTTTCAGCCTTCATAATATAAACATTTCCAGAAGCTTAAAGCACAAGTAGCAGTTAAATAAAAAAATTAAATTAAAAAGCGATAAACCAACGAACTGCGTAGTTATTTTGCTGCAAAAAAAAAGAGAAGTAAAAACTAAATTATGTTAAAAATATTTCAGCGATAAACTTAAGCAAATATTTTTAGTAAACAAATATTTTTTAACATTCTTGCTTGTATATATATGTATATATGTAATTTAGTCATGTATGTATGTATAACAGCTGCTGATTTATATGAAATATTTGAGGTTTTTTATTATCTTAAAGAATAACAAAGAAAATTGTTTAAAAAAAAAATGATAAGCTTAGTTTATTTCAACTGGAATTTTTTTAAAACGCAAGTTATCTCACGTATGGAAACAAAGAATTTACAATGCCCATGCTAGCTTTTATAAATTCACTGAAAGATCTATTCAAATACTGGGAACAGAAGACACAGAAACAAAAAAATGTCAATTATAGACTTGGATCGAACTCTTTCAGTAGCTTGTTTTTTGACACAAACCTACATATGATCAAGCCTGTTTAAATTAAATGGATTTGAAAGGGTTCGACCCAAGTCTATTCAATTATCGACAACTTTTAATTATCTATGTACGAGTATGTATACTTATATTGAGAAGAAATTTATTTATGCATAAACTTTTCTTTATGAAATTTTAATAATCATTAAATTTTCTATAAGAATTTTTCATTTACAAATCATTATCAATAACTTAATGAAAGCTTTTTGAAAGTTTTAAAGTTAATAATTTACTAATAAATTTTTTCCAAAATATTGCATTTATTTTTTTTCATATGTAGATAATTTTTTTAATCAATCACTTTTAATAGAAAACTTTATTCAAAGAAAAAACTACATTTAACGAAAATAATTTGTATAGAAAACTCCATTTATAGATATATTTTCTAGAGAAAAAATTTTCACCGAAATTATATTTACCGAAAATGTTTCTAGTAAAACACGATAAATTTGCTACGCAGCATTTGCATTTATCGATATTATTTTGTATAGGTAATCTCACCTATCGATAAATGTTCGATGGAAAATTTCGATCAATCAATCAATTATGAATAAACTTTCTGTAGAAGATTTTATTTATCAAAATATGTATTTACTGTTGACAATATTCCTTATCGATAAATTTCTCTTAAAAAATTTCAATTATTGATAAATTTTTTAAAGGAAATTTCAATTACCAATAAAAATTTTATATGGAACTTTCATTAATAAATTTTTTATAAAAAATTTCACTCAACAAATTTTCTAAAGAATAATTTTCTAAAGAATAAATTTTCTATAGAAAATTTTAGTACTCAATAAATTGTCTTTAGAAAATTTTAATACTCAATGAATTTTCTTTGGAACATTTTAGTACTCAATAAATTTTCTTTAAAACATTTTAGTACTCAATAAATTTTTCTCTAAGAAATTTTAGTACTAAACAAATTTTATTTAGAACATTTTAGTACTCAATAAATTTTCTTTAGAACATTTTAGTACAAAAAAAATTCTTTAGAAAATTTTAGCACTCAATAAATTCTTTTAGAACATTTTAGTACTCAATAAATTTTCTTTAGAAAATTTTAGCACTCAATAAATTTTCTTTAGGAAATTTTAGCACTCAATAATCTTTCTTTAGAACATTTTAGTACTCAATAAATTTTCTTTAGAAAATTTTAGCACTCAATAAATTTTCTTTAGGAAATTTTAGTACTCAATGAATTTTTTTTTAATTTCAGTACTCAATGAGTTTCCTTTAAAAAAATTTAGTACTCAATGAATATTTTGAATGAATTTTCCTTAGAAAATTTTAGTATTCAATAAATTTTCTTTAGAAAATTTGACTCCTCAATGAATTTTCCTTAGAAAATTTTAGTACTCAATAAATTTTCCTTAGAAAATTTTAGTACTTAATGAATTTTTCTTAGAAAATTTTACGCCTCAATGAATTTTGTTTCGAAAATTTTACTCCTCAATGAATATTCTTTAGAAAATTTTAGTACTCAATGAATTTTCTTTAGAAAATTTTAGTACTCAATAAACAGATTTGTATTTTTCGATAACTTTGCTTTAGAAAAGTCCATTTACCAATGATTTTTCAATAACTCTTCTGTAGAAAATTTGTATTTATTAACAACTTTTCTTGAACAAAAAAACTTGAACTGTTCGTAAATTTTTTAAAGAAAATTTTACCCATCGATAAGATTTCTTTCGAAAATATACTTGATCAATAAATTTCTAGGACTCACGTTTATGAATAAATTTAGTTGGGAGATTTCAAATATATAATTAGATAAGCTTATTACATAAAATAATTATTTGCATATTGGTAGCTTGTCTCAAATATTAATTTATTAATTTAAAAAAAGTCAATACTATCCAAGGCAAATTCATATAAGTTATACTCAGCTCAATTCGCTTTGTGAAATTTACTGCCAGTTCATAGAAGCCATGTAAAAATTCTTGACTGTCTATTTATATTGAAAACAAAAACAAAGCACTCAAATTTGTTTTTGTTTTCAATATAAATAATATAAACTTCTATAAACTGGCAATAAGTAAGTGTCAAAAAAATGTACTCAAATATGTGTGTTGTCATCCAACGTACATATATTCAAATTACAAGCGGCGAAAATAGTCTCTTGCAACCACCTAGTATGGATTCGCCTTGATTGACATCCAATCCAAAGCGGCGAAAATAATCACCTGATCAACAAGTATGGATTCGCCTTGAATAGTATCCTTATTTTTTCATAGTGTTTCAATTTGAAAAACGCTTAATGAACACATGTAATACTCCTAATAACCCATTAGATTTGAAAATAACCTTAAGTTTTAAGGATTTTTAGTTCAATTGTCTTATTTCACCGTATTTTTGCAGCATTCTATCTTTTTATTCTGTGTGTAGAAATTGAGATACAAATATATTTTCTCACAATTTAGCCAATAATATTTCAATTAGTATTTTCTTTTAAATTTTTTTTTTATTTTTTCTTTGCAGGCCTACAAACGTCAATCCAATTCAGTGAAAATTGCCAAAATTACAGCATTCACTATAATTATTTCTTCATTTATATTGGGTGCTTTTATCTTGGCTTCCTCGTATTTGCAAGCCAAGGCATCATGCGATCAAGTGCAGGCACTTGATTCGGTATTGGAAAAAGAATTGATGTTGGAAACCTTGCAGCAAGTCAATAAGGTAAGTTATAAAACGTTTGCTTTTGTGTAACTATACATACGAGTATTTTATTTAAAAAGTATAAAGGCTCAAAATCAATTTAGAATTTTATTGTGTAAATTAATTGCAAAAAAAAAATTCACACAAATATATAAATTTAAATTTAGCTTAATAATGATAATTTGGATAACTAAATTTTTAAGTTGTAAGAAGCACACGGACTGGCATTTTAACAAATAAATGTTCAAGACATAGTCAGATGAGGCAAATATTCGAGCTGTCAAGAAGTCAAACTCTAAACTATTTGGAAGAAATTGTAATGACGTCTAATCAAAACTAATGAAGACACTTATGCACTTATCTTTGAACTCTTTTTTTTAACTTTTTTACCGCATCTGACCTTACCTTTACAAACAACAACTGACGGCTAAATTAAACTGCATACAAAAGTACATAATCATCAAGGTTCATCTTCGCTTTTTATTTTGCCAATTATTTATGGGAGAGAAAAAAAGTTAATTTATATACCAAACAATAGTTTTAGACATGCAAAATAAAACCGATAGACGGATGGATGGACGGATAGACAGCTAAACAATAAAATGCTAGTTAAAGCAATAATAACGTGTACTTCCACATAAATTACTATAAATATATGTTTAATGGCTTGTGTATTTAAAATCTCAAAATCTTCCATATTTATTATTATTTTATTTTTTTTTGTACTACACGCGATTTTATAGTATTCGTTTTACACAAATGCCAGAACAGTTTCCACAAATCAAATAAATTTTATTTAATTTTTTTGTTTTTTTTTTCAAATAGTCAGCAGATGTCTCTGTGTAATTAACGAATATTATTGGTCTATTGTAAATTATTTTGTTTATTTCCAGCTTTATTAGCTTTAATATATTTTTACCAACATTTACGAGTATCATGGACAATAATTTACGTCGCTTAGTTTGTAAGAGATCGACGATATTAGTCAATCATGTTTAATGGAAGTTTAGTGCGACCCAATGGACCAGAAAATAATTGTAGAATTTTCGAATTTTTTTTTTTTGCTAAAAGGGCTAATGGTTTAAAATACCTAAATGGAATGCAGTGCTTGAGTGAATACGGTGCCATTTCAAAAGTTTTGTGGCAAAAGCTTGTAAACAACACTTTTAAAACTTCAAAAGTTTACTAACGGCCTGTCCGACGATGTGGACAGAGAACGTGCGATAGACAACTTGTATTATTGAAAACAATAAAATTTGTTTTTGTTTCCAATATAAATAATCGATCGAACGTTTTCTGGCGAAATCGTGGGCCAGTCTTTAAGTAAAAATAAAAAAAAAACATAAACAAGCCCCAAAAAATATTTTCGTTTTTGGTCCAAAGTTTCTATACCTTCACGAAAAATAATCCAAAAACATTTTTAAGCCAAGTCCTGACATAATTTCAAAATTTACGCAAAAGTTCATATAAGAGCTTTTTGGAGAAATAATAATAATTTCGATAAGCTTTTCATACAGAGTTGAGTTATCAAAAATTAAAAAAAAAAATCCATTAAAGAATATTTAAACAAAATTTTCTAAAAATTAATGCTATCGAAATATTTTTTCTTAAAAGCTTCGGTTTCAAATAAAAATATTGTTAATAAATATTTTTTTTTTTTTTAATTTTGTACAACATTTTCTAAAGATATTTGTTATCGAAATGCTTTTTCTTGAAAGATTTGGATTATCGTTAACGTGTTTAATTAAACATTTTGTTAATACACTTTTTAGTGAAAAATAAAATTACATTTGTTAAATTTTCAATTTAATCGCCAGCGACACAAATTAAAGTTTTCAGACGAAGTTTTTTTTTTTTTTTTGTATAATATTCAAATATGTTTTACATACGTACGAGAAAATTTTACAGCCTGTATTTTAAGAGTCATCAACAATTCTGGCATTTTGATTATTCAATAAAAAAAATTATTTTTTTTTTATAATATGTCGCTTGCAATCGAAAATAGGGCTCGATATATTTCTTAAAATAAATTGGATCACTTCATAACAATCGACCATGTTTTGTTTCTCGTTTTCCAAAAACAAATCATGGCCCCATTGATGTGTCTTAAATCATTCAGATATAATATTTCAAGCTCTAAAAAATAGAAAACTTCAAAATAGTCTGAACAAAATTCACTATTAGTGGATTTAATTGTTCTAAATCGAGCGTTTTTAAATCGACTCTATTTACAGAACAGGCAGGAATGTCTGCTAATTTAAAATCTTTGCGAAAAAGCTGTATATGACTATTAGATAAAAGTAAAAATATAACAATATATGTACATATGTATGTTACCAAACTCACACTAATTATCAAACTAAAACTATTCGAAGAAAAAAGTATTTCATCCTACTTACGTATAATATTTAAAATGTTACAAGCTAAAAACGACAAAAAAAATATTTAACAAAAAAAAATTAATGAAATCAATGAAGTAGATTTCCATAAATTATTTCCAACTGACTTCACAATAACAATGAGCAACAACTGAAATTGAATTAAAAGCACAGCTGAAAGTTGCAAAAGAAAAAAATAATACAAATGAAAGAAATGTGATTATGAAAATAATAGATTGATACAGATTCCAAATGCAAAAGAGAAACACAAATATTGCAACAACAAATACAAAATTGCATTGCAAAACAATAACCATTTTTTTAATGCTCGTACTTATTTATTTAAATTATATGTATGTACATTCAAATAAGGAGTTTATAAAACAAATTGAAAACAAACAAAAAAAAATTAAGCAAATTGAAAAAGTCTTAAAACAATAATACGAGTACAATAAAGTGAAAGCAGTGTGTGAAATGAAAATTTTAAGAAAATGCAAAGAAATAAAATCGTAATAAAAATTGAAAACTTTCGTAATTCGTATTTACACTTACAATGGGATACTGCACGAATATACCAAGCGTAATAAATGCATCTGTGGCAAATGCCAAAGTTTAGCTTTTGTAAAACAAAAACAAAAAACTTTAGCCAAGTTACCTTGTTATGAAAAGACAACTGCAACAATCTCTTCTCTATATGTACTCGTATGTATGCCGAGTTGTTTAAGACTAAGCACAGCGGCTGGTTTACATACATACATACATACGTACAACTGCAAGACGCTTAACAATTTTTTTTCTTATGCCTTTCGAACCGACAGCAATCAGCACACTTTGAAATCAAAATATGAAACATGAAAAAATTGCAGCAATTTTTGTGTAGGTTTGTCTTTTTGGTGATGACTAGTGCATGGCACCATTTTTCTGTTCACTAAAGTTGTTTATTTTACACACACACACACTGGCACGTCGTAACACTTGCAGAGGATGACAACGATGATGTTAAAAATAAAAGCTTAAGTAAAACGTAATATAATACGAGTATGTGTAAATATGTTTATACAGCATATGCATGAAAAAAAAACACAAAACAGAAAGCTTCAAAACCATTTACTTTTTAACAATAAACAACAGAAATACACAAAAACACATAAACACATGCACACATGCACACACACACACACACGCACACATTCTGTCTTCATTCGCAGAAACAATTGCACACACATGTGTAATAAAATCAAGTTTTTTTCTTAAGTCTTGCGTTTTTAGGGCTTGAATGGTCTACTGTTGCTATTGTGTATAAACAAACGCACCGTGGTTGTAAAACATGATTTTTAGCTATAAAATTTTATTGAAATTTATTATAAAATTATATCAATGCAACTAAAAAAAAAATAACTCAATTAAAGAAATAGTTATATATTTTATTTCTTCACTTAACAACAAAGAACTAAAATTAAAATAAATATTTTTTAATTACCATGAAACCAGTTCGAAAATTAATCACTGTACAGATTGTTATGCACACCAACAGAAATTTGTTTGTTCACGAGCAAGCAAAAACTGACTGCCCTCAAATATCAAAATTAAAAAAATAAACAAAAATATCATAATTCACAATAATATTTTTGAAAATCACAAAAGAATTCTCAAATAGTTTTTGAAAGTCTGTGCATAAGATAAGAGGTTTGTGATTGTTCAAAATGTGTGGTTGAAGTCTACTGACGATTTGTTAAAGCAACAATGAAATGCATATAGACATCGCTTAACAACCAGCAAATAAATTTCACTTTCAGTATTTAATTAAAAAATTAAAAAAATAAAGTAAATTAAAGTAAAGCGTAGATTTTGTATTAAATAACGATTTTTTTTCTTTTGAAATTTGCATGAATTTTAGTTATTTTTCATAGAAATTTGAAACGTTTAGAAACGAACATTTTTACAAAATCTGCCTATAAAAATTTCAAATAAAGTTTTTTATATCAGGATATTTTTGTTTGTTTTTGGTTAAGCATCATATACATGCATTTCGTTCCTGCTTATGGAACTCAGCAGATTTTTTCTTCTATTTTTAATAGAAGTTTACAAAAGTGCAGTTCTTATCCCACTGTTAAGCCAGCCTGTGTTGAGCAATAAATAGTCAGTTTATTTTTTGTCTATACCTGACTTGATCGATTGTTTGTCTATTTTTTGAGCGTATGAGTGAAATATTAACACCATATATGCATACACATGCACACATATGTATGTGTTGTATGTATGTATGTGTTTTTTAAATAAATGTATGTGCATAAATTTATGTAAACATACATACATACATACATATGTACGTACATTTAAAATGAATGCTTAGATGCCGCTCTACCTTCAAATTTGTTGAATTTTTCATTAATTTTGTTTTCTTACGAAAATTTATTAAATGTTATTTGGGCATTTTTTGTTTTAATTGTTTTTGAAAGTTATGTAAGATTTATATACAGCCATACATTTGTATATATGTATGTATGTATGTCAAATGAAGGCATGGGAATGTGTGTATATTTTTTCTAAATATTTGAATGTGTTTCTACATTTAGTTTTCGTTTTTCCTTTTTCGATTTTTTACTTTTATCTATTACCTAATAGTGTCTTTTTTTGTCTGTTTCTTTTTAAATTCTTTTTTTTTTAACAAACTACCTTTTGAACGTACTCGTACATAGAAGTATTTAAAGGAAACAAAAAATAATTGAGAATTTAATCGCTTGCCCATTTAAGAATTTTTGTTGTGCTTTTATAAGAGATTTAATTTTATCGCTTAATTGTATTTTTATTATAGCACTTAGAAACTTTTTGTATTCAATGGCAGGAAGCATTTAAATAATTTCAAGTCCTCAAAGATTAATTCTTTTTGGACATTAAAAGTATTTTAAACTAAAATTGCACGACCAGAATACTAATTCAACTAGTATGTGGAGTTTAAGCTTTTATTTAGTTTTTATTATTATTTTTATTTTAGGAAAAGTTCAGCTAAACCCGTTTTAGAATATACAAAATTGTTAAACAAAAATCACATGATTTGTTTTTTCAAACATCTTAACAAAGCAAAAAAAAAATTATTAAAAAATATACATACATAAATGTTAAGTAATGGTTAGTACTCGTACATATCGTATACATACATATACAAGTATGTGTAGAAAATTTATTCGTTGTAAATATTTGCTATTGAAATTTCACTGGTTAAAGAAAATTTCCTTATAGTACGTTTACATCTGAGTAAAATCTATTAGATTTCCCATAACTACTTCGTCACTATTTTTTGTCGATGCATGTACTTAACAAGTAGTTATTAAAAAAATCAAAAAACCCGACTGCGACCAACTTTGAACTGTTAAATATAATAAATGGTCATGATTTTAAAATAGCTGTCGAATGATACCCATTTTGATATAGTTAGTCGACTTTTTATTTTTTCGTATTTACAAAATGGCGTCTGTTGGCCGCCATATGGAGTTTTGACTACTGTCATATTCTTAGTGACACTACCAGGGTTAAGACAAATCGATTGAAGTAAGAATCATCAAAATCGGTCCAAGCGTTCGGTTTATATAGTGCCGCAAACGAACACGCATACATACATACGTACTCGTAAATAGTCTAATAAACACAATAACACTTCTTTGCGTCGCTCAGTCGGGTAAAAAGGTGTGTGAATTAGCTATATTGCAGTTGTTTGGTTGCAGTTTAGGAACAGTTTCAGTCAATGGTTTTTGGTATAAATGTCAAAAAACATTTTCTAAAGAATTTCATAAAAAATTTAATTGAAATATTTATTAATATTTTCTTAGAAAGCAGTCTTGTGCTTTTTATTTTCACTTTTCATTAGCACTTAGCTTGTGGCCATTTTAACACATCCATGTCGTGTTTATGCAATAAATAAATAATAAATATACGAGTACATACGAGTATATGTCATATATTTGTATGTATATTGTATTTACATACATGTAGGCCGTTTTGTGAAACGTATAAAATCTTGCTTAATCCCATCTTGATACAAAAATTTATTTAAAAATACTGTACATATGTATGTACGAGGTCTGGTCAAAAATAACCGTTTGTCCCCTTCAAAGTAATCCCCCTCAGATATAATACACTTATGCCAGCGTTTTGTCCAATCCTCGAAACACTTCTGAAACGAGCTTTTTGGTATCGCCAACAGCTCCTGTTTCGATTTTTCTTTTATCTCCTCAATCGTAGCAAAACGCTCTCCTTTCATCGGTGTCTTCAGTTTTGGGAAGCCGAAAAATTCAGCGGGGGCCAAGTCCGGTGAATACGATGGTTGAGGCATGATAACGGTTTTGCTTTTGGCCAAAAACTCACGCACAAGCATCGATGTGTGAGCTGGTGCGTTATCATGGTGCAAAATCCATGATTGTTTTTTCCACAATTCTGTGCGTTTCTGACAAATTGTTTCACGCAAACGGCGCATAACTTCAAGTTAGTATTCCTTATTGACCGTACGACCTTGTGGCATGAATTCACGATGCACCACGCCATTGCAGTCGAAGAAAACAGTGAACAAAACCTTCACATTTGACCAAACTTGACGACCAGGACGAGCATCGTCATTGACATCTTCTCGGCCTTCCTTAAACCGGTTATACCACAATTGTACTTGTGTTCTGCTCATAGTAGACTTGCCAAACGCCACAGTCAACATTTCAAATATCCTTGAGCATTTAATTTCATTTTTTACACAAAACTTAATACAGTTTCCTTGATCCATTTTTTGCGAATAGTAAAAAATCGAAGAGCACACCAAAACACGACTAACCTTTTTATCTGTCAAAAACAAACTGACAATCCAAAATGGCCGATATTGCCAACATATATAACAGAAATGTGTACCAACATAACAGGAAAAAAATGCGAAAATCGAACATACGTAACTCACGAAACTTGAAAATAACGGTTATTTTTTGATCAGACCTCGTACATATTTTTTTATTTTTTCAGGCCAGTCGTTTAAGAATTTTCTGCGGCTTTTTTTTCTTACAAATTACATGAGTCATATGTTATTGTTTAATTAGTTGGCATTAAATGTTCACAATTTGCTTTAAGTGGATTCTGAGAAACGTAAACAGAAACTTAAACAAATATACAGATATTAACTAGAACGGATATTTGAGTAAGACTTTGGAATGTGGTCTTATAAAGAAAGCAAAAAAAAAATAAAAAATATTGTGAACTACAATTTGATACCGAAAATTTTTCGGGTATTTTATTCTCCTAAGAAAAATTGCAATGGGGTTCGCTACATAGTCTGTTTATATGTAAATTAGAGCAATTTGAATTTTGTGACTAAATGATTCTACAAAGAGCACTAGGCTAGTTTGCAATGGAACCTTTAAATTTAAAATGTATTTAGGGTAGAAAAAAATTCGAAATATATTGTAAATGTGTTCTCTGGTAAGACCCGGGATGTATTCAGACAAGGTCTGACAATTTCCCAATATTTTTTTCACGCCCGTAATAACGAAACGAAAGAAAATGCATTCGAATTTTTATGTTAATAGCACGGAAATTCGCAAGCATTTTCTTACGTTTCGAATTACAGAGTAGACTCCTGTTTTAAGAAGCCTAAGTCCAACATATGACAGCAACAAGTCTGATAGAATGCATCCTCTGCATTCCTTGGCCGCCTGGCAAATATGAATCTCCCAAGTGTTTCGAAATATAGAAGGTTATTTTTTAATTCATTTTTAAATGTTGCCGTCATGGTTTTCTAACACTTTTTTTTTACAAAATTTCAAAAGATATTTTCAAACACATACCTCACACGCTTCTAACACTTTCTTTTTAATTTTAAAATAACATTAGATTTGATTGCCCTAAAAGACGGAAATCTTTTACAAAGTTTCTACTCAATTTAAGTTTTATGCTCAAACGATTTCCTTAAATGTTATACATGCATATGTATCTAAAACTTAACAAACCTCAAACATTTGTTAACTGAATTATGTAAGTTACAAAATGTATAATAATGTAACTTAAAAATTCACAACCGCTGCAACAAAACCAACAACTAAATTATAAACTAGAAGAAAAAAAAAGTATTAACTAGATGCCAAAAGGGGTTTTTTCCTCTTTTAAATTGTTAACAAAGCAGCTTCTTCTTTGTTTTGGGTTATAATTCATCTTCTCATCATTAGCTTTTAAATTTTTTTGTTTTGTTTTGCTTGTTTTCGGCTAAATGGAAAACAAGTTTTTCTTTTTATAGTCTATACACATTTTGCCGTGTCTTTAGATAGTTGTTATGTTGCAGGTTTTAGTTTTTTTTTCTAACAATTTTGGCATATTGTTTATGTCCAAAAAAAAAAGGCAGCAAATACCAAAAATAAATTTTTGTAAAAGGTTGTTGTTTTGCGGTAGCGAACACTGCTATATTTAACTGGTTACTTAAAAGTTTATTGACTCTTTGTTGAAGCTTGATTGGTTAACCTAAAGCTGCAGAAAGCCAATAGAAACCAAAATAATCAAAAAAAATTCGTTGTGTAATAAATTGAAAATGCTGTTAGTTGCGTTTAAATACAACTACCTGAAATGCCTTTACTTCAAATAATGTTATGTAAAATTTCAATATACGAGTTCATATATACATACATATACATATGTATGTATTGCGGCCAATACTCACTCGTATGAGAAAGGAGATATTTTGTATAACGCAAGAGAGACAGAGACGTTGCCCAGCGAACAGGCACATGCATTTATGGTTATTGAGTTACATTTAAGCTGAAGGTCCATACCATCCGTTCTATGCGTATGCGTATGCGTTGTATGCATTTCCGTACGTTCTCTCCGACTCTAAATTCAAGTTACATGCCATGATACAATTATACAAGGTAATTGCACAAGCCCAGCCTGTTAATGTATACAATGCAGAAAGTTGTCAAACTTTGTTTACAAGCTGCAAAAATGTTAGTGTATGTGTGTGAATAAAATGATTACAGTGTTGCCAATGAATTTGCACATTGAAGAAAATTACACTACACATGCTTTGTATAGATTAAAATTAAAACAAAATTAAATAAAAATAGAACCCAAAGTAGAATTACACACATATTTTACATGAATCTCATTACATGGTCTACAGATGAGAGTAAAAATTACACACTGTGTATTACACACATATTGGCATCACTGAATAACTATAATCATGCATGAATGCCGCCTCTGCAATTGTACTTTAGTTACCCTGTGATTGTTATTTTTAAAAACAAAAGACATCTGCTTCTGACAATTATAGGTATGTTTCTACCAACAAAATACGTGTGTTTCTTGGTGTTGCAATTTTGTTGTAATCGTGCAAGTACCTTGTATAATTGTATCATGTTACATGCAATACGTTTTATGAGCCAAGTACGTTTGTTGGTTAAAAAATAATGAACACAACAGAGGTGACAACACAACAGTACATAAAAGCAATCGATAACTAAAATATAAATTTTGTTCGTGAAATAACTATCATGATACAATTATACAACGTACTTGCACGACTACAACAAAATTGCAACACCAAGAAACACACGCATTTTGTTGGTAGAAACAAACAGAATTTAGTCAAAAACAGATGTCTTTTGTTGTTAAAAATAACAATTACAGGGTAACTAAAGTACAATTGCAGACGCGGCATTCATGAATGATTATAGTCATTCAGTGTTGCCAATATGTGTGTAATATACAGAGTGTGTAATTTCTACTCACATGTGTAGGCCTATAATTAGATTCATGTATAATCTGTGTGTAATTCTACTTTGACTTCTATTTTTGTTTAATTTTGTTTTAATTTTAACCTACACAAAGGATGTGTAGTGTAATTTTCTTCAATCAATGTAATCATTTTATTCACACACATACACTAACATTTTTGCGGCTTGTAAACAAAGTTTGACAAGTTTCTGCATTGTATACATTAACAGGCTGGGCTTGTGCAAGTACCTTGTATAATTGTATCATGATAACTATGTTAAGAACTGATTTTAATGTATTTTATTCTTGAAAATAGTTGTAAACTTTATTAAAAAAGCTTTTTCTTTTATTAAAAACTTGTTTATGCAAAAAAATTTTAAATTTATATCCAACACACGAACATTTTTATCGATATCAATGAAAATACATGTATGTATTATAATTTGCCATCTTTGGCTATCCAAAACAGCTGACCTTTTTCATGATGCATGCTACGGATACAAAAGTAGAAAGTAAACCTACTTTATCCGTCCTATGCGTGTATACGTTTTATGCATTTTGCTCTGTAACTTGCCACATACAATTACACTGATTCTACTTTTTTGGCACATGCATAAAACGCAACAACGCATGGAACGGATGGTATGGACCTTCAGCTTTAGAGTTGTGTTCAACAGTTCTTTTGAACTAAAATGTTAACGTAAATTAAATGGGTTTGAAACATTTTTTGATTCGCACGCGAACGAACTACAGAGTTCAAAAACAGCTGTTGGACACAACTCTAGTTACAATTAAAACCAAACAAATGTGTATATTAGAGAAAAATACATAGTGTTTTTTAAAGAAAATGTTTTCAAAAAATAATAAAAGTTGCATTTACTAATTAAGATTTATTTTAATTAAAATAATAAAGCATTAGGTCTGTTCGTTTACTTTCCTAGCAGAAACTTGCAACGAGAGAGTAAAGCCTGGTACTCTGTTCAACATTTCACGCGAAATGTTGCCAAAGTACATATGTATAAAAAAAATTTTTCACGTTCATTGTTCATGAAAAAATTTTGCAGAAATAGTACTCTGTTTATCTTTGGAAAAACATTTGAAATGTATCTTCAACATTTTAAGTTTTCATGCGAAATAATATGAGTGGCACTTGTTTCACATGGAATTTACAACAAACACATGGGGTGTTTCTATAAACATAAGAAATTGTAGCATAGTTTCAAGCGCCAGTTAATATTATGTATGTCTAATTTTTCGTACGAAATAATCAATGTTGATAAGCATTTTTCACAAATTTAAACAGGCAGAAATTTACAAAATTACTCTCCCTGATACGAAAAAGTAAATGAACGCTTTAAGCCTGGTACTCTGTTCGAAATTTCACGCAAAATGTTGACATAATCCATATAAAAAAATTTCACATGAAATATTCTAGAAAAAATGTTGCAGAGCTTGTAGTCTGTTCAACTCGTGAAAAATTTATGAAATGTATCTGGCAACATTTTCTTGCAATCTGCGAAATAATATGACTGTCATTTATTTCGCGTGAAATATTGACAGCTGATGTTTTTGCTTACAAAAGGCGATCAATGTTGCATACTTCTAATCAATAAAAGCGATTATTTTTTTGGAAAAAGTAATATGGGCATCACTTTCTACGTGTCAAATTTTTCACGCGAAATATTCAATGTTGCTGAAAAATTTTCATAACTTCGAACAGAGTACTAAGCTGTACTTGTAAACTTTTTGTTTAATTTATTAAATCCAAATTCAACATGTTGTAAAGCATTTTATTTTTTTTCAAGTTTTTTTTATAGAAAATGTACGTACAGACAGACAGATCCATTAAGTCTTGAATTATAATTAACAAATCGCGATTGAGTTTTATTTTTTTTTACAATAATTCATATACCATGTACATATGTTTGTACATACATACATATGTTTGTATGTATATTATCACAGCAGAGCGTGAACTGTGAAATTTTAATTTTTGATTAAAAAAAATGCTACAAAACTATTACTTTGCATACAAATTTGTCTGGCATTGTTTGAATAAAATTAGATAAACATTATTTTGATAATTTAGGAAAACGCTGCTTGTGTGTGTGTGTTTGATTTTAATACACATATGTACATATGTGTAAGCAGTATAAGTTTGTAAATATTAAAAACAATAAAATTTGTTTTTTTACATCTAAAATAAGTGCATCCGGTTATATTTTTTGTTTAAAATAAAACAGAATTCTATTTACCGATTTGGAAGCCAGTACATATGTATGTATGTATGTATGTGTTAACAGTTGTTGCAATACATAATGACTTTAGCAGCATGTTGCTCGGTTTGCTTCTAATTGTTGTTTTTGTTTTTTTACTAATAAGACTGCTGTTACACACGCAAGTTCTTACTTTGACGGCTTTTACATACGAAAAGTTTATTTTGCAAAGTCTTGAGTTTGTAGGAGAGAAGGAAAAGAGAACGGAAGTGATTTTCCCTGCTGAGAGAAGGAAAAGAGACCTTGCAAAGCAAACTTTGCTTGTGTAAAAGTCGTCAAGGTAAGAACTTGCAATCGTTGACTGCATACAGAATGAAAAACCCCTTTCTGCACTCTAAAAATAATTTTATGGTTTACTATATTTATTTTCAGGGCGAAACTATAATATATTAATTTATTTTTTTTTCCTTTCTCTTTTAAGGAACTTCCACGTGCTGAAGCTTTATTGGGTCGTGAAAATATCAACGATGATGATTTACAAAGTCTCGACAAAGAAGAGCAACCCAAGAAGGTGGAACATAAAGTGGCCAAATCTGAACACAAGCCTGTGGAAGAAGAAGCTAATACAAATGAAAATAATGAAATAGAAAATAGTGAAGAGGCCGAAGAAATGCAACAAAAGTATCCTGGTAAAATTCCATTGGAATTGGACTTAAGTGATTTGGCTGCTGCTCTATTGCAAAACAACAAAAAGTATTGAAACTCGATATTAAAAGAAAATTAAAAAAAAAATGTTAATTCAACTGTATTAATTTCTTTTACAGATCTCGCATGAATTGTGTGGTTGAACGTAAGCATGCTGAAGAAATTGTTGACTCGCCCTCGAAAACTGTTGCTCTGCCCTTCGGCATGAACTTGACCACCGACCCAAAGAAAGCTCGCGTCACTGGCGAACGCATTTCTATTTTCTGTGAAGGTGGCAATGAAAACAAGGAACCAGAACCAGCCCGCAATAACAATCGCGAAGAGGACGACGATGATATCGAAGACGTTGAAGCCATTCGTCCCATGTTTATTCCCTTCCAACGTGTACCAATTCCTTTTGGGCCCATTCCCAATCGTTTCCCTTTGACACATATGCCTCAGCGTATGGAACCAATGATGCCACCACGTCAAGAACAACACGGCTTCTTGCGTCAAATGCCACCACCACCTCCACCATTCCAGCAGTTGCCTATGCGTCCACCAATGCCCCCACAAGAAATGCAAGCCCCTCACCCTGAACCACAACGTATTGTACGCATACAATTCCATCACATTCCCATTCGCGAAATGATTCATGTAGCCAACGATGTACCTCAACAAATTTCGGTTCAACAATACCAACAACCCTCTGCAGCTCATCAACAACCACAGTCATCTCAGCAAACACAGATGCCACAACAAGTTCAAATTCAACAACAACCCCAACAGCAGCAGCAACAACAACAGATCCCCCAACAGCGCCATGAATTCCAAGTACATAAATAAACCATTTTTAAGTTTTTGAAAAAAAAAATTAATGTATATAATAATTATTTTCCTTGCAGATTCAACGCGTGCCCTTTAATTTGGCTTTCGATCGTACCGGTATTACTGCTGAAGATTTAGAGAACATTCAACGACTCACCGAAAATCGCATTAATGAGGGGCTACGCTTTTTGGCCAATGATTCCGATGAAGATGAAAATAGCAACAGCTCTGAAGATGATGATGAAAGCGATGACAATGAAGCCCCTGTTGCTCAACAAAACAGTCCACAACAACAGCAACAACAACAACAGAACAAACCTCAAGCTCAGGATCAACAACAATCCGAACAACAGCTACAACAACAGCAAGCTGAACGTCAAGCTCGCATGCAAGAATTGGTCATGCCTATTCAACGACTTATCTTGCAGCCTTTGCCCGAACAGCCACGCGACACCATGACACCACCAATGCCCGATCAACCCATGCAACGATTGGCCATGGAGCATCCCGTCTGGGGTCGCGGTTTAAAAAAGGCCATTAGCATCCCTGTTCCCATGATGGATGCACACAACGATATGTCAGCTCAGGATGATCAAACGTCGGCTCAAACAGCAGAAGAGTCTGAGAGACCACACTGTAAGTTAAAATTATAGCGAAACTCTGAAGTTCATCCATAAATTCTATAAGTTAACACGCAATAGAGTTTTTCCCAATACACAGTATATCAAATTTGTCGATAACATACTCAAAAAACAGCAGATAGCCTGATATATGTACATATATACAAAAATATGACTGGATATTCAGACATTTAAATTAGCAAAATTATATTCGAAATTTTAAAATATGTCAAAAGTGTGAATCGTAATCAATTTTTATTCAATAATTGTTTTGTTCAATAATTTTTTAGTCTGGCTGAATTTCTCGTATTCCATTTCATTAAATAAATGTTCATAATTAATATCCGCCCAAGTAGATAGACAACACATGGCTGCTAATGAAGTGCTTGGTGGGAAAGAAATATGCGCAATTTCTTGTTTTTTTAGAATTGTCGTATTTACATTATGAAATTTTGCTTGATATGTCACGAAATTTTTTCTATTTGCTAATAGCAGCGCATGAAAAGCCTATTCTAATAACATTTGATAACACTGCGCGCAGTTCCGCATCGCATTACGTGCATATTGAAAAAATTAAAAAAAAAATTATTTTTGAACTCCCTCGCCATGTACTTTAGTTTGCATAAACTGTTTCTGGACCTAGGGCCTCTACATGTACCAATATCGGGGGTTCGATAACATTTTTGACAACTAATCATCGAGCCCTTTCGTTTGAGTGCCATTACCATGGGTCTCGAATAAAAAATGTGACCACTGTGCACGAATATAAATATTGCGTTATTTGCGTATTGCAAAAGCAACTTTTTCGACTTCAGGCCCTTATATGACCACTTATCAATCTGTTTTATAACATTTTTGACAGTTACTTGTCCAGAGTTTTAATTTGAATACCATTATCATGGCTAATACGTTACGAGCTATTTAAATTTTTAGAGAACAATTAGTTTTATTGGCAGGGCCAACAATTCACATTACATACATATATATTTTTTTTTTCTTTATATTTCTTCTTATTTTTAATGTTGTGCTTTTTCTAGTTGTCCAGCCACGTTCCGTCTAATCGTTTGATTGCAATAAATCATCTGTGATGCTTGCTGCTTGCTGTCTTCTTATATCACCTGCTATAAAAACGTCAAAAAGAATCTTAAAAACTGAATTTGAAAATTCGTGTAAATGGCAGCTTAAAGTTTTTTTTTCAAACAACGTATATAAAAGTTTTTTACCCCAATTTTTGTTTGGTATATTCTACATATATAAAGTTATTTGGTTTATAAATATCTAATATAGAACTATGCAACTATATTCCAATGAAGCGAAATTTTTAATTTATATGTGTATTTTTCTTTTTTGTTTTACATTTTATCTCTGCAACTGTCGTACTATTTTGCTGCAGTATATTTTTGTTCAATGAATCAAATTATTTTCATAATGTATGTATAAAATTTATTATTGTATTACTACTATACTATATACTACATATGTGTATTTTTGTGAACCTGTATTGAAGTTATACATAATTGTAATTGTTGTTAAAGTTTAGACATTTTTTTGTAAAAGGAATTTAAAATACATTTTTTAAGAATAATTAGGGACTCCAATTTAAAAATAATAATGATAATAAAAATATTTGTAAATAAGAAAACAACAAAAAACGTTTGTGATTTTTAGCTGACTGCGAAAAAAAAAATAAGAAGGAGGTTCTCCATCTGGTTGTAATTATTCCGAAATCTTGTCGAACCGATTGCTACAAAGCTATAGAAACATCTTGCTCTATTGTTAGAACACACTTGTTTGTATGTATTACGAAATGTTGAGCTCCTTAAAGTAGCCATCAGCGGCAGACTCCTTTTTACCTATTGCCACTGAGACATTTTTTCAAATTTAGAAATGGAAAATGAATGCGAGGGAACTAAAGCTGACGAATAAGGTGCACGACGAAGCAATTCGTTTAATCTATATATGTACATGTGTTCATACGTACATATGTACATATTTATATACGAATATGCACCTCCCAAACCAAATGTTTCGATTTTTTCTGAGGTCAGACTTGTCGCACCGAATTCGTAATAATAAACGGAGACTTCTCGTAACGAATTCGTTAAGATATTTGGGGAGTTTCTCTGAACAAATTTTTTAATAAACATTTTTTAAATCATTACAACTTTGGTGAGACAATTTTAATTTACAACTTTGATTTATAAAAATTTAAGTATGCAATAAATATGTACTCGTATGTATCTTTATGCAAATTATTATTTCGACAAAAGCAGCAACATAACGGTGAAGCGTTACGGTACTCTGCTGTATACACAAAAAGAAATCGCATGTCGTTGCGAATTCGTACCGACATATCATATCGATTTCTTACCGACATGTCGTTACGATTTCGTAAGAGATGAAAAAAATTGGAGAAACGTTGGACTAAGTGTACAGAACTCAAGGGAGACTATGTTGAAAAATAAAATAACTTTTTATGTGTTTCTTCAAAATGTCACTCAGTTAATATGTGACATTTTATTTCAACTAGAAGCAAGATGGAAGCAGGTGATAAGTTCTGCCTCTGCAAACGTTTTTTATGAAATTCAAAGCGTGTAAAAAGACACAATCGTTCCATACATTTTGAAAATTCCAAAACCATTTGTGATGGCTTTGATGTAATTTAAAACATAGATATGCATCTAAAAGGACCCAAAACATATACATATATTTTTTTTAAAAACAGGGCTGCTAGAGGGTAATTTCTTCCTCTCCGAAACTATTCGACCGATTTTAATGAACTTTAAAATTTTTAGATAGATAGATATGTGTCTAAAAGGACGCACAGTATTGTATTGTATTTTGAGGTCACATAGATTTTTCAGTTTTCTCGATTTTTGGCCAATTTGACGATTTTTTTAATTCAACGCATTGATTGCAATAAATGATGATTTTAAAGCGTGTTGGAACAACAATTGAAGTTTCAAAAATTCGACAGTGGTGCGGACGCCTATCTGCGCAAATACTACTCACACGTTGGTGAATTTATTGAACACAGTAAATAGTATTTTCCATTTTAACCTTTACTCTTATACGACTATGTAGTTAGTCAAAAATTCATTACGAGCGGGCAAAGCTAGTATGAAAATAAAGACTTCAGACTGCAAATTAAGAAAAAAAAAATGCATTTAAAGTGCCGCGTAGTGTTGAGTACCCAAATGAAAAGTAGTGAATACTATTGAGTAATAAAAAGTAGTAGAATCACATCAGAATCAGAATCACAAGAACAACATATGACACAAGTGGGAAAAGAACATGTCTGCGTGTAACTCAACAACAGGGCTAGACCCGAAAGTGAACTTTTTCGACAGCAGTACATTAGTATTAGACTTGTACCGAACTCTTTCAGTAGCTCGTTTTTGACACAAACCAATCGTCAAACCCATTTAAATTACATGATTTTGATCATTGGTTTGTTTGTCAAAAACGAGCTACTGAATGAGTTCCATACAAGTCTAATTAGTATATTATATGTATGTATGTTCGAATGATTCTACTGAGAAACGACTTGATTGAAATTCGCCACACAAATTATGTTTTTAATTACAAACTTAACTTTGTTCGTTTTGCATTGTTTTACTTTATTTCAACAAATTTGTTACGTTACTAATACAAAGTGTTATATTTACTTTTAAAGTTTTTTTTTTTTTTTTTTTTTTTTTTTTTTTGCATGAAAACTATATTCAAAACAATTTTTAATTTTATTTATATTTATATACAGGTATTCAGCCTTATCATAAAAAAATGTTTCGTTCACATGCATTTTAATTTCGTATCATCAATTCCATTTTTTCTAAAAGACAAATTTTTGTGAATGATTTGCTTCTTAAATTGTCAAAATATGTATTTCGCAATCTTATGAAATTTTTTGATACCAATTGTTCACACGTTCGGAAATTTCCATGTGAAATTTTATTTATGATAAACCTGATTGTTAACAGTTGTTTTTCAAATAAAGAAAGAAAAAAGTCTTATACGTATTAATATATTTCGGACAATGATTTTGTAAAAGTATAACTTAATTTTATGTTCGTTTACATTAAAAAAAAAACAACCACTGATGTTAAATTTCAAGTTTAATTAATTTGTTGTCTATTATGAATCGTCGACCAGGCTTTAAAATTTAATTAATAATTTATTTCGTTAATACTTCTTTTTTTTTCTTTCTATTATTTACTAAATGGTGTCGTAAAGAATTCGTGTAAAAAGCGTTTTTATTTTATTTATTTATACATACATGGGCTTTGATTTTAAAAGCACTTAACATCTACGAAGACTACGTTATAGTTTTGGGGCGCGGTTTGCATTATTTTGTCTAAAAACAATAGAAAAAAAATTGTAAGTGGTAAATATTAAAATAAAATATGTACTTAAGTTTTGATTTAAGATCACTAGGCTGGTTATGCAAAACAAATGGGAAAAAATAATCATGAATGTAAAAACAAAATATATGTATGTATGATAATGTTAACCATTTGGTGGAGTACACTCAAGGATGAAGTAACGTTATTTTAAATAATAAATTAACATAAAAACTGTGCCATATCAGACCTTTTTTTTTTAATTTGTATTAATGTTTTTGTAAGTCGTACAGTATTTTTTAAAATTAACTGTCAACAAATTGTTCGTCTTTATACCAATCTCAAAATATATTGAAAAATATAAGAACCATATTTTCTAATATTTGTATGTGATTTCATATTTTCGAATATTCTTCAGAAATAGACATTAAATCAAGCTGATGCTCAACAACTGTGAAGAATGATATCTACTCTTTTTAGAAAATAATTACAAAGTGCTTGATCGTAAAATGAGGGAATATAAAGGATATACTAAACCTAATTAGCTGACGAAATTTCACTTTTAAGATTTTATTATAGGCGTGTTCATTTACTTTCCTAGCAGAAACTTGCAATGAGAGAGCAAAGCAGAAATTTACTTGTAAAAATTTGCAAGTAAATTTTATGCATGTCAGCACCATGGATGGAAATCATGATACAATTGTACTTTTTCTAATGTATTTTGTATAATCTTGTTTGATAATATTGTAAATTACAAAATTTTTTAAAAATCTATATTTAATAAGAAATACTTTACACAGCTTGATGTATTATTTACTATTTTTAAGCATTTTTCATTATTTTTCAATTCTATTCTATTAACAAATACAAAAAGCCCGTTTTCCATCTCTGACCAGATATGATAAGCAAACAAAATTCCTTGACAATAAAATTGAATTTATGTGGTTTAATGAAAGAAAAACAATTATTTAAGAAGATATGCTTTCTTTTTATATACACACTCGTATACATCTTTTTTTAATAAAGAAATTCACATTTTTTAGTTTTCCTTTTTCAGATATTTTTGAAATAATTTTTTGAAAACAAAACACACAACAGGTGGTGGGATAATTCTTGCAAGTAAAAATTTTACTACTAATAATAATTTTCTCTCTCCCTCTCTCTCTCTCTTTTGACGCTCTCTCCTTGCAAACTTTTTGAGTTAATGAACACTTTCCAGTAACAATTGTTACAAATTCGTAAAAATTTTTAGTAAATGACCAAACCTTTCATGTATATAAAAAAATTAAGTATGTATATAAAACAATTTTTAATGGTACCACTTTTGTTTTGGGTACTATTTTTAGGTAGGGGCGAATTACGGCGTTTAATATCGAACAAGGCATATCAAACAGGTACACGCATCAGGCATATTGCTCATCTGCTGATATTTTGTTTAAGCCTGGTACTCTGTTCACAATTTCGTGCGAAATGCTGTCAAACTACATATAAAAGTATTTGGTGTGAAATATTTGCGAAATAAATTCGCAAAAGTAGTACTCTGTTCTTGTTGTGAAAAACACGTAAAATCATGTCTTTCCATGCAAAATTAGTCTGGCATCATTTTAGTTTAGCTGCGAAACAACATGAGCAGTGCTTTTTTTCGCACGGAATTTTAACAATGTTGCATACTTTCAAGCAATAAAAGCAAGAAATTTATAAAAAAACCGCGAGTTGGGCTACATTTAGTACATGTCAAATTTTTCACGCGAAATAATCAATGGTGCGAAATAATCACAACTTTGAACAGAGTACCAGCCTTTACACGTTTATAACGAAGAATTCATTTGACAATTACTTTTATGCCTTGTTTGATGCATAAAATTTTTTGACAATTACTTTGTAAAACTATGCGAGAAGCACAGACTTGCACCTAATGCGTGTACCTGTATTTAATGTGCCTTGATATCGAACGAACGTAATTTTCTCTCTGATCGTTTTTTGACAACTTTTTTTTCATTACGAAATTTGTGCATTTTAGTAACGTTATAGTTAGTGATAGGCAATATCATATTCAAATCATCATTTCCGATATTTTTTTTTTTTGCTAGTGTGATACACTTAGAGAATTTTTTCGAGTCATAACCGCCAAAAAACTTAACCGACACATTTTTTGGACCTCGTTCTTTTTGACGGAAATCGATTATTTACGATCGCTAATAATCGATTACGGTCCGAAAATTAAATTCGAAAATTATGTCGCTTAAGCTATTTTGGCGGTTGTGGCACGTTTTAACGTCACATTTAAAAAAAAAAATGTTCAAACATGTATTTTTCTAATTTTGACTCTTTTCTCTTCCCCTTTTTATCTTATGTGGGAAACCTATAATACCGTTATTTTTTTTTATATAACATTACTTCATTGAAGTCCCTTATAGAATATGAGCGTGCTTTTCAATTTAATGTTTTTTTGTCTTTTAATAAATAAATTACTCCTCGTGATCTACACAAAAAATAAATGATCGAACTGTATGTAATTTATACTTGTAATATATTGTGTACATAAATGGAGACGTTATGTGATAGAGCATTCGTGTGGAATTTCCCATAAGATATTCAATTCGAATCAGTAAATTGATCGAATTATGACTGATTATTTATAATTTTTATAATTAGGTGATTATTTTACTTTTATTACACATATGTACATACATATGTGTGTAATTTAATTTTTTTTATTCTTAGGCCTTTTATTGCAGTGTAATACTTTCTAATCTCAAATGCTTTATATTACTGATATGATTAATTAATAAACAAAATAGAATGCAGTGTAAGTAATGGATTAAATAAAAATTGTTTCAATGTTAAAATAATGTGAATAAAAATAAGTTTCGCAATAAATGCATACATATATCGCACTTGATCAACAAGAAAGAAGGTATTACCTCAAAATTATAAAATTTTCAGTAGAGGCCAAAAAAAGTGAATTTGAAAATCCAAATATGTATATCATGCTAAACAAATTCCATTTGAAAACATATTTAACTGGTTTTCCTTTTATGGTAGAAAAATAACTATTTTTTCAGTTACTCAGGTATGTGATGGAAAACGATTGTTTCCAAAACTATTTCACACCGATTGTTTTGAAAAGGCTTGATGAATTGGGCGTACCTATACGGAATGAGGGGAAATTTCTATAGTGGACAGATATAAATGTTGTTAGTTGCTTTTTCCAAAAAAAAAAACATTTAATTTTCCAATTAATAATACTCTCTTGTTGACCAAGTGCGATATGTAAATCAAGGGGAATTAAAATTGTATCCACTTACCTTAATTCTACGTAATATATCTCTGCCCTCTAACGTTACAATTAACCTGCATTTATCACTTAACTTATGTGGCCTGGTTTAAAATGATATTTTTTAAGATCTCGTTTACACTATTATCACAATCATTGCTCTATTTAGCCATTTTCACACTGATGACCATCACAGTTGCCCCAGAAAATACAATTGCCAACACCACTGTAGCAGATGAGGAATACAGCTGTTAAGAACACAAGACTACATATGGTGCAGGGTTTACGCTCCAGAAAGAAACCAATTAAATAGAGCACGATGAACATTACATGTGTTTCCATGAGAGCAGGATTGGTGGGCTTTGGCAACAGTAGCACCGGCAGCAAACATTGCAAGCAATACATGTTGTTGCGTGTTTAGGTGTTTGTCTCCACGATATATGTAATTAGAGGATATACAGAAAGTTTACCCTACTTAATGGCTCCGGTGTTGTTTTTGTTTAAAACAAAGCTTGCAATAGATTAGTCACACTCATTTATATCTCGTATTAGTACGTATTGTTGTTTTTTGATCCTTCCATGAATGGATATAGCTAACAGGTTCAACGTTTACTCCTTTATATAAATTTGTTTGTTTGTACATACCAACACTTACAAACAAAATTTTTTGTCTTGCGCTTAATTCTTATTTTGCATTTTTGCTATTCTATTGAACACACTATAATCAACAATAAACTAATTATTTTTAAGTAAAATTATTTTTGTCTTCGAATTGAATAGGGACTTCCTTGTATAAAATTCTATTTGACTCTGCACAGAGAACGAAGCCGATACTGATTTGTCGGCGGCGGCGGCTGACCTAGAATATCTACGCAGCGTTTAAAAGTTTACTTGCACTGAAGAAACCTCGGGGCGGCGGCAATCAAATAAATCCGTCAGCGGATAGTGTGTGTCAGCTAGAAGTCCGCTAATGTCAATAAAATCTCTGCCACTAATATCAGAAGCGGGTACACACTTTTCCGTTGATTTAAAAAGCCGGCTCACGTCCGATCAGTTTCGTCCTCTGATTCTGCTTAAAGCCTTCTCACACGGAAACAATTGTGCTGGCATAACGTGACAACCAGCTGGTGAGAGAAGCGAGGAGAATGTTCTTTTGTTGGCGTACAGTGTAAGCCGGCTACAATTCCGCATTAAAAGACCAAAACCAAAACATACACAACTTTAAAAATCTGTTAAATGTCAAATTAATTCAAAGAAATACTAATACAAACAAAGCTGTGTGCACGTAAACATTTCATGCCAGATGAATAATCAATCATACCAGTTGTTATGAAGAGAACAAAAATTGTGCGCTTGAAAACTTTTCCCATGTGTGAAGTCCCAATGGTTTAATGAAATCCACTCAGTTCTAATAAGAATAATCAAACTGTATATATAAAGTGCTTGGTTGGTTTACGTGGCTGCCTACTACACGTACGCAGGCATTCAAGTAGAATCTATATGATTATTTTTTGAAAGTGCAGTGGCTTCTTTTTGTATATGGCCTTCGACAGTCAAGGTAGCAGAGTAAACGAAAATAGTTCCAGGTGACTGTATTAGCGTCTACGTATGTCAGTTGCTTCCTCTCCAACTGTCAAACTCCATATAAAAACATTGAAAATATAGAAAAACAATAATTTTTTGCTTCTATGTTGGGGTTCGACAATTGGACGAAATAATATTTTGTAGTTGTATAAGTTGTGCATTGACCTTTTTTTTTAATACGTCTTGGTACATACGAAAACTACTGGCAAATAATTAATTAATACCAACAAACGGAATGTTGAAGGTGAGTCAAACAAGTATATATTAATAAGAGGTAATAATGTTCTCTTTCATTTCAGATGACGATATGTCATTTAGTAGAAAATTAAAGATCTTGACAACTAGATGTCATTAGTCTAACAAGTTAACTATCAACAGCTGAACGAATTCGCAAATACCAACAAAAACAGTAAATATAGAAAACATTATAGCAACAAAACCGCCGTGAGATTTCAGACCGATAAAAACTAAAAAAAGCAAAACGAAAAAACAGAAAAATTATAAATTTAAATGTACGCAAATACGTATAACTTGTTCTGAAACTACCGCAGCTTGAAAAGGAACAAATAACTAACGCTAACACGTTACGTTAGCAAGAACATTAAATCGGAGCAAGATTTGTGTGTAGTTTCTCCACTAGCGCAACTGCAAAAAAAAGCATCAAAATAACTCGCACAAATTCTACAATATATGAGCTCCTCATTATGTGGACAATAACAATAACGAAGAAGCGCTGGAAAGAAATTGCAATTGTGCTAGGAATCTTTATGTTCGTGATTGTGTGCTACAAATTGTTGCCCTCGAAGGGCTTAAATCATGGCCAAAATAGATTTAGGGACAATCAAGAACCTGAAACGCTGTCCCTCGATTTGGTCGCGGCTTATGAGAAACAACAATTGTTGCTACAACAACAAAGTAATGACTTAGAAAAAACAAAAGCCGAGTTGGGCAAACTTAAAGACGACATGCGTGCCTTACAATCCAATACGCCGCGTAAATATCCTAAAGTGAAATATTTAAATTATAGAAATCGCAAACGAATTTTAGTAACGGGTGGCGCCGGTTTTGTGGGCTCTCATTTAGTGGATAATCTTATGCTGGCCGGCCATGAAGTAATTGTAGTTGATAATTTCTTTACTGGTCGTAAACGTAACGTTGAACATTGGTTAGGACACGAAAATTTTGAATTGATACATCACGACATTGTAAATCCCCTGTTCATAGAGGTGGATGAAATTTACCATTTAGCTTCGCCTGCCTCACCACCGCATTATATGTTTAACCCGGTAAAGACTATCAAGACCAATACCATGGGCACGATAAATGTTTTGGGCTTGGCAAAACGTGTTGCCGCCAAAGTGTTAATAGCCAGTACATCCGAAGTATATGGAGATCCTACAGTTCATCCTCAACCAGAAACATACTGGGGTCATGTGAATCCCATTGGTCCCCGAGCGTGCTACGACGAGGGTAAACGGGTCTCAGAGACTTTAAGTTATGCGTACGCTAAGCAGGTGAGTGCAATTTGATTTTTAAATAGTGGGATAGGCAGGTATATAATTTTTTTGACAAAAAAGAAAAGTAAAACAAGCAAAAATTGTTAAAAATAAAATTAATTGTGGAAAATTTTCAAAACTCAATACATACATATGTATGTATATTGAATATAGTATTTTCGGCACAAATGCAGTTTAATGACGCATCTAGAAAAAAAATAATATAAAATAGTCTATAGGTAGGATAGAAAATTAAAAAATGAGAAAAAATTAAACAAAATAATTGGCCGAGTTATGAGCCTCTGAACTTTTCCTAGAAAAGTATGACGAGGGATGTGATTATCAAAGCGAATAGTTAGTTTTTGAATTTACATTTTTAATCAAAATAAAGTTTAATTCTTTTTAATGAAATCAATTAAAATTTTGAAGAAACAAATTTCAATTTAAAGATCTTCTGATGAGCCTGCCATTATCCAGGCACTAAATATCATAAATATAATTTATAATTATTTTTTAAGTACATGAGATCACAACAACAAAATATATTCGCTTAAGACTAATTTAGGTTATTTAAATACATATTACCGAAATATCTAAAATCAGTTGTTTAAATAAATGCATACATACATACACATGTACATCATTAATTATATTTTGTGTCACTCATTCTGCAGTTAAATATTAGCACTTCGTTGTATGATTACTTTCATTGTATAAATATGAAACAGCATCGTAGAATTTTGTTATATTGTTTTAATAATACAAAAAAATTTTAATTATTTCAATATTTGATCTGGCGTGAGTCGTTATTTTAATTTTTTTTTTTTTATTAAAAAAGAAAATTTTTGTATTAAATTTGTAACTTCCCGCTATCAAAAATAGGAAAATACTTATTTCACGTCTCACAACTTAAGAATGACTTAACCGATCCGAACCAGTTTTGTGGCACTCCAAACACATTTACCTCATTTAGGTTTCGTGAGATAATAAACTGATTCGATTTGGCAGTGTTTGAGCATTTTCGAAAATAAAGTTTTCGAAAAAATATTTTTTTTTTCAAGAAATTTTAAACTACTAAACCGATCAAATCTAAAATTTAATCAACTGTTAGAGCCTATTTCACATATTCTATTTAAATATCAATTCACATTTAAGTCGGTTTTCGTTTTCGTATTTTTTTTTATTTATGAAAAACTACTTTTAAATATGAATTGATATTTAAATAGAATTGGTGAAATAGGCTCTTAAACTCAAAAAGTCAACGTCGACTGCAGACAATTTTATTAAAATCGATTGATACAACCCAGAAAAAAATTAACATAAAAATCATTGCGCTGATTTACACGGGCATAATTGTGCTGGCATGACATGCCAGTTTGTAGGTGAGAGAGACAAAGAGAGTGGTTTTGCGGTTGGCATAGCTTTTCAACCAGCTACAACCCCGCATTAGCAGCATAAAACCAATACACACACAACTTAAAAAACAGCAAATGTTAAATGAATACGAAGAACACTAACACACACAAAGCTGTGTATACGTATACATTTAGTGCCAGATGAATTACTCTCGTGTAATTTGGAAAAGAACAAAAATTGTGCGGCTTAAAAATTGTTCTCGTGTAAGCTACCTCATTAGTAACAGCATTGATGAACTCGGTTTTATTTCAATGAAATGAAACATCAATGAATTTAACACATTATTGTCACAGGACGGAAGTGATTCAAATAAGTGAATGGCATGCACTTAAAAGGTTGTCTAGAACAATTTTTGATATAAACAACAGCCTTAGAATTATTTTTATTAAATTCAGTACCTGTAGTGATTGGTATGCAATGCAAATGGTAAACTTTTTGAACTAGTACCGACTTTTTTTTTTGCTGGGAATTAACATGACAAAAATTTGTCGAGAATACTTACAGAAAACTTCATAGCCCATAATTTTTTTTTATCAACAAGCACGCAAACCACACAAGTATTTTTTGTGAGTTATTTTTATCAAAGCAAATCTTTTTAAGTTGTATTATCTTTGACTTACTATACATATGTACATACATACATATATGCAACAATGATGAATTGCAAATAAAAAGTAAATAATAACAATAGGAAAACTACGAGTACATACACCGGCACAATTGGGGAAACAATAAGTTTTTGTTATTATAGTTGTGGAGTAATAATGTAAAATACTTTTAAATTTCATTTGATTTCATCTTGGACTAAACACAATTTAAATTATCATATATTCATGGAAACTGGATTTACTTCTCGAATCCATCCCATAATTAACATATCTTATAAATAAACCAACTTTATTCAAGCTCAATTAGAAACGAGATGGCCGGCCAATAATCTAACTGGTATTGTAAAAGTAGACATACTTTGTTTAGCCATTAAATATTCACTGGGTTGGTGCTTTCCGACACACTATGGCCGCTATCAACTGTCAAAGATCGGAGTCCCTACTGGAAGACCCTTTACATATCGCTCATTTACTTGAACAATGTCATAACTCAAAAAAAAATAGTTTCAAAGAAAACGAGTTTTAAGTTTTTAATTTACACACAACTTAATATAACAAGTATATAGTAATAAAAAAAATTTAAAAACCCGACTACGACCAGCTTTTAACCGTTAAATATCCTAAATGGTCATTCGAAATAAAACGTCTTAAGAGAAACTTAAGGCTCAGTTAGCCGACTGTAATGGAATTTAACTGCAACGTAGGAAACAGCTGATCGATATTGTTATGTGAAAAGTAATGAAAATGGTTATAGAGATGTAATGTAACGTAACCTTCTTTTCACATAAAAATATCGATCAGCTGTTTCCTACGTTGCAGTTAAATTCCATTACAGTCGGCTAACTGAGCCTTAAGTTTCTCTTAAGATTTGGCCGCCATATTGAGTTTCGACTACTTTCACATCGTTAGTGACACTCCCAGGATTAAGACAAACCGATTGATGTAAGAATCAGCTGATAAACACAATACCCATCTTTGCGTCGCGCAGTCGGGTAAAAAGAAAATTTAATTTTTCTCGCAAGATTTGAATATATGAGTACAAGATATTTTTATGTAATTTTTACACAATGTGAATAACGATATGACAATCGATTCTGCATTATTAACTCAAAAATTGCATTTTTTGAGTTATGATGTTGTACTACGTACATTTTCCTATGATAGCACTATACTGGGCTATTTTGTTGTTCCCCTAATTATGGTAGCATGCGTATCATTAAACTACATACATACTTGACGTCGGCTGAAGTGCAAAACCACGCAACTAACAAAAAATTCAAAATCGCATTTTTAATTAATTACGGGGTATTACATCGAACCACATGTCCCTACAGATTTTCAAACCTTTATGATAGTAAAAATCAGCCTAATTAAGAATTAAAATAAGAAAACTTTACTTGAATAATTTTGTTTAGTTTCTCTCTCTCTCTCTCTTTCTCTCTCTCTATCTTATAAAATTTGAAAACGTGTAGTTGCGTAATTTTGCATTTCAGATAACGTTTTGCACGCATGTATACATAATAAGAATATTATCAAACTATGTGTTTTTATATGTCTTGAATTAAAGTACATACATACATATCGTCACTCTAAATGTAAACTGATGTAACTACACAAAAATTCGAAATCGAGTTTTTGATTGATTATAGTTCATTTTATCAAACTACATGTTCACGCAAATATTTAGACCTCTGCGATCAAAAATTACAACTTTATTAAAGAAATTCACAGGGACGTAATTACGAATGCATCTATTTTTTATTGCAAAGAACTCATAATACAAGTAAAAAAAAAATAGAAAATTTTCAAGCACACTTTATTATTATTGATTTTGAAAAAATATAAAAGTGTAGTTACGTCCGTTTGCATTTAAAGTGACGATATGTTTATACTTATTTCCAAATATGTATGTATGTGTTACATCTAACATTTAATCAATAATTGAAACTTGTTTTTTCTCCCTCTTTTTACATTTCATTTTAGGAAAAAGTGCAGGTACGTGTTGCCCGCATATTCAATACATTTGGTCCACGTATGCACATGAATGATGGTCGTGTTGTTTCAAATTTCATACTGCAAGCCTTGCGCAATGAAACGATAACCGTTTATGGCAATGGCAAGCAAACCAGATCATTTCAATATGTATCCGATTTGGTCGATGGCCTGCTGTCCCTAATGGCCTCCAACTACTCGCAGCCAATTAATATTGGCAATCCAGTTGAGCATAGTATAGAAGAATTCGCTGTCATTATAAAGGAACTGGTGGGCGGACAGAGTGAGATTAAGCAAATTGAAGCCATGGAAGATGATCCACAGCGTCGCAAGCCTGATATAAGTAGAGCCAAGAAGTATATTAATTGGGAACCCAAAGTGCCGCTTAAAGAGGGACTACTCAGGACCATCGATTATTTTCACAAAGAACTGGAACGTTCAGATCGTTTTACGAAAAATTCTAAAAAATATTTCGAGTCTCGCGATTTGCAGCGCTCACAAATTCGTTTTCATTTCGATCCTGGCAATGATTAATGTTAAATGCTGCTTTGTCAACGAAGTAGCAAACATTATTTGTTCATGTTAAATCCTTAAATTAAATGAATCGTACTTAGTTTAGTAGACACTTTCAGACATAGCGTTAGACATTTAAGCAGCATAAGCGAATAATTTTTAATTAATAGAAATCATACATTGAATCTAGTCGCCTTTGTAAATAGTAAATTGTAGTTTAACTAGTTTACTTTCGTTTTTTCCTTTCATACTCCTGAATGTATGTGTACAGTAGTGCAAAATGCCCTATTTTCTATTCACTCATATTAAATAATGTATGTATGTATTTAAATTGTGGTTTTTTTTTCTTTTTTTTTTTTGTTAATATATATAAATAGTTGCCTTTTTATATGTGTAATAATTAAATAATTAACATATTTGTAAACATGTTTCTATTTACAATTGCAATATAAGTATAAGAATAATTTTTTCTAAAAAAAAAAAAAAAAAACATTGGGAAACCAAATAAAAGACAAATTTTTTGAAAGTTTAGAAAATCAAATAACTGCCGTTTCACAGTGGCGCCCGTAGAGCAAACGAGGTTGCAAAAATCAAAATTTTCATGTGCGCCTGCGAAATTTTAAATGAATCCATCTTATAGTAAACTTTTCAACGATCTCAAATATGCTACTCTTAACAATATCAGATTTTTAGTTTAGAAGACATAACTGTTCAAAGTTAACCAATTTTCGGATTTAAAAAAACACACAATTTTTAGGTAGTTTGATCCGATTTCAGGTGTAATATCACGAAAACTAGGCAACGAATAGTATTTTTTTTTGTTTTTAGTGATTGATGTGCTTATTAAATGTATAACAATAAAAAAAATTGTGCTGTTTGCTTTGTGTTTCTCTAGGTAAATCAGTATTTAAAAACTATCCATTTTTTCACTATTCTTCAACTTTGACGGAAAATAAAAAAAATTTACCTTTTTTTACCTCCGCCATATTTTCAAAATATGTTCTTTAACTAGTCTTTTACATAACTCAAAAGGTTTTATCTGCCTTTACGTGCCTATTTGGCTTCTACAGGTAAAAAACGTTAAAAAGACATGGTTGCAGAAATTGTATGGCGGGCATCCCTTACATGCCTTGACTGACAGTTACTTTGATGTAATAGTTTGAAAATTGCATTTTGAGTCAGTTGTCTACCTGAGAGCCTCTGGCGAAAAATTTGGTCCTAATATTCCGTTACAGACACAAGATGCACAAAAAACTACTCATTGAAATAAGCAGGTACGCACCTCACTTAAAAATTATTTTTGGCGTACATATGGTGAAGAACAATACTGACTTATGGTACAGGTAGGCACAAATCTCATTTGGCTACGTGCATAATATCAAAACTGTATAATTCAGCCCAAATGCATATGTATGCATGTAACAGGTACATTTGTAGACATGGTAGCATAGGCCTATATATTGCAAAACAAGCTTAATGCCTGCATTAGTCTACGACTGAAAGTTGGCGAAACAAGTATTGAAAACATGGCGTTGAACAATTTAAAACTATTTGAACTGTTTAGAAAGTCAATTACACCAACGTGTTTCGCGGAAGCTGCTTTAGAAGAACTCGATAGCTTATACGGAAATATTGAGAGAAGCAAAAGTATAAAAAATAATCTTTGTATGATACATGCCAAAATTAAGACAAAATGGGTGAAATGCAATCGAACCATTAACATCTTCAACTCCAAATACGAGGACTGGCTTAATGAAGACACCATCCTGGATATATTGGCAGTAGATAAACCCTCCACATCAACCAGAGGAGAAAAAGGAAGGCCAAAAAAAAGTATGGAGGAGTGTTCAATTTTCACAAGAAAGAGGAAACTTGCCGATGCCACCAATGACTTGACCACGAAGGATTTATCGGATGCGCTGTCTATTAAATACATAAAGGATAGTGAACGAGTTAGGTCGCAGATTACAAAATCTGTTGCTGATGCAAGCCCACTGCGACTAAAAAGGATTAAGGAAAGCATTCCCACTCCCACAAACGCACATATTAAAAAGTATAGTTCCGAAGAAGCCTTGGCTCTGTTTTTGGACTTAGAACTTTCCAAAGAGAAATATGAGATACTACGGGCATCTTTAATGCGACACGGGGCTGACCTTTTCCCCGGATACAAGCATATTACGCAAGCCAAAATAAATTCACGACCATTGCGTACGGAGTTTACGGAAGTCTCTGCGAAAGCCAATCTGCAGGATCTTATGGACCATACAGCAAAACGGTTGTTGGAAAGTCTTCCTGAAAATGAGGTGGAAATTCTTCCTCAGAAACTAACATTGATCAGCAAATGGGGCTGCGATGGATCATCCGGACAAAGCGTTTATAAGCAAAGGATATCTTCCGATGACACTACAATATCTGACGGAAATATGTTTATGGCATCTGTTGTTCCATTGCGGCTAAAATCTGATGTTTCCCTACACTGGAAAAATCATCGACCGTCATCAGTGCATTATTGCCGACCAATAATGTTTCAGTTTGCAAAGGAATCGGCAGAACTCATAAGGACCACGGTGAAGGACATTGAAGAACAAATAAGCAAGATTAAGCATACAAAATTGCAAATTGGAGAAGGAAAATATATTGAATGTAGTTACGAGTTCCACCTGACCATGGTTGACGGAAAAGTCGTAAACGAACTGACAGGAACAACCTCAACATTGACATGCCCGATTTGCAAAAAGAGTCAGAAGAACTTCGGTAATTTAAACGATTCTACAAACGAGGAGAATTACGAATATGGAATGTCACCATTGCACGCAAGGATAAGGTGTATGGAGTTCTTGCTAAAACTGGCGTATACCCTACCACAACAAGATGAAAACATCGATGAAAATACATCAATTAAGGATAAGGAAAAGATCAGAAAGAAGCAAATACAGAATGCTTTTTGGAAACAACTTGGACTAAAAGTAGACTGCCCCAAGTGTGGATACGGTAACTCAAACGATGGAAACACTTCAAGGAGATTTTTTGCAAATGATGAGGCAGTAACTAGAATCACTGGAATTGACAATGAAATCGTCAAAAGATTGGGAACGATCTTGAATGTTTTAAACTGCCAAGAAAGTGTTAATTCTACAAAATTTGGAGAATATGCATCGGAAACTGCATCTCTTTTAGCAAAAATTTATCCACAGAAGAAGTTGACCCCGACCGTCCATAAAATATTGGCGCATGGCAAAGATATAATTGAGTACCAGTCTTTGCCAATTGGAGAGCTTTCTGAAGAAGCGCAGGAGTCTCTTAACAAATTTTACAAAAAATATAGATTGCAGAACACGTTCAAAGCATCAAGGGTGAGGCAAAATGAGGACCTCTTCAACATGTTAGCAGCATCTTCCGATCCACTTATTTCTTCCCTGCGGCATGTGAAGTCACGAAAAGAACTACAATGGAATTATACTTTAGAAATGATTAGTCTTTTAAATATACCTTCTGTTACGAATTGTGATGAATATTTTACAGAAAATTCAAAAAATTAATTGAAAAAAAATTTGTTTAATTTGTTGGCTAATAACTTTAAAACAGAAAAAGCTTTCAAAAGAACTAAGAAATATAAGATTGGTAAAAATAATTTGATTTTGTTACCATAAAATAGATGAGTTAGAAAAAAATTAGAGTTTAGAAATGATTTGTATTTTAGACATACTTTGTCTTACCAAGAAAATGAATATTTTACAGAAAATTGAAAAAATCATTTAAAAAAAAACTCTTTTGTTGTAATTTTTTAGGTAATATCTTAAAACATGAAAAGCTTACAAAAGAACTACAAAAAAATATAAAATTCTTAAAAAAAATTTTTTTGTTACCAAAACTTAGATTTTTTCACAAATTTTAACTTTGAAAACCCATAAGTAAGCACCTATAAGGTGTAGCGTCCACTCCAACCGCTCATTTTATAGGTTGAACAATTATCTATGACATGCAATTTAAATTATTCGATTATCTTGTTCGGTTCAAAAGATATGATTTTTGCAACGAAAAAAGGCAAATGGCGCCACTGTGCGTTTGACATAAATTAAGGGAATACCACGAAAACAATTGGTTTATTTTTATGTAGGCCTGTTGCAATCTTCTGATCGTTCCAGCTCAATGGTAAAATTATAGAAAATTAGCATTAACATAAAATCGAATTTTTTTTTTTTTTTTTTAGTTATGACGTTCTTTGAGTAAATGAGCGATATGTAATCCTATACGAACTTTAGCCAATATAATCGTATATCTTAGGTGATGTAGACATTTGGAAACTTTTTTGTTTTGGCGTTTTTTTTTAAGTTTTAACGCTTTTTGGGTTTTACCGATTTTTTTTAATTTTGTTTTTAATTTTGGGTTTCTTGCATTTTAGCGATTTATTTTATTTCTGGTTATTTTACTAGCCATCCACACGAGCAATAATCTTGGCAATTATTGCCTTGGCAATTGTCAAATTCGATTGCCGACACAAGATATTAGCGTGTAGACTGTATGAATATGTTGAATGTTAAAATACATTGCTGAGCAATAATCTCTTAACACATGCTGTCAAATTGAAATAATATTATTTTTTTTTTAACAAAACAGTAAAAAAAATGTTTTAAATGAATAAAATAAATAGAATTTCAATTTATAATTAGCAAATGATCTAATAAAGGATAATATAAGTATGTATATGCAAAAAATACAAATATATTTTAATGTACGTGTTCGCCACCTCCAGATATATTGTTGAACACAAGCAGTTTGACGTCATCATTCTGCCGACGTTATTGCTTGTGTTAAGACACAACAAATTGCTCGTGTGGTCGTACTGTTAAGCGTTATTTTTTTACTTCAGCATTTTTTTAATTTAGGTTTTTTTTTAATTTTAGCGATTTTGAAAATTTCAAAAGTTGCTGTCAAAATTACACAGACAAATATTTAATTTTTTTCAATTTCAGTGTTAATTGGTATAGTCTGCATAATAATACACTAAATTTGAATATTTCAAGTGTCTTCATATATTTGTTTGTATTTTACATTAAGATTTCTACATATTTCGTTACTCGCTTTAGAACACCCTTTAATTTTTAACTGTCATATATTTTATGTTGTAACGGCACACAAGTTATGTCAGGTTCGTACCTCTTTGGTTTACGGAACTCTTAAAAACAAACGGTACAAATTTTTTTAAGCTCTTGCTATTAACAACTTTCGATCTTTGACTGCAGTCGAAAATGCGTGCGGATCGAACGAATTTTCATTAGGTATTATAGCGCGCATTTGACCAAGAATGACGCTATTGTGAATTTCAATCACTGCGATTTTTAAAGTTTGACAAAATTTTAACATGTTAAACTCAATAATCATACAGAGTAATGGAAATTAAAATACACTACGTCCTGCACAGCAAATTGAGCATTTTACTCCACAAAGTGAAACCTTGCGAATTGTTACGACCTTAGATTTACATACATACATATGTATGTATATAAAATCGACGAAAAATAGTTTGTAATTTGTGTTTGGGTGTCTAAAAATAAAAAAATAAAACAATAGTTTAACACTTAGATTTTTAATTTGTCTTATTAAAATATCTACCGCATCGAAAGCAAAATTCTGTTATCGATACTGATATGAATTTGACATTATATGTTCTATAGCCAGCGAAGATGGAAAACCGAATGCAACTCTTAATAAGGGCCTTATGTTAGGTTAGGTACACAGGTTGCCGAGGAAAGAGAAAATGTTGTTCGGCTCGATTGGGTCCATTCGATTAGGTCCCTTTGTGTTACGCGTGAGGAAGAGAGCGTTAGAATGAAGAAGAGAGAATCAGAGGAGACGTGACTTAGAAAAAAAAAACTAAAAATTAGGGTTGACGTTTTGGTGCAAAAGCAATAGAAATAAATGCTATCCCAATTATTAAGGTAGAAAAAAAATATGGTGTCCGAATTTCAGGCTCTATCGAAATAATACTGCATATCAAGTTTTAAGCTCCGCTTTGAAAAACTGCTACCTTATACAACTTTTTTTTCTCCTGTAGATTAAACACAAATTTAGTTATATGGGTTTCGTTTGAGCTAACGCTATATGCCTCGATAGTTCCCAGATTTTAAGCTGACTATCCGTAGCACGTGTTTGGAATAATTTTAACAAAATGATACGATGTCATATAAAATCTAAAGATGGACTCAAACATGTTTTAATCAATGCAATAGAAAATTAACATCAACTATACGAATACGTTTACTATATATGTATATCGTTAACTGAAACGCAAAACTCCTTAACAATTTCATAATTTTACAGGAGAAAAAAAACGTGTTAAAATGGAAAATATTCACCCTTATCGGGGATAAAAGGCGAACATTTTATGCACGTGAAATATTTGGTGAACAAAATTAGAAAACAGTATACTGACACAACAACAACGCAAATATTGGCGATCACAATTTTAGGGAAAGGGAACACTTATCGCGTCAACCTTTATTCCCGATAAGGGTGATTGAGGTGTTTTTTGTTAGATAGGGCTTTTTGCGTTTTAGGTAGCGATATGCTATTGCAGCTAAAAGAAAGCAAAAATATAAATATGTATTAGAAAAATAATATAATTAATTATTACTATGATAATTAATTATTATCATATTTTTTATATCTTTTTTTTTAGCATATGAATGTAACGGACGCACACTTTTATCATGAAATACAGTCTGTATTTGTTTTTGTTATATACTAAATAAAAAATAATTTAGGTTTACAAAACGTTTATTAAACAAATTTCCATAAAAAATTCGTTTTGTAAGCCCAATTATTTTTTTTAAATACTGCAATAAGTTTTTTTTTTTGCTCTAAATGGTTTCAAATGGTTTGTAATATCAATGACAAATCCTAAATTTTATCTTGCCCACTACATACGAGTATATTCAAGTGTTATCAGTGATTATGCGTATGTTCATAGACAATTCTGTTTATTTTTATTTAATATTATTTGCTGTTGATTATGCACACATAGAGGAGTTGCTTGAGCAGCAACGAAATGCATCGACCAATACGTACATATGCTCGTATGAATATTAATATTCAAAATACATATCACGAATTAAAACCACACACCAATTTTGTTTGCAATTCTTAAAAATTTACATTATATTTACATATTTATACATAATATATGTATGTATGTATCAAAAAAAAAAAAAAAAAAAAAAAACTAGCTTACAACTGCTTTCGATCTTTCTTTCTTAGAATGATGAGTTAGTTTTATATGAGCCTTTCAATTTCTTTATCAATTAAAAACCAAAAAATTTTATATTCAAAAAAAAAAACTCTTTGGCTGTGCTTTTAAATAAAACTAATTAAACTTATTACTTAAAGAAAAAGAGAGAAAAAAGAAAAAACAAATTAAAGATTTTTTTGTTTTAATCTGAGGTAACATAACCACTGCCATAAGGTTTGTTTTTAACGCACATTAACGTACGTTTAATAGATTGATGAAATTTTTTTAGTATATAGTTTTAGTTTAAAACCAATAAATTCATATGAAACTAGATTAAAAGAAAATTAAATTATTTTAAAATTCAACAACTCAATTTAACTATTTTTTAGATTTTAAACAATTTAAATTAATAAAATGCTAAGATTGTGAAAATTGTAAACCTCACCGTGATACGGTTTCTAACATTTCGGCAAATAGCTTTTTCAGAGTTACGGTGCCTTTGGCATTAACGCTGCGCCAAAAGCTACGTAAAATACTATCGGCCTGTCTCAGCGCGGGCAGTAGAAGTAGCAGCTGTTGTTGATGCGAAACAGCCGAGCTATGACGTAAGAGATAGACTACATCGTTGAGAGAATTCAAAATGGAATCACGAAATGCCCTTAAGGAGGATTGATCGTCCAAATTAATATCACAATTGGTTAAAATTAAAGCTTTAAGTAGATAATATTCTTCGCGTCTAATCGAAATGCGTTCCAAACGTTGGGCTACTTGCAAACAATGGTAATAGAACTCTGTGTAGCCACATTCTTTGGCCAACAACTCATCCATCCAGAGATCCGAGGCGAAGCACAATTTACCATTAAAGGGCAATGAACGAAAAATTAACTGCAGTGTTAATAACTCCGGCCAAGTTACCTGTAACAAATTCATTTGGTCGCTTAATTGCAACTCGACAAAGCCGGGTATGCTCTTGGCCCACCCAATAACATTCACCAATTCAGTGTCGTACAAATAACTGAGCGTACCCAGTATATCATAAACATCGCTGTTGTTATTCGTGGGCGATGAATTCAAACGAAAAATGCAAGTTGTAGTGGTGGACGGTGCAATTGAGCTGACCGCCGTTGACGAGGTGGGTGTCGAGGGTGGTGACACTTCACTGCCGTTGTCATTTAAATTGTTGCAATTCGTTATCAGATTGTGTTGATGTTCATGTTTGACCGTTGGCGAAGAGTCGCTAGTGACGGTCTCATCTTCAAGCAGAGACGACGATGAGCTGCTCGTATGTTGTACTGCTTTAACCGACAACACATCCGGTTCGTTATTACTAAGGGCATCGAGAATTTTGACATCACTCAGTGAGGTTATACTCGACTGATAGAGCAATTGCATTGTTTGATATGAATTGGAGACGGGGTTGCGACGATACTTTTGACGGCCACCACGTACTCGATCTAAGCGCACGCCTTCCTAAAATATATAAAATTAAGCAATTATTAATTACATATCAACAAATCGAGTTCGGCAAGCGTAAAGGTGCCCAAACATTTGCAACATTATTGTGCAATAATAGATATTGTACAATAAAATTGCCTGTGTGAGTATTATATTGGCATATGGCACAATATATTGAATAAAATCAAGTCTTTTAATTTATATTGCGCAATAAAAAAAATTTTGCAATGTGTGTACAATATTGCACAATAAAATAAATAAAAATAAATAAATTAATTAATTAATAATAATTTAAATTGTTTAGAATTTTGTATGTATCCAGTATGTATCACAAAAAATCAATTTTAAAATTTCTTAAACGCACATTTAATTTTACATACATACATATATCGTTAGCTAAAATGCAAAGAGGTGTAACTCACAAAAATATAATTTTACAGGAGAAGCAAAAAGCTAAAAAAAAATAAAACTAAACAAACTTGTAGTTACGTCCCCTTGTTTTCTTGTCAATAAAATAGTAATTTTTTATCGCAAAAATTTAAAATTTTGTCAAGACATGTAGTTTAATGTCATTCATAATATTCAATAAAAAACTCGATTTTGAATTTTTTGTTAGTTACGCCTTTTTGAATTTTAGCTAACGATAGGTATATTGTAAGAAAATTTTTAATATTGTGAAATTTATTGAATGGTGTGAAGCAAAACGACAATTGTAGTAATAAAGTGCTCAATAATATTGCATACTCTATGGGTATTTTAAATGTTAAAAAAAAAACTATGGTAACACATCGCGTTTTATTAAAAGCTTAGCCTTCACGGACTAAATATGTTATCCAGATTTTAAATACATAATTGGAATTTTTTTATCAGCTCTAGTTTTCGAGATATACTGATATGTCAAAAATGAAGGCACTTGCAGGACATATACGAATATTACCACAACTTGAGCAGGCCATGCTTTATTCAGTTACATAAATAAAAAAATTCAAAATTCTACCGTTCTACCGAAGAATTGCATTATTTAGATGAAACATAATTTTTTATGGTCTTGATATAGACAAATCAATCGACCCACCTTTAACATGCCCATAAGTAAGCATTTCTGAAAACGACACGCCTGACATGCCTTCCTTCTTCTTTTATTGATCTCACATTCATTGCTGGCCGGGCAGGTATATTCAATGTTGCCTTGAATGGTGCGTTTAAAAAATGCCTTACAGGCCTCGCAGCTTGCCACACCATAATGAAAGCCCGAGGCAACATCCCCACACACCAAACATAAACGTCTGAGTTCATCACGTATGGAATTACCAGAACTAGAAGCTTGGCTAGGATTTGAACCTTGATTAGCTGTGGATCCATCATCACCGTTGCTTAAGGTCGTCGTAGAGCTACACATTTGACGTTCGGGTGAGACAGAGGGTGATGATTTCATGCCATTACCTGAGCCGCTATTACGTCTATTCTTGCTGCTGCTAGTTGCTTGTGGCGTTGTGGTAGAAGGACTGAAGCATGTGACATTATTGAGGCATGATCCCGAATCTTGAATTTCTTGTTTTATATTGAGAACACTCATGCTGTCGCTCATTGCTGGCTGAAGTGACCTTTAAGATAATGGCACCGCTTTTTTTTCTTTTTTAACTGTAAAAGATATAAAAATAAGTATAAAAAATATTAAACGGAAAGAATCACGTTAAATGTCAAACAGTACACTAGCACATACCAACACTTTTGATATGATAGAATATGAATTTATACTGTCAATCTTTCTCCTGATACCCTGCTCTCTACCAGCGCTTAATTCACTACTACTGGCACCACTAGTTGCCCCAGTCAATAAGCTAGTCCATTTGATTATAATCATTCACTACGAATACTGAATGCATTGTTCATTGCTCGCAATTTGGTTGATTTTTAGAACAGTGTTACCAGGGTTAGATAATTTTCTTTTTTAAAATTCCAAGATTTCTTAAAAAAAATATGTAGATAAATGAAATGGAAAACATGTGTACTTAAAAAAATAATTATTTAAGTATGTATGCATGTATGTATATGAAAAAATAAAGATACATACATATGTACGTATGTGTGTATATGTATATGTAAAGTGCATATTCGCCATTAAATTGTTTTATACATACAATATATTTTATATTGCGATAATATAATGCAGATAAAATTTATTTTAAAAATTTTATGATATGGGAACATTATTTTTTTTTTTGTTAAAAAATACTAGAAATTAATAATTACAAAAAATTCATGTTGAGAGAAAATGCAAGAGAGCAATGGAGAAATAAATTTAATCAAAATGTAAAAGTGTTTTCTTTTTGAATGCAAATATATAATGACATTTTATTAGTTGCACATTCATTCCCTTCCATTACTCGGGCACATGCGATGGGGAAGTATACCTTAGTATCCGATGTAATTTACTCAATCCTTTAAATATTTTTAAAAACCATAGACCATTAATTCTCCATATATAAAACAAAGAACAATTTAACGAACGCTAAAAGATTTTGAATCATTTAATCTTTTATTTTTAATTTAATTGGGAGCATCTCAGCTGCATATAAAAAAAAACTTATCCGACGACTATAAAATTAGGCACAAAATTATATTTCCTTTTTTACTATTTTCGAAAAACTCACTTAGGATTGGTGAGTTTATTAAACTAGGAAGTTTTACCTTTCTTTTTAATTTAATGATAAAATCTAATTACTATAAAAATTTGTTTAAAGTGTGTTGTTTGGCCTTCGAGAGTATTTCGTCTCGCTACCATTGGTTGACTGATTTGTCACGGATAAACGTATAGTCTTGAGGTTATTTTTGATTGTTGTCACTTCCTATGTGAAGGTATAGGTCGGGTATAGTCAGTCACAAATACATTTTTAAGAATACTGTTAATAACATCATGGACATATGGTCTAGTCCCTCCATATTCTGCAAATTTCCTATGTAAAATATGTAAAATAAATAAATAAATATAAATTGCATAAACTGTTACGTAATTACATAATGCTGAGTAGCCAGAAATTGCCTTTATTTTATGTTCATGTGTATATAATAGTAGTACTCAGGGGAGGGCTAGAACTAGGAAATTATATTGTGGGAAAGAGGATATAGGGAGTAGTGTTTGTATTCTTCTCTAAAAAGGCGAGTGCACAAGATACATATTTGCATGAAAATGCATTATTATGTCCAAAATATTTCATGTATCAGTAACATATGTAGATGTAAACATATGTATGTAGATGTAAGAAGTTCACATTAATTGCATTCCATAGAGGACTTCTACAGTTCCATTAACTCTTGGGATATAGACATATTTATGCAAGTATGCTGAACAGTGATAAAGATAACACAATTTCAAAATATTTGATTTCCGCCCATGACACTTTACGGCTATTATTTTCTTAGTTCCTTTTAGTAACGACTATTTCGTAGTTTTTATACAAACAATGATAGGATTACTTCCCTGATAGTGAGGCAATTTAACGGCACTTAAAAGCCTATTGTAATACGTATATAACAACTTACGGCAAATAACACCAACTATACCAAACGGGAAGAGATAGCAAATCAAAATAATGATAACAAAATTAAAAGCATTAAAAAAAATTGCCAGCTTTAAGAAAACACATTTAATTGCACTTATTAATAACAAAGATAAGTTTTACTTACTTGTGTTATTATGAATTTACAATATCTAGTTAATTTATTTTACTGTGATTTCAACCTTCTAAGTTATATTAAACGATATGCTTATACATACATATGCTCATATATACATATATTTTTTAAGCCTAAACCGTTAAATTTGCATGGAATTTTGATCTCTTTGTTTTGATTCGCTTCGAATGTCAACCGAAGATTAAAATTGATACACAATTTATGACACCAGCCACTGATATGGCATTTTTCTGTAAGTGGAGTTGCTCCACTGAAATATATGTCTGTATGTACATATGTATATGTATGAGTACATATAATATTTTAAACCATCATTGTGTACAAGGAAAACGAACGAGCATTTCGTCTTCTTTATGGTACAACACTTGAAAGATCAAAACCGTGTAGGAATATTTATATATTTTTAATTGACACGTTTTTTTATTTTTTTTATATATATAATAATCGATATTTCCTTATATTGTTTAATGACTGCCAAACAAAATATATTATAGCCTCATTAGTATTTTGTTAATAGTTTCAGCTTATTTGGTACTTGCTAGTTATTGGCACATCTATTTTAAATTTTGATGCAGCACTTTCCACAACTATGAATTTTTAATTAAAATTCAAGTTTACGAAATATTTTATTAGAAATGGAAATTATTTTTTTTAACATCACAAATAAAATGTCAAATTTCGAGTCTAGACTACAGTGTTGTAATTTTGCGTAGTACTTGCAACACTTTAACCCAACAGAAAAAATATATAAGGGCATGTTGAAGCGAAATAAATCGAGACATGCAAAGCCGTTAACATATAATTTTAATTTTATATGAATTTTAATAAACTTGTTAAAAAGAAGTAAATGAATAACATAATCAATCAAAATTAAATTAATTGTTAGAAGATATAGACTTTCACTACCTGATAGCTTTGTTTCAAATTTATATGCTCAAAATGTAGGCACCAAGGTGAATTGACACCAGGTGGTCTCGATTTGCAACTCTACATATTCGCCTTGCGTATTTGTTAGTGGAAAATTTCCTGCTGTCAGAAGATTTTATAACGTTTTGCATTGATTTGACAGCAGAGAAATTATGTCAGCTGGTAGTCTTGATTTGCAACTCTGCATATTAGTTAGTGTAAAACTTCCTGCTGTCAGAATATTTCCGAACGTTTTGCTTTGATTTGGCAGCAGAGAAACTACGAGCTGATAGTCAGCTGGTGAATTAAGATCACGTGATGTTAAATCGCCTTGGTAGGCACCATATAAAATATCTGCTTGATGATTGGTAAGGTTGGTTTTTGTTGCTATGATTGAAACATACAAATAAATACCGGATGAACTGCTACGTGGATCCACAAAGATCACCTGATGTGAAAGAAATAATTATATGAATTCAGTGATGGGAGTACAATAAAGCGATTTTTAAAGTACAAATTATACTACTGTGCAAACATGAGAAAGTAGTACAAAAGAAACAACATGCTAAATATCAGCAACAAAAAGATAACAAAAACGAATGGCACAATAAAGAGAAATTGAAAACAATGAAAATTAATACGAAATTTTACAACTTTGCCAAGAAGTACAAGAAAAATTGGAAAAACGAACAAATGCAATCGGAATGTCTATAAAGGCGCACGACGTGTGACTATTTTTTTGCGGTTCGCATAAAATTTAATAAAATATTAATATTTAAACTCAAATAAAAATGAGTAACACAACAGAAAAGAAAATGATTTAAGAAAAATGTGTTCTAAAAATCTAAAGATTTTATCAGTGAAAGAAGTAGTAATTGTCCCCAGACAATTGAAAAAAATTTCAGTATAAGGTGGAAGAAAGGAAGTACATAAAAGTTTCTTCGAGAAAATTAGTATGTATGTACTATGTACACGGATAATTAAAAATGATTCCTTAGAAAAATTACAAAAAAAAAGAAAATTAATCTAAACATGATTTGAAAAAAATAACAAGCGTAAAAAGTGCAGACATTGAAGTGCAAGTGCTCCGTAAAAAAGCCAGTCGCAATACCGACTGAGTCTGGTGTTTAGGGCGTGTTTAAAAGTGTTTGGAGAAATTAAAAATTGAATTGCTTGAATACAATTTGTTTAAATAACATAAATCATACGATTTTCTCCATAAATTGTATATAACTTTGTTGTTATATTAATTACAAAGCTTTTAAACAAAAATTAAAAAGTTTGTACCGAAGTAAAGAAAAAATCAATTTGTATTTTTTAATGATTGCAACTTCCTTCTTGCAGTACTATTCTATGGATACTGTGTCTACTACAAGTGAGAATTGAAACAACAAAAGAAAGCAAAAACGAAGTCTTTTTCTTGAAAAGATTAATATTATATACATATGTACGTACATATGTATGTATGTATGTACATCCCAATGAAAAAGAAAAATTTCAAATTATTGTTTCAAACAAGTTAAAAAACAAAATCTGGAAAAGTTACCAGCTTTAACACCCACCAACCAACCACCTTTTTGTTGTATTCATTGTTTTTTTCCCTCATTTTGCCAATTTTAAATTCTCCTCTCACTGATACCGTTATTTTGTCGTTGTATTAATTGTAAAAGTGTTTGTGTGTGTGCGTGTATCTTGTATCGTTGATCCTTCGTTGTATAGAAAGAAACCAATTTTGTTTTTTAAATATATTGCATTATTGTTGTTGAACTTTTGCCACAAAAAAAAAAGAATCACTTAATTTTATCCAGTCTATTACTTGAGTTTCGATCCTTTCAAGATATAGCTATAACGAAATAAAACAATAATGGGTGCTCAACAGGGCAAGGAACGTGGATCACATTCAAGTGGCAGCCATGGTGGCACTGCCAGTTGTATTGGTGTTTCCAGCAGCAGCCCTGTTGGCTCACACGGCTTGCCTGTTAACGCTTTAGGAGTCGGTTCCACATTGCGGGGCTCTCGCATTAAATCCTCAGTACCCCCGGCTGCTGTTAGTGGTGGTTTACATCGTTCGGGTGGTGTCTCGTCCGCATCGTGTCATAATAACAAGGATAATCGCTGCAATCCAATCGGATTGAATATTTTTACTGAACATAACGGTAAGTAACATCTTATAACTTTAGAATATATTTTTTTTTTTTTTGAAATTTTTTGTTATTTAACATCGGAAGATACTTATTGCGTAAATAATAAAAAAAATTCGGTAGTACCTACTGAGGATAGTAGTAAAATGAAATTGAAACGGGGACCGTAACGGTTATAAGTTTCATTTAAAAAAAAATTATTTTTAATCAGGGACCGTAACAGAGCTGTACATTTATTTACATAATTTTTTTTTTTTTTATTTTAATTCGTTACGAATTAGATAAATTTTGAATTAATTCTTTTCACAACAAAAAGGAATTGAATGAAATTTGAATCAATTCAAAAAAATTAGGCAAAAATGAGTTTCAATTCGTTTCCAATTCAAATGAATTTGTTAAAGTGAATTGCAATTCATTTTCCAATTCGTTTGAATTGAATTGATTTTGAATTCATTCCAATGAATTTAAATAGTTATGTTCATACATATGATCAAGCATGATCGTGAGAAATGTTTCACTAATTTTAGCGTCCATGAGCGTGAGCAATAGATTGAAATATGTAAACTATTAAATGAAAAAAAGAATTATTTCTGAAAAAAAAATATTAAAATAAACTATCAATGGAAAAAAGAGATTTTTCGCTTATTACAGAAGAAATCACATTCCTTTTACAAAAAAAATATATATATATGTACATACGTATAAATAACATGGACCGTAGCGGTTATAATTTTTATTTTAAAATTACTTTTTAATCATTATTTCTTGATTTTTATTTATTCATCAGAAAATAATAGTTATTTTTTGATTTTTATTTATTCTTCACAAAATAAAGGGAGTTACTTTGTGACTTTGATTTATTCCTCACAAAATAAAAGTTACTTTGTGACTTTGATTTATTCCTCACAAAATAATAGTTACTTTTTGATTTTTATTATTTTGCTTAATTTTTAAAATGTAGAAAACGTAATTTTTGCTTTAAAATTAATATTAACCGATTTAAAAAAAAAAACTCTTACCTGTTTAATTAAATTCACTTTTTTATAGTTTATTCATTGAAAAATTAAAATTTTCTTGAGCAAAAAAATAAAAACCAAAAAGTAACTGTTATTTTGTGAGGAATAAATAAAAATCAAGAAATAATCGGTAAAGTCGAGTTTTTTAATAAAAATCAAAGAAATAAAAATCATTGCATCTATAGGTAGTCCATGCATCATGGAGTATCTTGGTATGTTCCTTGTGCACGTAGCACTTCTCTATTATTGTGATTTTTTTAGTTTAAATAATAATGGAAAATAATCGTTATTTGCGATCCCTGATAAATAATATTTATGAATAATAGTCAATATTATTCGAAATTACAATAATTGTTCATTAGCTGATTGATTAATATGTTGCCTTTCTTTTTCGGTCAAGGATTGCAGGGAAAAGTACGCAAGCGATAGCTAATCTTAAGTTGAATCTTAAATGTGGCAAGCAAGCACCGAGTTTTAATTAACTAACTCTTAATTTAAAGTAAAATTGACAATTTCAATTTTAAAATGAACGAAAATAACTTCTAAAAACTCTTGTTTTCATCCCCGATTTAAAAACATAGGGGACGTTGCCCTAAGAAGAAAATTCTTTAGTTGTTACTGTGCAACTTGAGCCCCCATAATTGAAATTCTTTTTATAATGATTCCACTTTTTCCATTAAGGCATACACATACTTCTTTTTTTTTTGCTTTTGCTTTTGCTTTCTTTACGTTTAAATATCTAAAAGAGTGTTGAACAGATAACTACAAAAAAGTTCTGTATTTATTTGTGTAGTGTTTTATTTATAAGTAGAATATTTATTATAACCGGAAGAAATTTTACGCACTCACGCATTTCTTTAGTTTGTTTGACATCAAACTCCTCCCTTCCATCTACAAGTATTTCAACAAATACTTGAAACAATACGAATTTATTCTGGTTGCTATAAAATGAGATTTGTCAGACTGACGAGAAAAAAAAAGTTACCCACCGGAAAACTTTATTAACTGCCTGCCAGCAAGCTGTGTTATGACTTTCAACTGGAATTTTTATAACTGCACTTAGCACTACTCACACTCAGTAGGTATATATTTTCACGAATAATGAACTAATGATGCTTTAAGAGTTTTTGGGCAATGCGGCGGGGTACACTAATTGCCCATTTAAGTGGCCGTAGTAAATCTAAGTTTTACAACAAAATGATTCTGCTTGTGGGCGAAGTGGAGGGAAGTGGTTCTTCCACTTTAAGCACTTTATTGTTACTATTTTTATGTGCCATAGGAAAATATTTGTTGTAGAGATTTTGCTAGCGTTCATCTCTGTCCTACCGCAATTAATTAATTAATCGAAATTGAATTGATTTTTGTCTCTCTTTAAAGAAATGATAAATTTGAACGAATGAGTTGGACCCTGCTCAATTTCTGCGTCTCAACCTCTGTCTTCTTTTCTTTCAAATTTGCTGTCAATCACACTATTTATTATTACGTCTAATTTAGTTTTAGCTTCCCTGCTATTTTTTCTTTTGATTTATTATTCACGTTATTTGTTCACGAGGCGTTTCAAGTCAATTTTTGTTTTCAAACGTTCCTAAGCCTCTTATGTTGCAATAACCGGCCGGCAGTTACAAGTACGAATGCATTCGGTATTTTTGGTCCCGTTTTGATGTTTTTCCCAATATAAAGCCTGGTACTCTGTTCACAATTTCGTGCGAAATGCTGTCAAACTACATATAAAAGTATTTGGTGTGAAATATTTGCGAAATAAATTCGCAAAAGTAGTACTCTGTTCTTGTTGTGAAAAACACATAAAATCATGTCTTTCCATGCAAAATTAGTCTGGCATCATTTTAGTTTAGCTGCGAAACAACATGAGCAGTGCTTTTTTCGCACTGAATTTTAACAATGTTGCATACTTTCAAGCAATAAAAGCAAGAAATTTATAAAAAAAACCGCGAGTTGGGCTACATTTAGTACATGTCAAATTTTTCAGGCGAAATAATCAATGGTGATGAAAATTTTTCACAACTTTGAACAGAGTACCAGCCTTAAAAGTAGATTTTTGTTTGAAATTTCTATTGCTTTTATGTGAGTTCTCGTTCGTATGCGTGTCTAATAGTGTCATTAGAACAGCTCCGACACCTCGTTGCACCTTGAACGCATTGAAAAAATTTTTTAAAACAATTTGTTTAAATGAACGTTAACGGCAAATTTAAAATTTAAAAAAAAAACTATTGTTAAACCATCAGTCCGACAAATTTGTTTTTTTTTTGGTTAATAAAATTGTAATTAATAATTTTTCCAAATATAATTTATACCAATTGAACGCCACAGACCAGCAGGGGCCGGATTCCGCAAACGATTAATTTTGAAGTGTTTACCAATTTCAGTGTTCTCTTGGTGATGTGAGCGTCCGCAAACGTTGAGAATGAACTATTTTGACAGTTATAGTGAACATTAGTGTAAAAAATTTTCACTGGAAAAAGTGTGGCGAATTGTGAGCACTGAAATTTGTGAACACTTCAAAACTCATCATTGTTAGGTTAAGCTCCATTAGCAGGTTGCTGGTCCAAAAGCACATATCGCTCATTTACTCAAACAACGTCATAACTCAAAAAAAAAAAACCGTTCGCCAGACAACGCGTTTGAAGTTTTCAATTTACACACAACTTAATGGAAAAAGAAAATTTTTGTTTAGTTTTCACGAGTTGAGTAAGCAAAATATTTGTATGCAATTTTTACACAATATGAAGAACGATAACTCCAAAATTCCATTTTTTTAATTAATGCTAGAAACATAACTGGGACGAACGACGAATTTTGTTCATGTCGACGAATTTACTCAGCGAATTCGGCTCTTATAAGTGATAAAGTTGGTTAGTCCCGGTTCACACACTTCAACTTTTGTTGATCAACTCGTAATTCAGCTGTAAGAAAGACAGAGAAAAAACACAAATATCTCTTTTTTTCTCACAGCTGAATTACGAGTTGATCAACAAAAGCTGAAGTGTGTGAACCGGGACCTATTGTGTAAGCAGTAAAAGGGACAACCATAGGATTGAGTAGAAAAGTTCAATTGTGTAGCTTTTCTTAAATTGTACCATGAAAATGGTAAAATTGTACCAAATTAACATCAATTGTACCAAAATGTAGCCATCTTCTAGACAAGCATACACAGTAAGAATTCATAAAAATTTTTCATTTATTGAAAACAAAAACATAAAGAAAACTACTAATAGTATCGATCAAAACAGTTTTTCATATATGTAAGTATACATACAAAGTCTAATAAAGCCGGGATCCCACTATCGGCACAATGTACCGATTTTCGCGCAGCTCACTGCAACAAAGTCATAAGTAATAAACCAAAATTGCCTTATTTCTGAATGCATTCCGGAATAAGTCTATATGGTTCTATTACCAATGCAGTGTGGGGCAAGAATGTCCTTATATTTCAATCAGTTGAAAAATGAGGCCAATTTAGCTTAATTCTTATAAATTTATTTCAGTGAACTGACGAAAATGGGCACATTGTGCGTAATAGTGGTATCTAGGCTTAAAGAACTGGAACAAGTGCTACCAAAACAAATGAAAAGTATGAGCATAACTACCAATGGTCGAAATTTTGGTACTTATTAGGGTTGGGCAATTATGTTAAGCGAAATTATTATTACTATATTTTAAAGTACAACTTTTTTCGAATTGTACCACTGAAATATAAAGTGTACCAGCGTACCAATGCAAATGCGATTGTACCAAATTTGGTACAATTGTACCACAAATCCCAACAGTGTTGTGTAGAGTGAGAAAAGGGAGAGATGCCAACTATTTATAACCCAAACGCGCTATTCCCCTTCGCAAAACGCGCTAGAACGCGCTAAGTTACAGCATTGTCAACTATTTATAGCCAGAACGCGCTATTTTCCTACGCGCTAAATTAAATTATAATAAAAGTCGATGTGTGTATATGTGTACTAGTAAATACAACTGATTTTTTTAGGAGCTCTTTTCAGACTTTATAATATTGTTTCTTCGAAATTATAATCGAAAACCTTAGCTTTTATTTTATTTGTCAAACTTTGTAACAACTTATGTACATATACTCGTATAAATTGTCGAATAGTTTTGCGATTCAAATGCTATTTGTACTTCAGCTAGAATAGCTGCTTAATAAGTTATAATTTCAAAATATTTTCCATTTACAGTATTAAAATGCGTTTTTAACTCTAACCACAGTCAAGGGAATTTTGTTTGCGACAGCTGAATCATTAACCAATTTAAAAAATTTTATGAGTTTTGACTACTAGAAAATTGTTAAATTTATGCAAAAAAAAGTAAAAAAAAAATATTGAACTGAAATGATGACGACTTTATTCAAAACGCGCTAAGACGATAAAAAGCGCGTTTGGCATAGTTAAAACGCGCTAAATTGCCATCGCTGGTGATTTGGGTTGTCGGCGAGGAAACCACTCTCTGCTCCTCTTATTGGAAATTATGTATATTTATTTAATTTTATTTATTTATTTTAAATCAATTAACTAACCGAGCCATGAAGGCCATATATGGTTAGTAGGCTAACAATATTGTATATTAAAAAATAATTCAATTTATTGAAAGTAAATAAATAAATGAAAGAATAAAAATATAATATAGAATTAAGCTAATATTAAAAAAAAGTAATAATAATAATAATAATAATGATAATATTTACGTATAAAAAATAATTATGTACATGAGGGATAAACATTTCAGTCTGTAAACTGATGCTTACGATTTCAAACAATATTATCGATATTAAATATATTTTCGGGTGCCATATGTATATCAACTTGCAGTATTTATTGTTATTGTGAATGTAGTTTTTGTGTAACTGATGAATATATGAATGCTATAGCAAGCATCTGTGGACAGATTACGCTCCGTTAGCATTTCTTTTCTCATTTGTTAATGGTATTCTAGAAAGCCGCCTTGAGAAGTGATTTTTTTTTTGAGGACCTAATGTCAGCTTGGAGCGACATTTCTGAATATGAAGGAGGCAACAAGTTGCGTAATTAATACTCGTAAATCAATGTTTGCTTTTTGCAGAAGATTTCTGCTATTTATTTATTTTTTTCTTCTGACTAGCGAATGTGTGTTAACTAAAGGTACAGTCACACTTGTCAAACATTTGCCCAAAAAAGCGTAACCAACAAACACTAATGAAAAAAGTTTTGATCCAGACACTTGTTTATCATATTAAACAGTTTCGAACACAACTAATGCACCATGTCATAGAATCCAACAATATTGGCTACTCTTTAACTTGACAAACTTTTGTCTGAATTGAAAGATTTTTCATTAGCATTTAGTGGTTACGCATTTTTGGGCAAATGTTTGACAAGTGTGACCGTAGCTTAAGTGACAAATAAGAAACCTGACTAGTTTGTTAATTAGAGTAATAATATTTTGTGGACAAATGCTTTTGTTTTTTCTTTTGTTAATTATTTATTCAAGAAATTCATGCACACAAATTATTTAACAAGAAAAATATATGTTTTTTTAAAGGCTAATAAGTGCTACTAGTTATATTTGAAACTGGTATTATTGCAAATTATTTTATTAATTAAATAAAAAAAAAATCCAAAACACACATTGCAAATTGATGTAGATTTTGTCACTTAGAAATTATAAGGAAAAAAAAACTTCGCTTGCTTTGTGCTCATTTTATAGAGAGATTTTTAAAGTGTGGTGGTACTAAACACTTTTTCACGAAATACAATTAACAAAATAATTTGTCAACATTTGTATGGTTTATGCGAAAAATAAAAAAATTAAATTATGTTGCAAGTCCTCTAAAAGTGTCTGTTTGTACTTGTAGTAGCAAATCGTAATACTGTGGCAACCAAGCAAACACTTTGATATTAAATTTTAAATAGAGAATAAATAAAATTTAGTTAATTTTCTTTTTTCTAAAATCAGTTTATCAAATCTGACTGAAGACTTGGATTTTAGAAACAAACAAAAATAAAAATCAGTAAATAATTTTTTTTCTGCAAAAAAAAAAAAATTAAAATCAGAAAGTAACAATTATTTCTGCTGGAAAATATGAAAAAAAAAATAAAAAATAACAATTATTTCTGCTTAAAAAAATAAAAATAAAAAATTTTGAAATCATTCGATTTTCGAAAATTCTGGTTGAAAACAAATAAAATGGTGTGATTGTGCATTGATGATTGTTTTCTTTAAAATTCAAGAATAATTAATATTTTCGCTCATTGCTTGAGACTTTAAAATGATTCAGTTCGATTTCGTGAATCTTCGGAAATACAATTTTCGAATACACAGGCCTGTCACAGAAATTTATCGAAATTTCTCTGATTACGAATTTTCATTTACCTTCTCTTGATTTCGCTCCATTTTTTTTGTTCATATTCCGAAAAAGCGATTATTCGATTACATATTTTCAATTTAAATGTGGCAATATTGCACAACCCGAAACAAAAAACATATGAAGAAGAGGTAATCAAAATACAAGACGGACATTTTTTTATTTTTACAAAAAGTGTGTACCTTTTGGTTCAACGAAGCCAAATCTTGGTGTGAAATATTATTTAAATCAACTTTATTGGTGCAAAAAATTGTAAACAGCATCAGTTGTTTTCTTTTTATTTATTCTTTTCACAAATCCAAACATTAAAAGGTTCACTATATTTCAAGCTGAGGAACAAACGGAAACGAAAAATAACAAAAAATTAATTCAGCACTATTTTCTTAACACTTTTCATCATGGAAAAACTCGGCTGTCCAGGGCCAACATTATGAAAAGGTTAGCGAAATTTATATTTATGGATAAAGTAATTTATTTGAGCTTAAGCTTCTAACGTTTTGTTAACAAAAGCAATAACTTCCACCAAAATATTTGAGTTTTTTTAATTATTTACTATCCCCTCTCTTGTCCATATTATGCACGATTTTTTTTTTTTTTTTTTGTTAAATACCTCATAAAAAGCATTTAATTTTATATTAAGACTAGATGAGCCCGGCAAACGTTGTCTTACTCTCAATTAATTTTTTTTTAACTATAAATTACTCCATACAGTGGTCACTTGTTGGGTCAAAAACAAAACGAAAACCTATACGGTATTGACCCGAACCTGTGTTGAAAATTTCAGATCCACAGTTGTTATAGTTCCAGAAATTATGCGTTCGTAAAAAACACACACTGCGATTTTATATATGTATATGTATAAAGGCACATTAAAAAAAGTCATTCAAAACTTTGGAGGTCCGTAACTCCGTAAATATGCCATTCCGAGGATTTTTGGACATGATAGTTTTTTCTTAGAATTAAATTTTCCACCATATATGATAAGCTTTATTTTATTTTGAGTAGCTTCACTAAAGTATATTTATTCCCTAGTTCGTTCCTTTAGAGCACAACTCTAGTGAAATGGACACGAATGCAGAAAGCCGACGGCTCATAGTCGGCGTTGATTGCAAATTATGTGCTCAGCCGCTGAATTAATATGGTACAGTTTACTTAATTCTGAATCCATATTTACTGCAAATTTTACAATTATTGTCGAACGGGATAAAAAGTATCTTATGTCCGTCTCCTGGCTCTAAGCTACCTCCCTACCAATTTTCACCCAAATCTGTTCTGCCGTTCTTGAGTTATAAGTGATGTAACTAACACTACTTTCTTTTATATATATACATAGATTACACTTTTTGTGCATCACTGGGCACGTTGATTGCAAATGTCAACTTCGGCCGCCCATAAAGCGGCTGATATTTGTTTTGTGTACAAAAACCAAATATGCAGTTATTTGCTTTAATATATTCTTAATCGAACTTCGTTAACAAAAACATTATTGGGGAGATATCGTGGACAAATATTTTCATTTAATTTTTTGAAATCGAAAAACTGCCTCGAATGCCAAAATTCAAATTCAAGTAAAAATTCTCTCTTCTTTTATTAATAACTCTTAAAATTCTTGTAACATTTTCATTTTCAGATCTTTTACTTCTTTTTTTTTTGGGTTCAAAAAGCAGGAGCTATAAAAAATTTATAACTTTTCGAACACTCAATTTCCAGGATTGAAATGCAACGTCACACGTTTTCCATATTATTTTTAACTTTACTCAAATCTACATATGTGCGATGCAGCGAGAACAGAAACAACAAACTTTTTTTTTTGTTCATTCTGCGTTTGTTGGGTAACTACAATACGAGTTCGTCTGCAAAACACCCGTAATAAAGTTAGTTAGAGTTACATAGTTATTTATTTGGTTGCATACAAATTTCATTGTTACCTCACATTTGTTGTTTTCTGTACTTTGGTCGTAATTAGATCCACAAAATAAAAGAAATAAATAAATATAGTAAATGAATGCCTGCTACCAGTGTGTAATCTTAAGTTTACATTTTGTCTCTGCATATTCAGTCTTCTCTATATATTTACCTGGTTGCTGCTTGCCAAACGCATATTGGGGACTTCATTGAGTTCAGAAAGAAAAAAAAATAAAAAATAAATAATAAATAACTGAATTTGTTTGGTTTCATTATGGGAATATTTTTTTATTTGTTAATTTATTTCCACAATTTAAGTTGTTATACAGTCTATTGTTGTGTATAGTGGATTTTCTTTTACAACACTTTGATGGAAAACGTCATTGGGACTTTTCTTTTAATATAAACAAATATTTAAAATAAATAATAAACACATTTTTTTTAATTAAAGATCAGATCAAATGGGTCGCCCTGGATGGCGAATTCATCATAGTGAGAACTAAATTGTTGACTTAATTGGCTTTTATAAATTTGGTAATTAGCTGGTATTGAGAAAGTTACTTTTTTTGTGGAAGGATAGTAGGATTATTTGGCTGGTCCAATAGAAATAAACGCCATCAACAATTGTTCTTTATATTTTTTCCCCTTCAAACTATAACTCTACATCTATTTCCTCTATGAATTTAACCAGTAAATGGTATTCATCTCTTTTTTCTTTTGTAAAATATTCACTTAATTCTTTGTAGCTAAGCAGTTTCGAATATTTACGTCTCTGTTCCTCGTATTTTGGGCACAGTAAGATGATGTGCTGCGTACCATCTTCGTCCGTGCTACATATAGCGCATGTACCATCACCGGCCGTCTGCACCTTCATTTTGGACAAAGTGTATTTACAAAAGGTGTGCCCCGACATCAATTTGTTCACGTGCCGAATCTGCCTGTCATTCAGACCTGTGTAACCCTCCTCGAACCAAGCTTTCTTAACCACACTACTATAGATCTTTCCATAATCTCGACCTTTTCTTCTCACCAGATATGCAAAGTCTTTCTGCCACCTGTCATGAATCCTTCTTTCTATTTCTTTGATAGCATCACTCCTAGGCCATTTCATTTGCTAGAGCTCATCATCATCCGCTATCTCTCTTTTAGCCGCCTCATCCACCATACAATTGCCCAAAATCGCTCTATGAGATGGTATATAATGTGCTTCTAGTCTTTTAATCAATCTGGTGTTATCGATCAACTCATGGCCTCGTTCGACAATATTCCCACTCTCACCATTTCGCAATGCCAAGCACCCACTTTTGCTGTCCGTCAGAATAGCTGAACATTTAATTTTTTTCAATTGCCATCTCGACCGCCTTCAAAATCATCGTCAGTTCCGACGTCATTGTTGCTACCGTGAATGGTAGTTTGTAGAGTGCTATTGTGTTGGAGCATGGGTGGTATATTGCACCGCCTACTCTGCCCTCCTTAGTCGAAGCGTCTGTGAAAAATAAATCAAGTCCCTCAATCTCAAGCCTTTCCTTCTTCTGCAAAAAAAGTCTGGTTCACCACGCCTTCTTTCTATCTTTACCCTCCTTACCGTAAAAGTCAGTTACTATCTTCATCTTCGGCGAAATTTTGCACCTATTTTTGTCTACCTCAACATTGTCAAATATTTATTTATTTATTTAAGAAATACTTTACAAAGTAAATTTGCAAAGTATTGTTGCACAAATATGGGCGGGGTAGCTAGACCGTATGCCCAAGATGTTATTAACAGTTTTTTAAAAAGGCTTTGTGACTGACTGTACACGACCTATGCCTTCACATATTAAGTAGCAACGTGGTTGTTAAAGAAATTCCACAAAAGAACCGCAAGAATATACGGTTATCCGTGGCAGATCACTCAATCAGTGCGAGTGAGACGCAAAACTCTCGAAGGCCAATAAACAACAGTGGCCTGGTTGCACTTAAAAGATAATTGCCAACGACGCTTGATGTTGACTCGCCCAGAGCTGCTTTACGATTGATTGTCAAATATATTTTTGTATTTCGTATAGGCTTGTTTTGACCGGTTTCTCTATCCCCTGTATCCGCTAAGTGCATTCTCTGGTGGAAGATATTGACAAGGTCCTTGACCGTTTTTAGTTCCAGGCGATATTAAGGTGCCATTTCTCCAGCCATGTGAGACATGACTTGGATTGGTGTAGATCTGATGAGGAACAAGGCTCTGCCCACATGTGCGTTTAAACAGATACTAAATTTGGCCGTACTCGTAGAATGCTCTCGCTAGGCTCGCAAAAGATGATGCAGCATATTCCACTGTAGTGCGTGTAAAAGTTCTATAAAACTGAAGTGATTTATTGGATCGGTTCCGAAATGGCAGCCGCTCAGCTTTAATAAGAAATTACAAGTCCTGTTTACATTTTCTATCACGTGTTTAACATGTGGCAATACCGACCCACTAGTGGCTATGATCCTGCCCAAGTACTTAATCTCCTTCTCCTGCTTCATAGTGTATTCATTTACGGTTATGCCTAGGGAGGGTGCTCTGGGGCCAAATGCCATAACATACGATTTTTCTAAATTGATTTTCTGGTCTAATTCTTGGGATTTCTCTAAGAACTGTTTTACTTTGTTGGACAAATGTATTCTGGCTTCCTCAAAGTTATCGCTACTGTTATCTGCGTACTGGTATAAGAAACTGTTCTCGTCTTCTATCTCAGGTAAGGCTGCTGTGTACAGGTTAAATAGTAGTGGGCTAAGTCCGCTGCCCTGCGCCAAACCCCGATGCATCCCTTTTCTTACCTCTTGCCTCAGACCAAAACCCTTTACTCCAAGAATGAAATTATCCACCTTACAATGTCTGCGTTGAAGTTAAAAAGTACGAGTTTTTAATGAAGTGTTTGCGTGTTCACATAGTCATACGCTTTTTCAAGATCCAGACAGGCCGCTGTAACTTTTCTACCATTCGCTTGTAGCAATTGAATAGTGTTCATGAGATCGTTGATGCAGTGCACCGTGCTCCTTTTCTTTCTAAAGGCGAAGGATCTTAATGATAATAAATCATTCGCCTCTACAATTCTATCCATCACCGGTTTTATCATTCCCTCCACACATTTAAACAGTACTGATAAAAGGCAAATCGGCCGGAAATTATGTAACTCTGTGGCATAGTTTTTCTTGTGAATAGGGTGAATTTTAATCGTTTTCCATTGTTGTGGCACTAAGCCCGTTCTGAAGGTGTCAGAATCTCAAAGAGCCTCCTTTGGCCTTCATCAGCAAGACTTAGAATCATGCGGTAAGATATATTGTCTATGCCCTTCGCAGAGTTAGGGTTTCTTTTTTCCAAGAATTCTTTAAAGATATCAAAATCAAAAACAGTAGACAAATTATTTACCAAAAGTATTTTATTTTTATTTTTATAGAGAAGTAACTGAGTGTTACTTGAATGAATGCCTACTACTAATACTAGGTGTTACCTTCTTTAGGAAAGGAATAGTGAAAGAGAAGACAGGTGGTCAAGGAAGAGATAAAGGAAAGCTTCATTATTTTTGTTTTTTGCAAGTTTTTAATAATGCAGTGTTGCAGCGCCTCTGGTGTTAAATGAGGCATATTAAATTTTTGAAGCTGTGATTAGCAGCCATTTTATTGGTTGTTCTACTTTACCGATGATTCTGCTACACAACGAAGGAGGGCGCTCTGATGTTACACTAGGATTAGTATCTGCTGAAGTCGGTATAATTCAGTGACCTGTGGCTATGCCTTCATCACATGAACTTTCCTACAACAACTGATACAAAGGTACACTAATGTACATCAGAAAAATGCGTGGTGTTGTTATTTGATGACTATCTGATGATACCGGGCTCGAACCCAGGACCTTCGTTTCGTAGTCAACGTGCTAACTACTTCAGGCAACGCCAACCTTTGCTCGGTTGGTGGAGTAGGAGGTGAATTATGATTCGTGATCATATCAAGGTATGCCTTTTTTTCTTCCTTCGACCAAGAATTGTTCGTTTTCTGTACTTTGTTTTATATTTTTTAAATTGTTAATTTTTTTCCACATTTCCGATTGAGGTTCTGGCTTGGGTAGTTCATCCTGCAGTTTACTGAAGCACAAGCGTTTTCTGCTTTTCATATGCTGTTGAAATTCCTTATCTGCATTTGATATTGCAATCTTGTCGCATTTCTTAGTCGGAATAGCCTTGATGATTCGACGTCCCACCAACCTTTAGGTATAAACCTGCTCCCAGCACTTACTTCAAATGTATTACGCCTCACAATGTTTTCAAATTCCTCATAAAAACTTGACAATTTCTCGGCGTAGCCATTTCATAGACTCTTTTGGGAATTATAGACTCTATTGTGAATCAACTTCTGCGACTTATCGAAAATACCACAATTACATAATGCTTCAATGACTATTGGCTTATGATTACTACCCGTAAGTTTCAAATTTAAAAGCTTTCCATGAAAATTGCGTTGGATTTCTGTTGACGAATGCCAGGTCGATTGCAGATTCTTGACGTGCGCCACAAAATGTTCCCGAGCCATCGTTTAATACAGAGTATCCAAAGTTTTATATTACGCCCTCTAACGTAACGCCTTTGTCATCAGAAGCGCCATTCCCCCAAGTTCTCAAAAAAGAATAGAATGATGTTCATCTCATTTTCCAGGAAAAATTCATCTCTATTACCATTTCTGTCGTTCAAGTATACTATAGTTAAATATGTATTTAATTTATGAGTTTTTAGTCTTGTTTTTCTGTTGCACAGAGTTGGACAGACGTAAATAACAGAGGTGGTAAATATGGATTTTGATGGCGTTTTCTTTTAAAAAAAATAAAGGCAACATTTTTGGCACTTTCAAAACGAAATTTTTCAACGTGACATACCTACTCCACGTAATTTGAAAAATTTGCTGGCTATAAAATTGAAATTAGTTTTCCATATTCTAAGCTGCATATTTTTTAGCCTTGTATGGTGTACCTCATGTTTACTGATTTAATTCTTTCTGTCTGGTCTGTCTTTCCTTAGTTCGAATTGTTTTCCTCACGATTTTCTTTATTCTATATGCTTTGTGGCATCTGTAGGCCATTCTGACAGCCCTATGTTTTATGTGACACATCTCTTTTGCATGCATTGGCATGCGTGTCTCAAAAAACTGTGCATGTAAATATGCAAAGGGTGTTTTTTATAGATCATAATCATAATAAAATAAGGAAATATATTTTTAAAATTTTATGAAATTGATGTTTAAATATGATTTCTGCCATGTGGCCGCCACGACTGGCGCGTAGAAGGCGCAATATAGTACACCAATCTTCAACAATCGTTTTTGAAGGCATATGGGCCAATGACTCCGCCAGCCCATAAAGTGCACCAAACAGTAATTTTCTGTGGATGTAATGTTGCTTGGACAAAAGCTTGTGGATTCTCCTCACTCCAAATGCTCCTCACAATTCTTGTTATTTACGTATCCATTCAACCTAAAATGGGCTTCTTCGAAAAATAAAATTTTGAAAGGAAATTCAAAATCAATATCAGTCGATGAGTTTGACGAATAGAACAATTATTTTAATTAAAAATTTTAACAATTTGCACGCGTTGCTCTGGTGTAAGTGGATTCATAATGAAATTTCAAAGCAAACTAAACAAAAAGCAACTAACAGCTGTTAAATGGGTGGTCAAATAAAGGAGTGATGCCCACTCAAAGCTGTGACACTCTAAAAAAAACACCCTTGCATATGTAAGTGTGTGTGATTTGCTGTAAATTATATGCACATATGTATGTATTTGTGTGTGTATGTGTTTGAGTGCATAATTTTTTGTTTATTTGCTTTCGCCTGCAATTAGGGAAAGCGAAGTCGTCTGGTGTTTAAGGACAGTCATTTTAAATGAAGGCAATAAACTTGTATTTTATAAAACTTTAATACGAATTCATTTGCATAAATTTTGTTTTATGCTACGCTTTTATTTAATAAGTATATAGTATTAGTTTAATAAAAGAATTTTATATGAATTTAACAATTTTAATTGATAAATATTTAAATAGTACTACTTGCACATGTCGGATAATTTTTTTTTTTTTTGCCACACTGTACACCTTACCTGTATTATTTTTACTTTATTCTAAAATTCCAAACTGGCTTTAAAGAAAACAAAAATTTCTCAAGTTCAAGTTCACTGAAATGCCAAAAATTTGTTTATCTTAAAAAAAAAAACTAAAATACATACGTACATACATATGTATGTATGTACATGCCCTGTAGGAAATGTCACTAGTGAATCAGTAGTGATTCACTATTGACTTTGTCACCAGGGGGGTTATTATGTAATCCGAACGAAAATGCTTCCGAATTGTAATGTTAATAACATACACATTCGAACAGTTTTCTTTTCGAATCGAATTACATAACAACCCCCCTAGTACAACTGTCAAATTATACACCATACAATGCTTTTTGCTATAGATTTTTAGCATGTGCGTGTCATTGAAAAGCAACTACTGACCACAGAGGAGACCAGAGGTGTCACGAGCACAAAGTAAGACGGAAGATAATTGTGATTTTGTGGTGTTTTTAGAGGTCTCGCTCACACAGTCATCAAATCCTCTTTAATTTTTCTTTCGCGTGGTATTATTTTAAAGTAATTACGTTTTATTCCTTGTGGTCTTATTCGCAGCCAAGTTTTTGTGAATAAATGGTAAAAATTAATATTTGCGAACGAAAATGCTTAAAACAAAGTCTCTAATCATTTGAAATCAAATTTTAGTCACTTTATTAATACTAATAATCCATTTCGCATTGTGTTTTTTAATTCAATACCACAAATTCCTCCATTTAATTTTGTACAAAAGTTCATGTGCTCAAGTGTATTTTCGTTTTATGCTTTGTGGTGTCATTCGTTGTTTGCTTTTTGCAAGTTCAAGTTAAAAATTAATATTTTTGAAGGAAAATTTTTAAAATTGAGTTTGTAAGCATTTGGAAACTAATTTTAATCACTTTTATAATACTAATAATATTTAACACATTGTTTTATTTAGTTCAACACTGCAAAATCTTTCATTTAATTTTGTAAAATTTTTCAATTGTTCATTTCACTAAGTACACATTTTCTGTTGTTTGTTTTGGTTATTGTGCTAAAAATATTCAATAACAAACACTATATTTGTCCCTTTTTAACAGTGATCAAATCAGATGATTTGAGCTTTTTTCTTAAGTCACTTTCTTCAACTCTGGTATCCTCTGTGGTACTGACGTTGCTACTACTGAGTAGGTAGTTCTTTTGGGACCATATCGATACATTTTAAACAGATACTCACTAGTACATTCTAGTAATTCTATTTTGATAACATTTGGTGTTTTAATAAAAAAAAAATAATATATAAAACAAGCAGTAATTAAAAAAACCCCTTTTTTAAAAACAAGCTTTTTTATGATATTAAAATTATCCAAAAAAATTATCCGAAATCACCAGGTCAGCTCTATGTCATAATAATATTGCATTGTCATCCGATTTATACATACATGCATGCAAAATTTCAGCTCAATCGGAAAACGGGAAGTGGATCAAATTTAATTTGCAAGATTTAATCACAGACAGACAACGGGACAGGTGAAACTATATAAAACCTTGTAAAAAGGGAACTAATGCATAAAAAAAACATATAAAAAGAAATTGTGCAATTCATGCATTCGTTCAGCAAATAGGGATTTGGTTTGTCGTTTCTATTAAATACAAATGAAAAATTACATGTTTTGTCAAATTATTAAAATCAAACACTTACAGCTCATAAAAATTTCCACAATTATTTCATTTTAAAATTTTTTATTTTTATACCTACAAAATGGATGGCTTTTTATTTGTCTTTTGCAATATCTTTTTGTTCGATTCTTTGAATTATTTTTTAATACATTTACATGTATTTATTTGTCTTTTAAATATGTATGTAAACGTTCCATTGACAATGTCGCCAAAATAGTCGAAGAAAGTGGTGACTTGGGGACACTTAACCTCATGCTTCCTTCAGGGTATGTACTCGTACATACATGTGTGTGTAAACATACACATACAAGCAAGCAAACATTTCTCTTCGTCTTGATTTTTGTTTAACTTTCCTGCAACAAAAATTCGAATCAAATTCTACTTAATATTTTCATTAATTCGTTAAGTTAATTATAATTATAAACACTTTCGAAATTTAAAAATACTGAAAGATGAAACATGGCCAACCATATGGCAGTGGTGGTGATGTTGAATGTTCGATTGCATGAGTAAGATTTTGAAAAGAAAACAGAGTTCAAAATTGTTATTTTTATTTTACAGGCGGGCAGCAAATGGCGGCATGCAGGCGCTGTCGTCTGTCATCCATTCTCGCTGCATTTGTAACACAATTAATTTCGTGTTGTGTTGTGTGAGTTTCTCTTTAGGCTGTGAAGTGTGTCGTTGCGTTAAAAAACACAAACTGTTCAGGGATCTCCTTTTTGCTCCTTTTAAATATAAAATAGAAAAACGTTTTTTTTTTGTTTGCTTGCTTTTCATCTTGAAGTCTCCACGCTGCGGCCAGAAACTGCAGTAGAGCAGTCAACCAGTCAGTCGTGCATTTGAGTTACAATTAATGAAAACTAGTGTTCTATTTTTGTGTCATTGCAGTTTTCTAACACTAATGGAGCGCAGCAAGTTTTGGAATAAGACGACTTTTTCGTCTATAATTTTGCTTATTTATTTCGGGAACTTGTAACTTAGTTTTTTTTTAGAGTTTTATTAAAAAAATTTCCTCAAGTTTATTTTCTATCAACAATTTAAGTTAGTTATAGTTGTTTTAATGTAAATGCAAAATTTTTTGCGTTTCTGATGATGAAACTAGTTTGTTGGTTAAAATAACAAACATAAATTGTTAATGTACTGTATTTAAATAGTTGATGCACTTTATACTTATTTTATTAGTTCAAATCTTTTCTTCTCAAGCATTCTCAAAACAACAACGAACAAGGGATTTGCTTCTAATAATAGATTTCATAGTAAGATTAGTGTGAGGTGCTTTGGGTGGGTAGTAAAGCCATTTGCTCACGAAAATGCGTAAACTATTAATAAAAAAAAAGAATTCGCAAAGTATAAAAAATAAATAAGGAATCTCTAGGATAATAATAAGCAAAAAATAAACTAGAATACATTTTTGAAAACGAAACTCAAAGTAGATTTTTCAAATTGGTTTCTTCCCCAAAAACAGAGCTTTTTTTAAGTGTATCAATTTAGTTTTATGTTTTTATTTACCCATTTTATATAATAATATATTTGCCTTGAAACTGAGCTAAGGGAAAAAATAAATAGTTCCAAGTTTTTCAACATTATTTTTGGTGTGACAAATTTGATTTAGGATGGATCTATTTTTATCGAAAACCACCACAAAACAAAACAACCCTTTTTGTGTTCTTGTTTAATATTCAAATTAAGCGAAATAAAATTTATGATATTCATGACAACTTCTGAAAGAATTTATCTCAATATAAAAGTAGAATCAAAAATGTGTTGGATCTAAAAAAAAGTGCGTAATGACAAAAATTCTTAAGAAAATATCTGTTTATTGTTATTGTTTCTGACAATCTTCTTCATTCACTTTAGTGATCTTCGCTTGATTTATTTTCTTTTCCCTCTCAAAATGGAAGCATAAATTATTTTTTTGGGATTTCTTTAGTAAAAATTTATTACTTTTTATTTGTATGGGATTTTGTTTTAAGTTTTCTGTTTATTTTTTTTTTCTATATTTAATTTTTTGTCTTTCCCAGCAAACGCAATTTCTTGAGTTTGAAATATTAACACTTTCAGAGAAAATTTTCGAGGTTTTAAATACTCGTCACTATTTTTGTAAAACTGTATAATATTTTGTCAATATTATACCAATTATTTTTAAAAAAAGGGTGTGAATACATTAGACGATCTTTTGTTCTTCCTCCCGCTAATTTGAAAATTTAATATTTTAAGTTTCTGAAAAAAACTTATAATAAGCTTAAACTTATAGAGTCTTAAAATGGAGTGACAAAAAAATATAACCAGGCTTACATAAATAAAATTTCACATGGAAACTTCCGAACATGTGAACAATTGTTATCAAAAAACTTCATACGATTGCGAAATATTTTGACAATTTATGAAGAAAATTATTCGTATAAGTTTTTAATGTTGGTCCTTATTATGAGCAAGTCGAATTTTATTTGGTATTATAACGAGCATTCGACAAAGAATTTCTTTATTCTGAATACCACTTTGCAACAAATTTACTTAAAAATATAAAAAAAATAAAAACAATTACATATTTTAATAATTTTTCATATTAAATTACTTCATCGAAAGTTAAATTCTATTCGATAGAAAATTCGTGGATCACCGAAATTGTCGGTGCTTATAATATGAATTGAACATTCGATATTCGATGCTCGATAGCTTGCGATAAATGATACGAAATTAAAATTCATGAGAGCGAAACATTTTATTCGGAAATTTTCACAAGTGGAATTTCATGATAAGGCTGAGTGTATCGAAAAATTTCGAAAGTCGCCGTAAAATCGATCTTAAATATTCACTGATTTTTATAGAGTTAAAAAGTGTATCGGATACTGCAAGTTGGTTGATGGCCTGAAAAGTCCCAACCGATTCCCATATATTTTTTTTTAATTTTTATGAAAATATATTTACTCATATAGTTCAGAAGCGCAACAGACGATGACAACGGAACGACTTATCGTTAACAAAAAATAGTATGCAAAATATGTATGTATATGTATGGCATCTTGTCATAAATGACATTTCTCTCTCGACAATAAAAAAAACCCACAATACCAGAGTTGTAAAACCGAAAATAAAAATAAATGAAGCTTCTCTTCTCTCTGTATATCTGTCACTTCATCATCTGTACTTGCGCTCTCGCTTTCCTATTCTTAGATAACACAAAGGGACCTGTTATTTGGACCCAAGTGACCTGAAAACTTAATTTCTCTTCTCTGTGATATTTTGTCGCATTCTCATTTTCAGAATAATCCCAATTGCTTGGTGGGGTTTTATAGTGTGTGCGTGTTTATATTATTGTGGGCCTTAAATAAACTAAAGGGAATTGATCTAAATTTAATCATCTTCCATTTTTATTTTAAGCTTAATTTCGTAACAAAATATTACATACAAAAGCGACATAGATATCTACATTCATATACATATACTCGTACATACATATGTATGTACATTTAATTTCTAGACCTTTTTTGTAACTATTATTAATTTATAATAATTAAACGATTGAATGATTTTGTTCTTAGAATGACTTTACAAATTTCTAAAAAAAATAATAATAGGGAATTTTTCGAGCCGAATTTATTTTTCATAGGGAGTGTCTGATAAAATAGGCACACTCCCCTTTTAAATGCAGCAAAAATGTGTCACAGATCTACAGACATACAAGTTTTAAATTGAAAAATCATATCGAACCTCTGCTACAAGAAAGTCATAATAAAAAAAATGGTTTTCAAGAAAAAAAAAAACAAATATAAAATGTAATTTTCCTCTTAAGAGATGAATATAAAAAATATTTGTATGAAGTTTTTACACATTTTAAATAACAATATGACGAATAATTCTGCAACGTTAACAACAAAAGAAAAAAAAAACGAAAAGTGCGACTTTGACTCGCACACGAGGGGATCCCTGCGGGCACTACATACATACATTTGTATGTATGTATGCAATACTATACGAACTTTAGCCTATACATATAATCGAATATCTTACCTGATAGAGAAATTTTTAATTTATTTTATTTTGGCATTTTTTTTGTTTTAGTAATTTTTAGTTTTAGTGCTTTTTTCTTTCTAGCGATTTTTTCTGTTTTTGGCGATTTTTTTCGGTTGCTTTACAGTTTTAGCGTTTTTTTTTAATTTTGGTGCTTTTTCGTTTCGGCGATTTTTTTTTGTTTTGGCGTTTTTTTTTTCGTTGTACCGATTTTTTTCGGTTTTTTGTGATCTTTTCACTATTTGCGACTCTTAAGTTTTTCTCTATTTATTTTACATATTTTTGCTGATATTTTCATTTGAGTGCTTTTTTCATTCTGAAGATTTTTTTAATTTTTGAATTTCTTAGTTTTAGCGCTTTTGAGAATTTCAAGAGTTTGCCTCTTACGGTTTCCAAGATACAGCAAGTTTTCAAAATTACATAGTCCAAATTACATTAACTGATAGAATACCCTTTAATTTTTTTTAAAATGCAGTGTTACTTGGTGTAGTCTGCATAAAAATATACTAAATTTTAAAATTTCAAGTATCTATATACTCGTATGTATGTATAATAATAAGGAAAAAGTGCTTAAGTCATATTTGACTGTTTTGCATTAGACCACTTTTAAGCGTTCAAGTCGATTTTCAGAAATTTATTTCTTTTACATTTAAATTGCAAAAATCTTTATTAAGCTTTATTTTTTAAAGCAAACATCGTTCTATACACTATTAGTAATACATTTGAGTTGGAATATACCAAAGGATAATCTAATTTAAGCTATTATTCCAATTGAGATTATACGTCAGTCATAGTGCAAGTCATAGTGCTATAACTGCCTGAAAAATCGCTCAAATTAATTGAGATTTTGTCCAGGGGTGCTTTCAAATGTGCAGATTACTGACGTACCATTAACTCAAAATCAACTTATCTCGACTTAAGCACTTTTTCCTTTTTGCCACAGAATTTTTCTGTATATTACATTAGGATTTAAAATTTTTTCGTCATATATTTGTTGTTTTAGCAGCCAAAGTTTTACATATTCTTTGAAAATTTCAGGTCCGTAATTCTTACAGTTCTCGAGAAAACAGAATGAGACAGACAGACAGACGGACGGACAATAGGGTTCCTTTTCACCTTTGGTGTACGGAACCAAGGCGAATTGATGCCAGGTAGTCTCTATTTGCAACTCTGTATATTCACCTTGTACATTTGTATATTTGTTATAATTTTTTTTTTTTTGATTTGACACAAGAGAAATTAACAGCTGATCATCAGCTGCTGAATCGAGATCACCTAATATGAATGGGCCTTGTACAGAACCCTAAAAACCAACTAATAAATGTCAAACCACTCAACGTAAAAAAAAGCTAAAAGTTAAAATTTGGCCAACTTTTGTACTTCGCGTTGAGGGACACGTACGGAATGTGACAGAGCTGTATTCAACTTATCTCTCGGAATCCGTATGACGGATTATATGTGACTCTAACTAAAGCATTTTTAATAAAAAAATAGTTTTTTATACATAATTTTTTTTTTATATATAGGGTGTTTTTTATTGAGGTATAGAACTTTAAGTTGGCATCACTTTTTTAACTGGCGGCCATTTTGTCAGCTGTCAAGTGATTAATATTTAGTTTGGTTTGCCATTTCATCATGAACAGGTTGACAAAAGAACAACGCTTGCAAATCGTGCAAATTTATTTCGAAAATAATGGTTCAGTTCGCGAAGTTTACCGCAAGCTCCGTCCATTTTATGGTCGACATAATCGTCCATCAGAGCAATTAATTCGGTTAACCATGGATTGGCCACCAAGATCGTGTGATTTGACACCATTGGATTATTTTCTTTGGGGATATGTGAAGTCACTCGTCTACGCCAACAAACCAGAAACGTTAGGGGACTTGGAAGCCAACATTCGTGGCGTTATTGCCAACATACGGCCCCATATGCTCGAAAAAGTGGTTGAAAATTGGACCTGTAGAATTGGCTTTATTCGAGCCAGCCGCGGCGGCCACATGCCCGAAATCATATTTAAACGTTAATGACATAAAATTATCCTTCCAATAAAGCCAAATTGATGGACATTAAAACGATTTTCTTGTGTTTTATTTCAATTCGAAGTTCTATACCTCTAAAAAAAACACCCTATATATAAAATACTATCAATCGTGTAAGCGAGCAAAATAAATATCAAGTATGGTAAGAAAGAGCCTTTATTGAGGCAGGAATGTTGTTTATCCCTATTGCCCCATACTTTCATAACCTCCCCCACATAAATTCCATTTATTTGCTTGTATTTTTTTGAAGATTTTTTTTTTCAAAGTTTTACTTTTTCTGCACAAATTGTTAACAAAGTAAATCATTAAAATCTCACAACTGCCATAGAAAAAAAAAATCACTTCCCGTTGAAAAACTTAAATTTATTTTATTTTTATTACTTCAAACATTTTCCAACAATTCCTTATTGCTGCAACATGTTCAAGAGCAACATACAGCAGGAAAGTAATACAATGACATTTACTATGAAAATAAAAAAAAAAAATGAAATTTGTTGCTGGAAAATGCTGGGTGTGTTTTGATATTTTTGCATTTTCCTTGAAGCAATTTTTTTCTTGTTTTCAACATGACTGACAACATGATTTAAGTTGATAAAGTAATATAAAATAAATAAAATCTGATTTAAATTTATATGCATGTACATATGTCTGTCTGTATATAACATTAACATTACAGCAGGCCTGGGCAACTAAATAGCACAACTTCCGAGTTCAAATAATGAAGTTAACAATTGAATTTATGTTTCTAAACTGGACTTAATAGAAAAATTGCGCTGAGTAGTAAAAACAACACTGTGCAAAAAAGGAAATTATTTTTAAACAATCTCTTTTATGCACAAATAAGTTGTAAACAATTGTGAAGTAGGTATATCTATGTAGGTATATACATATATTTTTATTTTAATAGTCACGTCTACCTATCATACCGAGGTAATTATGTACATACATATGTACGTACATATGTTCACTCACTCCATATCACGTGCCTCATGGACGACGCACAAATACACTCTCATTCCTTTACACACACAAAATATGCAGGCACTGCCTGCAACTGTGAATGCGGCTGTGTGTGTGTGTGTGTGTGTGTGTGCTCCTTTGGCAACATTTTTGCAGAAATAAATTGTAAAAGTGCATTCTTCCATTTATTTACACATTTCATTGGAAATTGTTTTAAAATAAATGTTTAGAATATGTGACTGCTTGCTGCTGCTTCATGTATATACATACATACTCGTACATACAGAAACACAAATAAAAATAAGAAGGCATTAAAAAGGAATTATAATAAATTTCCGAAAGAAAAAGAAGTACGCAATAGAAAAATCTATAAATAGAAGTTTAATGTTCGAAAGCAAACGTGTGCTCCTCGTCAATTCTTTTCCATAAAAGAAAATGTCTTGTGGCCTCTACTTCTTGTCTTTGAAAGAGTTTCTATAAAAATAAAATTTATAGTCTTTCATTCTGTTTTCTTGCCTTTCGTAAGTAAGAAAACGAATGGTGATAAACAATGACAACTTTCAGAGGGGAGCCAGTCGTGGTGTCACAGGAAGGGAAAATTAATTGTTCGTCGATGATGGGTAGCAGCGACTATTTATACAACTTGCATTTTCTATGGAAATTGAAATAAAATTAACATTTTTATTACTTGTGCTGACAATCAATTTATTGCACTTTGAGAAGAAATATGAGTTGTTCAGGAAATGTGGCTTTGTGGCTTCTCTTGGCGCCCAAAAGATCATATGTATACTACATACGAGTATAACAAAAATAAAAATCAATTGGTAAATGAAGAAGTTCACATTTGAATGTTAAAGGAAAGAGATCTGTAATCGATTATGATTATGATTACACGAACGCGACACAGATATTGTTTAAATTTGATATACATACACGAATACGAGTATATGTAATTATTTATTCGATATAATTTTGGCTAATCGCCCCTAAAATATACAAGCCACACACATAATTTGTTCGAAAGCGGAAAAAGCTTATATACAAATTTCACTTACTTAGCTTAAAGGTATGGTCACACTTGGGCAAATATTTGCCCGAAAAACGTAACCCCTATATATTATTGAAAAATCTTTCAATTCAGAGACGTGTTTGTTAAGTCAAATAGTTTCCAATAATGTTGGATTTTATGATATTCTCTATTAGTTGTTTATAAAACTGTTTAGCTTAAGAAACACGTCTTTGAATCAAAATGTTTTTCACTAATATTTGTTGGTTACGTTTTTTTGCCCAAGTGTGACCATACCTTAAGCCATCATAAGTAAATAATATTTTTGACCGAAACAATTAAAATCAAATGACAGCATCCTTCTAATCACAAACACCGATTATGTGCTTTTTTCAAATATTTGTGTACTTAAGAAACTTACGCATCAGCAGCATTTATTTAGAAACAAATTCTTGCCGTATGACTTTTGGGATTAAAATTTCGAAAGTGACTGTATGTATGTACTCGTATGCTAAACAAAATATGGGGTATGGTTGACATCGCAGTCCATCTCTGGAACTTCCTCGAACATTTTATAGATAGTCCCAGTCCAGACTTGCAATTTTTGTTGCGGCAATTCTGGAATATGTGTGAGAGTGTATGTGAGAAATATATACATTTTGTATTCTTCTCTCGCTCTTTTTTTACTAACAAATATAAAGTTGCTGCAACAAAAATTGCAAGTCTGGACCGGCACATAGCGGGCAGCTAAAATAAATAAATAATAATAATAAAAAATCTAATGACGTATATATGTATGTACATTAGGGTGTCTCGCAAAAATAAAGTTAGCCGTGCACCACCGAATATAAAGTATTGGTTTGTTGCAAGGCAGTTTCGGAATTTTTTTTTTGCCGAACATAGGGGTCCCAAAATACATTTTTCGTTATATTTTCGGCATTTACAGTCGGATCTTAAAGTGTGATATATCGACGTATTTGTCGTTAATAGTTATAGACCTCAAGTATCCCGTTCTAGTATATACCAAGCAGATCTCAGTCCCTACCACCTTAATGCACCACCCTAATTGCAGAAAATTAAAGCTCGCAAAAAATCTTTAAACTTGTGCTAACGAAGTATTTCAATAATTCCAGCAATACTAGAACAGGATATTTGAGGTCAATGAGTATTGAAGCAAAACAAAAGCATCGATATATCGCACTTTAAGATCCGACTCTAAATGCCGAAGATATAACGAAAAATTTAATAGGAGATCAGTTGAATGATCTACCGGCCAATATAGACTACCGATCACCCATACCTCTGCCTGACAATAGATTCAAATCTAACACATCGGGCGCATCCAACTCGTCTATAGGGGCAGAGGGGGATGTGCTCGAGGTGTATACGGACGGATCGAAGTCACACAGGGGCGTGGGTGGGGGAATCTTTATTCCTCGCTTTCAAAAGAGGATAAGCTTCAAGCTGGACAGTAGGTGTAGTATACTACAGGCTGAAATCTCAGCGATAAGTAGAGCGGTTAAATGGTTGAGGTATTATAGGATATACAACTGGGATATCCGTATATTCACGGACAGCAAAGCTGCCATTAAAAACATTGCGGGCGTCTTTACGACATCGAATCTAGTATATGACTGCCGAATCTCTCTTTTCAAACTGGGAATGCATGCTGACCTGGAGCTACAATGGATTCCAGGACATGCGAATAGTGTTGGTAACAATATTGCGGATGAGCTGGCTAAGGCTGGAGCTCAAATGCAGGATGAGGACATTGATAGGTTAGTAGGTGTTCCGATGAATTGCTGTAAAATGCAAATACAGCAGAACCTTTTCAGGGCTGCACAGGCTAGATGGTTACATGAGGTCACATGCTCAACCTCTAGAATGACATGGCCCTGTTATGATATGAGGAGGTCCGCAATATTGGTGAGGATTCCAAAAGGACAACTTCGTAATTTGGTCGCAGTCCTAACAGGACATTGCTACATAGGCATACATGATGGTAGATTGAATCTACCTTATAATGATTTCTGCAGAAGCTGTCAGGACGAGGAAGAGGAGGAAACTGCTGAGCATTTTCTCTGTCATTGCCCAGCACTTGCGGAGGTGCGTTCACTCCACATGGGGGCTCCGATACTGCAAGGTTTGGAGAGTCTGTCGGAATGTGAAATCGGTAGTGTGAATTCATTCATACGCCTTTCGGGTTGGTTTCAGCTGAATACGGATAGTGTATAGGATAAATGAGGATGGGCAGCCCGCCTCAATCCGCCCAGGCAGCACAACGGGACCTCTAAGGACCCAAGTGGGCTGGTTTACTATAAATCGGCAGCCTGTTATAACCTAACCTAACCTAACCTAACGAAAAATTTATTTTAGCGAAACCTACGTTCGGCAAAAAAAATGAATTTTTTTTTGAAACTGCCTTGCAAAAGTACTTTATATTCGGTGGTGCACGGCGAACCCAGCAAAAAATGAACATACAAATCATTAGTTACAGCATTGATGAACTCAGCTCCAAGCACTTCTATTTCTGGTGAAACATCAATGAATTTAACACATGGTTGTCATAGGACGGAAGTGATTCAAATAAGTGAATGATATAAATAACAGCCTTAGAATTATGTTTATTAAATTCAGTACCTGTAGTGATTGGTATGCAATGAAAGTGGTAAAACTTTGGAAAAAGTTCCAATTTTTTTGCTGGACACATACATATCTATGTATGTACATATGTAAGTACATACCATGTATCCCACGAAATGCGCATTTGTGTACATATTTCTGTGGCAAAAAGGAAAAAGTGCTTAAGTCGAGATAAGCTGATTTTGAGTTAATGGTACCTCCGTAATCTGCATATTTGAAAGTACGCCTGGGCAAAATCTCAATTAATTTGTGTGGTTTTTCAGGAAGTTATAGCACTATGAATTGAGGCTTATCTTTTTTTTTTTGGCTTCTAATCTCATTTGGAATAATAGTTTAATTTAATTTAATTTAACTGTAAAAGAAATAAATTTCTTAAAATCGACTTGAACGCTTAAAAGTGCTCTCCTGCAAAACAGTAAAATATGACTTAAGCACCTTTTCCTTATTGCCACAGGTTTATGTACATACAAATGTATGTTTGATAATTTTCAAACTCCATTGAAAGTTTCATTTTGTAATTGGAAAAATTTTGCTTTAGACAAACTGCAAATGAAGCCAAAGAAGCTTAAATTATATTTTCTCCAAAGAGGAAAAAGAAGAAGAAAAAAAGAAATAAATAAAATAAAAAGTTCACTAAAAAGGAGATCAAGAGACAAACTAGAAAACAAATCTGTAAATACAATCTGCATATGAACGTTTACAAGTATACATATCGTCACCTAAGATACAAAAGGCCGTAACAACCAAAAAAATTCAAAATATACTTGTTGATTGATTATGAGTGATTAACCAGAATACATTTTTCCTTAAAATTTTACTCACGCTAACAAATAAATAGTCTTAAATTTATTTATAAGGTTTTTTTTGTGTCTCCTGTAAAAATGTAAAAAGTGCACTTCCGGCCTTTTGGATTTTAGGTGACGATATGTATGTATACGTATGCACAAATATTTATATCACACTCTCCCCATCAATATTGGAGGTCAAGGCTCAATGTTCTCTAATTACATGCTTCTGTACGTGATATGAAGTAAATTTAAAAATAAAAGACGCAAAAATAACAAATACTATCTAAAATGAGAACGTGTTATAAAAACAATTAGGGAGTTCAAATAGCGTTTTCAAAATAATATTTAATAAAGCGAGACATAACCGCCAAAAAAGCTTAACCGACACATTTTAGGACCTCGTTTTTTTTCGACGAAAATCGATTATTTAGGATAGCAAATCGATTTTGGTCAAAAAATTAAATTCGAAAATTATGTTGCTTAAGCTTTTTTGGCGGTTATGGCACGATGGGTTGGCAAGTTTCTTTTTTTTTTTTTGTGTAAATCAAATTTAATACCATGTGTCAATATGCAATATGATAATGTTAAACTAAACAAGTCAGCGCAGCTGTAGTTTATGGAAAAGATATAAAAATATATTAAATATTAAAAAATTTCTTATTTTAATATGTACTTCAATACTCGTATACTGTGCTTTATATCGTTGCCTGCTCTCACAATGAAAATTTTAAGATGTCACAATGCTGCCACATTAAAATTTTAAAATACTCATTGTGAATTCCCTAAATATGTATGAATATAAAACTTGATTTGTTACAAGCAAAACAAAAATTATTCAATAAAAAAAGATCAATAGAAAAAAAAGAACACAAAATATCAGATTTTAATCATAAAAAACTAAAAATACAAGTATAACTATGGATGAGACATGGGTCCAGCACTTTACAACTGACGCATATTATTGCAACTTAAAAAAAGAAAAACTTTATATGTATGTATAAAAAAAGTATAAATTCTTTTTATGTACATATATAAACTGTGTTTTCATAACATAATTAATCTATGCAGAACTTAAAAAAGAATAAATAAAAAAATTTGGTGGTACACATGTGCACAAAAAGCGTAACCACTACCTAAGCTATGTACAGACGATTGTCAGATGTAACAATATAGTCAGATCTGGCAACGTGCTGACAATGTACTGTCAATCAAAAATTGCCAGCACAGGGTAGATTGCCAGCTCACACGGCTGTATCAAATTTGTCAGACAATTTTACAACTTATTGCCAGATGGTTGTATGACAATAAATTCATCGAGACAAAATCTTCAGTCGAAAAATTGTCAGTTCACACTGTTGTCATATGCAAAAATTTTCAGATCTGTTCTTATGCGTTGCCAGACTCAAAGCATTTATTCTGGATCGTCGTTGACGATGTTCAACAGCTCTTGAGCGATGTGCATGCGACGTTGTTTTTGCTCAAAATTTAGTAAAAAATCGAATCTGTCAAAAACAAACTGACAATCCAAAATGGCTGATATTGCCAACATGTATAACAGACATGTGTGCCAACATAACAGAAAAAAAAATGCGAAAATCGAACATACGTAACTCACGAAATTTGAAAATAACGGTTATTTTTTGTTCAGACCTCGTATTACACATTTTATTTGAAGTGTGATGGTCTGAACACAATATGTGATTTTACGATGTGTGTGAAGATAAATTCATCGAGTTAAATTCATTTTTCAAAAATATCGCATGCGATATTTTTTTTCTTCTTTTATTTGGTACGCATTATGTACTGAAATTAAGGGGTTTCTTCATAAAAACGTTCACTGCGGTCAAACCCTTTTTCCTCAGCGAATCAAACCTAGTGGAAAATGAACACAACGACCCATATTATTAAACTGCATTTACAGTATATCTGAATTGTATTTGTGAATTTTTTTTAGAAAATTTGGAAAAATATGACAGTGAAAAAAGCTTAATTTTCGAGTTCCATGAGGGAAATGGCCACTGTGGCCAAACCCTTCTTCCTCAGCGAATCAAACATAGTGGAAAATGAGGACAACGATCCATATTATTAAACTGAATTTACAGTTTTTTTTATTTGGCCGCAGTTAACGTTTTTATGAAGAAACCCCTTAATTTCAGTACAAAATGCGTACCAAATAAAAGAAGAAAAAAAATATCGCATGCGATATTTTTGAAAAATGAATTTAACTCGATGAATTTATCTTCACACACATGCTTTTACGTTAGATTTTTTGACAGTCGCAACGGATGTATTTAGATTTCTGTATCGTAAAATGTGATGAAAGTTTTAATACTTGTATAATAGTCTGAACGGGGCTTAAGTATATTTTTATTTTAGTTTTTTGTCACAGACCCAGGCACAGGCTATTAATTTTAGTTCATTTCATTATTATTGTTCGAACTTCATTTGTTTCTATATTTATGATTTGATCAGCCTAAAGTTGGTATTGCTTTATAAGCCAAATTACATGTGATAATTATTAATGAACAAATAACACCAAAGTTAATTTTAAATATTCTTGACAAATACGTAGTAGAACGGAACAACTAGCTGTTTCGAAGAGATGGTAAAAATGAGCTTTCATAACAAAAAAAAGCTTTCAGAAAATTGTAATACGATGAATCAAAACAATTCACATATAATTCAAACTCTTGTTGCATATGGAATATGTTGGACCAAACACAAAGAACGCTGATGATGAAGGTGTAGTGGCCTTCGAAAACAGCCGGTTGTTCCGTTCTACTACGTGTTTGTCAGAATATTTACAACTAACTTTGGAGTTATTTTTATATTGTTTCCATATTAAAGTTATCAAGAGAGGGCAACTTTATATTAATATTGTTCCATATTGAAATAAAAAATTTCAACATTACTAGATTTTCGTTAATGTTTCTTATTGATTTAATATGGTTTTAATTGATTTTGAGCTGTTTTTTCTCTGGTTGTCCATATAAATTTGTCAATCAAAGGCATTGGCCGGAGCTCCCTGAACCCAATGTGCTTACGTTTGTTAATTCCCAATCTCACTGTGCACTGTTAGATAAACTATTAGTAAGATGATGGTAGAAATGTTCTAAATAATTTCTATTACTATTGCTGCGGTTGCTAACGAAACTTTTTAACAGGTTTAGTCAACTGTAAATCGTTCCAATCTTGGCATTAATAATTATAATTTTCTACTTTATTTCTGTTGTGGTTACTCGCCGTTGCACGTTTTTTATTTGTCCGTTCATTCTTTTTAGTTTTTCTTTATGCAATTTTTATTTGTTTTTTATTTTTACTCTCATTTTGTTAGCTGGCTGGCTGACATTATGACAGGTTATTTGTTTTGTCTTGTTCAGATTACTCGTTTTTTTTTGTGGTGCAAATTGTTTGTTTGCACTGCGTTACTCAGTGTTGTACACCAGCCAATTGTGCAGTAGTTATTTGGATTTTTATTTGTATAAATATGTACATACATATTTAGTTATTTTGTTGTTATCAATTATTTACATTTAAATTTTATTTACTTGTTTTTCGTAGTGTTTTGCATAACCTTAATATCTTTGACCTTGTGTTCTTATTTAACGATTTTTTACTTTCAGTGTTTGTTTGTTTATTCAATTTCAAATATTCGCAGCGAATTTAAGTATATTGATGTTACATTTAATCGGTCATTCTGCCTACAGATCCGATTTGGCACACTATGAATTTATGGTATTTCCGCGTATCAGACGCCTAAACAAGCGGGAAATTTCCCGATTAGTGTGAAAAAAAATTGCTTTAAAAGTAGGGTTTACCCAGACCAAAAAGGTAAAAATTAATTATAGATAGTTGGTCCATATTTGGCTGTACTTGCAGCTATTAATATTTGTATTTGTAAATACTATAGTAGTATAGTGATTGAACTGCCTTTTGTTTAAGCGCACTTTGGACTTAACTGCCTAAAATGATAAATTTTTGTCACAGAAATATTTCTACTTAAAATCTAGGTAAACAATGTTAATTTAATTTTTTTCGGCAAAGATTTTGTGCTTCATATGTGTTGCATGTTAATCACCCTTATTCCAGTTGTCGACGTCGACGTCACTTTAACACAATACCAAAACAATGGTGCTTGTTTACTCGCTCTCGAGAACAATTTTGTGCTACGGACAATCTATTTCCGTTTCTTAAGGTCTAGAAAATATCATAAACCTGCCAACAGGAGTCAGTTGTTTTCGACAACGGGTATACAAGCCCCAATTTTTTGGTATTGTCTTAAAATGATGTCGATGTCGCCAACTGGAATAAGGGTGAATATAATATGATTTATAGTAATTTTGAAAGAAAAATTTTCCTTTTGAAATAACTTTATTTCACGTTGATCAAAATGAAGAATCATGTTGAATCAAAGTTATTTCAAGTTGGAACAGCATGGATTTAATTTAATGTATATAGTATGTATTTGTATTTTATTAATTATTTAACTTACATACGTGTGTTTGGCACATGCATCAGAAAAATGTATTATGTATATAATGGGTATTTCCCCCAGCTTATAGTCTAATTTAATCTTTCTTCTCTTCTTTAGAAACTAACATTAATTAATAAAAATATTTCATTCAATAAGAATTGAAATTACTGAACTTAAGCCCGACTAAGAAATTATTTCTGAGAAAAATGTTTGTTTGTATATAAATTGGCTTCTGCGGCCGGCGCTTACCACTGCAGCCGCAACAACTTTAAATATTCTTTGGATTTTAATAATTTAATTTAATTTAACATACAATTTATTTGAAAAGTTTTAGTTCAAAAAAAATACAAAATACTTTGCCTTGTCTCCAGGGTTCGAACCTGCGATCCTCAGACTACAAGGCCAGAACACTGCCTACCAGCAAGTAGTAGTAGTTTGTCGGTTGTTTACAAACATAAAAAAACAACAACAATACAAAGACAACTTACACAACTAAGCACAAAAGTGTCCCTGTCGGAAATTCCGTTAACTTTAAACTAACTTTTAGCTAACTGACTGACACTTGGATTACTTTTCAATGTAATCAACTGACTATTTTAACATTGCGATGTCCTAAGCGGTAGTCAATTGTCTCACTCTGCATTACTTTTCAACTAACTTAAAGTTGGCTTTTTTAAATCACCTGGTGGTCAGTAAATTTAAAAAGATTTTTCTGGAGTTCGAACATCACACGTTGTGTACTTAACGCACTAACTACCCAGCCAAAGAACCATCTAAAATAATAATAGCAAAATGTTAATATAAAACCGAAATGAGTTTCAAAGTGGCTGAGAATAAATTTGTTGGCTCTCACCAGATTCGATTCGTCTAAGAAAAATTAACTATAAGTTAACTATTTTTGTAGTCAACCACACATTCTCCGACAGAGTATTACAGCAATGAATAAAGCAAATAAACTCCAACACACTTAAATAACATAATATTTCTTTTAAATTGAAATCAAAATTTTTGCATGGTGATTTTACATTGGTATTTTTTTCTGTGTGTATAGTTACACACTCCCATTGTATACATACATAGTACATATCATCGTCTTAGAGTGTAAACCTGCTAACTCTCTTCCAGGAAATTTTACAGGAGAGAAAAAATACTGTTAACGGTTTCTATATAAAGCTTAAGAAATTAGTCTAATACATTAAGGTTCTTCGACATACGAGTATAGAGCTTCAAATTAAAATAAATATTTAAGCAAATCATTGAGGTGTCTCTTGCTCTTTCGAATGTCATTAAAATGTCATATGCTATAAAAAGTGGATTTAGCAGGTTTACACTCTAAGCCGACGATATGTACTTAGTTAAAGTGATGATATTTTTTATCTTCCTTTTCATCCATAAAGTATTTCCGCGATAATAAAATTGTCAGGGCTATTATTTTCATGAAAATAAAAGACTTATTGACTTGAGTAAATAAACTTTTCCCAGAATATTTGAAATTTTGTTTGTATGGTTTTTGAGAATTAAGAACTTTCTCAAACAACATCTTGCACATTTTTATTAACTAACAATAAAATATTTGTTAAATTGCTGTTCTTTAAGAAAAGTAAATGTTTAACTTTAAATTTGCTAAAATACAAAATTTTATAATGGCCTTTTTCCCCCTGAAGCATGACAACAACAACTAATTATGTTAATTCACATAATTGATAATAACTGTCTATGAATCACCAGCAGTCCAAAGAAAAATATGTACCTACCAGCACTATTAAAAATAAATTAAAATGAAATGCTCGTAATAAAAATAATAACATTTTGTCTGAGTATAAAATTGAATGCACTGCACTCACTGAAGCGTATAATTACAAAGCAATACAAAAATTATTAAATTTGTAAATAAAATAAAATGAATAAAGTGAATAAAGCTCATAGACAACACATGGCCCGTCTAAATATGTAGTTGTAGTCATGACAAACAAACAAGTGCTAGAAATTTAAGCAAATACATTTTCGTCTAAAAGATTATGGTCAATGTCATTAATAAAATGAAAAGAAAAATGATTTTTCTGATACATAAAATATTTTTGATTTAAAATCCACTCAGTTTATACCAACATTATATTCATTCATTTCTTTCAAAGCATCAGAGTAAGTGCTTGTAGTATATTTTCTGTATCTTCAGATGCATATTTTGGATGTTTGTATAGAAACTTTTTTTAGTTAAAAAAAATAAATTTTTGGTAAAGTTCCTGTTTTTTGGAAAAAGTACCTGTTTAGCAAAAGTACCTTTTTTGAAAAAAAAATTTTTTTGAAAATACAATTTTGTAAAAGCTACTCTTGGAAAAAATACATTTTAGAAAATTACCTTTTAGGAAAAAGTACCCTTTTAGAAAAATACGCTTTTATAAAAAGTTCCTTTTTTGTAAAAGTATATCTCCTTTGAAAAAGTATATTTTTGTTTAGAAAAATACATTTAAAATACCTTAGATATACTATTTTGTAAAAGCTTCTCTGGGAAAAAGGAAATTTTTTAGCAAAAGTACTTTATAAGAAAAAATATATTTGAACAAAAATAGAAATACCATTTTTAGAAAAAGCACCTTTTCAGAAAAAGTACCGTTTTAGAAAAAGTACATTTTCTTCGGAAAAAGTGCCTGTTTAGAAAAAGTCATTAATTTCTTTCAAAGCATCAGTGTCAGTGCTTGTAGTATATTTTCTGTATCTTCAGATGCATATTTTGGATGTTTGTATAGGAACTTTTTTTAGTTAAAAAAAAATAAATTTTTGGTAAAGTTCCTGTTTAAAAAAGTGCCTTTTTGGAAAAAGTACCTGTTTAATTAATTTAAAAATACAATTTTGTAAAAGCTACTCTTGGAAAAAATACATTTTAGAAAAGTACCTTTAGGAAAAAGTACCCTTTTAGAAAAATACGCTTTTATAAAAAGTTCCTTTTTTGTAAAAGTATCTCCTTTGAAAAAGTATATTTTTGTTTAGAAAAATACATTTAAAATACCTTAGATATACTATATATTTTGTAAAAGCTTCTCTGGGAAAAAGGAAATTTTTTAGCAAAAGTACTTTATAAGAAAAAATACATTTAAAGAAAAATAAAAATACCATTTTTACAAAAAGCACCTTTTCAGAAAAAGTACCGTTTTAGAAAAAGTACATTTTCTTCGGAAAAAGTGCCTGTTTAGAAAAAGTCATTAATTTCTTTCAAAGCATCAGTGTCAGTGCTTGTAGTATATTTTCTGTATCTTCAGATGCATATTTTGGATGTTTGTATAAAAACTGTGCCTGTTGTTTTTTAGTTAAAAAAAATAAATTTTTGGTAAAGTTCCTGTTTAAAAAAGTTTGTTTTTTTATTAAAAGTGCCTTTTTGGATGAAGTACCTTTTTTTGAAAAAAAAAAATACATTTAAAATACCTTCAAAATACAATTTTGTAAAAGTTACTCTTGGAAAAAATACATTTTAGTACTTTTCTTGTACAAAAAAAGAACCCTTTTAGAAAAAGTACCTTATAATTAAAAGTTCCTTCTTAGAAAAGGTTCCGTTTTAAAAATAGTACTTTTTTTTAAAAAGTATTTTGTTAAAAAATTCATTTTGTAAAAGCTTCTCTGGGAAAAAGCAAATTTTTGGCAAAATTACTTTATAAAAAAAATATATTTAAAATAAATTATAAAAACCATTTTGTAAAAGTTCTTTTTAGAAAAAATACCTTTTCAGAAAAAGTACCTTTTTAGAAAAAAGTATTTGTTTTAGAAAAAGTACCTTTTGAGAATAATTACGTCTTTAGAAAAAGTTCGTTTTTAAAAAAAGTGCCTCCTTATTTTTGAAAGAGTGTCATTTTAGAAAAAGAACATTAAAAAAATTAGTGTATTAAAACCTTAAAATACTATTTTGCAACAGCACCAATGGAAAAAAGAACCTTTTTAGCAAAAGTGTCTTTTCAAAAAAAAAAAAAAAAAAAAAAAAAAAAACTTGTTAGAAAAAGTTCCCTTTTAGAAATAGAAAAGGTACTTTTTTTTACCTATTCAGAAAAAGTACCGTTTTAGAAAAAGTACTTCTTCAAAAAAAAAAGTACCCTTTTAGAAAAAGTACTTTTCAGAAAAGGTGCCGTTTTAGAAAAAGTAGTCTTAATGAAAAATTAACTTTTAAAAAAAGTACCTTTTTAGGAAAATATATTAAAAAAAATTATTATTACCTTTTTAGAAATATGTACTACCCTTTCACAAAAAAAGTACCTTTTTAGAACAAGTGCGTTTTTTTGGAAAAGTTTATTTTTAGAAAAAGTAAATTTAAAAAACCTTATAAATACCATTTTGCAACAGCTCCATTGGAAAAAGTACTTTTTTTTATTAAAAGTACCTTTTTCGAAAAAATAACTTTTTAGAAAAAGTACCATTTTAAAAAATTACCTTTTTAGAAAAAGTACTTCTTCAGAAACAGTACCGTTTTGGAAAAAGTACCTCTTTAGAAAAAGGAGCCTTTCTGAAAAACTACCTTTTTTAAAAAAGTAACTTTTAAAAAGTGCCCCTTTAGAAAAAATACTTTTCAGAAAAAGTACCGTTTTAGAAAAAGTAGCCTTTATGATAAATAACATTTTTGTTAAAGCCTTCCAATTACTTTAAGCGGTGGTTTACGAGAAAAACAGCCGGCAAGAAAAATGGGTTTAGGAGTATACGAGTACATACACACGTACATATCATATGAAAATGTGATTTTTTTTCATTTTGGTGAAATCATATTTTCATGTATTTTGCATAAAATCTCTTGAAAGATTTCTTGCAGATTTTTTTTAAGCGAACACTTATCATTTGGCTTACATATACTCGTAGTTCCTTGCTTCTGTTGTTTTTTAATTGTTATTTATTTTTCATTTTATTTGTAATGACTGTGAATTCAAGCAATTAATTAAGCTGATAATGAAGATTTAAATGCTCTTTTATTAAACAATCGTTTTTAAGTTTGCATTTCTTTGTTTTCATACAAGTGAAGAGTAATTTTATTTTTCGTTTGTTTATTCTTGTTGTTTTGAGTTGTAAAGGAAGTTCTTGAACAAAAAAAAAATAAATTTTACTACTAATTCCTATAAAACGACATTGATGCCACTTACTTGTTCGTATTCGTATTCAGTCACAAGTAGCAGCAGCTTGAAATAAACCAGACAGTCGTCATTATGTGAAATTCATTTCCTTTTTACTTTGAATTAAAGTTTTATTTTCTTTTCGATCATCTATCTAGCTTGTTTCTTATTTAGTGCATTTTGATGCTTTTCTGTCTGTTCGTCAGTCGCTCACTCACTATTGTCTTTAGGTTGATTATTATACTATGTAATACTAATGCAGCTACAAAAGGTTTGTTAATATTGTGTAAATGATGCTGCGCAAAAATAATGAAAAAGTGAATATTAAGGGTATTCATTTGATGTATCAGCAAGTCTGTGATATAAACTACATTCCATAATACCACAACAACAAAACATGTTTGTGAAGTTTAAGAGCTGTATTTTTGGTTTGTTTATTATTGCATACGAGTATGTGTGAATCAAACAGTTTTTCATTAGTAATTAGTGGTTACGCTTTTTTGGGCACATGTGTGCCAGATGTTAAACTCGGCCTAAGCGGAAGGTTAAAAAAGCACTTTTTACAGTAGAGAGTCATTGATTCTTATTCTTATGTAGTGGAATTCAGTAACATTTTGCGAACCCAAAATCGTAGTATTTATTGATATATAACTATAATACCACTCTGTAATTTCTTTTTTACGATAGTGTACAGCTGTATTTTACTCACCATGTGGCATCTCTGAATACCAAATTTCAAAATCAGCGAAAAGGACAAAGAAGAATTTAAAAAACTAAATTAATTTGATGCCGAGTAGAAAAGTCGATAAATTTTAGTTATACATACATACTATTTATTATAGCGATATGATTGTCGTAATAAAAGTTACTGAATCCAGGTTGTATGTACACTGGGGCAATTAACAAAAACCAAACAAAAATTTAATATCTTTAAGATCTCGCTTTTATTACCTCTAGTCTTTTAATATGTACATTTCTTTAAAACTACGGCCGAGTACACACTATGGCATTTTGTGACATCGCAAGCAAAAATAAAAGTAGGAACTAGTGGCAACGTTTGTCATTTCCGATATTTTTCGTTGTATCTGAGACAGTTGTGAGAATAAGTTGGCAGCACTGCAGACACAAAAATAAAATGTCAGCGTGGTGACATTTTCTCGCATTAAGTATGTATGTATATACAGAAAGAATTTTAAATGTATGCGGGTATACAAATTTAAATGTATGAAAAACGAAAAAGAAAGTGGAAAAGTACAGGACGCATGAAATGCAAAGGAAACTGCATGGACAGAAATTTTGGAGGAATTAGGCTTCATTCATACGAAATTTTTAAACCAACTTGAATCCAGCTTCCGTAAACTGGAATGCAGAGTAAGTCCTGGTCTTTTCCACCACTTTCTTTGCTGTCTTTTAGATTTTCTTCATTTTTTTTCTTATTATTGATAAACACACGCTGGCACTAGCCAATTGAATAATTTTGAGATTATTCATTGTATAAATATTAATTAACAAACAATACGAAAAACAAAGTCTCACAATGATAAACGACACTAAATGTCATTATGTCAAAATTAGTTTTTGATGTAGACAGTGATACCGTATTGCTATTTATTAGGGATGGGACTTATTCCTATCACAATCACACAACAAAATTGTGTGTCATCGAAAATTTTGATGGGAACGGCACTGCACACATATGAAAATGACACCACAAATTGACAACACATGAAATGCCAGATGTAAACTTGGCCTAAGACTCATTAGATTTCATCTTTGGTAAATTACTCTCATCCGTGAATACACATATTTTCAAGATAAAAATGGCAAAGTTCTTTATACGTACATACATCCATACATACATACATATGTACATATGTATGCTAGCTTAAAGCAACGAACGAGTGGATGAACAAATTCAAACGAGTACAAACCGTATTTTATTTGCTTCAGTTAAAAGAAAAAATAATAACTCACAAACCAATTGAAAATCATGTCATGTTGGATTCTAATCAGTGTTGCCAGAAAATGATGATAAGAGAATGCTAAACCGGTTAAAAAATTCTGCTAAAATGTTCTACAGAAAAAAAGTATAATGCCAGATTTAAATGTAAAAAAATTATTGAAATAGCTTTGAATTTCATGTTTATACAAACTTATTAGTATTTACAGATATTTTTATAGCACGTACATATATAAAATAAATAGTTATAATTGGTGTTTTTGGAAATGTTACAATTAGGTTTAAAGATTTTTAGCTCACTAATAATCCCAAATTATTATTTTACTTTTTCAGTAAAATATTTTTTTTAATTAAAAATACATTTAAATTGTTGAGTATTGAGAGGTTAGCTGGATGCTATGCGCATTTCACTGTTGCTAGTGCAGATCATCAGGGAATCTTTACCCTGCAATACCTATAAATTTATGAGAAAAATCCTCTATACAGATGAATTTTTTGTAACTAATTAAAATTTTTTATTTTCAACAAATTCTGCCAGAAAGCATTCAGCAGAATTTTTTTAAAGTTGGATGCTTTTTAACTAATGAAAATGCCAGATCTAGCAGTGAAAATGCTAAAATGGCAACCATGATTCTAATTTACACTTGTTTTCTTTTTTTTCTTCCCCTCAGTCATCATAACGATTATTTTACATAAGTATGTACATACATACATGTATGTATAGGGTATTTTTTTTAGAGTGTCACAACTTTGAGTTGGCATCACTGCTTTATTTGACCACCCATTTAACAGCTGATAGTCGCTTTTTGTTTAGTTTGCTTTGAAATTTCATTATGAATCGACGTGCACCACGACGAATGGGCTGAAGCATAAATTGATATTGATTTTGAGTTTCCATTTTCCGATGAAGCCCATTTCTGGTTGAATGGGTACGTAAATAAGCAAAATTGTCGCATTTGCAGTTAGGAGAATCCACAAGCTTTTGTCGAAACACCATTACATCCACAAAAAATTACTGTTTGGTGCGCTTTATGGGCTGGCTGAGTCATTGGCCCATATGTCTTCAAAAACGATGATGGTCAGGAAGTTACTGTCGTACCTCAATTACGTGGCATTAATCTTGCTGATATGTGTTTCCAACAGGACGTAGCCATATGCCACACAGCGGGCGCTACAATTGATTTACTCAAAGAAACTCAAAGTTGGAGATACTCTAAAAAAAACACGCTTTATATTAGAATTTTATTAGGAAAAAAAAATATAAAAAGAAAACGGAAACTTTGCACAAGTAAATTAAAAACTGAAAAAAATCTGTGACAAAAGATTTTATTGAATGAAGTTTTTGAAATGAAAAATTCTCGGCAAAATGTTATAGTTAAGACAGCAAAAAAAAAAATCTAAGGCATTAAAATGGTTTCATGCCTTTCAATAAAATATAAAAGAATTAGTTTATAAAATCACTTGTATTCAGAAATAATTTTTACCTCTTACTGGTTACGATCATAATTTGTCTTTTTTACATGACTTTTTTCAACTTTTAAAAGTTTTATTTTCCTGTTTTTTGTAATTATTACCAGCAATTCTTATTTATTTTTTTGTGTAAGAAAAAGAAAATGTGAGAAATTTCACTTTAATCCAATTTGAAATAATACTAATAACTGGTAAAAACGATAACTTTTATTCGAAATTCATCGGCGACGGAACTACGACAACGATTGAATTCGCTATACCAGCTACATACATATATACTGTGGTATTTGATGGTGCTTTATCGCGATGCAAAGAACTGAGTTCATCGACACATTCTTGATGAGATAATCCACGTCGAAAGTTGTGAAAAATAATTCAACGTTCAACGTTCTTCTCTTGAAATTTCCATTTTTTTTTATAAAATTTATTTTCTGAACTCACTGTAAACAAAACAAATAGCACTTGTGTTGTGTTGCCAGATTTTAGCTATTGACATGAGTGTTGCCAGTTCCCGAAATATACATAAATAGTAGTAGAATCGTATAAGATTCGACAGTCGACAATAGCACTCTCAAGGTAGAGGTCCATAGCTCGCTTTTTGCGCGTTACGCTTTCTATGCATCTGTCAAAAAAGTAGAATCAATGTAATAGTATGTGACAAGTTACATTGCAAAAAGCGCAGAACGCGTAGGCGCGTTCAAAGCAAAAAGTATGTCTACTTTCTACTTTTGTACGCGTTACAAGCACCTTGAAAGAAAGTCAGCTGTTCTTGAATGCTAAAGATGTTAAATAATACTTTATTTCTTACGTTATCGACAAATATTATTTTGCCGTGGATACTTTTTTTCTTTTTTTTTTAAATAAAAAAAATTTCTTAGTAAAAAAAACTTGTTTAATAAAATATGTGAATATTTTCATTAATGCGATGTATTTTAATTAACTTTTCACCACACTTTTCTCAGTAACAAATTTTGCATATTAGTTATCGATTACCTTTACGACTAACTCCACAAATTCTTTTAAAAACTCGATTTCACTCTCCATTTTTTCTTTGTAAGTTTTTATAAACAAACGCACACAGCTGATCAAAACAAAAATAAAATGGCGCATGAAAAGCAGTGCATGTAACTCAACGCGAACAAAGTATAGAATGAAACAAGAGGATGAAACGCGTGTAAAGCATAACGCGCAAAAAGCGAGCTATGGACCTCTACCTTCACTTGTTTTTTCTGAAATCATAGTTTTTTTTTATAAATTTGAGGCCGTTGGCCAAGTATTAATCTTTTTTATTTTACTTGAAAATAATAGCACACCAGCAATCAATTTTTAATAATTCCTGTTTACAAAAAAAAAAAATAAAAAATAGAAAATCAATGAATGAAAACAAATGATACTAAAATTTTTATACATGAAAATAATGATTTATTTGTATACCTTTTTGGTTAAGATAGAAAAATACAAACATAATTACATACATACATACATACATGTGTACATACACATTTACATATGTACATTCATTTGTCTACTTTTCTATTTTCATTTTATTTATTTAGATATACCTACAATTTGTTATTATTATTATTTATTAGTGTTGCCAATCAGCTGTGTTTGTGTATAAATTTTACTTTCCGTTTGGCAATGTTCCCAATTTTTCTTTAATTTATAATTTTGTTGTTGCTGCATTTTTTTATAAATGTAATGCTGTACATATAATTTTTTTTTTTTCATATTTTATAAGTTTAAAGACCTCTCTCTGTCATGTTAATTTGGAGCTGAACATATTTTATTATATTTTTTTTTAATTCAATTGCAATTTGTTATGTTGCATGTTGCTGCTTATGTTTATGGGCAATTTTTATTTCGTTTTGCGAGTTTTCTTCTTTCTGGCTTTCATAGTTGTAGTAATGAAAGAAAAGAAGAAACAAAAAGTGAAATTGATTTTTCTCCTAATCTTGGTTATGTATTCCTACTCGTAATGAAAGTATTTGGAAAATATTTTGTAATTATGTGTTATTATTAATTATGTTTGTTAATGGTCATTTTTATTATACGGACAGCTGATTTATACATATGGACATACTTATGTACATATTGCATTTTAATTGTTTATAAATATAAATATAAATATAAAATGCATTTTTTAAGGAAATACATATACATACATACATACATACGAGTACATATACATAAATAGCTAATTGTAGCATTTATTTATTTTTGCTATGCCATTTAAAATGTCGAAACCTAAAATACTTTAAAATATTTAAATGTTTTATTTCTGGCGTCTGCTGAACAGCAAATGAAGATAATTATTTATTTGTGTGTTATGCCCTAAAAGTGCAGAATAATGATATTTTTCTGCTATTGATGACCTCTTCAAGAGTTCATAAGAGTTTCTACACAAACTGAAGAAAATTTAGTAACGATTTTTAAATATTGGTATTGCCTGGGAGGTTGTGGGTTCGATACCCACCATAGACTCTGCTCTATTTCACTACAACACACTGTAGGTTAATTTGGTAAATTTTTTTTTTGGCCAAAACCCAAATTTTGCACTTTAGAAAATCGAGTATTTCTTGTTGTAATATAATAAAGAATATTTCAAAGGAAATAGAGGTAAATTTTGTTTTTATAAAAAAAAGAAATAATCAGCTATCACGTAACTCTTATAAGCGTGTTTAATTCAAGTGTTTTAAAAAACTAAACACAACCGTTCACATTACATTTGAGATGTTTAAGGTTGACGTTTTGTCAGTAAATTATTGTATTTTTAAAAATGACTAACAATTATGCTTTTTTGTTGGTTTATTATTTTCAATCAATAAGGAAGTGTTTAAATCTTAAACACTTCATTTGAGATGTTTAACAAAACATGTCAATGTATGGTAAAACATCTCAAAATCGTCGTATTTAAGCTCTTAAACACGAATGAGGCGTTAAACACGCAAGTGTGAACATGGTATTAAATTCATTGCATTCAAGCAACAATTTATGTGGAACGTGCTTCGTGTTATTTTTGGTTACAATACCTGACAATAGTTGTTAATAAAAGAACGATAGAAGCATAAAGTTATATACGAGGTGTGTTCAAAAAGTATCGCGAATTTTCGAATTTAGATTTTTTGTGGCGTTATGTTGGTACTCACGTCTCTCACTTATGCCGACAATTTCGGCCATTTTGAATGTTCAGTTAATTTTTGGCAGCTGCTTTGCTTACACGTGTTTTGACTCGTCTTCGATTTTTACCTATTAAAAAAAAATGGAACAAAGAACCTGTATCAAATTTTGTGTGAAAAACGAAATTAAGTGCGCGGATGCATTCCAAATGTTGACTGTGACAACGGAGAAGCTACCTTGGAACTTTTATCGGTGGTACAAAATGTTCTCAGAAGGCCCAGAAGATGTGAACGACGAAGAGCGTGTCGGACGCCCGAGCACTTCAACAACAGACGAAAAAATTGACATTTGGCGGTTTAACTAATGGTAAACAAAGAACTGTGAACCAAATATTATTGGTTAAGCTATTGCTATTAGTTAACTAATGACTGTGAATTTGGGCCTTATACTCATTCAAAACAAATGGCTGTCATTGTGATTTAAATGGCGGCATTACTTTTAAATTCTTATTGTATTAATGTAAATTTCTGTTACACTTACAAAAGCAAGAAGCTTTTTTTTTTTTAATTAAAAATTCTTTGAGAAGTGGGAAAATCAGATACATTTCTTTTACACTGTTTCTTTTTTTGTTAATTCATTGATATCGAGTTTTTGTTTGATTCTTTCTACTCTTATTGTTGTTGATTTGAAGTGGGTGCTACTTTCGTGCGACACAATGCACACCCACTTAATTTTTTCTCTTATTTCTGTGTGTATGAGTGGCGAAGAATAAGTGTTTTACTGTGTGTGTTTTTTATTGGGTATAATTCTAACAAATCTATTGAAGTTTATAGCAGGAGAAGAAAAAATCACATTTACATTAAAATAAATTTATGTTTGAATGCACCTACATACAAATATCTGTGTACGATGTGTGTTATTTATACAATTATGTATGTACATTCATTGAAAGTTTTAAATAATAAGTAAAATGAAGCCTATTATTAAGTAAATTAAGGAATTTTTTTCATATAAGTAAGTACATATGTATATACTTGAGCCTATAGTACACGACATGTTAAAAAACCACATGCTGTGTTGCCATATAATTGTTTTATTGTGACTTATACTACGTTTATACGCGCACTATTTGCAAATAAATTAATTCACTGTTTATACGGCATTGTAAATGTATAAAAACTTGGTAACACTTCTGTAGAAATGTTGCTTATCTTTACAAAAATATTGTGTAAATGTATAAAGTAATAAATAATCATTTGCCATTATTTTCTCCTATCAATGGTTTTTTGTGCAATATTTATCAATTTTTTGTTTTTTTATTAGCAAACATTTATAAGTGTGGCAACCTCAAACATTTTATTTGCAAATAGTGCTTTAATCGTGAATAGTTTTCTTAATTAGTAAGTCGCAATAAAAACAATAATATGGCAACAATTTACAGTTTTATTTGCAAATAAGCCCTGCGTATAAACGTATATTACTTACTCAGAAATCTATTCACGATTAACGCACTATTTGCAAATAAAATGTTTGGGTTTGCCACGCTTACAAATGTTTGCTAATAAAAAAACAAAACAATAAATGGATAAATATTTGCAACGAAAAACATTGAAAGAAGGAAATAATGGCAATAAAAACTAATAATTATTTGGTATTTTAAACATTTGCACAATTTTTTTGTAAGCATATAGAAGTGCTATCAAGTTTTTTTTACATATGGTATGCCTTATAAACAGTGAGTTAATTTATTTGCAAATAGCGCGCGTATAAACGTAGTAATAAACCCAACATGCCAAATGCCTTGAGACAAATATTATAATAAGCTTACTAACATAAGCTTTTAAGCTTTAAAAAGGCTTAAAAATATATTGAAAAAGGTTATCGTTACAAACGGAATCCTCGTGATAATACTGCATGTGCATGATTACTATGAGCTTATCCTCGCAATTGCAGAATAAGTTTACGAAAATAATATTGCATTAACTTTTGTATAGAAGAGCTTATTTTTCTCAATATGTTTTATAAGCTGTATTATACATACATATATGTATGTATAATAAACAGTCACAAAATCTGGTTGAAGTCTACTGATCATTTAACTAAGCACCAATGAAATATATAGACAATGCTTAACCACCAGCAAATAAATTTCAATTACAAAATGATATTCATTTTGTTGAATAATAACAATTTATTAAACAAATTATAAAAACACACGTAAAAAGTAAAAAATACAATAACATCAATTCACAATAGCATGTTCGACTCGCAACAGATGTTTATTTCATTCCCTAACAATGGGCGATGCCAATTTGTTGTTCATGGGTATAAAAACCTTGAGATTCGCGATAAGGGTGATTAATTCGTATCTATTCTTTTTCACTGGCATAAACATTATCAGCTGCTTCTGGTCATTTTAACTTGGCAGCACTGAATTTAGCACATCAAAAATAAAGTTGCATTTCATAAAACCAACTTAAAACCATTTTTGGTAAAACCAGGTTTTAACAGTTGGTTTTATTAAAACCATGTCAGTGTGAAAACGCTATCAGGTTTGTATTTTTTGCCGAAAGTCCTACGATTGTGTAGAATTGTTAGTACCAGCCTTTAGTTGTTGTCTTGCGATCCTACATATATAATCTCGTGACATTGAGCTACAGCAATTTTTTATTGCCGTATTGTTCGTTTAAAGAAGACGTTGCGCCAAATTGCTTCATACCGTCGCATACTTTTATGAAATGCCACCCCAGTCATTTTCCATTATGTTGAGATCCGTACAATAAAAACTAGAAGTTCTACATGATGCCCACGAATCCGCTGATTTACAGCTCTGGCAGTGTGAAGCGGAGCATTGTCGTGCTGGTAGGTTCAAGGTATGGGTCCAAATAAGCTTTTAAATTATGGAAACGTGCCTTCTAATATCTGTTTGTGTGATGCTGCACTAATTTTTTCCTGTAAAATTCCAAGTCCATAGTGTCCTCTTTCTTAAGTAGTAGAAATAAAAGCTGTATCCATCTGACCGATCTGACCATATTAAATCTCTGTTTTGATCGATATTGAATTTTTTTTCGTCAGAAAAACATTTGTTTAAAATTTATAAAATTTAATTTCTTATTTAAGTGATTCGCAGTGTACGAGTGGATTGGATTAAATTTTATAATTTTAAACTTATTTATTTAGTAAATAATTTCTACTTATTTTCAATCTTACTAAAGTTTTTTTTTTCTTCTTCTTTACAGGTAATTATTAAACCAAATAAATTGAATAATAACGTTTGATCATCATTTGTAAGTACATTTCATTAAACAATATCATTTACAGATTTAAGTAGTTTTCTCGCATAAAATGTAAATGTAATAACATGACAAGTTTCAGCTTTTTTTTTAGTTTAAATCATGCTTTTAATTTGAGACATTTATCCACTGTTTCCACAAGCCAGTCAATCGAATCGTCTAAAAAAAATTATGAAAATCACTTTAAAAAGTAGTGATTTTCATATAAATTTTCTATTTAAGTCGACCGTCTGTCTGGGTTGTGGCAACAGGGGTGTTAGTTTAATTTTTCTTTTTTTTTATTAACTTTTGAATGTAAATATACATGTTGTACATCCATTCGTGAAAAAATATAATATATGTATGTATGTATGTATGTATATGTCGTTTAATCGTTTAAATTTTTTCTTCGAGCACCAATTACATCCAAATTTTACGGCCTGGCCCATGATGTCGACAAGAAAGTTTCTTTCGCTTACTTATATTGAAAACAAAAACAAAATAAGAGAATTTGTTTTTGTTTTCAATGTAAGTAAGCGAAAGAAACTTTCTTGTCGACATCGTGGACCAAGCCGTTAGTTTGCAGAAAAGTTAATATTTCTTTTATAAGATGCGTGCTAAAGGCTGGTACTCACTATCCTACACAATCGCACGACTTACTAAAAAATACAACCCTGATCTAATGGATTGTTATTGTGTTTTGAAAATTTTCACAAGCTCCATCATACGAGGGCTACTATTTATATTTCAGGAACTGGCAATAGCTAAAATCTGGCAACACCATGGCTATTTGTTTTGTTTACAGTGAGTTTAGAAAACCAATTTGAAAAAAAAAATTAAAATTTCAAGAGAAGGTTTTCGTTAAACTATTTTTCACAACTTTCGACGTGAATTGTCTCAACAAGAATGTGTTGATGAAGTCAGTTCTTCGTATGGCGATAAAGCACCATCAAAAACCACAGTATATCGCGGTTATAGTGAATTCAATTGTAGTCGTATTTCCGCCGCCAACAAATTCCGTGAAGGTCGTCCAAAACAGCGATGCAGTGCGTGAGTGAACTGATAATGCAAGATCGTCATGTGACATATTGTGAGATAAAGGCATCCTTGCACATTGGTTCAACTTCAATACATTCGATTTTGCATGAACATTTAGTTGTAAAAAAAATTTGTTCTCATTGAATACCCCATAATTTATCAATCGCTCAAAAAAAGTTCAGCCTTGGCGCTTCAAAAGATGTAAGATGTGTATAAAATCGTGACAGGTGACGAATCATGAAAATATGCTTATGAGCCAGAAACAAAATAGCAATCGACCGTGTGGGTGTTTCAAGACGAGCTAAATGCAACAAACGTTGTTCGAGGAAGAAGCACAGCGAAGCAAATGGTTGCGCGTTTCTTCTGCCGAATGGGTCATATGGCCACTTCAGCAACGTATAACTGTTAATTCTGAGAAGTATATGACCATTTGTTTGCCGGAAGTCTTCGGGGAAATTCGTAAAACTTAAACTTCATCATGACAATGCGAGCTCTCACACATCTCGTCAAACAGTCCTCCGTACAGTCCTGACTTGGCAACCAATGACTGCGTCTTGTTCCCAAATACCACAGGTAAAATGCGTGGACAACGATTTACATTTACGAGCGCCGAAGAAACAGTTGAAGCGTTCAAAATCCATGTTTTGGAGTTGTCGCAAAAGGAATAGAAAAACTGATATGACAAATGGATTGAAAAAATGCAAAAGTGTATTGATCATCAACTGGAATATTTCGAAAAATAATAAACCCATTTTCATTTAAAACGTTTGTTATTATGTATTTGATATTCCCGAATTATAAATACTAGCCTTCGTACCAGGGTTGAATTTTCGCAAAAGTCGCACGATTGTGTAGGATAGTGAGTACCAGCCTTAATGAAGAAAACTCTCAAAATTACTGCTTTAGTTTTTACTTTTTTCTTTTTGTTTTTTTCTCTAATTTTTATTTTCTAGTGTTCAATGTGCTTACAACAATGGAATAAGAGAATTTATGTGTATTTTTTAAGAACGATAGCCATCAAAACATTAATCATTCGCAATCCCTTTTTAATTTAAACGTTTGTAGAAATTTCTTACTTATTATAACTCGAATTTCTCTCCTTCTATGGCCTTCTATTCGATTATTTTTTTATACTGTTGCTAGAAAAGTTCAATACATCATCAGTGTTGCCATATTTTTAATTTCCATGTCACGTCTCTAAATTGAAAACTTTCGTTTTTTTTTTGCCCAACGACTGTTTTTGCTACATACAGGGTGTCCGCCGGGAAGGTATACTTCTTTGTTTTGCCGCCATTTTTTTAAACATGGTATACATTCTTGACAGTTCATATTTGGCAGTCGTGAAGTAGACACGTTGCAAATTTATTATGGAAAATATTCGATAAACCAACGTGTTTTAATCGTTAAAACATTTTAACTAACAATTTGCCTTCACGGTCGCCTGATTTTACTGCTCCGGACTTCTTTTTGTGGGGATATCTGAAAAGCAAGGCTTATGCAAACAAACCAGAAACGCTTGAGCAACTCAAACAAAATATTCGTAATGAAATTAATGAAATACCGCATGAAATGTGTGAGAATGTAATGAAAAATGTGCTCAAAAGGGCTCGCATTTGTGGGGATAACAGAGGCGGACATTTATCTGATATTGTGTTCCATACATAATTGCAGACATTAAATAAAACATTTATGAATATAAGATCCATTCTCTTTCATTTAATAAAAAATTATACAAAGTAGTATACCTTCGCGGCGGACACCCTGTATTACTAAAATTCTAAAGCGGCTTAGAAAGCTGTCACCACTATGATATGTTTTTCTAGTTCAAAAACAGCTGATGATTCACTAGCTGACTGCACGGCATTTGTAGTAGTATTGCTGTGTAGCCGCTGTCTTCTAAAGGGTGTTTTTTATTGAGGTATAGAACTTTAAGTTGGCATCACTTTTTTAACTGGCGGCCATTTTGTCAGCTGTCAAGTGATTAATATTTAATTTGGTTTGCCATTTCATCATGAACAGGTGGACAAAAGAACAACGCTTGCAAATCGTGCAAATTTATTTCGAAAATAATGGTTCAGTTCGCGAAGTTTACCGCAAGCTCCGTCCATTTTATGGTCGACAGAGCAATTAATTCGGTTAACCATGGATCGTTTTCGCACTACGTTTACTCTATGTGATAATACGCATCCGCTGAACTCGCTCGTCTACGCCAACAAACCAGAAACGTTAGGGGACTTGGAAGCCAACATTCGTGGCGTTATTGCCAACATACGGCCCCATATGCTCGAAAAAGTGGTTGAAAATTGGACCTGTAGAATTGGCTTTATTCGAGCCAGCCGCGGCGGCCACATGCCCGAAATCATATTTAAACGTTAATGGCATAAAATTATCCTTCCAATAAAGCCAAATTGATGGACATTAAAACGATTTTCTTGTGTTTTATTTCAATTCGAAGTTCTATACCTTTAAAAAAACACCCTATATGTGTTTAAAGCATTATTTCGAATTAAAAATAAAGCAAAAATAGTATTGATAAAAAAACTTCGTAAAAATTGCTAGAAAATATGTGCATAAGTTTTGTAATTTGAGCTTTTTAGTAAATTTCAGCAGCCAATATTGTTTTTCCTTCATGTAATTTGCGTCTTTTCTTACTCTTTAAACCAGTTGCCTCTGACTTTTCTTATTTATGAGGATGCTGTGACATGCAATTTGTATTATTGACATTTAAGTGAAGAAGTGGCAACAGAAAAAAATATTTAAACAAAACTATTTTTTTTTTTTAATTTAAATTCATTTTTACTTAGAGAGGAATGAATGGGTGGTAGCGGATGGCTAAAGAACTATAAAAATTAAAAAGAATACACATACTCGTACATATGTAAGTATGTATGTACAAGCCGCGACATACATACATCTACTGTAACTTTTACTTTTTTTTACGACTTTTTGTAGTTGCTTTCGTTGTTATTAATGGCCGTGTAAAAATTTTTATGTTTATTTTCCTTTGAAGAGTTTATGTTTTGGCATGGAGCCAACCAAACAAATATTCAAATATCTATAATATTGGCTACTAGCAGCTCCATTACGAGCATGCATGTATGTATGTATGTATGCTTAAGGAGCCTTCGGAGTCTGGCAAAATATTTATTCGGTTTTTATGATTCTTTTCTGTTTCATTGTACAGACGTACGTACTAGACGACTGTTCTATTTGTTATAAAAATATTAAAAATAGTAAAAAAAAAAATACTACTAGTATTTCCAGTTGCTGCTTGGCTTTATTCCATATTGATATTCACATGTGGCGAGCTGCTTCCCAAAACGGTTGTGCTATGGGGTGTAAGCCAGAAATGTCAATTTAACTTCCGCATTGATGGGCAAATGTAATAAAATTGTGTATTTGTATGTATGTCCGATATGTCTTTAAGAAAAAGTGTTTGTTTTTTTACATTTCTATTTAAACGTTGCTAGAATTTCTAATTTGTATAAATACTAGAGGGCGGCACAAGCCTTAAAAAAATGGCATACAAGCAATCTCGTTAAGTTAAAAATGTGTGTGTATATTGCTCCGTTATTGTAAAACAAATACTTCCAAAAGACATATACATACATAGATATCGGTCATTTACTCAAAGAACGTCATAACTCACATCGTTCTTAATATTGTGTGTAAAAATTTCGTACAAATATCTTGTTTGCTCAACTCTTGGAAGCAAAATTAAATTTTCTTTTTCCATTAAGTTGTGTGTAAATTGAAAACCTCAAACTCGTTTTCTGGCAAACTAGTTTTTTTTTAGTTATGACGTTCTTTGAATAAATGAGCATAATGTAAAGTACATATCGCACACTTAATCATAAACAGTCACTACTCAAAATTATTATAATTTTGTGTTTCCATAAACCAGTTACTGAACAAATGTCTAATGACCGCAACAATTTCTTTTGCAATACCGTCTTCTTGAACAATATAAGATATCGTTATGCTTGTTTTTATGTTACATACTTGCGTCATTAGTATTTTGCCACTTCTGAACATTTGAACACTTTTTATTGCCATCCATTGTACTTAATTCGCCTCTGCTGCCACCTCATAAAATTTCATGTTGCAGTAAGTGTTGCCATACCCATAAAAACGCCTAGAACTTTTACACTGAAAAAAAAAATTACTTAGGAAAATCAACAGAAAACGTTCGTCTAAGTTTTAATATATTGAAAACTAATTTCATTTATAACAGAGAAGATCTGAGGTGTAAGGCTGACCGTGTTAAGGCTGGTACTCTGTTCAAAGTTGTGAAAATTTTTCAGCACCATTGATTATTTCGCGTGAAAAATTTGACATGTACTAAATGTAGCCCAACTCGCGGTTTTTTTTTTATAAATTTCTTGCTTTTATTGCTTGAAAGTATGCAACATTGTTAAAATTCCGTGCGAAAAAAGCACTGCTCATGTTGTTTCGCAGCTAAACTAAAATGATGCCAGACTAATTTTGCATGGAAAGACATGATTTTACGTGTTTTTCACAACAAGAACAGAGTACTACTTTTGCGCAAATATTTCACACCAAATACTTTTATATGTAGTTTGACAGCATTTCGCACGAAATTGTGAACAGAGTACCAGGTTTTAACGTGAAACAGAATGTTTCAGTATCAAACCATCCAACCTTTCATTTAGAACCAATACCAAGAAAATCTGTAATTTTTGCAATTTCGATCTTTGCTCCCTTTCGATAGGTTTGTAAATTAACTTTGAAGTCTTCAGTCTTAAGTTCTACTTTGCATTTTATACGAGGTAGATAAACTTTTACTGTAACTCGATGTTATATAAAACTCCTCTCAGTTGTTATTAAGCAGAAAAATAAGCCTTGCAAATAATTAAGCAGCTTCAAAAACATAAGTGTAAAAAGAAGAACAACTCCGGACAATTGCTTAAAAAAAAGAAGTAGGGCCACCCCGCAAGCCCCAAAAAAACCAAAGATATTTTAGATAAATGCATCCTCGATTAATCATTGGAAGATTTATAAGAGAGAGTTAAGCATGAAGTGCATAATATCACTCTACAAATAATCATCAGGAGATTCGTTTAGGATCTCTAAACATCATCGTCTATTAAACAGCTCCTGGCTAGCTGGGATATCGCTCCTTTATTGCAACATAGGCATAACTCAAAAAAGTATAGTTTTGCAGAAAATAAGTTTAAAGTTTTCAATTTACACACAACTCAATTGAAGTATAAAAATATTTTCTTTTCTCCTGAAATGTTTAACTCAAAAACAAAATTTTGTTTAGTTATGACTGTCTAGCAATAAAGGAGCAATATGTACATATGCAGGACACATTGTGTTGTGCCTCCTTTACTTTGTTGTTTTATTTTTGGTTTTATCTACACAGATGAGGCCAAGGTTATCGCACGTACCACGAGTGCGTAAATAAGATGTGTACGCAAATATTTACATATTTACGCTACCGCTTTGTTGTCAACAACAATACAACAGCAGCCAGCCAAAATAACCACTATGTACATACATATGTATCTATTCAATAATTTTATTGTCTAATGACTAAGATTTCAAGGATTTTTACGTGGTAAACATGATAGTGATATTGTAGAACATCTTGAGGTTATTCATAGTCTGTTCTAATTACATTTAGAAAAAAAAATTTATTTCATAACTACAGAAATAGTGAAAAAGAAAAGAAACAAATTGATCATAATTGAATTGAACTTGAAGACCAGAAACCAAAAAAAGTGCAAGCACATCGATGAGCTTTACGTTTAATTAATTGGCATGGACCCATGGCCAAATACTCTACGATTTTCCAAGCGGTAATTTATTGGGGAGAAAATGTAAGGCGGCCTATATACGATCAAAATGCTTGATGTCAATTTCGTGTACGTGGATTGAATGAATTTTGATGTACACTTGCTTAATGACCCTTTAAGCATTCATTTTGAGTTTGCTTTTGTGCCCAATAATGAATATTTCCTCGGAATTTTCCTCATGGATTTTTTTTTTTTTTTTTTTTTTTTTTTTTTTTTTTTTGAGAAAAAACTTCTCCAATCATAAATTTAGCGAGGATTTGTGTTGAATCGGCATAGGGAACCATTGTAGCCTTAACCTTTTAGGTGTGGGCTGTATTCAGCAGATTTATATAGAATAATAAGACGAAAATTGTTGTTCAACATTTTACTCTATACAACCCTTAATTGTACTATAAGTCTTTTTATTGCATTTGAAAAAAAGAGGCAGGAATACAATAGACGTCCCATAAACTTCTCTTGTATGATGAGTAATAGTGAAAATATAGGTAAATTTCTTTTGTACCAACTGATTAAAATTAAAAGTTAAATTAATTTTAAATTAATTTGACTTATTTCAGGTGTGTGTTGCAAGTTTAATTTCCAGTTTTCAGTGTATTCAAATTATTTTGGTAAAATTTTATGGGCATATATTTTAAAGTACATTTTAAAGCATTACTTACCTGTTTGAAACCAATCTGTCCTTTTTTATTGAAAGAAACGAAAATCCCTTCGGAGAAGATTTAGAGGTTTAAAATACTCTTTGCGATTTGAACATTTTTAATATTAAAATGACAATTGAAAATATTCAATGAATGCAGCTAATATGCGTTTAAAGCTAAAATATGCAAAAATATGCTGAAAAGGCTAAAACATGCAAAACTAACACTTAATAAACGTAGGCTTCAAATTCTTAAGAAAATCTCATATTTCATATTTTTACTTTCTAATTTCATACCATTTTTATAATTACAGCGAAATATCTGCTATCGATGAATAATATAACATCCGTTTAATTTTTCTAATTTCGTAATTATACTCATTCAATTAATAACAACTCCCGATATTTACTTTTTTTATTTACAAACTCCTTTATTCTTTTCTTCATTATCTGTAAAATGAATGGCAAATATTTATTGATTTTTTTTCTGTCTGCTCTTAATTTTTATTTTGTGTCTGCTTTTTCTCTGTTTGCCATTTTACTTTTTTCATACTTATGACAAATCTTTTCATTCATGCGTTCCAACCATCCTTTGAAAATTCGAGGCAGACATCCAGTCATTCACAAAAGCCACAATGAACCAACAACAGCCAGTTGTCAACACTTTCATAATGGTCGTTTAACCCTAGAATGCGCAAGTCCATATTTTGAGGCTTTTTCAATCTATCTAAGCTTTTATTTTTATTTGCGCTAAGAAACTTAAATAACATTTTGTTGATTTTGCGTTCACAAAAGAGAAAAACAAACAAAAAAGTCATCGAGTAAATCCTGTATAACGTCTTTATAGATTGAAAAATGTTTTTAATAAGATATCAAAGTAATCGAAAAAAACTTAAATTTATTCGAAAAAATACTCGTTTTTCTTGGCCCCTGGTTGAAAAATTCAATAATGAAGAAAACATACTATGTACAGAAATATAAAAATAGAAAATTAATTTAATTTTTACCTTTCTGATAGTGAATTAGAGTTGTGCCACTCATGAATCAATTAGTGTGATTGAACGATTCCTTGCACTGAGCGCGCAGTGAGCCGTTCAGTCTACTGACCGGTTTATTCCCTATTTTATGTATGGCGTTCTTACGTTCTTTACCCTTGACAAAATGTTTCATTACAAATGAGCTACTGAGCTCATTGAATAAAATACTTCAGTAAAGTGAGCTGAGCTGAAAAGAACGGTCAATGGAAACTACAACTCTACCTCGAATTGTGATCAGATGTTTAACAAGTTGTCTCGAAAGAAAATAAATTCAGTAGAGTGCGACTGTGATTCGCACACGAAGGGTTCCGTTCGGACTCTACGTATGTAATACTATACGAAATTTAGCCTATATAATCAAATATCTTACCCGATGTAGACGTTTTTTTTTTCAAAAATTAAGTACCCGTTAAACTTTTTTTCGGTGTTTGGGGATTTTTCTAGTTTTGGCGGTTTTTCGTATTTTTAGCGCCTTTTTGGCTTTTGTGATTTTTTTTTCGGTTTTTGGCAATTTTAGTTTTAGATTTTTTAGTTTGGCGATTTTTTCGTTTACCCGTTTTTTTTTGCGATTTTTTTGGGTTTTTTATTTTTAGCGTTTTTGAAAACTTCAAGAGTTTGCCTCTTACGGTTTCCAAGATACGAGCAAGTTGTCAAAATTACATAGCCAAAATTACATTAACTGATAGAATACCCTTTAATTTTAATGCTTTTAAATTTTAGTGTTAATTGTTGTGGTCTGTATAAAAGTACAATCAAGTGTCTATATACATATATGTATATATTACTCGTACATGGAATTTTAACATTTTTGTTGCTCGTTTTGGAACACCCTTTAAATTTTAACTGTTATATGTATATTTGTTGTTGTAGCGGCCAAAGATCTCGAAAAAACAGTCTGAGACGGACAGCGTAGCGAAAACAAATGTAGGGTCCCTTTTCACCTTTGGTGTACTGAACCCTAAAAATTCAACCTTATGCCAGTTGTCGAAATCGCCCAAAAAATTGGGGCTTTGTAGCCGTTGTCGAAAACAACTGACTCCTGTTGGCAGGTTTATGCTATTTTCTAGACCTTAGGGAACGGAAATATATTGTCAGTAGCACAAAATTGTTCTCGAGAGCGATTAAACAAGCCACAATTTTTTGGTGTTGTGTTAAAGTGACGTCGATATCGACAGCTGCTACAAGGGTGATTACTTCAATTTAGACATAATACAAATAAAAAATTTCGACAGCGCTGAAGGGAAATTTTTTCGGCGGTGGCAGCTAATCGGGTTAACGCCGATTCTTTTAAGCATTTCAAAAATTGTTTGTGGTACTCGAATTGTAATTGTTTGCCATACATTTCTATGTCACCAAATGTCTGAATAAAACAGTTTTTCATTAGTAATTTGTGGTTACTTTTTTTTGGCCAGATGTAAACTCGACCTAATGTAAATACCAACTCAAGTATACAACAAAAGTTTGGATGCGAGCAATTTTCATAACTACAGTTTAAGGGTTAATACGAGTATAGCACGAATAAAATACTCCTTTACGATTTGTATACGTTTTGCATGGAAACTACTCATGTAGTAAAAACTAGTATGTAGTCTGTGTGTGTGTGTGTGTGTGTTGAAAGGAGTAGTATTTTGTCTACTCTACTCCTGCAGCCATTCACTTATTTTATGCTTTAAAATAAAAATAAGCAAATACTATTTTGCCCAAACCATGCAAATACATACTTTCATTTTGCCTCAAGTTGAGACATACCCCCATACATATCCCCATTCCATAAAATCCATTGCAGCACTGTATGCACATATTCTATGAGTATTTACTTATTATGTAGTAAGTGAATCCTTAGAACAAAGGTGCTGTCAAATTTATTTTATTTTTCTCTGCTAAACATTTTGCATTTGTTCGTGTGTACATACATACATACATATTTTAATAGAGGGTGGTTTCAATCGTAATTCTGTATTTAAACATGTACCCACTCAATCGTCTCGTATGTATTTATATGTATGTGTATGTTTGTATGTGAATTCGAATGTTGCTGTTGTTATTTTTAGATCAATATTTCATCGCTCCCTTTTTTGTTGTTAGAGGTTTAACCCTGGCATTTAATGTTAATACCTTTAGATATTCTTTTTTTTTGCAAATGGATTTTCTTTTAGCCTTCAGCATATAGTTTTTCAAAAACCAATTAAACATATTGCTTTTTTCTATATACATACATACATAAGTACAAACATATTTGAATTTCAGTGGACATTCAGGGAGCAAAAATTAAAATAAAATTTACTAGAAATGGTAAAATCCTGCACAAGTTGCAATGTTTCAATTTCACATGGACTCCATTGTTGTTGTTTCTGTCTCAATTATTTTATATATTTATGTATATGTACATATTTGTACTTATACTTGTGTAGCTGGTTTGTCTATATGATTGGTTGGATAGTGTATTTGCTGCATACATATGGTTGTTATCTCCGAGTGTGCCTGGGTGTGCCCTTATGTCAACAGAAACTAAAAGTCATCTGTTTAAGGTTTCAGTTGATTTTTTTTTTTTTTGCTCGTCTTGCTATGCAATATTTGTTTTAGTTAAGTAATTTATTACTAAATAATGCGAGGATTCAAATGGTAATAACAAATACTATTAGATTACATTTTCTTGATCACTAAACTAATCACTAACAGGGAAAAAATGCGAATTTTCTTCAGTTTTCCGCTTAAACACAAGCATCAAAATTGATTGCAATGAATTATGTTACAGTAGTTAATACAGCGAGCCAAATTTATTTAGACCAGTGATCCCCACACATAATATACATTCACAATTATGTTTGTGCTAGTGCATCGTTTTTTGAGCTTAATATACCCTGTCGGAAATTCCGTTAGGTTAGGTTAGGTTAGCAGGCTGCTGGTAAGAAGATTTGAAAGATAGACTCCAGCTCACTTGGGTCCATTATAATGATCCCATTGTGCTACCTGTATAAAAAGGATAAAGAACGAGAGAGAAAGAGAAAGGAGGGTGAGAGGGATAGAGGTGAAAAGATATGACAGTTATATATAGAGGTTAGGTGAGTTGATAGTGGGTCCTAGTTTGGCTAGTGGGGGGAGTTAGCGGCTATACCAGCCTCTATTCCTTATATAAAGGCTCAAGTTTTTGAGTTCAATTTCCGATAACTCAGATAGTCTGCCGAAGGATATTCTGCCAAAGAGGTGCAGCCGCAGATCCTCCAGAGCGGAACAATGACACAGGAGGTGCAGGACATTTTCCTCCTCTTCCTCGTCATTGCAACTATAGCAGTAGTCATTGTAAGGGATACCCATACGTTTAGCATGGGTTCCGAAAGGACAGTGACCAGTCAACGTGGCCACGAGGTTTCTCAAGTGCTTAATATTGAAGTTCAAGAGGTTTTTCGTTCAATGAGAGTTAAGACAAGGCCAGAGGGTTCTCGCTATTGCACAGCTTGGCTCGTTGCGCCATCTATTTTGGGCTATTTCAAGAAAGGTAACATCGAATCGTCTCCAGCAGGATGAGAGTGGGAGACCACAGAAATTGTCAATATCAACCTGTGTAAGTGTGGTTCCCCCCTTTGCCAGTTCATCCGCAACTATGTTACCTGAGATAGTCCCATGTCCCCGCACCCAACTTGTAGAATATTTGAGTGCTGTGCAATTCCATCGAGGGCTTTGCGACATTCTTGAACGAGAATAGATGTGGTGTACACACCTATGAGAGACCTAATAGCAGTTTTGCTGTCAGTTATGACATGGATATCTCTGTTCGAGATTCGATAGAAACGGAAATTCCGTTAGCTTGAAACTAGCTTTAAGCTAACTATTTTGCCACTAGTACTGCCTGATACTTGGATTACTTTTCAATGTAATCAACTGACTACTTTAACATTGTGATGTCCCAGGCGGGTAGTGAATTGCCTCACTTTGCTTTACTTTTCAACTAACTTAAAGTTGATTTTTTTTAAATCACCTGGTAGTCAGTAAATTTAAAAAAATTTTCTGGGATTCGAACACGTATCATCACACGTTGTGTACTCAACGCGCTCCTACCCGGCTAAGGTACCATCTAAAATAATAACAGCAAAAGGTTAATATAAAACTGAAATGAGTTTCAAAGTGGCTGAGAATAAATTTGTTGGCTCTCACCAAATTCGATTACGTACTTAACTTAAGAATTAATTTTGGATTTGTTCTGGATGAGATTGCAGTTAGCTTTTAGTCAGCCTAAGAAAATTTAACTATAAGTTAATTATTTTTGTAGTCAACCATTCATTCTCCATTTTGCTCTTCTTATAGCAGGGCTGCCAAGACACATTTGTAATATATTTGTAAAACTCTAATTCGGGTCAATTTCTCGTGTTCAAAAAAAGATTAAAGATATAATAACTTAGTTTCAGATATGATTATTCAAAGAGTTTCGTCGCCTCTTAGAATGACTCAATTTTGTGCTTAAAGAGGTGGGCGGGGCCATGCCCATTAAATATTAATATTATATTTCACGTGCTTCTACCTACACCTTGAGCTCTGAAAGTGACGCTTATGTTGAATTTAAAAAAGGGGGCGGATACTAATATTTGCTAAATTGGGCTTGACCACGCCCCTAGAAATATAAAATTGACAGTAAGTAAACCGAACAGATTCAAAAATAAGCTAACTAAAACGTTAAAATTTATTTTGGATTCAGTTACATAAAAAAAATAAAAATAAATGCGCTAGCTGTAGAGAAAAAATGCACGTTTGACAGTTCGTCGAACTCACCTTAGGTGGAGTAAATTATAGAAGTGCGCATTCCCTTGTATGTATTACTAACATTCAAATCAAAATTAAAATCTTTAATATTTTATCCACCTTTCAATAAAACTCTTAAATATTTCCTGTGTATTTTCTGACTTTGTTTTTATGAAATCAGCTCTTATTTTGCTATAAACTTTTTAAATGTCACCGCATAACAATAATTCTAATTTGCTTGTAACTTTGAGACGACGGAACAGACCAAATCATTATAGTTCTAATTGTGGTTTCATGTACTAGTTTTCCCCCTCCACATCTTTCCTTGTAAATAAAAAATATTTAAGTATTCCAGTGAAAAATCTCACGCCATAACAATTGTGATGATTATAATAAAGTTTGCTTGCGACAACGGCAACTGATGATGATGAAAACTGGGTCATCATACATATTAATGATAAATTCATGTTAAAAATATAAATGTATGAATACGAATATAAAGAGAGAAAATAAAGGGTAGGCTAACAAGTAAAAAATCTGGGTGATGATCATAAAGAACGACTTCGAACGGAGGCTATAAAATAAATGCTTTTTCATTAATGAAAGATGTCATTACACTAACCGAGTTAAATAGGTAAAAGTGAACTTATAAACTTAAAAAAATAAAAGTGAAATACATAAGAAGCTCTCTAATTTACTACATACTCGTACTAGTGATGTGCCAAATTTCAATTTTTTATACTCCCGGATCCGAAATTTAAAGTCATTTGCGGCCTATTCAAGGATATCGAAAGCACGTTCAGTTTTCATACACGGTTATGGGTATATAATTTCGATTCGTCTTAACACACCGCGCAAGTTCTCTATCCTACGAGTTTGTCTGCTAACTACTTTACTTTCGAGTCGATTTGTCTCTGAATATATGTATGGATTTGCAGAACTCATTTTAATCGTAATAATAATAATCGTTTTGTATAACTATTACTGAAGGGTATAATATAAAAAATGTGTTTGTTGTTGGTTTAGCATGTATAGATGCATTACGTTGCTGCTAAGTAACACTGGCGCCATCTAGATATGCTAAAATAGCAACAAATACATGTCTTAAATTCGTCTTCATTTTGACACGCGTTAAGTTTGGTACTCTGTTCAAAATTCCATGCGAAATGTTGACATAATCCATATAGAAAAAGTTTACGTGAGATATAAAGGGTGTTTTTTATTGAGGTATAGAACTTTAAGTTGGCATCACTTTTTTAACTGGCGGCCATTTTGTCAGCTGTCAAGTGATTAATATTTAGTTTGGTTTGCCATTTCATCATGAACAGGTTGACAAAAGAACAACGCTTGCAAATCGTGCAAATTTATTTCGAAAATAATGGTTCAGTTCGCGAAGTTTACCGCAAGCTCCGTCCATTTTATGGTCGACAGAGCAATTAATTCGGTTAACCATGGATCGTTTTCGCACTACGTTTACTCTATGTGATAATACGCATCCGCTGAAGTCGCTCGTCTACGCCAACAAACCAGAAACGTTAGGGGACTTGGAAGCCAACATTCGTGGCGTTATTGCCAACATACGGCCCCATATGCTCGAAAAAGTGGTTGAAAATTGGACCTGTAGAATTGGCTTTATTCGAGCCAGCCGCGGCGGCCACATGCCCGAAATCATATTTAAACGTTAATGGCATAAAATTATCCTTCCAATAAAGCCAAATTGATGGACATTAAAACGATTTTCTTGTGTTTTATTTCAATTCGAAGTTCTATACCTCTAAAAAAACACCCTATATGTACATGGAAAAATTTTTGCAAAAGTTGTACTCAGTTCAACTCAAGGCACATCAATCAGGTACCACATGTACTTTGTTGGTATAAATTACCATCTTACTTTTCAAAACAGGGTAGCATCGTCAGAGTGTATGTTGCTTATAGGAAATGTCAAACATCATACAAAACTGAATATTCGTTAGGTGTATGAGGATACCCAAATAAAAGCATGATTTTAGGCTTGTACCTACTCAATCCAAATTTGACATTTGGCTTGGTATAATGACGTTAGTCACCTGTCGTAGTGCTGTCACCTAATAAATGCTCCTTGTGAAAAATTTATGAAATATATCTGGCAACATTTTCTTGCCATCTGTGGCAGCTGATGTTTTTGTTTATAAAAGTCGATCTATATTGCATACTTCTAACCAATAAAAACGAAATTTTTTTCCGAAAAAGTAATATGGGCGTCACTTCTTAGGCCTGGTACTCTGTTTATAATTTCAAACTGCATGTAAAAGTATTTGGTATGAAATATTTGTGAAATAAACTTGCAAAAGTAGTACTCAGCCTTAAAGGTTGGTACTCTGTTCGAATATGCGAAAACTGTTGAGCAACATTTTATTTCCTTGCGAAAAATTTGATATGTATCAAATGCTGCCCATCTCGTGATTTTGCTAAATTTCTCGCTTTTATTGCTTGAAAGTATGCAACATTGTTTAAAATTCCGTGCGACAAAAGTACTGCTCATGTTGTTTCGCAGCTGTAATCAAAATGATGCCAGAAACATTTTGCATGGAGAAACATGTTGCCAGATACATTTTACGTGTTTTTCGCAATAAGAACAGAGTACCAGCCTTTAAGACTCTCTGTTCGAAGTTAAGTATAGTACTCTGTTCAAATTTGTGAAAAATGTTGAGCAACATTGATTATTTCATACGAAAAATTTCTTATGTTTTTAAAAACGTCCCATGTGTTTGTTGTAAATTCCACACGAAATACGTGCCACCTATCTTATTTCGCATGAAATCTTAAAATGTTGAAGATACATTTCATACGTTTTTCCCAATATAAACAGAGTACTATTTCTGCAACATTTTTCCATGAACAATTCGTGCCAATTTTTTTTATATGTATTTTGACAACATTTCACGTGAAATGTTGAACAGAGTATCAGGTTTTATGAAAAATGTTCAGCAACATTGATTATTTCGCGTGAAAATTTTTAAATGTACTAAATGTAGTCTAACTCGCGGTTTTTTTAAATAAATTTTTAGCTTTTATTGCTTGAAAGGATGCAACATTGCTTAAAATTCCATGCGAAAATAGTACTGCTCATGTTGTTTCGCAGCTGTAATCAAAATGATGCCAGATACATTTTGCATGGAAAAACATGTTGCCAGATAGATTTTTCGTGTTTTTCGCAATAAGAACAGCGTACTGCTTTTGCAAGTTTATTTCGCAAATATTTCATACCAAATACTTTTACATGTAGTTTGAGAGCATTTCGCACGAAATTTTGAACAGAGTACCAGGCGTTAGATGTCAAATTTTGCACGCGAAATAATCAATGTTGCTGAAAATTTATAATATAATGTAGGGTATAATGACAATAGATTTTCATGCATTAAGATAAAATATAAGAACTCTATTGTTTATCATGCACTAGAAAAATAAAATAAAAGAATAAACAAAAATTGAGCGCAAATCAATTTATTTGTCCTTGGAAATTGAAAAAAAACTTAACTGTGTATGCAATAAAAATTTTCTTTAGAATTCTAAAATAAAAAAAAAACAGAATTTACTATAAATTCCCTTTTATATTTAATGCAAACATTTTTAATGTGGCTGCTTATTAAATTGAAGGAAAAATAAAATTTGAGTTCAATAAACTTGAAAATAAAATCTTTGAGACAAATGAAAAGCAATTTGTTAAAATTACTTGAACATAAAATATGTATACTTATATAACTGGGGATGATTTTAATTTTTATTTTCATTTATTTTTACATTTCATGCTCAAAGTTTGAAGTTTTCTTGTTGGTTTTCTAAGTTAAAAAAAGATGTACCAACAAAAAAATTTTTTTTTGTCATCACTTACGCCTTCTACTTTTACAATTTGTATTTATTGTTGTTGTACTCTTATACATTTGCCGAAGTTTGCCAAAAATAAAAATTTCAAATCTCCCCAATTCTATGAAACAAAGCAAAATTTTGGTTACACTTATAACGAATTAAAACTGTCATTACATATTTAAAAGTCATTAGATGTGTTGTGCAAGTTGCGCGTTCTATCAACCTTAGAGGTCTGGTATCAAAATATCTGCAAAGTCGACCAATTAATAGGACGGTGTTTTCGATTCTGGAGATCACGCGCTTTGAAATAGGGCGATTAGATAGAAAAGTTTATGCGACTGACTGTCTTCTTGAATGTGATTTGAACTCGTGCACATCAAATTATGCAACTTTGCCCGAGAATTTGAGAAGCCAAGATTTTTGACGAAAAAAAAACTTAAATTGTGGTGAAACAATGATCATAAGTTTTTTAACAGAAACATAAACTGAAAATATTTTTATTCCTAAAATTCACATTTTGAAGAAGAATTAAAAAGCAAAAACATGAAATGAAAAATTCCTAAACGGCTGTGAGGCGCAACCATGAATTGCAACAGCCATAAAGCAGTTGTTACAATAATTATTTCTTTGTCCATAATGCTCTTCCAATAAGTGGTTTCATTTAATAAGAAAAAAAAAACGGGTATTTTTAAGTAAAATTTTCAGATGTTTATTTAATTGTAAAGAGGGAGAGTATGCCATAAATAATGGACAAGAACATCAGCCAAATGACCGCCACGCTCAACTGAACTTTCACGGAACTTTATATTGCATAAATAAGACAATCCTTTTAAGTATTTCTAATTGTTATTGCAACAAACAACAAAATATTGAGCTAGATTTTCAAATAAAAATCGTACCTGTCACATCTAAATAAACAATGTTCCTTCACCGTCTATCCATGTAATCGCAAAATTTTTATTGAAACGTAACGTCTAACGATAACGGCGTAATAAATAAGAAAAATGTTCACACTACTGGCACAGAACATTGAAAATGAGATTATGGTGTTGCAAGTGTTTTAAAAAACTAAACACAACCGTTCATATTACATTTGAGATGTTTAAGGTTGACGTTTTGTCAGTAAATTATTATATGTATTTGTAAAAAATTACGGACAATTATGCTTTTTTATTGATTTATTATTTTCAAACAACAAATTTTTTTGTAAATAATTGAGTATTTCTCTGATCATTAATAATCGTTCGATAGCGCAACACATTCAGCGCATAAGTTGATTCAGTCTCATTTTCGAAAAAGTAAGGTCCAATAATCTCGCCAGACCAAAAACCGCGCCAAACAGTCACACGTTGAGAATGGAGAGGAGAGTCTAGCGAACAGTGAACGCGAAATTCTCACCATTCTTGTAGTGAATTTTGATAATTTCAATGCGTTGTTGAAGTCTACGCATATCGTTTAATAGCGTAGTTAGTAGTTCAAAATGAAATGTGTGATTGAAAGGTCCGTACATTCAAAATACGTCAAATGCGCTCCAGCCGCATTGCGAAAATCTTTCAGTTGTGATTTTGGCATTAGATGGAAAATGAATTTGCGCTTTATCTTGTTAAAGGTTTAATTAAACGTGCCATAACCATAAATATACAAGACAGCTGTTCGTACCAAACTTATGGGCAACACTGTATTTCCCCATATAAATTAATTGAATTTTGGTGTTTCGCCGCAACCACAAACAGCTGTTTGCTGGTTAGATATATTTGTTCTTGCACTTTTGAAATGCATAAGCAAATGGCATTTCACACACGAGACTAATTTTTATGGCGCACAATTTTTGTTCTTTTTAGAGCACACGAGACTAAATCATCTGGCATAAAAATGTATACGTGCGCACAGCTTTGTGTGGATCAGTGTTTTTTGTATTCATTTAACATTTGCGGTTTTTAAGTTGTGTGTGTATTGGTTTTGTGCTGGTGGATGCGGGGTTGTACCTGGTTAAAAAATTATGCCAACCACAGAACCACTCTCTTTGCCTCTCTCACCTACAAACTGGCATGTTATGCCAGCACAATTCTTCTCGTGTGTGAAAGGTGAATGAAAACATCAACAGCTGTTTATGGTTATGGCAGCACTAATAGGTGAAGGCAAAAAAATATATATTTATGGATGTGTCATTATGACATGACACGTTTGATTGAACCTTTAGAATCATCCATATTTCACACAAACTGTATTTGCACATTAGTTTAGTCATCGTTTCTTCCTTTTCTAAATTTAGCTATAGCTAGTTCCAGCATGGCGCCGATTTTTATGTGTTTTTTTTTGCAGTTCCTGTCACACAAAGTCTGAAAGTGACTGATGAGAGAGTGTACTATGTGTGTATGTAATTCTGTAAATCCTCTGTCTGCTTGTAACTGTATGTCAAGTTGTAGAACCGTAGTTTTTGTTTCCTTTTTTTCTTCTTATTTTTAATTATTTTTAAATGTCTTTATTCTTTTCTTTTGTTTCAGTAGTGTGTCTGTCTATCGCTTTCCCTCACTCTCTGTAATTTTTTTGGAATGGGAGGTTTTGTGCAAATTTTTTCGCCTCATTTTGTGATATTTATTTGCATTCATTAAATTTCATTCATTTCAAGCCACAACCAAAAACATCTGAACTTTTTTTGTTTGTTTGTTTGCAAGTTTTTTTCTTTATTTAAAGTTTTGTCTCGTTTGTTGATTTTTTGAAAAATTACAATTGTTTTATGACAAAAGTAAACAGCAAGTAAATGATAGTCTGCATTAAAAATAATATAAATTTAGATAATAAAGTGAACCAGCGGCTTTGTGGTAGCGGTTTGCAAGTACAAAATGAATGATTAACGCCTTTTTTAAGGTCGTGCTTTTAAATATACCAATTTGACAAGTTCGAAAAGAGTTTTATACATAGATATTCTGTGGAATAAAGCAAAAATATGTATGTACATACATACATACATAACTGTGTATGTACGGGGTGTGTTCAAAAAGTATCGCGAATTTTGAATTTTCGCGGGTTACGTATATTCGAATTTTGATTTTTTTTGTGGCGTTATGTTGGTACTCATGTCTCTCACTTATGCCAACAATTTCGGCCATTTTGAATGTTCAGTTAATTGTTGACAGCTGCTTTGCTTGCACGTGTCTTGGCTCGTCTTCTAGTAAATACTATTAAGTATTCCCTCTGGGGAAACTCCTTGCAAAACTCAAATAAACGAATGTCTTTTAAAATCGCCAAACTTAGCAACTCTGTTATAGTTTGTTTAAGGCCATGACTCACTATGCAGTACAATCAAGACAACCCTAGATTGAATAGTTCAGCACAATAATTGAAGAATTATGAAACGTGTGACGTAAACAAAAACCGCTTTTTAAGTAATTCGAAAGAGTTTACTTTCAATAGCCGAAAATTTTTCTTTTAAAACCGCTTTAAATAACCAGTTCCGGGTTTTAGCTAATTAAATCCAATAAACAATAAACAATAAAATTTAAATTTTTAAAATGAAATAATCGCTTTTTTGAAACGACTCCCAAATAAATTAATGTTTGCTAATTTCTATCAATTTTGCAGCATTTTTTTTTTATTAATAATTTTGATACTAACAGTAACTTTTTCTTTATTATTTTTTTTACTTATTAATTATTAACCTGTTATGAGCTGCTGCCATTTTATCAACAGCCATAATTGCAACCGATATGACAGCTTGAACATTTTGCTACTTGGCAAAATTTTTTTTATAACATTAAAATGGCACTAGATAAAAAAATATATGCAAGTTTAATTTCGTGTTTAGCTGACCCACTTACAGAAATTTTAAAAATAATTTTTTTTTGTCATGCAGTATTACTTATGTTAAAGCAGAATTATTTAATAATCCTTTTATACCTTTTCAAATAAATTTTATATTAAAAACTAATCTTTTATGACTTATCGAAACTAAAATTGTAGGCCCCAGGTTTTTTTATTTTATTGTTCGGGAAGACTGAAATCTCGTATCTCCTTAAAGCTTAATAATTATTTTACTCTCTAACTGGATGGAATGTTTTTTCAATAGAACGGCTCCACATGTCATGCATTCCAGTAACGGGTGTGGTAATCAAGCGGACCCTAGCCTGGGTAATTCGGCTTTTTCCGGCATTACGCTTTAAACACGTTCACCACAGCAGACTACAGGAACACACGACTTCAAATATCGCCAGCTGCATTTGTCACCTCATAGCAAGCTAGTTAATTATTTTGGAAACATCAACAGCTGACTATGATGTCAGCTAATATTCAAGTTCATATAAATACATATTTCAGTGGAGCTAAATTCAAATAATTCACATTTATAAAAATAAAATTACTATTTTAGAATGTGCTTGTGTCACGTAAAAGTATAAAAATTAATGCATTTATTTCTTAGTCCATATTTACATTATGCAAGTCTTATTGCTAAGCTGATTAGTTTGAAGGAGAGAGAAACGAGGGGAACAGTAACGTTTCTTTCCCCTCTTCTCTCTCTCCTAACAAACTAATCAGCTTAGCAATAAGACTTGCATAGTGTAAACTAGGACTTAACATGAATTTCGTGATGTTCTTTCTGTTAAATAATTTGAAATAGTTGTAAGCTATCATTCATTCCAAATTTTGTAATACATACTCGTATATTGGCAGCACTGATTTGCTCATTGTTGCCAACAAAAATTAGAAATTAGTTCAATTTGAGTACGACTCCAAAAGCAGTGTGGACAAAAACCTGCCGCCGTGTTGCCATGCTGTTTTCAAAATAATCATTCTCATATAAACATGTGTATTCCATTTTTGACATATTAAAATGGGTTAATTGGTGTGGTGAATGTGTAATAACTGAATAACTCATGTGCACATATTTATTTAAAGGAAGTATCTTTGATACGTGCCTGGCAAAGTTGCGAGATCACCTCCAATGGGCCTGACTTCAAAAAATGGTAGAAGGAAAGCAGCTTTGATTTGTAACCAAGTAAATGCTGGATGTTGTCTGTGGCGGACTTCTTTCTAAACCCTGCAAGAGAACTGAACCTGTGCTTGGTGATTGGTAACGTCCTTCTCTTGGAGCCTTGGGTGTCATCTTGACTAGTAGGCAGTTTAGTAGTCTAGTTGTCGGAGTGTCGCAGGTTTGATTCCTGCTGGAGACTCTTGTGTTTCTGCTGGCAAGCCAAAGTAGCTTCGCAGTTTGTGTTTGTTTAAACAAAGTAAAATTAAAATAAAATGCAGCAGTTGTGAGCAACCAAAGTCGCTGGATGATTATCACAGAAAAGCATACACAGTAGCTGTGGTTGCTTCCAAAATAAGGAAAGGAATAATGATATTGTTTGTCTAGCGGTAGACCAATTTTAATGATTGACTGGTCGCGGTCAGATACCAGTCTAGGTGCTGCTGCATCGAAACATAACCGCCCAAAAAGCCTTTTGGTGTATATCAAGCCTCTTAAGCAATACGAGATATTCCATAGCTCAGCAATGTGCTTGGTCATAGTCAGTGATAACTATGTTCAAAGATTGCAACTTATGTTGTTCCTTGCAAGTCACATAGTACTTTCTTGGCCTGCATAAGGACGGTAGTGGACTCTTCAGCCGGGTTCAGCCGGTGTTGGGAGCACCGTCAGGTTAAGCTGCCACGTTAGTGTCAGACACTTGCATCAATTTTTAAGAACTAAAAATTTACCCACTTCAAAAAAAAAGATATGTTGACAAATTTATTTTCGGGGTGCCCTTTCGGTTTCATTGCTTTCAAACAATATTTAGACATACTCGTACTTTACTTTTTTTAATTTTTATTACTTAAGTTAATCTTCATTTATGAAAAATACTTGTTTTTCTCCTTTTCTTTCTTTCCTTTGCATTTTAAATTCATTTCTATAAACTCACCCACATATATTGTAACAAATGTACACTTGATGGGCACTTATGCACACATTGCATTGCACTGGATGCATGCATCACTACGCCAACAAACTCTTTTAGACAGCTCAACAATAAGAACAAATTAAGAAAACAAATGTAAATGTTTTAGCACCATAAAATATAATCTTGCGACAATATATCAAGCACGTCTTAAAACACTTTATACATTTTGCAAAAAGTGAAGAAAAATAATAATAAGAAAGAAAAAAGTAAATAAATAAGAACTGTGCAGAAAATGTTATCAATTTTTTAAACATTATATCTCTTTTTCTTTTGTTTTCGAGGGAACGTAAAGGACAGATAGAAGAAAAAAAAACTTAAAGATAAACACAACAAACACAACGATTTGTTATCGCAAAAAAATATACTGAAAGCATCGCTTGCATACCACGTTCTAATAAACATTTTCCTATCCCCAGCATTTTCTCTCATGTGGCTCCATCATCTGTTTTATAAGCAGAAATATTAGAGAGAAAAAAATGTAAAGAAATATTATTCTTATGGAAAATGTCAAGAACATTCATGAAATGTTAAAGAAATGTTTGCATCCCTGCAGCAATTTAATGCTGCTGCTAAAATTTATATGTGTGTGTGTGTGTTGCCCCTTAATTTATGCTTTAATTTTAATATGTGTAAAGGGGAACTAAAAATTTTCATTACGCTGCAGTCACACTATCAAGTTTTATTTCAATTCTCTTTCAAGATTTTTACACACACTGCTTGTCAAAATTCACAAAAATTGAAAGCTGTGGCGTAGGCTGCACGCAATTTCAAAGCAAGTTTTTCAGCAAGATGTCATCAAGAAAACAAATAAAATTTATTGCTTCCTTGAAATTATTGGAAGAAATAAAAAAAAAACAATAGAAACCGAAGAAAAACGGAAGGCGGAGCAGAAATATTGGTGGCAATAGAGTTATAGGTCTTAACTTTTAAATCATTCCGTTTATATGAAGGAATATTCATATTCCACAGAACTTCATGACTTCTGTATAATTCTATAAACTGCAAAATGTCGTTGTATTAGTTTATTTTGTTCACAAACATATTTTCTTTGTTGTAATGGCACTTTTATTATTTACTTTATTAATTTCTTTGTTTTAAAGGCACTTATTATTTATTTTATTAATTTCAAAGAAATAAAACAACACTGGCAGCAAAATATTTTTGAATAAGAATGCAAATTTGGAAGAAAAAACTGCAATCAGCTGTTTTCTTGACTGTAACTTGAAACACTTAATTGAACGAAAATTTTTAAGCATATTCAATGCTGACTGACAAATTAAAATAAATCAAAATTCTTTGATTTTTCACATCTGCATGTCTACAACACAAAAATAGAAAGATAAGATACTCAAGACAATTCTGAACGAAAAAAGTTTTTATATGTAGTTTGGCAATTGCACTTAGCTTATGCATAAGATTATATTAATTTAACGTGCAATGCATGCACGTGTATGCTGAGTTCTTCGTGCACACGTACACGATGTTTGTGTCATGCATTTTGATCGTGATTACACTGCGCTTTAGAATATTGCATTAGGGCCAATTTTTGACTTGGCAATTAAGTTTTAATTATTTTTAAGGTTTTTAAATATGAAATTGTGTTTTTGAGTGCATATTTAAATAATACTTAAATAATGATTAAATGCCCAACAGCTGTTGTTTGCAAAGCCTTCCATAATACTGGGACATTTTTTAGTGCTGCCGTACTTTCAACGTAATTTAATAAAAACTTTAATTAGTCAATGAATAATTCTGCCAAAAAACCCTGACTTCAATGCAAAGATTTGATAGGACATTTTCGAAAAAAATTTATGGGATATAAAATTAAATTTTAATGGGATTACCTCCGCCCATTTTTAAAATGTAAAATTTTGTGTTTTTGAGAGCTCAGGGTGTGTGTTAAGCTTTGTAAAAATCGTTACATTAGAACCACTTAAAATAATATTTTAAATTTGAATGGGCGTAACTCCGCCCATTTTTTAAAACGGAAGATTGGGTCTATTTACGAGCTCAAGTTGTGTGGTAAGTTTCGTAAAAATCGGTTAAATAGAAATACGTGAAATATAATAATAGATTTCAATGGGCGTAGACCCGCCCATTTTTTCAACTTTAAAATTGTGTAATTGCAAGAACCAAAGATGTTTGCTAGGTTTTGCAGCAATCAAATAAGCAAAATAGCATAAAATCAAATTAAAAAATTTGTGGGCGTGTCCCCGCCCAATTTCTTGCAATGGGGTAAATGGGAATCTATACCCTCTTATACAATAAAACTTATACAATCGGTCTAATATGAACCGAGTTATGAAGTAACACCAACAATTTAAATAAAAATTACCTAAATACGTACTTAAATATTAAGTAAAAAATTATGTGTAACCCGCAGTTTTTAACTTAATATTTAAGTACGTATTTAGCTAATTTTTATTAAAACTTAAGTTTTATTTAAATAGGGTTTCAGTTTTTCAGTGTGAAAATGTGTTTGGTATTTAATTGTGATAAAAGTATGGTAGCACTATTAAATAAAATATAAACAACTTTTTCACTTAACAGCTGCAAAGTGAAAATGGTTTGGTCTACTTTTTATTGTACGTGAACGCCGCAAAATTTGTCTTCTTAATCTTGCACAGAATGCTGCATCATTCATATCTTCTTCATCTGAATTCATTGTTTTAGTTGATATTAATAATAACACAATCACAATCACGAGTTTATTTATTGTATATTTTTATAAAATAATGAAAAAGTTCAATGTGCAATTTTCATAATTTGCAGAACTGTCAAAATCATATGGTAGTATGAAAAACTTAAGTTTCACTTAAATGGATGGGGTCGGCGATTTAAGTCATATTTAAATAGCATCTGTAAAAATGAATTTTTTACTTAAATGGAACTTAAGTTTAAAACCCGTTTAATTTTTAAGTTAAAAATTGCGCATAAGGCTTTTATATATTTTTTTTTTATTTTCAAATATAAATATGGTCTTAGTCACCCCGCCCATTTTTGTGGAGCTACATATGTATATTTTGCAAAGTATGTTTGAAATAAATAAAAATATATGTTACGACAAAAAACATATCTAATGACGTAAGTTTAAATATGTTACGTCCCACTTGTCATTGTATCAGTGTTGCATTTACACCAAAAGTAGTATTTTTTATGGTGTTATTAAGTAAATATAGACTTGAATGTTTTATTTGTTTATTTTATTGGACAGTTAGCGACATAAATATGACTACATACACATTCACCATTATTATGCTAAAATATTTTAACTCGTAGAATTTCATTTTTTATTTCAACTTTTATGAATTTTAATTTTAACTCTTTGGGAACACGCCATCAAAAGCTCGAACAATCAGGTTAATGACCTGATAGTTTTACCAACTAAATAACTTTATCTAGAGCAGTAATGTGTTGTTTATGTTTAGGATTATTTTGTCAGCTTTTTTCATGTATGTATGTAGATGTTTTTGTATTTAACATCATTCTATCATTCGCTCCTTTATTTGTCTATTCAACCATACAATTTTTCTATTTCTAAGACATTTTAAATCTCTTGCACTTAGGATCAGCTAATTATTTCAGCATCATTTTTTTTGCCTTTAGAATTTTGAATTAAATTTTATTTATCTTAGTAATAAAAATAAAAATAAAAAAATTTATGTAGATTGAGCTTCTTTTTTTTTCTTCCATCCTTTTTAATACGTTTGCATTCATTTAAAAATTTTCTGCACAAAAAGTTGTGGGGTGTGCATGTTGTGTACGTACTCGTAAGTACATTTGAGAGATTTTGCTTCATTTGTAAATGAAATTTTCCACTTCATTTTATTTTTTATTATTATTTTTTATTTACATTATGTATTCATATGTAGCTCTAATAAATATACCTGATACATACTCACATTTAACATTTACAATATACTACATACTACATACTAGCTAGTAAAGTCTCTTTCCATGTTTGTTGATGTTAATTATAAGAAATAAAAATTAAACACACACAAAAATATAAGTATTTTATTTTACAACATTTTCTTTTGTCTTATTCCCGTTCTATTTTAGGCATACTACACAGAATACCACAACGTGACACAGGAAAATATCAAATTAATTTAGGTAAAAATTAGCATTTAGATTAACACTGCACAACTTTTCTAACCTTTAATTAATTTTAAGCTTTTAAAAGCAAATATAAATACATATGTTATAATAAGTATGATCTTAAAATACAAAATGTTTTTTTTAACCTTTTACAAATGAAAAATATTTCTTGTGAATGACGAGTAAAATATTTATTATAAATCTTAACAAAAATAAATAAAAATAACAAAACTGAGATCGAAATTGAACAGTTTTTTTATTTTTATTATATTAAAAAAAAAAAAAAAGTCGAACAATTAAACAATCGATTAAAAAATAACGTAACCTTCCATAGTGTCGAAACGATAGATCTGGCAATGCTAATCTAATATACGAAGCTACCACCATCATTGTTGCCATTTTAGCATTTTCACTGCTAGATTTAGCATATTCTTTTTTAGAAAAGCACAAAAAAAAACTTTTTAAAAATCTGCTAAAAAGCAAAAAAAAAAAAAAAAAATCTAGCATAAAATTTCTTCTTTTGTATGACATTAAAGCAGATCTTATGGACCGATTTAGCATTCAGCCACCATCATTTTCTGGCAATACTGACCACCATACATTCCAGTGCAATTTTGTTGAAGGTTTTACATTTTTATCAGCTGCTTTTAGCCCAGACCCATTTTGTATTGTTTAAAAATCAATAACAAAATGCACAAAATATTTCATTAAATTAATCAATTAGTATTCACAAAAGCGGATAAAATTGTCCATTTATAGTTTGAAATTGTAAAAAAAAAAAAACTGATTGCCATGCGCATTATAATAATGAATAACAACCCTTTGAAGTTTATTCACAATTTCGAGCCAGACTTACTTATTTATAAAATAATAAAAACAATGAAGAATGCACTGCACACTTCCATTTGCAATAAATTTTAAAATAAACTGCAAAATAACGGGTGCTCAAATCAAAACTGACAAAAACGAATCCAACTATGACAATAAGGGCTTAGTTTTGTAAAATTAAAACGCTAAGCGTTGACAAATTTTATATGGAAAAATCAAAACGCGCTTTGCGTAATAAACCCGTTTTGGTACATTTTTGTCCCTCTTCAGAAAGAAACATATATTTTTATTAATTCTTTATAATAATTTTTTTTTAACCATATTAAAAATATTTTTGTAAAAAAAATTACCAAAAAGACGTATGTATCTATTTGGCCTCTTTTAGGTCAAAATTTCAAAAAAGTGCAAAATTCATTTGAAAGGACTGCAGTTCCATTTAAAATTTAATTTCTATGCTTATTGCTTTCAAGGATAAATGGGATAAAAAACGGCGACATCTTGTTATGGGTACCTTAAATATTATTAGGCTGAATATTTTATATTCATAGTATTATAAGTATTTAAAAAGTTTACTGCACATTTGCTCCCTTTTTTTATTGTTATTACAAGTATTTTTCTTTTGATGAAAGAAAAGTTGTTATAATTGTGTTTGCAATTTAGAGCTAATATTATAAATAACTTGGTGGTCGTTAAAGTTAAAAGTTTTTCATTATTATAGTTTTACTTTAACTCAACCTGAGCGGTAATTTAAATTCATCCTACCTGGTAGGTTAAAGTAAAAGTAAAGCTGTAATAATGAATTACTTATTATACGTGCGATAAAATTCTATCTTTAACTAACTCCAAATTGCAATAATAGCCCCTAAGGCTCAGTTAGCCGACTGTAATGCAATGTATGTAAATGCAACATCTGATCTATATTGTTATGTGAAAAGTAATGAAAATGGTTATAGAGATGTAACTGGAATGTAAGAATCTGTAAATTACTTTTCACATAACAATATCAATCGGCTGTTTCCCACTGTTGCAGTTACATTCCATTACACTCGGCTAACTGAGCCTTTAGCGTAATTATGTACATAAAAATAAATGTGTGGCAACTATCAACAAAACATATAAAAACACCCGTTATTCGCATCCACTAAGAAAACACATACATAAGTATGTATGTATGTAGTTAACATTATTTTAATAAACAAATTGTAATAAAAATGTAAAACGGGGTATCCAATTTGTGTTTGTGGATCCAAAACGGAAGTTGTTTGTTGAATGTTTGAAAAACAGTTCCGTTGTATGTGAAAACAAAATTTCACCGCTGTTTCATACTATTTATGTATGTACATATGTACATACATATGATGTATGTATGTATGTACAATAAAACGGGCGTTAAAAAAATTAAAATATATACATACATACATACATATACATTTGTGCATAAATTTTTTATAGAAATATTTAAAACAAAATGATTGAAATGCACAAAATAATTTATTCTTTAAGCAAACTCTATACAGGTATTTGTAAATAATTAAATGTTTTATTTTGTTGCTTAAAAAGTAATTATCTGTTATTGATTACACAGGTCAACACGATTTTTAAGGTCCGTGATTTGATAGTCAATTTGCCTACATATGATACTGAGCTCCAATGCCTAGTAATCAGTTTTTTTGAATTGACTTTGTGTCTCGAGATTTTCCGTTATAAAGAGAACCAGTTCTTCGATTAAATAATAAAAAAATATACACAGAAGGATAGGCAACGAATTGATCTTTAAATTACGCCCTCATTAATTTTTTAACAGTCTTATAGTTTCGGAGATATTCAGAAAGTTTTATAAATTTTTTTTTTAATTTAAAATATTTTAAATTTTCTTCTGTTTAAAATTTTAATGAGTCTTAAACACGATTTTTTAACTTTTTTTGAAAAAAATTAATTTTTTTTATAAAACTTTCTGAATATCTCCGACACTATAAGACTGTTAAAAAATAAATAAGGGCGTGATTTAAAGGCTAATTTGTTGCCTATTCTTCCGTGTATTTTTTTATTTAATCGAAGAACTGGTTCGGAACGGAAAATCTCGAGATGCAGTCAATTAAAAAAAAACTAATTTATAGGTATTGATACTCAATATCAAGTGTATACAAATTGACTACGAAACCTTTGACCTTACATAATAAATTTCATTTTGTTGACCTGAGTCGTATATATTTAGTGCAGCGCGTCGAGGTCAAAGTTCGGGACATTAGACTGGTTCTTATTTTCGAAAAGTCACAATATTTAATGCGGTAATTTCCTTTTAGCAAAAAAATTATTGTGTAAAAATTTCAAATCACTTTTTAGTTATTAACACGTGCCGCATCGCGGTCAAAGTTCCTGCTAGTTTTGTAGAAAACAAATTTTAAATTTTCAATGCAGATATACAAAGATTTTCTCAAATTTTTTCTTTCTGAAGAGGTGTACAAGACTTTTATATAACGATTTTTTCTGCATTATTGAGTCTATTATGTTTTTACCTTCTCCTGTAAAGTTACAATTATTAGAGTTAGGGCCTTTCTACTTGAGACCAACGATATGTATTATTAAATTCCATTTGTTCAACTCATAGAAATTCAAATAAATAAAAAAGAGATTTTCTATAAATTTAGTCAATAAAATGGATTTCATCATTATCAAATCCATACATGTTTCGAATATGCATACATACATACATATGTACGTATGTACACATTAGGGCGGTCAAATTGCTCCTCTAAAAAATTCTACAAAAAAAATTCTATGAAACCTTATTGCCTAAATCACGTCACCAAAGTGATATGAAAAAAAAAACCAAAAATTTATAGAATTTAAAAAATTTTGTTTTTCGTTTTCATACAAATTTTTCACCCACCCAGAAAGAGCAAACAAATTCCGGCTTTGGCTTGGCCTTTCATACATAATTTTTAAAATCTGTATGAAAAATAAAAGCAAATATTCAAAATTTAATTTTTGCTTTTATGTAATTACGACTTTGACGTTATTTACAGCATGTTTACAGAAAACGCCAAAATCAGAAGATTCGCGAACGAAGGGTGCGCGAATACGTAACTGTTTGGGTAACAGTGTTGCCTACCTGGCAATAATTATTTTTTGTTTGCATTTTTTCATATGAATAAGTTATTTTGAAATAGCAAAAATAACCAAACAACTATGGGCGACTTTTTGGGTTCGAGATTAAGATTAGCTTATTTCTCTAATTAACTAATCCGAAAATTAACTTAATCTCTCTTAAGCCGCTTTCAGACTATTGTACTTTGTATTTATACTTGTCAAAAATTCAAATAATAGTCTGAACGCAAAATGTCATCAAAGTGGCAAATAATACGATAAAAATTTTGACATTCCATAAGACTTTTTAGTTTTTAGAAAATTTTCTAAACGATAATACTTTTCATTAGATCAGGGTTGCATTTTCACACAAACCAAATTTCCAAGTCGGCTGTTTCGCCGCCGATAGCGTGTCGTCATTGATGTAATGTTTTGTCATATGTATATCGGCTCAAAATTTTTAATAAGTGAATCGTATGGAAGTATATTTCGTTGACGTAATTTTTTAACGTTTTTGTAATATCTTTTCTTAAATTTTTTCTGTTATTTACATAGAATATTTTTAACTGCTAAATTTTTTCAAGCGCCGGCACGTCTCCGCCTACATGAAACCGCTTTGTCGCCGCTAGTCAATGAATAGCACAGACATTTTCATTGAACAACTGTTTTGTTTTCTGCTTGTATTACACATTTTATTTGAAGTGTGATGGTCTGAACACAATATGTGACCTGCTCCACTAAAAGGGACCTCTGCGCCGAAAAGAAGTTATTGAGAAAAACGCGTTTAAAAAAAGCGCTTCGTTTTTCCGTGTTTTGCGCATGGTTATGCAACTCTTCCTTCAACCTGATCATCTGGCGATGTATTTCGACTCTCTGGTACTTTGTACGATGTTCACTATGCAGTGTTGCCTCTATGAAAATTATTTCTAACAGTTAACTTTTCTTAAATTTCAAATATTATATACTATATTATCTGTTTATATCACATTTTTAAATTTTTTCATTAATTATGTTTATCTTTACAGGTGATTTGTAAACAAACTAAAAGACATAGAAACTTGCGGTTTGCTGCATTTGAAAGAGATTTGAAATTTTTTCGGCGCAGAGGTCCCTTTTCGTGGAGCAGGTCACATATGTGATTTTACGTTAGATTTTTTGAGAGTCGCAACGAATGTATTTAGATTTCTGTATCGTAAAATGTGATGAAAGTATTAATACTTGTATAATATTCAGAACGGGGCTTTAATTGAGTTTGATGTTTTTGAGTGGTAGTTTAAACTTCTTATTGTGTGTAGTATTACCATACTGAGGAACAAAATACTGGCAAAATTTTCTGTGAAAAAGTCATACATGTTATCAACACACTTTGATTTTTTTTGTGGGAAGAAGAAGAAACTGCCATATTTTGCTATTTACAAGTAAAATATTGCGCGTGTTAACGGAAAGAGATAAATAATATAAAATATATATTCATATATTGATTTATGTGTTTTTTAATTATTTTATCATATAATTTTTACAAAAAGTTGTATGTTTCACAAGTGTATGTTGTCAATATTTATGTAAGATTAAACCACCACGATTGGCCGCTTAAACTAGCAATTAAAACCATATAATCGACTACCCAAAAATCACAAATGAAGATTAAGGTTAATTTAATCTCTAATCTTGAACTCAAAAAGTCGCCCTAAATATGAACAAAACAAACTTGTCAAACAAATAAAACTTTAGTTTATTTGAATATAAACAAAACAAAATTGTCAAACAAAATCCAAATTTAGTTTGTATTCGTAAGTTTTCCAATTGAAATAATTTATAAAATTAGAACTTCCCTAATTTACATACCTCATTCATAGTTTTTTTTTTTTTTAATGTTAAGTCCCCCACTTCACTTCGTCAATTCTACTAAAGTATAAAATAAAAGGAATTTTGTAATATTAGAGTGATAAATGTTTGTTTAGAAATATAATATAAAGAATACAATAAGATCTTTTCAATCTCTCACACATTAATATTTATTATTTAGATGAGACTTCCTCAATGGCTTGTACAGGCAACTTTATGAGATCAATGATGGTCATATCCGTTTATATGTATTCAGTATTTGATTCGTTTGTGTGAAAAATATAAAAACTAGTTTATAAACTCTATTTTTTCACGTTGCCATTATGAGAAAAAATGAATTTAAGAGAGGAAGTGAAGAAATTTTCACAAAGAAATTTTTAATTTTTCAGTAATGTAAATCGTGGGCTGGTTATTGGTTTGCGGCACAGTATATTCAAAATACATTATGTCTGCAGCAAACCAATAACCAACCGACGAAATGTAAATTTTAAAACGATGTTTCTCGTTTATATTCGCATATATGAGAAATGGGTAATTTTTTATGCTTTTCCCAAAGGAAAATATTATAGTACGCCTAAAAGGAAATTTTTCTCATCACTTCCAATTTGCTGATTCCATCACTTCCAATTTGCTGATTCGGCACAGCCGAAACTTATTTTAAGTAATACTCGTACTCTTCGATTTGAATACACACTCACATATTTTTTATTCAACGCCAAAGTTTTTGTATACAACCATAGCTATTAAAAAGCAATTCTCTTAGTCCATATTTACACTATGCAAGTCTTATTGCTAAGCTGATTAGTTTGATGGAGAGAGAGAGACGAGGAGAACAGTAAAGTTTCTTTTCCCCTCGTCTCTCTTTCCTAACAAACTAATCAGCTTAGCAATAAGACTTGCATAGTGTAAATATGGACTTACTATTACTTAGAAAAAGAATTGTCATTATTGCAAAAAAAAAATCGAAATGAAACCTACATAAATTAACAAAGTTACAAAGCTAAAAAAAAAAAGTTGTCAGTCACTCGTACTTGGCTTCAACTAAAAAGGGCAAGAAAATGTATCCGGACTTAATACACAACAACCATCCAGTTAATTTTTTTTATATAGGGTGTTTTTTATTGAGGTATAGAACTTTAAGTTGGCATCACTTTTTTAACTGGCGGCCGTTTTGTCAGCTGTCAAGTGATTAATATTTAGTTTGGTTTGCCATTTTATCATGAACAGGTTGACAAAAGAACAACGCTTGCAAATCGTGCAAATTTATTTCGAAAATAATGGTTCAGTTCGCGAAGTTTACCGCAAGCTCCGTCCATTTTATGGTCGACATAATCGTCCATCAGAGCAATTAATTCGGTTAACCATGGATCGTTTTCGCACTACGTTTACTCTATGTGATAATACGCATCCGCAGAGACGTCGAACAGTGCGCACCGAAGAAACAATTGCCGCTGTAGAGCAAAGTGTTGAAGAGGACCCGAATGAATCGATTCGCCACCGTGCACAGCAATAACCGACTATTTTGTTCCCGAATTGGATGGCATGAATGTGGATGAGTTGTGGTTCCAACAAGACGGCGCTACATGCCACACAGCGCACGTCACAATCGATTTATTGAAGGAAACATTCGATTAGCGCATAATTTCGCGGAATGGACCTGTCAATTGGCCACCAAGATCGTGTGCTTTGACACCATTGGATTATTTTCTTTGGGGATATGTGAAGTCGCTCGTCTACGCCAACAAACCAGAAACGTTAGGGGACTTGGAAGCCAACATTCGTGGCGTTATTGCCAACATACGGCCCCATATGCTCGAAAAAGTGGTTGAAAATTGGACCTGTAGAATTGGCTTTATTCGAGCCAGCCGCGGCGGCCACATGCCCGAAATCATATTTAAACGTTAATGGCATAAAATTATCCTTCCAATAAAGCCAAATTGATGGACATTAAAACGATTTTCTTGTGTTTTATTTCAATTCGAAGTTCTATACCTCTAAAAAAACACCCTATACAAATACTCATGTGTGTATGTCTGCAAAGTTGTGCAAAAACATTTGCTCTCAACATTTAATTTAAATGAATATTTGCTTTCATTTGAACTAGTGTTGAGCGATATTGTGATTTTTTAATAATGTTGCTCCTTGTGAACGTGATTTCTAAATCGCTGTGACTGTGATCACAGTTTAGCAGTATTTTGTTTGCAGCACTTCAGTTATTTTGACAAAATCTAATAAGAATAGCAGGGGTGAAATTAAACAGCGACTGTGATCACGGTTTAACACATTTCAGGTATTCTGCTTTAAAAGTACGTATTAGTATTGGTATTTTGATAAATGCTAATAAGAAGAGCGACAAGAACAAACAATTAGCAATCCACCACATCCAAATATTGAGAATTGTCGTATTGCAAATACAAAAATGTGAGAGCTATACATAGTTGCCAGAAAAGACGATTTGACACGATTTGACGACTTTTTCTCGACAAACGGTGAACGTATAAAAAAAATTCATTTGCTGTAAAGTAAGCATACAAGAACATTCACAGTTTGTATGAAAGAACTATATTTCCAAAACCTGTTACTTGATAAATTCGGTCACAGTTGTGATCAGTGATTTTTTAAGCGCTGTGAATATGTAAAAAAAGTTTCGTAAAATCGCTCATCTCTAGTAAGCATACAAGAACATTCACAGTTTGTATGAAAGAACTATTTTTCCAAAAGCTGTTACTTGATAAATTCGGTCACAGTTGTGATCAGTGATTTTTTAATCGCTGTGAATATGTAAAAAAAGTTTTGTAAAATCGCTCATCTCTAGTAAGCATACAAGAACATTCACAGTTTGTATGAAAGAACTATATTTCCAAAAGCTGTTACTTGATAAATTCGTTCACAGTTGTGATTAGTGATTTTTCAATCGCTGTGAAAAAGTAACAGGTTTCGTAAAATCGCTCATCTCTAATTTGAACACAGGGGCACACAGAAGTTGTTTCATAACTTACTTTTACCTATTAAAAAAAAAATAAACTAAACTAAAAAACAATTTTTTTTACGGCCTTTCACTAAAACTAAAAATTCAACTATAAATTTATGATTTAAATCTGTACACAACGTTATTACATTTGCAATAAACTTTTATTTCAGAAGCTCTCTTGCAATCAAGACCCCTGCCACATATACCAGCCGGTAGCACACTACTGGGTGGTGTACCAGACACAGGCGACCTTTTGGGACAAAGCCAACAAGATGGCATCTCGCTACACACAACACAATCTCATAGTCAGGGACATAGCTCGACTACATCGGGTTTTGAATCAGCCCACAGATGGACTTCCAAAGAAAATCTCTTAGCACCTGGACCTGAAGAAGACGATCCACAGTTATTTGTGGCTTTGTACGACTTTCAAGCGGGGGGAGAAAATCAACTGAGTCTGAAAAAGGGTGAACAAGTGCGCATATTATCATATAACAAGTCGGGTGAATGGTGTGAGGCGCACTCGGATTCGGGTAATGTTGGCTGGGTGCCATCGAATTATGTTACACCGTTAAATTCCTTAGAAAAACATTCCTGGTATCATGGTCCCATATCGAGAAATGCAGCTGAATATCTGTTAAGTTCGGGCATAAATGGCAGTTTTTTAGTAAGGGAAAGTGAAAGTTCACCCGGCCAAAGAAGTATTAGCTTAAGGTAAGTATTCTTTTGTTATAAAAAAAAAAAAAAAATATGAATATGAATTATTAATACGATACGAAATATTTCATTAATTTCAGATACGAAGGCCGTGTTTATCACTATCGGATATCTGAAGATCCCGATGGTAAAGTATTTGTTACAGCGGAAGCCAAATTTAATACTCTCGCCGAACTGGTACACCATCATAGTGTGCCTCATGAGGGCCATGGACTGATTACACCTCTTCTGTATCCAGCACCAAAGCAAAATAAGCCAACAGTATTTCCTCTAAGTCCCGAACCCGATGAATGGGAAATATGCCGTACTGATATTGTTATGAAACACAAATTGGGTGGCGGTCAGTATGGCGAAGTCTACGAGGCCATATGGAAACGTTATGGCAACACTGTTGCCGTTAAAACACTTAAAGAAGATACAATGGCCCTTAAGGATTTCCTTGAGGAAGCCGCCATTATGAAAGAGATGAAACATCCTAATTTAGTGCAACTAATTGGTAAGTAAAGACTAGCTGACATACATACAAACGAAATGTGTGCATGTAGTATCTGTAAATGTAGTTGCACAGTTGTTGCAGCAGTTGTTTGAGCTTATTTCCACTAATAAAGTTTTGCCGGAGTTTAAGTAAATTTAAAAAGACGTAGTTGATAAGTATAATAAAATTACCAGTTATTGTAGCCTAGAGAGTCAAAGAGTTTTTAGTTCACTTTTTCTATTTTTTTTTTTTTGCAGCTTGTCATTTGCCAGATTTGAAAAAGAATGTGTAAATAACTACGAGAGGAAATTTGTTGTCAGTACAAACGAACTAAGTAAATGGAGTTTGTAGAAATAGTGTATAGGGTGTTTTTTTAGAGGTATAGAACTTCGAATTGAAATAAAACACAAGAAAATCGTTTTAATGTCCATCAATTTGGCTTTATTGGAAGGATAATTTTATGCCATTAACGTTTAAATATGATTTCGGGCATGTGGCCGCCGCGGCTGGCTCGAATAAAGCCAATTCTACAGGTCCAATTTTCAACCACTTTTTCGAGCATATGGGGCCGTATGTTGGCAATAACGCCACGAATGTTGGCTTCCAAGTCCCCTAACGTTTCTGGTTTGTTGGCGTAGACGAGCGACTTCACATATCCCCAAAGAAAATAATCCAATGGTGTCAAATCACACGATCTTGGTGGCCAATTGACAGGTTAACCGAATTAATTGCTCTGATGGACGATTATGTCGACCATAAAATGGACGAAGCTTGCGGTAAACTTCGCGAAATAAATTTGCACGATTTGCAAGCGTTGTTCTTTTGTCAACCTGTTCATGATGAAATGGCAAACCAAACTAAATATTAATCACTTGACAGCTGACAAAATGGCCGCCAGTTAAAAAAGTGATGCCAACTTAAAGTTCTATACCTCAATAAAAAACACCCTATAGAATGTCAAACTATCCAATATGCAAATTTGTACTTTTCAGAAGAGCGCAAAGGCCCGTCAATTGTGCATTTAAAGTCGGCGTATTATTAAAACTGCCAGTCTTAAAATATTTCTTATTGAGTTATCTATCGTCTATGAGAATTTCAGCTGTTATGTGTATTTTTATTAATATTACTTGCAACCTGGGAGTAATTAGGATTTCAATTTTCTTTTATTTCGTTTTAGCTTCTGTATGCAAAATAATACTAATATTTCACAATTATATTTACATATTTACAGCTTACTAATTTTACAAAAACAAAAAAAATAACAATAAAAGTCTTAAATTACACTGTGCTAGTTCAAAAATGTAACAAACGGGGACCTGGTGGATAAACCTAATTCGAATAAGCTGAATTCAGTGGTGCTAACCGTTTTTTTTGTAGGTTAGCACTGGCTTAAAAAATAATTAAAATTGAAAACTTGGTTAAAGGTGCCTAAAAATCGCAAATTTGCCAAGTTTTCTACCCTTTATTCATTTTTAAATCGAAATTTAAAAAAATTAAAAAATTTTTGAAGAAAACAAAATTTAAAAAAATTTAACATTTTTTTTCCAAAAAGTTACGAAATTTAAAAAAATTAAAAAATTTTTCAAGAAAACAAAATTTAAAAAGATTTTAATTTTATTTTTTCAAAAAGTTGCCTTAAGACGCATGTTCATCAATACATGTTTATTCAATCGATATATGTATATCGATATAAAGGTTAATGGTGGAAACTGAAAAAAAAACTACAATTTTTAGGTACTTTTAACCAAGTTTTCAACCTTAATTATTTTTGAAACAAGAGCTAACCTAAAAAATGGTTAGCATCATTGGATTCAACGTACTTTAATTAGGTTTACCCACTAAGTCGCCGACTTGTTACAAAAAATAAGTTTCGGATTCGAGCACATTGTGGTTGAAGTCTACTGACGTGACGATTTGTTAAAGCAACAATGAAATGCATATAGACATCGCTTAACCACCAGCAAATAAATTTCACTTATAATATAATTATGAAAATATGTCGAATAATAAATTTCTTTAATTTATCAACTTTGTTATAAAACTTTCTTTTATCAACCGCACGTTGCTGTTCATAATAAGCCTGAACATATACATAGCTCTTGCTAAGAAGATGATGAAACACTGGTACACTATTTGTGCGATGGTCCTTCATTCAGTCAAATCAGAAGGCAATTATTTTTTTGAGTTTGCTACAAACTTTTCTATTTTTCGTTCATGAATGGAAATGAGCAACAAAAGCATTACAGCATAATCACGTTATAAAGCATATGATGCAATCTAAAACAGGCCGTACTTTTCATAAGCTTAAATATTAGTGGCGTTCATGAGCCGTTTTGTGTCGTAAGTCGGTCGACTGTAATGTCTCTGATTAAAGAAGATGTCACTTCGACCGCTAAGGAGTTCTGGATGTCTTCTTCTGGCTTAAGGCAGGCCAAAGCTTTGATGCAGCCATTTACATATAATGGCATCCTGAACTTCAACAGGAATAATTTACGGCTTGTTACTGGTTTTATGTCTGGTCACTTTGGACTGAACTATCCTCTGTGGAAAAGTAACCAAGTTCGTTCACCTTTGTGTCGCTTGTGCTTGGAAGATGACTAGACGACGACACACATTCTTTGTGATTGTATCGTATTATGTGACAGTAGAAGGCGTGTTTTTCATTCTGAGTTTCTGTGTTCAGATGATATAAGGCGAGCTTCTCCAATATCTGTACTGACCTTCATAAGGAAAGTCATACAGAGATTGAATTAAATAAACTCATAGATCTATGGTACAAAAGATCCATCAGGTGTCGCAGTGCCGGTCTTTGGACCAGATCTTTCCCCCTATTCTATTCTATTCTATTCTAGTGGCGTTCATAAAGCTCTCGCTAAATTCGTAAATTCATACTCTTTTTAGTTTTATTTTTTGTGTGAATTTTTTTAATTATTTGATTTTATAAATCGCAAGTTTCTTAGAAACATTTTTTAAAATGTTCCTAGATTTTTTTTTATTTGGCACACCCTAATGCACATGCTCAAATTTATATTATTTTTTTTTGAAAATTCTCATTTTCAAGTACTTTTTAAGATTTGGCTTCTTATTTTCGTACAAACATAAGTACGCTTTTTAAGGAAAGAATACCAGACATATTCATATAAAGTAGACTGACTCCAATTCGCGTTGAAAAATTAATAATTTAATGTGAAGAAAAAATGTACAGCGGATTCGCTTTAGGTAAAAAATATTCTTTAATTCAGTTTTAAGTTCCTTTCTTTTCAATAACGCTGCAAGTTAGATATTCAATAAATCTCTTTCGAGTTCATTACACATACTCGTAGTGCGTGTGTGTCAAAAGTAATGTAAATTGAATTATATGACATAAATTGTTAGTAAATTTTGTTTTATGAATGCCTCCGACGAACAAACAACTCAAAATTGTGTGTATATTCAGTCAATGTGCTGCTGTGATCAGCTGATAAAATTTAACATAAAGCCCCGGTTCACACATTTCAACTTTTGTTGATCAACTCGTAATTCATCTGTAAGAAAGACGGAGAAGGAAATAAAAATACCTCTTTTTTTCTTACAGCTGAATTACGAGTTGAGCAACAAAAGTTGAAGTGTGTGAACCGGGACAAAATTATCAGATAAATGGAAAGGTGAAATTGAAAGCAATCAAGTAGTCAATTTAAAAAGTGTGAGTGTATTGAAAGCCAAAATTCAATGTTTGAAAAATCTCTCGCCTATTATTAACAGATTTTTCTTGATAATTTCAGTATTCAATTAAAAATTTTAAAAATTATTATTTGTATTAAATAACGATTTTTTTCTTTTGAAATTTGCATCAAACGAAAATTTTTACAAAAACTGCCTATAAAAATTTCAAATAAAGTTTTTTATGTATGATTATCTCCTATAGCGCTGCAATCACAAAATAGAGAAAGTTTCACACAACAAAACTCATCAAATTTCATGAAAAAAAAAATGCGTAACGTAAATTAGGTATAAATCAAAATTTATTTTATGGCAAAAATAAATTCATATAGCCAAAACATTATCTTTGATTTTCATGCCGTAATCTGCAAATTCAATTTTCCATTCCTTCAAGCATTTAAAATTGTACTTTTTACTTCAAATCGAAGGGCGTTATGCCTCATTTTCAACAATTAAGGAATAATTATTTACTAAAGCGAAGCATATTCTTAAGTTCTTAGTGCATATTTAAAGTACATAAAATATATTTTTGGTGACCAATACAACAAACGAGCGAAAAGCTTGATATGACAGAATAAAACAAAAGAAGCCGATACTTCTTCAAGATACATTTTAACATTTTGCTTTTAATTTAATTTTTTAGGTGTTTGTACCCGTGAACCGCCATTTTATATAATCACCGAATTCATGTCTCATGGCAATTTGTTGGATTTTCTCAGATCCGCAGGACGAGAAACGCTCGACGCCGTTGCCCTGCTGTATATGGCAACGCAGATTGCATCGGGAATGAGTTATTTGGAATCTCGTAATTACATACATCGTGACTTGGCTGCCCGTAATTGTTTGGTAGGCGATAATAAATTGGTGAAGGTGGCAGATTTCGGTTTGGCTCGTCTGATGCGTGATGACACCTATACGGCACATGCGGGTGCCAAGTTTCCCATCAAATGGACCGCCCCCGAGGGACTGGCCTACAACAAGTTCAGTACAAAGTCCGATGTTTGGGCGTTTGGTGTGCTTTTATGGGAAATCGCCACATATGGCATGTCACCGTATCCGGGCATCGATCTGACCGATGTGTTTCATAAGTTGGAGAAGGGCTATCGTATGGAAAGGCCGCCCGGCTGTCCACCAGAAGTTTATGATTTAATGCGTCAATGTTGGCAATGGAATGCGGCGGATAGGCCTACATTCAAAAGCATACATCATGCTTTGGAACATATGTTTCAGGTGGGTGAAATATGGGAAAGTGGTTGTTTAATTGGTGGTGGTCGTGTTGGTGTTGGTTATACGAATAATGTAGATGACGACGACGACGACGATCACAATGTCGACGGCGACGATGAATATGAAGATGATGGCATTGAGCTTTGATTTAGAGTTGATCCATGTGAGTGGGCAAATGAACAAAATCATGGCTATAACAACAATGCTATATGTAGACAAATTACTAAAAAACTAGATAAAAACAATTGTTGTTTAGATAGAACAAATAATAATAGATATAGTAATGGACAAGCACATCTTAATTTCTTCGATCTGCAGGAATCATCTATAACCGAAGCGGTCGAAAAACAATTGAATGCCACGACAACGGCCACGTCAAATATTGGTCAAAGTTTAACGCCTCAAATGGCCAAAAAGGGTATAATGCCGGGCAATACAGGGCAGGGTTCGCAGGGAAATAGTGGTGGTGGTGGTGGTGGGGGTGGTAGTTGTGGTGGCGGAGTTAATAGTGGTGGTGGTCTAACACCAGGTGGTCATCACGATCAGCAAGCTAGTACCCCCATGTCAGGTAAATCGATTTATTTACAGCTACCAAATATTCTTCAATTAAAATGGGAAATACATATTTACCAAAATAAATTTTTTTTTTGTAGAAACTGGTTCCGGCTCAACGAAGCTACTAACGTTTTCCAGCCAGGGCAAGGGTAATGTGCAAATGCGCAGAACCACCAACAAGCAGGGCAAACAAGCGCCAGCTCCACCCAAAAGAACCAGGTAAAGTTTTTTTTTTGTATTGTGTGTTCTTTTAACACAACAGTGTACATATTTAATCAAGTGTTAAATTGGATTTTTTTCTTCTTTTAAATTCTGTCTTGTAGCCTACTGTCGTCTAGTCGTGATAGCACCTATCGTGATGAAGAAAATTCCGCTTCAGCTCGTCAGCTTATAGATGAAATGCATACGAATGGTAAAACTGTTTACAAATCATTTACCTTAAGTAGAAATTGTAAACCCCTACATTCAACCTATTATTCTACCACTGCTACTACTAGTTTCAGTAATAATGATAAAAGTATTCCAGTTGTTGTTAGTGGTAATAGTTCATGTACACAAAAATTATTAAAAAGCGATAGTCAAAATTATTCTTCTTCTATTACTACTACACCTACAAAATCGTATCGTACCACAAATACTACAAGTTCTACTGCTAGTCCTACTCCTCCCACAACGGGTTTTGCTATTAAAAAATCTACGTCTTGCAGTAGTTTTCTAGTTGATGTATTATTTCGAGGTATTTGTCCGAAGCGCAGTAAGATTCAATGTATTTTTTTATTTCTTCTTTTTTTTATTTAAAAATATATTTGTTTCGGTAATATTTGTCTAATATTGGTTATTTACGTTTGTAATTTGGTTTGGTTGCCGTTTTCTTTTATAAGTACATATTTCTATGTTTGAATATACTATTTTTTAATTGGCTTGAGCTTATTTTGGAGTAATTTACTAAAAAAAAAAAATTTACAATATGTATTTGCTATTTCTTATTTGTATAAACTCTTACTAACTTATTTTATATGCCAGACAACAAAAACAAGGCTGATTGTACTTAAAAAATAATAACAATGGTGCTAAAGTTGTTATCCAACCCGGATACACACCTGGAAGTGTTTTCACAACGCCAGGTTGCCCATTTATTTGCACACATTTTTTTAACTTCTCCAAAATGTCTAATAAAAACTATTTCCCTTTCAAATTAGAGAAATTGAAAGGCAGACAAGCGAGAGAAATGTGTTCGTTCATTTGTATAAGAATCCGATGGAAGTTCGGCACTTTGGTGCCACTAGAGCCTGTACCTGAATTTTTATAACTTTTTATCTTGTTGCTTCATATAATATTCTAACATTAACTTTAGACACCGTATTAATTTTGTCACATATTTATTGAAACTCATTCATCTGGTCTGTTCTGTAAACCGAATCGTTTTAAAAAACATGAAATTTTTAAAAATGGTGTTCTACAAATTCCCCGATTTGGTGACATTCGAAATTAAGTTCGAAAAAATATTTGAACGTCAAAGCCAGCGGTTAATACGAAAAAGAAATACATTTTAAATAAAAAATAAGCATTAAAAATGCCCGCCTCCAAATCTTTCACAGAAAAAGTGTTTTTATTCATACAAAAATGTTTCTTCGTATTTCTTCATAATAGTTTTAAAACCACTTTTTTATACTTAAATGTATCAAACTGCATGTAATTTGGCTATAATTTTGTTATAAAAGACCTATGCTAACACGATTTAAAACCAAAAAGTTTACTTTGCTTTGAAAACGAGAAATTTACTCGGATTCGGCGGTATATTTAATTTTTTGTAAACAATTTTAACTTTTCTTTTATGTGCAGCAATTGTTTTTATCAATTAAAATACACTTCTAGTAAACCAACCTTGAAATTAAATGAAAAGAGAATTCAAATTTCAATTTTGTTAAAGAAACGGCGGAAACGCTAATCTTAAGCCAGCGTGTGAAATTTTAAAGATCATCCTATTTCTTCTTTCTAACTAAACCATGCTTTAAACGATTTTATTTAATTCATATCATTTGCACTACTAATTTTAAATTTCTAAGGTTTTCGGAAATAAATAATACGGTAACAGATTTTAATTATTTTAAGCTAAAAATATATCTATAGTTTTCTATTAATTTATGTAAATATTATTATTTTTATATATATTTATATATGTACATATATTTATTTCTCTATATAGTCTTGCTACGCTTTGGAATGTGGATATGGACATTACTCATCTTTTAACTGATTCTCTTACTCGTTTTTCCTCTAAAACAAACTGTTAAATTACTTAATTTTCTTCATAACATTGCATATCCCAAAATCTCTCTAATATGTAAAACCAAAAAAAAAAAATTATTTCACTTACTCTATTGTTTTTAATTCAACCTCCTCTTTAAGGTCTCACACGTGATATTAATAATCTTAACCAACGTTACGACTCAGAAAATGACAATACAACCGGTGATCCCGATACAGATCATACTGGCGATAGTTTGGAACAAAATGTGCCAACACATTCTAAATTGCAACATTCCATGCATGTTGTTAACAATATAGCACCACGTGGTGCTCAAACACACTCCTCGTTTAAACGACCAACGCCAGTTATGGGCAACCGTGGTCTGGAAACACGTCAGAGTAAAAGATCGCAACATGGCGGTAGAACAGACGCGAATGCTGTAGCTGTCACGACCACAAGCATGAATCAAATTAATCCTGTTGCTCAACCCATACAAGTGGGAGCTCTAGAAGTGATGAATGTAAAACGTGTGGTTAATCGGTATGGAACTTTGCCAAAAGTTCAAAGAATTGGTCAATTTCTAGACAGCTTAGAAGACAGTAATGAAGAAGGCAATAATGTCTGTGCGCCGTCAAATGTGCTGCCACCGCCAGCCACAAATGGTTTTAATGGCAGAGTGGCAAAAAATACAGCACCTTTGGCTGCACCAATACCGCAGCAAATGATACGCAGCAATTCCTCAGGAGGAGTAACAATGCAAAATAATGCCTCGGCCAGTTTGAATAAATTGCAAAGGCACCGCACTACTGCCGATGGCAGCAGCATGCTGACTTTCTCCTCCTTCCGAGGCAATAATTCCAGCAATTCACCCAAACGCAATCAACAGCCGGCCTTGGCCAATTTGGAATTTCCACCACCTCCCCTCGACTTGCCACCGCCACCAGAAGAGTTTGAGAACATGCCGCCACCACCGCCGCCGCAGCCAGAATGTGATCTGACGTCTCCTCAATCCTTCACCGCTCACTTGAGTATTAAAGCCAAGACTAGCTGTAATGATGTTTCTAATACTGCCCCCAGTGTTGAGGAAGCCAGTTCGAGATTTGGTGTATCTCTACGCAAACGTGAACCATCCACGGATTCTTCTAGTTCGTTGGGCACACCGGCAGCAAGCGACTACAACAATGGCAATTCGCAAAATCAAGAAATAAACATGAAAGAGAAGCTCATGGCTGAAATAAAAGATAGACAGGCCAAAGAAAACCCCTCGACCACGGCCAATATACAAAACGGCAACCCCAGTGGTGTTGACCCAGTCTCTTTGTTGGTCAACGAGTTGGCTGAGAGCATGAACTTGCCAAAACAGAGACAACAATTGGCACCAAATAAATCACCAGCCTCAGCGAATGAGCTCAACTCATCAAGCAACACTAACACTACCACTAACACTAACTCGTTTAAGGCCCAACTGAAAAAAGTCGAACCCAAAAAGACCACTACTCCAACTCAAAAAGCAGAAAATCAAACCAACATTATTGATTTCAAGGCCCACTTACGCAAAGTAGAGACTAAAGCCAACACTCCTGAGACAAGTGGCAAAGACAAAGATACCAAAAAAGACTTGGAAAAAGACATTTCATCTACAAATGCATCAACAACGACTTCTTCAAACAAATCAACAAACTCCAATGCAAAATGTCTTGCAAATATGTCGGGCTCATCGACTCTAAATCGTAAAGATGACAAAAAATTTTCCACCACACATTTAACACAAAAGACTGAAATTAAAATTGACCTACATCAACAACAACAGCAAACATCTCAAGTGCAAGCAAACGCCAACAACTCCGAAAATCATACCGACTCGCCTGCAACTACGGCAGCGGTAAACTGTGACACGAATATGGAATGTGGAAAGCGACGCAGTACAGGTAGTATTAATAGTTTAAAGAAATTATGGGAACAACCGGGCCAAACCGCTGGAACCGGAAATCATGCAGATTATGCCAGCACACAAAATATGCAAGGGAATGCTACCATCACCAACACCAATACCAACACCAACACCAACAATATTAGCTCCTCCACACAATTGTCTCCCAAATTTGCGTTTAAACCAGCCACTAGTGGTGGTTTAACAACACCCACCTCTGGCACGAACCCCTCGCAACTGCAGCAACAGCAACGTTATCCCCTTAGCAACACCCCAATATCGCCCAGAATTACCAACAATAATAGCAATAAACCACCACCATTACAACCTCCACCCCCACCACCTCCCCAAAGCCAGCACCAACACCAGCATCAGCAACATTCGTCCCATACCATTTCCAACAGCCATAACAACACATCATCCACCACTCATTTAACAAATTCTATTTCCACACAATTCACAGAACTCAACACAGTCAACTCACACAAAACTACCCCATCTGCAGTAGGAGAAGATTCGCAACAGCCGCAGCAGCAGCAAGAAAATGATCTCATGACTCAGTCCATGTTTGTGGAAACTACCAACTTATCTGCCGGAGCCAATAACAAACTCACCACATCGTCTATTAACTCATCAAAACCAGCCGTGCCACTAAAACCCACCAAACTCACCATATATGCCACACCCATGGCTCAAAAGATTGCCTCAGCTGGTGGCAATACAGACATCACAACCGCTACCACTACCACTACCACAACCACCAGCACGACAGCAAACTCAATCTCCACCAACAACTCTACTCCTGAAAACTCTACGAAAATATCGCGAGAGAGCATTTTGGAATTGGTGGGTCTTTTGGAGGGCTCTCTAAAACATCCAGTCAATACCATATCGGCTTCGCAATGGCTACAACTCAGTGATAAATTAAATATTCTGCAAAACTCTTGCGTCGTTTTTGCCGACAAAGAGTGCATGCCGCCTCATTCGAAATTCCATTTTCGTGAGCTGGTAACGCGAGTCGAAAGACAATCGCAAGCGCTGCGTACTGCTGGCACGAAAAATGTCCAGGACAATGAACGTTTGGTAACCGAAGTTGGTCAATCACTTAAACAGATAACGAATGCTTTGCATAGGTAAATATTAAGAAACGGGGCGGGCGGGGAATTGTGGTTAGATTCAGAGGGGAATTTTATTAAACGACATAAATAATAATATTGAAATACCAACAACAGTAACAACAACAACAACAACTACAAAACTCCAAAGACAAGACAGATTATTTATAATAACATTAAAAATAGTATAAATAACATTAAATATTATTTTCAGACACACATACATACTAATTGCATAGCACGTACATACATACATACATACGTATGTACATAAGTAGAAATATAAATTATTTTAAAAATTATCGGAGAAAGTAAAATTCCCTTCTAAATCGTAGTGGAATTTATTTATGGAATTGAAAATGCCTAGTATTAATAAGTATACTCTGACCAGTATTTTCATACAAATTTTCAACTTTAAGCTTAAATTAGACGTGCCATAACCATACCAAACAGCTGTTCGAAAAAAAAACTAATTGGCAACACTGTATTTGATTACAGGTGACTCGCCATAAAGCCATAGCCATAACCGTAATCATGGTAATATGTAATGGCACGTCTAATTTAAGCCTTAGACACGTTCGAATAACGTTTGATAAGAAAAAATGTTTTAATTCTCAAACACTTGACATTTGACTTAAATAGCTTAAACCATTTTTAAAATTTGAAATCAGTCAGGTTTTTTTTTTTTTTTTTTTGCTGAGTAGTGACTGATGATATTCTGATATTCTGTAATTTTCAAATTTGTGGCTTTCTACTTTAAAAAAAAAAAAAACGAAACGAGTGAAGTGCAATAAAAATAATATAAATTGTTCTACCCTTTTTCTTTCTCACTAAGGGTTTTCATGAGAATGTTCAAAAGTCTCGCAAACTGTGCAAATGTGCATTTTTACACTCTCGTAAATAAAATGTGAAAAATTTTATAGAAATTTATTTAAACAAACCTGCTAAGTTTGCCCAATAATTTTGACTCGTAAACTTAAGCTGTGCAGTAGTGCATTTTGTAAACAACAACTTCTTGCATTTTTGGATTTCCTTAGGAATTTCTAGACACACAAACGCTTTTTTATTTTAATAGAAATATATAAATATGTTTTTGAATTAAAAACTGCTTGAAAATTTGTTATTTTATTTTCATTAAATGAACTTGACGTTTGTTTCAAATTTACATAAACGGTTTGCGCAATTAATTAATGTGATTTTCTAAAGAAGAGAAGAAAAATTAAATTAGACTTTAGCTGGGGGAAATACTGGAATTTTTCTGTATTTCCACGCACTTCATCAGTACCCATGTCTATTAACTTGGTCATATTTTTAATGGAACAGAGTTTAAAAGTTAATCATTGGTCGAAACTTTTGATTTGGTTTGATAAGTCTCAGACTTTTTTTGAGTCATAGGCCGAATTTACATCTGTGTGCCACGTGCCCAAAAAAGCGTAATCACTAATTACTAATGAAAAACTGAACTTTGATTCATATAAATTCAACTTTGATTTGAATTTATTACTGATGACTTGAAATCCGTATTGGAATTGAAAAACCTAAATGCGAAAAACTAGTAAAACAAATTTTTTAAACCAAAAAACTGCTTCACTGCTCAACAGTTCAAAAAACTACGAAAAGCAGATAAATATGCACATTTGTCAACGCGTGCACTAAATCCCATTATTCTCTCCTCTGTCAGCAGCACTCACTCACACTTCTTGAAAGAAAACTTTCATAGTGTCAACCGTGACGTACTTTTATTAAATTTTATTATCAACAGACTTAATAAAAATACGTGAATGTAAATACTAATGGTCTAATTCTTAAAAAATATTTTTGGTTTATTACAGGTTTATTTGACAAATTTCCTATAGAAATATGTCAAATAAGCGCTTACTAAACCTGAAATATTTTTTATGAATATGGCAGTAAAAAAATAAATAAAAAAGTTACAATTTCTTGGAATAGTTCAATTTATTAAATTCTTTAGAACTATTTCGTTCATGAACTGCACAACACTACCAAACATTAATTTTTGTATGAGTCTACGCAGAAAACTGCACTAGCTCGTATCTTGTCTTTCTGATAGATAGACAAATGTCAAATGTAAAATTCTAACAAAAGTCTTAATTAGCCATAATACATAATTAAATTATTAGTGAAATAATACCAATAGTATTATTATTATTAATCAATAAATTTACTCACAGCATATGGAAGAGAGAGAGGAGAAGATAATGAAGAGAGGAGCCATCATATGTTCCTCTCTCGTCCATGAACTAAAAAGCTGCTCAAACTAAAATTGCCGTGTGTAAACCGGGAAGCACTCTCATTTGAGCAAAAAAGAGCATGCGCTTAATGCTGAGTACACATTATAGCCTTTTGTGACATCGCAAGACCACAAAATAGTGTAAAAAGTGGCAGTCAAAAAAAAAGCTCGAATCAAGCTTTTTAAAATTCGTGGAAAAGAGACAAATATAGTGTATATGTTATTGTACGAGTAGTGTATTACAACTTACCAATTAACGCAGCTAATAAAAAGCGTTGTAATTTTATTGCACTAGAAAAAAGAATTTAAAACAAAAATAGCGACAAAACTTTAGGGAAAAGGAGACAAATACACAAATACACTTATCTTCCGTCTTGTGTTACCTCTGTATTCTCTGTGGCAAGAGTGTGTACTCAGCGTGAAATAATTTATTATAGATTTCAATACAAATCAATTAAAAATTACATATAAACTTCTGATACGAATGGCGAACTTCTTGAATGTATATGATTAAACAGAGTTGGGGCATAAACACATTTTCCATACAAATTGACGCCAAAAAACAGACCTAGAAAGCAGTCTAGACTCTAGAGATAGAATCTATTTAATTTTGAGAGCGTTTTTTCTTATGCTCTCACATATAAATACTCATTCTCTCAAAAATGTTACCATACTCTCAATAAATTTCACAAAAGAAATTAAAATAAAATTAGAGAGCATTTGAAGTTACTGCCGCAGATTTTATTATGGGATTTATCAAGGCAAATTCAATATCAGGTGGCCTGGAAGGAAGAGGTCCGTTCCTACAACAATACAATACAATTGTAGAAGAGGTCACCTGATACTGAATTCGACTTGGGCTTTATTAATTTGACAGCGATTTTGCCTGAAGTTGCAGACGTATTGCGTTTCATCATTAATACTCATTTAAATTCCATAAATAAATTTGTTTGTTTTTTTTTTTTTTTGTTAATTTAATATATTTCGAACACTTAACCACAATTCGTTTATTTTAGTTATTTTTTATATTAAAACGTTAAGTAAATCATAACTTTTAAGCTTCTATACAATTTTTACATTTATCTATACATAAAATTATATTTACATACATATACTCTAAAATGAAGTAAATAAAAAATAAATAAATATCATACATATATTTTTTCTTGATAATCTATACATAAAATTAAAAACAAGCAAAAAAGATATATTTATAAAATCTAGTCATAAAACAAAACATTTATTATTATATAATTAACAAATAAAAAGTAAAGAGAAACTCAAAAAGATATTACTACAATAAATAATAATAATACATACATAATAATAAAATATATTCTAAAAACAAAAGTGAAAAACCAAACTCCATTTAAATAGTTAATCGTAGTACTTTCATATAATACACATACGTACGTACATATTTACATACATACGCATCTAAATACCATATATACATAATTATCATGCATATACATACATACTGACATACTTTTATATACATAAATACGTAACCAATAATTGCTTACTTATAATAATTATGTTATAATTTACTTACAGGTATAATTTTGTTATTTAAAATTAAACTCTCTTCTTATAAAAAATATATACATAAATATGTATTTTTGTTTTTAATTAACTTTACTTAAAAGCTCTTAAAATTAAGTTTAATATACAACTGCTTTTAATTTATACACATGTATAATATGACTTTAAAATTTTGCAACTTATTTCATATATTTATTTGATCCATTATATTAATTATTATTTAAAAAAAATGTTTGTTTTTTTTCCTATCAAGCCAAATTAATTTTAAATAAAAGAACCTTATTTGATTATAATTACAAAAAATAATTAATATACATACATACATACATATGTATACTATTGCTTGCACTTTATTATCTTGAACAAAACTAGCATTCTTTCGAAACTTAAGAACATTTGTATGACTTATTTAGGCAAGGCCAAACAAAGATTGTATGAATTCTTCACTCAAAATGTAAACCTGTGCCTATGTTCCGTAACTTTGGTGAGACGAAAAGTTTGTTATCATTCTGTGAAACACAGGATGAGTAACAAAAAACCCAGTTCCCTGCTCATGTTTCTTGTAAGCTTATTTCAGGTTTTATATGAATCAGCCTGTAAAAAACAGGACAACCATTATAATAGTTTGATTTTTATCGACGCGAAAACTTCTCGCCAGTTACAGAATACAGGTACTGGATGTCTGTTTATTTGGCGTCATAAGAATGTAAATTAAAATGGGAAATTCTTTTTACAATACAATGCCCCTTTTAGACTCGGAAATTTTACTTTGCATAGTCTTAATTCAGCTGGGAGAAAGACAGAAAGAGATAGTATTCCTCCCTCTGTCTTTCAGACAGCTGATTTAAGACTTTGCAAAGTAAACTTTGCGTGTCTAAAAGTGGTATTTATATAATATTCCATCTGATACATTTATACAATATACATATTTATTAATAAGTACAAAAATAACGGACAACATAAGTTTTCGGATTTATTGCGTCTAAGGAATTTTCTTCACTTAAAGGCTGGTACTCTGTTCAAAGTTGTGAAAAATTTTCAGCACCATTGATTATTTCGCGTGAAAAATTTGACATGTACTAAATGTAGCCCAACTCGCGGTTTTTTTTTATAAATTTCTTGCTTTTATTGCTTGAAAGTATGCAACATTGTTAAAATTCCGTGCGAAAAAAGCACTGCTCATGTTGTTTCGCAGCTAAACTGAAATGTTGCCAGACTAATTTTGCATGGAAAGACATGATTTTACGTGTTTTTCACACCAAGAACAGAGTACTACTTTTGCGAATTTATTTCGCAAATATTTCACACCAAATACTTTTATATGTAGTTTGACAGCATTTCGCACGAAATTGTGAACAGAGTACCAGGCTTAAGAGGTAGAGTGTACAAGCTACATATTTATATCTAATCTGTTCACAAGATCACATAGGATAAAACAAATTGTTCTGCACTATGAACTCCGTAAACATACTTTTTGAATTATGACTACATATATTACAACAACGGATCGACTTGTATTCATTCAAGTCAATAGCAATGAGTCATATCATTCAAAAGCGTGCTTTAAATCCGGTATAGTTATTGGATGCAAATCATTAAATCAATGCGGGAGACAGAGGGGAAAATCTTATAGGCTGATTTCACACACAGCAGTTTTTGTTGAGCAACTTTTATATTTATGGTTATGACAGGAAAATATGATGGCTCTCCACTTAATTATACACTCCTGTCTCTCCTTCATAAACTCCAAGCTGCTCAACAAAAATTTCTGTGTGTTAGCATAGCTTAACAATAAACACAATGGGCTTAAACAGCAAAGAGAAGCCTGATTATTGTACTTTAATACAATACAAATAAGAAAACAAATATTACTTTAACTTTACAAACTTTAACATACAGACATCGAGAATATTAATGAACAACTTTCAATCTAGTCCCAAATAAATTTTTTTTTGTCAAATAAAAAAAATGTGCGAAACATTAATAAGTAAAAATATTTTCTTAACGGCAACACTTCAAGCAATCAAGGTTTACAAAAGAAAAAATAATATATGGCAGCACTGTCAGTGAGTTATGCCTTCAAGGATAACGGTTAAAGCACGTGTTATAAATAGCTATCACAGCAGTGTCACCAAAAAATAAAGAGAAAAAATATTTGAAAAGGAAATACTATAGAAGAAATGCAAGCAGAATGTAAGTTGTTTAAAATTATAGATTAAAACTTTAATTTAATGCTCACTTGTCGTTATTTATGAGTGTTGTAATTATCTAGTTTGTAATGAACATAACCTATAATATGTTCTGTAGAAAATAAGTTACATATGTATGTACATACATACATGTGTGTGGTCATTAAGGCTGCCTCCAAAACGTCGCAGTACAAAATGTTGACAATCCACACCCTTTAAAAACGCTGTCGCGAAGTATTAAGAACGCAGCAAACAGACAAACAGCGCATGGGTTTCAAAGTTGGTACTCATGGTAACAATGTTTCGCAACTTTGTATCTGTACACGTTATAAACACCACATCAGAATTTATACCAACTTTGTATTGATACGTTTTGAAAGTCAGCCGAAATTGCATAAAAGTAAATGCGTGTATATGTACATACATATATGTAAGTATGTACTATGTATGTGAATAGTTATAACTTGCCAGCGTTTCGACCCCAAATCCCAAATGAAATACTTGTTTTTTTGGCAAGGAAAGGATGAAAATAAAAAAAATCTAATTTTTGTTATGCATGTGTGCATAATATAACTGTTCTTACATTGCTTTTCGAATTTGTGGCAAAAAAATGGGTTTGGGACCAGAGCGCAACATTTAAAAAACCCTTGTATGTTATATTTAAAGTCTCTTCATTGAGAAGGATAGGTTCCTAACGCGACTAAGTTTGATAAGTTTTCATGGTTTTTTTATTGGGTATCTCCCCAGTATTTCTTATTAAGAGCGCACAACATGCTGTAAAAGCATAAGTGTAATCAGAAACGGATTGGGTCAATATTTATTGCTTTTTTCAACCTAACCTAACCTATTGTCCTATTGTCTTGCTTTTATTTATTTATTTAATAAATAAAATAATACAAATTCAATCAATAATTTTATATAATATAATGGAATTGTTTAGAGATTTTTAAGAAACAAATTTCAAAATATAATCGGAACAAAATAAGTACATATCGTCACCTTATGCAAAAGGACTTAACTACACAAAAATTCGAAATCGAGTTTTTGATTGATTATGGTTCATTTTATCAAACTGTATGTTCACGCAAATATTTAGACCTCTGCGATCAAGAATGACGACTTTATTAAAGAAATTCAAACGGACGTAGTTACGAATGCATCTATTTTTTATTGCAAAAAACGTAACTAACAAAAAAGTATATGTGACGCGCAAAATAGAAAGGGACCTAAGGGTAAAAACCGGTTTTGTTCAGGAGAGCCATTTTAAAGATTTAAATACGTGTCTCTTTGGTGTACCATCACTGAATAAAACGCGCATATCTCTGGGAGGGAACACATTTGGGGCATGGGATCGGTCTCATTCGATGCTCAGATGTTGTCCACATCAAAACAAAAAAAGGGAAAATTGATTTTTTTTTTTTTTTGAGAACAGCACGGTTCGTTTCGTCAGTAGACTTCAACTAAAAATATTTCAAATAGCTAAGAAATGCCATGCGCTTGCACCAAAAATCCCCAAAAAATTATTGAAAATTAATAACTAAAACTCTACAAATATTCACCTTTATCGGGAATAAAAGTTCACGCGAAATGTTTTCCATTTCCCTAAAATTGTGATCGCCAATGTTTACGTTGTTGCTGTTGTTTCAGTACACAATTTTCTAATTTTGTTCACCATTTTTTGTTCATGGGAAATATTTGACGTGAACAAAATGTTCGCCTTTTATTCCTGATAACGATGATTATAAATCGCAACAAACATTTTTAATTTAATTTTGAATCAGTTTTTAATTTTCTTACAAAGTTTTTACAATTATATGTACTCGTATTTATATGCATATACATACATATATATTTGTTCCTTTTAACTCCTGCAAGGAGCATAGGGCCGTAACAATTATACTTAGGCAAACATATTTTCTGCATATTAATTCACAATTAGGTCTTACTAAAAATAGTCTAAAGTTAGAGTTTCTTGGGTGCTCTAAAGTAAAAAAATCGCCAGTTCTTAAAAACCTTAAGTGTGTTCGTTTATTTGCAAAAGTGTTAAATGACCATCGGATCATCGGAAATTTTTTATTATTGCTGAGACTCCCAGATGCAAACCTTAGTTTTTTTCTTTTATGGTATTTAGTTCATAAATTTCTATATAAATGCAAAATTTAATTTATTATTGCAGGCAAAAATGTTAAATATCTTATTTTGTAAGCGAAAATTTTCAATGCGCGCTTCAAAATTATATGCAAACGATCTCTTCCTTGAAAATTTTCAGTATATTTCTTATTTTATAGTTTGTAATACATTTAATAATTATTGTAGTAGATATTAAATAATATAACGAAATTTTCTATGAAAATTTTACCATAATTTGGAATTGCATTATTGTTTGAATTTTGATAATCAAAAGTAGCGTATACTTCCACTAAAAAATTATTACTTATACATGTATGTAACTAAAAAGGAAAGTCTTTACAAAATATATATATTTTCTCTTTAATAAAATATTTTACAAAATCAAAAATATGGCGAAACTCATCTACATAAAAAATCATTGATATACATACATATAAATATTTATTTTTAATTTATATCAGAAATTATTTAAATCAAGTAGCAAGTAGTTTTGATATTCAAATATCGATGTCCGTTTTTGTCGCAACTTACAAAATAGATTATTTTTATAAAAAAAAAATCGTAAGAAATAATAAATAATATTATCGCAAAGCTTTTATTAGTAATTTAAATATTATTTAAAAAAAAAACGTAATAATGAATTTCAAAACAACGCATTTTTAAATCTCCTTTAAAACCAACCAAAAATTATATCATTATAGTATTAAAAAAAACAAAAATATACATACATACATACATATACAGGAATTAATACAAATTTAGAATTTCCCATTAATAATAGTATTTATGTGTGTGAATTATTACATATATGAAAATTAAGTATTTATAATAATAAATTAAGACTATCTTTCTAAGGATAAAAAAATAAATTAATATTAGTGTTTATTTGAAAAATAATATTTTATAACGTTTAATTGACTTAACACAGAATTTTGTTTTTAGAATTTAACTGTTAGTCTTTAATATTATTAAAAAGAAAGCTCAGTTATAAAAAATGAAAAGAAAATAAGTGTAAAACATAAATATTTTGCTATTTTAATTATATTCGCAATTATTCTAATTTTTATCTATCCATAAATTTCCTTTAATTATTTGTTTATAACTATTAAATATTATTCTTCAAATGCAGAATTGCAAAATAAAAAAAAAAAAGAAATGTCATATTTAAATAACGAAGAACTATAATAAAATTAATAAACAAAAATATATAAAATAGTTTTGTCATACCAAAATTCAATCAAGGAAGTCGTTTTATTTTTTATATCAAATAAAGCGTAACTCATATAAGATCGATGCGGTAAAACTAGTAACTATTTACTACTGACACACACAGTACAAAGTGAAGAAGCATATTTTAAAACCCTAGGGGTCTACTCTGTATTTCGAAACGAAAGAAAGTGCTTTCGAATTTGCATGTTATTAATATTACAATTTGAAGAAATTTGCTTTCGTTGCGAATTACAGAGTGGACCCCCTGTATATTGGAAATGTATAAATTAACATACATATACCAAATTCTTTTATCTAATTTTTCGATCTTTTTCAATATAATATAAACAGATCTAAAGCACAAAAAAATAGTTTTAATTGAACATACATATAACGTATTTGAATTCAAATCTAACTGATTGTTCGGAACCCCTACATAGGTAGCGTGAATGAAGCACTAAACAAATATGAGTTGGCAGCACTAAAGATAAATAAAATGGGATGTGGCAGCACCAACTGCCAAAATTTGACATTTTCGCAAGTGGCAGCACAGCATAAAAAGAGTAAAAAAGAAACCATGGTAAAATTATACAAGGTACATGCACAAGCCCAGCCTGTTAATGTATACAGTGCAAAAAGTTGTCAAACTTTGTTTACAAGCTGCAAATATGATGGTGTTCGTGTGTGAATAAAATGATTACAGTATTGACAATGAATTTGCATATAATTGTGTCTCCAATTACACAATAGTACTTTAGTTACCCTGTGATTGTTATTTTCAAAAACAAGACATATGTTTTTGACTAATTTCTGTTCGTTTCTATCAACAAAATGCGTGTGTTTTTTGGTGTTACAATTTTGTTGTAGTTGTGCAAGTACCTTGTATAATTTTACCATGAAAGAAACTTTTTACATATACGCAACTCGTGAAGAAGAAGGAAGATTATAAAAAATATATTGGAAAAGTTACAAAACGCTAACGATTTTAATAACGACTTGCATTAAAAACATACAGAACGAATTTTGCCAACTAGCTACTACGAATTGAAGAAAAAAACAGTGTTTAGAAAACAGAAAAAAGTCTTTAAATAAAATTTTCAATTGTATTGTCCGGTTGAAATAGTCACACGCTGCAAGCAGAGAAGTTGACAGAGAACGAAGAACGACATAAGAAGACAACAAACACATCATAAACTACACTACTGCACTGAGCACACAGAGAAACGACGACGTTGTGAAAAGAAGACACCCTTTAAAAAAAAGCAAAAAAAGAAAAGAAATAAAAATCTTGAGACAAAACAGAAAAGTATTCTTTGAAGATAATCTAAAAAAATATAATATATTTTTCTTACGGTTTTATTAATAATCTACCACCATTCGCAGTATAATGCCTTTGTTTGGTAAATCACAGAAGACACCTGCTGAACTGGTTAAGTCTTTAAAGGAAGCGATTAATGCTTTAGAAACTGGAGGGGATCGGAAGCTGGAAAAGGCCCAAGAAGATGTTAGTAAAAATCTTGTAAGTATAAAAAATATGCTGTATGGAAGTACAGATTCTGAACCACCGGCCGACTACGTAGTCGCTCAATTGTCTCAGGAATTGTACAATAGCAATTTGTTGCTATTGCTAATACAAAATTTGCAACGTATTGACTTTGAGGGGAAGAAACATGTAGCTTTGATATTTAATAATGTTTTAAGAAGACAAATTGGCACAAGATCCCCTACAGTAGAATATATTTGTACAAAACCTGAAATATTATTTACCCTAATGGCCGGCTATGAGGATGCTCATCCAGAGATTGCCTTAAATTCTGGCACTATGCTTCGCGAATGCGCCCGCTATGAAGCATTGGCAAAGATAATGATACACTCTGAAGAGTTTTTCAAGTTCTTCCGCTATGTAGAGGTATCCACATTTGATATTGCCTCGGATGCGTTTTCCACCTTCAAGGAGCTGTTGACTCGTCACAAATTGCTGTGTGCTGAGTTTCTCGAAGCAAATTATGATAAGTTTTTTACCCAACACTATCAACGTCTACTGAATTCTGAGAATTACGTGACACGTCGCCAGTCCCTCAAACTATTGGGTGAACTCCTATTGGATCGTCATAATTTTACCGTCATGACACGCTACATATCCGAACCGGAAAATCTTAAATTAATGATGAATATGCTCAAAGAGAAATCTCGTAATATACAATTTGAGGCCTTCCATGTCTTTAAAGTGTTTGTTGCTAATCCCAACAAACCCAAGCCTATTCTTGATATCCTGCTACGCAATCAATCCAAACTGGTTGAATTTCTCACTAACTTCCATACGGATCGTTCAGAAGATGAACAGTTCAACGATGAGAAGGCTTATTTGATCAAACAAATCAAAGAATTGAAACCTCAGACTGAGGCTTAGTGAGTTTAATTAGAACAGGAAAATAATCTACATCATCACCAAGCAAACAACTACAACCGCATGTAAACAGAAACCAATCCTATTTAAATATTAAAAGAAGAAAATGCCAAAATGCATAGAAACGAAGAAGACGTTAGAACAGCCTCCAAAAAATGTTACACGAGCGACAAAATCTAAGCAGCAGGAGTCGATCAATGGTGAAATACGACCCATACATATGATAACGACATTTTGATAAAAAGAAAAATAAAACCAAGAGACTGCTTGGCAGTCGAGTTTGGGTATTTTGTTAGCAAAAGCAAACTTTAAAAATAATAACTGGTCTTCTAGAAGTTTATCAAAATTGGAAAAAACGTATTAAAGTAATGCGTATCCGAACCGTTTAACGACATGGAGAAAATAACACTACTTTAGCTTATAATAAATTTATAAAAAAAAACAACATATGAACACTTAAAAGAGAAAAAATACAATAATTATTTAATTAAAAATTAAATTTTTAAAAACTGAAAAACAACTGAATTTAAACTAAAAGAAAATTATATTTTATAAAAGTAAAACTAAAAAGCCAAGAAAACACTCTTTAAAAACACACTCGGCACACGCAAAACACACCATTTTAACTTGAATCCCTAGGTTAAAAAATCAAATTAGCGGAAATATAACTCAAAATTTCTCCTCTATTTATTCCATATTGAAACACTAACAAACTAAACCTCAAGTTTTTGTTGCATATTTCAGACATAAAGGTAAAAGATTTATATATTTTTTATTGTTTTAATATCCTTTAATCTTTTACGTTTCCAAACTATGTGACTGTACCAAAATATATGTATGTATGATATATGTACATATATTTTTTCTGTTTTGTGGTCAACAATCTTGCTTTTGAATAAGCCGAACTTTACTATTTAAAAACATACACATCAAAAATAAAACAGATTCAAAATAAAAATTAAAAAAAACTCTACAACATTACAGCATATATTATTATAAATTATATTATTATATAATAAAGAAAAAAAAAAGAAATAAAAACACTAAAATGGAAAAAGACGGCTATTTCATAAAAGTTTTAAGGCCAACGGCGGAGTTACAAGGTCACTAAGCTATGTATACTGCAATATATATTAGATGCATATTTATTTTTGGCACAGGTAGCAGGTAAAGGTCATAATTAAAATGATTTGCCTGAAAATTCGCAAAATTATGGAGTGTTTTGCAAAATCCTAATTAAGTTAAATAACGATAAATATTTTCTCAAAACTCGGAAACTCTTAAAGCAAAATATGACCTGCCGAGATATACATAAATTTCCCACGAATACCTTGTTTCCGTCATGTGTGCAGATATGTACATACACACATATCTATGTGCATGACTACTTATGTATGTCTGCCTATTAGTCATCATTTGTGCACTACCACATAGTTTCATTGTTATCTTTCAAATTCCCTTCGTTGTTTAAGAAAAACAAAAACAATTCTAAAAACTTTTAATATGCATGCATTGGCTGTTAGTGTGCTCATCAATGAAATAAGATACACAACAAGGCAATTTTATTTGTGAAAGCAAAATGGCGTTCATTCACTAACTGCTTACTAAATATCAATGCAATTATATACATACGCGCTATGTCTTCAAAAAGTATTAATACAAACCTGTATGGCAAATGTCCGAAAAAAAACAGGAGTTAGGTGTTTTTAAAATGCTGTGACTCGAAGAAAGTCCAAAAACGATCTTAAGATTTAGTGATCTTATCGCGAATAAAATGCGAACAGTTTTCACTTGGATTTTTTGTTAAATACAAAGATTTCACCGGAAAATTATTTTTTATTTACAACAAAAACCATTTGTACATATCGCTCATTTACTTAAAAAAAACTTAACTTAAAAAAAACTAGTTTGCCAGAGAACGATTTTAATTGTTTCAATTTATTATAATTCTCAAGAGTTGAGTAAACAAGATATTTGTATAAAATTACACATTCACCCACCCCTATCGTGAGTGAAAATTTTTTCCTCGAAATTTTTCCCCTTTTCACAAAATTACAATCGTGAATAATTTTTCCATATACTTAAATATAAATGTTTTCCCTTTTTTGATTCCCCTTATCATTAATATGAATAATTATCCATGATCAACTCAAAAATCCCATTTTTTGTGTTATGACGTTGTTTGATTAAATGAGCGATATGTATACAGGATATACATATGTATGAATATGGCAATCCATAAGAAAAAATATTTGCAAATAACGGTTTTAGATACTGAACTAAAGTTAAATATCTATTGAGAACTCTTAAAGTTTCTAATTTTATCCTTGATTTAACAAAAAAGCTAATAAGAGAATGTATATCGGGTTGAGAGTTTTGTATTAATTTTAATCATATTTTTTACACTGGAAAATTTTTTAAATATTTTTCTCACACAAAGAAAATCAAGGAATTGAAGACAATGTTGACATACCATTCAAATTTATTTAACAAACCCATTTCAAAAATTTCTCTTTGCGGAGTACATAGTATAAAATTTAATTTCATAATATGGTCTTGCCTAATCTTTTCTTAATTGTACCTCTATAACTTCAACACTATCTTTTGTTATGATATTAATAATTACTGCATCACCAGTATAAATATCACGTTCAGCGGCTGAAATAAAAGTATCCGTAGCAATAGCAACAGCGCGTTCCTTAGACACTTTAGGTACTTTACCGTCTTCGAAAGTCATGTTCTTAAAACCAATCTGATTGTCCAGAACTGGTTGCAACAAAGCACCCGCTGAACCGCCAGCTCTATAGGTAGTTCTTTCGCAATGTCCAATAGGGTCATAGGAGTAGACTACACCCTTGCCTTCATTGTCCAAGCCGGCTAAGACATTTGAAACATAGTACGGAAAGAAGCGCTTATTGTACATGATTATGGACAGCATTTGTGCAATAGCATCTGTGGACATGGTCTTCAAATGTGAGTGCTCGTACATTTGCATGCGGGCTTTTACCAAGGAAGTCAAAGCCAAAGTATCACACCAACAGCCGGTGGAACCTAAAACAGTTTTAGAACTTAATTGAAACAGTTTGTTTTGTTTGCGGGTGTGGATGGAGTAACCACTACTCAACCGGGTATCAGCAGCAATAACCACGAAGTCTTCGCCAGCTATAGCTACAATGGATCTGAGAACATGAATTTGTTGAAGTTGAATTCTTTAACCTCAATTTTGTGCCAACTTACCCTCCATTGGATTCATAGGGTGAGAAATCCTGGTGCTGAGCACCAGGTACCTTATAATCTGGGAATTGTTCAATACCAAGGAATTGCGCCATATTCGTGTTGGTAATATAAAATATTTTCAATATTTCGACGTCTGTTTTTATTAAAAAGTGCTTTGTGCTTTTTTTTACTGTAGAAAAGAATGACAAACGAAATTTTGTTTTGACTGAGTTGTAGAATATTGTATTAAGTATGGAAATACGGTAAGTTAGTAAAAATACAACCCTGGATTTGTTCATGGCCTTTCACACACGATCATAATTGCTGGCATAACATACCAGTTTGTCAGTGTTCAGACGAAGATAGTCTTATTTTTAAGATTCTTACTTATTCTTCTATGAACTATCTTCGGCGTTCTCACAATGCTAGTCTTATTTTTAAGCACATATTTTTTATGCATAGTTTTGTGTATGCATGTATGGTTTTTTTAACATTACGAATGAGAAAGCAAAACGTATCGACAGTACATGAAGCTGACTACTCGTTTCTTTTCCCCTCGCCTCTCTCGACTATAAACTAGCAAACTTTAAAATAAGACTATCTTCGTCTGAACACTGACTTTGTTGGCAAGTGGGGCATAGTGGTTTTTAGTTGGCTTAATTTTTCTACCAGGTACAACCCCGCATAAGCAGCACAAAATCAACTTTAAAAAACAACAAATCGTCGGGTGGTTACTAGTTTGCCGCACAGTATATTAAGAATACATTATTTCTGCGGCAAACCAGTAACTACCCGACGAAATGTTAAATGAATACGAAAAGCACTAACACACACAAAGCTGTGTACATTTTTATGCCAGATGAATCAGTCAGTCTCGTGTGTTGTGGAAACAACAAAAATTAAGCGGCTTAAAAATTAGTCCCGTGTTTGAAAGGGCCATGAATTTGAGGCCCTAATAATAAGTACCTTCCGAGCATGATATGAAAAACATATATTCAAATTACTCAAGTGAGAAAGAATTCATTATAAAAGGGCAAACCATTATCTAAGAAAATGCAAACTTCTTGAAGAAAGTAATAATTATACATAATATTTACTAGCTCACAGCCTTAAGGACAAGGCCCATGGAATCCGTCATACGTAACATATACGTCGGCTTTTTCAACTGACAGCTAAGTTGAAATTCAAGTTTTCTTATGACAGCAGTAAGGTTCACTACGTCTCCTTTGACGCAAAGTGCTACAATTGGGAACTTTTAACGTGTTTTGTGGCAGCATAAACATGATAATATGTATGTATACAGGGCAATTATGAATAAAATTGCGCGTGAAATTTCTTCCTTTACAAACTAGAATTTTTTGTTTTCCCTTTTACTTGCTATTAGTTGGAATTGTTCTCAGGGAAAAATTTCATGCGGAATTTTATTCATGATTGGGCTGATTTAAAAATAAATCAACTGAACTTTAATAAATAAAATGGAATACAAACCTATTAAAGTACTCATGCGTCAACGTTCTCTGTCGCTGCGTTAATGTCAGTTGAAAAAGGCGATGTATAATGTACGACAGATTGTGTGTACCCCAGCACTTAGGAGTTGTTGAAATCAAAGTCTGGCAGCTCACTATTCTTGTTAGAATAATACTTTTAATTTGCAACTCTGTTACGAATATGGTTTGCAAAAGAAATGTCACAACATTTTTGCAAATTAGAGTTTTGTTTAAACTTGTTGAATCTTGTTTGGTAGAATTTTAATTTGTGATTTTAATTTTATTTTCTTGATGTTTTGTGTTTTTAATTTGTGATTTTCTTAATAAAATAACATTTATATTTATATTTACTTGTAAATAAAAAAGTGGTTTTGATAAAAAAGAGAATTCTTGCAGTAGCAGGAATAGAATAAAATAAATTTGCAAAAAGTCCGAAGCCGTTAGTGTGTGTAAAATAAAGATGTCAAAAATAAAGTGATTTGTGTTTTTTTTCCTTTCAAATAAAATCTAAAAATGTGTTTTTTAATTTATTGATAAAAATTCACTGTATTTCATAAAATTCAGAAATCTAAATACCATTTCATAAACCCTTTTGATAAAAAAAAACAACATGTCTCAACATTCCACTGCTCCTATTGTTACAACTGCCGCTGCAGAGGAGTCATCAGTTGAATCTGGTTCGTCTGCAAGTGGTTCTTTGAAAAAACAAAAGAATAAAAATGCAGAAGTTACCTTAACTGATGATTTTGTTTTAATGTCCACTCCTGAAAAATTTAAGGATAAAAATATCAACGATTCAAAAGGTAAGTGAAGGAAATATGTACATATATTGTAGTTGTGAAAACAATTTGAAAACTGCTCATGATCTCTGATTCAGAATATCAAATAGTGTGTTCATTTTTGTATTTTTTTTTGTGTAATTTCATTGTTATTTATTTATTTATTTTTGCATTGGTGTTTAGTGAATAGAACTTTTTTAAACTTGTGGTTGAGTTGCTTGGTATGCTCTTGTTATTTTTGCTATCGCCTGATATGTATATATTGTATGTACATATGTATATTGTGTATATGTATGTATATGTAATTCTATTCAGGTTTATTTTTTATTTATATGTATGCTAGTTCTGTTTAAAGCAAAGTTAACAAATTAACTTGAAAACTTGATATCAAAAACACGGGTTAACGAGTAAAAAGGTTACTCATGTAAGGTCGTAACTTGAATTATGAAAGCTTATCCTCAGTAAATAATAGAAGCGTCATAAATACCTACATGCATTCGGATTCCCAAATTCGAACTACATACATACATATGCATGACCTTTCCGAAAAATTAGTTTTGTGGCAAGAGTAAAAGTGTTTTGAAGTCAACTAAAGCTAAAATTGTGATAATAACGTCTTTAGAATTTTGAGCTACCCATGTGCGAAATTCCATTTTCTTTGCCTGATTTTCAAGAAAGTTGCAGTGAAAATGGCTAAATTATACTTGAGCTCTTTTCTTTATTGCCACAGAGTTGAGTGTTGTTTGCACAACACAAATGCTAGATTCGATATTAGTATTTATCTAGCGTATAAAAACATACAATTAAATAAAAACAAACAAAAATATTGGTGGCTCACCAAGTAATTTTGCTTTTATCACTTGACCATGCCCCTTTTACAAAACGTTAAAGTGAGATTTTTTCAACTTTTTTCCTCGCATTGAAAACTACCAATTATTTGTACCAACTCTACAGAAAAATTTATAACATTTATTGTTTAATAAATATTGTTAAAAACCTATATACTTAGAATACTTTAGAGGTTAGGAGGGACTGTGTATTATAAATTCTACTCATACTTACTATTTGTTTATTTAGAGTTAATTATGTAATATGGATTTGAATTAAATAAAAATTAAAAAAACAACGCAAATGCTCGACATACATAAATTTTGGTTTTTCGAAAAGAAGCAAAATATGTCTATTGTCTATATTGAAAACAAAAATAAATTGGATCGTCTTCTTTTTGCTTTCAATGTAAATATGTAAGTACATAGACAGACGATTTTTTTGTTGTGTTCGATAACCTGGAACCTATTCTCATCCAAAAATAGGGATGGACATGCATAAACGATGTACATACCTATAATTGTTAAATACATTATGTGCCCTGAAGAAAATTAAATAAACATCCACCCCTACAAGAATAAAAAAAAAGAAAAAAATTTACCGGTCATTTGATCGGAAGTCATGCAGGATATATTCATCATTGCGTAGAACAAAGTTTCTATCACATTATTAAGGGCAAAATTAAAAATGTGATGGAAACTTTTGTGTACGTGTGATGTTGCATCTCACTCGTAACGAATATATAGTCGCACTGCTCACTCTACTCTTTTTTACTTATCAATGATAGCATAAATATAAATAAATATAGTCAATCATACATGAATATAATTTTTATTCACTTAAAAAATATAGAAGTAAACAAAGTATTCAAAGCAAAAGATATAATTAAAAAAACCGATTAACCTAGGCGGTATCTTGCTTTTTACAAATACCTAAAATTTTGAAAAGAAATATAAAATTAAATTTTGTAAATTTATTTTATTCACTATTGTTTTTACTTATCTTTTTTAGCACTTATAAATTTAATTTTCACAGACAGAATGAATGTATTTTTTTTTTAATAAAACTCGATGTTTGAAAAGTTTTGGCATATGCACATTAGATGTTCCACTCTAACATATATGCTAGAGTAGAGCAACTATAATTAATAAATAAGTCCATCATCACTTCCGATCAAATGACTGTCAATATTGATTTCAACTGTCAATATTGATTTCAACGTAAAACTGTTGCAAGTGAAGAAATTTTGTTTGTGTTAGTTTCAGTCATTCCCCTGCAGAAAATTCGAATAGTGAAAATGTATTGATTTATTAGTGACATTGTCAGTAGCACTACTGACCAGGTGTACCCCAGCCAATGTAATCGCCTATTGACATTTAACATTAGCTTGTCATTGAAAATCCACCACTAGACTGTAGCACTACTGACTAAGTAGTTTTTTTGGGACCACATGGAGACATTGGCACCAAAGATTCACTAGTAAATTTTAGGGGCTCTAGTCTACAATATCGATATTTCCTCGCTCGATGTCCGTAGTAAAACTGTACTGATTCACTATAGACACTGTCACCACCTGCAGGAAATTGTTTGTCATTTCTATTAGATACATATGTATGTACATATATTAAAATTAAAAATTTTATGTTTCGCTGAATTAGTAAAGTCAAACACTTACGTATGGATCTTAAAATGTGATAAATCTTTACCTGATGGCACAAAATCTTTGGCACCTTTCACTTAAAACTCTTCAATTTTCACATTTTATATTTTTATACAATATTGATTGTTATTTTATTTTTTTTCGTGTATTATGTTTTTAATTATTGTTAAATACATTTATATATATTAACCTTATAATTCTATTTCTTAAGATAATTTTTATAAAAACTTAAATTTTGCTTGACGTCACGTTTATTTTCAACAAACCAATAAAACATTAAGAAGAAGCATAGTTGTGTGTATCTGAAAAAATGTCACCAAAATAGTCGACAAAAGTGGTGACTTGGGGATACTTAACCCCATGTTTTCTGCAGGGTCATTTCTTGTAGGGACATGTGTCAGTGTCGTGTGCTTGTCGTTAAAAAAAAACGCACAAATAAACTTGTCAATAATGATTTGTAGCACAATTTCAGACGATTAAATAATAACTCGTGAACATTGTTGAGTTTATTTCATCGTCTCCAGGCCGCTTTAAGAGAAGTGTTGCGTGCACAATCATTGTTACATAGACAACCTTTAGATGCTTTAATTTTTATTTGTTCAATGTGTAGTTTCCATAATGCAAGCAAGCGTCTTGTCTAGGAAAAATTTGGTAAAAATCACTGAAATTTTTGAGTGATTCCTATAAAAAACTACGCATAAGTTTTATTAAAAAACTCAACCTTACCGATTATTTTCAGAGTTCAATTTATTCCTCAGAAAATAGAATTTACTTTTTCGTTTTTATTTTTTAATTACACATTAAAAATTATTTCTTGAGTTTTATTTATTTTTTCTTAGAAAACAGTAGCAAGCCAAATTCACTTAAGTTGTACTCAGCTCAATTCGCTTTGAACAATTTATACTTTAAATATCAAAAAAAAAATACTGAAAAATGTGTGTTGACATCAGTCACCTGATCCCTTGGGACCACCTAGTATGGATTCGCCTTGAATAGTAGTTACTTTTTGAATTACATTTTTGTGCTTAAAAAGGTAATTTTTCAACTTGATAAAATATAAAAATTTTGATAATTTAACAAATAACAGTTTTTGCAAGGACTCTGGTGATACATTCGATCTTAAATCGGCTAATATTAATTTTGACTCATAAAATGCTGTTAAAAAATTAATTAAAAAAAAAACAAATTCAAAGAGTAATTGTTATTTTCCAAGCAAAAACTAAAAATCAAATACATAACTTGTCTATGCTGAGGAATAAATCAAAATCAATAAATAGCTTTAATTTGCTGGGGAATAAATAAAAGTCAGAAAATAACTTTTTTTTATTTTCTAAGAGAAAAATAAAACTCAAGAAATTATGATTAAAAAGTAATTTTTAAAATACAACCTTAAACTTATGCAGTCCCAGATTTTCCTATTTACATATTTTTATTTTGATTTTGAAAAAAATAGAATTTACCGTTGCTTGCTTAAACTATTTCTGTCCCATACATCAAAAATAATTTTGGTGGACAAAAAGTTTAACAAAAAAAAAAAAAAAAAAAAAATCGTATTTTCTGTAAACCAAAACTATTACGTGCACTTGTTTGTTAATATTTGCTAAAATTTGATGCCTTGCCTGATTTTTTTCCAAAAAAATAAAAACAACTTAATTTCCTACTAGTCCTGGTCCAGACTTGCAATTTTTGTTTGCAACAATTCTGGCATATTATGTGGGAGGGTGTTGAAATAGAAATATACTCGTATACATTATTAGTATTATTCTCTTTCGCTCTTTTTCATTAAAAAAAAAATAAAAAGTTGCTGCAACAAAAATTGCAAGTATGCACCAGCATCTACATATATACTCGCATTTCCAATTTCTAATTTGTGTTCAACTTTCCAGAAATCCCAATTGCTTGTTTGTGTTAAATTTGTTTAATAATAAAACAAAAAAAAAACAAAAAAAAAAAACACAAATAAAAACTGTGCTCAATTTTTTTCTTAACTAATCGATACTACTTTATCTTACACATACAATACAATACAATACAAATACATACGAGTAGAACGCAAACAGGTTTGTTAATTTTTTAGTTAAATAATTCAATTTCTGCATGTCGTTTAATTTTACTACACTTTGATCTTCCAAAAGCAGCAAAAGAAACTGCTGCTCAAATTAATAATTTTTAACTTTAATCCTCCAACAGTTTCTTTTCTTTATTTACTCTCTATTGCAGTTGTTAAAAGACAGCATTGCGATGACTCATCGCCAAATGATAAAATAAACCTGGAATGCCTTCTACTATCAGACACATCAGAACAATGCGGTACTCCACAACATGTTCAAAATCTCTTGCAACATTTCGAGGGCATGCAACTGAGTCAAGCGGAAATACTATTTTTGCTTGTTTATATAGTGGCCTTAGAGTCTGGTTTCGTTGGCCAAGCTGAGTATGAGCAGGCCAAAGAGTATGTTAGCCGTTTGCCAGCAACCTGTTCGTTTCATGCAAAAAATGTTTTGCGTGTAACACGCCTGAAGCCCAGCTGTAAAGTAACGTCAGATAATACACGATTCACCTTGAAGTTGTGTTCTTTAATAGATGTAGAACACGAAAGCAGCGAATATTTTTATGCCCTGCTCACTGCTTGTGTTACGGGAGATATTCTTATTGTCACTTTATCGCCTGCCAATTCAACAAATGCCCAAGGCTTTAGTACATCATTATCGATTGGTCGCTATGTACTTTCTGTGCAGGCAAAAAATAAGCCTTTCTATTTACGTTTTCGTAAGCTCGATGAACTTTCCAATATTTTGCGTGATCAGCTATTTGTTCCCATGCGTTGTCAACATATTATTTGGTTGGAGTGCTGCATTTATCCCTCTTTGGATGGCCTGCCGGCAGAGCTCTATGATCATATTTTAAAATATTTGAGTAAAAATCAATTGAGAATCTTTGCTAACGTTAGTAAATCATTGCATTTGGTAACCAAAACCAGCAAATTTATGCAAAAATCTGGGACAAGTTTGATTTAAAAAAAAAAAAAAAAATAAAAAATAAATGAAGTGTTTATTCTTTTTTTTTGTACCTTGGTGAAAAGTTAATAAACATGTTATGGCATACATACAAACGTTAAAAAGTTTTTTATTTACAATATTATATTTATGTATTTATTTAATAGTTTTTGCTTTTTTTTTTAGAGATTTTTTAATTTCTATTCAAACTTATTTTTGTTTCTATGTTTGATTTACATATGTAAATAGTCTAAAAAAGAATGTGTGTGAAGATAAATTCATCGAGTTAAATTCATTTTTGAAAAATATCGCATGCGATATTTTTTTTTCTTTTATTTGGTACGCATTTTGTACTGAAATTAAGGGGTTTCTTCATAAAAATGTTCACTGCGGCCAAACCCTTCTTCCTCAGCGAATCAAACATAGTGGAAAATGAGGACAACGACCCATATTATTAAACTGCATTTACAGTATATCTGAATTGTATTTGTGAAATTTTTTAGAAAATTTCGAAAAATATGACTTAGTGAACTATGTTTGATTCGCTGAGGAAGAAGGGTTTGGCCACAGTGGCCATTTCCCTCATAGAACTCGAAAATTAAGATTTTTTCACTAAGTCATATTTTTGGAAATTTTCTAAAAAATTTCAGAAATACAATTCAGATATACTGTAAATGCAGTTTAATAATATGGGTCGTTGTCCTCATTTTCCACTATGTTTGATTCGCTGAGGAAGAAGGGTTTGGCCGCAGTGAACATTTTTATGAAGAAACCCCTTAATTTCAGTACAAAATGCGTACCAAATAAAAGAAAAAAAATATCGCATGCGATATTTTTGAAAAATGAATTTAACTCGATAAATTTATCTTCACACACATTAAAAAAGATTGTATTGCGTGCAAGCCAAAATATGTTTGATAATTTTTAAACTTTTAAGTTTTTTTTAGAAGGGCTCAGCACAGAGGGGATTTTGGCGAAACAAATTTAAATAATTCTGCAGTTTCTAAACGGGCCGTCCGATAGTTATAAAATTTCATATCAAATTTAAAGAGGTGCTGCAGAGCTTAAGTTTGGAATTTGGATTTTATATCTTTAGAGGGGGCGCAGCCCAAAATCGCCCACCTCGGGCTAATGAAAAATTCAACTCTATATCAAGCTGATGTTTTCAATCTGTTAAAAAAGTTTTTTTTGCAGATTTCCTAAGTAAAACAGTTTAGGAAATATTCGAGAAAAGATTTAAATTTTAACTTTATTTTGACCAAGCCTGGTCCAGTGTTTTGCTAATAACTAAGTCAAACCTTTGTTCGATTTGCAAACGGAAACTTTGTATGGATTAAAAAGAAAATTTTTCATATGTATTTAAATAAAAAATTTGATAGAAAAAAAAAACAAAACAATTTAGTCAAAAGTTATACCCAATTTAAATAAAAACTTTGAAAAAAAGTTATTTTCGCCGTTTTTTCTTTTTGCAATTATAAAGTTTTTTTTTATTTATACTTATTTAGGTTAAACATACTATAAGAAATATTACAAAGAATGTTTATTTTCAAACTTTTCGTTATTGCAGGCACCCTAGTGTTTCGAAATAGACCTATTTTTATTATAAATATCGAATTTAAGGCCTGTTTTCTCAAATTCCAAAGCTGAAATCTAAAAATTTATCCTGTCACCTTAAGACATTGTATGTTTAAAAAAAAAATTAAAAAAAATGATTTTTTTCCAAAAAATTATGTGTGCCCGGCAAAAAATAATAAAAATACAGCAAAAATACTTGAAATAAAATTTTTGGGATTTTTCAAAATTTCGTTGGGAATTGCCGGGAACTCAAAAGAAAATCTCATTTGTTTGTATTTTTGTTATTTGAATTAATTATTTCATTTTACACGTGAGTGAGAATTTTTAGCCGAAAATATTGTTAAATATAAAATTTTTATAGCATCCTTTTGTCTGTCTTGTCAGCATTAGTTTATGTCAAGAGGAAACTCTTCTTCTTCTACTGTAAGCCGAACCGGGTAATTCAAAAATCTTAATAAATATTTATTTGTAGTTTTTTTTTATTTCAAGTAGCAGTGAATATTTACAGTAGACATAAATTAATACTGAGTCCATATTTACACTATGCAAGTCTTATTGCTAAGCTGATTAGTTTGACGGAGAGAGAGACGAGGGGAACATTAACGTTTATTTTCCCCTCGTCCCTCTTTCCTAACAAACTAATCAGCTTAGCAATAAGACTTGCATAGTGTAAATTAGGACTGAGAAGACATTAGAGGTCTTAGACAAATGCTGTATAAAATTTTGTAACAATCGGACGTACGGCTATTTTTTTTCTTGCCAAAATCCCCCACTGTGCACTGGAACACCTTCTTCATCAACGTTCGCACGTGCTTGGTTCATTGTGTATGGTGTGCAAATTGAATACGTGAATTATTTTGGTTTGTAGTATCGCAATTTCTTGAAAGATTTTTTGCAATGAAAGCTTAAATTTACCATCGTTAATTTATAATACTCTTGCCTTTGTTATTTGTTCGTTATTAATCATTCACATGCCTTTTTATTTGCTTAATTAAATTTTTTTTTATTATTTTTGGTTATTTTTTTTTCTTTTTCTTTTGTTTTTGTTTTTGTTTTTGTTTTTGTTTTATTTTTTTTATTTAATATTTTCTTTTTCAGAAACTTCAGACTCCGCCACATCAGTTTTAGGTGTCACCTTTGCTGATGATACTTTAGGTAAGTAGAGATCATTGTGCCCATATCAAGTCTTCTGATTGAGACACCGTTTAACCCATTAGGGGTCTGTATTATTCTTAAAAGTTGTCAAAATTCCATTGAGGGCCACATTTTTTGGGTAACAGAATAAAAAAAGATTTTTAGAAAATTCTTTTTTCGAAAGTTTTGACATGAATTAACCCATTACTGGTCAATAATTCTACTAATATTGTAAATATGAGATTTTGTATGTTTGTGAGTTTGAATGTTTGTTCCACTTTCATGCTAAAACGGCTTAATAGATTTAAATGAAATTTAGTGGACCGATAGCATATGGTCCATATTAAAATATAAGTGAAAATGTTTATTTCTGGTACTATTTCTGTTTTTGCAAAATTTTATAGGACAACTAGCTGACCCGGCAAACGCTGTATTGCCACATAAATTATTCCTAGAGAATTTCTGGAGTAGCAAATAATAACAGACTCATTGTAAGTGTGTGAGGATGTAGTATATGAGTGATAGAAGCAGGGAGTGTTGTGAACGATGACGGAATATGAAAATAAAAAGACACCAAACATTTATTGTTTTAAATTTATTATCATTTATACTTATATTAATTGTTTTCCAATTAACTCATACTAAATTTGAAGACTCTTGCTATTATATCTTTCAAGATATATGATTTTTATAATTACTTTGTATGGGGGTGCCCCTTCCCTTAGTCCTATTCTACCAATATTTTGAATTACTTCGCACCACAGTCTCAAAAGAGTCCATACCAAATTTTAATACTCTGATTACTATAGCATTCAAGATACATATAGATAAATAATCTAGATACCGACTGCAGCGGTATCCGGGCTGATTTCTGAATCTAAACTCCAGGGCGCCACCCAAACGCATACAAAAAAATTCATTCAAATCGGTCCAGCCTTTTAGGAGCAGTTCGGTGACATACACACGTACCGTAGAATTATATATTTTTCATTTTCATTTCATTTCACTTTCATTTATTTCACTATATTTCACAATCGCATGACTTTGAAAAAATACAACCCTGATCTAATTAATTTTTGTTGGCTTTTGAAAATTTTCATCATCTCCATCATACCAGGGGGTCTACTCTGTAATTCGAAACGAAAGAAAATGCTTTCGAATTTATGAGTTATCAACCTACAAATTCAAAAGCGTTTTCTTTCGTTTCGAATTTCACAGTAGACCTCCTGGGTTGTATTTTCTCAAAAATCGTACGATTGCGTAGGATAGGGAATCCTAGCCTTTAACAATAAACTTTAAAGATTTTCATTAATTTCAATTTGCATAATATTTGTAATATATTTTGTAAATACTTTTTAATAAGCGTCCCTTTGCACACGTACAATTCAGTTTGACAAATTATTTCAAATTTTATTTTAAACTTTCTTTCAATTTTTTGCTAAAAAAAAACTATAAAACTATTTTATCAAAATTGGTGTTCTGTCCGGGCATCTTTCCGCCACTGCTATCCGTATATAAGCCCTTGATTACCAAATTTTTTTTTTTGCCCAGAGTTGTATGATATGGACATCCACATGTGGTTTTAACAGGACGGCTTTACGTGCCACGCCGCTCATGCCACATTGAGAGACCCTATAAAAGACCACAAAGTATTTACAGTTATTTATAAATAAGTCACCACATACAACATTCAGAAATTGCTGGAAAATGTCACAATGTAAGTATATTGCATTCGAAATTCTGCTGTTTCCACACCATTTGCCAAAATATGCCAAAATATGTGTGTACACACATAAGTACATCTGCAACAAAGTATACCTTGTGCAAGTGCGGTTACCTGGGATAATATAAAATTTTATTAATTTAAAAAAATAAAAATTATGTAATTCAAAAATTAATTAAAGCTTCTATATACGAGTATAGTTTATTCTATTTTAATAAATATTTTCAACTTAGAAAAAAACGAAAACATAAAATATTCATCTCAGAAAAAGTTTGCTCGAAAATCGTCCATTCAATATCTGTTGGGGTACCCTTTACACTTTAATACTGCTGCCAAATGTTTTGGCATGGATCTTACTGGCTTTGATGTTTCCTCCCATAAAGTCTTGCAACATTCCTCCCGAATAATATGTTTAAATATATCCTAGGACGCGATATTGTGTCCATGAATCCTACGCCATAATATATCCCAAAGGTGCTCAATTAGATTGAAATCTCGGAGCAGTATGAAGGTATTTGGATGCCATTTCAACGGGGTACTTTAAGTCATTGTCTTGCTGAACTGAAATATTAATACGCTAGGCAAGCCAAATTTTGCGTCGCAGGTGGAGTTAAACTTTTGTCCATGATTTATTCTCAAAATTTGGTAGCTAGGCATGCACTCCCATACAATCAAACCACCGCCATGCTTCACCGTAAGTGCGCGATTTTCTGTAACATTTTTTCTCCACACCGCCTTACGTACTTTTATTCAGCCGAAGAAATGACCTCTTCCCTAAAACTCTGGCGTGTTGTTAATAGTTCAAATTATTCCTTTTTATTAAAATAATATATCAAAGAAATTTATGTTATTTTGCTTAAAAATATTAAGAACCATTTCATAAATTTGACCCACCGGTTGAAGTAATATTCATTTCTATTCATCGCTAAATATATGGAGAGAATTGAGTAGGATGGCACTGAAAACTTCTATAAGTTAAAGCACTGTTTTGGCATACGCCTTTTTTTTCTTAAGAAAGATTTGCCAACCTTAAAGTTTTTGTTAATTAAAGTATATTTCAAAGCTGAATTAAGATTTCAGTTTGCATACAGATAATAAAAAATGCTTTGAATGTAGTAAAAATATGTACGTACTTTGCTGCTAAAGCTACGCCCAACGCTTCAATCGAGCTTTGACTGCTAGAGTTTGTTTATTTGCGAGCTTCAATTTTCCATGTCCATGTCCATGAGCACTTCCAGCACTATTTCCACATCCATCCTTGCGTCCGTATAATATTATGAACATACGACTATGTACACTGGATTAAAAGTACATCCAAAATGGTTCCAGTGCAATAAGTGTAATGAGAAATATATATAATATATTCATTTTCTTTTTATCAATAAATAACAGAACTTGTTATGAACTTGCCTTTGGATAAGAAGTGCATAATCGGAGCTGTCAAGCATGGGTTTTTATACTCAACCGAAAACATAAACATTTTACCCTTATTTACATACACACTATGTATGTACATATGTATACAAATGTACATACATACATACATACATGTGTACATGTTTATTTAATTTAACTTCAATAATAAAAATAATTACACAAGAAATATTTTAGAAAATAAAAATAACTTTGCAAATAAAATAAGTCCTTCACAAAACAGCTGTTTTAAATTCAGGGTCGATTTTGTCCAAAGAAAAATTAAAAGAAATATTTAAAAAATGTTGTATGTAAATTAAAATCTATTTAGTATATTTTTAACAAAAGAAAAAGTTGTAGGAAATTGGCTAAAATAATTAACTAATACGCAGTAGTTGGAGGAACTAAAGTACTACGACCCAACCTAAAATAGTTTTTTTCAAAATAACTCTAAATTTTGAGGGTGTTTTGTATGTCCTCACCTAGGCCTACAACTCCCACTAGGTCGCTTTTCAAGTTCTGACAAAAATTGTTTTTTTTTTGTAGCAGTTTGTAATTACAGCAGAAATATTTTAGAAAATAAAAATAACTTCACAAATAAAATAAGTCCTTCACAAAGCAGCTCTAGTTAATTCTTTCTAGATTTTGTGCGTAAAAATAAAAAACGAAATATTTAAAAAATGTTTTATGTAAATTAAAACTTATTTAGTATTTTTTGAAATCGGCTAAATTAAATAACTGATATGGGGTAATTAAAAATATTTAATACAAAAATTCTTTAAGTAAAATTTCGGCGGTTAAGTTACCCGTAAATGTCTATTTGATTTACTTAAATAACTAATACAAATAATTACAAAAGAAATATTTTAGAAAACAATAATAACTCATGGTCGATTTTGTCCATTAAAAAATAAAAAGAAATATTTAAAAAATGTTTTATGTAAATTAATTTTCATTTAGTATTTGCTTAACACAAAATAAATTGATATGCACATAAGAAATCGTCTAAATTAAGTAACTAATGCGCAGTAGTCAAAAATTGTTTAATACAAAAAATTGTAGAACTATAAATTCGCTGGTATATCGGTGACGGTCCTTTTAATGTGCGCCAGTGTTCACTGCGCACACCATTATTTAATTTCATAGTATGTACAAACATATTCGAATGTGAGTGTTTCTGTAAGAGTATTTTAATTTTTGACCATACAATTTTACTAGATCCTTTTAAAGTTCTGTATGTGCAATAGCAATACGATGCAAAAATCATACCCCATAGACTTGGGTAGAGTTGTGGCCAACAGCTCTTTTGAACTAAAATGAGCTGTTGGGCACAAGTCCGGTCAAAGACATCAATGTAATTTAAATGGGTTTGAAACAACTTTTGATTCGAACGCTCTCAAACTAGTTCAAAAAGAGCGGTTGGACACAACTGTAGACTTGGGTGAACTTGGGTCGAACTCGTTCACTAGTTAATTTGTGACACGAACCAATCATCAAACCCATTTAAATTACATGGGTTTGATCACAGGTTTGTGTCAAAAATGACCGATTGAATGAGTTCGACCCAAGTCTAGCTTCAAACACGTTGTGTTGGAACTAGAGTCGGGTCCAGCGTTGCCGTTGTGACACTAAAGTATCACTTTTGACCCTTTTGCTTGCCAATGACACTTTTTATGACCCTTTTTTTATTTTATTCCTTTGTAGCATTTTAACAAAATGAATGCAACTTTTTGAAAAAGAGTTAAAGTTCCAATATTCCTCACGAAAGTTTTTAGTATACTTTTATGTATGTTTGTTGTATACATATTTCCATACATGAGTTTTGTCAGCGTACATATAAAAATTGCATGCGATATTATTCTTACAACAACAGACTTTTATGCATACCTATTTTTTTTCATATAAAGTTTAACAATTGTGTAAAATGAACTGATGATCAACTGTGAGTAGGCCCTGATTTATATACTGCATACAATATTAAATATTAGAGCGTTGCACGAGCAACACCACACAGTGGCGTGAAATAAAAAAACTATCCCTGATTAAAAATAAACTTACAAACAAACTTAAAATAGAAACTTGTTAGTCGATGCTTTCCTCTCTTAATTTGCCCGAATCAAAGCTGGAAGAATGGACTCCAAGTGAAAAATTAATTACAAAATATAGAATAAGTATTCATATAAAGTGATAAAAATTATCAAAAGTTTTTGTAAAAGTATTTTCTTTTTTGATAATATGATAATGTATTTAATTAATTGTTAAAATTCGTGTTTGTTTTTTTTTAATTAAATAAATGTTATTTTTTTTGTTCACAAAAAATTTGACCATATTTTACATTAAAATACCCTTTTTTGACCCTTTTATTTCTTTCTTAAATACCCTTTTTCGAAATTTTCAACGGCAACCCTGGTTGGGTCTAACTGAGTGTGTTTGCTTCTGTGTCATTTTTTGCTCTTGCATAGTTGTTGATGTTGTTTGTATTTCACAATCAAACCTGGAGCACACAATTAATAAGTCAAAATAAAAACTAAAATAATAAGGGCATTTTACACATTCAACTGTAGAGTTGTGTCTAACATTTAATTTACATTAACGCTTTTGACCGAACTTGGGTCCAACAGAACGAACTGCTTCAAAAAGAGCTGTTCGACACAACCACAGAACATACAGAAGTGTCACGAGACGGAAGATAAGGGTATTTTTCTGTTTGTCTCGTTTTCCCTGTCGGTGTTTTTGTTTTGATTCTTCTTTCTAGTGCAATAAAACTACAACGCTTTTTATTATTAGCTGTGTTAATTGGTAAGTATAGGGTGTTTTTTATTGAGGTATAGAACTTTAAGTTGGCATCACTTTTTTAACTGGCGGCCATTTTGTCAGCTGTCAAGTGATTAATATTTAGTTTGGTTTGCCATTTCATCATGAACAGGTTGACAAAAGAACAACGCTTGCAAATCGTGCAAATTTATTTCGAAAATAATGGTTCAGTTCGCGAAGTTTACCGCAAGCTCCGTCCATTTTATGGTCGACATAATCGTCCATCAGAGCAATTAATTCGGTTAACCGGTCAATTGGCCACCAAGATCGTGTGATTTGACACCATTGGATTATTTTCTTTGGGGATATGTGAAGTCGCTCGTCTACGCCAACAAACCAGAAACGTTAGGGGACTTGGAAGCCAACATTCGTGGCGTTATTGCCAACATACGGCCCCATATGCTCGAAAAACTGGTTGAAAATTGGACCTGTAGAATTGGCTTTATTCGAGCCAGCCGCGGCGGCCACATGCCCGAAATCATATTTAAACGTTAATGGCATAAAATTATCCTTCCAATAAAGCCAAATTGATGGACATTAAAACGATTTTCTTGTGTTTTATTTCAATTCGAAGTTCTATACCTCTAAAAAAACACCCTATAGTAATACACTACAATATCAAATACACTATATTTTTCTCTTTTTTCCACGAATTTTAAAAAACCTGATTGAAGATTTTTTTACCTGTTACTTTCTTCACTTCTGTGTATTCTGTGACACAACTCTCTCTATTCAACTGTGCACGCTATCTCAATAGCAGCGATGCCAATTTAGCGCGTTTTAACTATGCCAAACGCGCTTTTTTTCGTCTTAGCGCGTTTTTTAGTAAACTGGCACATTTTGAACAAAGTCATCATCATTTCAATTCAATATTTTTTTAACTTTTTTTGCATAAATTTAACAATTTTCTAGCATTCAAAACTCATAAATTTTTTAATCATTCAGCTGTCGCAAATAAAATTCCCTTGACTGTGGTTAGAATTAAAAGCGCATTTAAATACTGTAAATTGCAAATATTTTAAAATTTCACAACTAAAAATATGTAGTCGTACTTGTGACCAAAAAAAAAAATTTATACTTATAACTTATCAAGTATCTATTCTGGCTGAAGTACAAAAAGCATTTGAATCTTTGAATCACAACACTATTCGACAATTTATATAAGTTGGTACAAAGTTTGACAAATAAGGATTTCGATTATTTGGAAGGCAATTCTGATTCTGTATTGAATGATTCAAGTTATTTAGGGTATAATTTCGAAGAAACAGTATTATAAAATCTGAAAAGAGCTACTTAAAAAATCAATTGTATTTACTAATACACATGTACATACATCGACTTTTATTAAAATTCAATTTAGCGCGTAGGAAAATAGCGCGTTTTGGCTATAAATAGTTGACAATGCTGCAACTTAGCGCGTTCTAGCGCGTTTTGCGAAAGGGAATAGCGGCGCGTTTGGGTTATAAATAGTTGGCATCGCTGCTCAATAGACTTGGGTCGAACTCAATCACTAGTTGATTTTTGAGACAAACCGATGATCAAACCCAATTAAATTACATTAGTAGAGCTTAGACTTGTATCGAACTCATATAGTAGCTCGTTTTTGACACAAACCAATCATCAAACCCATTTAAATTACATGGGTTTGGTCATGGGTTTGTGTCAAAAACGAGCTACGTAGAGTTGTTGGACACAAGTCCGGTCAAAAACATCAATTTAAATTAAATGGGTTTGAAACAACCTTTGATTCGAACGCTCTCAAACTAGTTCAAAAAGAGCTGTTGGACACAACTCTAGAGCTACTGAAGGAGTTCCATACAAGTCTAGCAGAGCTGGGTCCAACTCTTTCAGTCGTTCATTTTAAACACAAACCTATGATCAAACCCATAGAGTACTTTAAATGTAAAACTAAAAAAAGGAATAAAAGGGGCACAAAGAAAATAATCTAAATTAGCTAAATTAATTTGTTCAGCTAAAAGTATGAGCAACCAAGAATTTGTAATGGAGCCAGCCAGGGCAGAATATTTTCCATTTTAATTTCAAAAATTGTGCCACAAAATAAATATTCTGTGTTTGCACAATATCTACTGCAATAAAATGAGAAAACTGAGTTTATATTTTAACGCTAAAGGCCGTGATACACTATCATACAAAGTCGTGCGATCTACGAAAAAAATACAACCCTGGTGTGATGAATTGTTATTGTCTTTTGAAAATTTTCATAAACTCCATCATACCAGGGTTGTATTTTTTCGTAGATCGCACGACTTTGTATGATAGTGTATCACGGCCTTAAGCCGCTACTGTGCACAAAAAAAAATCTTTTCAACGTAATAGTGAAATAATATAAATAGACAGTTAAGTTAAGTTAAAAAGTTTCAAACCTACATAACTAATAGACAATTTTATAGAATCAGTAAATACATGTCTGAGTTAAACAGTTTTTCATTAGTAATTAGTGGTTACGCTTTTTTGGGCACATGTGTGCCAGATAGATGTGTACTCGGCATAACAATATTTTAAAATGGTTATTATAAAAATGAACGAAAGCAAATAAAGCAAATATAATTAATAGGAACAAGGACTTCATGCATTTAAAAAAGTGTTTTAGACGCCTAAAATTTAACATCAAAAACGCAAAATATGCACTAAAAATAATAAAATAAGCACATACATATTTTAAAAATTTTTTATTCAAAAGCAAAGTTTTCAATTAACATACAACTAAATAAAAGTATAAAAATATTTTCTTTTCTCAAGAGGTGCATGTGCAGGCCTTTTAAATTAAATTTTTACACAAGATTAAAAATATGATACCAATAACGATTTTTTCTGCATTATTAATTCCAAACACGCATTTTTCGAAATATCTTTATATTGCAGTAAAAGAGCGATACGTAAAAAGAAAAGTGTTATGTACGAAACGTCATGTGAGCCCCTGGTATATCTTCAATCAGGTATTGATATTTTCCGATTGCGGCGTCATGTGAGCCCCTGGTATATCTTCAATCAGGTATTGATATTTTCCGATTGCGCGTACAAACACAACATACAATATACTCGTATAGTGGCCCCGATATTAAATTATCAGTTTTCGCCAATCGCCAGTTACTTGTGGCTCATTTATCAAGTCAAGTCTCTTTCATTGCACAGGGTAGGTCGGGTATGCTTCTTGATGCACCTTTCCTTCCATCTCAGATCAAATATAGATGTGATAAAACGATTTGGTTGACTCGTTAGACCTGACCATTTGCTCTAGGCGTGCGGACGGGATTCTTAATGTGTTGGATACCAAAATAACTAGATAAATCGTTCAAAATATATGTATATATGACTGGAATTGCTTTTGTACTGCTTCCCTTTGAACGCAGGTTTGTCTTATATCTTGACCGACAGCAGTTTGGGCACAAATATTACGGGTACATTTGTAAAAGCATTTATAGTGCACGTCTGCAGGTATCACGGACATCTAACGTTCAAAAATGCATAACTTGGCAGCACTGTTTAGCGTCCAACGTCCTTTAATGCAAGTAAACGGCATACCTGCCGCAAATCTCCGCAAATGGCGCAGTAAATTATTTAAAGATAAGTTGAGTATACTCGTACGATTATGTGTGTATTTTATATTTAAATTACATGTTTCGAATTATCCAAACAGAAGGCTGTTATATTCAAATATGACTTTGAAACACATAATCTTGGTAGTTTTTTTTTATATTTCAAATGAGTTTTTTCATTTTAGTTGTCTTTGTTTGTCTTTTTAACGCCAATGGTGTTTTTACTAGATATAACCGCTTTGAATTTCTTTCCAATCTTTATCTTACTAAAATTTAAAAGATAATTGTCACTTTGTTATCATGATTTTCTTAAATAAAATTACTTGCCGACTTAGAAATTGTTTGCAGTTCGTTCAAAAATGTCAACTATGCACAGATGTTGAGCAGTTGCAAGGCACGTGCAACAGCTGATCACGCATACGCAGTAAAACTTGGCAGAATTGCTGCATAGATGCACAAATTTGTTGAATTTACGAACATACCCTACTTTGTGATACGTTTTGGTATATTGTGAACTCAAATATTCTTACACTGTAATTCGTTAGTGGCACAACATTATAGACTCAACTTTACTTTAATATCTCATGGTGTACGTGACGTTACAGTTTCTGTTCTTGACGGTATACAATCTACATGAATGTTTGTAAATTTCGCCGTTGTTGTACATGGAATATTTTGTGTTTGTACAACTTTCATGCAGCACTGAGAGTTTAAGTGATACATCTGGTCTTGTAGCGGTGAAGAAACATCTATTGGTGCAAATTCGTGTAGTCCATAACGTGTTTTGGCCAGTGGATTTTCCAATTTAGCAATGCGTGAGACGCGGTTTCGGGAGTTTTTTGGCCATCAACTGCGTTTACGATACGATCAATAAGCTGTTTATTGTTCCCCGAATAAGATGATCCCCCCCCCTCTCTTTTATACGTATTCTTCAAATACATATAAAATTCAAGTCCTCATTTGGTGTGGCTGGTTAAACAAATTCAATCAGAGTCGAAAAGTACGTTGGTTTTTTCTAAACTTCACAAAACACGAAGCGTCGTTCTCGTTTGTCGTATGTTCAGCAAACGCTTGTATTCTCTGCGGCATATTTTAACGTGACAATAGCAAGTGCTTAATGAAACACCCTATAAAAGACCACAAAGTATTTACAGTTATTTATAAATAAGTCACCACATACAACATTCAGAAATTGCTGGAAAATGTCACAATGTAAGTATATTGCATTCGAAATTCCGCTGTTTCCACACCATTTGCCAAAATATGCCAAAATATGTTTGTACACACATAAGTACATCTGCAACAAAGTATACCTTGTGCAAGTGCGGTTACCTGGGATAATATAAAATTTCAATTATAATTAAATAATTTAAAAAAATAAAAATTATGTAATTCAAAAATTAATTAAAGCTTCTATATACGAGTATAGTTTATTATATTTTAATAAATATTTTCAAAAACTTAAAAAAAACGAAAACATAAAATATTCATCTCAGAAAAAGTTTGCTCGAAAATCGTCCATTCAATATCTGTTGGGGTACCCTTTATACTTTAATACTTCTGCCAAATGTTTTGGCATGGATCTTACTGGCTTTGATGTTTCCTCCCATAAAGTCTTGCAACATTCCTCCCGAATAATATGTTTAAATATATCCTAGGACGCGATATTGTGTCCATGAATCCTACGCCATAATATATCCCAAAGGTGCTCAATTAGATTGAAATCTCGGAGCAGTATGAAGGTGTTTGGATGCCATTTCAACGGGGTACTTTAAGTCAATGTCTTGCTGAAATATTAATACGCTAGGCAAGCCAAATTTTTCGCAGGTGGAGATAAACTTTTGTCCATGATTTATTCTAAAAATTTGGTAGCTAGGCATGCACTCCCATACAATCAAACCACCGCCATGCTTCACCATAAGGGCGGGATTTTCTGTAACATTTTTTCTCCACACCGCCTTACGTACTTTTATTCAGCCGAAGAAATGACCTCTTCCCTAAAACTCTGGCGTGTTGTTAATAGTTCAAATTATTCCTTTTTATTAAAATAATATAGCAAAGAAATTTATGTTATTTTGCTTAAAAATATTAAGAACCATTTCATAAATTTGACCCACCGGTTGAAGTAATATTCATTTCTATTCATCGCTAAATATATGGAGAGAATTGAGTAGGATGGCACTGAAAACTTCTATAAGTTAAAGCACTGTTTTGGCATACGCCTTTTTTTTTCTTAAGAAAGATTTGCCAACCTTAAAGTTTTTGTTAATTAAAGTATATTTGAAAGCTGAATTAAGATTTCAGTTTGCATACAGATAATAAAAAATGCTTTGAATCTAGTAAAAATATGTACGTACTTTGCTGCTAAAGCTACGCCCAACGCTTCAATCGAGCTTTGTCTGCTAGAGTTTGTTTATTTGCGAGCTTCAATTTTCCATGTCCATGTCCATGAGCACTTCCAGCACTATTTCCACATCCATCCTTGCGTCCGTATAATATTATGAACATACGACTATGTACACTGGATTAAAAGTACATCCAAAATGGTTCCAGTGCAATAAGTGTAATGAGAAATATATATAATATATTCATTTTCTTTTTATCAATAAATAACAGAACTTGTTATGAACTTGCCTTTGGACAAGAAGTGCATAATTGGAGCTGTCAAGCATGGGTTTTTATACTCAACCGAAAACATAAACATTTTACCCTTATTTACATACACACTATGTATGTACATATGTATACAAATGTACATACATACATACATACATAAATGTGTACATGTTTATTTAATTTAACTTCAATAATAAAAATAATTACACAAGAAATATTTTAGAAAATAAAAATAACTTTGCAAATAAAATAAGTCCTTCACAAAACAGCTGTTTTAAATTCAGGGTCGATTTTGTCCAAAGAAAAATGAAAAGAAATATTTCAAAAATGTTGTATGTAAATTAAAATCTATTTAGTATATTTTTAACAAAAGAAAAAGTTGTAAGAAATTGGCTAAAATAATTAACTAATACGCACTAGTTGGAGGAACTAAAGTACTACGACCCAACCTAAAACAGTTTTTTCAAAATAACTCTAAATTATGAGGGTGTTTTGTATGTCCTCACCTAGGCCTACAACTCCCACTAGGTCGCTTTTTAAGTTCTGACAAAAATTGTTTTTTTTTGTAGCAGTTTGTAATTACAGCAGAAATATTTTAGAAAATAAAAATAACTTCACAAATAAAATAAGTCCTTCACAAAGCAGCTCTAGTTAATTCTTTCTAGATTTTGTGCGTAAAAATATAAAAAGAAATATTTAAAAAATGTTTTATGTAAATTAAAACTTATTTAGTATTTTTTGAAATCGGCTAAATTAAATAACTGATATGGAGTAATTAAAAATATTTAATACAAAAATTCTTTAAGTACAATTTCGGCGGTTAAGTTACCCGTAACTAAAATACATACAAACACAGGTACATGTTTATTTGATTTAATCCAATAATAAAAATAATCACAAAAGAAATATTTTAGAAAACAATAATAACTTTATAAATAAAATAAGTCCTTCACAAAAAAGCTAATCTCAATTTAAGGGGGGATTTTGTCATTGAAAAAATTAAAAGAAATATTTAAAAAATTTTTTTAATGTAAATTAAAATCTTTTTATAAATATTTAACACACAAATTTGTTAAAGTACAATTTGGGCGGTTAAGATAACTGTAAAGTTTTGCCCACATTTACATATACATTTTGTATTTATATGTACATACATATCTATATATATACATATCTGCATACATACATATGTACATACATGTTTATTTGATTTAACTTCAGTAAGAAAAATAATTACATAAGAAATATTTTAGAAAATAAAAATAACTTTGCAAATAAAATATGGCCTTCACCAAAAATCTGTTTTAAATTATTGTCTATTTTGTCCATAAAAATAAAATGAAATATTTAAAAAATGTTTTATGTAAATCAAAATCTATTTACTATTTTTTAACAAAAGAAAAATGCACACAAAATCGCCTAAATTAAATACATAACTAATGCGCAGTAATTAAAAATATTCAAGGCAAAAATTCTTGTAAGTACAATGTTGGAGGTTCAGTTACTACAAAAGAAATATTAACACAAAAAAAAAATAATAACTCTATAAATAAAATAAAACCTTCATAAAAAAGCAGCTGTTCTCAATTCATGGTCGATTTTGTCCATAACAAAATAAAAATAATTATTTAAAAAATGTTTTATGTAAATTAAAATTTATTTAGTATTTGTTCAACACAAAACAAAATTTTTTTTTAGGAAATTGGCTAAACCAAATAGTTAATGCGCAGTAATTAAAAATATTTCATAAAAAAATTTGTAAAATTACAATTCGGCGGTTAAGTTGCATGTAAATAATCGTAATACTCACAAAAACATAAATGTGAAATAAAATTAATAATTGGAAAGAGAAAATTTAAAAGTAATGCACTAAAAAGATTGAAAGAAAATTAAATACAAATTAAACTCTAGTTCGCTTTGAGAGACTGTTTTATGAGTTGAAAGTCTGCGTTAAACACCCGCATTAAGTCGTAGTTTATTATATGCAAGTCTTATTGCTAAGCTGATTAGTTTGAGGGAGAGAGAGAGACGAGGGGAAGAGAAACGTTTCCTTTCCCCTCGTCTCTCTATCATAACAAGATAATCAGCTTAGCAGTAAGACTTGCATAGTGTAAACTAGGACTAAGCTTAGTAGCGGGCTGAAGCCATTAATTTTATTTTGGTTTATAATTTGCAATTGGGCCCCGCCTCAAAAAGTACTCCGTTCAAATTTGTGGAAAATCTTGAACAAAATTGATTATTTCGTACGAAAAATTTTACATGTAAAGCTTGGTACTCTGTTCACAATTTCGTGCGAAATGCTGTCAAACTACATATAAAAGTATTTGGTGTGAAATATTTGCGAAATAAATTCGCAAAAGTAGTACTCTGTTCTTGTTGTGAAAAACACGTAAAATCATGTCTTTCCATGCAAAATTAGTCTGGCATCATTTTAGTTTAGCTGCGAAACAACATGAGCAGTGCTTTTTTCGCACGGAATTTTAACAATGTTGCATACTTTCAAGCAATAAAAGCAAGAAATTTATAAAAACAAACCGCGAGTTGGGCTACATTTAGTACATGTCAAATTTTTCACGCGAAATAATCAATGTTGCTGAAAATTTTTCACACTTTTGAACAGAGTACCAGCCTTAAACAAAAAAATTAGCCAGCCCTTGAAAGTATGCTACAATTTCTTATCTTTGTAAAAACACACCATGTAATTGTTGTAAACAACTGCCACTCATATTCTCCCATATTCCAGTTTTCCACAGCGATGTCACGTCAATTCGATACCAAAAAATTGGGTCTTGTCTGCTCGCTCTCGAGAAAAATATTGTGCTATTGACAATCTATTTGTGTTCTCCAAGGTCCAGAAAATAGTCTGAGCCTGTCAACAGCAGTCATTTGTTTTGGACAATATGTAGACCAAGCACCAATTTTTTCCTATTGTATTGATGTGACGTCGATATTGGCAACTGGAATAAGTGTGATTATTTTGCAAGACAACTTAAAATGTTGAAGATACAATTCATATGATTTTCCCAAGATGAACAGAACTTCTTAAAAATTTTTTTTTCATGAACAGTTCCTGCCAATTTTTTTTATATGCATTTTGACAGCATTTCGCGTGAAATGTTGACTCGGTTCAACATTTCAGGCTTTAGGAGTAAGACAAGTTATCGGCATCTCCACTTTATCACAAACAGTTTTTATTTTTCCAAGTGTAAAAGGGATTCTTCACATCAGGAAGTCACTTTCATTACAAACACTCGCTTCTTTCACTTTATTCTATTCGAAAGTAAATAAATATGTAGCAGATGTGAGTGCTAGGAAACATATGTTTTTTTTTCTGTTTTTATTTAAAATATGTATGTAGCAAAGTGTCACAGTGTTATCGATACCTTCAGTTTATCGTGCACAGTCTTTATTTTTGCAAGAGTGGAAAAGATTGTTCACTGTTTGCCAACTTTTTTTCCCCATACAATTTTCCCTGGGTGAGTACGAAAAAATAGCTAGAAAATAATAAAATTTTTTAAACAAAAATATTTAACGATTAATCGCTAAAAATAATTTTAATTCATCATATTTTGTTAGCAGCTAAAAAAAATTCTAAAATATGCCACCAAGCTGAAAGTCCACACAATGAATTAGCGCATTCTACATTTCAGATTACGTGCCGTGCCCATTTTTACGCAGCACCCATCCTTAGCCTTGAAAATAATATAAAATTTCTCTTCACTGATGAGCAATTTTAGTTGGCTTGTTCGTACTTGCCTTATATTACTCATATATTGATACTCACCACTAAGAATTTTTAAGTGGTGAATATCAATATACTATACCATTTTGCACATGCTACGATGCAAGACCATTTGCACAAGACTGTCAATTGGGCTATTGGTTCTGCTTTTTTGATAGACGCGTAGAATGTGAGAAAGTGCAGAACGCGGTGTATGGACTTGCAGCTGAAGCCGTAATTAATTTCAGATATGCTTAGTGCTTTCAAGATTCTTAATAAGAAAGATGTTTAATTATATTTAATTAATTAAGCAGTTTTGTTATGTGTCAGTTTTGTTTTAAAATATCGTGCTTGTTCCTCTAAAAGAGGACAATTCAAAATTCTACAATTTTCCCTTTTTAAAAGAAAACGATATAAAGTGGTAATATGTACCAACTATAAAAATTTTGCATAATTTTTTCTATTCATTTGGAAAAAAATTATAGTTTTTTGCCTCTACTGAGATTTTGTAAATTTTAAGTGGAGGCCCTCCCCCCTTTAGAGAAATATATATAAATATATATTCCCCTCGATCCTATAGGGAGCATAGCTCTTCCAAAACTGGTTTGTGTGTGTACCTGTTTTGTGGCATAGATTTCACTTCACTCCAGGCCTAAGTCATGGCGGCTGTTTCTACGTCCACCTGTATGTTTCACGCTTGTGCGGTACAGTACTTCCTCTCCTGCGGATGCCCTGTGGGTTCCACTCTAGGGCATTTCCTGTGATGTCGTTATGTGGCCGCAAGTTTGTCGAGCTTTTTCTAAGCTCGTTCCCGCTTTTTGGAACTCGTCAGTAAACTTCAACCCAAAACATTTTTGATTTTAGCTAACAAACTTCGTATAGTATTAAGAGTCTTACTATAAACATACGAAGTTTGTTAGCTAAAATCAAAAATGTTTTGGGTTGAAGTCTACTGACGAGTTCCAAAAAGCGGGAACGAAATGCATATAGACAATCGCTTAACCATAAAAACAAGCAACATTTTCAAATATAATGAAACTCTTTCATTAGTTCAATGAAACTTTTTCATGAATTAAATGTAATTGTTTCATTGATTTAATGAAGTTTTTACATACCATAAATAAAGTCTTATTCAATAATATAAAGAAAAGTTCATTAAAGTGATGATGAGATTTTCATCGTTTTAGATTTTTCTAATTTTTTATGCCAATTTATTTCTGCTAAAAGTATAAAATATGTTCAATTTGTATAAAAAAAAGTTTAAATTTTCCAACTCTGAAATCGTCTTTTCGATTTTGCTGATTTTCAATACCAATCTATTTCGGACCATTTATGACACACCAGTCCAATACCGAAGTCTCTAGCCTTTCTGGGAGCTTCGGAAAACCGATTTCACGCACAGACAGTCTGACAGACGGACGGACATTGCTTATTCGTCTTTGCTATTCATAAGGACCCAGAATATACATATACATATACTGTATGGGTCGCATATGAATATTGTGGATATTATACACGGAATGACAAACCTATAAATACCCTTTACCATTTTTGGTGAAGGGTATAAAAATATTTAGTGTTTCGATGAAAAGTAAGTAAATTTAAGAAGTTACTTCCTAAAATATTTCTTATGACGAGTCGGCAGGTTGATGCCCTGGTGACTGCTATTTCGTGGCACGCAAGAAAAAATTCATAAGGGTTAAATCAGGACTGTTGGATTAAATTTATTCTTCTATACATATTTATTTCATTATATCATCTTAATGCTAATTGTTTTGAAATTTTTTTAATAGCTATAATTCATAGATATCTTAACAAATTTGTAAATTGATGCTTCAGCGCCTTAAAGGCTTTGTAGGGACTAAAAGCAACTTGTTTATTATAACACTGTGCTTCCTCTTTAGAAAGTAAATTTAAACAACTTCCTTGTCATACTTTCTTTCACACTCTTAATGTGCAACTGAATAAATAAATAAATAAAGTATGTATTTGAATCTCGCAACAACGAAAATATAAAATGCGCCAAATATGTTCCTACTTACATTAATCAACAACATATTGTGCAAATCCCTTATGCCAATCAAATGGAGAGAGTCACTCTATTATCACCAACAACATCCTGAATAAAAGCTTTTCAATTGTAAAAGCTCCTTATTGTATCATTGAAAAATAATTTTATTGGGACTTAAATAGAAAAATGCAATTGTTGTAAAGTAAAAGTTTGCTCTCTCTCTCACTGCTCTCTTGCTCTCAGTATGAAATTGTACATATATAGTGTTGTTGCTTTTACTATTAAAGTACGAGTACTATACAATAATAAAAATATCCTTTATAAAAACCCGTGTGTATAGTTAAAGTTCGTTCAACTCGGTTTAGATGTGTGTGTGTGTGTGTGTTTGTGTGTCAACGTTTGTGAGTTTGTATTGAAATACAAGTAAAAGTTTTTGTATGAAATTCGAAATACAGTTTGAAGTGCCGCTATACGGAAAAAGAATTATCATTGTAAACTTTTCATAATTTCATAAAACATAAAAACAAATGCGTCCCTTCCGCACTAAAACCTGCACATTAACGCAAAAGTGTAACAGGGTTCTAACGACTGATTACGGTAGAGGCCATAAAAAACGCAGTACCTGTATGCGAGTTTTGAAAACTTACTTACTTCTGGTTCTTCTATATCCATATTCATATCCATATCCATATTCATATCCATGCCCATATCCATCCATATCCATGCCCATATCCATACGTGTGGTTCTTATTTCAAGTTTGCTCGTTGAATCTGCATCGCAATCCATGCAGCACTTTTATGCAACGTTTTTTCAAAAAACGTTTTTATGTAAATTTTTTTGTTTCTTTCAAAAAAATATTCTACAAAAATATTCACCACAAAATTCTACTAAACTTCCACACTAGAAATTAATATAAACTTAGAATCCGCTCGAGGGTTAATTTGAAGCTTATTCACGCTTAAATTTTAGTTATAGGATATGTTTGGTAATTTTATATGAAATCCAACGAGGAATGTTTTTGTGGCACATTTTAATCCTCTCACTCTTCTACGCGTAAATAGTTTTCCTTTCTGTCGGGAAAAAGGGCTTAAAGACACCCTTAAACGTGAACATTACTAATTTCTAGTGTTAAAGTTTAATATCGAGTTTTAATGTATTTGGTGGAGAATATTTTTTTTTGTGGATCATGATTTCCGTTTGTCACTTGTTCCGAAGGGTTTCGGAAAGTGAAAAACAAAATTCACCGCGTGAAGTTGGAAATACATCGCTAATAAAGCCTTAAGTAAATTTATTTTTACGAGGCGGTTCCATAAAAGCGTGACATTTTGAATTTATCATAGATCTTTGGACAAAAAATCATTTTATTTTCCAACGTAGTCTACTCTGAGCCCCATAATGCTTTGTTGAACGTTTTTATCCCTTCAAAAAAAAAAAAAAAAAAAAAAAAAATTTGTTAAGGTTGGAGTCAAATCTCTTTCCGTAGGGCCATTTCTTCAGGTTTGGGAACCAGAAATAGTCAATTGGGGCGAAATCCAAAGAAAAGCGATTCGTAGCCCAATTCATGGATTTTTGGAAGAAGAACTTTTGCTCATTAAATCGACCCAATAAGTGGGCATAATATTCGCCATTTATTGTTTAACCCTTTTGAAGATAGTCAATGTGGTTTATGAGGCCCCAATAATCCACCTAGGAAGTATGGGTATTGAATGAATTGAAAATGTTAGGTTAGGTTGAACGAGAGGATGGAGACAATACGCTCATGCCAAGGGACGTCTACACATAAGTCAGTATAGGGCTGTTATGCGCTCTCATGTGAATTAAAAAAGGAACCTCTACATTCGTTTCTATGAAGGTCCCTCAATCTTTTCCAGTCAATAGCCCTAAGGTGGGTAATGTCCGGTAAAGTGTCATCCCCAAAAAAAAAAAAAAACGGGATGTTGGCTGGATGCAAGCGGGACAATGAAAAGTAAAGTGCCTCATTGTCTCAATGTCCTCCCTGCATTCATTTTTATATGTGGCTTAAATTCGGTTCAACAGCCTTCGTAATTTAGAGTGCCCCGTTAAGACGCCAGTCAATCTTCCTTATTAGTTTCAGCAGCCACCCTGTTTTGTCTCCTTCCGCATCGCCCCATGGAAGCTTTGTTATAATAAAATATGAATTATATCGCGTGAATGTGAAACAACGGTTGCCATTGCTTTATTGGTGGACCAACCCACCTTGGCCTGCTTTGGCGCCGACGCACCCCATGAAACCCACTGTTTTGACTGCTGTTTGGCCTCTGGTGTGTTGTGGTAGTTACATGTTTCTTTCACGGTTACGAAACGGCGCTAAACTCGTGCATTTTGCGGTTAAATAGCGCCAAACACTACTGCAAAGTTGTCGCACGATCGTGAGCAAACGCGGCTGGCACCCATTTTGCGAAAAGCTTTCTCATACTCAAGTAATCATTCAAAATTGAAACCACTGAGTTATGTGAGATGCCACAATCTCTGATCGGCCAACACCATATCGTGAACTTTTCAATTGTTTCGGGTGTGAGGACCTCAACTGGGTGTTCAAAACGTTCGGCATCTTCCGTGCTTGTACGTTCACAACGAAGTCCAGTGAACCAGTTTTTTACTGTTGAAATTTATGATGAAGAGTCCGAATAGTATTATAAAGTTCAGCCTTGGTGTGAGTGATGTTTTTCCAAAAAAAAAAAAAAATAATGATTAATGAGCACGAAATTCACTTTCTTCAATTTTCTTCTCAAATCATGCGGTAGTCTGCTTTCAATGGCTGTCAAATACAAACTAAAAAATGACGCAGCTTGTTCAAGAGTTAAGTGACAGGTACTTGCTCCCTTTTCAGCTAATAGGCAGGAACTTACTTATTGAGTTGAGTTAATTTAATGAAAAATTGCTCTTGGCTTTTGGTTGTACCAGAAAACGCTATCTTTTGGATACTGAATTGCTATACCTTTATCACCCTACATACTGTGAAATCTTTTCATTACCTCACTCAACAGCATCCTAGTTTTTTTCTTATTCTTTCTTGGTGTCTTTTTCTCTTATATTTTTTGTGTTTCCATTTCAGCTGCTGGCTTATGTTTGTTGAATGTCACCGAGAGAAAATTGGGTTCTGTCCCAGTTGGTTTAGTTTTTGTTACGTTCGGTTTGTTTAAAATCAACCAACCATATGGACTTCCAAAGCAAAAAAAAAAAGAAAAATTTATTCGAGCCAACATTTACATTTCGTATCATTTTCCTTAAAAGAAAAAAAAGTCCAACATATCTTTCTGTATACGTTCTTTATTAAAATGTAAGTATGTTTACATTTAGTCATACAAAATATTTATCTGTAGGAAAAGGTTCATGTAAATGAATAATTAACATGCAAAATTACTCATAGATGTATAAAAAAGTGCTTGTGAAATCTTTGTTAGTACAGTTTTTTTTTTTTGATATTCCTTGTTAGTTTTATTATATATTATTTTCAATATTTTCCCAATGAACTCAAGGTCAGATGTTTTATTTCATTTTCCAAAGTCGATTGTTAAATTAGAGAAACTTTTAAGTGAACAACATCAGAGTTTTCGGCAGGTATGTCCATTAATTGAAGCACATATTACATACTTTTGAAATGTTTTTTCGAAAAAAAAAAAAAAGTTTACAGCTTTTTTTTTTCGAAACAATTTTTATTAATTAATTTGAACATCATTATAGATAACGCATATAAAAATATTTTATTAAAATGAATCAAAATTATTTTTAAATGCTTAGTGCTAATTTTATTTATTTTAAAATTTTAAGTGCCAAATTTATATTTTTAGGGGCGTGTTCACGGCACATTTGGCAAATATTAGTGTCCGCCCACTTTTCTAAATTCAAGATCGCGCCACTTTCAGAGCTCAAGGTGTGTGCCAAGTTTCTTAAAAATGGATCAGGTAGAAGCACGTGATATATAATATTAGTCCCTAATGGACATAGCCACGCCCTGTTCTTTAAGTATAATCGAATAAGTAGATGCACATACATGTAATTTAACACTTACCTTTCATGGGCGTAGTCCCACCCACTTTTTGGAACCCAAGATTAAGTATTTTTCAGAGCTCAAGGTATGTGCCAAGTTGCGTAAAAATCGATAAAGTTGAAGTATAATATTAAATGTTAATGGGCGCAGCCCCGCCCACTACTTTATGCACAAAATTATGTCAATCTCAGAACGGAAACTCTGCCAAGTTTTGTAAAAATCGATTAAGTAGAAGTACGTAAAATGTAATATTAAATTATAATGGGCATGATGCTGCCCACTTTTTTAAATGCAAGATTGTATATCTTTAAGAGCTCAAGGTGTGTGCCAAGTTTCGTAAAAACTGCTAAATTACAAGCAGGTCAAATATAGTATTAAAATTTAAAAGGCGTGGCCTTGTCTAGTTTTTTGAATGCAAGATTGTGTTTTTTCGAGCTCAGTGTGTGTGTGTGCCAAGTTTCGTAAAATTCGGCCAAATAGAAGCATGTAAAACAAAGTATTAAGTTTAATTGGGCGGGGCTCCGCCCATTTTTTTAACTTCAAGATTGTGTCGTCACGATAACCCAATGTGTTGGGTAAGTTTCGTAGCAATCGAATATGTCATAAAATCCAATAAAATTTTTTTTTACAATGGTACCAAATGGAAGCTGTACCCTCTCACACAAAGAAGAATTTTTCCAATCGGTCTAAACTATAGCACGTTATGAAGTGCCAAAAAAAAAGAAATACACACGAATTTATAACCTCCTCATTTTTTTGAAGTCGGTTAATGAAATTGATGGGACAAAAAAAAACAATTACAATTTTCTCTCCCGATTAATCGACGTTGCCGGTTAATCGAATCACGGATGATGGAGGCCTTGCTATATTCGCATATCATCTGGAGATGAAAGCTTCTGGATAACAATGATCATTGCTGGCACTCTTATTTCATATATTATCACTTTAATTTATTTAAATTTCTTTCACGTTATTCGTTAATTAAAAATTGTTAAATCACTAACACTACTACTCATCCTTATTGAAAATCTCTATACATATTTCAGGCTGAAATGTTTTCTATAAGATGCCTAAACGTGTTCATATTTATTGTAGTTTACATTTAATCCACTGCTTTCTGGTTGGTGTACAATTCTCTTTTACTTTTGGGAAAGACTCCTCTACATAATTCGTGTTTGTGCATTTGACCTAAAAACCTGATTTCCTAAAAATTAATAAGCATCCGATCGAATGTTAAAGCTGAGAAACGCGGCAAAAAGCAAACCATTATTTGCAATTCTGTATAACATTATAATAGACATTAAAACAATGGACAGCATTTATGTATTTGTTGCATTTAAATGAAGCCTTGATTTTCCCCGTTAATCATAAATTATAGAGACATTTATTTACACACATACGCGTACATAAGTATTTACATAATGCTTTCATATCAAAAGGGGCTTAAAGGCGTTCACATCTCGTTTTCATTTCGAATTTTATTTGCATACATACCTACATACATACATATTTACTTGTAATTCCATGTATGTACATATGTATGTGTGAATGTGGATTTGTTTATTGAAATTTTTGTTTTACTTTTACTATGAGATACACCACAACCACATCTCATCTTTCACTTGCTCAAGGCAATAACATCCTTTCCTTAAGGCAGAATAATACAAAATTAAAGTAAAAAAAATGCACAAATCCATAGAAAATAAATTAGCCAAAAACCAACAAAAAAAAAAAAGATAAAAAAATAAAAAACAATGTCTATTGTTCGTTTATGGAACACGCACTCTGACAGCTGAATGTCATACACTTGGCTTTTGTTGTAACAGTTTTCATTTGCAGTTTCTCATTTTGTACACCAAAGCTTTGGCAACATTAAAGCTTTTTCGCTCATCACAGCTTAACTTGCCTGCTCTCTGTGCATTTTTTCTTCTGGGAGTTTAGTTTTGCTTTAACTTAAATTCATTGTTGCCATTTAAGTATTTTCTACTGCTATATTATTTCGGAAAATAGCATTGCAGTTTTAAAAAAAAGCTAAATAAATTCAATAAAGTGCGACTTTGACTCGCACACGCAGGGTTAAGTGCGGACATTAAATATGTAATACTATACGAATATCTTACTTGATGTAGAGACTTGTGTTTTGAACAATTTTAAGTACCCGATAAACTTTTTTTCGATTTTTTTAGTGTTGGCGTTTTTTTTTCGTTTTGGCGATTTTTTTAAGTTTTGGCAATTTCTTTTAGTTTTGGCGTTTTTTTCGGTTTCGGCGATTTTTTCAGTTTTTGGCGATTTTTTCTGATTTTGGGATTTTTTTAGCGATTTTAAAAATTTCAAGAGTTTGCCTCTTAGGGTTTTCAAGATACAGCAAGTTGTCAAAATAACATTAACTAATAGAATACCCTTTAATTTAGATTTTTTTCGAATTTCAGTGTTAATTGGTGTAGCCTGCATAAAAATACACTGACTTTGAAAATTTCATTTCATGTTTCGTTGTTCGCTTTAGAACACCCTTTAATTTTTAACTGTCATATATTTGTAGCGGCCAAGCTTTTATACATTCTGTGCAAGAAAAATAGCCTGTGAACGACAGACGGACATCGCAGCGAAAACAATAGGGCTTCTTTTCACATTTAGTGCCATTATTACAACTTGCCGATAGTTAAAGGCAGGATTTTGTCTGCCCGATAAAAAGCTTTGCATTTTTACAGCTTCAATTTTTCGTTGTTATTATTATGTTTGTATACTGTGATTCTCAATATAGTATTAAGAGTCTTACTATAAACATACGAAGTTTGTTAACTAAATTCAAAAATTTTTTGGGTTGAAGTCTACTGACGAGTTCCAAAAGCAGGAACGAAATGCATATAGACAATTGCTTAACCATAAAAACAAGTCAAATCTTCAAATTAAATAAATAAAGACTTATGTCAAATAAATATACTTCGGTATTTCAAATATTAATAATAATAATAAATATTTAATGGATCAAAAAATAATAAATGAAGGTTTTATAATATTAAGCCATTTATCCGTCTGACAAAATCTTGCCTTTAACTATCGGCAAGTTGTAATAATGGCCCTTAGTGCATGGAGCCCTAGAAACCTATGAAAATTTAAATTGTATCATTTTATTTTTTCTTCTTTAGAACGCTATAGCAGATCGATCTTCCATTATCATTTTCTGGCAACACTGCTTCAATTTGACAAACACAACAACAGCAACAGCAACAACAACAACAATAACATTAAGACCAAGAGCAGCAGACATTTCTTGTATACATTTCTATAAACGAACCATTTAACAGGACATTTCATTTAAGGATAATGGCACAAATTTCAGTTTCATTTCGGTCTTGGCTACAAGAGTTTCGTACTTTAGCTCTTCCTCAACGGCAACCACAATTATGTGAAACGAAATAATTTTACACACACATACGTACGCGCGCGCACACACACACACACACAAACGCATACACATCTTGCCAAGAAGAAAGTATGTAGTAAAATAATGAAAAATGTAGGGAAAACGCGTCGTGAACTTGACACACAAAGAAAGAGATTTGAAATTTAATAGAGTTTACCGTTACGATTTGTGGAATAACTGTTGTGTGTGTGTTTTTTAAATGAAAACGAATCCGAAAGAAAAAAAAAAATTAAAGTAACGTTAACAAAAAATAAATAAACAAACATTTTTCTTTTGCAATAAATACACACACAGTTTGCATTAAATTTTTATTCTCGTCCATTTAAAGCTGCTGTGCTTATTTTTTTATTTCTTCTGTTTTTTGCCTTAAAACAACAATTCAGCTTCAGAGTTTCTAAGAAGTTTGTGGTTTTTACTATAGATTTTTTTTTACTTATACCACTTGCAAGTGCATTTTAATATTTGTCGTCGTTGTTCTCAGTTTTTTTTTCACTCTACACCATTTACATCAATAATAACAATAATAATAATAAAAATTAGTTTGAGATATTTTATTTCACTATTTTTCCCAATTTATTTATTTTACTTATTCAGTGAAATATTTTCATTATTAAAAATTTTTTTTATTGAAAATATTGTACTAAATAAGTAAAATATCTAATGCGATAAAAAATCGTAAAATATATAATAAAAATAATTCAAAATATGTTAGTAAATCTAAAAAAAAAAAAAAATTGTGTTTTTCACTTGGATTTAGGCATATTGCACCTGTTGCTTAGTGTTGACGGAACTTTCAGGACGTAATGTACGTTTTTTTTTATAGTTACACAACCGAACGGCCCTGTTTTTTCTTTTTTACTAATTACCAAATGCTTGACGTTATTGTATGCTGGTGAATATACAGCATTGCTGGCCAACGAGATAAATGTAATCATTTGTATAAGAAGTAGGAACCCTGTCGGAGAATGTGTGGTTGACTACAAAAATAGTTAACTTATAGTTAACTTTTCTTAGACTGACTAAAAGCTAACTGCAATGTCATCCAGAACAAATCCAAAATTAATTCTTAAGTTGAGTACGTAATCGAATTTGGTGAGAGCCAACAAATTTATTCTCAGCTACTTTGAAACTCATTTCAGTTTTATATTAACATTTTGCTGTTATTATTTTAGATGGTACCTTGGCTGTGTAGTTAGCGCGTTGAGTACACAACGTGTGATGATACATGTTCGAACCCCAGAAAAATTTTTTAAATTTACTGACTACCAGGTGATTTAAAAAAGCCAACTTTAAGTTAGCTGAAAGTAATGCAGAGTGAGACAATTGACTACTGCCTAGGACATCGCAATGTTAAAATAGTGAGTTGATTACATTGAAAAGTAATCCAAGTGCCAGTCAGTTACCTAAAAGTTAGTTTAAAGTTAACCTAATTTCCTACAGGGAATGGACACTGTAAAAAAACATCGTAAACATACATCGATGTTGCATCGATATTTCATAAAATACATCGAGGTTTTTCATACATCGATTGTTTTTTTTTCATTCTTTATTTTCATTTTCAAAAAATCTTAAGTTTATTTTACATCTCCCAATACTTTTTCCAATACTGTTTAGAAACAAAAGTTTACCAAATCTTTCACCACCTCATCTTTCTCTTTGTTGCGCCGCTTTGGAAAAAAATCTTTCATATGGAACCGATGTGCCCACCATTGTATGGTATTTAAAAGCGATCTTGTAAAGTTTGGGAAACTGCGAAATATCCAACGAATTTTCGTCCAGTCTGCCAACAGGAGTCCTCCAATAAACTGAAAGTTCATCAGACAATATATCTTCAGTCTTAATGCTTTTCCAATTTCGATGAACCAGTTTAAAATGGCTAGTCTATAATGAAAAATTATGCTCACTTTTATCGGATTTTTCAGAGTCAGATTCAATATCTTCATTTTGCAAAAGAGTACATACGAGTATAGATAATAATTATTGATTTCAACTCTTGCACCTGGATTCAGTAACTTTTAGTGAATCCAAATCGTAGTATTTATCGATATATTTATTCGTTTGCGGTAACAATAATGTGGTTCAGTATTTCCTTTTTTGCGATACTGTACAACTGTGTGCATACAAAAAATTAAAGAAAAACTAAACGAATTTGAGCTTGAGATTTTACTTTTTTTACTTCAATATATCTGTGGCAAAAAGGAAAAACTGCTTAAGTCGAGATAACCTGATTTTGAGTTAATGGTACCTTCGTAATCTGCATATTTGAAAGTACCCCTGGTAAAAATCTCAATGAATTTGTGTGGGTTTTCAGGAAGTTATAGCACTATGACTTGCGGCTTATCTTTTTTTGGACTTCTAATCTCATTTGGAATAATAGATTAATTTAGTTTATACTTTAGTATATTTCAACTTGAATGTATTATTTACAATATGTAGAATTATGTTTGCTTAAAAAAATAAAGGTTAATAGAGAATTTGCCAATTTAACTGTAAAAGAAATAAATTTCTGAAAATCGAGTAGAAGGCTTAAAAGTGCTCTCCCTCAAAACAATCAAATATGACTTAAGGACTTTTTGCTTATTGCCACAGATATGATAGTGGATAGTAAAGTCGATAAACTTTCGCTATATTTATTATAGCGATACGATTATCTTAATAAAGGTTACTGCACACAGTTACTGCACTTTCTTCAATTTAACGAAATTTTTGAAAATTTTCTGAAAATATATAAACAGATTATGTATCCTCTTTAAGAGAACTGCCATACAAAAATAATATTTTTATTAATTTTCCCCATCGGTCCAACTAGCCTCAGAGTGCCTTTATAACAGAGCTCGCCAGAAATGTGTTCGTGTATGTGTATTCATTTGTATAAGAACCCGATTAAAGTTCGCCACTTTGTTGCCACTTTAGTCGGCTATGCCCACTACTTCTCTCTCTCTCTCTTTCTCTTTAGCGGAGAAAAACTGTTGCACCCAGTGTTGTCAGATATGGCGATATCTCGCCAAACGTGGCGACGAAAATTTATTTTTGGCGCTGAAAATGTTCAAATGGCGATTGGCGATTTACTTGGCGATATTTGAACTCCTTGGCGATATTTTTGGCGATATTTTTACGATTTCAATAAAATAGAATAATGTTAAAAATATGAAATTTTTTTGTAAATAATTTTTTCTACAACATAAAATATTTCATGCACGAAATTCTAAATGTTGTGACTCTTTATCTCAAACAAAATTTTCTGAAATTCAAGAAGTTTAAAAAATATGGCCCACAAAATCTCATTTGGTGTTTATAAAACACAGTGGGGAAAACTTTCTTTTATTAATTAGAACCAACATTTTGATAATGAAGCACCAAAAAGCCTGCACGAGTTCTCGCCTATGCCAGCCATACACTACACAAGTTCAGTGCTCAAGTCTGGCATTGAGTAAAATAAGCTTGTGACACACACTATACGAGTAAACTGTGCAGTTTTTATTTTAATGCTCCATAATGCAGGCGATTCTTTGTATAATTCTAGGACCTCTGTCCAGAACATTTTTTCGGCGCTCATTTCTAGTTTTGAACTCTTAAAAAATCACGACACAACTGAGCGTTTGCAACATGTACTACACAAGTTCACTGTACAGTTTTACAAACTTGAGGAAATATCAAAATCGTTTTGATATTTAGTCAGGTCACTACGTAAATAGCATAACCACCCGCATACACTACACAGACGCACTGTGCAGTGCCAGACGTGTGCAGTGAACTTGTGTAGTGTATGGCTGGCACTAGAGTGTATGAATACAACGATTCTGATGGCACTTACCACTTACTTCAAGGACATGATATGTGTACTTAAATACACATTTAAGTTCAGTTTTATCAAGAGATTTATATAATAATGTTTATCTTGGTGCTCATGTTCAATTTATCCTATTCGGATTGATCTTTTGGAATAAGTTATTTTTAATTATTTTTTGCATTCCACTATTTATATGTTAATGTAAACACTTTTCTTAATTTTTCTTATATAGTATAATTTTTATGTTTTACGACAGACGTTATTTGCTGAATTTAAAATTGAACAATATTTGTAAAATAATTACAAAATGAAAAAATATTTTTATATTCAGCTATAAATTAATGTTTTATTATATTGGCGATATTTGGCGATATTCGACAAGTCTTTTGGCGACAAGGCTCAAAATAAATCCGACAACACTGGTTGCACCAATTTTATACTTTGTGTTGATAAACATCTATTAAATTGTACTTTCATCATCCTGGAAGCTTAAACCCACACAAAGCGCATAAATAGAACGCGAAATATTACGAGTAAGCTGCTTTTTACCCGACTGCGCGACGCAAAGAAGGGTATTGTGTTTATCAGCCTATGTATATATGTATGTATATGTGTTCCTTTGCGGCCTTATATAAATCGAACGCGTGGGCAGATTTTAATGATTCTTACGTCAATCGATTTGTCTTAATCCCGGGAGTGTCACTAAAGATATGACAGTAGTAAGATTTCAATATGGCTACCAACAGACGCCATTTTGTAAATACAAAAAAAAATAAAATGTCGGCGAACTATATCAAAATGGGTATCATTCGACAGGTATTTTAAAATCATCTTTAGGTTTCTCTTATGATTTTCCCTTTCGAAAATCATAAGAGTAGGGTTGTTTGATTTTTTTAATTACTTTTTGTTCGTAAATTTATTCAAAAAGGCTGCTTCATATTGAAGAAAATTATTAATAGGAGCATATTTGTTCTTATATTAAAGTTTTTTACGATGGTTTACTGCCCTCTGAAGTCAAATGTTATTAATATGACGTAATGTTAGTTAACTTTTAACAAAATGTTTTGCAAATTTATTAATTTAAACCAAATTTACGTGTTACTAAAGACTCTTGCTGACATTAATAAATTACTGGGAAAGGTGAAGAATGTTTGTGTAGATTTGAATAAGGAGTAAATTAATTTAACCTTTTTAGTTAATATTATCCAACATATTAGGTTCAGTGTAGCAATACTAGTAATAAAAGTAATATAAGGTACAGTCGTACCTGCATAATATGAAACTCGAGATACCAGTGAGAGAGTTAAAAATAATAATGGCATCAATTTCATTGTTCTAGCCATCTAATGGACCAGCTACTGCTTTAAAACGCTATATTTCTGGCAATAACGTATTGTTATGAGTTTTAAACTTTCATGCCCAAAATTGTGCAAAAGAAAGTGTGTCCGATTTCAGATCAGAAATTCCGAGTTTTCAAATTGTAATTGTAATTTCTAGAACACTCCTGTTTATTGTTTAGACTAGCAGCTTAAATTTTTGTTACCCCTGCAAATGGTGTAGTTCGATGTACTGTTCCCTACCTCAATAACCATTTCAAACTCTATCTATGTACATATCTATGTATGTAACACATGTATCTCCTGCCATAATAACTCTTGCAAGTGTGTATGAGGATTTGTGCGTAAAAATAAAGCTGATTCGTGCATAAGTTCTTTAATCTTTTTTTTCATTTTTTTCATTTTTATTTTCAAGCTTTTATTGTATCTCTCTGTATACTTGTATATTTTTTATCTAATACATATTTTTTTTTTAAATGTAACATAAGGATGAATGGCCTGGTGTCTTTTCTGAGAATGTGTACATGTGTTTAAGTGAGATCACGCACAAAATAATGTTATTTGCATATGCTTTTTTTTTTTTGCACAAACAACTTTTCTTCGTTAGTTTTGGTCCTGTGAAAAAATAAGGATAGAGAGAAAAAAATAAAATAAAATTAAAATGTGAAAAAAATAATTTTTATACTAGAAATAGAAAGATGCAATAGAATAAAAGAAAATCGTTCAATAGTATTAAATTGGAATATGTTAAAAAAAAATATATATAAATTAAGTTAAAGTAAAAAAAGCATTGAAACTATTAAATATAGCGCATGATAAAAAATTTATGCAGTTACATATATAAAAAAATTTCAAGTAATGTAAAATAAGATCAAGCCCTTGATCTTTATGAAACTGAAAAGATTTTAATTAAAATTTTCAAAGCTGCATAATTGGTATTTTTTATATAAAATGTGTATGCATGTGTGTAAATATGCAAATATGTTTAATGAAATTTACGAATGCTTATTGAAAAGTATTTATTTGCTCGTATATTTATGTATATTTAAAATTTTTTATGTGAAGGGTCTAACTGATAAAAATTCTTATGTCAATTTTGAAGAACGAAATAATAACTACTGAATATTTGAAGGCGTTTAATAAAAAGTTGCACACACAAGAGAAAATGAATATGTTTATATGCAACCATTATGCGATTTAAGGGCCACTCAGACTGTTATACTTTGTACTCAATACATGTCAAAAATTCAAGTAATACGTGCAAGTGCGATATTGTGAATGCAAAATGTCATGACGAATGGTAAATAATACGATAAAAATTTGACATCCCATAAGACTTGAGCATTTTTTGAAATTTTTCTAAACGATAATACTTTTCATCTGATCAGAGTTGCATTATTACGAAATCAACTAATAAACTTATCAGTTTGATAAGTCGTCTGTTTCGACGCGGTTGACGTGCCGTCGTTTATGGGAATATGTATTCGTCTGAAACCGGCTATAAATATTGAATATGCTTATCGTATTGAATAATTTTTCGTGTAAGCCATGCCTGAAAACGAGCGAAATTATCGCATTGTCTCTTTCTTTATACAGGGTGTTTTTTTAGAGGTATAGAACTTCGAATTGAAATAAAACACAAGAAAATCGTTTTAATGTCCATCAATTTGGCTTTATTGGAAGGATAATTTTATGCCATTAACGTTTAAATATGATTTCGGGCATGTGGCCGCCGCGGCTGGCTCGAATAAAGCCAATTCTACAGGTCCAATTTTCAACCACTTTTTCGAGCATATGGGGCCGTATGTTGGCAATAACGCCACGAATGTTGGCTTCCAAGTCCCCTAACGTTTCTGGTTTGTTGGCGTAGACGAGCGACTTCACATATCCCCAAAGAAAATAATCCAATGGTGTCAAATCACACGATCTTGGTGGCCATCCATGGTCATGGTCGAATTAATTGCTCTGATGGACGATTATGTCGACCATAAAATGGACGGAGCTTGCGGTAAACTTCGCGAACTGAACCATTATTTTCGAAATAAATTTGCACGATTTGCAAGCGTTGTTCTTTTGTCAACCTGTTCATGATGAAATGGCAAACCAAACTAAATATTAATCACTTGACAGCTGACAAAATGGCCGGCAGTTAAAAAAGTGATGCCAACTTAAAGTTCTATACCTCAATAAAAAACACCCTATATTATTTAAATCAACTACTTTGAATGCCGTTTATTTTATATATATACACGATATATATTATATACATTATTATATATTATACACGACCACAGCTTTCATGAAATTATTGCTATGCCGTCAGTCAACGATTAATGCAGTCATGTTAATCCTCAACAGCTGTTTGCTTTCCAACTGTGTTTTTAATGTAATATGAGGTGTGATGGTGTGAACACAAAATGTAACTTTACGTTAGATTTTTTGACAGTCGAAACAAATGTCTTTAGATTTCTTTCTCGCAAAATCTGATGAAAGTCTTTATACATGTATAATAGTCTGAGTGGCCCTTTACTGGCAGTACCACCATTTCCATAAACCTTTTATCATTTTCATAAACCTTTTAATAAGTAATGCTGTAAAAAAATTTAATATGAATTAATTAGCATATTAAAAAAATAATAAAAAAATAATACAAAAAATAATACAAAAAATAAGAACAAAATTATAAAAAATTATAAACAAATAATAAAAGAATAATAAAAAAAAAATTAAAAAAGAACAATAAAAGAATAATAAAAAAATAATAAAAAAATAATAATAAAAGAATAATAAAGAAATAATATAAAATAAGAAAAAAAAATAAGACAAAAATTATAAAAAATAAAAAAAAATAAATAAAAAAAAAATTAATTAAACTATTTTATGTCTCTGCACTAGGCATATCACAGCGTAATTATTGGTGGATATTTGTAGCAATGAAGCGTCGTCGAAGTAAAACACCTTAAATAGCTTAAAGTAATGCGCCTACTTAACGCCAGAGGCACTGCAACGATGCTATAAAAACGCATAATAGCAGAGTTGTAAAAAAAGTTAGGCTTAATAATTCCCCAACTGTCTCTTCACCATCCGTTTCCTAAAGAAAGTAGCACACACACATATGTATACATACATATTTATGTTGATAGCAGTGTTGCCATATACGTTTGAAAAAAATTTGCCAATATTTTATTTCGAACAAAAAACTACCCAAAAAAAAACTTGCAACAGTATTATGTTTCTCATCAAAATATAAAAATATCATAACATCGCTACTTTAGACAGTTTAAGTAGTTCATTCTTACAAACTTTTCAATATCAATATCAATATCAATATCTTGAGACACGGTTTCATTTTTGCCTGCTTCTCTCAATACCTGGCTTTCCTTTCCGAATTTTACTTGGAGTATTGTAGTCTGCAATATCTATCACATTATACGATGTCTGATAAAAAATAACCGTTCTTTTCAAATTTTGTGAGTTACGTATGTACGATTTTCAAATTTTTTGGTCCGTTATGTTGGTACACATGCTTGTTATATATGTTGGCAATATCAGCCATTTTGGATTGTCAGTTTGTTTTTGACAGATCAAAAGGTTAGTCGTGTTTTGGTGTGCTCTTCGATTTTTTACTATTCGAAAAAAAATGGATCAAAGAAACTGTATTAAGTTTTCTGTAAAAAATGAAATGACATTTGAAATGTTGACTGTGGCGTTTCAATTGTGGTATAACCGGTTTAAGGAAGGCCGAGAAGATGTCAATGACGATGCTCGTCCTGGTCGTCAAGTTCGGTCAAATGTGCAGGTTTTGCTCACTGTTTTCTTCGACTGCAATGGCGTGGTGCATCATGAATTCATGCCACAAGGTCGTACGGTCAATAAGGAATACTACCTTGAAGTTATGAGCCGTTTGCGCGAAGCAATTCGTCAGAAACGCACAGAATTGTGGAAAAAAAACAATCATGGATTTTGCACCATGATAACGCACCAGATCACACGTCAATGCATGTGCGTGAGTTTTTGGCCAAAAACAAAACCGTTATCATGCCTCAACCACCGTATTCACCGGACTTGGCCCCCGCTGACTTTTTACTCTTCCCAAAACTGAAGACACCGATGAAAGGAAAGCGTTTTGCTACGATTGAGGAGATAAAAGAAAAATCGAAACAGGTGGTGTTGGCGATACCAAAAAGCGCGTTTCAGAAGTGTTTCGAGGAGGGATTACTTTGAAGGGGCCAAGATAGTTATTGATGAATAATTAAATACTTTTTGAAAAAATTTAAAATAACGGTTATTTTTTGATCAGACCTCGTATTTTTTAGTAAAATGTTTTTAGCATTATGTGATCAAGTTTACTGTGATCATTCTACAATTAGGATAATTGTAAAAACTCCTTACAAACAAAACATATCAAAGAATTGTTTATTATGTACTTTTCATACACATAAATTAATAGGACATGCATGAGCGTGTGTCACTGATATGAATCAGCGCTGGTAAAATTATTTATAAATTATAATTGAAAAATTTACTGAAAAGTTAATAAAGGCAAAAATTAAAAAAAAAAATCGGATTTTTTAATCAAAGGGCTGCACGACTGCTCAACAGTTAAAAACAAACTGCTAAAATCAAATAAATCTGTACATTTGGCAACGCTGGTGGTTAGGCAGATGAACTACTTGTGTGTTGCTTCTCTCCAAAAAAACAAAAAAAAAAAACAAAAACAAACGGAAAACGTATGAACATAAACTTGCCAGATCTGAAAAGATCATAACAGTTTAATTTCTGCCATAAAATGGCCCTAAAAATAAAGTTGTGAATCGATTATTGAAATAATATCACATTTATTTATTGTGTGTGTGCATTTGCTTAAAGATAATTTTTCAAGAAACTTTTTAAAAAGTTAAATCTCTTGGAAATATTATCGTTCTTACGTTAATATTCAAAAATATTTAAGAATCGTAAGCTAAGTAAATTTCATTAAACAGCAGCTTCAAAAAGTAAAACGAATTTGCTTAAACCCATGTATACGAGTATGTACACACACTTGCAATTTCATTTTGAAAAAGTGCCAAAAATACATTCCACTCTCACCAAAATACAAAACCAAAACTGAAAAATAGAGAAAAATAGGAAACAAGTAAAAGGGTTGAAGGTCATGTTTACTTGCACAGATAAGGATGCCGCAAAAATTGTTACACTGCCACTCCAACATCCAACAACAGCAGCAGTAGCAGCAAAACAACCAAATAAACTAATATGTACTTGCAAAAAATAAAAAAAAAAGTTTTTGTATAAATTTTGGATAAACTTAATGACTACGATGGAGGTAAAGAAAAAGATGGTAATGGAGCTGATAACGTTGATGTTGCTAAAATTTTAAACACCAGTATTAAGCATACGAAAGGTGTAGAAACTTTTTAGTCTCTGCCATTTGCTCGCATTAATTGGAAAAGTTTTGTCGTATTTAAGAAAAAAAAAAAAAAAAAAAAACGTTTAAAATTCTTAAAGTAAAGTTGTAACGAAAGCAAAAGGGAATAGTTTAGTTGTGAAAGCTCACACAAACTTAACTTGTTGTTAAGTGCTTCTGTCGTTGGCAAATCGCTGGCTGTAATATTGTCAGACAGTATAAGCCACATTTAGCTCAAAAGCATTAACCTTCATCACATTGGATTATTCAACAAATAACGGACCATGGGAGAAAAACCCCGCTGTGCTATCAGTGGCTACTGGCAACACCGCAAGTGGCGGAAACGCAAATCAAACGCACACTTCTTCCGCTGCGACAGCCACCAGCAGTCAACATTCGACAGTGTTAATGGCAAATGTGGCTCCTACTGCTTCATCGTCTGTTGGTGCTGGGGGTTTACAGAATACCCAATCCAGCCTAAAAGCAACACATCACCAAATAATGCAACAACTACAGCAGCAGCATCATCAGCAACATCAACAACAGCAACAACAACAAAAACAACGTCAATTGCAACATCAGCATAGTATTGCTGCACTGGCAATTGCCCATTCCCACACCCACACGCATAATGTGTCACGTCAACTAACCCATCAGCACTCACATCCACCGCTGCAACATGCCATTTCAAATACGCATACTAGCATTACAACAACAACACCAGCACAGCATCATCTACATCAACAACAACAACAACAACAACAACAGCAGCATCAACATCAGCACCAACATCAACACCACCAGCATCAACATACCCATCAGCACCATCATCCACCACTGCAACACCATATGTCACTTAATAATAGTGGCAACATACCAAGCTCTGTTGCCACATCTTCCGCCTCTGCGGACTCCACGACCGCACCCCATCGCCATTGTCAATCTTCCAGTGTCAACAATACATCTAACATGGCTAATACCGCGTCGTCGGTTAAAATTTTAGCGCATCATCATGGACGTCATCATTTGACGCCTCAACACCGATCTATATCGCAGCAACATGCTGCAGCCACTTTAAGACGTCGTACGCTTAGTCATGCGCCGCGTTCGTATTCGGCATCGGCTGCCACCAGTGGCGTTTCTGGGGGCGAAACAAATACTTCCTCGCTGCGGGTGAGTGGGAAAGGAGGTGGTGGTGTTGCGGCACATAATGTTGTCATCGTAGAACGTGCACGTTGCCGCTCACCGATGATGCTGTGCCACAGTCATAGTGATGGTGAATTTCCTATGTACAAAGGTGAGTTAAAAGCGAGAGCAATTAATATGTATTCACTATAATGAAGTTCGTTCATTTGACTAAACACACATATCAGAGTTACCAGTTTTATTTTATACCTTATCCCCAATTTGAAATGTTTCTTACCCAAAAATCCCCACCCCTTAAAAATAAAACCATGTTATTTCCCAAAAAAAATTGCATTTTTTATTATTTATTTAATTTAATTTAATTGTATTAAATGTTTTTAAAATAAATTTGTTTAGAAGTGATATTTTATTATTTTCTGTAACGTTTCCACTCTCTTTTGATTTTTTTTTTATAATCGTGCCAATTCCTTGCACATTAGTTCGATTATGGCGACCATAATCACCCCGTAATGCTCGAAAAGTGGAAACCACTTGAGTAGTAAGTTTTAAACATTTCTAAGCCTTTTTCGACTGCTAAACGATACATATTCGTAAATGGCAAACCTTTCACCAAATAAATGACACTTTAGATGACAGATATTTAACGGCTGACAGCCTTGCCAGACCGCCTGTTTTTGAACCACTGTATTTGTTGTGCAAGTATGTTCATTTTTGAGATAACGCTATATCTCGAATAATGGAACTGATAAAATAAATTCAGTAAATTTGACTCGCACACAAAGGGCTCAAAATCAAATATCTTACCTGATGTAGAATTTTTTTTTAAAAAATTTGAAGTACACGGTAAATTATTTTTCGGTTTTTGGCGATTTTGTTTAGTTTTGGCACTTTTTCTTAGTTTTGGCGCTTCTCTTCGCTTTTAGGATTTTATTTCGTTTTTTTTTTACCGTTTTTTAGTTCTTGCGCTTTCTTTTTGTTTTTGGCGATTTATTTTACGCTTAGCAATTTTTTTGGTTTTGGCTCTTTTTTCGTTTTGGGGATTTTTTCTGTTATTGTTTTTTTTTTAGTTTTTGGCGTTTGTTGTTCGTTTATGGCGATTTTTTTCGGTTTTCGCGACTTATTTTAGTTTTAGCGATTTTTTTTATTTAAAGATTTTTTAGTTTTAGCGGTTTTTTGAAAATTTCATCAGTTTGCCTCTTTCGGTTTCCAAGACACAGCAAATTGTCAAAATAACATTAATTAATAGAATACGCTTTAATTTTGATTTGAAAATATCAAGTGTCTAAATAGAATTGTCTGTGTTTAACATGAGGATTTCAAAACGTTTTGTTGCTCGCTTTAGAAGAAGTTTTACATATTCTGTGAAAATTTCAGGTCCGTAGCTCTTACTTACGTTTCTGGAGTAAACAATTTGTGACAGGCAGACAGGCGGACAGGCGGACAACGTAGAGAAAACAATAGGGTTCCTTTTCAACTTTGGTGTACGGAATCCTAAAACTCGCCGTTCAAATTTGGATTCAGCGTCCCAAATATACAAAAAAAAAACAACTTTCAGTTCTCGGCAATACATTTTTATTTTAAATATGTAAAGTAGTGTAATAATAATAATATTAGTATTATTATTATTATTATTATTATTATTATGATAATTTAAATTAATGATAATTTTCTCTGTCTTTACATATCATATTATGCAGAAAACAAATCTTATTTTATTATCTATCTCATAAAAAAGCTCTCGAAAAAAAACAAGCAACGAAAACAGTTGAATATATTAGAAATTTCCTAATAAAAATGTAAATTTGAAGAAACTACAACGTGCACAACAGAATATTTATGCGTAAAATCTTAGCTACTACAATTTTTGTGCGTTTTGAACAAAAAAAAAAAAGAAGAAATTTAAGTAAAAGACCTATATCAATGTTGTTTACATAAATGGAACGCAAATCAGATACTCAGTCACACACACTGACACACACTGACACACATTCACACAATTCCATTAATTTGTTTACACTCGCAAGAACCAAGCCATAGGTAAAGTGCTTTCCATAATTATACAACCACCCTAGTATTTTGTATTTCTAGAACCTTTGAAATTACAATAGTAAGCAACATAGTCTGAACACCTTTCCATCTCATGTGAAAGTAACAGCGTTAGAGGAGGAAACAAAGCTTTTTTTCTTTTCTTTTTGTTGTCTATTATACTGGTGGTATAATTATGAAAACCTGTGTATTAACAGTGATTTAATATTCAAGACACTAAGTGCCACTTAAATATACTCCTACAACCAACGACAACGACAAGGATAACAACAACAACAACAACAAAAACCATTCAAACCTAAAGACCACCATAATATTTACACACTAACATGCAATAACACACCACATAATTTTTCATATTTTTTTTGCAACTAAAAGCACCAGAAAAAGAAAAAAGGAAAACAAAGTGTACGTGGGAAAGTAAAAAAAAAAAAAAAAAAATATGCTAAAAAACTTGGGAAAAAAGTTTTGATGTGAATTAAATTTACTTGTGAGCAACGACTGACCGCATGGTACATGCACTTTGCTTTTTGTTATACCAGCAATTGCAAATCTTGGAGGCCTACGTTTAACCGTCACTTGCCTGAAAGTTTCAAACAGCAACGTTAGGTCCTAGTTTACACTATGCAAGTCTTATTGCTAAGCTGAATAGTTTGTTAGGAGAGAGAGACGAGGGGAAAAGAAACGTTACTGTTCCCCTCGTCTCTCTTTCCTTCAAACTAATCAGCTTAGCTATAAGACTTGCATAATGTAAATATGGACTAGTTAACTAAATTTACTTAATGTATGCAGTACTTTCTTCATTCGCATCTGATGTAAATGAGTTAGCGAAAATCTAATCTAGTCGGGAATACGAAAATTATGCGCACTTTACTGCGAGGCTGTTCTAAGACGGCATTTAAACAGTTGCCATGACTCAACCTGTAACTTCGCCATTAGTCCTAATTTACACTATGCAAGTCTTATTGCTAAGCTGATTAGTTTGAGGGATAGAGAGACAAGGGAAACAGAAACGTTTCTTTTCCCCTCGTCTCTCTCTCCTACCAAACTAATCAGTTTAGCAGCAAGAATTGCATAGTGTAAACTAGGACTTAATAAAAATGCATGGAAATAAAGAAATGATTAAAATTCATTATAAAAATTTTTAAAATTTCGTGGTCACAGTTGGCAAAACTAAAGCATTTTTGTATAGTCGTGAAAACCACATATCGCTCATTTACTCAAAGAACGCCACAAATTAAAAATAATGGATTTTTCGAGTTAATGATGCAGAATTAGTCCTCATATCGTTGTTCATATTGTGTAAAAATTTCATGGTAATATTTTGTTTACTCAGGCCTTGAGAGAAAAATAAAACTTTCTCTCTCCATTAAGTTGTGTGTGAATTGAAAACTTTAAACTCGTTTTCTGGCGAACTAGTTTTTTTTTTTTGAGTTATGACGTTATTTGAGTAAATGAGCGATATGTGCTCGGCCAGAAATTGTGAAACTGGTAAAAAATTTGAGCTGTTGGCACAAGTTAGTGATTTGAAGAATCGAACTCGTGCACATTGCACAGTGGGGCCAAATGAGCCTTTTTTGCGGATCAATTCATATCTCCACAACTACAATAGTGTGGCACACTAAATTTTATGTGGGTGGCTTTTAAAATAAACTACATGTTCCATCAAAATCTTAAGAGTATAGGAGGGGCAAGGCGGGTACCCTTCATACAAAGTAATTATTAATTAATTAATCAATATGATTTTTTTTTTGTTTAAGAAATACTGAAGCAGGAACAAAATGCATATACGAGTAAAAGGTGTTTAACCAACAAATCAAGCAAAAGCTCATGATTTTTTTTATACACACATGTACCTGATAAATTGCCTGTCATTGAATGACTTCGGATTAGAGATGGGAGCGTGGCGTGTTTTTTTTTGCGTGACACGAACACGCGCTACTCAACACAAAGTGTTTGTGACAGAAACTCTGATTTCGTGTGTGTTCGGGTAAAGGATTTTAGGTTTAAAATTTTTATGCAATAATTTTTATGCAGTAAAGAAACAATTTAATATTTTGTATCGTCAAACAAGTAAAACTAAAAAATTTGTTGATAGTGTGGGAGGAGGGGTATTTTAAGGTTAAAGTTCTGAAATTAAACAAAAATATATATAAAAATGATTTTTTACTATTCAGTTTCATTTCGTGCGTGTTAGAAAAATTTTTTCCGTGCGTTTTTCGCATGTGTTGGACATGTTGGTAGTCGTGTTCGGGTCGTATCGTGTAGGAAAAATTCTTCGACTCGCGCCCATCTCTACTTCGAATACGACTTATCCTAAGAAAGTTAGCTAAAGTTACACACTTTACTTTTTTAAAATCATTATTATATATAAATAGAACTACGAGCACGCGTGACTAATGCGTGACTCACGCGCAACAAATCATGACATTTATACATTTCTAATGAAAGCACATAAAACAATGACAAAAAGCAACCGCAATAAAATTGTTGGCGGAAATCGTTAAGCGATTATTTATTATTTGTAAAAGAAAAGCGTGCGTGACTAATTCGTACACAACTTCTGTACGATGCGCAGCATAAATTGTTCTAAATTAACTCTCATATGTTCAAATTTTAAAATAAAATTCAAATCTCTGCTTATGTCCACTTAAACTGAGAAAATCCATTTCCTTGCATTTCCAATTTAAACATTAGAAACAAAAGCACTTGGAAAAATACTTTTGATAGCAAATTGAAGTAAAATATTTAAATAAATACCTGAACTTAATGGTTTATTACTTTTTCAAAATTACTTAAGGTAAATAGGATTTAATTTAGATTTTTTCTGCTTAATTTCTCAGTTTTCTCTCACAATATTCAATTTAAGCGCCTGATTACAAAATCCTAATGATGTAGAATTTTAGGCACTTCAAGCAAATACTTTTAGTTTTCACGGTACTTGAACTTTTTTTTTTTTTAATTAATCCGTGAAATTGCCGTCTTTGGCACCTATTTGTGCCAACACATTCCTTCTTTTTTATAGTTCCTACCGAAATATTTTTCCGTGTTGCACTGTGTTATTTAAGATAAAGTTAGCAAATCATTTTTAACATGAAAATTAATTGTTGCTGAGATTTTAGATATTTATCAAAACTGCAGTAGTAAATATTTATGGTAGAAAGCGTGTAGAAAAAAAAAGAAGTATACGAGCACATGAACTCTAAAGTATGTTTGATAGAAGACTATAAACGATTTAACGAGTCATAAAAGTTTAATAACTATGCAAAGCAACGATGACTTAATAAAGACAGAAATAGTTATAATATTTTTACGATATGTATTATAAAATCTTGAGTGACTTGTTTATTAATTAGATGCGGCTGCTATTTCTGGCGCGAGATAACAATTTCTAAGAAGAAACTCTTGCCATTTGTGTGTCACAAATTTAAATTGATTACTTATAGTTAAAATATTTACAAAATTTGGCCTTGAAATTATTTATAAATCGAAAATTACTTTCACGGAAAAAATATTGTAAATCTTCAGTATGTTTCAAAGAATAATTAGAACACATCAAAAACAGACTTGACTTCACTTTAAGGTAAATATTTTTTTATTAACTCAAGAGATTTATTATTCGACATATTGTCATAATTATATTATAAGTGAAATTTATTTGCTGGTGGTTAAGCGATGTCTATATGCATTTCATTGTTGCTTTAACAAATCGGCAGTAGGCTTCAACAGTCACAAACCTCTTGTCTTATGCACAGACTTTCATAAACTATTTGAGAATTCACAAATATTAATATTTTTGAAAATCACAAAAGAAAAATAAGCATAGTAGGCTTAGTAACTTATACAAAACCCAGCAAATAATTTTTATTCGATATGAATCTATTTTATTTTTCTACACCTTTATACAATTAGAAATCCATTGGATAACAATAAAAGTATTTATAGGCAAAATGAAAAATAATATTTTAATGAAACATTCAATGGATTTCTAATTGTATAAAGGTGTAGAAAAATAAAATAGATTCATATCGAATAAAAATTATTTGCTGCGTTTTGTATAAGTTACTAAGCCTACTATGCTTATTTTTCTTTTGTGATTTTCAACAATATTAATATTTGTGAATTCTCAAATAGTTCATGAAAGTCTGTGCATAAGACAAGAGGTTTGTGACTAATGAAGTCTACTGCCGATTTGTTAAAGCAACAATGAAATGCATATAGACATCGCTTAACCACCAGCAAATAAATTTCATTTTTTTATTAATAATAAATTCAGCAAGTTCAGTAAGTGCATTTTTTGCTCAAAAATTTTTGTGTTGTTGTTGTTATACATACATATGTACATACGTACATACATACGAGTATGTATGTATATGGGTTATAAATATTAAAGCACATAAAACAAGCGCTCTTGTGTACTCGTGCTCGTATGCATTAGTGCACTCATCCACTAAAAAGCATATGCATTCACAATATCATATCTCATGTTTTGTATTTCATAAATTTATTGGTAAAGCATAAATCCGTAACAGTGAATCAATTTGACATCGTATCGAATGATCTCAGCGAAAACCGCAAACACATTAGGATTGTTGTTCAATAATGTGTGTTCCCGTGAGTGTTGCCAGCAAGAATTATTAAAAGTTAAATTCCTTTAAATAATCGGCATATTTTATAATGCATATTTCAGGGGAAACAGAGAGAGAGAGAGAGGGCAAGAGTCTAAGAAATTCATTCCTTGAATCAGGGATGGAAAAGTTGGTACAATTGTACTTTTTTCAGCACAATTTGAAAGTCAAAAGTACCATAGCACCCCAATGACCGATTTAGCACTATTGAAACTTTTTTGCTATTATACAATATGAAAAAAAAATTAATCAATAAATAACCAGTTTCGAGAGCTGGTTGATGTAGGAATTATTAAGCCTTTAAGAAACGGCAACATTCGCATACTTTGCTCGAGGGTTTTAGAAATGAAAAATTAATTAATGTTTTGTTGATATTTTGTGTTTTGCGATATTTCCACAAATGCTAGAGGAATATTATCTATTCCACATTCGCCTGAAAATGTGAAAACGGTATTCGTACAAACATATAAACAAAACCAAAGTAATAAAGACTGTTTGCTTCGACTGTCTCCAATCGAATCAATGATGAAAAAGTATATCTCCTAAATGTTACTTTTATATTCAGATCTCAACAACTAATAGTCTTTTGTATACCTACTGAAATTAGACATTAACATTGTTTAAAAATTAATATTAATTAATAATAATAATTAATGATATTATAATAAATTAACTTCAAAGTGCCTTTGTGTTAATTGTTAAGTTTTTACACACATACATGCATACATATATAAATGAATTTTACGTACGTTTTGAGTTAATTGAAAAAAATTAAGAATTTGGTACAATCGTGCTGGAAAAAGTACAATTTTTCTTAAAAGTTAGTACAATTTGTAAATCTGATTTCGCATCCCTGCCTTGAATATAAAATTAAAGTTTAATAAAAAATTTCTAAAGATTCTCTCGAAGGCACAGATATCTATCATATTGTTTTTTTTAAGTGGGGGTTGTGTCTTTCTTTTTGTTAACACACATTTCATGTATAGCATACTTACAGGAATAAACTTCTTCTCTTTGCAGGTATATACTTGTATTAATATTTGTTTGATGCTTTGAAATAAAATGTTATAATATGTATGTAAGTATGTTATTTGTGTTGTATATAACTGCGTAGTTTACCAGAAAATATTAAAAAAAAAAAAAAAAAGTTATTCCCAAGAGCAACCTTTTGTTCATATTGCAATAATGAAACCAGAACAACACAATTTATTGAATTTTACACCATATGCCAGTTAAACACAACGTATATATTTAAATTTAAAACATTTTTGTGTATCAACAATTCCTTGAGATATCACATATGGAAAGATCAAGGGACCGACCTCCCACTTCTTTTTATTTAATTTTCACACGCACGTTTTCTCCGTAGAAATTGAAAGTAATTGAAAAAGCACGTTACTTTCAAGTGCTCTTATATTTTCTTAAGCATTTTGTGGAATTTTATATCGAATTCGATTATGGCCTTAAACAAATTTTTATTTAATAATAATATTAAAAATATTAAAATATTTTTAAAATGAATCGATACATACGAGTATGAGTATGTAGATTTTTATGTGTTTTTACCAAAGAGAATACGAAGTGTTCCGTCCGGACACTAGATATGTAACACTATACGAACATTAGCCTATATAACCAAACTAGCTTTTATCCGCGGCTCCGCTTGCCTTGATCTGATATTTTGGAAACTATTTATAATTAAAATTTATGAAAAAGGCGGTAAAAAAATTCAAAACCAGCATAAAAACCGGTTTTAAGACTGGTCAAACAATCAAACCCGAAACGAAAATTACCCTAACCAGCCCAAAAATGTGTTTTTTCGAAAAAATCCAGAACAAATATAAAAAACCGGTTCCGAACCGCATAAAAAATAGGCTTGGTTTGACTCCGCTAATGTAGCTTTCCATTGATGAAAGAATTTTGAAAATCGATATAGCGGTTTGAACATCCGTACCAAATGTAAAAAACCGGTTTCGAACCGGATAAAAAGAGACTATGTTTGACGCTTTGCATCGATGAAAGAATTTTCAAAATCAATGTAGCCGTTAAGGCGTGAAAGCTTAGCAAACAATTTGTTTGTTTCACATTTATAATATTAGTAATAATTAGAGATGGGCGCGTGTTGAATTTTTCCAATACGACACGACACGAGCACGAATGCCAAGATGTCCAACACGTACGAAAAACGCACGAGAAATTTTTTTCAAAACATGAAACTGCACAGCACGCACAAAATCAAATTGAATAGCAAAAAATTTATTTTTTTATAATCAAATAGATACATATATTTGTTTAATTTCAACAAATTTGATAGTTTTAAGTGTTTGACGATACAAAATACAAAATTTTTTCTTTAGTGGAAATTCATGTATACGTATTGTAACACCAAAAATCGTTTCGTGTTTATCTTGTCAATTTTGCTCAACACGATACGATCTGAACACGCACGAAATCAGATTTTCTGTCACGAACACTTCGTGTTGAGTCGTGTGTGTTCGTGTCACGAAAAAAAAACACGACACGCGCCCATCTCTAGTAAGGATATCTTTTGTAGAATTAAAAAAAAAAAATAAGTACCCGATAAACTTTTTTCGGTTTTTAGCGATTTTTCTAGTTTTGGGGTTTTTTCTTATTATTGACGTTTTTTAGTTTTGGAGATTTTTTCATTTTGGCAATTTTTAGTTTTGGCGTTTTTTTAATATGGCAATTTTTTCGGTTTTTGGCGATTTATTTTAGTTTTAGAGATTTTTTTGTCTGGTACTTTTTTTCTATTTGACGATTTTTTTGGTTCTTGGCATTTTTTTCGTTTTGGCGATTTTTAAATTTTAGGATTATGAAAATGCAAAAAAAAAACACGCACAAACTGTCAGAATTACTTGTCATAGACTACGTTTATACGCACGGCTTATTTGCAAATAAAACTGTAAATTGTTGCCATATTGTTTTTTTTTATTACGACTTACTAATTCAGAAAACTATTCACGATTAACGCACTATTTGCAAATGAAATGCTTGAGGTTGCCACACTTACAAATGTTTCCTAATGAAAAACAATAAATTGATAAATATTGCACAAAAAACATTGATAAAAGAAAATAATGACAATAAAAACAAATTATTATATGTTATTTTATACATTTGCACAATTTTTTTGTAAACATAAGTAACATTTCTATAGAAGTGCTACCAAGTTTTTATACATTTACAATGCCGTATAAACAGTGAGTTAATTTGTTTGCAAATATTTCTATTTGCAATCAGTCGTTAAGTAAAGCTGTGCCAAATCGTTCATTTAAGTGACCGCTCATTTTCGTTCATTTTGTAAAATAGAACGAGTTCGTTCATTTCGTTCATCCGCTCTTTTCAAGAAAAAGAACGAAATGAAAAAACAAACAGTTGATTCTTTCAATAAAAGGAGACAAATGCAATGTTTTTGTTATTTTTTTTGGCAAAATGATCAAAACAAACAAAATAACACAAAGGAAAAATCAGCAAGTAAATTTTTTTGCAATATTAAAGTATTTTTTTGTGTGACATAAAATAAGGAATTTGGAAAATATGTATTAATAGCATTAAGAAGTGTTCAAGATCTGTTTTTATTTTGCCACAATTAAGTCTCTGCTGGTTAATAAATCTATGGCCAATGAATAAAAGTCAAAAAGCAAGTTCAGCAAAATATTTTTTGAAACGAATTTTTTTTATTTTTCATACAAATTTTAAACGTAGTTTTTTACAAAAACTTCCTATTATTATGTTTTAAAAACTTAAGAAATATAAATGGCAATTTAATTAATTTCATAATGGTAACACTGTTACTAAAAGTAGATAAAAAGGCAAATGAAAACGGTAAAATTACAAAAAAAATCCCACATGAACGATGAAAAAGCAAAACAAAACAAAAAAAAGAGCCAAGTGCGCTCGGTCATCGGTCGTTCATTTCGTTCAATTTATTTTTATGTGTCAGTACTACTGAACCAAAACAGCTCAGTAAAATGACCGCCTCACTTCGTTCATTTGAGTGATTCGTTCAATTTTACTCGTTCGTTCATGAACGACACAGCCCTAGCGTTAAGCAGCTCTGGGTTGAAGAACAGCTCTCGCGTCATCGTAATTATTTCTTAAGTGCGGTCAGGCTTTTGTGTGTTGTTTGGCCTTCGAGAGTTTTTCGTCTCGCTCGCACTGGTTGACTGATCTGCCGCGGATAACTGTATATTCTTGCGGTTCTTTTGTGGAATTTCTTTAACAACCACGTTGCTACTTCCTATGTGAAGGCATAGGTCGTGTATAGTCAGTCACAAAAACTTTTTTAAACACTGTTAATACCATCTTGGGCATATGGTCTAGTTACCCCGCCCATATTTGTGCAAAAATACTTTGCAAATTTACTTTGTAAAGTATTTATGAAATAAATAAATAATAATTTTTATTTGCAAATAGTGCGCGTATAAACGTAGTAATAATAGACATAAATGAGAAATCGGATAGTAGCACAACTCTAGATACGTATTTTTTGTTTTTTTTTTATTAAAAAATATAACCATGGAAATGAGTCACAATTATCTTCACAGTAGTCCAAACAATTTGATCATTTTTAATTTTCGCTAAAAATTGATATTTTTATACTGCATAAAGTCATTTTAATTTTCTTTTAATTTTTTGTTTTGTTTATAACGCCAATCAAAATAAATAATTCATTATTTGCATATTTTTATGCGCTCGTTTTTAGCAAACGTTCAAAGTAATGAATAAATAATATGCTCACAATAAAAAATACTTTAAATCATACCAATTTCTTTTGAATGAAGGACAATAACTGCAATAAAGAAATCCTTTCAGTAATATAATTACAAACAACATTCAAATAAAAATATTGAAATTCATGCACACACACACACAAACAACTTTGTGAAAAATGTTTGCTGGATGAGTGTATGAACGCTTTCATACACACACACACCTCTAGAACGGAACGTTTTGACATATAAATAAATTCAATTTGCAACAAATTTACCCGAAAAATGCTTTATTCCATCGTTTGTAATAAAAAACAAACGAATAAAACTTTATTTAACCTGGTCTCAATTAAAATTGTTGTTTCAGATTTTTAATAGCACATACACACACACAAACACACACACACACACACACCCTCTGACACACTCTCCGGCTCACACTCAAGCACATGCACAGAGAAATGCTAATAAATTTTATGGTCACGAAATTGTAGTCTATTTTAAGGGGGGCTTGTAATATAAAAAAGTGCATACAAGGAAATTCATTTCATTTGGCCAATTAAATTGATAGAATATTTTTTTCTTCAACTAGCTTAATAAATAACACAATGCTACGCGGACTCCTTTGTAGGTTGCAAGACTTATCTAAGAAACAAATATATGACAGTTAAAAATTAAAGGGTGTTCTAAAGCGAGCAACGAAACGTAATATACACACACTTCTATATTATTAGGTTTATTAAAAAAATAATGCTGAAAATAGGATTGCAATTAATTATGTTTTTCAAAAATTAAATATATTTATTCTAAAATTATTCAAGTTTCCTGTATCAAAAAAAAAAAAAATCACCATGGGCACGTGACAAATATATGTATGTTCACTTGGCAATCACAGTTTCATATACTGGAAAGTAAAATCAACTGTAGAAAGCAAAAACAATGTAAACATAATATCCACTACAATAATATTTACTTACAGGTATGTACCGACGGTACATCGAGTAAGTAAAAATAATTAATGTGATGATCGTAAAAGATAAGCAAGAATAGTTAAACATACTTAGGTAGAGTGACATAACTTTGTGCTAACCTGAATATAAAAATGAAAAAAACGGATAAATATAATATAATAAGTGATACTTACAAATGTGTTTACCAAAGGTAAATCAATATTTCTCATATTCCATTTCATTAAAAATTTGCGTTAAATAGCTGATGTTAATAACAATCTCTACCCCAGTAGATAGACTTGGGTGCTGATGAAGTGCGTTGCTGCACAGAAAAATATCGTTATTTCTCCCAGCTTATAGTCTAATTTAATTTTTCTTCTCTTCTTTAGAAACTCACATTAATTAATAAAAAAAAATATTTCATTCAATAAGAATTGAAATTACTGAACTTAAGCCCGACTAAGAAATTATTTCTGATTAAAATTCACTATAGTTCAACTAAACATTTCAAATTGTTTCACTCAAAAAAAAAATCATTCTTTTAATGTTATTATATTTAGTTGGATTTAGCACAGAATATATTTTTCGCTGATATTTTCTTTTTAATTTTCCATTATCCATCTCATCAGCATCAACTTTATGTTTCTTTGTTTTAACTTGCATATACATATATACGAGTGCACACATACATACATACATACATACACAAATAAAAATTTGTTATTTTTTTACAAATGTTTTTCTTCCACGAGTTGACTGGTTGGGAAGAAGAAAAACTTTATTCCATTTGTTATTTTAATGTGCCGGAAATTTTCCTCAAGCCAACAAGAAATTTGAAGAGATATTAACGTTTTGTGTTGCGCATGAAAATGTGCTTAAAACTTTTGTTTTACAAACGCGACAAACTTTAAACTTTTTTTTTTTTTAAATGTAATAAATGTTTCAAAAGAAAATTTGTGTTACTCCTTGAACCTTGATAATGAAAGCAGTCTACAGATGAATTTCACATAAATTTCACTATACACATTGGCTTTCATTTATTGCCAGAAGCGTTTTTGTAAGGGAAGACAATGTTACAGAATCACTGGCTGTTGCGCATGAATAAGGCATTTTTTTTTCTTCATGACTTCCAAAACGCCATGAATTTTTCACAGAAGTAATATATAGGGTGTTTTTTTAGAGGTATAGAACTTCGAATTGAAATAAAACAAGAAAATCGTTTTAATGTCCATCAATTTGGCTTTATTGGAAGGATAATTTTATGCCATTAACGTTTAAATATGATTTCGGGCATGTGGCCGCCGCGGCTGGCTCGAATAAAGCCAATTCTACAGGTCCAATTTTCAACCACTTTTTCGAGCATATGGGGCCGTATGTTGGCAATAACGCCACGAATGTTGGCTTCCAAGTCCCCTAACGTTTCTGGTTTGTTGGCGTAGACGAGCGACTTCACATATCCCCAAAGAAAATAATCCAATGGTGTCAAATCACACGATCTTGGTGGCCAATTGACCGGTTAACCGAATTAATTGCTCTGATGGACGATTATGTCGACCATAAAATGGACGGAGCTTGCGGTAAACTTCGCGAACTGAACCATTATTTTCGAAATAAATTTGCACGATTTGCAAGCGTTGTTCTTTTGTCAACCTGTTCATGATGAAATGGCAAACCAAACTAAATATTAATCACTTGACAGCTGACAAAATGGCCGCCAGTTAAAAAAGTGATGCCAACTTAAAGTTCTATACCACAATAAAAAACACCCTATATATATATGTGACGCGCAAAATAGAAAGGGACCAAGGGTAAAAACCGGTTTTGTTCAGGAGAGCCATTTTAAAGATATTAAAAACGTGTATCTTTGGTGTACCATCACCATCATCAAACGCGCATATCTCTGGGAGGGAACACTTTTGGGGCATGGGATCGGTCTCATTCGATGCTCAGATGTTGTCCACATCAAAAAAAAAAAAAAAAAAAAAAAAGTGAAAATTGATATTTTTACCTTTAGGTCCCTTTCTCTATGCGCTGTCACATGTATGTTTGTTTTTTCGTTTGTTTGTTTGTTTGTTTGTACCTTATAGGAGACCAGACCTCTTGACCGATCTTCCTGAAATTCTCACAACATTTATCTGCGAATCACGCCCATTTTTGCGCCCACTTTTTTAAATTATGTTACTCCTTCCACATAGTAGATATTTAACAGGTTTGTTTTATAGTAATAACGAGCATAACTCCGCCCTTAATAAATTATTTCCAAATACTAAAACGTCGTTATGTTATTTTTTCTTGCTGTTATGCAGTCCAGCAAAAATAAAAAAAAAACCACCTGTTAAGTTCAGCGGAGAACAATCTGCATGTAGTGTACTTGCATTTACTAAAGACATAATTTTTTTCTCTTAATTTAAAATAACAAAATTAATAATTTCATTGTCCTCACACACATTTAGTTGCATTAGATTTAGATAGTTTTTTGTCCCTCCTGAAAAATTAAAAAAAAGGACTTAGCAAAGCTTTATTGAATTTTGTATTGAAGTAGTTTGAAAAAAAAAAAAATAATTAGTATCTCGACAACCAAATATAAGAAACAGCTCAATTATGAACAAAAATTCCGCGCGAGTTTTTTCACTTTTCCCTATTCTCCTATTCTGCATTTGAAGTAGCTATTATGAACGCAGTTGAAATGGCTTTTTTAACTAAAAATCTTTCAAAACAAAATTTATATAAATAAAATAGTATTTTTTGTAGTTCTTGCATATTTACTCTTTGTGTTCCCAAGAAATTTATGATTGGAGAAATTTTTGCGCGAGAAAATTATTTTCCATGAGTAATAAATTGCGTGGAAATATTCATGATTGGGCTGAATGAGTATCAAACACATACAAGTATGAAATAAAAGTAAAAAAAGTAAAAGTATGATAATGACTGGGTAACAATATGTACAAGTATAAAAAATATTCAATATGTGCTAGAGTATCTAAAATTTTTTGTGTTCATTGCTTTTCTCTGTTCCGTACTACTGCTCAATGTTTTAAAGTTTAATTGCTGCTCCCAATCGCTTAAAATTCAATATAATACCTAAAAATCATCATTTAAAAGGGCCAAAATATGTATCGTGTATACAGTCTATGCGCCCCTTTTACATGCATATCCATCTTTGTTTTAAGTTTCATCAAAATAAGTTGGATAATATCGGAGAGAAAGGATCATATTACGGCGTACGCTATCGTTCGAAATTTCCATACAACCACAATTAAAGTTGTATTATAATTTATGCGATATCGCATGCCGTAATATGTGCACTCGGATTTTGAAAGAGTATTTAGCTTTTGTGTCCTTCAAATTTCATTAGAATCGGTTGAATGGTTTCGTAGGGTCAAAAATTGCCCATCCATTTCTTTCTTGAACTTAGACTAAAAAATATTTAAAGGGTGTGTACGTACGTACGTACTTGTTGTAAATTTCACTGAAATCACTTCCATAGTCTCGGAGAGACCGAAATTGCTACTGCGACCGCCTCTTGGTCTTTGTTTTAATTTAAAAAATCTATAAGGCGTGTATATCTTTTCAGTCGCAGCTGTATCTATGTTTTTAATTTCATAAAAATCGGCTGGATAGTTTGCCCCCTGTCTCTCCACCTCCGAACACTTGGTCGTACGTACTTTAAAAAATATATATTCTTTGTGTTATCTTAGACTCAGATGCATCTGCGAGTATATTTTGAAGATCACATATATCGCTTGCAAAGTTTTGGAGAGGCCGAAATTGCTCCTGTGACCGTTTCTCGGCCTTAGTTTTACGGCCTGGCCCACGATGTCGACAAGAAAGTTTCTTTCGCTTACTTACATTGACAACAAAAACAAATTCTCTTATTTTGTTTTTGTTTTCAGTATAAGTAAGCGAAAGAAACTTTCTCGTCGACATCGTGGGCCAGGCCGTTAATTTTAAAAATATATAAAGCGTAAGTGTCCTTTTAGACACTAATTTTGTAAAAATCAGTTGGATTGGTTAAGAGAGACGCAATTTTTCCTGCCCCCTGCTCCCTTGCCCCCTGCCCCCTGCTCCCTGCCCCCTTGGTCGTACTTTTTAAGAAAGATTGTATCCATATAGCCGATGTGTTATCTTAGACGCAGCTGTATCTTTGTTTTAAATTTCATCAAAAAAAGTTACTTTTTCCTTTGGTCAGTAGAAGAAGTACGGACGGATGGATAGACGGAAAAGAACAACTGTAAGCATTTCATATCTTGATTCGGAAAATTTGTATAAGCGCCAAACACTCTGCAAAATCTTTATGCATTTTTCTAAACTCTTCTCGAAATAAAATGCTTTAAATGTTTTTGTCTCTAAATTTCTTCACACTTGGTTGGGCGCCTCAAAGACTGACCTAGAAAATTTTCGTTGTCGTTGAGAAATATTAAACTGAAACAAATTGTTATAAAATGTCTGTTTTAAACTTTTTCCTCTTTATCTGTGAAAATAAAAAAAAAAGCAAAGAAAAAAAAAATGGCAATTTATAGAATTTTATTTATTTTGTCACTTTTTCAGCTTTTTTTTTTTTTTTTTGCTTTCTCCTTCAATTTTTAGAGACAAAGAAATAAACATTGAATACAAAGAAAATTCTTTAAGTTGCAAAGTGTTGTGCATACAAACAAGTACTTTTTTTTATAACAAATTTGCAAATTGTTTAAATTTATTTCTCAGTTTTGTTTTTTATTTGCTTGTTGTAGTATAAAAATTTTATTTATTGCTTTAAATAATATTATTCAACTTGCAATTTGGCGAATCTATAAACTTGTCATTTACTAAAGAAAAAGGAAAAAAGTGAAAGGAAGGAATAGAAAGAACTTTGGCAACTGCAGGTAAATAGAGAAGAGAGTAAGCAAAAAGCTACATTTAAATAAAATTGTATACTCGTATATTTATTTAATGTACATACTTCAGGTATTTGCGGTTGCACCTTGAAAGAAAGGGGGAAAAATGTTTAACGAGTGTTTGTCTAAGAATTTTTCTTTTATCAAAACTCTTGGGGGAATTCCCCTCTGTAAAATCACAATATTTACTTACGTCTTCTGCTACTCATACTTACTTATGTTTGTTTGTTTGTTTGTGTGCGTATTTCATCCTTTTTATTAAGCCATCTCAGTTGTCCTTGTTAAATGTTGAAAGTTCTTTGTAGCTTGAACTTGCAGTTGTCGGTGGCCTGGTAGTGGGTTGTATTCCATTTTACTTTCCTTTTTATTACTACTTGACTTAATTTGTTATTATTGTCACGCATTTGCCTTCTAGCTTTGGCAACAGTCTGTTTACGGCATTAAAAGATGTTAAGAAATTAAAGAACGCAATAAAAGTTTTTGTTCGGTCTAGTAAGTGAGGCCAGAGTATTTTTGGGGTGTTTTTTTTTCGTTTGCTATAGAAATCATTTGAGATATTTTTTGAATTTAAATGTTTCTTATCAAGGAAGGTTTATTGTTAGAAAATATTCATTAGAATTTTCTCTACTCTACCTTCCTGAAACAAGCAACATTTCTTTGTTCGTGTTATGTTTGAATAATGTTGTTTTCAAGTCGTAGTGACATCGCTGATAATCGTTATATTAATTTTATAACCATAATATTATCAAAAGTAATAAAAGCTGAATCATTGCACGTTTTATAGTGTTGAAAGTTAGAATAAAATATTCCATTATAAATGAGAACAACTTAAAATACAATAAAAATCCGCCGAGTTACTGCCTGCGACTTAGGTCGAATTAGATATACATACATACTCATATGTATATATATGCACAGATGTTTCGACTGACCGTTCTCACAGCGGGTTCAGACGACTGTTTTCTCATCGGCTACGGCTGACTATTCTCACAGCAGCTTAGGCTGAATGTTCTCACAGCGACTTCGACTGGCTTTTCTCACAGTGGCTTATGCTGACTGCTCCCACAATGTGTTATGTGACTATTCCCACAGTGGCTTCGACTGACTGTTCTCGCAGTGACTTATGCTGACTGTTCCCACAATGGCTTATGATGACTGTTCCCACAGTAACTTTGGCTGACTGCTCCCACAGTGGCTTATGCTCACTTACCAAAGCGGCTTTGGCTAACTGTTCTCACAGCGACTGTGGCTAACTTTCCTCTCAGATGTTGCGGCTGACTGTTCTCACAGCGGGTTCGAATGACTGTTCTCTCAGCGGTTTTGGCTAACTGTTCCCCAAGGCTAAGCAACGATTTTTCGCACTATGCAAGTCTTATTACTAAGCTGAGTAGTTTGTAGGGGAGAGAGAGAGAGAGAGAGAGACGAAGGGAAAATAAACGAGTACTCAGCTTCATGCACTGTCAATACGTTTTGCTTTCTCATTCGTAATGTTTAAAAAAAAGCACACATCCATACACAAATCTAAGCACAAAAAATATGATCTGAAAAATAAGACTTGCATTGTGTGAACGCCGATGAAAGTTCAAAGATGAAAAAGTGATAAGCTTAGCAATAAGACTTGTGTAGTGTGAACACTAAATAAACTGTATTACATATTCACATCAGCGTTTTAAAGTTTTTAAATATTTTCGTTTACGTTTGATATTCGAGCAGAGATTATCAAATACATAATATCATCAAACGAAAGCGTTCTTTTATTGCTCTTATGATGGCTGGCAAAATAAATTTTATGGCTTTAATCTGATTTATTGCAAATTCTTTTTTTTTCTCATTACAAAAATTAGCTCGAAATGAAATTAGAAATGTCAAAAACTTTTCATCAACTTCATTTAAACTCAATTTTTTGTTGGTTAAATTATAATGCGTCATACCAGAATTCTGCTGAACATTAATTTATTTGGAATTTAAAATAAAGAATAATATCACAGCACGTTTGCTAAACAAGTTTTGCTCCGCCAACATACACAAACACACTCGTACAATTTATTTAAATATCTTTCTCCCAGTTGTAGGATTTTGCAGCGCTTCCAAAAAAAAAAAAAAAAAAATAATCATTCATCTAATTAAAGTGTTCTCGCGCACTTTCTAACCACCAATTTTTAATTATTATCAGCTGTATTTTGATAAGTAAATATTTAAAAGGTTCTCTTCGTGGCTGTGCTGTGTTTAAATGCCGTCTAAAATTTGTATGCTAATTTATGTTCCGACTCATTTGAATGCATATTGCACCGAGTTAGTTTAACTAAAGCTGTCAGCTCTCGCATTTGCTCTTACAAAATGCAGAACATCTGTATGCAAAAATTGCCATCCTATGCCCGGGCATTCATTGCCTTATGAAAATAGTTTGGGGGAGGGAAATGAAAAAAAAATGCTCAAACTCAGAGGTTCTTTTTTCAACACGGTTTCCTTGTTTTTACTTTTTTTTTTATAGTTTTCCTACATTTCTAATCTAATTTGCGTTGTGCGAATCACAATTCTGGGTTTAAGATATTTGCAAAAAAAAAAAAAAGTGTTGTTGGAGCAACAAGGGCGCCTAGTGAACTGGTTGAAGAGTAGAAAAGACAATGTAGTCTAAAATTGACTTAGCAATTAGACTTATTTTTTTTTGTTTGTTTTAATTTACATGCTTCTTCGTAAATACTACTTGTTTTTTATTTTGCACAGTTATTTGTATGTTCTTTTATATTTTATGTCAGCTGCTTGTAGTTGTCTTTTCAAGTTTAACAACATTGCGCGGATGGTTAGAGAATTTTATTGGAAATCACTCAAAAAAATTAGCGCGTTTCAATAAGTTTTCAAGCATTTAAGCGTTAAGGCAGACAAGTAAAACTTCAAAACAGTAACTTCATATTACCATAACTAATCAGGGTTAGAGAAACTTCAAACTGCATCGTTATTTAATTACAAAAAAAAAAAAAAAAAAACGGTGTTCTTTGCTATATATATATTTTCTAGCCCATTTATAAATTATCGTGCACAGAAAAGAAATAAAAATTATTTTCTATATTTATGATTTGATCGCTTTGTAAGCCAAATTACATGTGATAATTATTAATGAACAAATAACAACACCACAGTTAATTGTAAATACTCTGCCAAACTCGTAGTAGAACGGAACAACGAGCTTTTTTCGAAGGCCACTACACCTTCATCATCAGCGTTCTTTGTGTTTGGTCCACTGTGTGTGGCGTCAGTTGATGTAGATTTCTGCTTTTCAGTGCAAATGGAATATGTGAATTGTTTTGATTCATTGTATTGAAATTTGCTGAAAGCTTTTTTTGTATTGAAAGCTGAATTTTACCATTTCTAAAATAAAAAAAAACACAAGCATAAAAAATCTCAAATATTGAACAAATCACCAAAGTCGAGTTAAGCTCTAAAAAAATTCAGCAAAAAAAGTTCCAAAACGGAGAGAATCGCCAATTAAAAAGTCGCTAGAACAAAAAAAAATAAAAAAATGATGTAAAAATTCGTTCAAAGAAAAAAACCGAAACTTGCAAAAATCAGTACCTGGATTTAGTAACTTTTATTACGACAATCGTATCGCTATACTAAATATAACAAAGATTTATGGACTTTGCTATTCAGTAAAATATTTTAACGATATTCGCTGCTGGTTGAAGTAAAAATGAAAATAAAATAACAAGCTCAAGTTCATTCTTCTTTGTGCTTTTCGCTAATTTTGACATTTTGTATGAAGGGATGCCACATGATATACAACTAAATGGCGAGTAAAACACTGTACTATCGTAAAAAATAAATTACAGAATCACATTATCGTTACCGCAAATGAAGAAATATATAGATGAATATTATGATTTCGAACGGTTCGCAAAAAATTACTGAATCGCACTACAGATGAGTTTAATAAAAATATACCAAAAATCGCTGATATGGTAGAAATATACAAAAATTAAAAAAAAAATATTGGCAACCCAAAAAATAGCAAAAGCAAACAAATTGTGCAGACAAAAAAAAAACACGAAAAATTCGCAGACATCAAACAAATCGCCAAAGATGTTAAAAATGCCAACATCTAAAAAACGCTAAAAATTGCTAAATTAAAAAACTATCGCTGAAATGGGCGAAAGCTTGAAGTCATTAAAAAATTATTAAAAAAAAAAAAAAAATCGGCAAAAAAAAAATCAATAACAAAGAAAAAATTCGCAAAGAAGGGGGAAAATCACTCAATTTGATAAAAAATCTATGAGACCCAAGAAACGCTTAACAGTAAAAACTCCCGAATGAGAAACAACTCAAAAAAGGAGGAAAGATCGTCAATCGTCGCGAGGTATGTATGTCCAGTTCATACTGAACTAACTTACTGTGATAAAGTGCATCGAGCCATAACCGCGAAAAAAGCATAAGCGACATACTTTTTTAACTTTGTACGATCGCAAATAACCCATTTTTCGCAAAAGAATTAATATCGAAAATTATGTCGCTTATGCTAGGAACACAACTGGGACGAACGACGAATTTCGTCCATGTCGACAAATTCGTCGATAAGAGTTCGCTGCGTAAATTCGTCGTGTGAAGCACAACAACGACGAATTTACTCAGCGAATTCCTCTCTGATATTTGATAAAGTTGGTTATTGTGTGTGCAAAGACAGATAGAGAGAGAGAAAATTGTTTTTTCGTCGTTCGCCGGCGTAAGAAATAGAAATAAATCTATTGCTACTTTCGCCGCGTATGACGAATTTCGCCCTACGCCATGATTGTGTGCATTTTCATATACACCAATGTGTTTTATTTTTGACGACCAATATTCGCGACCAAAAGTTCGTCGTTCGTCGCAGTTGTGTTCCTAGCATTAAGCTTTTTTTTGGCGGTTATGTCACGTTATGAATGTGCCTGTGGACAGTATTTTTTTAAGAACTTAATGTTTGTTACCTTACTATTTCTAAAGTTCCTCTTTTGGAATGGACCTTAAGCTGAACCCTAATTTAATTACACTATCGGTCATGATCTCTGTAAAGTTTCGCTGAATTTTTATGTTACTTCTTCTAAAGTTCCTTTTTGGCAACGAACTGAATGAAGCCTAATTTAAATAGACTATCGGTTTTTATCTTGCTTCATCTCTGGCATTTTACTTTGATTGTCTTGGTTCAACAGGGCACTGAACAAATTATATTAATTAAAATCTATTAACATATTTCAATAAGCGCTGAAATCTAAATCTTGTTAAGCCTGGTTGCGCTTTATTTTCAGCCAAAAAATCTCAGTGCAAGAAAGACAGACTTTCGCTCTAGTTATTTTAGTCTTCAGGCATATTGAGAAACATCTCGCCATATTTGGTTGCATAAAATATTTGTGTGGCTGACCTCGTACATTTAAATTATCGTTTGTGTAAAACCTGCAAGTGCACATGTTACATTTATATTTCTTCCATATTTCATTGCAAAATAATTTCTTTCTTTAAGCTTTTCAGTGTGTTCGTTCCGCTAAACGTTTGACGAAATATTAAACGGGAAAACTTATTTGAAATTCAAATGAATCATTAAAACTGTGTTTTTAATCATATTTTTAGAAAAATTGAAAAGCCAAATGTGAAGGAAATCAATTTCCTTTTATACAAAAATTGCAGTTTCAGCTGGTGCAAAAATATTTTTTCTATTAATCTTTTGTAATATTCGCAATATCGACAAATACTCGTATGAAAAAAGTGAAACAGAAAAAAATACAACAAAATAAGTTTGAAATATTTATAAAAGCAAAAAAAAAAAAAAACAAAAAAAGAAAGAAAGAAATATTGCCATCATGCTGTGCCAGCATAAACTGCTACAACCAGATGCTACGGAACGTCAGCAAATAAAGTTGAAAACTCTTTCAATACCCTGCCAGTATTGTGTGAAACCTTTTGCGAAAACCTATCAGCAAATCAAAGAAATTGAAAATCAATCAGCGCCACCAACAAAAGCTGCAAAAAAATATCAACGTATTTCACCGCAAAGACTTAAACTTAAAAATAATAATAGCAAATTTCATAAATTTTTAAGGAAAGGTAAAACAAAAAAAAAACGAATTTTTACATAAAAAATAAGTAAATAGCAAAGCTTTACAGAGAGTTTATGTATTTCAATTTTGTTAAAAACACAAATATGTTTGCATTTATTTAAATATTTCTGTGGCAATAAGGAAAAAGTGCTTAAGTCATATTTGACTGTTTTGCAGGAGAGCACTTTTAAGCTTTCAGGTCGATTTTCAGAACTTCATTTCTTTTACAGTTAAATTGGCAAATTCTCTGTCAACCTTTATTTTTTTAAGCAAACATCATTCTACACACTGTAAATAATACATTCCAGTTGAAATATACTAAAGTATAAACTAAATTAAGCTATTATTCCAAATGAGATTAGAAGTCCAAAAAAAGATAAGCCGCAAGTCATAGTGCTATAACTTCCTGAAAAGTCACACAAATTCATTGAGCTTTTTACCAGGGGTACTTTCAAATCTGTATATTACGGAGGTGCCATTAACTCAAAATCAGCTTATCTCGACTTAACCACTTTTTCCTTTTTGCCATAGATTTATTTTGCTACACTTATACTTAGAAATTATATAGTATATAGTATCTTATTTGGACGAGCATAATAACAAAGACCTTAAGCCGTTCTAGTGAAAAAGATCAGCATGTTTAGTGGGAATCGAACCTGCGACCCACGCACTAGGCCACTGTGGCACCCGAAAACACTGAGAAGCCAATATCAGTAGATTTCTGTGAAATTTTTCGAAATGTAATATGAAAGAGAAATAATCGCAGCAAAAAAAATTAAAACAATTAAATTAAAAATATTTAAATTTAGACTAATAAATATATTATTAGCGGCAATTTCATAAAACAATTTTTTTCATAATCTTGTGCAAATAATTGCTAAGTGGTGAGTATCAATATACTTTACTACTAGCTGTACCCTGCGCGCGTTGCTACGCCAACAACTAAAATAAATTTGAAGGAAAGACATTACACAAATATTTAATTAATTTTCAGTAATTTGATTGATTTTTAACGTTTCGGAGGGGGGAAATTTCCCTCTATCGCCCTCTTGATCCTAGTTTTAAAAATGTATATAGCATATTTAACTTTTTAGACGCAGATCTATCTATGTTCTAAATTTCATTAAAATCGGTTCGAATGTTTCGGAGGGACTGCAATCCCGCCCCCCTCGCCCTACTGGTCCTTGTTCGAAAAATGTACATAGACCATGCGAATTTTTAGATGGAAATCTATCTATGTTCTAAACTTCATTAAAATCGGTTTGAACTTTTTGGAGGGACAGAATTTGCCCCCTATCGCCCTCCTGGTCCTAATTTTAAAAATGTACATGGCCTATGTGACTTTTTGTTCTAAATTTCATTAAACTCGGTTTGGACGTTTCAGAGGGGCAGAAATTTCCCCCCTATCGCGGTCCTGGTTCTAGTTTTAAAATTTTCTCTCCGTAAGAACCCTCCTCGAACTTCAAGAAATATTATAAAAAAAGAATTGGCGAAATCGTTCCAGCTGTTCTCAAGATTTGCGCTTAGCAACACATTCAGCGATTCATTTTTATATTATAGATTAATTTATATTATTAAAATCACTATTTCTGAAAGGGGCGTAGCATTTACCGGGGTAGAATATATATAAAAACACGCGCCGGTCTTTTACAAATATTTTGTGGGGTGGAAGGCGAAAATCTGTTGGGGCATTGAAGAGTTCACCCCTAACAAAAAAACGTGTTTTTGATTTTTATATATATTAAGATTTTGCACATGCTACGATGTAAGACTATTTGCACAAGACTGTGAAGTGGGCTACTGTTTCGTTTATTTTCGTACTCTGCTTTTAAGCACAAATAAATCAAAATCAAAATAAATTTATAGCTGTAATAGTGTGAAATATTTTTGTAACGAAAATCACGTCGTAGCTGCTGTGTTGTGGCATAAAGAGCATAGCTATAAAAAAAATTTCTTAGAAGAATATGTTGCTCAGCCCTATTCTGAGGAACAAACCTTGAGAAGTTCTTTCCCTATTTCTTATACCGCTATTTTAAAAAAAAATCCCTTGCAAACTTTTAGGTAAAATAAAAAACCTGCAAACAAAATTAAATGACTTCGAAAATTCGAAATTCCCTCTCTGTTTTTATTTCTCTTGTCATCGGTTTATTCCCCGGAAATTATTTTGCAGGGAATATTTAAAATTTCTCTGATTGCAAGAATTAGAAAAAAGAATAATCAACTTATGCGAGGGCTGACTTTTAAGTGGTTTCAAGCAAATAATTTAAATTTTCCAAGTTTTTTTTTGATATTGTCATAGAATTTCTCGATTGCTATATGTGTTTCATAAAAAACTTTGGCTCTTTTATGTGGGAATTTCCAACGATTTCTGTTTCAAGATATCGGAAAGAAAGTTTCGATTTACAATTTATATTCAAAATAAAAAAATAAAAAATTTTATACTTGCAGTCGAAAGTTTTCTTTCGATATCGTGAATCAGGCCATAAATATTACAGTTCTATTGAGTTCTTATAATCTTGGTATTGCAATATATCCCACCGCACAAACAAACGTTCATCTGCGGTGAAGTGTATAATAATAATAATAAAAATTAATCTTTGTGTTCTATAATGGAATCAATCAACCCCCCCCCCCCCCCCTCTTCTGTTATTTGTTAAACCGAAATATGCGAACACGCAGCACCAAACAACCCAAATACAAAACCATGTTCATTCATAAACACATCAAATGTTAAAATTTATTGGCATGTGGCCAATGGCTCAACACTGTTGTGGGTCATCGGGTGTTGGCCTTAAAGTCAGGGTTTATTTTATTTTTTTGCCTTTTAATCGATACATGTTAAAACTAGAAAAATAGTTACACACACACACACACACACACACGCAACATAGAAAGGGAATTTTGTAATTAATGTTCAAACTATAAAATACAATCGAAATGAGTAGAGATTAAAGAGAAAATAAACAAAAAGTATTGAAAGGAAATAAACGAGGTTAGTTAGTAGAAATTCCTTTAAATTAATAAATGTGTATTATAAAGGGTATTTTTTTATAGAGTGACACAAGTTTAAATCATAATAAAAAAAGGAAATATATTTTCAATATCAATGAAACGGGCTTTATTGGAAACAAAATTTTATGAAGGGCCTGTCCCACGATGTCGACAGCGTTCAATTTGTCGCATTCAACTTGCATTCAAAACAAAAACAAATTTTAAGATTTCATTGTTGTTTCAAATGTAAGTGTGCGACAAGTGGAACGTTGTCGAAATCGTGGGACAGGCGCGAAATTAATGTTTAAATATGATTTCTGCCATGTGGCCGCCACGGCTGGCGCGATAACAACTTTTTTTTTTTAATCAATTTATTTTTATTTATTTATTTATTTAAGTTTTATTTCATTAATTTTTATACATTTGCGGCCGTATTTCGCCTATAACTCTTCGAATGTTGATTTCCAGTTGTTCAATTGGGGTTAAATCACACGATGAAATAATTTTTTCATCAAAAGTTTGTCTGAGTAAATCAATTGCAGCGCCCGCTGTGTGGCATGTGGCTGCGTCCTGTTGGAACCACATATCAGCAAGACTAATGCCACGTAATTGAGGTACGAACAAATTTCAAATCATATTCCTATACCGTTCACCATTGGCAGTAACATTCTGACCATCATCGTTTTTGCATTCATATGGGCCAATGACTCCGCCAGCCCATAAAGCGCACCAAACAATAATTTTCTGTGGATGTAATGTTGTTGTGGATTCTCCTCACTCCAAATGCGACAATTCTACTTATTTACGTACCCATTCAACCAGAAATGGGCTTCATCGCAAGTGCAGGATAAGTTTGACGAATAGAACAATTATGTTGATTAAAAATTTCAACTGTTTGCACGCGTTGCTCTGGTGTATGTAAGTCGATTCATAATGAAATTTCAAAGCAAACTAAACCAAAAGCAACTATCAGCTGTCAAATGGGTGCTGAAACAAAGCAGTGATTTTAACTCAAAGTTGTGACACTCTAAAAAACACCCTTTATATGTATGTATATGTAGTTTGTTTATTTTCCTCTAAAAACAATGATTTGTTATTGAGAGTATACTTAACATTATCTTCACTTGCCCAACTGTCTTAGTCGTATTTTGAAGTTGCCATACATAACACTAATTTCAATTTCAGTTGCGTTGCCAGTTGATAACTCAACTGAAGTACGGTTGCCAGTGATAATCGAGCCATAAATCTTAAATAATCACTGGTTGGAAATATTTCATAAGTTTTTTTCTCCATTTAGTAGTTTAGTATTTTTTTTTTTCAAATTATATTTCGTTACAATTTTTATAAGGTTTTACGTAATTTTTTATAGAATACATTTTGTTGCATTTTCTTGTTAAATTTTGGTTGATTTGTTGAGTTTTACAAAAAAAAAAAAAAAAATTTTTGTCAGTTTATAGGATTTTTTCAAATTACACAACAAAACAACTATATTTTTGTGTAGGGAGACCTTATAACAGTCCTAAATTGGTATGGTACTTACTCTTTTCTTTCACTTCGTGTTAAGCAGTTCCAGAATACTTGACAATTTTGTAAAAATTTTCTAAACGACCATACTTTTCATCTGATCAGGGATGATTACAAAATCAGAGATGATTACAAAATCAAGTAATAAACAAACTAACAAGTCAGTCGTCTGTTTCGACGCCGTTGCCGTGCCGTCGTTTATGGTGTATGTCTTGGTCTTAAACCGGCCATAAACATTAAATATGCTTATCGCATTGAATAGTTTTTCCTGTAAGTCATGTCTGAAAATTAATTAAACTATCGTATTTTCTTTTTCTTTATCTTATTTAAATTAACTACTTTAACAGCCGTCTATTTTCAAAAACCGGCACCACCACAGCGTGCATGAAACTGCTCTGTCACCAGAAGTCAGCGATTAATGTAGAGGCATGTTAATCCTCAACAGCTGTTTGCTTTTAATGTAATATGAGATGTGATGGTGTGAACATAAAATGTCACTTTACGTTACATTTTTTGACATTCGAAGTAAATGTCTTTAGATTTCTTACTCGTAAAGTGTGATGAAAGTCTTTATACATGTATAACAAATAGTCTGAGTGCCCTTAAGAAAAACTTGAAATAAAACACAGTTTAAGTGCCAGTTTCGGTTTACAATTTAAATGGGAAATGAAAACAAATTTTCATATTTGATGGTTGTTTTCAATATAAATTTTCAGTCGAAGGGTTTCTTTCGATATTGCGAAACAGGCCATAATTTTAAATTAGTTTGCATAATAATGAAATTTTTTTACCAACTTATTTTTATTTTTATTCAAATGAAATAAAGTATCTATGGCCGCGGAAATTATGAAAAAAAAAATTTATTAATTCAAAAATGTGTTGAACTTTGGCTTTATTTTTTTAACACGTTTTTATTATTATTATTATTTTCTCTCTCTTAAATCTGGCCACACTGCAGTCAACATATGGTGTAGCCTTTAGTAATTTAAACTTTCCACTTTCATTCGCATTATTGAGTCTTTAGCTGTCGGTGTCGATGTGAAATACCCAAACTAAAATTAACTAAAGCTGGGCATTTCCATACAACTTTTGCTGCTGTCTCAGCTATTGTCAGGCTCAGTTTGCAAGATTTTGCCCTGTAATGTGGCGAAAATATTTACCTCACTTAAGACGGATTTGTTATAGTATTGGTGCACGATATGTCCTGAAATTCTTCGAGTATCACTCGAAACAGTTCTAGCTCTTAATATTTTGCTGTTGTCTTTAATGAAAAACCCTTTACCCAAAGCTAATCTATTGTAAATACTCATGTTTTTGTCAGTTATTTTTTTTTGTGTCCATTCTTTTTGCTTTCTTTTTTTTTTGTATTTTTGCTCTACAAATGTATTTAAAATTAGTTGAAATTAATTTCACTTACTTTCAATTTCTCTATACTGATTTTGTGGTTGATTGGTTTCTATGCGGTGTCCTACCAAATTTACATTCTTACACAGATGCCGAAACTTAAGTTCATAAATATTTTCTATAACCGGCCGAATCTAAGCCGAATGTTACTTATGCAGCCCATAAATAAAATAAATAAAAATGTTCGAACAAAATGTCTCGATTTTCTATTTTTTTCCTTTTTCATATGCTTCTGAAGAGAAAAAAAAACTCGCCCTGCCTCCCTTTTTATCAGTGTGCCACGGAATTTACAATTGCAGGAATTTATTCTTAAAAAAAAAAATTTTTTTTCTACTCAAAATTAAATTCGTGAGAATATCTATGAATAATCTGTTACATTCACGATAAAAAACAACTTTCACATTTTCACGGTAAATTCTTTAACTCCTTTAAATTTAAAAGGGAATAATTTTCCCACCAACTTTTTTATCAATCGCAGTTATTTTTTCGATTTGGCAGCAATACTTGAAAGGAATAAAGTGTATTTTTTTAACTTTTCAAATGACAGATGTTGTGTAAATTGAAAATAGGTGATGCGAGCGAGATATGTTCATATCTTGGAATTCACGTAGTGATGTAAGTATGGTTAGTTCTTCTAGTTTTCGTAGATTTATATCTTATCTTGCTTAAGCCGCGTTCAGACTATTATACTTTGTATTTATACTTGTCAAAAATTCAAATAATACGTGCAAGTGTGATAGTCTGAACGCAAAATGTCATCAAAGTGGCAAATAATACGATAAAAAATTTTGACATCCCATAAGACTTTTTCGTTTTTAGAAAATTTTCTAAACGATAATACTTTTCATTAGATTAGGGTTGCATTTTCACACAAACCAAATTTCCAAGTCGGCATGTCGTCATTGATGTAATGTTTTGTCATATGTATATCGAAAATCAAAATTTTGAATAAGTGAATCGTATGGAAGTATATTTCGTTGACGTAATTTTTTAACGTTATTGTAATATCTATTCTTAAATTTTTTCTGTTATTTACATAGAATATTTTTAACTGCTGAATTTTTTCAAGTGCCGGCACGTCTACGCCTACATGAAACCGCTTTGCCGCCGCTAGTCAATGAATAGCACAGACATTTTTATTTTGAACAGCTGTTTTGTTTTCTGCTTGTATAACACATTTTATTTGAAGTGTGATGGTCTGAACACGCAACGAATGTATTTAGATTTCTGTATCGTAAAATGTGATGAAAATATTAATACTTGTATAATAGTCTGAACGGGGCTTTAATTTGCACATTGTTTTTCCTTCAACGATTTTTCTTGGTGGGAAGAATATTCCCTTTAACCCTAAGGTGGGTTGTTTTCTAGATAACAAATTATCTGAAATTTAAAATTTTTTTTATACATATTTTATATTTTTAGGCATCAATAGTAACCCTAAAACAAAATGAGATTTAATTTATCGTATCAAAATTCGGATTGGCTTATGTTGCTCCAATTCGGCAAAACTAATGTCGAACTGCGATAATTGGCCGGTTAATAATTTTCTAGCCGAAGGGGAAATCGTTTAATCGGTGGGACACTATTGTTTTCTTGCCTTCAATAATATGTTATTTTTATTTATTTTTTAATTTATTTGGTACATCTTTTTTACGGTGGCTGCAATGCAAAATGAACCCAAGCTAAATTCAAAAAACAAAACAAAAAAAAAACGAGGCAAATAGAAAAAATTTCATTAGGAAAAAGAAAACTAAAAATCTCTCGGAAATATAAATAAAATCATAAAATTTTGTATGTGATTTAGTTAAGTTTCGACGCTGGAGTGCATTCAAATTAAAGAAGGCCAAGGCAGCGGTAAGTAAGATCCTCTCTATGATCGCACTTCAGAGTATCAAACTAAAACATTTAACTATCCTGCTCAAAAGGCATTCGCAGTGTTACTTCATAACTCGGTTCATATTAAACCGATTGTAAGATTTTTTTTTATTGTCTGAAAGGGTATGGCTTCCCATTGGTCCCGTTACAAAAGAATTGGGCGGGGCACGGCCACAATTTTTTTGTTTGATTTTATGATGTTCTACTTATTTGATTTCTGCGAAACCTAGCAAGTGCCTTTGGTTCTTGTAATTACATAATTTTAAAGTTGAACAAATGGGCCGTTATTTTATACACTATACACAATCTCTTTGAGAGCATAAGTAAGTTTCTTATAGAGGTGCTGCCAAGTTTTTGCACTTTTGCTATGCCGTATAAGCAATGGGTTAGCTTATTTGCACATATTTTTATTTGCAAATAATGCGCGTATAAACGTAGTAATAGAAAGCTCTAGTCTTTGAGCTCTGCAACTTGCAAATGCAGTGATTTAATATTTTTTTTAAACACAATCATAGGATGCGAGAAACTTTCGTATGGACTCTCTGATATGAATTCACTGATAGTTTTCAGTGCGTCAGTATGCATAATTCACTGCCATCATTTAGGTTTTGTCCATCTTAACTCCTGAAGTGACTACAAAAAAGTAAAAACCAAACTTTCGGTTTGTCTGTAGTTTTCACTAACTAAAATATTCTCAAACGTATTAAATGTCCTGTGGAACTTTTAATGCAAAAGTTTTCTATTCTGGTCATATATTTTGTAGTTTGATTGCAATGAAAGTAAAACGTTAAATAAAAAGCACACACACACACACACACACACTACTTAAAGTGCCCTGCGGGAAATTAAGTTAACTTTAAACTAACTTTAAGCTGACTATTTCGCAACTAGCACTGACTGGCACTTGGATTACTTTTCAATGTAATCAACTGACTATTTTAACATTGCGATGTCCTAGGCGGTAGTCAATTGTCTCACTCTGCATTACTTTTCAACTAACTCTTAAAGTTGGCTTTTTTTAAATCACCTGGTAGTCAGTAAATTTAAAAAATTTTTCTGGGGTTCGAACATGTATCATCACACGTTGTGTACTCAACGCGCTAACTACACAGCCAAGGTACCATCTAAAATAATAACAGCAAAATGTTAATATAAAACTGAAATGAGTTTCAAAGTAGCTGAGAATAAATTTGTTGGCTCTCACCAAATTCGATTACGCACTCAACTTAAGAATTAATTTTGGATTTTTTCTGGATGACATTGCAGTTAGCTTTTAGTCAGTCTAAGAAAAGTTAACTATAAGTTAACTATTTTTGTAGTCAACCACACATTCTCCGACAGGGTGTGTATTTGCGTGCGTTGGTGTGTACGTGTTTTTGCGTATATTTCTGGCTACATCTGCAGTTTCGTGTTTAGAAAACACTTAACATGAAACTCTATTTATAGTTGTAGTTCTAATTTGAAAAACAAAATGTCATTATTTAACTTTTGGGGTTTAATTTAAGTTTGTTTTTATTGCAACTTTTCTCATACTCGTATAATGCCATCAATTGAATTCGATTAGAAGTGAAAATAATAAAAAAAAAAATATGTGGGAAGGAAACGGTTGACCTGGCATGCTATACTTGAAACTTTGCGCCAGTTATTAAGTCCAAGACAAGAAATTGCAAAGTAATACACTTTTTTTTTTTTGCAAATTTTCGACAACCTTATCTCTCGGACCATTTTACAAATTTTGATCAGATTTACATTATAAAATTATAGGATGCTTATAAACACATCCACCCAAACACACACACACACATACACTCCGAATACTTTTTTTTATTCTTTGTTCGTTCGAATATTCGAACAAAAGTTCAAAATTATTCGTCCGTTCGAACAAGAAAAAAATCATAAAATATCATTCGAACAAATATAAAACACGAATAATTAACAGCACTAGTCCTAACTAATTTTGTTTGGAATCTATTTTTTTGTATATTTCGATAGAAATTTACAAATCTCGATTAAAAAAAGTAATGAGTTATGAGCCTTTCTCTATTAAGGTAACGATATGTGCGTATGTATGTATTTTAATTAATTTACTTAATTTAATAAACTGACTATTAGTTCTCTTACTACACAACTTTTTTTTTTTTTTTTTTGTATGAGGGACTTAAGAAAAACCATTTTGCTCCCCTGGCTCCACCTGAAAGTTTTTCAAATAGATAATCAGTTAATACTTTTCGAATAAAGTTTTTGATTTACAAAAACTGCGTTTGTTTTTGTTTAGCGCGTGTTCCAAAAAAAAAAGAACTGCCAAAAAGTGCTTTGGTTCGAAGCAATAATTGTTTGCAGCTAAATAGTTTTTCTTCATTAAATTACTACGTACGAGTGAGTACGTAAACTTTTAACTTTTACAATCACAGAAAAAAATAACAAAATAAACAAAAAAGTTTTAAAGTACAAAAATTTCATATTTGTTAAATGAAAATTTAAAAAAAAAAAATCTTATGCGAAATATACATCTGGCATTTCTTGTGCTGCCATTTTGTGGTGTCATTTTCAAAATGTGTGTTTTATATGGAAAGCAATGCCACACAACGAAAAATAACGGAAATGACAAACGTTGCCACCAGTATACACTATTGCGATGTCACAAAATGCCATAGTGTGTACTCGGCACTACAGTAGTGAAATTAGTGTTAGTCCATATTTACATTATGCAAGTCTTATTGCTAAGCTGATTAGTTTGTTAAGAGAGAGAGACGAGGGGAGCAGTAACGTTTCTTTTCCCCTCGTCTCTCTCTCTCTCTCTCCTAACAAACTAATCAGCTTAGCAATAAGACATGCATAGTGTAAACTAGGACTTATTGTTAAAAAGCTTTTACGATTAGAATATAAAGGGTGTCCCAACAAGAATGCAAGATTTAAATTTTAAATAAAACACAGATATTAAAAAAAAAAATCGTGAAACTTTATTATATCGTAAAGTAGACAGAATGAGGTTATGTGTGGAACAACATATCGGGCAGATGGCCGCCGCGGCTTTGCTGGCACACACGCGATCTTTTAATGAAATTTTCAATGACCGTTTTGCATAAATGCTGCCGTATTTCATTAATGCAGCGTCCAATTTCCTCTTTTAAGGCTTGAGTCGTCGTCGGCTTATTCGCGTAAACCATCGACTTCAGAAAACCCCAAAGAAAAAAGTCTAATGGTGTTAAATCGCACGATCTAGGCGGCCAATTCTGGTCTCCAAAACGCGAAATAACACGACCGGGAAATGACTGATGCAGCAATTGAATTGTTTCTCTGGCTGCATGACATTTGGCGCCGTCTTGTTGAAACCACATGCCCTCCACATTCATTTCTTCAAGTCTAGGCACGAAAAAACTGGTTATCATTTCACGATACCGAACGCCATTGACTGTTTGCGCTTGACCTGCCTCATTTTCATAAAAAAAAGGTCCAATGATTCCTTCAGCCCAAAATCCACAACACACAGTGACACGTTGGATTTTCCTCATCCCAAATGCGACAATTCTGCCTATTGACGGAGCCATCAAGATGGAAATGGGCCTCGCCACTGAAGATGATTTTATCGGCAAAATCAGCATTTTCATGTTGTCTCTCCAATACCCAATTAACGAAATCCCTTCGCTGTCCATGGTCAGCTGGCTTCAGTTCCTGAGTCAATTGAACTTTGTATGCATGAAGATGCAAATCTTTCGTCAAAATTCGCTGCATAGTGGATTTGGAGACACCAATTTGCTGAGCTCGGTGTCGAATTGAGGTTGATGGAGTTTGAGCGACATCATCACGTACAGCTGCGACATTTTCGGTCGATCGAACTGGTCGAAGGCGCGTTGTTGTCTTTACATCACTAATTCGGCAAATTTATCCATTAATCTCTTTACAGTTGGCTCTTTTGGAACATTATTGTGACCCCAAATTGATTGCAATTTGCGAACTGTAGCCGCAAAACTTTCACCATTTTAGTAAAACAATTTCACAATGAGAATGCGTTGTTCATTCGTGTAGCGCTCCATTTTTACTAACCTCGTACCTTCTACTAGCAAACAATAACAATTGATCAAATGTCAAACAATGACACTTCGAATGGCGCCAAATTTAAATCTTGCGTTCTTGTTGGGACACCCTTTATAAACAGTGGAGTGCGTTTATAACGAACTCTGCTATAATCACCGCTATAACTTTAAACCAATTAAAGATCCCAAGTGGTCATTCCAAATGAAAATCGAAAGAGAAACCTAAAGATGATTTTCAAATGCCTGCCGAATGAAACCCATTTTGATATAGTTCGCCGACTTTTTATTTTTATTTTTTCATATTCACAAAATGGTGTCTGTTATCCGCCATATTGAATTACATATATGTATATACATATATGTACATTTGTATTTTTAAGTTCACTTAATTTCAAATAGTTCTTTTTTTTTTTGAGAGAGAGTTTTTTCAAGTATTATAAGTATTTCAAAAAAAAATTTTTTTTGCAGCCTGGAAGTCACCGGTTTTGTAAAAGTTTATAAATCTTTTGTTATAAATTTCAACTATATTTCTCATATTTATTTAAATTCATATTTGTGTTGAATTTCTTTGTATTGTTCATATTCGCTGTTTTTATTATGTATCGTTTACAAATGCGGACAATACGAGTACATACAAAAGCTTTTGTATGCACATTTTCTATAGACTGTCACAAATAAAACTGCTGGCGCGGCCCGGCCCGCTCATGAAATCTAAAGGGCAAAATGATGTAGGAAATAAATATAACAAAAGTTCTATGTATCTATACCAGAAACGAACATTGTTGTTTCCGAAAAATATCTCCCAGTATTTATAAATTTCTTAAAAAAGGAAAAAATTCTTTTTAATCACAAGTTTTAATGATCTCATTCCTTTGCACTTTTGTATCAATTTGGCTGTGTTATTTCATTTTATTGTACATTTTTTCACTGTTCTACATTTAAACTTTATGATATGAACAGGTCATAATGGATTGCAGTAATGCAAACATTCCCATACATATTTTACACTCACAAAAATTTTTGGGCATAAAAAGTTCTTTTTCCAAAATGTACTTTCTTCAAAAGATACTCGTTGCAATAGGTATTTTTTTTTCAAAATGTATTTTTTCAAAAGATAGTTGTTCAAAAAGTAATATTTAAAATATTTTTAAGTACTTTTTTCTCTTATAATAGTATGTTTCCACCGACATGATTTACCATACATTTTGCATATGGCTAAATCACCTCAAAGTAGTTGGATTTATTTTAAATTACTTCGAAAATACTATTTTCCGAACTAGATTTATCTATGTAACCATGCGTTGCTTTTAAAATGACAAGCACCATCCCTTCGTCATCCATCAATAGTGATTGAAAATTTCGAAAAAAAATACATTAGGGAACCTTCAATAAATTTTTAATGTGAACCGCATGTGGATAAAATTCACATTACAGCTGCTGCGCCCACCTTATAAAGTACGTCCATAAATTGCATAAATACGAAAATTCGAACAACAATTCACTCACAAGCTCGATAGAGACACTTCGAAGTGATTTGCTGAAACCTTTTTGATTTAAAGTCTGTGGAAACATACTAAATATAAGGTCATCCTGGCATAAGTAACTGAAATTGCCCAAATTACTCGAATTATATTTTTAACACTTCGTGGAAGACAAGCAAATATTTTTTTTTTCGTTTGCCATGACATTTTATATAAAAAAATTTCTCAACAATACTCTACTACGAGTAAATAAGCATTTCGCATACTCGTATTCTTTTTTACAGTGTAGAAAATCATAGATTCGCTTAACGTTTCTATACGCGTATCCATATAAATGTATGAAAGCATGATCTTATCAAAGGAATACGTTCCACAACAAAACATATTTTATGAAATCTATTTTATGCTTTTGTTAAAAAAAAATTAAAAAAAAATAAAAAATAAATAAAATCAATATTTAACAACAATTCCGATATAAAACAAAACTTAATTGTTACATTTAAATATTAAAATTACAGGCATAATTGTGTAAATACTCGCATTAAGGCTGGTACTCTGTTCAAAGTTGTGAAAAATTTTCAGCACCATTGATTATTTCGCGTGAAAAATTTGACATGTACTAAATGTAGCCCAACTTGCGGTTTTTTTTATAAATTTCTTGCTTTTATTGCTTGAAAGTATGCAACATTGTTAAAATTCCGTGCGAAAAAAGCACTGCTCATGTTGTTTCGCAGCTAAACTAAAATGATGCCAGACTAACGGCCTGGCCCACGATGTCGACAAGAAAGTTTCTTTCGCTTACTTATATTGAAAACAAAAACAAAATAAGAGAATTTGTTTTTGTTTTCAATGTAAGTAAGCGAAAGAAACTTTCTTGTCGACATCGTGGGCCAGGCCGTAATTTTGCATGGAAAGACATGATTTTACGTGTTTTTCACAACAAGAACAGAGTACTACTTTTGCGAATTTATTTCGCAAATATTTCACACCAAATACTTTTATATGTAGTTTGACAGCATTTCGCACGAAATTGTGAACAGAGTACCAGGCTTTATACATTAAATTGAAGAATAATTAAAAATATTTTTGGGAACAAATTTTAAATCTTGAAAAACTTTTCAATGATTTTTTCTGTTAAACATTTCACAATCAATAAATTGCTTTCAATTTTTTCACACATATGGTTTGTCGGAATTTGCTAAAATTGAAGTTGTGACGTAGGCTGCAAACAATTTGATTTCCAATTTTATGTTCAAAATGCCCTCGTCGAGGAAACAATTAAAAATTTTCCCCTCACTGCAGGTACTTTATGAAATAAGTGCAATTTTTTACAAACACAAAAATTATTTTAAAACAGCTGTTAAATTGAAAGCAAAATTGAATGAGGCGTTGAAAGAGAAATTGAAGTCCACTTGGTATTCAATTCCCAAATGTATGAGTGTGGTAGTAAAAAAGTGTGAGTGTATTGAACTTTGAAACAAAAATTGAAGCATGAAATTGAACGTGTAGGTCATGTTTTACTAAACTACACAATCAATCGCACGACTATTCTGATGAGTTCGTATTGTCTTTTAAAAATTTTCATAAGCTCCATCATACCAGTGTTGTATTTTTTCAAAAGTCGCACGATTGTGTAGGAAAATGAATCACAGCATTTAGCAATTTTTTTTAGTCCATATTTACACTATGCAAGTCTTATTGCTAAGCTGATTAGTTTGATGGAGAGAGAGAGACGAGGGGAACAGTAACGTTTCTTTCCCCTCGTCCCACTTTCCTAACAAACTAATCAGCTTAGCAATAAGACTTGCATAGTGTAAATTAGGACTTAGCGATTTCGCCAAAGCTTACGAACGATTTGTTAAAGCAACAATGAAATGCATATAGACATCGCTTAACCACCACCAAATAAATTTCACTTACAATATAATCATGACAATATGTCGAATAATAAATTTCTTGAACAAGCAAATATTTTCCGATTTCTTAAAATGCCCTGTTGAAATAGAAAAATAACTATTTCGTGAGTGATTTTAGAATAGCAACATAAATAAATATTTTTTTTACGCTTTAATTTTATAACGCACGAGTATACGTACACTATAGTGTCCAGCTGTATGAACTTTTTGTGGCGGAATACTTTAATGGCAACGCACATGTGATAAATGAAGCGTGTTATGTGATTGGAGAATATATATACTAGTAAATTATTTCGCTTTGGTTCAGATTCTGAGACAAATTTTTGCAATTTGCAAACAATTTCCTTTTAATTCATAATTTTTTTTCTTCAATTTGATAAAATGTGTTTAGAATTTAAATGCATTCTCACTCATTGAAACAATGGAATCAAAAACAAAAGATTTTTTTTTTAAAAGACTTATTGGAAATTTTACAAAATGTTGCTCTAAACTTGTTAGCAAGCAAGCATCATTAAAATTGAATTTATACATTATTAAAAAGAAGAAGAAGAAAATACAGTGTGTTGTAAAAAAAAACGAACAGAAACTGAAGAACTTTTATGGCCTTAATTTGTAGATACTTAATTTTAAGATACTAAAATTAACATTTGATTGAATTTGTTTATTTTGCTTCACTAAAAATTAATTTTGTTTGATAAATGTGGAAATAACGTTTGCATTAAAACTCATACGAGTACATAAATGTGTCCATTACTGTTATTGAAGGGAAAATAAAAATAATGGAAAAATTAAATTCATGTCGCAAACATGTGTGTGTGTGTGTGTGTGTTTGTAAGTAGAGATAATTGGCCTTGTTATCTCTCAAATATAATCGACCACTGGTCGTCGTTCTAGTACATACGAGTACTTGTTTATCCTTTATTATTAGATTGTACTTTGTTTGTGTTTGTGTTTCCTCATCTTGTTGGCTTCCTTCAAGTACATAAACTAAAATAATAGATGAAAAAATAAGATTCTATAAAAGAAGAGTGCTGTTGCAAGCAGAGCCATTAAAGAATTCAGCATTCATTTTTAATATTCGAAGGGCCATTATTACAACTTGCCGATAGTTAAAGGCAGGATTTTGTCTGCCCGATAAAAAGCTTTGCATTATTACAACTTTAGTTTTTGTTTGTTATTATTATTAATAATAATAATATTTAATGGATAAAAGAACAATAAATGAATATTTTATAATGCTAAGCCATTTATCGGTCCAACATAATCTTGCCTTTAACTATCGGCAAGTTGTAATAATGGCCCTAAATACCAAAATATACTTGTCTGCGTGTAAATCCAAAAGTTGTATTCTTTTAAAATTGTTATGGTGAATCGTCATGTGAAGCCACGACATCTATGCATTTTAGCTACAAGATGTGTTCCGTAGCAATTTCATGTAAAATCTTGTGAGGAAAATTTTTGTGGAACATTTTAACCCTCTAACTGTCTTGCGTGTGGCTGTTTTGTGTACCTTTCGAAAAAGGGCGCAAAAAAGTAACTTAAATGGGGATGTAGCGAGTTAAAATGTTCCACAAAAATATTGGCCATACAATTTTACGATAAGTCTGCGAATACAGTAAAGCCAAAAATTTAATATAAGTGCTAGAGAAGCGAAAGTACTTTTAAGGGTTAATTTCATAAAACTTGCATTTCAGGTAATAGATATGCCAGATAGTTTTGCACAAAAAAAAAGAAAGATTTTTGTGAAAAATTCTAATCCGCTAACTGCTTTCCGGGTGGGTATTTTTTGTCCCTTTCGAAAAAATGGGCAGCAAAGTGTCCTTAACCCATTCCCAGCCATTGTACTTATTTGAGTACAGAAAAATGGCAATATGCCAATACGCATAAATTTTATGAAAAGTGAAATTAGACAACGCTTGCTCTTGTTTTGCATTCAACATAATGTGCCTCTAGTCAGCCTAGAACCATATGTCTCTATGTCAACACTCTATTCTCTAGCCGACAATAGCACTAGTTAGAATGTCGACAACTTTCCTTTTATGCGCGAGTAGAGATACGCTGGAGACAACAGTTCTAGTGTATTTATGGTGATATTGTCAACACGTTTGCTTTCTTATTTTATTATTCTGTGCAGTCAACAGCAGAGTTGCAGACCAATCGGAGGCGGCTAGCCGACTGTTTCAATTTTAAACAAATGTTTTTAGTAGAATAATATAATTTTTTTTTTGTAGACCAGGGTCACTAAACTGGACTAATGTATCTTTAGTTTAAATGTCTCCATATCGTCCCAAAAGAACTACTTAGTCAGTAGTGCTACAGTCTACTGGTGGATTTTCAATGACAAGCTAACGTTAAATGTCAATAGATGATTACATTGGCTAGGGTACACCTGGTCAGTAGTACTACTGACAATGTCAATAGAAAATCACTACAATTTCACTATTCGCATTTCCTGCAGGGGTGTTTAAAAAACCCACACAAACAAAGAGTAATCAAATAGTACGTTAGAATCTTGTCAGACAATAGATTCCTTTGAAATCTGTTCTGTTAATGTTTTTTTTTTTAAATCCCAACATTTTCTGTTTTTATCTTTTACTTGTTGTTGACTGGATGCTGCTTGTTACGTTGACTAGTTGGATAAATAGTTGTTCATACATAAAAAATAGAAAAAAAAATAAGAATATTTACAAAAAGTGCATTAGTATTTTAAGCTGCAGGCGTTGTAAGGCACACTGAAGGATTACAACAGGCTTTCGTTTTGCAATCACCAGAAAAGTAGAATACAATTGAAATACAACGACAACAAGATTCAATACAAATCTTGAATACAGCACAATCAAAATGCAATGAAATCGGTGAAGGGATTTAATGAAATGGAGCGAGCAGCCAATATTATGAATCGTGCAATATTATAAATATTTATTGCACACTTATTAAACATTACACATTCCATTCAGTAAAAAAAAATTATTTCCATTTATGAAACTAATTGTTAAGCTACACAACATCATTGCAATTGCATTAACAAAAAGAAATTCTCAGAAAAGAAGAGAGGAAAAAAAACATTTTCTTGCAATCACTTGTTGATGCTTGTTTGCAAAATAAATTTTCCTGATGCCTTGTTTTCTTAAGCCAAAGAGTTGAAGTAACAAGCAAAAACTGTTCACTGAATTGATTGACTTTTTTGCCATTAAGTATTTGTGTGCACACAGTTTTAAAAGCCTTTCGCAAATACTCGTACATTGCGCAATAGTGTTGAGCGAAACTGTGATTTTTTAATAATGTTGCTCCTTGTGAACGTGATTTCTATCTAAATCGCTGTGATTGTGATTACAGCTTAGCAGTATTTTGTTTGTAGCAGTTCTGTTATTTTGACAAAATCTAATAAGAAGAGCAGTTGTGAAATTACACAGTGACTGTGATCACGGTTTAACACATTTCAGGTCTTCTGCTTTAAAAGTATGTATTAGTATTGGTATTATTTTGATAAATACTAATAAGAAGAGCGACAAGAACAAACAATTAGCATCAACCCCAACCATTGTTGCCATTTTAGCATTTTCACTGCCAGATCTGGCATTTTCATTAGTTAAAAAGCATTCAACTTTGTTAAAAAAAATTCTTCTGTATAGAGGATTTTTCTCATAAATGTACATGTTATGCAGGCAACAGTGAAATGCGCATAGGATCCAAATAACCCCTCAATAATCAATTTCAATGTATTTATAATTAAAAAAATATTTTATTGAATAAGTAAAATGATATTTTGAAATTATAGTGCGTAAAAAAAATATAGGGTGTTTTTTTTAGAGGTATAGAACTTCGAATTGAAATAAAACACAAGAAAATCGTTTTAATGTCCATCAATTTGGCTTTATTGGAAGGATAATTTTATGCCATTAACGTTTAAATATGATTTCGGGCATGTGGCCGCCGCGGCTGGCTCGAATAAAGCCAATTCTACAGGTCCAATTTTCAACCACTTTTTCGAGCATATGGGGCCGTATGTTGGCAATAACGCCACGAATGTTGGCTTCCAAGTCCCCTAACGTTTCTGGTTTGTTGGCGTAGACGAGCGACTTCACATATCCCCAAAGAAAATAATCCAATGGTGTCAAATCACACGATCTTGGTGGCCAATTGTCCGGTTAACCGAATTAATTGCTCTGATGGACGATTATGTCGACCATAAAATGGACGGAGCTTGCGGTAAACTTCGCGAACTGAACCATTATTTTCGAAATAAATTTGCACGATTTGCAAGCGTTGTTCTTTTGTCAACCTGTTCATGATGAAATGGCAAACCAAACTAAATATTAATCACTTGACAGCTGACAAAATGGCCGCCAGTTAAAAAAGTGATGCCAACTTAAAGTTCTATACCTCAATAAAAAACACCCTATATAAACGTAATTGTAACATATCCAAAAAACACCAATTATTAACTATTTTATATTTGTATGTGCTCTAAAAATACCTGCAAATAATAAGAAGTTGGTATAAACATGAAATTCAAAGCCGTTTCAATAATTTTTTCTACATTTAAATCTGACATTGTACTTTTCTTCTGTAGAACATTTTAGCAGAATTTTTTGACCCATTTAGCATTCTCTCATTATCATTTTCTGGCAACACTGACCCCAACCAAATATTGATAATTGTCGTATGAGAGTCAGAGAGACAGTAAAATTGCAAATACAAAAATGTGAGAGCTATACATAGTTGCCAGAAAAGACGATTTGACACGCTTGGAGGATTTTTTCTCGACAAACGGTGAACGTATACAAATAAATTCATGTGGTAGCTTTGTTTACTGTAAAGTAAGCATGCAAGAGCATTCACAGTTTGTATGAAAGAACTACATTTGCAAAACCTGTTACTTGATAAATTCAGTCACAGTTGTGATTAGTGATTCTCCAATCGCTGTGAAAAAGTAACAGGTTTCGAAAAATAGCTCATCACTATTGCGCAAGCATGTCACACACACACACAAAGTAAATCATTCTTTCAATCTTGTTTTTTTACCTTCCCTAAATGAAATGAAACTTAAATTTGAATTGAAATCCTTTTAGACCTTTTCCTTTTTTTTTCTATGTATAGCATCATTTCATTATTTTCTCTTTACGTTTATTTAAAATTTTCTGCAGGAAAATCAGTTTGTCACGAAAGTATAATGTAGGGATTTGAAACAGGATATTTTTAAGTTCGTATGCTTTGGTTTGACAACTAAATTAAAATAAATAAAGTATGTAGAACAGATGGCAACAGGATGTCTAATTATAATATAATGGAATACCCTTAGGAAAAGCTTAGTTAAATTTTGTAAATAGAGTTTTCACAGGCACGTGTAGAAAACACATAAATAAGAAATTTGTTCACAAATATTAAAAATAAAAAAGAAGAGAGGTGTCTTAGGACACCCGGTTGTAGCTATGCTGCTTAGTTATATAAAACAAACTTAATGTGCTAAATAACAATGCAATAAAATTATATTATATAATGATGTCAAATTCGCCGCAAATATTTCAAAACGTTTCCATTTATTTCCCATTATTTTCCTTTCTACGGCGAACGAAACAAAATGAAATCAAACAATTTGTTTCGTTTATTTTCATACTCTGTACTTAAAGAAAGGAATCAAAAAATAAAAATAAAAAATAAAATCTATAACTGTAATAGTGTCGCTTATTTTTGTTACGAAAATTACGTCCTAGCTCCTGTGTCGTGAAATAAATAGCATAGCTATAAAAATAGTTAATGCAATTTTTTTTGCACGATTTCCTTAGGTACGTATCCACTGTGTAAAAAAAAGTTGGGTGTATTAATACGTGATATTTAAAGGGTATTTCAATAAAAGGTTTCCTTGTTATTTGTAAGAATAAGCTTCAAAATTAAGAAAATATAAAGTGTAAAAAATTATTATTTCAGCGGAATTATTTTTCGATGAAGAGTAGGAAGTACAAAATGTAGCATCTGCTAGAGACGACACTTAAGGGACAATTCAAATCCTTTACTTTGAGTAAATGTTATTACTTAAAACAATTTGTAGCTAACGATTTCTTTTTTTAGACTTAGAGCATACTTTCGCCTTTTGAAATAAGGAGTAAATGGTTTAATTTTGATTTTTTTAGTGTTTCTTAGTTTTATAAATATTTTGCTGGAAAAACTATGCAGCAACTGTAAATTTGTGGTTGCCAATGTTATTGCAATTTTTTTTCAGTGTATCAAACGCTATAGTTTATATAGCTATACATTTCAATTTTGACAGTTGTCATGACTCAAGCTGTAACTATTTGACAACTGGCAACTAACAGCTGTTACTTTCAGTTGCCAGTTGTCAAATAGTTACAGCTTGAGTCATGACAACTGCCAAAATTGAAATGTATAACTATATAAACTATAGCGTTTGATACACTAAAAAAAATGTTTTTTTTTTGCTTTTATTTCATTTTCAGTTTTATTAAAAATTTAATCATTTAAAACAACATAAAACTATTATTAAATAATAAAAAAAAATTTATTACGAAACAACTCAAGAAATTTTCAAGTATTTTTTAAGAGTTATTGCCTTCTCGTTGCAAATGAAAATTTAAATATCTTCGTAAATGTCAAATAAGCTGTACAAAAACATTATCAGCGAACTTTTATTTTATTGCATTTTAAATCAAAGTTTGCTCCCTATGATGCAGAGCAGTGATGCGTTTCGGAACAAGTCCTAACTTTAGAAAAGAAAAAAATTGCAAATTTTTTGAGTTGTTTCGTAATGATTATTTTTTTTTTATTTATTTAATAATAATTGCAGGTTGTTTTAGATGATTTAACTTTTTAATAAAACTGCAAATGAAATAAAACCAAAAAAAAAAATATATATATTTTTCAGTGTATCAAACGCTTTATAAAATATTATATTTAATAGGGATTAGTTATGGCAGGCATTTTTATAAATCATATCAAATCAATAATTTCCAAATACTTTAGATTAAATAATGCTAATGAAATGCTAAATTAATAAAAGAAAAATGCTAAAAATTATGCTAAACACAAAATTAGAGGCCAAATCGAGATGAAATTTTAAAATTTTCTAAAGTTCCCTTGAAAAATTTGTGCCCTAGTGTTTATGTAAATACTTGATACAATTTTCACATAAAATTTTTCTTAAAATTAAAATAAACTACATTTATTATGCATTCAGCTGCATGAGAGTGAGAGTGAGAGAGAGAGAGCAAAAATTGTGCATGAAGAAGTGTCTGTCTTATTTGTTCTAATTAATTAAAAATGTCATTCTTTGAAGCACAAACTGTTGTTTTCTTTCGAGTATGAATGATAATTGCTCCAAGAACTGACAAATCTTGAAACTAAAATTAAAAATGTTTGTGTTGTATAAAGTTTTTTCTTTCTTTCTTTCTTTTTATTTCTTTAATTTTAGCAAATTTAAAGTTTTAGTGAATGGCTTATAATTATACAAAAAAAAAATAAAAAATATATTAAATAAATACATATTTTCTTCTTTATTATTTCTTTTTAGGTAAGTTTTGTCGTCGCACACACCCACTTCTTGGGTTTTATTTTTGCACAATGAAGGTAAATATTTTATATAATTAGAGCATACTTTAAGGCGCTTTTGTGTTTTGAGTTTACACAAGACGATGAGGTTTGTTTAAGACTTTAAATTGTTATAACTTTTAAATTTATTATATAAAACTTTTTTTTTTAATATTTCTGTTGGATTTTCAGCATTCGTTGTAATTTTTTTCTCTCTCCCATATAATCATATAAAGGACTTCTTACATTTATTTGAATGGACGTTCATAAGTCTTCATATTTCTTTTCTTGTTTTTTTTTTTTGCTCTGACGAGCACACATTTAAAATGTCGCATAAAGCTTCCGTTTCTTTCCAGAATTCCCGTTAAAAATGGTTTTACGTTAAAAATTTTGTTATTTATATGAAACATTTATGTTTTTCCTTTTTATTTTTTTTTTAATAGTGGAGCAAAAACAAAATTTAAGTACAAGTAAAATCTGCACTTTTTCAGTTCGTATTTATACGTATTGCTGAAAACAAATTGTGCAAGAAGTTTCAAAATATTTTAAGCCAATTAACTTTTAAAAGAATTATTGTTTTGTTTTGTTTTTATTTAAGAATTTTCTTATTTGATATACAACGTATTGTCATGAATTTCGTTTTGTTTTTATTTTTTTTTTTTAATTCAAGTACACTTTTTAGTTTTTAATAATAATAATAAAAAATAACATTTTATGTATATCAGCTCTTTGTCTTACTTTGCTTTAATATATAATATGTTAATAGCGCTCTCAGAAATCGATAACTCGAATAAATTTTTTAATTTTTTGCATCAAAAGCAGAAATATTTTAAATTGAAAACTATTCAGTTATTGGTGGGTTTCGTAAAATCATAATTTTTGGACAAAGTACGCAGAAAAAAATATTAAAAAAAAAATATGGAGAAAGCAAGCAGTCAATGAAATTCTGTATTTCATTCAAAATTGCAAGCAATCATTAATTTGCGTATTTTGGAACGATTTTCCGTCATGCCTTGGTAAATTCGGTTTATAAACATACCGGTTTTGTTTAATATCATAAAAACCATAGACCACAAGCTCATAAATGTATATAGCTACCTTAATGTGGAAAGGCCCTAACTCATTATTTTTTTGAAATCGAAGTTTTTGCATTTTTCAATACATTAGATGTTCTTGTATCAAAATATACAAAAAACTCGATTTAAAAAAAAAAAAATAACGAGTTAGAGCCTTTCTATATTAAGGTAACGATGTGTAAGTAGAACGGATAAAGTGTGCTCTTAAGATATGTACAGACGACTGTCAGATGTTACAAAATTGTCAGATCTGGCAATGTACTGGTAATCACAAATTGCCAGCAAAAGGTAGATTGTCAGTTCACACGGTTGTATCAAATTTGTCAGAAAATCTTGCAATTTATTGCCAGACGGTTGTATGACAATAAATTCATCTGACAAAATCGTCAGTCGAAAAATTGTCGGTTCACACGGTTGTCATATGCAAAAATTGTCAGATCTGTTGTTATGGGTTGCCAGACTCAAAGCATTTGTTAGAAATTGTTAAATATCAATCGCTTGTGGCTGTGTTAAAAGTGAAAAGTGAAAATATAAATTATTATGGACCATAAGGAAGCAATTGCCAATGGTTTTGTCAGCATATTGCAATCAAGCGTGTGCAGTGTTGCCCATAGAATGAATACTCTTACAATGACGCCATTGTCAGATGCATAAACTTCGCACATCTGACAATATTAAAATGTCTGACAAATATCTGGCAATAATTTTACAATGTTTTCACACAATTGTAAGATGTCTGACAATTTGTTGTCAGCTGCTAGTCTTGCAATGGACTGACAATGCTTTTTCTGTCAACGATGTCAGACAAAAACTGCCAGTTTACACGGTTGTAAGAAATTTTTAGCACATTTTACTAACAATATTGTAAGATCTGACAATCGTCTGTAGATAGCTTAACGCTCATTGTATTTCTTGCTTCCAAATATTTTTTTCACCACTTTCTGGCCCACTGTTCAACGTCTGTTTGCAGCATAAATATGAAATGTTGCATTTATGTGCAACAAAAATAATGAAAAGTTGAAAAAGATAAATACATTTTCAAGTTTTTGTTTTTTTTTTAATTCTCTATGCTATACTACAATATGTAATATTTTTTAGAAGCAGTTGCGGTTTTGAAATTCAACTTAAAAAACTGGATTGGAAGTTAAATAAAAACTATCATAAGATAGTTTTGTACTTTGAAAGATTTTGTAAAAAAAAAAAAAAAACGGAAATACGTCGCCTTAGATTCTCTAAAAGTGTCTTGACTTCCACTTAAAAAAAAAAAGTATTTGTAGATCATGAAACTGAAACGAATTGATAGCTGCAGTCATGCGATGCAAAATGAAAAGTAGAAAGCATGATTTCTGCGGTAGGGGGAGAGAGGGCAGTGGTTGTTTGAAAGAAAGAAGCTTTTGCCAAATATAACGAATTTACTAAAGATGCCAATCGGTACTGGTTTTTACGATCCCGGGATTCGTGATTTCAAAAAATCAAATCCCGGGATTTCGTTAATTTTCGGAATCCCGAAATTTTTTGAGATTCAGAAATTATTCGCTACTCTGGGTTTTTGGAACATTAAAGGACACATGCTTTTTATAGGTATTTACTAAAAAGAGGTTCACAAACAAAAGTTTTATAATTATTTCATATTACAGCTGTAAAAAATTATTTAAAAATTCACAAATAATATTTTTGAAAATCACAAAAGAAAAATAAGCGTAGCAGGCTTGGAAACTTTAACAAAACCCAGATTCATATCGAATATAAATTATTTGCTGGGTTTTGTTAAAGTTTCTAAGCCTGTTACGCTTATTTTTCTTTTGTGATTTTCAAAAATATTATTATTTGTGAATTCTCAAATAGTTTTTGGAAGTTTGTGCATAAGATAAGAAGTTTGTGACTGTTCCAAATATGTGGTTGAAGTCTACTAATGATTTGGCAAAGCGTCAATGAAATACATATATAGACATTGCTCAACCACCGGCAAATAAATTTCAATTATAAAAGATCAGTATTGTGTTGCCATAGTTACTATTTTCACATGGGGAAGGTCATGATGAATTTATATAAAAAAAAAAAAAAAAAAAAAAAAAAAAAAAGCTTGGTAAACAATATCGGGATTGACTGAATCTCGCAAATCCCGGAATTATAAAATTTAAATTTTCGGGATCCGAATCGGGATTTCGGGACCGGCATCCTTATTACATACAAATGATTAAAAAAAATTTGTTAGTGGGACGGAAAGTTGTATTAAAATGCTTACGTTATCAAACGCACTAATTTTCTTTCGACTTTTCAAGCTGAAGGCTTTTAGCCTTAAATGTTTGTCATTTAAAATGCTTGCGATTACAAACAGAGCAATCGGGAATAAAATTCCGCGAGAAATTTTTCCCGGGGAAAAATTTCAAACAATAGCAACAAGTAGACCCATTTTCAGCTGGGAGAAAGACAGAAAGAGAAAGTATATCTCCCCCTGTCACTCGCACAGCTCTATTAAAACTTTGCAAAGTAAACTTTGCGTGTGAAAAAGGAATCGTAACAGGGAAAACAAAAAAAAAATCTAATTGGCAATGGGAGAAATTTCTCGCTGAGTTTTATTCATGATTGCCCTGAAAATGTCTGACAGACTTGGGACGTCCTGTCAATGTCAAATAAGTATGTACACTGTATATAATTTTTGTAACTAAAAAAAAACGCAAGAAATTAATTGGGGAAAAAATTAAAATTGTGTTATTTTAAAATGTTTGCATTTCTGAGGCATGATATCATCATTTTGTTAACAGCTGCAAAATTAAACAATTTTCTGATTGATTCATTGAAATGACGATGAAAAAATTTCTTTAAATTTTTTTTTTGTGTGAATTATTCGTAAAAACTCGAACACGCATTGTTGCCTTAATGCCTGCGTGTAGGGTGTATAGTCTTCAACTGCTGCTGTTTGTTACTTATTTTAATTTTAATATAGTTTTGACTTGCATATTTTGTAGATGAAAAATTCCGTTTTGAAAAATTGTAATACTTTACAAGTGTGAATAAGTATAAGTAAAACACTTGGTAGCAGAGAAAGTCATACAAACTATCACGCACATACACACACGCACACACTTATATAAATGTACACATACAAGCAATATATTGCATTTCAGCAATACGAGGGCGGTTCCGAAAGGGAACCAAAGATCATAATATTTATCGTTATAGTTATTCATGTGCAGTAACGATAAAGTCATTATCTAAATTCTTTTTTTTTACGACACTGCACTCACTATAATTACAGCTGTTTTTTTTGGCCAGAAGCGATTGAAATGATTTTTTGGAATCAAAATTCGGAAGCATACCTCTTAGCGTCCTTTAAGTTTTTATTACTTAATCTCATGAAGAAAAATTTTTTTATCACTCACGCTCACGGTACAATCCCCTTTATTGTGATTAACGATTTTACGGCGAAAGTCAGGCGTATTGTGCTGGATTAAAGAAAAATTTAGCTTGTTTTCTTTCCCATCCCATTATTTTCAATATTTTTAACTTTTAAAAACTATAAATTTTTATAACAAAAACCTTACGAAATCGTCGTGAAAATAAAAAAAGTTTTACAGGAGTTATTTTCTTTGCTATTCTTCTCTTAAAGCAAAAAAAAAAAAAAAAAAAAAAAAAAAAAAAACCCGAGTATACACTCAGAGAAAAAACAACTCAAAATCAATAAAAATCATATTCAATCAGTAAGAAACATTAACGAAAGTCTAGTAATGTTTAAATTTTTTATTTCAATATGGAACAATAGCGGCATTCACTGCTCGTAATAAATTTAAAACCCTTTTAAATATGTATACTACGAAGCAGCAAAAGTCGTAAAATTTTTACCTTTCGCTGCTTTGGCTTTTTCCAACTGTTTAAAATCACCCAATGCTTTTGCTTGTGCTTGAGAAAATCAACAACATTCGCAGTCGAAGCAGAAGCAGCAAACGATGTATGAACAATTGAACAATTGCGCAGTACTTTCAACAGTCGACGAATTCAAAAGTTTGAATTTGATTTGCTGTTGCTTTTGGTTAGTTTCGGTAGTAAAAGCAAAGCAGTCTGTATGCTTTTGTAAGTACCAAACAGTCACAGTCGAAGAAGCAAAAGCTCTTGCTTTTAGAAGCACAAAGTTTTTAATACCTCTATAAAAAACACCCACTATTTTGGTGTAGCGGTATGATTGTCGTAATAAAACTTACTGAATCCAGGTGCTGACGTATAGATGAAGACTGTAGTTTGAAATAAAAAATTACTTTGGCGTAAAGGGGCAATGTTTTACAAGATGTGGTTGTTTTAAGTTTCAAGGCGCCACATTAACTGGAAGTTTATTTGAAGCCATCAAAATTAAAAAGAAAACAAATGTTTCAGGAGAGCCCTCGTAGGCATGACTTGTTAAAAAGTTTCACGATTTTGAAAATGATTAGGAAAAAGAAAATATAAAGTATCCAAGTGTTGATTTTGCCACATGAATTTTTCATGTTACACTCTTGCACATTCTTCATAAATTCATACATACTCGTACTTACTTATAATGTGATTACTTGCATAAAAATGTACAAATCGCTCATTTATTCAAAGAACATCATAACTCAAAAAATTAAATTTTGGAGTTAATGATGCAGAACTAATTCTCATATTGCTCTTTATTACTACGTTTATACGCCCACTATTTGCATATAAAGATATTTGCAAATAAATTAACTCACTGTTTATACGGCATTGTAAATGTATAAAAACTTGGTGGCACTTCTATAGAAATGTTACTTGTGTTTACAAAAAAAATTGTGTAAATCTATAAAATAACAAATAATAATGTTTTTATTGTCATTATTTTCTTCTATCAATGTTATTTTTTGCAATATTTATCAATTTATTGTTTTCTATTAGGAAACATTTGTAAGTGTGGCAACCTCAACTATTTTATTTGCAAATAAAAATAATTAAGCGTGAATAGTTTTCTATAATTAGTAAGTCGCAATATAAACAACAATATAACAAGAATTTGCAGTTTTATTTGCAAATAAACCATGCGTATAAACGTAGTATAAACTGTGTAAAATTTTCATGCAAATATCTTGTTTATTCAACTCTTAAGAGAAACATGAAATTTTCTTTTAAGTTTAACATTTTGTTAACACGCTAATTATCTCAAATTATTATTTTGCTTATTCAGTAAAATATTTTTTTTTTTAATAAAATACATTGAAATTGATTATTGAGGCACTTAGCTGGATCATATGGCCATTTCACTGTTGCTAATGCAGATCATCGGAGAACCTTTACCCCAAAATTTCTTAGAACTACTAGAGTTATTATCTTAAACTTTCATTTAAACAAATGAGAAGTACAACAAATATCAGAGTTGAAACAAGAACTCGATAATCAACATGTTTATTATTTTCTTACTTTACAATTGCTACATTGCTCGAATTGTAGTTGTAGGAAGTATGTAAAGAAACAACAACAGCTATTCAAGAATAGAGTGTTGCCACACAAGTATTTTTTACCGGCTGCAGTCAAGTTTATAATTAGTGTTTTTTTTTATGGGGATTGTTACAATTTTAGTTTAAAGTTTCTTTTTCCCTTAACTTATAGGGAAATTGAAAACTTTAAACGCGTTTTCGGTCGAATTAGTTTTTTTTTTAGTTATGACGTTGTTTTAGTAAACGAGCGATATGTACATATGTATATGTATGTGTGTACTCGTATGTTTGTATATTTAGAGATGTTGCAAAAATAAACTGTTTTAAATTTACTACATTTACTGCTTGCAGCTGCAATCAAGTGTTTGAGAGAGAGAGCCGAGTAGAAATATAAGTATAATTTTACATTGTATTATTCTGTTTTTGTTTTAACACACACTTCACTCCCACACACACACACCCACGCAACGTATGTATGCAATTACCAACTGCTTCTCCTCTTTTACTCTCTGTGTACTTCTCAATACATCTTCTTCATCATTGCCATCATCAGTACTGACAGCAACACTTCCGTTTCCTGTACCACAAGCACGTATGCATGTGTGTGTGTTTGTTGTGTTCATTAATATATGCAAAGATATGTATGTTTAGGCGTGTGTGTAACAGCACCACCAAGGTTGTGTGTTGTTGTGTTCTTTTTAGTAGCCTTGCAAGCTGTTCAATAGGTGACTGACTGCTCAACATTTGTTTGTGTTTGTGTTTGTGTTTCTATTTGCAATTGCTGAGCGTGTGTGAAAGATTTTATTTATTTTTTATTTCTCTAACAAAGCTTTCGATGCTTTTATCGTTTAATTTTTTCTAGTTTAGTCTTTAGCTGAATCTATAACACATGTAAACCAACATTCGCTTCTTGCATAATATTGTATAGATGATGCTGCTGCAGGCTTCTTATTTGATATTTTTTTAAATTTTTTTTTCTTCCAACATTAGCAGTGTTGTGTGCTTCGCTTCTGTGTGGTTTTCTGTTCATGTCAAAAACATTTTTTTTCTTGTATCCTCACAACATGTGTTGTATGTAAAAGAAAAGCATTATCATTTTTCTTGCATTCGTTGAATTTAGAAAGGAAAAAAGTGCCCACACGTGCTTGTAGTGAAAAATGTTTTTTTAATTCTATTTTTTTTAAAAAAAAAGTTAACTAGTTTTTTGCATAAGAAAATATAAAAGCCATCTATAGATTAGGTTAGTTTGCACAGAGGGCAAGGTCTTACTCTGTAATTTGCAATAAGTGCGTACTATTAAAGTACAAATTCGAAAGCATTATCTTTAATTGCAAATTACAGAGTAGACCCTCAGGTTGCCAGTTTAAAGGTCAAAACCAACCCATTTAAGTTCTAGTTAGTCCCGTTGTGTTACCTGTAACGGAAACGTGAAGTTAGGTAATCCATAATGACAAGATCCATAATTACAAGGTTATGGCTCGATATGTTATCATTAAAATTACGATTGCAACAATCTTTCCAACCCTGTCACAGTTTGTAGTATAAATTTTAGGCAGATTTCACATGCACCAGTTTTTTGTTGCTCAAATTGAGATCTTATAATAAGAAAGAAAAATAGAGGTTTACAAAAGGGATATATTACTTTCTCTCTCTCACACACACACAAAATCAAAACTGGAGCACCAAAAACGGCTCAGTACGAGCAAACGCGCTCACACACATACACAAATACAAACACGCACAAACAATTGTGCAAGCACACACATACCCTGCAGTCGGCGTAGCTAGCGAATGTCTATCAAAATCGTTACCACTCACTACGAGTACCAGCCGAACTACTAGCAATGCAAAAGACTGAAGATTTTAACATGGAGATGAGACCATATGCATAACCCTTCGTCAGTGATTTCGCTAATGTATACAATTAATTTTTCTATTGATCAAACAAATAGTTATTCACCCTTATCGGGCACATTTTGTTCGCGTGAAATATTTTCCGTGAACAGAAAATGGTGAACCAATTTAAAGAATAATAACGCAAACATTGGCGATTACAATTTTAGGAAAAGGGAACATATTTCACGTGAACAAACATTTTTCAATTAATTGTTCTTTTTCTTTTTTATGCAACGTTTTAATTGACTTCTGCTGCTCATTTTAACTTTCTAAAAGAAAAGCAATTTTTTCACTAAAAATTACACGTTCACTGACCACGAACTTCCAATTGTAACTGACGCCATCACAAAATCGAAATAATTGTGTACTTAAAATAATTTTTTTCTTGTTCATTTTCTTTGGAATAACAGCACAGTTTTTTTCCACTTGCAAAAAAAATTTCTTTGAGGTTAAAGGCATTAACATATCCATGAAAAAGAGAGTCAAAAGGCGAATTCTTGCATTACTTGTGGCTAGTGTAGTAGCTAGTCGATTTTTCGTTGGGGAAATACCTAACGATTTGGTGTCAATTTCTACTTTTAAAACTGGAGGGTAAGCACATACCACACACACATAGACAGACTCACACTTCCATACAAACATACACGCATCCATACGGACATCATCGCTCAAATAGCCAGAATTGACTTCCAGGTCCCCGAAATGTGATGAAATACGGTGCCTAAAAATAAGAAGAAGAAAAAAAATACAATCGCTTAACACTTAGATGGTTTATAAATAAATTCACATTCAAATACTGCACACAACACTGTGCAAAAATCTGTTTGATAGAAAATTCGATAGTGCTGCCATAATATGTATCAGTTTGACATTCGATACTCGATTTTCGATGGCCGGCGAAGATCGAAAATTGCCAGCAACTTATAATTAAAAACATTTGTTTTATTTATAATAATCAAAATGTTGACTGAAATCAAGCATCAGAATTGAATCGTTAAAAAAAAAATAATTGTTTTCTGCATTTCAGGAAACTTTTATTTTTTTTTAGTTAAAAATTTTTTTGAAATGTGTATGATCACCATTAAATAGAATGATTAAAAAACTTAAATAAATAAAAACAAAACAAAATCAATCAATGATAAATAATTAAAGTCAAAAACTCTGTTGACCAGAATAAACTAAAAAAAAATTTATATTGAAGAAATTAATATATGCTGCCACATAAGCAAAATTAAACCTTATCTTTTCTTTATAAAAACTCCCAAAGAAATAAATGAGAATTATTAAATAACTAAACATAGCAGCTTAACAAAAGCGTTCATTTCTCGTACCAATTAATTTAAGGATTGAATCAATTTATATATCAGTTGAATCAGAAAGTTGTTGTTGTATGAAATTTTTTATTATTTAAAAACATGAAAATTGTAATTAACACAAGAGTACGTTCATTAAGTTAAAATAGTGCAACAGCAAATAATAAATAAGTTTAAGCGATATTTTTTTTTACATAAAATATGGAATTCAAAATACATAGTAAACACATACTAGTGGATATGTATACTTATAATTAGTTACTTCAGTTACTTAAACTTACAGCAAAAATTAAAAAAAAAAAAAAACATTTCCTGGCTTAAAATTTGGGTTTTTTGTAATGAATTGTCTGGCAACGCTGCCCATGTTACACAAAACAACAAATTATAATTTTAATGATGGTGTGTGCAGCAGAATGATTTTATTTCCTAAAAGCGAAAGTCACTCTTCGTGGCAGATCAGCAAAATTTAGAATATTGCCATAGCTTGCAGTTACAAAGTGAGAGCGCCTTTTTTGCACTTACTGTACCGTGAAGTTGCGTGTCAGCTGACAAAAACCGTACCACATGCAAGGCATGTTACTAGTTATAAAATATGTGGTGGTAGCACCGCTGACGTTGAAATCTACAGAAAACAGAATGTCAAAATGTCAAAAAAGCCGCATTGAAAGCCAAACAAAAATAATGTGCTGTGCAAACTGTTACATTTTCTATAGCTTGTACACAAAGCTGAACTGTACGGCAAGCTGTAAAGTAGAACGTTACGATTTTACCAATTCTACCTGAACAGTGGACGTTTGAAATATTAAAGTAGGCACAAGAAATAAATAAAGCCGTCATAAGCTAAGCCGCCGCCAATATTTGAATGCTAACGCCGCCATTGAAATAGCGCTACAAGTGTTAAAAGCGTTAAACTTTTTACACATTTTCTTAAAAAAAAAATTAATTAATTAATTAATTAATTTCAACTTAAATTTGAATTTTTTTTTTCTATAATAAATTTTTTGTTCTTTGAACATTCATTCTCATTTGTAATTTTAGCAAACATTTGTGCTTCTTGTGCTGCATATACATATGTACGTATGTATGTATGGATGTATGGATGGGTGTAATTTCATACGCTTTATTGTTGTTGTTGTATTGCATAATGCACCATACATACATACATACATACATATATATGTGTATCCCTAAACTTTGTTACATCTGCAACATCATGTGCACCAGCAATGAAGAGTGATTGCCGCTATAGAGTTTGAAATTGATAAATAGTTTAAAGGCTCAGTTAGCCGACTGTAATGTAATGTAACTGCAACAGTACGAAACAGCTGATCGATGTTGTTATGTGAAAAGTAATGGAAATGGTTATAGAGATGTAATGTAACGTAACCTACTTTTCATATAAAAATATCGATCAGCTGTTTCCTACATTACAGTTACATTACATTACCGTCGGCTAACTGAGCCTTAAATGTCTAAAATGCAAATGTAAACGCTGTTGTTTATGAAAATATTTCATAATTTTAAAAAGAGTTATTTTAGGGCTGATAATGTAAATGCATTAAAAAATAGAAGATTTATCGATAAACTAAATAAAATAATAAAATTTCAATATTGCTTAACTCCGAGAAATGTCAGATTATCTATCATAATCAAATAAAGTTACATTCCTGCTGCTTGAAACTGCTTCGGTGCTATTCCGGTATGAATCAAGATCAAAAATATTTGAAACGTTTTGTACATGGCCACTACAACGTCCTGCACGTCCGTCTCCACACCCAACTTCTATTGCTGCAGTTAATATAATTTTTATTATATAAAATATTAAATTATTATTATGTTTGCAAACACTTACCATTGACGACTTCCAAAAAGGCAACGAAAGTAATAAGTGTAATTGGAATTATATTTAATCGTTTCATATTTTTGCGTACTTCCAATTACAGAACTTACTACGAACTTGCCTTTTGAACAGAAGTGCGTGCTGGGAGCTGTTGAGCATGGGTTTTTATACTCTAGCGTAAACATAAATTTTTACCCACATTTACACTAAATATGTATGTATACATACATACATACGAGTATATACATACATACATATGTATGTACATGTTTATTTGATTTACTTCAATAATAAAAAATAATTACACAAGAAATAGTTTAGATAATAAAAATAATTTTGTAAATAAACTAAATCCTTCACGAAACAGCTGTTTTAAATTTATTCTAGATTTTGCTTATAAAAAAAATAACAAAAAGAAATATTTAAAATTTTTTTTTAAATTTAAAAATATTAAGTATTTGTCAACAGAAAAAAAACGTTAAAGCAAATTGGCTAAATTCATTAACTGCGGCGCAGTAGTTAAAAATATTTAACACAAAAAGTTGTTAAATTACAAATTCGACGGTTAAGTTACATACAGCAACCTTGGCAACCTTTCTGTACTGCACTGTCTTGCTAGTTAAAATTTCTCTCTTAAAAGCTTAACTTTTATTGAGCTTGAAATGGCAAAAGCGTTTGCTTACTTTGGAACAATTCTCTGTCATCCCACGCCAAATTTGATTGATTAACATATCGGTTTCGCCTATGAGCCATCTTTGGTGTTCCACAGAACCGGTATGTTAACAAACCTAATTTGACATTGTATGATAGAAAATATTTCCAAATTGATAAGTTTCAATAATAACAACTCAAGTTAGTCAGAATAACCAATAAAAATAGTTATTTTTCGCTGAAGCACAACAACAACTGGCAAACGTTGCCAGACCTTAAAATATTATCTATCCAACCTGGCAATATGCTGCCAATGCATGCATGTTGCCAGAACAACAGCTCACACGGTTGTATAAAATTTCTTAGAAAATCTAACAACATATTGTCAGACGATTGCCTGACAACATTGCCAGTGAAAAAAGTGGCAATACACACGGTTGTCACGTGAAAAAATTTTCAGATGGGTTATTAGGCATTGCCAGATTCAAACACTTATAAATTATAATGTACCATAAAGAAGCAATTGCAACGATTTTGGCTGCATATATTTTATTATAATTTTTCGCTTTCCTTTTCATTTAAAAACAGGTATGTGCAGTATTGCCAATATTTTTTTTTTTACAATGATGGCATTGTCAGACTATTATGCATAAACTACGCACAGCTGAGAGCAATAAAATGTCTGAAAATAATCGGACAGTGGCAACGGAATGTGCACATGATTATCAGATGTCTGAAAATTCGTTGTCAGCTGATAGTCTTACAATTGACTGAGCATAATTCTTCTGGCAACGTTGCCAGGCTAAAATTAACAGTTTACATGGGTGTGTAGGAAATTGTTTAGTCTATTTCATCGACAATATTGTAAGATGTGACAACTGTATGTTCGGAGCCTAAGTTGTGTGAGTTAGACACTTTAAATGTGAAATTTTATACATTTTGAACGTATATTTTTTGGACGACAAAAAGCTTAGGGCCTGTCCCACGATGTCGACAAAGTTCGATATTCAAAAATTTGAAAATTTTGCAATTTTATTTTTTTTCTTTATTTTAAAATTTTTGAATGTAACTGCCGGTTTGTGTAAGCCGTTGACGTTAGAAAATTTAAAGTTTTTGTAATAGATTAAAGGAAACCTGTACAACTTTTCTTTAATTTATTACAGAAATGTCAACATTTCCATCGTCAACGTCTTACACAAACTGGCAGTAAGTGTGTGACAAGTCGAACGTTGTTGATATTGGGGTACAGATCCCAACCAGTGGCTAGATTCAATAACTTTTGGCGAACGGAAAAAAGCAATATTTATCGATATATTTATTCGTTTGCGGTAACGATAATGTGTGTTTTACTCGCCATTTAATTGTATATGTGTGTGATGTGTGTGATCCCTGAATTTTTATTTATTTATTTTTGTTTAACAAACACAACCCGTGAACCGATTAGCTTGTCTGCAGAAAACATCCAGTGTCTATGGCGGGAATCGTACCACTCAGCCACAGAGGCTCCATGGTAAAATAAGCGAAAAACAAAAAGAAGTATCTAAAAAAACTAAATGAATTTAAGGTTGTTATTTTAATTATTTACTTCAACCGACAGCAAATATCGTTAAAATATCTTACTGAATAGCAAAATCGGTAAATTTTCGTTATATTTATTGAAGCGATACAATTATCGTAATAAAAGTTATTGAATCCAGGTGCAGATGGATGCAACTTTTATTTCCACGATTAAGGAAAGGAAATAATATTTTTGCAAACGAAGATGCAGCAGGAAGGAAGGCCGAGTTGTGGTATGGGGTGTTGTATGCCACTATGAAACTATCGCCTTGATATTTGAAACAAAAAATAAAATAACGAGCATGCTCCAGTTCTTACTGTCAGTGCTGTAAATCAGTGGATTGGTGAGAAAAATTTATAACTTCTAAATTGGCCTCCATATTCTCCGCATTCTATTCCCTCTTCTCTTCAACATCTTTCTTCATGCTATTGCACGTATTTCTACTCGAGTACACTAAAAAAGTGCATCGGAGGCCGTAAAAAAATCTGCAAGATTATTCGAAAGATTAAAGATTGTCGAAAGTTTTTGTAATCGACTTTCGATGCGGATCAATTTTTTCGGGCTTAAAAACTAGAGTGAAGCTGCTGATACCCATATATTTTTTTTTAATAAAAACTTTGGGTCTCATTGACTTGTATAAAAACAAAAACAAAATTTTTAAACATTTAGTTCGTTTTTATTATTATTGTTCGAACTTCATTATTTTTAAACTGTTTTTTTTTTTCATACAAACTCTTTACCGACGAAAAACAAACAAATTCAGACTTCACTGGGTCTTTTATAATTTTTAGCATTTGCATGAAAGACAAAAACAATTGTTTAAATATTGTTTAAAGTTTTCACGTAAATACTCGTATCCTTGATTTATTTTGTTGTTTGATTCAGTCGTGTGTGTTATATTGGAAATTTTTGTTTATTTTGTTGTACATTAAGATATTTATCGTAAACTATAATAAATTTAACTATCTAACATATTAATCAGCATTGTCATAAAATTGTAATAATTAAAGTTATCGACATACATACATAAATGTCAAACGTTTTCTATTTTCATTTCCATATCGTTTATCTGCCATCAATTTTCGTATAAATTATACTTACATATATCACTTTATAATAAAATATAATAATATACGAGTATAAGAATATTAACAAGTAAGTAACAAGCAATAAAACATTCACTCAAATGCTTGTTTAGTTAGTTACAATTCTTTTCAACGTGTTGTCCAACTTATAAACGACAAGGAAGCGGATGTTGCTGTTGCGCCATTGTTATGCTTGACATTAATACAGCGCACGTAACTATTTACCGTTAAACAAAAAGTTAATCATGTCAATATACAAACAGACAGCAATACATATTAAAAAAGAAAAAAAAAAGAAGGAAGCCCACACGTGTGTTAAGCATCGAACAAATATATTTTCTATTTAAAGAATCAAATGTATGGATAGTTGTTGTTTTTTTTTTTTTGCTTCAAAGTTTTAACATCTCGTTTTGTTTAACAGTTATTAACAGAGTTGAATATAATCTGAAAGTTTTCATTTTATTTATAACACACTCAAAGTTTGTGTGCTCTTCCAAAGGGTGTCCTTAAATTGGCGCTCGACTCTTTGCAGTCACTCATAGCAAACAAATGTCCGATAGTTTAGGTTTAGTAAAAATGGGGTTAAGTGCTTCCTATTCTTAGGTGAACAAAAATATTCAGTGATCTATTGGATTAAATTGATTTGCTTTCATGTAGTGTATGAAAATGAACAAAATATTTGGCAAACGTTTGCGGCAGAGACAAAAAGCTTTTCATATTTTTCATCGAATTCAAAAAACGGAGCCAGTTATCAACTCGTCTGTGTTTTTGTTGTTGTTGTTGTGTTCTTTATAACTCGTTACATTTTAGTCGGGTTGAAAACCAATTTTTTTGGGTCTGTCAAAAAATTGGGCGGGGACATGCCCACTAATTTTTTGCTTTAATTTTATGATGTTTTACTGACCCCATTGCTGCGAAACCTTACAATCATTTTGGGTTCTGGTAATGACACAATTTTTAAGTTGGAAAATATGGGCGGAGCCACGCCCAATAAAACGTAATACTATATTTCACATGTTTCTATTTGGCCGATTTTTAGGAAACTTGGCACACACCCTGAGCCCTAAACGAAGCACAATGTACCGCAACAAAAAGTGGGCGGACCACGCCCATTAAATTTTTATTTAATTTACATACGTGCTTTTAGTTATAAGATTTTTACGAAACTTGGCACACACCCTGAGCTTTTAAAAAGACATAATCTTGCATTCAAAAAAGTGGGCAGGGCCACGCCCATTAGAATGTAATGTTATATATCACGTGCTTTTGCTTTACCCATGCTTACGAAATTTGGCACACACCTTGAGCTCTGCAAAATATTTAATCTTGTGCTTAAAAAGGTGGGAGGGGCTACGCCCATAAAAGTTTAGTATTAAATTATATGTACTTCTATATATCCGATTCCCATGGAACTTGAACTTGTTAGAGTGACATAATTTTGTGCTTAAAGAAATGGGCGGGGCTGTGCCCATTAAAGAATAGTATTATATTTCACGTGCTTCAACCCCATCCATTTTTACGAAAGTTGGCACACAGCTTGAGCTCTGAAACTGACGCGATGTTGAATTTAAAAAAGTGGGTGAACATTAAAATTTGCCAAATTTAGCGTTATCACGTCCCTAAAAATATAAAATTTGCACGAAGAAGTTAAAAATAATTTAGATTCAATTAAATAAAACATTTGGATATGTGTTGCTTATAATGATGCTCAAAGTCGATGACAATGATATCAATGATAACTAAACGCATAAAGAACTTAATATAAAATTTGCTTACATGATTGGCAGCGGCTTCGCATAGCTTTATGGTTAACACATATAAAAGTGTTTTATTTAACTAAATTTAAATTGTTTTTAACTGAAACAAATACTTCTCCAACCACGAAAAACAAAAAGAAAAGAAAATAATTCGCCATTCACATCGCATCTGTCAGTAAATCGTTTGCGCACACAACAATTAAATTTGTTTGATGTAGACGACATTTCATTTCAATAGAACGAAACAACAACCCAGACATCAGTTTTTTTTTTTTTTGTTTAACCTAAATCATGTGTGAATTTTGAGCCACCCGTTATCACTCGATAATACAGAATAGAATACATAAAGGTTAATAATAATAACTCACTTGCACGCAGATTATTAATTTGTCAGTTTATTTTTTTTGTATCTTCATACTTCATTCATTAAAGCCACATGTTGGCCCATCACTTGTCATTCGTAGTCAGTTTCATAAAGGACACGTTTAAATGTTTTTATTTTTAATAAAGAAGCATCATAGTAAATATATGTACATATGTATACATGCCTTATGTATATATAATGTTAATTATAATATTTTAGTTTGCTTTTATGGAATATTTAATAATTTCAATAAAACCACAGCTAATAGAAAATATTCAATTATAAAGTGTAAAATACATTACATGAGTTTATAAATTGATGTCGTACTAATTAAGTTATCAAAACTATACCACAATATCTCAGCACCAGCATTGCCTTAAAAGGTTTAGTTAAATCAGAGAATTTCTGAAGCCTTCGATGAGTAGAATGCCATTGCATGTACCCAACATTTAAAATAACACAAACATAAGAGCTGCTCAAGAAAAAATAAGTTTTTGCTATCAATCTCAGTTAGTAAAATGTTTTTGTATTTAGTTTGAGAGAACCGTTCGTGTGGTCTGTGAACTACACCGGCTTCAGCGGATATTAATCCTAATGTAACATCACAGCGCCTTCCTTCGTCGGTACTGAGTAGCAGAATCATCGGCGAAGTAAAGTAACCAACAAAATAACTACTTAACGCAGGCAGCTTCGAAAATTTAATACGGCTCATTGACACCAGAGGCGCTGCAACGCTGCACTATTACAAAAAAAAACGTGCAAAAAACAGAGTTGTAAAAGAATGAAGCTTTCCGCTATATCTTCCTTCCTTCCTTCCTTCCTTCCTTCCTTTGTCATAAGTAAAACAAGTGTAAGCAAATTAACTAACATATGCATAATTAGTAAAGAACAAATGACAATGGCAAGACTGTTGTAAATTTAGGGATGGTAAAAATGAGCTTTCATTACAAAAAAGCTTTCAACAAATTGTGATACGATGAATAAAAACAATTCACATATTCCATTTGCAATAATAAGATAAGTATAACAAGTAGAAATCTACATCAACTGACACCACACACAGTCGACCAAACACAAAGAACGCTGATGCGGAAGATACAGCGACCTACGAAAACACCTAGTTGTTCCGTTCTGCTAGTGTTTTTCAGAACATTTACAATTAACTTTGCTGTTATTTGCTCATTAATATTTATCACATGTAATTTGGCTTACAAAGCGATACGAACTTTAGCCTAATCAAATCATAAATATAGTTTAATTTTTTTCTTAGAATATTAAGTAAATATTTATTGAAAATTATAACTTTTTTGACTAGCCCATTGTCCCACTGTCTCTAGTCTTGCAAATCAGCTCTGTTAGAAAATTATTCAAGTGTGAATTTTAAATATTGGTTGCAATTGACTTGATTTAATTAAGACAAAAAACCAAGAAACAAACTTTCCTGCAACACTCCCTCTCTTGTTGGAAATAATTTGTTTTGTGGGACTCCTCTTACAGTCACTTCGGTCTGAAATCAAATGGAATTTGTGCGGCAATTTCAAAAATGCTAGATGCTTACATTTATTTATGTACAAGAAAATATAAATTTACATACATTCGTATAAATGTGTGCATAAATAAATTTATTTCATATTTCCTGGCTGGGTTGATGATTAATTTGTTTTTACTTCTTGGTTATCATATTACACATACATCGATGAATGAGAAGGACTTCTCTTCAACTTTTATTATTATTTATTACATTCTAAGAGTTGCAAGTAATGAAAACTTTTGTAACTTTGCAGAGGTCTTCGTTAGGGAGTCAATTTTGGAACCGCGAGAAAAAGGACCTGAGAAACCTTCCTTATTAAAAAAAATGTTTAATAGTTCTTAAAACATTTGTAACTATCATAAGAGTAAATACAGCAATTTAAGTTTATAAAAGCGTGTTCGTCTTTTAAATTTTGTTTTATATTTTTTCTCTTCTCTATTTGGAGGCAAAGAAAAAAAAACTATAAACTTTTGATTAACTTGAAGTGTGAATGAAAAATTAAATAAATCCGCAAGAAATGAAGGAGTGTGAAGTGTGTAAGTGACTCCAAGGGCTGCTGTTGTGAATGTGTTGTATGTCTTGTTAGTTCCTTATAAAACAAATAACCATTTATTAACATTTCTTCATTCTTCATTCTGCCATTTGAATTTACATTTAAACCGTACTTTTTAGTCTAAAGCAAATATATTTTTACGTTTGTGTATCTGGGTGATACTGTAAACAAACACCAACATTATCTCATCTATATTCATTCCACTGACATCATCGTTGTCTCTTCAACTATGTAAGTGTGGAGCAGTTTCGAGTTCAATTTAAGGATTAAAAGGCTTTCATTAAGTGTTGATACGTTTGCTGAGAAGGAAAAAAATAGAACTTAAATAATAATTTTTTATATATATTTTTTCATGCTTTTGTGTGAGCAGAATTGTTCACAGGATATTGTAGTGTTGTATATGGGCATTTCCGCAGAAAATTCCACCTTTTGTCATGTTATGTTACTTTGTGCCGTAGCTTGTCTATCAAAGAAAAACTTATGTTTTATATACTTTTTTGCATGTGGGTGTAAGCGCAATTAGGTCTGTATTCGGTAAAAACTAGAAAAAAATCGAACAGCATAGCGCTAAAATACAAGCTAATTGCATGGTGACGTAACGTGACAAAAGGTGGACTTTTCTGTGGAAATGCCTATATACTGCCTAATACGCCTTAAAAATGTGGATACATAAATTGTGGAAATTTTTTCCGTTTAATTTAAAACAACAATGAGAAGATATTGTAAACAAATTAGTTATAGCCGCTATTTTTCCACAAGATACGAGTTAGCAAAGTCCAGGCTTAAATGTTAAAACTTTTCTTGCAGCAAGCCTTACTTTGTTAGCAATATTAAATAAATTCAGTTAAGTGGTACTTTGACTCGCACGTGATGGGTGCCATACGCACCCTACATACGAACTTTAACATATAAAATGGAATATCTTACTTGATGCAGACATTTTTTAAAAACATTTTAGCACACAGTAAACTTTTTCGGTTTTTTCTTGGTTTTGGCGATTTTTTTTCCTTTTTTTTGGCGTTTTTTGAGTTATGTTCTTTTTTTCATTCTTGGCGATTCTTTTTGGTTTTTGGCGATTTACTTTAGTTTTAACAATTTTTTTTTTCATTTTGGCGCTTTTTTTCGTTTGGCGATTTTGTTGGTTTTTGGCGATTTTTTTATTTTGGCGATTTTTTTAATTTGGCGATTTTTGTTTCAAGCGATTTCGAAAATTTCAAGAGTTTACCTCTTACTTTTTACAAGATACAGCAAGTTGTCGGAATTACATAAACTGAAAGAAAACCCTTTAATTTAGTTTTTTGTTTAATTTTAGTGTTAATTATTGTAGTCTGCATAAAAATACTGTAACTTTGAACATATCAAGTGTCTAGATATAATTGTCTATGTATAACATTAGCATTTCAAAATTTTTCGTTGCTCGCTTTAGAACACCCTTTAGTTAGTTAGTTTAAAGTTTTGCACATTCTGTGAAAATTTTAGGTCTGCCTGTGACGGACAGATGAACAGACAGACACCACCTTTGATGTACGGAACCCTTAAAAAGGAATAGAAAATGTTACAGAAATTTAAAAATTTTTTTTTTTCAAATTGTTTCGTGGGACAGGCCGTAAATCTTCCGTAGAAATAATTATATTTGTTGCTGTACTTACATATTTTATTTTTGTTTGCATGAAAAAAAAATTAAGAAATTTTACAAGGCGCTTTAAAATGGAAATTATTTTATATTTTGTAAATGAATAATTTAAAATTATAGAACCAGAGCTCAACGAAAATTTTTTCGTCCACAAATTTCTTCTTCTCTTTTTTTAAGTTTAAAATGTTTCAATAGGTATCTTGTGCTGATTGTGGACATTATCAGCTGCTTTAAATCATTCTAACTTGGCAGCACTAAGTTTAGTACAGCCAAAATAAGGTTGCATTTCACAAAACCTAGTTAAAACCAATTCAAAAAAGCTTTTCAAACTGGTAAAATCAGATTTTAACAGTTGGTCTTCGTTAAAACCAACCTTTATGAAAACCTTGTCAGTGTGAAAACACTATTGCATACACGTCTAAAGCCTCCCGTAGACGACATGTTTTTTACATCTGACTTGTCATATTTCCCAGTGTAAAACATGTACATGTCGTGTGGTACCTTCAAAGCATTGCTTCTGTAAAAATCAGACGCAAAGTCTTCTGACAAAATTTCAATTAGAGCGTGTTCTATTTTCTTCTGACAAAATTTCTGACATCAGCTGTTTTTCTTAAGCAAAATATGTCGTCAAAAATCTATGCCGTGAGGAAACATTCAGCGGCGTTCCGATATTGACGGAAGCATTAGCCGCCTAAAGTTGATATATTACAACATTGATATATTTATGTTTTTTTTTAACTATTAAATAACAATCATATACATGCAATAAAATTGTGTTCCATATTTATATCCTAACATGATTTCTTCGAATTTAAAGAAAAATTCTTTAAAATGAGTGAACTTTTTACGGCGTAAAGGAACATTTTTGTGCCGGCAACACTCCATTTTGAAACGGAGAACGACATAGGTTTGTGCAAAAATATTTACAGATATTTCTTTTTATTTTTTGTTTTCTCTTTTTTGATTTTGCTTTAATTGCAGTTATAATTGAAATAATGCTGCACACTGCAATTGTATTATTTTCTGAATTCATTTTACAACCACTTTTAACAAAATATTTAATAAAATTTGAGCACAGATCATCAGCTGTTGGATACAAACACGGACAATGTCAGACGTATTTGTACATGCACGTTTGTGACCGAATATTATAAAACTTCTGTAAAACACATCAATTTTTGACAGACATGCAGAATTACATCTGAATTGAAAATTTGACATGTCAGGCGTAAAAACCATGTCGTGTATACGACCTGGTTAACCTGAGACATATACAAAATTTTCCAGCAAGAAAAATTTCTTCGCGTCAATGCAATGAATTGAAAATTGCTGCAAATTAAGTTGCATAAAATTCGGAGAAAATCAAAATCTTCTGAATAAATTCCACTACGATTTTAGCCTATAATTAGAAATTGCAATTGAAACAAATTATTTCGCAGACTTTTGTGCTCATCATACGAGTATTACAAAGACTTCAAATCATGTAAATTGGTAAGATAAATGTGATGAGAAAAAAAGTGTTTGTAGTTATTGCTTTTTAACTAAAATAATTAAAATGCAAATTAACTACTCAGGTGATTATACAAAATGCAAAAATAAATATTAAATTGTAATCTTTACTCAGAATTATACGAGTATATATGGCTTAACAGAATCTTTCTCATTGATTTAATCAATCTGTTCACAACAAGATAATGAACATTTAAAAAATATTTTACACTAATTAGTATTAAAGGTGACCTTGTCCAAAAATATACGTGCATACATACATACGAGTACATGATGAATTGAATGTACATCACCCACACTTGCAATTACTAATTGCCAAATACACGTACGTACCCAACTTTACTTTAATCGGAGATAATGGGAAAACATAAATTAATTTACAAGTATGAGTGAGTGTGAATGAATGAATTAAATGCATACACACATACATACATACATACATACATACATACATACATACATACATACATACATACATACATACATACATACATACATAAATACATACATACATACATACATACATATCTGGCAGCCATGGATACTCTTGTCGTAGTCGTACTACTACACTTTTCATTTGATGTAAATGACAAAATTGCTCAAATTAAAATTAAAAATGTTGAAAGACTGCAACCGAATGAAATTTTATATATTTTAAATCATTTATAACAGCACAACAAAATTAAACCTTTTTCAAAATAACAAGTTTAATAAAAAAAATACTAACAAGTGCAGTGAGCAGTGTTGCCAATTACAGAGGAAAATCCCTACAAGTAGGAACTTTTGTCACTGAGCAGTGCTGCCAAATAAAGGGTAAAATCTCTAAAAGCAGGTACTTTTCTCACTCATGTTGCAAAACTTGTACTCTGTTCAACTCGTGAAAAATATATGAAATGTATTCCTGCAATCTACGAAATAATATGACTGGCATTTATTTCGCGTGAAATATTGACAGCTGATGTTTAAGACTATCATACAAAGTCGTGCGATCTACGAAAAAATACAACCCTGTTATGGTGGAGTTTATGGAAATTTTCAAAAGACAATAACAATTCATCACACCAGGGTTGTACTTTTTCGTAGATCGAACGACTTTGTATGATAGTGAGTCATGGCCTTTATGTTCACAAAAGTCGATAAATATTGCATACTTCTAACCAATAAAAACGCTTTTTTTGGAAAAGTAATATAGGCATCACTTGTTATGTGTAAAAATTTTTCACACGAAATAATCAATGTTGCTGAAAATTTTTCACAACTTCGTACAGGCTTTATGTATGTAGAAGCATAGGAAAAATCGGACAGATATTTTATTTTTTTGTCAAAATGTAAGAATTTTTTCTCAAAACTGATTGCAACTTAAAGTAAAATAAATAAAAATTAAGTAAAATACGAATTTAAAACATTTATTTCTTGTTGGCTTAGATAGATGCCTGTCGTTGCTGGCAAGCAAGTGCGGTGCTAAACCATTAACAAATAAATTTTTAAAATACGTATTCATTTTGACACGCGTTAAATAAATTGCAATAAATAAAATTAAATAAGTAAAAAAAAAAATAAAAATAAAAAATGCCGAAGTGTAATGTTTTAATTAGAAAATTTTTTGCTAATATTATATCCCGCAAATAATTTGAAAAAATCGCTAAATATGACGATAAAATAACTAAAACGGCAACAGTGTTGCGTATGGAAACTTGTTTGGCACTAAACCAAAATATTTTGGGCCTACTTTTAGGAGCAACAAATAAATATTTCCTCTTTTTTATATATTAATTTCTGTCGTAAAGCAGCTCTGGGCGAGTCAACATCAAGCGTCGTTGGCAATTATATCTTAAGTGCAACCAGGCCACTGTTGTTTATTGGCCTTCGAGAGTTTTGCGTCTCGCTCGCACTGGTTGATTGATATGCCACGGATAACCGTATATTCTTGCGGTTCTTCTGTGGAATTTCTTTAACAACCACTTTGCTACTTCCTATGTGAAGACATATGTCGTGTACAGTCAGTCACAAAATCTTTTTAAAATACTGTTAATAACATCTTGGGCATATGGTCTAGTTACTCCGCCCATATTTGTGCAACCATATTATGCAAATTTACTTTATATAATATGTATAAATAAATAAATAAATAAATATATTAATTAACAGCCTGCCCCACGATGTCAACAGAATTAACAGAAAACACTGGTCCACGTCAGTAGTAGGGAAATGGGGATTCTGCCCCAATTAAAATTGTTAAATTGTGGCTGAAATTGTTAAATTGTGGGCTGAAATTGTTAAATTGTGGCTGAAATTTTAAAATTCTTGGAAATTTGATACCTACGAGGGTGGTTCAATAAGTCCGTCCGATTTTTTGTTTACATAAGGAGTTTTTTGTTTACATAAGGAGTTTTTTTATTATTACTACATACGAGGGCGGTTCAGTAAGTCAGGTTTTTTATGACCGTGGGAATTTATATGTATGTATGTTTGTGGGGAGGATTAAGGAGTTTCATAAGATTAAGATTTTATAAGTATATATATATAGATATGCCGACTGGAAAATCATGAAAATGATTTTTCCTAATACCAACGGGAAAATCATGAGATGATTTTTCCTAATTAATTAATTTTTCCTAATGCCGACGGCAATGCATGATAATTTTTCCTAATGCCTACGGCAATGCATCATTATTTTTTCTAATGCCTACGGCAATGTATGATAATTTTTCCTAATGCCTACGGCAATGCATCATTATTTTTTCTAATGCCTACGGCAATGTATGATAATTTTTCCTAATGCCTACGGCAATGCATCATTATTTTTTCTAATGCCGACGGCAATGCATGATTATGTTTTTCAAATGCCGACGGGAAAACGATTTTTCCAAAGGGAAAATTGCCAGTGTTGCCAGACTGTATAAATATGTTATCCTAATACTATATCAGTAATATCAGAGAAAATAGATTTGATGAATACTAGGCGATTCTCATATGAATCGTGGGAATGTGTATGTGTGATTTCCTTACGCTAATAAATTGTTTATAAATAAAATAATTAAATAAATTAATTTAATTTATTTAATTATTTTATTTATTTATTTATAAAATGTTCACATGTATGTGAACACCCCTAAAATGTTCTCATGTATGTGAACACCCCTAAAATGTTCTCATGTATGTGAACACCCCTAATGCTTGTGTGTGGGTGGTCCAGCTTGATTGTCGCTGGTAAGCATATCTTTTGTTTATTTGTATGTATGTATGTATGAATGTATAAATGTATAAATGTATGTATGCATGTATGAATGTATGAATGAATGTATGAATGTATAAATGTGCGATCGTGGGAACTTGTACGTGGAATATTTTGTGCTTGTGTAGAATACATTTATATTTTGCAACGTAGTCATTTTCTTTGTCTACAATTCTTTTAAAGCAGAGGATTTTCAACTAAGTGCAGTCATCAGCAGAGAAACAAAAAAGCAAACATTTGCAAGTAAGCAAAAAAGTTAACTTCTCCTCCTCCCCACCTCCTTCTATTCCCTTTATGTAGTTTGTATTTGAAATAAGAAAACACTTGTACATTCTTTTATTTTGTAAACATTTATTGTTTAAAATTTTATAAAATTTTATAATAATACATACAGTAATATATTCTTAAGTATAAATATTTTAAAAAGTGAAAAAGTTCATTTAAAACAAGATATTTCTTTGGAGAGTAAAATAGAATTTCTTAATGCGCAAACACCAAAATTATGATAATTACAATAAAAATATTCTGGATACTTGATTTCCATTTGTTTAAAGTTGATGCAGCCTATATCCTCAACGTTAGAAATTTTTCGGTGTAACATTTTTTCCAACCATAGTCTTTTTTCTTCACCTTTTACGTAAATTTTAGAACATCTTACGTTGGCTTTTAAAAAATTACAAACGCTATGAAATGAAACTGATCCAGCAGTCCAGCTTAGGTGATGATAGTTTTTTGTTAGCCACTTTGCTTATCTTTGTTTTTTTATTGATAAGCATTTAAAATCAAATGGTGGTTTTATAATGAAGTTGTTATATTCATAATTGTTGAAAACAATCGCTACTTCTTTTGCGATGAAATCGTTTGAATTAGTTTTGAAACCTTGTACGTCTATAAAAATTATGTTATTTTCCATGTTATTCAATTTATAACACTTTTCGAACTTGTCCTTTGATGGGTATATATTCTATTATACGATCATGAATAAGAATGCAGTAAGCTGATGTCTTTGGTGCAATATTAGTTGCTGTTTCGAATTCTATTTTTATATCAATCGGTCCATTATTGAGTGATTCATTCTGATGACTGACATCTACTACAATAATAGGAGCTTTTGTCTTAAACTCTGATGCAGTTAGAAGCGGTTGAGATTCTTTTATATAGTAGCTTTGTTGGAATCTTAGATACATATCATATAGAATTGCATAACGTTCATTTTTGAACTTTATGTTAAGATCATCATACGGGTATGAGACTGAATTTAAATGTACTTTTAAATTAGTCAAATCACAATGAACAAATTTATTTTCTTGTTGAAAAGCAATCAACACAAAACGGGGGCGTTCTCTATTTGCAGCCAGTTTAACATTCCAAATATGGCTAGTTCCTGTGTTTAATTGGGGATTAATATGACAATCCCAACTGCGAAATGCCATGGGTATAGAAGCACCATTGTTAATAATTTTAATCATATTCAATTTGCTAAGGTCAGATAATTGAACATGAGGTATTCTCCATGAGATGAGTGAAATTGTAAGTTTAGCTTTTTCAGTAGAAACACTCGAGCGTACAAGATCTTCGTCGTTCTTATTGCGCAAGAGTATCAGTTCATGTTTTCCATTTAATATAACTTTGTTGTAGTCTTCAGCGAATCCTAGAAGCATTTTTAGAGGTACATAGAAATTGAAAAATCCATTTGCAAGAGTGACATCGTCAATTTTGTTCCATCCAGCATTTTGCATCACATTGCTTTCGTTTGGTGATAGAGAAACCAAGTTCTTTATGGTGCTCGTGGCTCCTAAATATCTTGTATGATCAATTTCAATTCCATTGAGCTCATAGCGAATTTCATCAAATAGATATGCTACAAAGTTGTTTTTTAATTTAAAGTTCTCTGAAGAAGAAGATTTAGGGGCATTATCATCGGCAACAAACCCCTCTACATAAATGTAGCTCTCACTGGGTAGCACGTACAAATCTTGATTTTGTATTGAAATTCTAATTTCATCATTATTGTTGTAAGATTGTAAATATGGTACATATGTATGATAATCCTTTTTGATTATATTCTCATCAGACAAGGGTTTATCTAAGACATCTATTATTGAACTCATTTTGTCTTCAATTTAAAATTCAAGGACTTTAGAAAATTTTTATTTGATGTTGTTAGTGCTTTCTGTTGAAGTGGTCGCTTTAATGTTCTTGTTGTTGTTGTTACTGCTTTATTTTTCAATGTATTTGTGTTGTATATTAGCATTATTTAGTTGACCTCAAATGTATTCGTATTGTAATTTCCTCTCCTCGAAAATTAATTAAATCACCGTGTTGATCAACTACTCGCAGCGCTAGTGAACTTATCTCTCTGGTGTTCACAGGTAAATAGATGAGATTTCTTGGAACTTCATCTATTTTATAGCCTGGAGGCACATTAATCGGAAATTCATGAAGTGTATGCGATTTGGAGTTATTCATATATGTGTTAATAGCGATACTACTTTCAATTCGCAAGAGATTCACTTTAAAAATATTAACTGGAAGATCTGAGTAATAATATTTGTTTGGTGTTAGGATTTTGCTATTGAATCCTAAAAGTTTTCCAATTGTGTTGTCTTTATTAAAATATACAGGATCTTTGGAACTATTAACTTTAACTTGCATTGTATTGTTATTGGCTTCAATAAAAATCTTATTTTCTGGACATAGTCTTCTGTATTGCTCTTGTATAAAATCTACAATATCATTCAATTCGTAAGATCCAATTGGTATTTCAATTGTATTTTCCCCTATATGAAACATATTGTTGTAGGTGTCTACATTTGGAATGCTGTTGTATGAATGAAAATCAGTTAGATCACACTCATATGCACCATGTAATTCAATAGGAGGAAAGTAACTAGCAGATAATTCTGATGAGTTAGAGCTCAGAGTAAGTGTTATTGACATTATAACTGTCTGATTACAATTAAATAAAGTTTAGTACAACATATGGTTTATAAGCATGATTTACATATTTATTTCATTTTCTTATTTTAAAATTAACATTAGTTTCTTAATATTACTGCTATTGTTGTTGTTGATGATGGTATTCAGCTATAATATTTCGTTCTTACTTATCCAAGAATTGTGTTGATTAGAAAATCCCAACCATTTTACGTATGCCTCCTTTCCTTTAGTTTTAAGAACCTTTTCAACTAGATATGTATTTGGATATCTAGTTTTCGAAAGTTCTTCAGTATAGAATCCACCTTTAATAGGATTACCAAGATAATCTTCTAATATGAATGTTGTAGGATTTGTATTTTGAACTCTTGTAATTGTGAAAATTTCTGTAGTCCAATTTGGAGTATAACCTTTTTCAAATGTATGCTTATATTTGCTTATGCGTACATGATCTCCAACATTAAATTTCGACATTTTGTACATCTTCAAATGACTGTATACTGTATTTAGTAGCTTTTCCTCATTTGTTGAGTTGACTTTAATCGGAGACATTTTAATGGTGCGATGAACTTTTCTATTGTATGCATTAATTAAATCTTTGTATATATCAATCCACTTATATGAACCATTAAAGCTAAATTCTTTCCACATCATTCCTTTCAATGTTCTGTTAAATCGTTCTACTATTGATGCTTTCATACTGCTATATGTTGAGTAGTGATTAATGTTGTATTTATCCATTAATTTTCCAAAGTGTTTGTTGAAAAATTCTTTACCATCATCTGTTTGTAAGTTTTTTGGTACTCGTCCTAATTCAAAAATATTTTCCATCGCCTTGGTTGTTTCGAGTGCAGTTTTAGTTTTTAGTGGTACTGCCCATGCAAATTTTGAAAATGTGTCAATTACAGTTAACAAAAATCGATAATTTCTGTTTTCTCTAGAATAGATCCCCATTTCAACTAAATCAGCTTGCCAAAGATCATCTATTCCTTTCATTACAACTCTACGACGCATAAAAACTTTTCGAGCTTGCTTATGTAGTTCGTTTACTAAATTTCTTTTTGAAGACATTAAGTTGTTTTACAGATTTTTTGGAGAGTGTTGTGATCTACTTGACGCACTTTCAGCTATTGATACAAACATGTAATTTTCCAATCTATAAATTTTCTCATTAAGCTGTTCAATTTGTTCTTCAAAGGATGTTTTAATTTGTAGAATGTCTTTTTGAATTTTATAATTTTCTTCTATATCTAATTTTATTTCGCGTTGTAGCTCCTCAATTTGCATTTGAATATCTTCTCGAATTATAGTATTATCTTCCTTAAAGTATGTTAATAATTTCTCTTCTAATTTTTCGATTTGAGTTTGCAGAAACAATTTATTGATAACATCGTTTTCCTCCAGAGCTTTTGCAACATTTTTGATTCTTTTGTTTTGGACATCAATGTTGTTGTTCGTATCCATAAAGAACCCCAGCAGTTTAGGTGCATTTTTCAAAGAAATTATGCTGCTAGTATCGTTTAAATAATGTCCAAATTTATCAACAGACATACTTTTTATACTTTATTAAAGTTAATGTATTATATTTGCTTCACGTAGTTCTTCAATAATTGATACAATCTCGTTATTGTGATTAGTATGACCTGCACCTTGTGATGCAAGCAGTAGTCGAAGACGATCTACTAACTCATTTGGATCGTCCCAGTATATATAGTTTGGCTTATGGACGTTAAATTCCATTATTCCATCACCTAAATAACTACCTTTTGACTTAGATCCTGTTGATTCGTTTAAACTCTTCTGGTTTTTCTCGTCAATAAATTTCTTAATAATATGTTTGTATTTATATCCTCTAGTACCCTTAATTTGACCATCAGGTTTATAGTCCCTTCTATATGCATTAGTAGTAATTAAAATCTTTTTATAGATTTCGAGTTCAAATTTATCATAATTTTTTGGTATTTTATGAAACATTAGAGAAAATAGTCCTGGTGTTAGAGCCCATATTTGACCACCAACTTGTATTTTATCTTCATTAAGTTTGAGGTTACTATCACCAAATTTCCATTCGTTATTGAAATCTTTATGTGGACCATAGTTTGTATCTAATTCATTTCTTCCTTCCAAGGCTGATAAGTCAGTATAAGTATCTTCTGTATTGGAAGTCTGTGAGTAAAAATCATCATCATCATCATCCTCATCATCATTCACAGTATTAGCATCATTAAATAATATGGTATTATCGAATATTGTTCCTTCTGCTAGTTTCTTTGGTGTACTTGTCTCTATCTTGACTGATGTTTTTTCAGGTTTAAAACTTGTATTATTTTCAACTTCTGTCTTCAATTTACTTTCTTCTTTTATGGGAATTCTTTTAATATTTTTAGAACTATTTATGAATTCTTTGAGTGGTTCTGTTATAGGTTTAAATGTATCTCTTAGTTGTTCACGTGTATCTATTTCACCAGTTTTTATACTACGAAGCTTTTTCTTCAAGACATTTCTTGTCAACACCAACTGTTTTAAAATTTTCTCATCCATGTTTAGCAAATAAGAGGCTATTAGATCAGGTATCAGCTTATCAGGACCTGGTCTGGTTTTCAGATCAGCTTATCAGGACCTGGTCTGGTTTTCAGATCAGCTTATCAGGACCTGATCTGGTTTTCAGATCAGCTTATCAGGACCTGATCTGGTTTTCAGATCAGCTTATTAGGACCTGGTCTGGTTTTCAGATCAGCTTATCAGGACCTGGTCTGGTTTTCAGATCAGCTTATCAGGACCTGATCTGGTTTTCAGATCAGCTTATTAGGACCTGGTCTGGTTTTCAGATCAGCTTATCAGGACCTGGTCTGGTTTTCAGATCAGCTTATCAGGTATCAGATGAGGTTATAGCAAATGGATGTATCAAGTTTAAAGTTAGATTAATAACTAGAGATAATTTTTATGAGTAGTTGCTTATATAGTTATGAAATAGTCAAATTGCTTTCTGTAGCGACCATCGTTTAATTCGTTATCTTTGCTTATCATCAAAAATCCATATTTATCCTTCCAACATTCTCGACAAATTTCTTGAAACTTTTCAAAGCTCATATCGCTGGCAACATGATCCTTATAAACATGCTTCATATTTGTCTCATCTTGCTTAAACATTAAAATAACATTTGCATTGTCTCTTATTAAATGCTTGGGAATTCTGGTATATGTTTGACACAGGTAGAATGAATCAACATCCCTATGTCGCCCCATACAAAAATATGTACGTATATTATTCTGCTTTTCACATGCAACATCATCAAATATCATAATTGAATTAGTTTTAGCTTCGTCAGGTGGAATAACTGATTCATTATCGGTGAATGTATAATACCCCATACTTTTAATTGGTGAAATTAGTTTCTTTAGGTATTCATATTTAGGTTGATAGAGAGATTTTGAGTATAAATAGATGTTTTCAAACTTGAGTCCATTAGGACTTTCTAGCAAGCCAATCATAACATTAGTCTTTCCACAATTTGATGGTCCCACTATTAGAGCACGAATAGAATTTGGTAAGAGAGGACTATGCTTTATTTTTGAACTGATGTTCACTGAATCATCAATATTACGAACTAAAATATTTTTATGTTGTTTTACTAACTGCATTTTTGTAACTAAATACATTTCATATATATTACCTCTTATATAGGAAAAATTAGATAATATGGTTATACGATATCAGAAAACTTTTAGTCATAAAAACACCGTCGTTGGAGGAGGTCTAGTAGACAAAATAATAAACTCTCTACCTGTTGAACTTCATCTACCTGGATATCAGTACTGTGGACCTGGAACAAAACTACAAAAACGTTTAAATCGAGGTGATAAAGGAATTAATTTATTGGACTCTGCGTGTAAAAATCACGATATTGCTTATTCCAAAAATAAGGATTTAAGTAGCAGACATAAAGCTGATAAAATACTTGAAAACTCCGCTTGGGATCGAGTTTTACCAAAAGATAGTAGTCTTGCTGAAAAATCATTTGCATATATGGTTACTAACGCAATGAAAGCCAAAACAAAATTTGGTATGGGTGTGGAGAAAAAGAAAAATGTAAAAAAGAACAAACTAAATGTTAAAACACTATTTAGAACATCAGTTAGAGCTGCATCAAAAATACTAAAAAAAGAAAAACCATTAGATATTAACACAGCTATTAAAATTGCACGAAAAACTATTAACAAGTCATTAAAAGGAAGAAAGTCTCAAATTATAGTACCACGTGTGATACGTGTCCCAAAAATTGGTGGTTTTTTACCTCTAATACCGATTTTAACTGCTCTGGGTGCAATTGGTAGTCTAACAACTGGAGGTGCTGCCATAGCTAAAGCTGTAAATGCAACAAAGAATGCTAAAAATCAACTTGATGAAGCAACTAGACATAATAGAGCGATGGAATCTATAGCAGTTGGAAAAGGACTTTACTTAAAACCATATAAAAAGGGTTATGGTTTAGTTCATAAAGAGGAATCAAAAAACTCTTAGAGATGCTGCCCAACAGACCACTTTCTGATGTGGACCTAAGACGTTTCTCTATAAATATTCCATATTTTAGAGGTGTTTTCATGTTGAATACTCTACCAAAACGAACAAAGAAAATTGAATGTGGAATAATCAATTTAGATGTATCAACAGGACCTGGTACACATTGGGTAGCATATTATAAAAACATCAATGAAAAAGAATATTTCGACAGCTTTGGAAACTTACAACCTCCTTCAGAAGTAGTCAAATATCTTGGTACAAATATAAAATACAACTATAATCAACATCAGAATTTTAATACATTTACCTGTGGACATTTATGTCTTAAATTTCTTTATGAAATAACTGAAAATATTAAATAAAAACACAAACATTTATATTTTACAAAACTCTTTAATGTCTTTTTATTCATAATTTAATAAACGTAATTAATATAATTTATTGCCAGACAGGATACTGTGAATTTTGAATCAAAAATTCACTCAGCTCACTCTCAAGGATTAAGTTTTGTTCACCTTCTCTGCTTAAGTGATATGATCCGCTCGAGAGATCCTTAATTTCATCATCGGTTAAACTGTTGTACCGTTTAGGCAGGAACATAATGTTGTTTTCCAATTCAACTTTTAGTGTGGGTCCATATTTGGTTGTTACACGTTTTACATTTTGAATATTGTATTTAATTGATGTCTCAAGCTCCTTTATATGAATTAATGTTTTGTTTTTCAGAGAATTAAATCTTGATGTTAGATTTTTGGTGAAGTCCATTTTTTTATTTAGTTCTTATCACTTTGAATGTTTAATTGAAAATGAACTGAAAAGTATTGGTGATGACTTCAAGAAGGCTAATCGAAAATATTTATGGTGAATAAGTGGGGTATAGTGATAGAGAGAAAGAGATAGTTATAGAGAGAAAAGGTATAAAGAGAGAGAGAGAGAGAGATAGAGGGTTAAAAAGAAGTATGGAATAGAGATGCTAGTATAGATATTTTAAAGATCAGGAGATGTTGCTTTAAAAATTTAAAGAACAAATTAGTCTTAAAAAAACCTTCCAACAATCGTCATCATCATTCATTTATCAGCAAATAAAATGAGTCAAATTAGACGTACTCTAAACCAATTTCTAACAGATTTTGAAAGCTTCAGGCTTTTCGATCATTGGGAGATGATAAAATTTTTCCAAAATATGCTGGATGAGAACGAAGAATATGGCGTCATGGAAGACGAAGACAACACAGAAGGGCATTTTGCAAACTGCCCATGGTACGATCCGAAGTGTGAGGAAGGACCTGATACTTGTAGATGTACAATATATTTTTTACGGAAAAGTATATTAGAACATCTAATAATTGGATACTATGAAATGTTTCCATCATTATAAATAAAATATTTAAGAAATTAAATTAAATGGTATTATTAACAGAAATAAAATAAAATTGTATTATTAACAGAAATATTTGTAATATTGTAATTTTTAAAGTTTTTCCGTTGTTTTGCATTATTTTTTTCAAAAGAAAAATTAGGAATCATCTGTTCGAATATAAAATAACAGAAACTTGTAAGTAGTGAAAAATATAAGGACTTATCCGATTATCTTAATTGTGTCTCTTTATAAAAATATCTAATGGAATTTCACAATATTGTGAAATTCAATTTCTCTTGTAGAGAAGCTCTCAAAGAAAACAAGATTGTGCATGTTTAATTTATGTGAAGACAAGACTGTGCATGTTTAAGCAATATGAAAACAAGAATTTACAAATAAGCAAAAACAAAAACTGTTTGATCCAACGAAGTAAAGCCAATAAAGAAATAAATAAAAAATAATTTTACTACATATAAGTTTACTTTCTCGTATATCAACTGACCTTAAACTTCATTCATCTAAATGTTATAAATGGTGAGCCACTTGTATACTGATAACCTAATTTGAATCAGATAACCTGATCTGAAAAGCAGATCAGGTACCTGATAACCTTATCTGGTAAGCTGATCTGAAAATCAGAGCAGGTACCTGATAAGCTGATATGATAGCGGAAAACCTGATCTGAAAACCAGACCAGGTACCTGATAAAAACTAAAAGATTATCTTTACGGATGAATGAATAAAGGAGTCAGTATCTATATAGTTGATAGAAAAATTCTCACTAAATTTAGTCTTCATGAAGCTGTAATATGACACATACATTCTATACTTGGTTAACTTTAGTACTTAAAAGCCCCACATATATGGGTTTATCATATACTGGTTCCATTTTTTCCAACTCTACTGCATACATATCATCAGAAAATTTTGTCAAATATTTAAAATTCAGTCTCGCAATTAATGGTCTGAGACTCAAATGATTCCTGTTTGTTGTTTTCCCAAGATGAAGTTACTTTAATGCCCCCTACGTTTTTCAATGTTTTCCATTGACTCCCCATAAACACTATTATTTAAAAGTTTGAAGAAATATGTTTCAAACTTAGTTTTAGCATTGGTCTTATGGAATTTGTTTTAAGATGAAGCCATTTGAAATGTCTTGTTTTAAAACTCTATAGTGTATGGTCTGATTTGTTTTTGTGTGTAAGTCATACCGACTCAAATTCTCTGTAAGGAAGATATTCTGATATTGCGTACTGATATAAATTATTAGAATCTAAATACACCAGATATTCTGACAGTTTTGATGCATCAAAATCTTCTAAATATTTATTATTCGCTTTCGAATATCTTTGCGAGCATTGAACTAGTCCACCTCTTATTCCGTTTTGCTGTATACTAGTGATGGAGGACTAAATCGCATATACCTTCACAAATTTTCCTAAAATTTTCAAACACGTCAGTTAGGTAGAGCTCAGTATAGTCAAGGGGGTTTTATAGTTAAACTTACTCCATATTTTTTGAGGATGTTCATAATCGACTACATCACAGTCTTCATTCGTTAGAATATTGAAGAACTCTTCTCAGGGTGCCCCTGTGGCTGAGAGGAAGCGATACTAGACTCTCAGTCCAGAGGTCGTGGGTTCGATTCCCACCATAGACCCTGGGTGTTTTCTGCAGACAAGCTAATCGCTTTGTGGGTTATGTTTGTCAAAAAAAAAAAAAATAAAAATAAAAAAAAATAATAATAATAATAATAATACTAGGGAGCTTAGTTTCCTTAAACTTAGTCATGGAATCCATGTAAGAGTACGGAAATACACATTTTCTTCTAATCAGGTTGAAATGAGCTTCATCAACGAAACATGACCGAATAGTATTAAAATCATTGCTATCAAGATTTTTCGCTAACGTATCTAAACTCGAAGCCATAAATCTAAACGAGTCTATAAATCTTATTTCGAATCCATATTTTTCATCTAATCTGATGAAAATTGAAAGAGAAATTTCACTCATCTCATGGAGAATACCTCATGTTCAATTATCTGACCTTAGCAAATTGAATATGATTAAAATTATTAACAATGGTGCTTCTATACCCATGGCATTTCGCAGTTGGGATTGTCATATTAATCCACAATTAAACACAGGAACTAGCCATATTTGGAATGTTAAACTGGCTGCAAATAGAGAACGCCCCCGTTTTGTGTTGATTGCTTTTCAACAAGAAAATAAGTTTGTTCATTGTGATTTGACTAATTTAAAAGTACATTTAAATTCAGTCTCATACCCGTATGATGATCTTAACATAAAGTTCAAAAATGAACGTTATGCAATTCTATATGATATGTATCTAAGATTCCAACAAAGCTACTATATAAAAGAATCTCAACCGCTTCTAACTGCATCAGAGTTTAAGACAAAAGCTCCTATTATTGTAGTAGATGTCAGTCATCAGAATGAATCACTCAATAATGGACCGATTGATATAAAAATAGAATTCGAAACAGCAACTAATATTGCACCATAGACATCAGCTTACTGCATTCTTATTCATGATCGTATAATAGAATATATACCCATCAAAGGACAAGTTCGAAAAGTGTTATAAATTGAATAACATGGAAAATAACATAATTTTTATAGACGTACAAGGTTTCAAAACTAATTCAAACGATTTCATCGCAAAAGAAGTAGCGATTGTTTTCAACAATTATGAATATAACAACTTCATTATAAAACCACCATTTGATTTTAAATGCTTATCAATAAAAAAACAAAGAGAAGCAAAGTGGCTAACAAAAAACTATCATCACCTAAGCTGGACTGCTGGATCAGTTTCATTTCATAGCGTTTGTAATTTTTTAAAAGCCAACGTAAGATGTTCTAAAATTTACGTAAAAGGTGAAGAAAAAAGACTATGGTTGGAAAAAATGTTACACCGAAAAATTTCTAACGTTGAGGATATAGGCTGCATCAACTTTAAACAAATGGAAATCAAGTATCCAGAATATTTTTATTGTAATTATCATAATTTTGGTGTTTGCGCATTAAGAAATTCTATTTTACTCTCCAAAGAAATATCTTGTTTTAAATGAACTTTTTCACTTTTTAAAATATTTATACTTAAGAATATATTACTGTATGTATTATTATAAAATTTTATAAAATTTTAAACAATAAATGTTTACAAAATAAAAGAATGTACAAGTGTTTTCTTATTTCAAATACAAACTACATAAAGGGAATAGAAGGAGGTGGGGAGGAGGAGAAGTTAACTTTTTTGCTTACTTGCAAATGTTTGCTTTTTTGTTTCTCTGCTGATGACTGCACTTAGTTGAAAATCCTCTGCTTTAAAAGAATTGTAGACAAAGAAAATGACTACGTTGCAAAATATAAATGTATTCTACACAAGCACAAAATATTCCACGTACAAGTTCCCACGATCGCACATTTATACATTCATACATTCATTCATACATTCATACATGCATACATACATTTATACATTTATACATTCATACATACATACATACAAATAAACAAAAGATATGCTTACCAGCGACAATCAAGCTGGACCACCCACACACAAGCATTAGGGGTGTTCACATACATGAGAACATTTTAGGGGTGTTCACATAGATGTGAACATTTTATAAATAAATAAATAAAATAATTAAATAAATTAAATTAATTTATTTAATTATTTTATTTATAAACAATTTATTTTATTTATAAACAATTTATTAGCGTAAGGAAATCACACATACACATTCCCACGATTCATATGAGAATCGCCTAGTATTCATCAAATCTATTTTCTCTGATATTACTGATATAGTATTAGGATAACATATTTATACAGTCTGGCAACACTGGCAATTTTCCCTTTGGAAAAATCGTTTTCCCGTCGGCATTTGAAAAACATAATCATGCATTGCCGTCGGCATTAGAAAAAATAATGATGCATTGCCGTAGGCATTAGGAAAAATTATCATACATTGCCGTAGGCATTAGAAAAAATAATGATGCATTGCCGTAGGCATTAGGAAAAATTATCATACATTGCCGTAGGCATTAGAAAAAATAATGATGCATTGCCGTAGGCATTAGGAAAAATTATCATGCATTGCCGTCGGCATTAGGAAAAATTAATTAATTAGGAAAAATCATCTCATGATTTTCCCGTTGGTATTAGGAAAAATCATTTTCATGATTTTCCAGTCGGCATATCTATATATATATATATACTTATAAAATCTTAAGCTTATGAAACTCCTTAATCCTCCCCACAAACATACATACATATAAATTCCCACGGTCATAAAAAACCTGACTTACTGAACCGCCCTCGTATGTAGTAATAATAAAAAAACTCCTTATGTAAACAAAAAACTCCTTATGTAAACAAAAAATCGGACGGACTTATTGAACCACCCTCGTAGGTATCAAATTTCCAAGAATTTTAAAATTTCAGCCACAATTTAACAATTTCAGCCCACAATTTAACAATTTCAGCCACAATTTAACAATTTTAATTGGGGCAGAATCCCCATTTCCCTACTACTCACGTCCACTGTGGTAAAATTGAGCTTTCATTACAAAAGAAAAAAACTTTCAGCAAATCAAATCAAAACAATTCACATATTCCATTTGCAATAAAAGCTGAGTATATAAAACAGAAATCTACATTAACTGACACCACACCCAGTGGCCCAAACACAAACAACGCTGATGATGAAGGTGTAGTGGCCTTCGAAAACAGCTTGTTGTTCCGTTCTACTACGAGTTTGGCAGAATATTTACAATTAACTGTGGTGTTGTTATTTGTTCATTAATAATTATCACATGTAATTTGGCTTACAAAGTGATACGAACTTTAGCCTAAAACAAATTTAATTATTTTATTGTTGTTTTCAATAAAAGTTGTGTCGATCGAACGTTTTGTGTCGAAATCGTGTGGCAGGTTGTTAGTTTTTTTTTTTTTTTTTTTTTTTTTTTTTTTTTTTTTTTTTTTTTTACTTGCAAAAGTATGAAAGCTGAAAAAGTATCCAAATGTTATGAATTACAAAATATGTATTTTTTTTGTTAAACAAATTTTTTAATTTTTCTTTTGTGCGTTTGGTCTTTAATTTTGTATGACAGTGCGTGAATTCAATGTATTTTTTTTTGTGTATAATTAAAAATACATATCGCTCGTTTACTCCAACAACGTCATAACTCAGCATACATATGTACATGTTGATCATTTACTCAAAGAACGTCATAACTCAAGAAATTAAATTTTTGAGTTAGTGTTACAGAATTGATCTTCATATCGTTCTTCATTTTTAAAATTTATTTAAAACAACTAAAAAGATCGAATATATTGTTATAATATTTTTTTATCTTAATTTATTTAATTTTCTGTAAAAATTTTTGAGTTGTGACATTTTTTTTTTGATAAAATGAATATAAAAATTGTAACAATTATCATCTAAGAATTTATTATGCATACCAACTAAATACATAAAAATAGACATATATATATGTATATAAATAAAGGCTTAAAAATAGCAACATAATTAATGGAGAAAAATAAATTAAAATACAGTAATTTATTTATGTATGTACTAAAGCACTGCATCAAAAATTGTTATGACAGACGTTACTTAAATAAAACAACTTCCCTATAAATTTTAACTGCAATGAGAACTAGAGAGACTTAAATAACTTAAACAATGGATTGGAATCTAATTATCAGGTGCTTGAAGGAATTAATACATAACACACAAATGACTCATTCAGCTAATTTGTTCGCTTCGAATATGCAATAAACTCAAAAAACACAAGATTGCGCACTCTGCAGTACCAAAAATTATGTACTGCGCATCTAAGTCATCATAGAATACAATAGTATCTTGCCACTAGGCAACTTTTCTATTTTTTGCTTTCCATATAAAAAATATAATGTGAACGGCGGTGGTCACATTTTCAAAATGACACCACAAAATGGTCAGATGTGTACTCAGCATAAGTCACGCAATAATATAAAGGACCTGCGCAATGCTCAACCTGTTTTGTTATTATTCATGAACCGAAACCAGTGTGACCAAATTTTAAGAAAACGTGAAATCAAATTAAATTTGAAATACAGAGCATATAATTTAAATTGATTTTTTTCTGAAAAGAAAATTGTAACTTTACTAATTCTCAACCGTTTTGAATGACTTAAGCCAGGCTTTAATTGCACTAAGATGCAATTTAAAAAAAAATAAAAAATAAAATAAGAAATAGTACTTCAAACAAAGTATTGCCAAAAAAAAAATGCTACACAAGTTAAAAAAAATTTGAATTTTATTTCTTGTTGGCTTAGCATGTCTAGATAGATGCATTTCGTTGCTGCCAAGCAACACTTTAGTGACACTTAAAATCCCCAATTAAATATAATATATAATTATTTTTACACACATGATTTTTAACAACCATACAATTTAAAATCTCATCTCAAATGTGTTCGTGCTTGATGAACAAACATAAGAAACACTTCAAAATTTGACATCAATTATGCCTAAAAACAAAATTTTTTAATCTTTTATCAATCATTGCCGGTGTTACAAATACCAACTAATTTTTACAAATACATATGTACATACTACCATAATGGTTGATGAGTATTTTGTTAGTGTGTCCACTAATTAAATTCCAATATATTTCCATCCCCGGTTACATACATATGTATATATTCACTCATTTATAAATGGTTTTCATTATTTAATATTTGTTATCAAGTGCTTCAACAGTTAATTCTACTTTCATTTGAAAATGAGGAAAAACGAAACTTAATTTTGTATTAAAATTAACAATGAGTCTTATTAAGTTGTGGTCATTAAACAATAATATTGTGCCAACATGCTAAATTAGCTGAAAACTTCAAGGCAACTAGAGAGGCTGATTGACAAACTGACGGGCAGGCAGCTAACAACCAGCAAAGCATATTCGTATAGACAATAAAATGATTCGGGAAGGCAAATACTATTGATATGAAATGCACAGGCTTGCGCTTCATAAAGAAGTTAATTAAACAGTAAAAAGAGAAATTTGTCTAGCACAGCAATACGAGTATAAAATGAAAGAAAAAAAGAATACAAAAGTTAAATGATATAAATTTTCTCGCAAAGTGTTGTAGGTATGAAGAATATCCTTTGAAATATTTACTCGATGTCCTATTGAAATGTAATTAATTTCCTTAATTTATTTCTCTCTGTCTGTCTGCTGTTCATTTGCCTCTCTGTGGGTGGGTGTTTCTAACAGTATTTTGCTTTGTGCTGAGTGAATCTCCAATTTTCTATTCAACATGTCGTTGTCATTAGTCAGGCTGGTAAAAGGGCTTATAGTATGTGTTACCACCACAATGAATATGTACATATGTTTCACCTTGTTATTAACGACATCATGCTGTTCATATCCCATTGTATGTATGTATATTGCCTTAATATTTTAGGCTTATCATTACACATAGTTCACGTCGCTGCATATCGCTGCGTCATAGACGTAAATTGTTAAAACGTAATGCAACGCTGGCGATTGCATGAAAAACAATATTTCTTTTTTTTTCAATTATCCATTCAGGTTATTGTGGACAAAGATAGAACAGCAATCTTTTTTTCAACTGGCATCAAGAAATAAAAAATAGAAATAGAAAATTTAATAATAGAACCGAATTGAAAACCCACATTTTAATCGAAAAATTTTGTTTTTTGAAGTCGATTGGGGAGGGTGGAGATTCTAAATACGAATTTTTACTTCATAGCTTCGTCATACCCTAACCAATTTGAAGAATTCTTTGTTTGAAATTATATTTAAATGGCGCTTGGTCGCTTGCACGTGATTCCCACCACAGTTTTCACGCACTTTGGACCTTAGATAAATGCGATTTTTCTAAAAAAGTAGTGGGCGGTATCACGCCCATAAAAATTTAACATAATATTTCATGTATATAAAAAAAAATATAATAAGCTCTGCATTAGTTGCCCCATCTCTAACAGCATGAGTTAAAAAAGTTTAAGCAACACTTCATTCCTTTCGTTCCATTATTGTTCCTGTTGTCACAATTGCTGTCGACACCAAATATGTAATTGTGTGATATCAAATTAATGATTGTGATTCTGTCTAGTTTTATTGTATTCTATTTTTGCCAATTTATCAACAACTTGTTTTAATTCCTCGGTTTTCATTTATCTCTGTCGTTGTGACCTGCTTGTTGCTGTGTTTCTTTATACTGATTTGAGCAACATTTCGATGTATTTGTAGTTGGTAGTTGGTAGTCGCCATTTTAGTCAGAATTTTATTGCCGCACTTTGTGTGTGTTGGCATCCAGAATCTAGATTCCATCAGCAGAATGTTGCAGATTTGTTTGTGGTCACTTGGCAAACATGCAATATGTTGTATGTACAATAAATAATTACTAAAAGTTGGTGTTGTTAATTTTGTACATTTTGTAATTGATTGGCCGAATGACTGACTGACTCACTGACTCAGAGATGTATGTACAAAAGTTTGAGCTTTACTTTCAGTATTTTTGTTGTTGGTCTTTTCCCTGTTGTTCCTTTGTCACATCTATACAATTATAAATAGCAATATGAATGCTGCAGTCTGCTGATAGACAATATTTAGATTTGATTTTTGTTGTTTCTGTAAGTAATATTAACTTTTTGGCTTTTAATTGTACCGTTACCTTAATATAGAAAGGCCTTAACTGGTTTTTTTTTCAAACCAATTTCTTGTGCAAAACATCTAATGTATTGAAAATACAAAAATCTCGATTTCCAAAAAAATAATGAGTTAGGGCCTTTCTATGTTAAGGCAACGATATGTACGTATCCTTACTAATATTATAAATATTAAAGTGAATTTGCCTGTTTGTTTGCTACGCTTTCACGCCTTAATCGCTAAAGCGAATGGAAAACTAAATTACCAGCGTCAATCAAAGCCTATTTCTTTATCCGTTACGGACCGGTTTTTTATATTTGGTACGAATTTTTTCCGAAAAACAAATTTTTTGGGCTGGTTAGGGTAATTTTCGTTTTGGGTTTGTATTGTTTAACCGGTTTTAAAAGCGGTTTTTATTCTGCTTTTTAATTTTTTTATCGCCTTTATCATTCATAAATTTTAAGCATAGTTTCCAAAATATCAGATGAACGCGAGCGGAGCCGCGGGTAAAAGCTACTAATAAATAAATATAAATTTTTGATCGAAAAACTTTTCTTCGAGATAATTTTTTTTTCAATTAAAATCTATATTGCTCCTGATTGCCATATAGACATACATACATATGTATGTTTGTACGTATGCATGTATGTATCTAAAATAAAAAGCTTTTTATCAGTTAATAATGCTGAAAAAAATCCCTTATATCATATATAATTTTGTGCATAAATTTCATTTAAGAAAATATTTTTATGTCTTCATTAAGTTGTATGTAAACTGAAAACTTAAAACTTATTTTCTGCAAAACTAACTTTTTTGAGTTATGTGTTTATTGCAATAAACGCCCGATATGTGATACCATGATACAATAATACAGGTAGCCGCAAATCTATAACAAATTTACAATAAATAAAACAACAGGACTTTTTATTGCGGTTTGGTGATGACAACTGTCAAAAAACCAAGAGAAAACAAGAAACATGTACTTCCGTTTTCTTGTGTCTTTGCAAAACTTTATTTGTATTAGTACAGTTTTAATAGGCACCATGCGCGTGTATTGATTGCATTTTCTCTTGTAAATATATGCAAAACTGGTTTGTATTAGTACAGTTTAATAGGAACTCTTAAGGCAGAATTAGTTTGTACGTGCTGTTTTGTTCTGAATCAGCTGTTTTGTTTCTGTTCAATTGAAAGTCTGTGTGGGTGGTTTGTTGTTCCTGTTTCGTTCTGTTCCGTTGCGGACAAATCTGTAGAAAATAGAATTCAACGTTAAGTGACAGCCAAAAGTGTGTATGTATTAGTTTGTTGTGATATTTTGTATACAACTGAAATCAGTTCTATAGGTTGCCAGCTGATTCCTTGCACAGAAAAAGTAATTGCAAAATATTTTATACGGAAAAGAACGGCACAGAACGACAACGAAAAGTAAAAACTAATGAGGCCTTTACAGTTTAATAGAAACTATATAGGTAAAAAGTATACAACAATTGGCAGATCACATCACAAACTCCAGCAGCTGGCACTTCGAGGTTACCTGTATTATTGTATCATGTGTGATACTTACGACGAATATCTCTGTGGAATTTCTTAATCCACTTACTCTTCTCCGTAAGTGTCTTTCTGGTCTCTTTCGAAGAAATGTACAAAGAAGTAGGCTTAAATGGGCATATGACGGGTTAAAATGCTCTACGAAAATATTTGCCTCAAAATTTTACTATTTATAAGTCTCTGAATACACTAAACCTCTAAGTTAAACGTAAAGATCTCAAATTAGTCCAAACTTAAAATGCCTTGAAGGGTTAATTGTGTAAAGATTTCGTTTAATTGTTTTAGAATTTTCAGGAGCCTTATTGTTAAGAGGCTTTTAATTCAAATAAATAACACCTCATACATAATAAATGATATATTTCAATTGATATGGTAACCCTATCGCTAGTTGCACTTTCTCTGTTTCTCCCGTCCATAAAAAAAGAACAAAACGATTAATGACATGTCAATTTAGTTTAATGCCTGATTTTATTTAGTGCGGTCGTCGTCTAACAGTAAACATGTGCGATTTATGAAAAGTTCTATAAAAAATAAGTTATTTGTAATCTAACAATTAAATTTGCTTATTTAAATATGTAAATAAAAAGAAAAAAGAGAAAAGCCGGCAGCAGCAACAAGTGCAAGTCAAGTGCGTGTATATTTACATACATACATACATATGTACGTATTTATGTAAAAGTGTGTTCTCAAAGCTTTAAAATTATTAACTAAAGAAAAGTAATTAAAAAAATGCAAGTCATTAAATCATTTGTTGTTAAATTATTTATTAATTAATTTTGTTCCATAGTTATACATACTTACATACATATGTATGTAATTACATATATTTCACACATCTAAATATGTATGTACAAGTATGTATAAGAAAATCATAAAAGTAAAGAAAAAGTGCAATTCATGATTAGTTGTTGTTATTATTTTTGTTGTTAATAACAAGTGATGTTGTTGCTGCAGATCTCATTTTTGGCTGTTGATTTAAAAGAAAAATAGTAAATGTTCTTTTATCGTTTTGTGTTGTGTGTGTAGGTATGTGGTGAGTTTTTATTTATCGGTCGTGCTCGTGGCGGGTCCCGTGAATTTTTTGTTTTTTCTTCTTCTTACTACGTACATATTTACATACATACATACATATGTATGTATTTAAATACTTATGTATGCAAATGGATTTACAGTTTTAATTGGTGGTAAGTGTTGCAATAGAGTTTCTTAATTACTTTACTCGAAAAAATAAAGGGATACTTATTGTGGATAAAAATCTACGAGATAAAAAGGGTATGTTCTGTAGTTCATGTGAAATTAAAATGTGTACTTATAACAACAATGATATGGCAATTCCGAACTATTTAATTAGACGTGGAATACAGAACATACCCGAACATAAATTCTCTCGCAAATTGTAGGAATGAGGTTAAGGTTTACGGTTAAGTTTTTTTTACTTTTCGTTGGCGTTATGTGCCGTTCATTTCAGTAGAAAATACTTTGCAAAAAAAAGCTGACAGTCTATAGAATTTATTAAACTTGTTATAAAAAATATAACTTTCATTCACTAAAATAATTTTTTCATCTTCCATTTGTTGTTTAATTGACAAAAGTACATAAATTTAAAAAACAAAACCTTTAATTAAAACAAATTTTTCTCGATTTTATTTTTAACAACGCAACAAATCAAAAAATTTTTTTTAGTTTTTTGTCTATAACTTTCTTAATATGTAATGGTCAAAATTAAAATGTTTTGTTGATGTTTGTTTTTAGATGCTTTTTACAGGAAAAAAATAGAAAAAAAATATTCCAAGTTTTTTTGATTAAGATTTTTGGTTTTTAAATTTTATATCGTGTTTTTGAAAATGAGTGTATCCCTTAATTTTTTTTTTAATTTTAAACTTCTATCCACCCGTTGCGCTCACAAATTTGGCGAAATCAAAACAAAAAATTTTTCGTTACCTTAATATATTTTTGAAATCTTTGTATATTTCGATAGAAGAACATCTAATGTATCGAAAAATGCAAATACATATCTCGATTTCAAAAAAACAATGAGTTAGGGCCTTTCTATATTAAGGTAAGGATAGGCATATATGTACATATGTATGTATACATATGTATAAAAATAAATTTAAAATTTATCCATAAAAGTGTTGCTTAAAAAAGTTTTCTTCGAAATATTTTTTTTCAATTAAAGTCCATATCACTCCTCTTTTTCAAGATAAACATATCTCTAAATATACGTTTTTGCAGTGGATAATACTGAAAAAATAGTTATATCATATATAATCTTGAGTAAAAATGTCATATACGAAAATAGTTCTATATATTAATTGAATTGTATGTGAATTCCAAACGTAAAACTTATTTTCTGCAAAACTCACTTTATTGAGTTATGCCTTTGATTCAATAAACGAGCGATATATAATACTTACGAGGAATATCTCTTGCTCTTCTCCATATGGGTCTTTCTTGTCTCTTTAGAAAAAAAGGTCAAAAAGTACTTTTAAATCGGCATATGACGGGTTAAATCGATCTACAAAAGTATTCGTCGCAAAATTTTAGTATAATGCCGAGTACACATCTGGCATTATACTAATGCCACACAACGAAAAATATCGGAAATGACAAACGTCATAAGTCCCTGAATACATTAAACCTCTGAATAAAACTCAAAACACAAAGTGCATTTAAGGATTAATTATTTATTTTAGAATTTTCACTTGAAAGTTTTTATAGCTAAAAATTTCATGGCGCGTTGGTACCTTGAAACAAAATATTTTTGTGATTCTTCCGGAAGAAGACAGTTTTTAACACAATGCATTATTTGAGTATTAAGTTTTTATTTGTTATTTCATAGTGGACCCATTGTGCAGCAGTTTATATTTCTTATTTGTTCCTTTATATACATACACACATATTTCAAATATATTTATTTAATAGTTTAGAGCTTATAACCATATATCTATGATGATACGTCTAATTTTCCAATCAACACCACTGTGCAACATTGCAAGGACAAAGAAGTCTCTTATTAACACTGCATATGAATTTTTCGTTTTAAATATATACATTTTTTTATTTACTTATTTAACTTACATTTTGAAACAAACAGAAAAAGCTCTTTAATAAAAATAAAATTCACTACAATAATTGAAAGTCCTTTGAAGCCATCAGCAGTATTAAGTAACCGACTACTTGCGGAAGTACGAGTAGTATGAAGCAGCATAGGGATAAGCAGAATAAGCTGAATAAGCGGCTGAGTAAGGAGAGGCTACATAGGAGGAACTATAAGGATAAGTCGAGTAGGGTGAGTAGGCGGCGTAAGGAGCTGCGTAAGCAGCGGTGTAGGCAGAGTTGTAAGGATAATAGCCGAAAATGTTAGCTTGGGCAGCAGCCATAGCGATAACAGCCAATAAGCACAAAGCAAACTTTACACAGAAGAAAAAAAAAACAATAAATTATTTATCAAAGTCCTTTCCACCGCGTTATAAAATTTTCTTTCAAAATTATTTACAAACTACTTGCAAACACTTACGAATTTAAACATTTTTATTTATTTTGTTTAAAGGTTGATTTTGTGGTTTGTTTTATCAAATGATTTAATTAAACTGATGATAAATAATTCAAATTTCCCGGTATTTATAGTTCAAATAAATTGTTATATTTTTTTAAATTGTTTTGTTGACAAATGTTTAAGGTCTTGTTGTAAGTGTTTATGTTTATGTGTGTGTGTGTGGTTAATAGTAAACAAAAATATTATTGTTTTTATTATTAATAACATTTAATGTTTTATGTTGAATTATAAAAGGTGTTGCTAGAATTTTAAGTTGAGTTTTAATTGATTCTAAAGGGATACACACAAACGTGCACACTAAATATGGTACACATGAGTACACATACACACACACACACGCACACACACACATGCTGTGATCTAAATTCAGCTGTATGGCTTGCAAATATACACACATCGTTAATTTGTTTGCTTAAAATAGCAAACAACTTTTAGACACGGAAAGTTTGCTTTGCAAAGTCTTACGGCCTGTCCCACGATGTCACTGGAAATCGTTCGATCGAATACTTATATTGAAAACAACAACAAATTTTCTAATGTTATTGTTGTTTGCAATACAAGTTGTCGATCGAACGATTTCGAGTGACATCGTGGGACAGGCCGTTAATTCATCTAGGAGAAAGACAGAAAGAGATAGTATTCCTCCTTCTGTCTTTCACACAGCTGTATTAAGACTTTGCAAAGTAAACTTTTCGTGTCTAAGAGGGGTATATCATTAGAATAATAAAAATTAGCTGCGTGTAAATGTGTTTACAAACACGATTTTTACTATTTTGGATTTCCGCAAGTTAGTTACATTAAAGGTAGAATTAGTAAAATCGTATCGTGAAGTTGCTTGTCAGCTGACAAAAGCCGTACCATATGCAATGCATGTTACTAGTTATAAAATATGTGGTGATAGCACTGCTGACGTAGAAATCTACAGAATGTCAAAATGTCAATAAAGCCGCATTGAAAGTCAAATAAAAATAATGTGCTGTACAAACTGTTTCATTTTCTATAACTTGTACACAAAGCTGAACGATATGACAGGCTGTAAAGTAGAACGATACGATTTTACTTATTCTACCTTATCGTAAAAAGATTGCACACAAGGTTATACAGCCCCTATTGTGAATAAAAATTCCCCTGGAGTTTTTTCCCCTATTCATAACAGACAATATTTAAATTAGGGATGCAACCGATACCGATACCGATATATCGGCGATACTGCTGGTTTTCCGATATATCGATATCGGCGATATTTTACTGTCGATACGCCGATACTTCTTATATTTTTCTTTAGAGTTTTTTTAAGTCTTATTAATATCAATCTTATTAATATCAAATCTTGAGCCAATCTAAACTGAATGCCATCGTTTATTTTGTAAAATCATAAATATTGCAGACGTTTTGCAGTTTGAATCTTAGAAACTGAAATGTATTGAAAATTTTGATGATTTGAATGGCTCATTAATAAACACTTATTTTGTATAATAGAAGAATTACTCTACTTGAGTTTTGTTAATTTTTTACTTGAGCTCAATTTCAATATGCGTATCGGTATCGGCGATATTTATTTTTGAATATCGGTATCGGTATCATCCCTAATTTAAATAAATATTTAAAAAAATCATTTTCAAGCTTAATAAAAATAGTAAAATAAAACAGGTAGAAACAAAACAAGTAGTAATTAAAAAAAAAAAATCAAAAAACCCTACTGCGACCAACTTTGAACCGTTCCATATCATAAACGGTCATTCGAACCGAAAAATCATAAGAGAAACCTAAAGATGATCTTAAAATACCTGTCGAATGATATCCATTTGGATATAGTTCGACGACTTTTTATTTATTTTTTTCGAATTTAGAAAATGGCGTCTGTTGGCCGCTATATTGAATTTTTACTACTGTCATATCTTTAAGACAAATCGATTGACGTAAGAATCATTAAAATAATCCAGGCGTTCGGTTTATATAGTGCCGCAAAGGAACACACATACATACACATACAGGCTGTTAAACATATTACCCTTCTATGCGTCGCGCTGGCGGGTAATAAGTTAAATATCTGTTAGCGCCCTGTGTTTTTAACTCGACCATCATGCTCCTCTCATCAGCATCATCGTCAACGCTTTGTGCCAATAACCTGACCAAAACAATTAAAAAAAAAAAACGGCAGCATACCAAAAAACCTAGTTAAATTTAAAATTAATGTAAAAATCTGTGTATTTTTTTCTTCTTCAATTTCATTTGCCTCTTATTAGTTCATTTCGCTCTGTGTTTGTTTTTCCAATAACTTTTGAGTTGATTTGCGTTTTAGGTTTTTATTTTTTTTTTGTTGCTTGAGCCAATTGTGTCACTATTGTTCAATATGTCATTTTATTTCCCTTGGTACAATTAAACGACCATTACAGCCCCAGCCATCGTTTTTATTCAGTTCATACGGTCTTGAAGTATTGAGTGCCAGTGGCGTGGCTTAATATGAAAAAGGCCGCTGTAAATAAAAATAAAGAAAACAAAACAAAACAAAAACAATTAATTTAGTGACAGCAATTATAATGCTACTCGTAGCAACAAACTCCAATACACTAAAAATCTTTAAGCTCTAAAAGGGGAAGAATTTAGTTTAAAAATATCTTGAAGTATTTCTTAAAAAAATTACAACCAGAATTAAAAAAAAAAAATCGGCAAAATCCAAAATTTTTTTTACACAAATCAGCTTATTAAATTATTTATTATAGAAAGTACTTTATAACTTTTTTAATGAAAAGTACATTTTTCATGAAAGAAGGTTTTTTTTTTATAAAACTTACCTTTTTTGTAAAACGTGCATTTGTTAATAAAAATTTCCTTTTATGTTAAAATTCTATTTTTAATAAAAAGTACCTCTTTTATAAGGAGTAACTTTTTTTTTCTAAAAAGTACCTTTGACTGACCTCAAACTCATCTGGGTTCCAGCACATAGCAATTTCTTAGGTAACGAACGGGCGGACGAGCTGGCTAGGGCTGGCTCCGCTATGAATGTTTCCAATGCCGAATCGGTAGCCATGCCGTTTGGTGCTATAAAAATCTATATTTTCAAGCACTATCTCTATAAGGCTGAAAGTAAATGGCGTAATATAGTCACGTGCAAGGTTGCTAAGAAAATGTGGCCTTGCTACAATGATAGGCGCTCAATACAATTAACAAACAGAAACCGTAGAGACATCTCGAGACTCGTTGCAGTCATGACGGGGCACTGGACGGTCGGCAGTAGGATAGGTCTATCCTACAATGAGTTCTGCCGAAGTTGTCAAGAAGTAAGCAAAGAAGAAACAGTCTTTCACTTTCTTTGCGAATGCCCAGCTTTGCATCTCTCGAGACACAAACTTTTAGGCAGTCATGTACTAGATGATCTATCAGATCTATCTGAGATTGGGTTGAATGACCTTATCAGATATCTCAACGCGACGGGTTGGATCTAGTAACGATCACCGTATCAGAATACTCAGGTACGGTTCTACATAGGTTGACACCGATGAGTGTAGTGGTCCTTTCAAAAAGGAATCTTCTAGATTCTACTTGAATGCCTGCGTGTAGTGGGCAGCCACGTAAACCAACCAACCAACCTTTGCTATTATAAAAAGTTAATTTTTATAAAATGTACCTTTTTATGAAAAAACCTTTTATTTAACAATAACAAAAAGTACTTTTTCTAGAGAAAGTATCTTTTTTATAAAAATTAACTTTTTAATAAAAAGTACCTTTTTAATAAAAAGTTACTTTTTTTATAAAAAAGTATATTTTTGTGTGAAAAGTACCTTTTGTTAAAAGTACCTTTTGCAAAAAGTACCATTTGTAAAAAGTACCTTTTGTTAAAAGTGCCTTTTGCAAAAAGTACCATTTGTAAAAAGTACCATTTCTTAAAAGCAACTTTTGTAAAAATATTTTTGTTAAAAATAACTTCTAACAAAATTACTTTTTGTTAAAAGAACCTGTGGTAAAAAGTACCTTTTGTATAAAAATTAAATTTTATAAAAAGTAACTGTTATAAAAATTATATAAATACATATAATAAATTTTTATTCGAATGCGCATAGACATCGATGTGATATACTTTTATTGTAAAATATTCGCAGCACAATATGCTATTTAAATTGATTATTATATTGAATTATAAATTAAGAAAGGATTTCAAAAAGAAGACGCTAAATTCTTACAAAAAAAATTATTTAAATGTTCTTATCTCTAAAAGACCGTTTAGCACTCCTTCCATCGGGCTGTTTGTGCAGGTTCTAAAACTGTATCATTTCAAAATCCAAATATAAAAAATATCCCCAGGTTTTGCTTTGCTGCCTTTTGATTTTCATTTATTACTAGTTTTGTGTATCTTTAAGTATTTTGCAGCCAATGTGGTAAACAAGATTAAAAATATGCATAAATATATGAGCCCGTAATGATTAAAGTGGCCTAAGTCATATGTATATATCTTTAGTCGAGATATTTAGAAGATGATATTTGAACATTTAAAAAAATATTCGTAGATATGCAACATTTTAATTTAGATTTGTACTAGTCTCGGTTAGTTTAAATTTATTTAATATTTATTACATATTTACTGAAGTTTTTTTTTAACATTTATTTAATATTTCGAAGCAAAAATGCACATGACTTAGAACACTTTCATAATTAAGGGCACAAAATATAAATTGTGTGCTCTTTAACTTTAGAATGTTTTCAGGATTTGAACAAAGACAACAAGTAGATTTACGTTGGAAAAGTTAAAAGTTTTTACACAAATAAGCACATGCACACTCACAGATTAAAAAGGACCAGCACGTGGAGTTGTTTTTGATAATTTCTTAAAAACACACTCACACATTTATGTATATATATATATATATATATATATATTCATATCCACATCCAGACAGCATATGTATGCACAGGAATAATGTATGTACATACAGAGCAAGAAAATTATTGTAAAATTTTGAATAATAAATAAAAAGGGTTGAATAATTTAGTCATATAAATTACCCAGGTTATTTTATACGTACATGCTTAAAAATACAATTAATTTTGAGAGAAGTTAATATATTTTTCAAAAGGGTAATAAATATACTTAACTCTTTATAAACCAACTGAAAAATTAAGCTAGCAAAACCTTTTGGAGCCATAAAAATTGGGGAAAAAACTTTAACATAAAACTAAGAAAATGTATTTTCTTTAAACATGTTTATAGCTATGCTATTTGTGTCACGACACAGCAGCTAGGACCTGATTTTCGTAACAAAAATAATCGACACTATCACAGTTGTATATTTATTTTTGTTTTGATATCTTTGTACTTAAAACCAGAGTACGAAAATAAACGAAACACATTGTTTGATTTTGTTTTGTTTCGTTCTTTGAAGTGAGTAAAACAAAAGCAAAACAACACAGCGCAATGAAGAACGATATGAGGAGTAATCATTAAATTTTTTGAGTTATGACGTTGTTGTAGTAAATGAGCGATATGTTTATAAATAATGTTTTTATTGAAATTATTAACAACTCATGTACGAAGAACTACAACTTCTACAATAGCTTATGAATTGAGCAAATATTTATATTTATTTATTTATTCTGCCGAATTATAATACGAGAATTCATATTTTTTTTTTCTCTTCAAATTTAATACTCATGTGCTGCCTGCCATCTTCATGCATACTCGTACATTTAGCAATGACCTATACAAATTCCTTAAAATACTTGAACCAATGCCATGGCCAAAAGTTCTCTGAATTTTAAACAAAATATGTTCTACAAATTTTTATAATTAAATCAATCAATCAATTAATATGTAACTCGTTTTTTTTTATAATGCACCAAATTTAGCGTATGCCAAACAATTACATACATATAAAATCAATATGCTTTTTATATATTTTCTACATTAGAATATAAGTTTAAATGAATTTAATTATGAAATGCTACCAGAATATTTAATTACGTTGAAAAATATAAATATAAAAACCAAAAGGCAAAAAGCACACGCATACACACACGCACACACACACACGCACACACACACACGCACACACACACACGCACACACAGCAGCAACACCCACACAACTCAGGCAAAATGTCACTAGCAGTGTTTGTTTTTTTTTCTGTTTATATTTAAAAAAAAAAAACACTTTTTCATTGCAAATGAAAACGAAATTAAAGCCAAGTTTACACTAAATTAAATTTTGACACAAGACAACAAGCAGACAGCTGAATGACCTTCAGCAGGAAGACGTGCCTGGCCGCAACACAAAACTAAATAAAAAATAAAAAAATAATAATAAAAATAAACAGCTGATATTATTTGAATTAATTGAAAAAATAAACTTAAATTGAGTATAAAAACTGAAACATTTTCACAAATTATTATCAGTGCAATTAGTTCTGCTAATAAAACGTAAACTTCTAAAGACACAACAAAATGTTCAAATTAGTAAGTTGCAAATGAAAATTTAATTTCTCTTTTATAAATACAAAACAAATTAATAACTTTTTTAATCCATTTCTAGTTCGCTTTGTGGCTGTTCGCTGGTGTTGCCTTGGCTGCCGCTAAGCCCGGTGTGGTTGCTCCCTTGGCCTACTCTGCTCCCGTGGTAGCAGCTCCCTATACTGCCGCCTACACCGCCGCTTATGCCGCTCCCTATGCCTCCGCCTACTCGTATCCTTATGCCTCTTCTTATGTGGCTTCTCCTTATGCTGCCTACTCGTCATATCCTTATGCTGCTTCTTATGTCTTGGCCAAATAGAGTTTTTTTTTTGCGCTGACAATTGTTAAAATGTTAAAGTATTTTTGTTGAAATATTATAAATGAATAAAATAGTTTTACCCATGCTGAAAATTTGAAGTGTTTATAAGATTATTTAATGTGTCATAGAATTTGAACTGATCGATCAGCCACAAAGATCGAGTTCGAGTTACTGCTTACTTATCTGTGTATAACATTCCTGGCTGACTGACTGACTGGTTGACTGATATATCATCGCCCAACCTAAACGATTGTAGCTGGAGTTCCAAATGTTGCCAGATGTGCAGATAAGACTCTTGAAAAATTCAAATTCTAAGAAGGGAAGTAAGAAGGAGTTAAAACGAATAAAATTTTTAATCAAATGACCCCGGAACTATATCATAACTTCTCCAAGAAATAGCGGACGCGTGCTTGGTGTGTATTTTTAGGGACTGATAAAAACCCGTCAAAACTTCATCATTGTTAATGGTCTACTCCCAAAATAGTAAATATAGATAATAAAGTTTATCTAAAAGCTTCTCAACTTGGAAAAAAAAGAAGAGAGGTGGGTGTCTTAGGGCACCCGGTAAGGGCTAGGCTGCTTAGCTATATAAAACAAATTTAATGTGTGAAATAACAATGCAATAAAATTATATTACGTGATGATGTCAAATTCGCCGCAAATATTTCAAAACGTTTCTATTTATTTCCCATTAGTTTATTTTCTAACTGCGTACGATTAATAAATTGTTTGTGGCTGGCGGTGGCTTTTAACCGGCTTACAGCCTATAGGCTTCATTCTCTGGCTTGTGCTCATGTGCAGAAACAAATTGAGCAATCGTTATCATTGTTTTTGTTTCACTCACTTCTTTAAAGAACGAAAAAAAAACAAAATCAAACATTTTGTTTCGTTTATTTTCGTACTCTGCTTTTAAGTACAAAAAAATCAAAACAAAAATAAATTTATAACTGTAATAAAGTCGAATTATTTTTGTTACGAAAATCACACCTCTCCTGCATCGCGCCATAAGGAGCATAGCTCCAAAAGCAAAAGGATGCATTGCTTGGTATTTTTGTTTTTTTTTTGTTGCTATTTTTGTGTATTTTTATGGACTAATAAAAACGAGTAAAAACTGTATTCTTATTGTTTATCTACTGCAGAGGTACTGAATATACATAGATAGTAGATTCTTCTCATCTTCAAAAAGAATTCAAGTTTTTATAGCTATGCTATTTGTGTCACGACACAGCAGCTAGGACCTGATTTTCGTAACAAAAATAATCGACACTTACAGTTATAAATAAATTTTTGTTTTGATTTCTTTGTACTTAAAACCAGATTACGAAAATAAACGAAACCAAAATGTTTAATTTTGTTTTTTTTCGTTCTTTGAAAAACTAGGTGAAACAAAAACCAAACTTAAGCCATGATAACGATTGCTCAATTTGTTTTTGCACATGAGCACAAACCAGAGAACGAAGCCCAACGGCTGTAAGCCGGTTAAAAGTCGCCGCCAGCCACAAACAATTTATTAATCGCACGCCGCTAGAAAGGAAAATAAATGGAAACGTTTTGAAATATTTGCCGCGAATTTAACATCATCATATAATATAATTTTATTGCATTGTTATTTAACACATGTGGTTTGTTTTATATAGCTAAGCAGCATAGCTATAACCGGGAGTCTTAAGACACCTCTCTTCTTTTCTTTTCTTGTTTGTTTTTAAATACAAAAACTAAAAGAACTCCAAAAAATTTTCGTTAATCATTTGCTACATATTTTATTTAAGTATTTTTTCCTTAATCATATAAAAACCATTTTAACAAAATTTCTGTTACAACGATAGCCAAACAAACAGTCCTGTAATTAACAACAATTTTCTTATTCTAAAAATTTTACTTGCGCAACAAGTAAGAAGCAGCATAAGGATAAGTCGAGTAGGCAGCAGCATAAGGAGACGCTACGTAAGGAGAGGCATAAGGATAGGCAGAGTAGGCGGAGTAGGCAGCCGTGTAGGGGGCAGCATAAGGATAGGCGGCAGAATAAGCAGCGGTGTAAGGAGCAGCAGCTACTACGGGAGCGGAGTAGGCCAAAGGCGCCACAACACCGGGCTTGGCGGCAACCAAGGCAACAACAGCGAACAAGCACAAAGTGAACTACAAAAATAAAATAATATTCATTATAATATTGATATTTTTAATTTGTTAAGTTTGCAAATCACACTTACGAATTTGAACATTTTGTATTTATTTATTTTTTTTGTTAATTGTTTTGCAGAACTAATTGAACTGATAACATTTGCTCGATAATTTTTCGTTTTTATAGCAAAAATCTGTAAAAAATTTTTCCTTTATAAACATTCAGTTTTGAAACCATTTAGATTTGCATATTTTGGCCAAGCACGTCTTTAATTGCGTAAGGTCGTCAAAGAGTTGTTGTAAAGTGTGAATGTTAAAAAAAAGAGAGCGTTGTTCGTTGTGTTGATGTTGTATCATGCTATTTGTTGTTTTGTTTTGGTATATTTTTGTTTAAAGTTGACCAATGCACTTTTTTGTACTAGTTAATACAAGTATTAAAAATTATTTAGGAATACAATTTTCTAAAAAGAAAATATTAATCATCGGATTCTGTTGTTGTTTTTCAATTCTTAAGGCCAAGATAATTAAAATTTTTTAATTCCACTTTTCACACAGGCGCTCGTCTAAAATATTTTTTGAAATTCATTCATATAAATTTTCTATTCAAGCCGTCCGTCCGGGTTGTAGAAACTGTGGCTAAATTTCAATTTACTTATGCAATAGGTTAACAGGTCGCAGAGGAAATAAAAGAAGAGTGTTTGGCTCCTTTGGCTACAATTAATTAGCTCCGATTGAGTTAAAATAAAATCGTTGAAAAAAGCTAATTACTTATTTTTGGCATTTTAAATTAAAATTTATTTTGAAAATAACTTGGCATAGTTTTTTTTTTATTAATGATATTCTACATGATAGTTTAATGATTGTATGGATTTCAAGTCACAATTTGCTACGTGATTCAGTTTACGCACAAACAGACAGAAAGACACTCAGTTTCCATTATTGGCCATAGAAAACACACAAAATTCACTTCTTTGGCGGAAGTGCACATTTAAATGACAAGTGCTACGAAAACTTTGAAGTACTACCGAAAAGTCATATTAATTTAATTTAAATTGTACAAGCAATTGCGGAAGGTGGATTTAGAATAAAAAAATACAATTAATTTTCTATATTTATGGGGAAATGTATTTATTTACATGGTGTCTAAAAGGAAGGTGAATATTTAGTTCGATTTACATGGTTTCAAAACTATATAAGTAATGCATAAAACAAAAACAATTGGAACAAACGACGAATTTCGTCGACACTCTTTATAAATAATTTTTTTTTAATGCAAAATCAAACAAAATATTTTGAGAATGTCTAACTTTAATTTACTTAAAATTATAACAAGCAAGGCCATAAAATAGGAAGCGTCTCAGGAGTAATATAAAGGGTGCAATAGAAATATATTTCAATAAAAGCTGCATGTTAAATAAATATTGTACTTCGGTATTTCTGGTATTTTTAACCGACTTCAAAAGAGCAGGAAGAGGTTATCAATTCATCGGTATTTTTTTTTATATTACTCGGTACATTTAAGACCGATTGTAAAAATTCTTTTTTGTGTCTGAGAGGGTATAGCTTCCAATTTGTGCTATGGTAAAAGAAATGGGCGGGGACACGCCCGGAAATTTTTATTCATCTGACTTTTTGGTATTCTACTTATTTGATTGCTGCGAAGCCTAGCAAAAATTTTTGGTTCTTGTAATTACACAATTTTAAAGTTGAAAAAATGGGCGGGTTACGCCCATTAAAACTTTTTAATTTTAAAATTCACGTGGTTCTACTTAACCAATTTTTGCGAAACTTACCACACACCTTAAGCTCTAATATAAACACAATCTTCCAGTTAAAAAAGTGGGCGGAGTCACACCCAATAAAATTAAATATTTAGTTTTAAGTGGTTTTACTTTAGCGATGCTTAACAAAATTAACACACCCCCTTAGCTCCGAAACATACACAATCTTGCATTTAAAAAAATGGGCGGAGTCACTCCCATTAACATTTAATTTTATATTTCACGTAGTTCTTCTTAAAGAACTGATTTTCAAAATTTTGTTTGTTTGAAAGGCTTTAGTTCAAGTTTGGTCCCATAAATTTTTTTTTTTCGAAAATGTGTTCAGTACCTGGATTCTGTAACTTCTTGAGAACCGAAAATCTTAATGTTTATGGTTATATTTATTCGTTTGCTGTAACGATAATGTGATCCGTAATTTATTTTTTAAAATAGTCTACAGCTGTATTTTAATCATCTCTGTAGAGAAAATGTCAAAATAAGCGAAGTGCACAAAAAAAAAATAAAGAAAACCTAAATAAATTTGATTTTATGTGATTTTATTTTTTTTTGCCTTAACCGAATATCGTTAAAATATATTACTGAATAGCAAAAGTCGATAGATTTTCGTTATATTTATTATAGCGATACGATTGTCCTAACAAAAGTTACTGAATCCAGGTACAGATAGATCACTGCTTTCAAATCGGGTTTTTTTTTGGCAGAATTATTTTAAAAAAAAGAAATTAAGTAACAGATTTTCCCAAAACTGAAACTTCTAGCTGTATAAAATTTCGAAAAGTCTATTCTATTCTAAATTTTTTGCGGTACGTTCACGTACCTCTCTACAAACTCAAACCTTTCCCTTAGCAAAATTTCCTTTAATGCGTAAAAAAACCCGACATCAAAATCATAACCACTTGCTTGCTAAAAGGTTCAAGTTAAACAAATTGTTATAAAAAATTAAAATTCTGTCAACATATAACAAAAAAAAAAAGAAAAAAAAACCAAACTAACAAAACATAATTATTGGGCTTCGTGTGTAACTGACCTTCCACACAAATATGCTAAAGCAATTGTCCCCAAGTATGTATGCAAATTCTTTTGGGTTTAATTCGTTTAATTCATTTTGTATAAAAGCTGGACAATTTTGTCAAACAATTGTCAGTTCCGTAAGCTGTGCAAAAACCTACACAAATACACCTCAAAATGTTCAAATTCGTAAGTTTTAAAGAATATCTTTCAGTTAATAAATTAATGGCTATTGTTTAATAATTTTAATTCTAGTTCGCTTTGTGCTTGTTCGCCGTTGTTGCCTTGGCTGCCGCTAAGCCCCATGTTGTGGCTCCTTTGGCCTACTCTGCTCCTGTGGTAGCAGCTCCCTACACCGCCGCCTACACTGCAGCTTATGCCGCTCCCTATGCCTCCGCCTACTCATATCCCTATGCCTCTTCTTATGTAGCTGCTCCTTATGCTGCCTATTCGTCTTACCCTTATGCCGCCTCTTATTTCTTGCGCAAGTAAATCTTATGTGCACGAATTTTAGTAGCCAAATTGTTAAAGGACTCTGCTTAAGGATTAATATGAATGTTGGTAATAAAAATATTAGTTTTACTCTTATAGAGTAAAAGTAAACAAAAAAAAAAACGAAACTGAAATTATTGTTTATTTTTTATTTGCGAAATCTTAAGTTTCTTTTTTTTTTTTTGAGAATGGAAAAACAACACTAGAAGTTGAGGCCCAAAATTGAAGAAATAAAATTAAAAAAAAAATCTTTAAATAAACCAAAATATATTTATATTTATCTTCTAATGAAAATGATTTTTTTTTTGATATTTCCAAAATTCTATTATTATAATTTCATTAAATACTTCTTAGAGCGATTTTTTAATAAATTTTTGTCGATGATGTCATTCCAATTCCAAGTTTTTGTACTCTTAATACTTTTAGCAGCTACTGTTAATTAATTAACAGTGCTCTGTTGAAATTGTGGTTTTTGTCTCTGCTACAGTGAAAGTCGAATTTAACTTCACACACATAAATGTATGATATAAAAAAATTACAACATAAAAACTAATCATTCTTTTTTTCGCATAAATACTAAATATGCAGAAATATTTGTTTATATGCCTTAAAAAAATTTTGCTATAATCAGAGTAAGCTAAAACCGCACTAATTTGCCTGCATAATAATAGTGGTTCGTTAAAGCTAGTGTTCGTTGTAACCCAAGTCCACTGTACATTAAGATTATAACCAAATTTGGCCGCCCCAGCATCACGCGATGGCGAATTTTTGCTTAAAAAAAATCAATAAAGTGCGACTTTGACTCGCACACCAAGGGTTCCGTGCATATCGCTCATTTACTGAAAGAACGTCGTAATTATCATATCGTTCTTCATATTTTTGAAAATTTGTATGGAAATATTTTGGTGCACTTAACTCTTGAGAGAAAAATTAAATTTTATTTTTCCACCAAGTTGTGTGTAAATTGAAAACTTTAAACTAATTTTCCGGCCCACGCGTTTTTTGTAGTTATGACGTTGTTTGAGTAAAGGAGCAATATGTAATACACTCAACTCTTTTTTTACACGGTTTTTTTTACACGATTTCAAAATAACACGGTCGAAAAGTAAGAACACGAATTTATTATAACTTGTACAATATTTTTTTTTAATTTTTACATTTTGAATCCTGTTTGCAATAAGCGTGCACGCCATCCGAAACCAACGAGTAACTGTAAGATTAACTCTTAATTTTAGTCTTTCAAGCTTGGAATAAACTTTATTTGATTTTTCTTGCGCAAAATTGTACGATTTTTTTTAGATATGGAACGCATCATTAAATTTTCCACATGTTGCATGTATTTTTTACACGATATTTTTGCACGATTTCCTTAGGAACGTATCCACCGTGCAAAAAAAGAGTTGGGTGTACATATGTCTACTTGATCTACTTGATAATCGCATATCTTACCTGATGTCGAAATTTTTAAAGAAAATCTTTTGTTTTGGCATTTTTTAAGTTTTAGCGCTTTTTTCACTTTGCCGAATTTTTTTCGGTTTTTCGCGATTTTTTACTTCTAGCGTTTTTTTAATTTTGGCGATTTTTTTTCCTTTTTGGTGATTTTGTTCGGTTTTTGGAGATTTTTTTCGGTTGTTTTTTAAGTTGTAGAGATTTTTCAAGTTTTGGCGCTTTTTTTTTGTTTTGGCGATTTTTTTTTCATATTTGAGACTATTTTATATTTTTTTGGCTTATAATTTACTTTTGGTGTTTTTTTTTGAATTTTCGCAATTTTTTTGGTATTTAAGGGTGATACTTTTATATTTTGGCGATTTTTCGTTTCGGCCTTTCGATATTTTTAATTTGGCGCTTTTTTTCGTTTCGTTTTAGGGGTTTTTTTAATTTTAGCAATTTATTTTATTTTTGATGACATGTACATATTTTTCATTTAAAACATTTTTTTTTCATTTAAACGATTTTTCGTTTTGCCCATTTTTTTAATTTTGGATTTTTTTTTAGTTTTAGCGTTTTTGATAATTTCAGGAGTTTGACTCTTATGGTTTCCGATTGATTTTCTTAAATTTCAGTGTTTTATTGGTGTAGTCTGCATTAAAATACACTAACTTTGAAAATTTAAGAAATATACTATAATTGCCTGCATTAGGATTTCCCTTTAATTTTTAACTGCAAAGCTAAGGATTGGAACGTATAACCAAAATCGTTTCATAGCTCTCATGTCCCTGAGTAAAAATAATCTAAGAATGCTCACAGGCTTCCTGTGACAACACTTCAGCAGACTTGGCATTGAGAGTAACAGTCTGTGCAGATTCCGTGAGTACGACGATGAAACCCCAGAGCATATGCTGAAGGACTGTGAAGCGTTATGCCACAGAAGATATTTATATACAATTGGGCAAGCACCTATTGGAGGATTGGGAACTGCCAACACTAGACCCACTGGCAATCCTGAGATTCATCAGGAGAGTAGGTCTGGATGAGGTGCTCTAGCACCTGGCAAGGGATACAATAGATCTACTTTGGCCGCAGTGTCCTGTGTTTCCCGTTTGACTTAATAATTCATTCATTCACTCAACTGTTATATTCATATTTGTTGTTGTGGCAGCAAAATTTTTACATATTCTATCATCGTAGCGAAAACAATAGGGTTACTTTTAATTTTTGGTGTACGGAACCCTAAACGTTCAGGTCATTTTGGAATAAAAAAAAAAACATTATTCCCTAAAACGATCATTTTAAATTTCCCAAAAGAATATTTTAAATATTTTATTAATAAAACAAAATAGTAAAATGAAAAATGTTGTTTGCATAACGGATATTCTACTATTTTGACCCGCCTGTGCGACACGCAAAGAAGGGCAATGAGTCGCCGAATTATATCAAAATTTGCATCGTTCGACAGGTATTTGAAAATCATGTTTAGGTTTCTCTTTTGAATTTTTCATTTCGATTGAGCATTTAGGGTCTTTCACGGTTTAAAGTTGTTCGCTGTCGGGTTTTTTGATTTCTTAAATATTTACTTGTTTTAAGCAAATTTCATTGTCCTATTCGACTGTTATATACTGTACATATGTATCAAAATATTTTGCCTTATTTTCGGATTTTTTTAATTTTATTTCTTTAATTTTGGTGGCTTTAAATCAATCCCTGGGTTAATTCAACTTTTAGGGATTTAGATTTTTTTTTTGTAGTAAAATGTTTTAATTCTCATAAAAAATGAGAAACCTAAATTAGACAGATTCTTTCAAAAATTAAACAATATTTTCAGTTTCGTTTTTTTCTTTATTTCAATGTTACTCTATAAGAGTAAAATTAATATTTTTATTGACAACATTCATATTAATCCTTGAGCAGAGTCCTTTAACAATTTGGCTACTAAAAATGCGTTCACTCGTTAACTTCAGGTTCACTTGCGCAAGAAATAAGAAGCGGCATAAGGATAAGACGAATAGGCAGCATAAGGAGCAGCTACATAAGAAGAGGCATAGGGATATGAGTAGGCGGAGGCATAGGGAGCGGCATAAGCTGCAGTGTAGGCGGCGGTGTAGGGAGCTGCTACCACAGGAGCAGAGTAGGCCAAAGGAGCCACAACATGGGGCTTACCGGCAGCCAAGGCAACAACGGCGAACAAGCACAAAGCGAACTGGAAAAGAAATAAAAATTTGTTTATTTATTAATCTGCGATCATTAGTTAAATTATTTTAAAAAATTAAAAAGTTTTTTATGAAATGAAGAAATTTTATTAAAATTTTTTCTTTTTTCTTCGTTGTTTTTGAAATTGAAACACTTACGAATTTGAACATTTTGTTTACTTTAAGGTTTTGCAGATCTTATTGAACTGATATTTTTTGTATAATTATTTTACCTTTTTATACTTGCTGGGCTTAACTGTCTTTTTAAAGTCTGTTAAATAAGTTATGCGCGCGCCAAGCACGTCCTAAAGCTTAAGGCCACTTGCGTTTAATATTTACTAACTTGGCTTAAGTTATTTTGTTTGTTTTTTTTCAAAAATATCTGAATTTAACAATGACATTAATGTAAACTACTTCTTCTTCTGTACTCGTATAAATAAAATAAAATAAACAATTAATTATTCTTTTAACACAAAATAAGAATGTTCGATTTTGTCAAGTGTAACCAGCAAAATTGTTTAATTCTTTATTACCTCGAATTGTTATAGAAACATCAAGAAAAACATAAAAAAACTTCAACATTGAAAGAAAAGACGTGACACGCTTAAAAAATACGATATGCAAAATATTTTTGTATTTCGAAATTAAATCAGTTCAATATTTTTTCGAGTATAAATACTTGGCTCAAAATTAACTTTGTATCAGTTCTATTTGTTCTGCAGACAAAGTAACTAAAAAAAAAATAATAGAAAAATGTTCAAATTAGTAAGTTTTTATTTTTAATATTTCCTAAAATTTTTAATAAATTTTTTAAACTTTCAACTCTTTAGTTCGCTTTGTGGTTGCTCGCTAGTGCTGCCCTGGTTGCCGCTAAGCCCGCTGTAGTGGCTCCTTTGGCCTACTCTGCGCCTGTGGTGGCAGCTCCTTATACCGCCGCCTACACCACAGCCTACACCGCTCCTTATGCCGCCGCCTATTCGTATCCTTATGCCTCTTCTTATGTAGCTGCTCCTTATGCTGCCTACTCCGCCTACTCCGCTTATCCTTATGCTGCTTCTTATGTTTTGCGTAAATAATTTGGAAATTAAAGAGAGTCTGTTTGTTAAAGTTAAACTGAATTTGTTGCAGAAAATATGCTAAAGAAATAAAAAAAAAATTATATTCTTACATAAAACATAAAAACACAAATTTAAAATTTTGCATCTCAACAGATTTTTTACTCGATTCAATTAAAATAATATTTGAAAATCAGCTAAATATTCAAAATTCAATATTCATCGGAATCTTGACTTTTCCTTCGTAATCGTAAAAGAAAGAGTTTTCTTTCAATTAACCAACATTTCCCCTGAATAATAGTGTAAATAAATGAGAACTCCAAAATGTTTTATTTAAACAATTACTTACGATCTTAATGTCATCGTCGTTGCAATCGTTATCCTTTTTATCATGCCTCCTACTGCAAGTATCCTGTCTGTCACTTGAATTGGTGGTGGTGCTGATGTTGGCATTTCTTATTCATCTCTGTTGCATTTTCATTGTATTTATTTAATGTAAAGTTAAATTCAGACTCTTATTCATGTATGAATATTTTAATTTTTATTCACTTGTCATGCACACACCTCTACTCATTCATTCATTCATTCATTCTTCATTCATTCGTTTATTTACTTTCGTATTATTTTTTTGTGAGTGCAGTGTGTGCTGCACTTAAGAATGTCATCCACACATACAGTGGGAGAGGAGTGTGCATTTGCCTGTTTGCTGAAAAGTGGCAGATGCATTTTATATCTTTATTGTCGCTTTTATACTTTTTTTTCCTTTAATACGAAGAGTGTGTTAGACAACGATGTGCAATTATTACACAGACAAAAAAAAAATGCCTGCAATAGACAACTTTAATTGGAAGTAAATTTAAAAATCAAATAAGAATGTAATTGAGTCAATTAAAGTTTGTAATTAGTTAAATTTTTAAGCAAAAGTTTAATTGACCTAAATACATTTTCAATTAAAGTTGTTTATTGCAGGAATATGTTTTTTTACATATTTTGAAAAAATGTTCTACAAAATGGAAAGCGATTTTTAAAAATATACGGACCGGCCTTTCTAATAAAATTACTCTTTAAAAGAATTAGCTTTTGAAAAATTACTTGAAAAATACTTTTAAGCAACATAAATATAACAAAAATGTCATTTTAAAAAAGTATCGTTCAAAATAAAAACAATTGATGAAGAAAGTACCTTCCTAAAAAGTACCTTACCAAAAAAAAGTACTTTTACGGAATACCTATTGAAAAAAGTAGATTTTGCCTTGGAAAACTATACTTGCAGAAGTATCTTGTTGAAAAATAAATCCTTTTTTGAAAAGGTACCTTTTGAAAAAATACATTCCCTTATCGTGTTTGGCTTCTTTCAAAGAGCAGCGCAACATTTTTTCTTCAATCTAGGATCCAAATGTCGTGGACGAAGTCCAAATATGCCAACTACGATAAGGCGCATTTCGAAAAAGTACTTTTTGAGAAATATCTTACTCAAAATCAACTTTGAAAAAAGTAGCTTTAAAAAATATTTAAAAAAAAATATATTTTCGCAAAAAGTACCTTTAAAAAAAACTTTTAGAATAATACACATATTTCGAAAAAAGTTCCTTTAGCAAAAAAAAAAAAATTTATTAAAAAACGGTAACTTCCAAAATACTTTTTGAAAAGAGTATATAGCACATAATTTTCGCAAAAAATTGCTTTCGAAAATATTACATTTAAAATATCTTTTGAGATAAAGATTTAAAAAAGTACCTTTTGTTTTGAAAAAAGTACTTTTTCAAAAAAATATCTATTGCAAAAATTACCTGCTGAAAAAGATTATGTTTTGAAAAAGGCATCTTTTAAAAAAATATCTTTGATAAAAAGTACCTTTTGAAAAATGTACCTCTTGAAAAGAGTACATTTAAAAAAATATGACCTGAAAAAATTACTTCTTAAAAAAAAAGAAATTTTGAAGTAAGAACTTTTATTTAGAAAAGCAACTTTTGCAAAAAGTACTTTTTTAAACAACTACCATTTGAAAAAAAAGCTTTGTAAACAAGTACTTAAAAAAACATTTTTTTAAATATGTAATTTGCAATAAGTAATTTTGAAAATAAAATTAAAAAAATCTCTCGAAAAAAGTAGCTTTCCAAAAACGTATGTTTTCATAAAAATATCTCTATAAAAAGTACCTGCGTTACGAAAAAATATTTGTATTATAAAAAAGTATTTAAAAAAAAGTACCTTTTGAAACAGCACCTTTTAAAAAAGTATTACAAAAAACACCTTTTGAAAGAAACTACCTTTTGAAAAAAGCACCTTTAGAAAAGTATCTTTTGAAAAAAGTACCTTTTGAAAGAAACTACCTTTTGAAAAAAGTTCTTTTTAAAAAAAAGTACCTTTTGAAAAAGTACCTTTTGAAAAAAGTGCCTTTTGAAAGAAACTACCTTTTGAAAAAAGCACCTTTAGAAAAGTATCTTTTGAAAAAAGTACCTTTTGAAAGAAACTACCTTTTGAAAAAAGTAGCTTTTGAAAAAGTACCTTTTGAAAAGTTCTTTTTTAAAAACAGTACCTTTTGAAAGAAACTACCTTTTGAAAAAAGTACCTTTTGAAAGAAACTACCTTTTCAAAAAAAGTACCTTTTGAAAGAAACTACCTTTTGAAAAAAGTACCTTTAGAAAAGTATCTTTTGAAAAAAGTACCTTTTGAAAGAAACTACCTTTTGAAAAAAGTACCTTTTGAAAAAATACCTTTTGAAAAAAGTTCTTTTTAAAAAAAGTACCTTTTGAAAGAAACTACCTTTTGAAAAAAGTACTTTTTGAAAGAAACTACCTTGAGAAAAAAAGTACCTTTTGAAAGAAACTACCTTTTGAAAAAAGTACCCTTTAAAAAAAGTACCTTTTGAAAGAAACTACCTTTGGAAAAAATTTCCTTTTGAAAGAAACTACCTTTTGAAAAAATCTACCTTTTTGAAAAAATACCTTTGAAAAAAAGAACCTTTGAAAGAAAAACATATTTTGAAGAAAAAATTCTGTGTATTGAAAAAGGAGGCTTTTGAAAAAATTATGTATCTTTCTTTTTTTAATTTACCTTATGAAAAAATAAATTTTTGCGAAAAGTACTATTCGAAAAATATATTTTTTTTTGAGAAGATACGTTTTGAAATAAGAATATTTTGCAAAAAGTGTATTTTGAAAAAAGTATCTTCTAAATATATATAATTGTCCTTAAAAAAAAGTACTTTTTGAAAAAAGTATCTTTTGAAAAAGTACCTTTTAAAAGAGTAGCTTTTGAATATAGTGCGGTTTTTTTTAATTATCTTTTTTAATAGTATCTTTTGGAAAAATTACTTCCTGGAAAAAGTATCTTACGGAACAACATTTACTTTTGAAAACATTACTTTTCGAAAAAAGTATCTTTTTAAATCAAATATTTGTTTTTTAAATTAATTTAATGAAAAGGTGGTCTTTGAACAATAAATAAAATAAAAATAGAAGACAATATTTTTTTTAATAAAATTTTCAAAAGAAGTCTGCTTAAAATAATTACTATTTATGAGTGTATGGATTTTTGTCTTATAATTAAGCTCTAGATATAGGCGGCTCTTTTCCGTAAAAATTTCATTAAATTTACACATTTTTACTGTTGCACTCTTTGCACTTACATATTCATGTTTGCATTCTATTTATGGAGCGAGCGATGCTGATGATAACGACAATCATTGTAGTTTATAGCAATGTTTATTGTATATCCAGTGACCCATGAGTAGTCAGAATTGTGGTGCTAAAAAATAATATGCATGCACTGGTATTTAGTGTAAATTAAGGAATCGTTTAAGAAATTTACAAAAAGAAGGAAAGAAAACCTAGAGAAATCATTCAAAAGAACGCATATTCTAATAACACTGGACAACAAAGTGAAACCTTTTTGTTTTTTAAGAATAAGGTTCTAAAATCCGATTCTGGGCTGAGAAGGAAAAATAAAAAAGAAGATATGATATATGGGCTTTTTGAAAGCTTGCATCTAAATCTTTTGTGAAAAGTTCCCGCCTTTTGTTTTGCTGAATCGATAGATGTAAAATTTTATGAGGCTTATGTTTTCAATCTTAACTCCTTAAATCTGCTATAAGACTTGATTCACACATAGCAATTTTTCTTGAGCAGCTTTTGAACTTATAGGAGAGAGACGAGAAGATAATAAAGTCGTAAGTCACTCAATTATCTGCCAATCACATTTAGTCAGTAAACAAAAATAACATGTAAAATGTTTTCAACACTTTATCTCAATATATTTTATTTTGCACTTAAAAAAAACTTGTGAAAATCATTAAAAAAAATATATGTATAAATAGTTTAATTGAAAAAATTAAAAGAGTCAATTTAAACATTTCAAAATTACAAATAGTTTTCAAACTTTTGCGTTGCTATGATGATACTCGGTATAATGCGCAATATTGGAAAATTAATAGAGATGGAAGCGTGAGTGTAAGTTCCAGCAGACAATCAAGCACATTGCTGAGAAAAAAATTATGCTCAGGAATAAAATAAAATAAGTTAAAAAAATCACTTCTTTATTTTAAGCAGGAATAAAGCAAATAGTGGACAACTATTGGCACTACAGTAATGTCCGCTTAAGTGATCTTCGGTTAATTGTTTTCAAAACTAATGCAAATGCGTTAGTGAATCAGTTAACGCAAAGTCGCATCTTATTTAATAGCGCCCTTATGTATAAGAAATATCTGGCAAAAGTGGCAAAATTTAACATGATCTTAACGAGTTTCGTCATACAATTTTACATTAAAAATTACGCTCGGGTTTAATAGTGCCGATTTTTAATGTCAAATTGTATATGTAGGAACACGTTAACACCACGTTCAATTTCCTCATTTATGCTAACTTCATGCCAGTTTTTTTCTTATACATAAGGACGTAGGTTTTTTGTTAAAAAAAACAATGAATTCTTGACAAATCATTTAAACGGAAATTACTGTACTGTCTTTTTTTTAGAAAATTCCTACTTTTTCTACTTATTATATATTATATTATGTTTCTACTTATTATATAATACAGTAGTGCAAAAACTTTAGCAACTTATTCATTCGTATATACTCGTACGTCAAGCTTGTCTAGACTCACGGTCACGCTTGACTCACGCCAAACACCGATCTCATAGTTGTTTAATAAATATTTAATGTATTGTATTAAAATAGTTAAACAATACAATAAAATATATTTATAAATAATTATAATTATTTATAATTATAATAATTATAATAAATTTTATGATGAATTAATTATGTGATTAACTTAATAATTTTAATTGAAAAATAAATTTTCTTTTTTCTTTCAGGTAAGTGAAGCCAATTATTCCAAACTTAATAATGAACTTTTTAAATGTAAGTGCGCATTTTTAATATGCTTATTTAAATATATTTAATTAAATTTGTATATTTGCATGACTATGCATTAAAATTATTTACCCAAATCTGTATTATACTTGATATAGTTACCAAAATTTTCTTGAATTTTAAATGCCATTATTTAAATTTAAAACTAACGTTCGAACTGCCAGCCTTAGCAGTTTGGAAGCTCTTGCTGTGAAGCCAAACAAAATATCTCTCATGCTACAAAATTGTGATAGGAAAAAATTGCTTTAACGTAATTTTATGTTTTTGTTTACATGATTTTCTTTCGTTTCGCTCTGCTTGTGTTTCTTCTTTGTTGCTTTGTTAACAACATTCTTACCGGTTATGAGAAGAAATTAAAAAAAAAAAGTTTTTGTCTGAGTTTGCGCCTTTTGTAATAAACACCGGCTTTTTTCCATTATGATTTTTCATATAGAATTTTCATTGAAAAAATAAGTTTATTCCATACTTTTTACGCAATTCATTAATTTTTAAAGTCTTTAAAGTTTAAACTCAACCTTTATTAAGCTGGAATTAAGCATGGGAAGTTTTTTTTTTGTTCGTTTCTTAACTTCTTCCCCAAAGGCTTTCAATAGTTTGCTACTTTGAGGGTTGCAACTTGCAAGTGAGAAAAAAAGTTGTATCACATGCTGATTTTTTTCTTCTCTTTCTTGACAAAAGTTTTAGGGTCATTGCTCTGGGTAAAAGCAGAGACATCTGGTCTTACCATTTTAAAGTTTATGTGTAGTTGTGTTTTGCGGTTTCACAAAGGGTAGCAAAAGCAAAATACTTAGACAGTATCTAGCTTTGAGGGCCGCAAGCATTAGAACTGTGGTAAAAGCAAAGAGTGCTTAAGTCGAGATAAACAAATTTTGAGTTAATTGCACTCTTCGCATTTTATTATACAGTGCTCCGACCGAAGTCTAAGCACTGCTTCAAAAAGTTCCGACTGACGTCTTAAATAAAATTATCTCTGAGAAAACCATCCACAAAAAATTGCAGTTGGGTGCTTTTTATGGGCTGGCGAAGTCATTTAACCATATGTTTTCAAAAACGATGATGGTCAGAATGTTACTGTCAATGGTCAACGGTATAGGAACATGATTCGACATTTTTAGTACCTCAATTACGTGGCATTAATCTTGCGGATATGTGGTTCCAACAGGACGGAGCCACATGCAACACAGCGGGCGCTACAATAGATTTACTCAAACAAACTTTTGATGAAAAAATAATTTCATCGTGTGATTTAATACCATTGGATTATTTTCTTTGGGGTTATGTGAAGTCACTTGTCTACGTCGATAAACCACAAACAATTGAACAACTGAAAATCAACACTCGAAGAGTTATCGGCGAAATACGGCCGCAAATGCTGCGAAAAGTTGTTGCAAATTGCGCCTTCTACGCGCCAGCCGTGGTGGCCACATGGCAGAAATCATATTTAAACATTAATTTCATAAAACTTTCTTTCCATTAAAGCCCGTTTCATTGATATTAAAAATACATATACATATATCCTTTTTTTTCTTATGATTTAAACTTGTGTCGCTCTATAAAAAACACCCTTTACTAGTGTTTGTAGTAATTTACAATTTGTCTTTAGTGCAATTTGTTCCCTAAAATATATCACATGTAGTTTGGCTTAAGCCTAAACGAATCATAAACTGGTTCTCGAACAAAATACTTAAAACTTTATCTCTTGTTTCCACAACATATACAGTCGACTTGAGTAGAAAATTTACATATATGAAAAGCACAAATTTTTCGAGAGATTTTTCATACAAATTTTCTAGGCCAGTAGATTTGCTTGCCATCTCTGTTACAGTAGGCTGTTGGTCGTTGATGTAAGTTTTATTGCTTCAGTATGGTCGTACTGGGATGTCGTCGCCAATGAGAGGGTCTTTGACCAAACAAAAGTATAAAAGAAGAATAAAATGTTTCATAACAAAACATCAGTTGTTAATTTTAATTTTCAAAGCCAAACAAAATGGTTTTAAATTCTAATTGCGATTTTTTTAAGCCGCGTAGTTGTACGTGCATATATGTATGTATGTAAGTGTATATGTGGTGCAAACCGCTAAAAAGCTTTATTTACAACAGGTGTATAACTGTTTTTAGCGTAGCAGTTTGACAGCCACTAGCATCCTTAAACATTCTTATGTTGGCAATACCATTTAATTAAAGTAGCATGCTAAATTTTTTATTGCTTCTCACGCACTCTATCGCATACGTAAACAATATAACTAAGCAGTGTTGCCAGAAATTTTTAAAATTAAATAATACCTATTTCTGACGAATGGGATAAGAAGAAAAACGAAGCATTGAATTTTAACAATAAACCACATACCGCTCATTTACTCAAAGTCATAACTAAAAAGAAAAGCATTTTCCACATAATGATGCAGAATTAAGCCTCATGTCCAATTATCTTATTTACTCAACTCTTGAAAGCAACATTTTTTTCTTTTTCTATTAAGCTTAAACTCGTTTTCTGGCAAACTTGTTTTTTTTTAATTATGACGTTGTTTGAGTAAATAAGCGATGTGTACATTCTTACTAAAAGAGATAATAATTAGTAGTTGTTTATTAAAATAATAAATAAAACGTAAATAAAAATATTATAATGCATTTACATCTGGGGCTTGTTTTTCAAAACTCACAAGCGTTGCAATACTAGTTGTGAAAAAAATTTGTTATACGAAACTACTATATTTTCAGAACTATTTTGTAATATTCGATTTTATTTATCTTCAGCTGCCAGTTTGCATTTAACTGTATCTTATGCATAGTAAATAAGAACTATGGTTTTGATTGTTTTATATTTACGTAAAAGTAGCAAGAGCATTTCTGTTAGTGTAGAGTAAAAAAATTATACTGTGCAAGACCGTTTGTAAAAGGCTATTGTGAAAAACAAGTTAACAAGAAAAAAAAAACTTTTATACGCAGCTTGACGTTCAATTTTAACTTCTGTAATAGTTGCTGTATTGAGGTCTGTTACTTCCTTAACGCGCTGCAACGTTGTACTTTTGAACAGCGAAATGAATTACATCTTGTCCGCAGAGCCCCTATGCTTTCCAAAACAAGCCAATCCTATATTAAAATTAGACTAGATAAATTAAATTTAATGCAAATTTAACTATAAGTGTTGTCCAGCTACTTAAAAAAAAATTTAAATATCTGAATGTTGGAAAAATAATTTTTATTTATTACTTTTTTTTATCAGTACACTATTGATTAACTGCCTTATTCATAAAAAATTATTTTTTTTTAAAACGTTGTTTATTAAACAAATTTTGTATAGAAATTTGTTTTATAAAACTTGTATAAAGCAGAAATATTTTTTATGAATAAGGCCTTAATAGTATAACTGAAAAACAATTGAAACTGATTTTTTTTATAAAAAACCTATAAATAATTAAGCTGTCTTCACACTTGTCTGACTTCTAGTTTGACTTCAAAAGCTAACTCTAATATTTTTACAGTTGATATTTACATTCAGATAAAAACAGAATAGGTTCTAATTTCAATTGAGCTTATATTTTCTTTAAGAAACGATTTAACCCTTTCCGCTGTTGCAGCACGCGAAAACTCGGGCAGTTTAAATACATATAGGTACATACCTTAAATAACAACATAATTTTGTCCAAAACATAGTTCGTATCTATAAAATTGTTTTAAAATTTCCTTTAAAGAACTTAAAAAACAAGTGGAAAATTATCATAAGGACTGGAAAAAATTTTTTGTGATATCCGGAAAACTGCAAAAAATTATAAATCTGCACATATGGCAACGTTGGCTTGGAATGAAAATGCTGAAAGAAAAACAGACAAAAATATTGTTTACATTCCGCCTTAATGAATTTGGCTGCACTTGTCTTTTTCTACTATGTAGTTGAAAGAGAAAAGAGAGTCGTATCACGAGAAATGTCTTGTTAATTTAGTAAATATTCGTACGTCGTTAAGTGTAGATTGCGTTTTATTAGTGTTTTCCTAAACGGATGGTCGCGTGCGTGTGTTTGTTTATTATATTTTACAAATAAATTTATAAGATTTATGATATTTTCTGCTAATAATTAATACTTGCCACTTATTGAATAGAAAATATTGTGAGTGAGAAAATATATTAAAAATAAATTGAGAATAAGATCTTGATTAAAGAAAATTAAAATATTAAAACCAAAATGTAAGTGAGGAAGGGGAAGTGGAAAAAGCATGAAATAATAGAATGGAATAAAAGTTAAAATGGTGTTTTCTATAAATTAGTAAATTATGACTAAAGATGTTCAATATTGAGAGCTAAAATAGAAGATATTTAAAGAGTTCATTTTAAAATGTGAATTTAAAACAGAAAATTATGTGGAAATATTAAAGAAAAAATATAAGAAAATTCCTTTAAATTCAACAACCTTAAAAAGTACAAAGCTGTGATAATATACAAATCTTCAAAAATGTCTATTGTCGTTGTTGCTTTTGTTTGTTTGAAAGAAAAAAATTGCTTTTAATATCAACCAAAAAGGTTCCAAAACAAAAAATTCCGGTTTAACCACTCTGGTATTTGTGTGCCTCTGCCTGTGTATGTATGCATGTGTGTGTGTCTGTCTGGTTGAAGTTGTTGTTTTTCTTTCATTTAGATATTTTTTTATTTTACTTTTTTTACTTGTGTTGTAATGCTTTATTTTATCAACCTTTGTGCCTGTTTGTTATTTGCCCTAAGCCTAATGTGTGTGAATGGTAATGGAAAGATAAAAAACAAAAGCAAAATTTAAAATTGAAAACACAACAAAAGCAAACACAATTCCTTGCCTTTGTTCTCTTGCTCTCATGCTCTCATGTAACTTTACAAGAGTACATACATATTTTGTTCTTGTAATAAGAGGAAAGAAAACAAAAGCAAACAGAATCAAACACAGTAAAAAATTTGTGGCTTTTATTTGTAATTCCCTTTACATGCTATGGTTTTTTTGTTTGTTCTGTTTTACTTTCATAATGGAGTTTTTTTATACACACATTCATATTTATCTCTTGAATGAAAAGCATGGTTATGTATAGTAGTAAAAAATAGTGGGGAAAAAAACTTGAAAACGCCAGACAGCACACATTTTTAACTGCACAGGTGTTGAATTCCTTTTTATGTTTAAAAATTTAAGAAAAAATAGCAAGTGAAAAAATTCTGCTCAAATTTCAGAAGTTCTTTTTTATATTTATGTAGACGTCATACATAATTGTCATGAAACAAAGCAACAACAACAACAACAAAACGTGAACAAAATTCACTGCGGGAATTTTTGGTGTATGTAATTGAATGTAACAAATGTTAATAAACATTAAAATAGTACAAAAAACAATATGTATTTAATTATTAAAGAAGAAAAAAATTAATGAACAAACAAAAGGGGTGTTACATACATACATACATATGTATGTACATACATACATACATATATATATATATATATATGTATGTATATATTTCCTAAAACTCGTATTAAACAAATTACTTTCGGGTTTTTCTTTATTCGAATTTTTTTTTTGTATAATAAAACCTTTGAGTTAAGAATATGTTTTTAAAATTTAATTTTCGTGCAAATTACATTATTGAGTTTTAGGAAATGTATAATCTAACAAGTTGGTCATTCTTTTTGTTGGGACCAGGGATGGGATTGAGAATTTAAAATTGTACCAACAACTTTCAGAAATTGTACTAAAACATTTTTTGTTTGAAATTATTTTTATTTATTTTTTTTTAAATAATCGTCGGTAGCCAGAAAAAAAGTCTACCGAATTGATCTTTGTATATGCTTCACCTGTTTAAGTTGAAATTTAGAATATACAAATTAATAGCACATGTGCTCTAGCATCTCAATTTGGAAGAAAAATCATTTGGAAAAGAACGAGTTCACATTTTTTTTTTATTTTCTCGTTGCGTTTTACTGTTTTCAAGTGAGAAGAAGATTAGTGTCATATTGACGTATACACAATTTTCACTTTTGCACAATGAAAATAAATGCGTATTGAAATTACTAAAACTGGGGAGATTCTTCTTGAATGTACTAAATTAACCATTAATGTACTATTGTACTTTTCGGGTTTGAATGGTACCAAAAAAAGTATAATTGTTCCAATTTTGCCATCCCTGGTTGGGACAGGCATAGTAATATCTCTGTTTTACAAATCCACTTTTAACTCTGCTTACGGTTTTTTTTTTTACTAATTTAATCATAAATACATGCAGTGCTTAGTGAAAATATATTTCAAAAAAATATGTACCTATCTACATATGTAAGTACCAACCAATTTGTATAAATCACGTCACCAAAGTAAAAACAAAAAATAACTCTTTAGAAATATTTTTGTTTTTCGTACAAATTTATCATCGAAGTAAGGCAAGTAAATTCATGCTTTGGCATTTCATAATTTTTCAAAATTTTCATGAAAAACAAGTGCAAAATTTTTAAAAAATCACTTTAGTGATGTGAAGGTAAACCGTAAATATGCCATTGCATGTTTTGTTCAATGAATTTTGGCATCGATATGTTAGTGCATGTTTTTAGCATATATTTGAGTTTCTAGAGCTCTAGGGCATATTTTGATACGTTATAGAATTTTTTTATTTTAGTATCCTTACAAGCCATCTCATTTCCAAGTTCCATGTAATAAATACATTTTTCTTATATATTACGCAGTTATTACAGAAATTGTTTTCAATAAAAATTTGGTTTTTAGTTAATTTTAATTATTGTTGTTCGAACTTCATTTATTTATATATTTATGATTTGATCAGGCTAAAGTTCGTATCGCTTTGTAAGCCAAATTCGAAAACAGCTAGTTCTTCCGTTCAACTATGTGTTTTCAGAATAATAACTAATAACTAACTTTGGTGTTATTTGTTCATTAATAATTATCACATGTAATTTGGCTTACAAAGCGATAATAACTTTAGCCTGATCAAATCATAAATATATAAATTTGGTTTTGTTATTTGTGAGTAGACACTGAAGGAACATTGTCAATATATAAAAGTTTATTTAGATGTGACAGGCAACGATTTTTATTTGAAAAATTATCGAGCCATAACTGCCAAAAATCTTAAGCTTAAGCGTCATAATTTTTGTATTTAGTTTGTTTCGAAAATCAATTATTTTCAATCGTAAATAATCGATTTTCGTAAAAAATTAAATTCCAAAATTAAGACGTTTAAGCTTTTTTTTCGGCGGTTATGGCACGATATGTAATAGGTTGGAAACAGACTTTAAATAGCGGCGCTATATATACAATACAAAAGGTGCTGTAATTTGGGGTGCGACAAAAAATAGATTGAAAAAAACGTGCTAAAAAGCAGAGTTGTAAAAGAACGAAATGAAGATTTCATCTATCGCTTTCTTCACCACTTGTCTTCTATATAATTCATTCTAGAAGGTGACTCGCACAAATTTTTTTATGTGGAAGAAGGCCAGCTTTGCCGTACAATATACGAGTATGTACATATTTTTCAAATTAAAAATTTTAATTCTTAAAAAAACGTGAAAATGCACCAACCAACCAAAGGTAGTTCATAAGTGCTAAATCTTGCAGGAAAAGAGTTGGGTTGGCATCTCTGCCCGCCTGAGGCAAACCGAAATCAACTAAGTAAATGTCTATTCGCCTCCACAATAAATATTTAAATATAAAGCAGCATGTGTTGTCCACCACTTCCGTATGACAACAAAAAAACATTTTGCAAAAAATATTCATACATACATATCTACATAATTTTTATACCAACGTCATTGTGACATGAAAGAAAAAAAAAGTACAAGAAAGAACTTCAGTCTGTGCTAATTTATGAGAGCCGTACAACAAATAACAGGTACATACATATGTATGACTGTTACAACAACTGGCTGTTTGTGAGGACATAATTAAACAAAAAAAATTTTGTTGTTGTTGTTACTTCACTCTTGAGAAAAGAAACAGAACTTTGTTCCAAAGAGCATAAATGGATAAACTTAAAAAACGACTTAGGGCTTAGTTAGCCGACTGTAATGTAATGTAACTGCAACGGTAGGAAACAGCTGATCGATATTGTTATGTGAAAAGTAATGCAAATGGTTATAGAGATATAATGTGACGTAACCTACTTTTCATATAAAAATATCGATCAGCTGTTTCCTACCGTTGCAGTTACATTACATTACAGTCGGCTAACTGAGTCTTATATCGAACTAAAATCTAGTCTGGACGAGTCTAGACGTTCCTTTATTTACAAAGCCAGCAAAAACATACTTACATGAAAACTACATAAAACAAAATTGAAAATTATTATTTATTTATATAAAAGATGCTTGTTCTTCTTCTTAAGCGCATTAGCCAGGGTTGGAAAATTTGCTGGTATTAAATATATTTCATTTTTATTTGAAATAATGCCATGTAAATGAAAATAGTAAGTGATTTAATTACAATGTGCAACAAACAAAAACATTTTCTTCTACAATAACAAGGTCTTTCTAACGTTCTAACGCTAACGACCGACAGAGTAGGCTAGAAAATGCAAGTGTATCCTGGTTTTGAAAGTTTGCCCTATAACTTTTCTTTGTATGGGAATATCCTGTCCTCTTGGGAAAGGGAGCAAGAATGGAGTATAATGGCCCAAAAAGATCTAAAAAAAAAATATTTGCCATAAAACTCTAGTTTAACGGACGTATTCTAAAAAACTTACTTTTATTTCAAGTGTGATTTTGTGAAACTTTGTCAAACCTAAGTTATACTTTTTTGAGTACGACTGTTAGTCTCCAAATACACTAAAGCTGTAAATTTAAATGCGTTTGACGGCTAATTTCGTGTTTACACAAACACTTGCGTTTACAGTGTAATATGTGTTCAGAATTTTCATTTTAAATACCACGAGGAATATTTTTGTGGGACATTTTATCCCTCTAACCCTTCTGCGTGTGGTTGGTTTCAGCTTCTTTTGTGGAAAGAGGTCAAAAAGTATCCTTAAATTAGACGTAACGGACTAAGATATTCTACATAAAATTTTTAGATAATTCCTTAAACAGCAGAAATAAATCAAAACTTCAAATGCAATTGAAGGTTAATTTCGTATTTATTTATGATTTGCCCTAGAGACTTTCACAAAACCGTATGTTGAAGGAATTTGAATTGCACGGGAGACACAGAACACTGCGACCGAAAAAAATCTATTATATCCCTTTTGTCAGTTGCTAGAGCAGCTCACCTAGACCACCCGAAGAATCCCAAGATTGCCACTGGTTCTAGTATTGGCAATTCCCAGTCTTCCAACATTTGCTTTCCCAATTGGCATTATATTATGTGGCATAATGCTTCACAGTTCTTCAGAAAGTGCTCTAGAGTTTCATCATCACCAGTGCAAGTTTTTTGTGGCATATTCCATTTTTGTTAATTTCGCCATATCTTCAATTATTGACATAAAAAGCCATTTTAAGTCCAGCTTGCCATAAATAACTTCTTTGCAACCTAGAAGAAATTTTTATATGTCTTTGAGTATTTTGACAGCCTTTTTGAACCATTCTTCGTGCCACAAAAAACTTGGCCTGATCATCACTTAAGAACATGAGAGTATTCGAAGGATTTTAGTTATACATACGTCCCAATAATTTTGCCTCAATCCAGCGATATTGTACCAGATTTGTTCCCTGGTATTATTGATCTTTATCGATATATCTTCTTCCATTCTTGGCCAATAATCGGTGTGCTAGCCCAAGTCCGCATTTTCGTTTCCACTCCTGCGTGTCCGTCAATCCAGCAGATTGTGACTTTATTCGTGCTGTTTAGTTCATTTAGTTCATGCGGGATTCACAAGCTAACTTAGAGGTGAACTCATATGAACTAAGTTCCTCAATGGATGACCATACAAAAAGATACATATGTATGTATATATTCCTGTTCCGCTCCTATCGAGATTAAATTTTGCAGGGCTAATTTGTATAACATAATTTTTCTTTCGGAGTTTTTTTTTTCAAACATTAAACTGATTTGCTTTTAAGTCCAAAAAAGTAAATGAAGCGTAAAATTAGTGTAATTAATTAGTAATTTTGAACTGCTTCGTCAATAAACAACCATTTTATAGGCTCAATAAAAACTCCCAAGGCATTAATTGTAAAATTTTCAAATGTTTTGGGCGGTTTGCATTTTCCGTTGGAATTGTAATGCGATAATATCTGTGGTAAAAGGAAAAAAAGCTTAAGTCGAGATAAGCTGATTTTGACTTAGTGGTACCTCCGTAATTTGCATATTCGAAAGTACCCCTGGTACTCAATTAGTGTGGTTTTTCAGGAAGTTATAGCACTATGACTTGCGACTTATCTCTTTTAAACTTCTAATCTTATTTGGAATAGTAGATTAATTGAAGCACTTTTTCCTTATTGACACAGATATAGTGTGTGTTTCCATCTATGTGATTATGTACTTACATATGTGTGTACATATTTATTTTTTTATTTTATTTTTGTTTAGTTCGTGTTTTTTTTAACTTTATGATGTTTTAACATTTTACATGGTCTCGTGTACGTGTTTGTGCGGTGGAGAATTAGTACAAAGTGCGCAATTCCATCATTTTACATGCCCATACTTGCACACACACACACACACACACACTCACACACATTTATGCACTCGCATGTCTACATTGTAGACTCTTTCCTACAAAAACATTTAACACGCTCTGACAAACTCGAATGCTTTTTTTCTTACTAAAAAGTAAAAAAAAAATAATAAATTAAAAACAAGGAAACAACAACTAAATAAAAGCTTAAAAGCAACAACATACAGTTGCAGCAGCACAAAAAACAAAACACTTTCTGTTTCTAACCCTCCGCCTCCACCATCTTCTCTAAAAACACCCTCTCTCACTCTCTGTCCTCCTCTTGCCAGTGCTCTGCCCACAATCACAGTGGGTTGCCGCCCGAAAGAATATTTGCCATGTGATGATGGGGGCCAAACAACAACCACTTTTTGTGACAACTAACATTTGGTACCGTATGCATTCATGTCTGTCTGTCTGTCTGTGTTTCTCTTCTGATGTTGTTGTGGTCGTTGTTGCTGCCTTTGGCTTTTATGCCGGCATCAATGCATTATTGCAACGCTCTTGAAGAACGTGCATGTAAGTTGTTTATCTTTATGTATGTTTTTGTTGTAATTGTGTTTTTTGACTTTACAAGTATAGTTCTTTGCCATCTCTCAAACCAAAAAGAAAAGAAAAAAAAATCACAAGCATATATAAGTTTCCTATGGGTGTTTGCGTAGGAAGAAGAATTTGAGCGATAGATCTACAGAAGTAGTTAAAATTTCACCAAATATCTGAAAAGTTTGCATTACAAATTTAATAAATTTAAGTAATCCGCTCCGTCGCACAGTGGGATGGCTTCATATGTTTTTGTTTAGAAACTTTAAGGAACAAGAAAAAATAAGAATTTCATCAAAATTGTCCACGCCCACCGCCCACCGTCAATGCAATCCAAGTTGAATTTTTGCATAAGCATAAATCTTGAATTTTGCTGCAAACACTTTCTAGAATAAAAACAAATACGCACTTCGAGTTTCATCAATATCAGTCACGCCCAGTGCCCAGTACAATTATGTACACATGGCAACAATTCACAACATACACTCTAAAGGAAAGTTCTAATTGAAATTATCATTTTGTGAATTGAAAAAAAACACATTAACACATTGCGTAAGGCATTTGTGTGATGCATTTATGCTTGTTCTCTTTATCCTCATGTGCTTTAGTCATGCATTTTGATGCAACGCAATGATGCGTTACAGGACAGACAACAAATTAACTTAACTTTTTGGCAGTGAGCTAGTTTGGTTTGGAGCATCGCTATACTTTATTGCAGCTAGTCTTTGTTCCTCAGAACATTTAAGACAGCTTGTAATAGACCCATTTTCTTTGGAATGCCTGCAATGGGATGCCTAAAGAGAATTCGAGAGTTTCTAATTTTTCATTAGCAAAATCAGTCTCGTATTTTATTAACTGAAACAGAATTAGCCTGAATTCCAGCTGACTTTACCGCATCATTTTCGTTAATCTCAATCACACATTTGGTTAAATGTCTATCTACTCGTATAACCGTTGGGACCATTAAGAATCTCTCGGAGCGCGCTTAAAAGCAAGTTCTAAAGCTGTTTTATAATTTCTTTATGCCCTTCTGCCCATATAAGCCCCTCAGGAGAATCTCTTAGGAGATTACGGGTGTGGCAATCTCAGTGACCCCTGCTGGAGTAATTTGGCTTTTTAGTCGTCGTACATTTGGCTTTTTACCTATAGAATTTATGTGTTACTACCCAATTTCTGGCAACAGAGGAACGGAAGTGCACATATTTATAAAAGGAAGTATGTTTGGTATGTTGTCGTGCAGGTGCAGCGTCACCTGGAACTGCCCTGAGTTCAAAACACGATAGAGGTGAAGCCTTTCGGGGTGGAACTTCGAGGTCTAACGAGTGGCTGGTAACTGGTACCACGAGTGCCTATAACCCGACAGGTCGATTTCGTCCAACCCCACGAGGTTTAATGGATGATGTTGAGGTGTGGGGAGTAGGTACTGGATTGTGTCTGGCTCTGATAAGTAGTTGAGCTGTGACGTTAAATGGTGAGGAATTCTCTACAAGAATTCAATATTACTTCAATGCCGAAAGGTATTTAACCTTATTCCAGTTGCCAACATTGATATCACGTCAATACAATACCAACAAATTGGGGCTTGTTTAGCCGTCGAAAATAACTGACTGCTATTGACAGGCTCATGCAATTTTCTAGATATTAGAGAACAGAAATAGCCTGCCAATAGCACAAAATTTTTCTCGAGGGCGAGTATACACGCCACAATATTTTGGTATTGTATTGACATGACGTCGATGTTGACAACTATAATAACGGTGATTATTTCTATGTTGTTTCGATATTAAAGTTATCAAAACAGCGCAACTTTAAATTAATACTGTTTCGTTAATGTTTCTTATTGATTTTAAGTGTATGTATGCATATTTTTATAGCTATGCTATTTACTGCGCGATTCAGGAGTTAGGACGTGATTTTCGTAACAAAAATAATCGACACTATTACAGTTATAAATTTATTTTTGTTTTTATTTCATTGCACCTAGAAGTAGAGTACGAAATTAAACGAAGCAAATGGTTTAATTTTGTTTTGTTTCATTCTTTGAAGTAAGAGAAACAAAAAAAAACCAAAACAATGAGAAGGATTGCTCAATTTGTGTTAGTTGTTTTTGCACATGAGCACAAACCAGAGAACACAGCCGATCGGCTGTAAGCCGGCTAACAGCCGCCACCGGCAACAAGCAATACATTAATTTAATCGCACGCCGCGCTGGAAAAGAAAATAATGGGAAATAAATGGAAACGTTTTGAAATAGTTGCAGAGAATTTGACATCATCATATACTATAATTTTACTGCATTGTTATTTCACACATGAAATTTGTTTTATATAACCAAGCAGCATAGCTATAACCTGGTCTCCTAAGACACCTCTCTTCTTGTTTTTTAAATAATCAGCTAATGGCAAAATTTCATTGTTAATACGACTTTAAAAAGTGGTTGCATTCCCAAGAAAATTTTCACGGAATTAAATTCACTTCCGAAAGTAATGTAACAGCTAATTTTCCCTTCACTGCGCTCGTATTAAGGGGCTGTTTTGTAATACAATTTGTTGAATTCTTCAACTCACGTTGCGGAGTTAGACTCTCTGATATGTTCATATACATAAAAAAATGTTTAAATATGGCTTTGAAACAAACTCCATGTACTTTTCTGCTCTTAACTGTGTGTAAGATGTGTGAAAAATTTTTTTTTATATATTTGGTTTCAATACGACTATTGTGTTCAGTCAGACGTTCTTAATTTTTTTTTCACATATTTTTACAAGTCGTTTGATTTTAAGCACCACTTGAATTTCCAAAGTAAATTGAATTAAAGCAATAAAACCTCTGTCATTTATTTCATGACATTTTCATTCATCTTTATTTCGTCTATTACGTACTTGAGCTGTGGTACGAGTATTTGTTTGTATTCTTTGTTGCAGTTATTTATACAGATATCTGCAGCAAATCAACGATATGTTGATATTGGCAGGCATGTGTACTCGTAGTTTGAAAAAAAAACATTGTTAAGAAACATGGGAAACGTCTTGGTAAAAATATGATTTCAAAAAAATTTGGCTAAAGTTTTGCAATATATTGGAAGATCTTTTGGATCTTCAGTGAAGTAGTGAAGCAACTTTGGGTATTTTTTTTTTTAAGTTCAAAAAGGTTTTATACCTACATGTTTTAAATATGTGGCTGGTCTACTAGCTGGAAGATGGAAGTGCACCTTGCACACACCACTTTTAACTCATTCTACTCCAGTTTAACCTCTTCTACAAAAGGGAAGAAAACGACCCATACGTCAAAAAGTTAGAGCATTAAAATTTTCCACAAAAAAGTTGTTTGTACATAAGGCGCACATTTCAAGTTTTCATTGATGTCTAGTGCTGAAGTTTAGTTTCAAAATGGGCTGAATTCAAAGACTTTCTAGGGCTTATTGGCGAATATACTTTTAGATGTAACCAATTTTTGGGATTAAAATTTCATCAACTAAGTAAAATTGGTTATATTAACTATAGTGAAGCAGTTAAAAAAAAAAAATCTGTTAAACAATTTTCTAGAATACAATCTCTTTGCTAATGTTAATGCAAAAAATCAATAACAATTAAAAAACAGTCATACTAGGGCAACATCTTTAAGGCGCACTATCCATTATCCAGCTGAAATGTAAAATGATGTACAATTGTTTTTTAGTTTTATCTCTTTTTTTGGTTTTTGCGATTTTTTCGGTTTTTGACGATTTTTTTTAGTTTTAACGATTTGCTAGTTTTAATGCTTTTTTTTCGTTCTAGTAATTTTTTTCGGTTTTTGGTAAGTTTTTTTTAAGTTTTGGCTTTTTTTTTCATTTGGGCGATTTTTCGGCTTTGGCGCTTTTCAGTTTTTGGCGATTTTTTTATTTTGGTGATTTTTTCGGGTTTTGTTGATTTATTTTATTTCGGTGACTTTTTTCTAGTTTTGGCGGTTTTTTTAGTTTTGACGTTTTTTTTCGTTTTGGCGAGTTTGTTTTGGTTTTTAGAGATATATTTTATTCTTAGCGATTTTTTAGTTTCGACGCTTTGTTTTTGTTTAAGTAGTTTTTATTTGGTTTTTGACTTTTTTTTTATTTATTAAGTTTTGACGTGTTTTTCATTTGGACGATTTTTTATTTTATTTTTGGCTCTTTTTGTTCTTGCGCTGTTTTTCGGTTTTTGACGATTTTTTTCATTTTGGTGATTTTTTAGATTTTAGGCGATTTTTTTTAGTTCTGACGTTTTTTACTTTTTTTAGTTTAGGTGATATTATTCTTTTTTGGGCTTTTTTCATTTGGTTGATTTTTTTCGGTTTTTTTTATCGATTTTATTAGTTTTTTGCCGACTATTTTTACTTCTGGTGATTTTTTTTTGCATTTTAGCGATGTATTTTATTATTGGTGATATTTTTCATTCAAGCATTCGGCAATTTTTTTAATTGTGAAAATTTTTTGTTGCAAGAGTTTGCCTCTTACGGTTTTCAAGATTCAGGCAAGTTGTCAAAATTACATTAACTGATAGAATACCCTTTAAATTTAAATTTTTTTAAGTTTCAGTGTTAATCGGTGTTGTCTGCATAAAAATACACTTACTTTGAAAATTTAGGCTTTCTACATTTTTCGTTGCTCGCTTTAGAAGACCCTTTTAATTGAAATTTATTTGTTGGTGGTTAAGCGATGTCTATCACATTGAGTGCCAAGCGGTTTTGACGGAAACCTTCCCAGGAGGCCAAAATTTTTTTTTTTCTTAAATGAGTGTATTAGTGATAAAAAACGATTTCTGAGATATCCCTAGTTCATTCTGCCCCTTACTTGTTATTTTATATATAATTTTTTGTGTCGTACATTTCTGTACATTTCATACATTTTTCAGTTTATAAAACCTCAAAAAATCATCCTAGATCCATGAATGCTTTTGCAAAAATGTTCAGTAAAGCAATCTTTATTTAAAAATCACAACAAATTTCACTCAGTGTCGTATATAAAAGAACTACAGGCTCTAAGTAAAACCAATCACTGTTGTACGGAAATGTACAACGTGGCACTCAATGTGCTGTATGCATTTCATTGTTGCTTTACACACAAAAAAGTAATATGAATGAGTTTGTAATATTAATTAAAAAATTAATAAATTTTCACCAATATACAATTTGATAATATCAATTAAGTTTTTCCACTCAAATTAATTAATACAATTAAAAATTTAATTGAATCAATTAAATTATTAGTTGAAAACATTAATTGGTGAATACTTTTTTCTGTGTAACAAATCGTCAGTAGACTTCAATCACACATTTTGAACAGTCATAAACCTCTTATCTTAATTTTTAACTTTCATATACTTGTTGCTGTAGCGGCCAAAGTTTTACATATTCTGTGCAAATTTCAGGTCCGCAGTTCTTATGGTTCTCGAGAAAACAGACTGTTACAGAGAGACAGACAGGCGGACAGCAAGCATTAGGGTATCTTTTGATCTGTGATGTCCTTCGAAAGGAACTTCGATGCCCTTTTAGTTAAGACAAAGACGTAAACTTTAACACTTACATATGTATAACTTATTTGTTTCAGTCATTCACTCTTATTCCAGTTGTCAACATCGAAGTCACGTCAATACAATTCCAAAAAATTGGGACTTGTCTACCTGTTGTCGAAAAGAACTGACTGCTTTTGACAGGCTCATGCTGTTTTGTAGACCTTAGGGAGGAGGAATAGACTGTCAATAGCACAAACTTATTCTCGAGACCAGGCAGACAAGCCCCAATTTTTTGGGATTGTATTGACGTGACATCGATGTTGACAACTGGAATAAGGGTGACTGTTTTTGGTATTTAGCAAAACATCAGATTTTGTTGCACAGTGTAATAGCAATGCAAATTTTTTCCATTCTCAATTGGTATATAGCAATCTATTATGATTTTTCCAAGTTCGCGTTTTTGATTTAAGTGACGTGATTTTTCTACACAGATGCTTTCTGTCACTTCCTTTATGATTTTTAAAATTTTGTTTTCCTTTTGGTATCTGCCATCCTTCCTTTTTCATGTTTGTTTGTTCCCTTTTGTTTCCCTCAATACGCTTCTAACGAATTATTCTGCTCTACGTTGACAAAATTTTTAAATTTTACGCGTATGTAGCTGGATTCATTTTCAATTTTTTTGGGTGCGCCTTTCCTTGCTCCTTCCCTTGCTTTGGCCAATTTAGGTTTATTGGCATTTTATTTTTCAGTCTTTTTTGTGTGGTGCATTTGGTTTAAGTGTTTTTATCATCTTCTCATGCTATTTGCTGGAAGTTAATGGCCTTTTTGACTGTCTGAGCTTTTTCTACTTCAAGTGCGTTGGAGTGTCTGTTTGTTTTGTATATTTTTTAATTTAATTTTTTTTTTTGATTGAATTATGCTTATACAAAATAAAGTTTAACAGGCTGTTTATTTAACTTTAAGACTTTCAGTGTTAAATTTTTTGTTTCACAACATTTGACTTTGGGGCATTTTAACACTTGCAATGTATTTTTCGTTTTCCAAAGAAATTTTAAAATGCTTTTGCTACATTTAGGAGTAAAAATTTTAACGATTTGTGTGTGTATGCGCTTGGCTTGATCAGACCTTTTAGGTTGAATTTGTTTTACTTGAAGAAAAATGTTTTTATGACACTTCAAATAATCCGCCAACAGATTAGAATAATAAATAGTAATGAATTTTTGGTTTGGAAAGATGTAATGATAAAATGCCTTCTTTTTAAATATTGAAAAAAAACATAAAATTTAGAAATTTTTTTTTTATATTGTATTTATATATAAAATTTATGTCTCTGGTATAACTTGCACACGTGACTAGGGTTTGAAATAAAATAGCTTAAGGGGTCACACGAGTTAAGAAAAAAATAATAAAAATTAATTAACAGGTTTTGAGGCACCTTTTTAATACGTGTGCGTGTCAGGTGTGTCACATGCATCAAATTCCTAAGACAGTCTAAGAATAAAAAAAAAACTATTATTGTGCTTTGCATTCTACTTATATTCAAGAAAAGAGGAAACCATATTTTAAAGACCTTCAAATGAAAAAAAAAATCATTGAAAATAATTTATATATTACAGTGTGTGACAAACAAAAAATACCAAAGACGTGTTGCTATTTTTCTGGTAGGTATTGTTGAGTATAAAAACAATCTGTAGTTGAAATTTTCCATACCCACCAAAGTCTTGAGTTACGGGTAAAAAACCAGTTTTTCGTACCTGTATGCACTTAACAACCTCTCCGATATCAACCGATTTTAAATTTATAAACTGATTTAGAAAGAAGAGACTCAAGTAAATTTAACCAATTCGGACGATCCAAATTCCATCAACCAACGAAATTTGTTAAATTAACTAATAACAAGCAGTTAAAATTTTTTTTTTCCAAAATATTATATCTTAAAACAAACTCTAAGGTAACTTGATTGTAAAAAAATACAGCTAAAGCAACAAAAATTGTTAGAGCACCTATAACAGTGGTGCATACTTTTAGTGGAACTGTCCATTATCCATCGACTCAAACAAGTGCCATTCTATCCATACCAATCTTAAACAAATCCATTATAAATTTTGTTGCATCAAGATTTTTCACCACCTTAGTGTATCTTATCATACAATTGAAAGCTATTTTATTATTTTCTATATATGACACCAATTTCATATATCAAAATATTAAAAATTAATTACTTTCCTAATAATTTTGTAACTTACTTGATATACATACAACTCCAGGCAGCCAGAAATAGAGATTCACTAATAAGAAGACAGTGCATGATTATTAATTATTTCAATAGTTGCAACTAAAATCAATACAATTTGCCCACATATATAGTTTGTTTAAGTGAATTGCAGCAACAACATTGGTTTACAGTAAACTTCAGCAATAGAATTGGTTAGACTAGCCTGCTTTAATTTGCTTTATTTAATTACGCTAAAGTGCTAAAGTTACTATTTTGAGGCAGACAAATTACGTATGGCAATTAAAAAATAAAAAAAAAAACAAATTACACCAATTTATAGTAACAAACACTAGCAGATCATAAAACATGCGGTTTTCGAAGGCCTCATGGGTTGATTCACCCTTATGCTGAAGTTTTCTTATATACAAATTTTTTCAGTGCAAAAAGAATACGTGAATTATTTGGATTCTTCGTAGTAGTACAATTTATTTAAAAGATTAAGCTACCGGGGCTGCTTAGTGGGTAGTGTTCAAGACTATCGGTGTGTAGGGCAGTGGGTTCGATTCCCGCCAAAGACTCTTTCTTCAATTAACAAATATTTTAAGTTAGTTTAGTTATTTTTGTTCGAAATTTTATTTGTTTCTTTGTTTGATGATTTTATATATGTGTTATATATTAATTTTTCAAAAATAATTTATACCATCAATTTCAGTAACTATTTCAAATTACTTATTTCAACCACGAAAATGTTTTGTTTAGCTAACTCGCAATAACAATTGGCGTTAAACACAAATATCACAAATCCTAAACCAAACAAGTTTGTCTTAATTGCAACAACAACAATTTACCATACATACTCTGCACTTGACAATTAGAATTGGTTAGATTAACCAATTTTTTTTTTCGGTAAACAAGATCTGGCTCATGACCCATGATCCTCTTTTCAAGAAGACTTCTTTACTCCATTTCGTTCATATTCCACATATTTTCATAAAACTTCCGTTAAAATTTAACTTTGTCTGGCAAAAAAAAAAAAAAAAAAATTGTATCTATAGAACTGAAAATCTCTGTGTGATTATCAATTACTGTTAATTGAATGAAAGAAGCTTCTTTTTCACTTTTCCGCAATTATTATTGTAATTTTTTTTTTAAACTCATACATCAAATTAAATGTGATGTGGTGGTCGGGCTTTTGTTATTTAATAAATTGTTTTTATTTCATTCCCGTACTTTTTTTTATTTTCTCTTACCAGCTCGCTCTGCCATCCATCAATTCTTCTTCACTCATTCAATATTTCAAACTGTATAATCAGTGTGACCAGATCCTAAAAATTTTTGCAGCTAAATTGACTTCAAAAAAAAAGCTAAAAAATGCTAAAAAATAATTTAAGAGCTAAAAAATAATGCTAAAATTTAATACTTCTTTTTAAGCCAACATTTTCTTTAAAAGTTTTAATTTTTCCAATTTCTGCACATATTGTCTTATAAATTCTTACTTCCTATGAACGAAACTCAATTTCTTAAACAATAATGAATTATTTATTGAGCTTTACGCTTTAGTATTAAAAACAAAACAATGATATTAAGTCACAAACAGTTCGTGGAAAACATAAGCTTTTTCTTGCTTTTGTTTCGTTTATAAACAATAACGTTCAAGAAGTAGTTCATATAAGAAAAATTTAAAAGTTGCATCTATTCCAATTTGACATAAACAGAGCTTTCTTCGTATAGCCAAAAACACATGGAAAAACTGATATCTCTTTTTTGTCACTCACATGTTACAATAACGTACACATGTTGACGTTCGTTATTTTTAAGATCATACACATTTATTAATTTTCGAAAAACAGCTTTTCAGGTCTTTACTTGTTTTCTTAATATCAAAAACTGAGATTTCAAATTCTTATATTCATAAAATTTAATATACATATGTATTATCAATTATTACATATTAAAAATGAATATTCGTCATCGGAATAGTTGTTCAAATTATCATTATAATATGTGAGGAATTTTTGCTTGTTAGATAACCACCGCCTATATACATTTTGATCCTGCTTAACCGATTCATCAGTAGACTTCAAATCAAAATTTTTGAAATAAGCTAAAAAATAATTGATATGTTTATAGTAAAGCTCTTAATATGTTATTGAGAATTGCATATAAAACATAATCAGCCTTATCATGAATTCCACATGTGAAAATTTCCGAATCAAATTTTTCGTTCACAAGAATTTTAATTTCTTTTAATCAATTCCAATAAAATTAAAAACTAAAATTTTTCCACTTTTTCCAACAGACAAATCTATGCAATCGTATGAAGTTTTTTGATACCGATTTTTCATACGTTCGGAAATTTCCATGTGAAATTTTATCGATACTTTTATTAAAAAAAAGTCTTTACAAAACAAGCAACTTTATTCGATTTTGCATTCATTTTAATTTTTTCATAACCTTTTAAAACTAGTTTCATTTTCTTTTCGTTTTTTATTTACTTTTATTGTTATTGTTTTATTGATATACTGCAACTATTGTAGAAAGGTTATGAAAAATGGATGAACGAATAAAGTTGAAGTAAAAAAGTTGTTTCACATCTATTTTACTTGTATTACAACATTTGTAGGTCTTAAGAAACAGCCCGCAGATTAACGCTAACATTATTACACGTGAAAATTAATAATATACCCAAAATGGCATAGATTATATTGCTTAAAATTGAATAGGTTTTATTTTTTTTTTTAAATTCTAGCAAATGCTAAATAAATAATTGAAAAATGCCAAAGAAAATGCTAACTGCTAAACCGAAAATTTTGCTGCTAAATCATCAAAAAAAAAAAAAAAAATGCTAAATTTAGCTGCAAAAATGCTAAAATGGCCACGCTGTGTATAATAGAAGAATTGTGGTAGTTGGTCAGTTATTTATTTTTTTCTTCTTTTTTGTAATTCTGAAAAGCCTCATCGGAAAAACAAGGAAATTAGTGCAAAAAAAAAAAAGAAGAACAAAAACATAAAAGCACAGATTACGTTTTCTATACAAAATGTGAAAGAATAAAAGAATGAATGACTTTTTAACTAGTGAACTAGAAAAGTTCATTGTACTACATACAGTTTGAAAGCAAGTTACGAAACAAAAAATCTATTAAAATTAAAAATTGCACAGCAACACAAAAAAAAGGCAGAAAATCTTTTGTTTCATAAAAAGTTTTACATTTCCCACCGCAAGATAACAATGAACAATGCGAACAGTAACAGAAAGTGGTAGTACGAGCATATTCTCACCAACTGTCAGAGTTTTGTGAATGTTTTTTGTTTTGCTTCTACGTACATACATACTCGTATGTATGTACATATGTAGGGCTCGAGTATTTATGTATACTCGTACATATTCGTAACAATAAGTGGCTTCTATGAAAACAGTACGTATGAATTTTACGAAATTTTTTACTCTAGAAGTTGAAAGCTAAATTATTTTGATTACATAAATGTAGATTGCACAAATCAGCTGATTCATTTTTCATATATGTACTTCAGTTTTCTTTATAAACTTTTTCTTTGCTCCTAATACCACAAAAAGTTTTGATTCACTCACATTCGTGCAATTTATTTAAAAAAAAATCAAAAAAGCAGAAAACTTACCTTAAGTACATATTTTCATCAGTTTTAGCCCCTAAAAAGTACCTTGTACTACCGTCTACCGAATTTCATCCAAATCCATTAAACCGTTATAGCTTTACAGTGGATCAAACTCAAATTTACAACAGAAACTTCAACTATTGGTTTTTTATTTTTATTACACACTGTAATGGTTCGTGCAACTTTCCTTGCATTTTCTTCCATATCATTCTTGTGCAGATAAGGAATGAAGGTATCGGTCCAGCAGTTCACGCTTGATGCCGTCACAAAGGGAAAAGGGATTCATTTTTGTATGTGACCCGGTCTATGAAAAGGTGGCTTATGACTCAAAAAATTATATTTATATATATATTATATGTTCAATTAAACTAATTTTTTGAAAGGAGAAAAAAGAAAAAAAGAAAAATTTAATTTCAAATATAAAAATATCCTGAAGAAGTTAACCAAAGGTTAACGAAATATCGAAGTACTAAAATAATATTAAACATTGACCTAAAGCTCAAAAAAAAAAATTAGTTTAATTGAATATATTGAAAAAGGTCGAAAAATTAGATAAAATAATTTGATTATATATTATATGTATATTTTTTGTATATTTTTATATGTATATATATGTTTTTGAGTCATAAGCCACCTTTTCACAGACCGGGTCACATATAATGGATAATTATTTTTCTTTATAAAAAGCTTCCTTTAAATGACATACATTTGAAAAAAGTATTTTTAAAAAAGTACTTTTTCAAAAACTCTCCTTAAAAGACTACTTTTAAAAAACCATTGCCTGAAAAAAAAATTAAAAACAATTTTTTGAAAAAATAGCGTTAAAAAATCCACTTTAAACAACACTCATCCTTATTCCAGTTGCGGACATCGACATCACTTTAACTCAATACCCAAACAAATGGGCTTGTTTACTCGCTCTCGAGAACAATTTCGTGCTAACTGACAATTTGTTTCCGTTCCCTAAGTTCTCGAAAATAGCATAGACCTGCGGTTTTCGACAACGGGTACACAAGCCCCAATTTTTTGATATTGTGCTAAAGTGACGTCGATGTCGACAACTGGAATAAGGGTGACTGGAAAAGTACCTTTAAAAAAATGTAAGGTTTTAAAAAACATCCTGTTTATAAACCAAGTGCTTACAAAAAGTACCTTTTGGAAAAAGCTTTTAAAAAAGAAATTTTTTTTTTCGAAAAAATACCTTTTGAAAAAAGTACGGTTTCAAAAAAGTACCTTTTGAAAAATGTACCGTTTGAAGAAAGTACATTTTAAAAAAGTGCATTTTTGAAAAAGTACCTTATGAAAAATGTACATTTTAAAATAAGTACCTTTTGAAAAAATTACCTTTTGAAAAAAGTGCGTTTTGGAAAAAAGCACCTTAAGTACGTTTTGAAAAAGGAATGTTTTGAAAAAAGTACGTTTTGAAAAAAGTACCGTTTGGAAAAATTATTTTTTTAAAATACATATTGAAAAAAGTACGTTTTGGAAAAAGTGCGTTTTGGAAAAAAGTACCTTATAAAAAAAGTACTATTAAAAAAAGTACCCTTAGAAAAAAGTACGTTTTGAAAAAAGTATCTTTTGAAGAAAATATTTAAAAAAAAATATGTACATATTGAAAAAGTACCTATTGAAAAAAGTACATTTTAAAAAAATTTTCTTTTTAAAATAATATCTTTTGAAAAAAGTACCATTTGACAACAATACTTTTCAAAAAGTAACAAAAAAAAAATGTTTTTGAAACCGGTATGAAGAAACATTTTTAGGAAAAAAAATTTTTTGAAAAAAGTATCTTTTTTAAAAAGCACCTTTAACAACACTTTAAAGAAAAAACTATCTGAGAAAGAATATCTTTTGGAAAAAGTACCTTTAGTTTTATCTCTCCAAAAGTCTATTTAAAAAGAACATGTTCTTATTTCGATAAAAAGTTCCTTTTTGTAAAAAATTCCTTTCGAAAAAAGTTTATTCTGAAAAAACTACCTATAAAATAAACTTCAAAAAAGATTTTTAGTGCCTTTAAAAAAATGTACCTTTCTAAATAAAAAGTGCTTTTTCTGTTTCAAAAACCGTACCTGTTTTAAAGTACTTTAAAAAATCTTGTAAAAAGTACCTTTTAAAAATAGTATAATTTTAAGAAAATGACTTAGGACCCAGCTAAACCCCTCAATAGCCAATTTCAATGTATTTTAAATGAAAAATATTTAAATATTTAAAGGGACGTACTTTTCACAATGTATGATTAAGATGTTAACGTGAACTTTAACTGCAGGTACCTCATACAAAACTTGCCGTTAAAGTCCATGTTAGCTTTTAATTTTATATTGTGAAAAGGGTCGTTAATAAGTAAAGTAATAATTTGGGATTATTATTGTGTTAACAAAAAATTAAAAAAAAAATTAAAAAAAAAATTTTAAACTTAAAAGCTTTTATTTGAAAGGTACTTTACCTTTGACAAAAGTGCCGGTACCTCTTCTAACAAAAGTTTCTCTTTTAAGAGAATTTTTTTTAAAAAATCTTGCAGTGAATAAAGATTTTAATTTTATATAAAATAATTATTTTCCAACTTTTCTATATATAAAAAAGTATAATTTTAATAAATCTGTATGTTTGTACTCACATGTGTGATTTCATTATTTCTCTTGCATTATTCTTTAAACATGTTTGCTGCTGCTCGGTACATTTTCGTTGTACAGGTTTTTTTTATTTTGTATTTTATATAAAAGTTTTTGCGTAAATTTACCAACCATTTATTTACCAGCCTCGTTTTGATGGTTGACAACATGGTGATGATGATGATGATGATGATGGGCAGATGATCATGATGCTGTTCGGGCGTTGGGATTTATTTGGTTTGGTGTTCATTTGCTAAAATTCAATTGTACTTGTTTGTTTAAATTTTTTTATATTTGTTCTTGTTGTTGTTGTTGTTGTTGTTCTTAGTGTAGTTTACAATTGCTTGTTGTTTTTAGGTTTTTGTGTGGTCGGCAGGGGTGGTTGGTTGCTGATGATGGCATAACAATTTCTTTGGGGGTAATCGAAAATGTTTAAAAATTATTAAAGTGGCGCCGAATTTATTTATGTATGTACTTTTTTATTTGCTTTATTATCCGTTTGTACTCGTATATTTGCACATAAATGGATTGAGCGATGTTCAAAAAGCAAGATTTTGATATTAAATGAAATGGTGTTGTGTAAGTTTTTGCTTTGGCAGGTTTTAATTATTTAAGGGTAAATAAGGTTCGAAAGCCAGTAAAGCCAATCAAATTTTTAGCTTTTCTTAAAATTCATTGCAAATTTATTATTACACATTTATTTGTTGTTGTACAAGAAACAACATTTGAATCATTTTGCTTGTTGTTCGTTTTTGCGAATTTATGAAACCTTCGTGCTCTAATTCCATAAGTCCATAAAAAAACGCTACAGGAAAATCAAATGAACGAATGTGTTTAGAATTTTTTAATGTTTTTTGTTTTTTTTTTGTTGTAATCTTCTTTGCAAGGCATTGAAAAAAGCTACAATTTTATTCTTCTTGTATGTTTTCCTTATTTGCAAAGACCATTGAACTTTATCCTTGAGTGTGGAAGTGGAAGGATATGCTGTTCTAAAATAAACTGCTTATAATAATTAATAATTACATAGAGAGAATAAATATAAAAAAAATATATAAAATAACTGCCGGCTGTGTCTTATGTTCATGGACAGTGGTGTTCAAGGCGAATTCAATCAGGTCATATCACACTTCAGCTGCTAGTTTCTCTAGGGTCAAAATCCATTAAAATTATCGTAAATGTTTTGACAGCAGAAAATTTTACACTAACAAATATATTGTCCCTACCATGTCAAACTATCCAATATGCAAAATTCGTTTTTCAGATTTGTTATCTTGGTACCCTAATTCATACAACAGGCCTCGTTGCATGGCTGGCACATTCTCCAGCTAGTAGTGCACACACAGCTGAGCTATTTTTTTTTTCAAATGAAAGTTCATCGGAATTCTTAAAAAATTGTTTGCTAAAAAGAAGTTAAATAAAAAACAGTTAAAAATTTCAATATGAAAAATATTTTATTTAAAAGAATTATTAAAAATATGCCAAAAACTATTGAAAATTTTTAAAAAGCGCTAAAAGTTGCAAATTTTGTTAGTGGTAGCTCCCGTGCAGAACTTTTGACAACTTTATGTGAATAATTATTATTATTATTTATTTTAACAAATTCAATTTTTGACATTTTGGATCAACTAAAAGCCATGTTGTTTTTTTTCATTGTTGTATTTTTGTAATCTGGATGTTACCTGGAAATGAAAGTACCTGGCAAATATGCATATCGTTGGTCACAAGTAGAAAGGCCCTAACTAAAATAATTGTAATTTTACAGGAGAAGGTAAAAACATAATAATAAACAGTAAAACCGCTTGTACAACTGCTTTGTAAAACTACACTAGTGCAATAAATTTTTGTGTGAAATGTATTGGAATCAGTGAAAAACTCAATTTCGTAAAAATACGAGTTAGTTAGTCTTTCTACGTGTGACCATCGATATGTACAGAATGCGAAATTCCTTTTCGTACACCCTCAATCAAATAAACCCACTGCCTTGCAATAAATTAAATTACTTATATCTTGAAAGATTTTATTTTCAGCGGATGTATGTTAATAAAACTTTAAATAAAAATATATTTTATTAAATGTTTTTTAAAGAAAAGCAGAATTTACTGATTTAAAAAAATAGAATTCATATTCGCGCACATAAAATTAAAAAAAAAAAATCAGATTAGAAATTAATGCAATTACAAAAGAAAAATTAAGCCATTTTTTATACTAAAAGTAGTTTTTAAGATAAATTTTTATAATTTTTTTTAGAGTAAGAATGTAAATTTTGTTTCTTAAGAATATGTAGTGAATTCCGCCGTTTTCTATAAAATTATTAATCGAAATGTTATTTTGATGATATGAAAATATAGTTTTTTATTTAATTACAAGAGTTGTTCTATTTTAAAAGTTGAGGGTGTACGAATATGAACTTTGTACTCGTATACTGGTATACTGTACTGTACTGTACTGTTTCTGCAGTGTTGTATTTCATGTCAAGGCGAGTTCACGTTTTTGAATTCGCCTTGCTGGTGTTTATAATAGTTTTTAATTTAAATAGAAACAAAATTAATTTAAAAAAATTTCTTAAAAAAATTTTTTTGGTCATCATATTAAAAAAAATATATTTTATAGAATTTTTTCAAGTTTTGCACTTATGAAAACAAAAAGCCAGCAGCCAACTTGTCTAAAAAATTTATATGCAAATAACTCAAAAAAAATTAAAACTTTTGACTGGCAGCGGTTAAATTATTTGTTTCGCCAATTTCTTCCTACTGACAGCCCACTGTGCCTGCTGTTGCTGGTACATATTTTTTTTATTTCTCATAAGCAATCATAATAAAAAATATGTACACGTTGTTTGGATCTAGAGTCTATATTATAGACAGATAAAAGCCTCAATTGTTTTATACAACTTCCTTCAATTAAATATTGCGTTTTTTGTTTGAATTATTATTATTTGCTGTTGTTGTTGTTGTTGTTGTTGTTGTTGTATTTTTTTAAATTGCTGTTGTTTTGTGTGATTTTTTCTTTTCAACTTTTTAAATACACAATGACTTTGAGAGCCGGCTGTTTGTTGTCTGCTGAGTTGGAGTTCTTACGCCCTTAACGCAGCTCTGCCTGCTCAACTCCTTATTCCTACATTACATTCCTTTTGTTCCTTTATTTCCTATTTGCAAAAAAAAAAAAAATATAATAAAAAAGAATTCTTGGATTTTTATGTCTTAACAAATTTCTGATGAATGAGAGGGCAGGGTTTTATTTCCAGAATTGTATAAAGCATAAAAATAAGTTTTTTAAGGATATTAATTTTGCTGCAGTTCTTCGGTTTTTGTGTGTATGCGTCTGCTTTGTGGCTTGGCAACGTTGCTTTAAACAATTGCATCAATAATTTGCTAATTTTTTTTCAGTCATATATTCTGCTTTATGTCTAATGCAAATTTTTTCCTGTATCGTTATTCTTTAAGCATTCCATTCCGTGTCTTGGTATTTCATTCATCAATTCATAATTTTAAATTGTTTTCTCCTCAAAAGATGGATACATATGTACGAGTATGTATGCTCTTATATGCACATGTATCATCGTTTGTCAATTTCATTTAGGGTGCAGGCATACTTGAGTTGTCTGTCATTTCTCTCAATTGTTCGCTTGATGGCTTTTAGATTGCCAACATTTTGGTTTTGAACTCCTTCTTTCCTCTACTACTCGCAGACAATTATGCTGACTTGCTGCTTTTTAAAAGAATTTAAAACATTTAAGTTAATGATACTTGTAAATGTGTCTCTTAATATGTGTTTAAAAAAAATTGTTTTAATAAAATGTCAAAAATTTTGAACTCAAGTGTTGATGAGATAATTTTCAATGATCTCCTGCAGGAAAAAGAATTCATACAAAAAAAAAAAAAAACAAATGCACAATAATATAACAAAGGGAACACAAAGTACTTTCATAGTATGAAAGAAAGACATGTTTAATAAAGGAAAAAAAATACAGAGAAAAAATAATTTTTTTTTAAAGTCTGAAAATTTATTTTTCCCTTAAAGTTAAAAAGAGTTTCCTTCTATGGATGGACACCATCCATTTTCATAAACATTTTTAGAGAACTTGTGTGTCAAATAAAAAAAAAACTGTTAAAATAAAAAACTTTATAAAATGTTTAGAAAAATGTTGCAAAAATTTCAATAACAATAAAATTTTGGACACGAAAGTACCAAAGTATTTTACATAACTTGCATCTTATGTTTGTTTGAATTGTATTTGCAATGCGGAACATAAGGCGAAATTGAAAATTACTTTTTGAAGAAATCCCTTGCGAAAAACGAACCTTTTAAAAAAGCACTTTCGAAAAAATGTATAGTTTGAAAAAAGAATTTTTTGAAAAACTACTTTTTGAACAAAAAAGTACTCTTTGTAAAGAGTAACTGTAGAAAAAATTTACCATTTGTAAAAATTACTTCAAGGAGAAAAGTACATTTCAAAGACAACAATTTTAAAAGAACTATCTCTTTGAAAAAAGTACCTCTTACAAACAAAACACGGAGAAGTTTTGAAAAAGTACCTGAAAGTACCTGAAAGAGAAAAAAGTACTTTTTAAAAAAGAACCTTTGAAAAAGTAATTTTTTTTAAAAAAGTACCTCTGGAAAAATTAAGTTTTTTGAAAAAGTGTCTTTTGAAAAAGTACCGTGCGAAAAATGTACTTTTTGGGAAAAGTACTTTTTAGTGAAAGTACTTTTTGGAAAAGTATTTTTTAGGAAAAGTACTTTTAGAGAAAAGTATTTCTTGGAAAAAGTACTTTTTAGAAAAAGTCCTTTAGAAAAAGTACTTTTTAGAAAAAGTACTTTTTAGAAAAAGTACTTTTTGGGAAAAGTACTTTTTGGGAAAAGTACTTTTTGGGAAAAGTAGTTTTTGGAAACAGTACTTTTTGTAAAAAGTACTTTTTCTAAAGGAGTTTTTCTAAAAAGTAGCTGCTTTAAAAAAAAGCATACAATAAAAGCACACAATAAAAGCACATATTAAAAAAACTATAATATAAAAAAGTACCTTTTGTAAAACGTATCATTCGAAAAAGTATTTTTTGTAAAAGTTTGTTTTGAAAATATGGCTGTTAAAAAATAATTTTTAAAAAAATTACTTTTTTACAAAAGTACTTTTTGAGAAAAGTAATACCGCATCAAATAAGTGTGGCTTCAAACAATTGCTGTTTGAAATAGTTTCCTTGCAAAAAGTACTTCTTACAAGAAGTACCTTTAAAAATAAGTACCTTTGGAAAAAGTACCTCAAAAAATAAGTGCCTTTCTAAAAAAAAGTACTTCATGAAAAAAGTACTTCATGAAAAAAGTACATTTTGAAAAAAGTACTTTTCGAAAAAAGTACATTTTGAAAAAAGTACTTTTCGAAAAAAGTACCTTTTGAAGAAAATTTAAATTTAAATTTACTGAAAGAAAGTAACTTTTGAAATAGCACCTTTAAAAAAAGTACCTCCTAAAAAAATTACCTATTAAAAAAAGCACCTTTTATAGAAAGTAAATTTTTAAAAAAGTGCAATTTGAAAAAAGTACTTTTTTTTTAAAAAGTAACTGTGCATTTTTAAAAAAATCTTTCTTGAAAAAATGCTTTTAAAAAAAAAAAATTTTTTTTTATATGATAAATTTTGCCAAAGTACCCTTGTAAAAAGTAAATTTTGGCAAACAGCACGTTATAATAAAAATATCTAGTGAAAAATTTGGGTTCTGAAGAAAGTATGTAACTTTCAAAAAGGGATCTTTTGAAAAAAAAACACCTGACTAAAAATTATGAGATAAAGTAACTCGCAAAAAAGTACTCACTGAAAAAAGTGCCTCTACAAATGAAGCTATGGAAAAAGTTCTTGTTAGAAAGTGCTTTTCGAGCAAAACCTTTTAAATAATACTCCTTTTGAAAAAGTCCCTTATTAATTAATTAAAAACAAAACGTGACTTTTGGCTCTAAATAAAGTACCTTTTAACAAAGCAGCGTTGGAAAAAAGTTTTCCTAAAAAAAACTTAAAGGTTGATATATTTTCATACAATTTTGATTTAATAGATTTACCTTATTTTCCTTATTTTATTTCTGGTTAAAAATCTTTTTATTTATGGGCCTTTAGTTCAGAAATGGGCCTTTAGTTCGGAAAGTCTGAGCCGCTATAATCTCGCAGTATTCAGAAATAATAATTTCCTCCCAACAAATTTCTTCCTCATTTGAAATCATGTTTTTTTTGTCTTCAAACCTTGACTGCCTGTCGAAGGCCAATTTAAAGAATTTTTGTAATGAATATTTTTTATGCAAAAGAATGACAAACTTTAAAATAAATATAAAAACGCAATAAAAATTCCTTTAAATTTCATTAAGAAAAATAAGTACTATTTTCTGCAAGACTTTGTTTACAAATGCAAAAAAGAGGAATTTTAATTACGTTTGTAAACAATAAATTTTCCATTTGAAGATAACATTTCCACTTAATTTCTGCAAATATTGACATAGAAAATATTATATTACAAATTTTAAAGAAGGCGAATGTGACATCAACACAAACAACAAGAGAAAAAAAAACACGCAATAATGAACTTGAAAATGACGGTAACAAGAGATCACAATAATTCTTAAACAAATAGTTAAACATAATGGAATGTAATTCTAAACAATCCTTTCAAATTAAAGAGAAAATAAATTGTTTAAGTTAAAGACTTTATTATATCTTACATTTAAGTGGCCGTCAAGAAAGGTGAGGCAACTCATGAGTTTTATACTAATTCAGTTGCTAAGCTTATCGTATGTAACAATTTTGTATGTATTTCCTTCCAAACTAAAAATAAACGAAATGTTTCGTGCTTAAAACAATTTCAACCTACAACTTGTAAACCTGTTGAAGGCAATTAAACAATTTGCACCTGCTGCTTGCTACCTTGTTGTCATTACATTTCACATGCCATTTTGATTGCAACAACGAAATAATTGCTTAGAAAGTAAGAGAGCAAAAGACATAAAGCAAAAAAAAATAAAAATAAAAACATACAAAAAAAAAAAAAACGAACGCGAATACAAAGCAAAGCAAGAAACTTTTAGTCAACATGTCTATGCGTAGTAATAAACTGAATATACCCACAAATTTTGTACAACAACAGGCACAACTTGTGCAGCAGCAACAGCTTCAACAGCAACAGCAACAACAACAGCACCAGCATCATAAACAACATCAGCAACAGCCACAACAAGAACATGCACAGCAGCAGCAGCAGCAACAGCAATTTCTACCACCGCCACAATATCAACAACAACAACAGCAATTATTGGCTCAACTACAGCAGCAACATAAATTTCAACAACAACAGCAGCAGCTTTCACAATCACCACCCACACAACAGCAGCAAAAGAGCACTCAACTCATAAATAATAGTCGCAATAATTTGGCTTCTCTGGTGGCCGCCATCAATGCCAATGAACATCACAGCTATGGGTCAAATGTTGGCGCCGGAGGAGGTGGCGGCCTTATTAAGCCATCATCTCCCTCGCCTCTCAACCCACCGCCTTCTTATTCAGCTGCCATTGCCCAAAATCCTCCATATCAATTTTTAAATCATTATCAAACGTCAGCCAGCAGCAATGCACATGACTTAAGTCACCCCAATAACAATTCTTTGGTTTTGGCGACACCTCTTACCGAATGCGAAGAGCCGGAGGATGACCAGCATGCCCTGCAGTTGCAACAGCAGCAGCAGCAGCAGCAACAGTTGTGCGTTGTGGCCAAAATGCAGAAATCGGTAACAATAACCGTCACACCCCAGCGCAGTAATTCAATGGATTATTTAAATTTTGAGGAGAAACGGCAATTGATTGCCTCCTCCCTGTCCTTGTCCGATATATTACAGTGCAATCCAGCAAATAACGTGCAAACAGCGAAAGAAACTTTAACGGGTGAGTGAGTAGACTTTTTAAGTTTTAAATAATTTTGTTAAATAATTTCTGCAGAAAAAAATTTTAATGCGAAAAACAAGCTTCTGCTTGTTGGTGTTCGTTATAAGCGATAGTTCGCTATAACCAAACTCCACTGTATCGCCATTTGTTTCTTAAGTACAAATCTTATGTTTCAAGGATTTCGTGATTGAAAAGTATAAAAATTATCACTAATTGTGACATTTCATTTCAATAAAATAAAATTATAACAATAACACATACTCGTACATAGAAATAAAAGAATTTAAGACAATCGTAATCATGTTAAGGGCAACAAATAACGTGTCATCTATAACTGACAACTTTTACGATTATTACAAACAAAAAAAAAAAATGTCTAAACGAGAGTTGGGCGGAAAAGCAATTATTTCATTCCATTGCTTTAGGGCAAAATTTGCTTCTGAGTTTAGACAAGTGTTGTGACAGACAGTATTAAAATGAGAGTAATAATGTGTTAAGAAAATTTTCAATTTAACTTCAGTTACGAAAGAGTGAAAGTTATTAAATTAAGTAGTTTTATAGAAAGGTTTTTGCTAAACATTTTAATTTTACTGTAAGCTCAGTATATTTGAACTAAAAACTTTGTAATGGCCTGCCATTAACACAAAAATTAATCTTCTATTGCACTCTACGCAACGTCTGTATTTTTTTTTTTTTCAAAAAAGTGTACCATCAACCAAAAAGTACCATATCCAAAAATTACTTAAAAAAATTCAAAGAGAGAACTTTTTTTCCAAAAATTACTCAAAAACTACTTTTCACACAAAATGCGTTAACCCAAAAAAAAAAACTCCAAAAACTATCCCCCTGTTTCCACAAGTCATGCGATGACTTGTCTAAAAAATTTTTATGAAAGTCTCACAAAAAAATTAATACTTCTCATATAAACTTTATGCTCAAGTCAACCGTCTTGGTTGTAGCAACAGCAAGTATGATTGGCAAAAAGTTTGATTTCTGCAAAATTTTTTTTAAACACAGATTTTATTTCTCAAAAATAATTTTTAAGAAAAAAATTCTTTGAAAAAAAAGTACGTCTTCAAAAATAAAAACTAAATTTTAGACTTTCCTTATCCTTATAAATTTTCACTTCAGAATAAACATTAACAGCCGTATCCAAAAAAATATTATTTCAGCTTGAAGTGTACAAAAGAACACATGAAGTTCAAATTATTTTTTTTTTGGATACGGGCGTAAATTTTTTGCCTTGTCACTGAGAGGGCAAAAAATTTTTAACTTATTCTTAGAAATGAAAATGCCATTGACTTTGTGTAACTTTTACCTTTTAATAAAAGTACTTTTTCATAAAAGTACTTTTTGATAAAAGTAGCTTTGGATAAAAGTACCTTTGGATAAAATACTTTTTGATAAAAGTACTTTTTGATAAAAGTTCCTTTTTATAAAAAGTACCTTTGATAAAAAGTACCTTTTGATAAAAGTACCTTTTGATAAAAGTTCCTTTTTATAAAAAGTACCTTTTGATAAAAGTTCCTTTTTATAAAAAGTACCTTTTGATAAAAGTACCTTTGGATAAAATACTTTTTGATAAAAGTACTTTTTGATAAAAGTTCCTTTTTATAAAAGTACTTTTTGATAAAAGTACCTTTTGAGAAAAGTACCTTTTAATAAAAAGTACCTTTTGATAAAAAGTACCTTTTGATAAAAGTACATACCTTTTGATAAAAGTACCTTTTGATAAAAGTACCTTTTGATAAAAGTACCTTTTAATAAAAGTATCTTTTGATAAAAGTACCTTTTAATAAAAGTACCTTTTGATAAAAGTACATTTTGATAAAAGTACCTTTTGATAAAAGTACCTTTGATAAAAAGCACCTTTTGATAAAAGTACCTTTTGATAAAAGTACCTTTTGATAAAAGTACCTTTTGATAAAAGTACTTTTTGATAAAAGTACCTTTTGATAAAAGTACCTTTTGATAAAAGTACCTTTTAATAAAAGTACCTTTTGATAAAAGTACATTTTGATAAAAGTACCTTTTGATAAAAGTACCTTTGATAAAAAGTACCTTTTGATAAAAGTACCTTTTGATAAAAGTACCTTTTGATAAAAGTACCTTTTAACAAAAGTACCTTTTGATAGAAGTACTTTTAACAAAAGTACCTTTTGATAAAAAGTACCTTTTGATGAAAGTACCTTGTGAAAGAAATTACTTTTTCAAATAACCTTTTCGAAAAAGTACTTTTTGAAATAAGTTCCTTTTTCGAGAAAATTGTAACTCTCTACTCCATTAACGTCCCTTTTCACAATGTGTGATTACGCGTTAACATGAACTTAAACTGCAAGTTGTTCATACAAAACTTGCCGTTAAACTCCCCGTTAGTTTTTAATTGTATATTGTGAAAGGGGTCGTAAGGGTACTTATCTGACCTCTATTTGTGAAAGAGACATAAAAGCCCACACAGGGTTATATTACTTCACAAAAATAGTTTTACATTGAAAAATTAATTAATTGAGTTTTGAATAACTTCTGGTGTTAAAGTTAAATTTTGAGTTGTGATGTCTTCAAATGCTTATATTTAACAAAATTTCAGCACTTATATGTCTTTTTATAGAATAGTTTATACCGTTATATCCCAGTATAACGATACTTTTTGGAACTTTTTGTCTTCTAAAAGTATCAAAAATACCCGTATGGGGAAAAACTAGAGGCTTAAAATTTTCTATAAAAACTTTTCTCTTACGATTTTAGACGACAACGCGCTACGGATTTTTTAGCTAAAAAAAAATTAATGATTTCATATAGCGTTTGACCATAATCGGGCCTAGAGTTGTGGAGTTTCGAACCACTCCCTTTAGCAGTAGAGTTATATGTAAACTTTCCAAACGCTGGGGGTCTAATCGTCGCTTTCGATAACGAGCTGCTTCGATCGCGTTTTTTCGGTTTCAGATTATGGCATTCGCTATCAAAGAATGCCATTGCTCGTTATGTAAAGCGACGATTAGACCCCTGATATTTACGGCTCTTCTGAGAGCCTTATATATTATTATGAGTTTGATTTAAAAGTTTGAAGCATATTTTTGGGCACACAATTGTTTTATATTAAAAATATATTTTTAGGCTTTAGGAAAGTTAGAGACATATTTTTTGGGTTTATAGTTTAAGAAAATTGTGTTATTTATAAAAAAATCGTATATTTAGGCTTATAATATAAAAAAGTGTCTTAAGTAATTATTAAAAAAAATAAAAAATTAAATTGAAACATTTTTCTAAATTTTTCTCTAAGTTTATCATTATTATTTCATTCTGCTTGCTTTCAATAACATAAAATAACTATTATTCAGTACTAAAAACAAATCCTGCAAAATGTTGTTACTTCAACAGCTTTTGTGCTTCAAAAATATTTTTATTTTATTTTTTAAGTGTCTGGGGCTTACACGTTTTATATATTTGTACGATACCTGCCAGTGTTGAAAAAAGTGCAGGTGTATTTATAACTTCAGTGGCACGAGGCACTATACACTGTCTGTTTATTTATAAAAATATGTATGTACGAGTATGCTTCTGTCTCATTATGATTCTGTTTGCAGTAGTCTTGATGTGTCATTGTCCTTTTGCTTATTGATTTTTTATGAGAGAAGTTTTCTATTCTGCACTTATTACACTACATTACATTTTCCTTTGTCTACGCTCATATTTAATGCAATCAATATTCCTGTATCCACTTTAAATACACCACATCAAGGGAAAAGTGATAAAAAGTTTATATGTAGATAGATAACTTAGACGCTTAAGATTTGAAATTCATACATTTGAATGAAAAAGAAAAAAAAAGGAATTTTTATCTCAAACTTTTGCATAAATACTTAAGTTAAAATAAATTGCGCTCAAAGGCCTACTTAACCATTTTTAACAGCCGGTTTATCGAAGCTAAGCAAAAATGCTGGTCTGCCTCTCATTAGTATTTGCTCTCAATATAAATAGACTACCGAGAATTTTCGATTGTCTTTGATAAACTGGCAGTAAACTTATGTACATTCTGTTTCCACAAGTCAGGCAGTTGACTTGTCTAGAAAATTTATATAAAAAGCACCAACATTTTTAAAGTAACTTCTGACATATTTTGTAGGCGTATTTGACTGTTTGTATGTATTATGGCAACTATACCTAAATTATATTAATTTTTGTTCTATTCCCTAAAATATGCAGATACGTTGTCTTGGCTTTCGGTTATATATAAATATTTATATATCGCTCATTTACTCAAACGGAATTTTTGAGTTAATGATGCAGAATTAATCCTCATATCGTTCTTCTTATTACGTACAAATTTCATACAAATATTTTGTTTACTGAACTCTTGAAAGCAAAATGAAATTTTCTTTTTCCATTGAGTTGTGCGTAGATTGAAAACTTTAAGCTCGTTTTCTAGCAAACTATTTTTTCGGAGTTATAACGTTGTTTGACTAAATGAGCGATGTGTTTTTTTTTTTTGCTTTAAATTGTCTCAAGTTAAATTGAAGACAATCAATTCAAATTAATCATCATACTCGTACTCCTCCAACACTTCCGCAGTCCTCTTAAATTCTTTTTTCTATTTTAAAAAACAAAAAGTTCTTAATGAAATTTTTTGTTTTACTTTTTTTCTTAAACATATATTTTTAATTTTTAAAATTTTTTAATGCACTAGTAATACCAAATTATTATTTTACTTATTAAGTAAAATATTTTTCAATTTAGATGTGCTTTTATTGATTGTATGCGCTTATTTCACATTTCACAAATATCTCGAAATATTGTACATGATGTACGAGTATGTTTGTTGTATGTACATGTGTATTTATTGTATCTGTATTAGAGATGAGCCATCCTGGGATTTTTTAATAATGTTGCTGCTAGTGAACGTGATTTCTAAATTGCTGTTCTTTTAAACTGTGGCTGTGATCACAGTATAGCAGTATTTTGTTTAAAGCAGTGTTCTTATTTTGAGAAAATCTAATAAGAAGAGTGGCAGTGAAATTAAACAGTGACTATGATCACGGCTTAACACATAGTATTAGTATTTTGAGAAATACTAATAAGAGCAAAAAGAACAGTCACAGTTGTAATTAGTGATTTTTCAATCGCTGTGAAAAATTAACAGGTTTCGAAATATCGCTCATCTCTAAACTGTATGTATAAAAAAAAATGCAGATGAAAATTAATTTTGCCTTTCTTCTTTAGAAAATAATAAATATCCGTAATTAGTAATTTAGTCTAAGTGTTTTCCACTTTATGCAACTTCTTGGGTGCATTGGTTTGTGTGTGTGTGTGAGTGTGTGTGTGTGTTTGAACCCTCTTGTTTTGTAAATTTAATGGGCCTTTGGCGTCTTTTTTTTGAATAATCTGTGTTTTAATTGATTGATTGATTATAACAACAAAAATAACAGACTAAAATGAGAGGAAAATTATGAGGAAAAAATGTTTTTTAAAGTACACTAATGCACTATAGGAAATTTTACCCATTTTGTAATCTTGATTAATTGCAGCCAAAAGGCAGCATCGAAATTCAAATAATTTTTTTTAATCAAATTTCTTAAGCATCCCCTCTTAATGTCCTTAAAGTTTTTATAACTAAATCTCACGAAGAATTTTTTTTTATCACTTACGCTCACGTTCTCTTAACGCGTGACAACTTTTGACTAATATTAATAACACACTCGCCATCGACATTGTCTTAGTTTTTTTTTTAATTTTCAAAAACTATAAATTTTTAACACACAAAACATTTGACAAAGTGACAGAAATTAAAATTGTCAAAAAAAAAATTTTAATAGAGTTTTTTCTTTGCTATTATTTAAATATTAAAGAAAAAAAAACAAAACTTTTTCACTCACGCTCACGCATTTTCACGCGTGACAATTTTTAAACACTCCCCTTTTAAACCTTTAAATTTTGTTTAAGCTTTTTTTTTAAGCTGGATTAAAAAAAAAATAGTTTTTCGAGTTTTTAACTAGACGGACAGCGTAGCGAAAACAATGGGGTTCCTTTTAATTTTTGGTGTACGGAACCCTAAAAAAGAACAGCTACAGCTGATCGCTATTACACGCTGGTATGTCAAATTCTTTACATTCCAAATCATTACATTAAAAAATTATTTAATTCACTTTGGTTTTATTTAATTCTAATGCGGTCTCGTTTTTTTCTTTCTATTTCAAAATAAATTCCTTTTATGTATAATTTTATATTGTATATATGTACTCGTATGTATTACCATATTTTATAATGAAATTCTTAAAATATGTATGTACATGTTTGTTTTTTATTCTGACGTATGAAAAATATTTCGAATGTATTTGAAATAAACACACATGAACTTGACATGTTGGCGCTTTTAAAGCCACAAAAATTCTTTTCAATTTGTATAATATACACTATCTTTTTCTTTATTTGTTTGTTTGAAAATATACCATAAATTTATACTAATTGCCCATAATAATTAAAGCGAAACAAACTAGTTTTTAATGGCCGAACACAAAGGCCGGCATTTACACGAGCCAATTTCATAAGTTGTAATTATTTATAGAAATGCCTTGTGGTGATGCGTTTATACCGCAGGTGGAAAAACTATAATAAAATTAGTCACAATTAAATATTCTTTTTTTTTTATTATTAGTTTTTAGACTTTTAGTAGCGATAATTAGTCACATTTCGAAATCTGTGAACAAAATAGTTTGTAAACAATATACGAATATTCTACTTAATGTAAAACTATTTAGGGAATTCAAAAAATGAGTATCTTAAAATTTTCGTTGTAAAACGCATTATATCGAAGTATTTAAATACAAAATTATTTAATATTTTTTAAAATTTTTTCATCAACCAAAAGAAGCAATAAACTTGCCAAACCATATTAAAGGAATTGAAATGTAAACGTTGCAATATTAAGACTCCCTAATTAATTCGTTTCAAAATTACCTGCTTTCCATTTTTAATCCTTAAGGTGATCCCTACACAAGTTTTTTAAAAAAGTTTTTATAAATTTCTTATAAAATCGGTTCACACCCTCCAACATGATTTAACATCGGCTCCCAATATCGCTGTGGCACTAAGGAAAAAGTGCTTAAGTCATATTTTACTGTTTTGCAGTACAGCACTTTTAAGCTTTCAAGTCGATTTTCAGAAATTTGTTAATTTTACAATTAAATTGGCAAATTCGTTATTCATATATTTTTTTTTTAAATATCATTTTACACAGAAATAATTCTTAGTCGGGCTTAAGTTCAGTAATTTAAATTCTTATTGAATGAAATATTTTTTTTATTAATTAATGTGAGTTTCTAAAGAAGAGAAGAAAAATTAAATTAGACTATAAGCTTCCCCCAGCCGATACCGATATTTTTCTGTGCAGCAACGCACTTCATCAGCACCCAAGTCTCAAGACTGGGGTAGAGATTGTTATTAACATCAGCTATTTAACGCAAATTTTTAATGAAATGGAATATGAGAAATATTGATTTACCTTTGGTAAACACATTTGTAAGTATCACTTATTATATTATATTTATCCGTTTTTTCATTTTTATATTCAGGTTAGCACGAAGTTATGTCACTCTACCTAAGTATGTTTAACTATTCTTGCTTATCTTTTACGATCATCACATTAATTATTTTTACTTATTCGATGTACCGTCGGTACATACCTGCAAGTATTATTGTAGTGGATATTATGTTTACATTGTTTTTGCTTTCTACAGTTGATTTTACTTTCCAGTATATGAAACTGTGATTGCCAAGTGAACATATATTTGTCACGTGCCCATGATGATTTAAGTGAAATCAATTTTAAATGTTTAGTTGAACTATAGTGAAGTTTAATCAGAAATAATTTCTTAGTCGGGCTTAAGTTCAGTAATTTCAATTCTTATTGAATGAAATATTTTTTTTATTAATTAATGTGAGTTTCTAAAGAAGAGAAGAAAAATTAAATTAGACTATAAGCTGGGGGAAATACACATTATAAATAATACACTAAATTTGAAATATACTTCAGTACATATAAGCCTCATTAAGCCTTTATTCCCTATGAGATTATAAGTTGAAAAAAGATAAGCTGCAATTTTTACCCAGGGGTACTTTCGAATATGGAGATTACTCTAAATCAGCTAATCTCGACTTGAGCACTTTTTCCTTTTTGCCACAGCAATATAAAAAAATTCCAAATTTACCTGCATTTCTTCTGGGATTTCATTTTCATTTTTATAAATAAAATATATAAATTGTAATTTCTACTTATTTCAATTTAACTGCGTATCAAAATAATAAAAAATTTAAAAGATTTTTTTTTTTGCTTCTTGGGTATGCAGCAGCGAAATTCATCTAGACGTACATTCGTAATCAACAATAGACAAAAAATCATACAAATTTGGATGTAATTTCATAATGAAATTACTACCAAAATTAATAAAAATTGCTTACATTTTCTCGGCATTATTTCATAAAGCCAATTTTTTATGGTCCTTCGCATCGCACACAGCCAATGTAGAGGATGCCACAATTTCGTTGCAATTAATGCAATTATTTATTTAATTTTTTTTTTTTACAAATTACAGTTGTTTTTTTTTCGCTCCACTTATCTGTGTCATCTTTATTACCTTTTAGTGGGAAATCCAATTGATTCTCAGTTTAAAAAATAATGATACTTTATTTTAAGAGTTATTTTATATGCGAGAAAAATAAAAAACAAGTAAACACCTGAAACGCAATTGAATATATAATAGACAGGTGAGTCATAAGCAAATAAAAAATAAATAAACAATTAAATGAATTATTCAAACGTTGTGCTCTATAGCAAATAAAAAAAAAATCAAGTTAAAGTTTAAAACAAAAAACATTTTTTATATAGAAAACAACTGCACATGGTTAACAAATGAAATCTTAAAAAAGAATTTGAAATTTAAAGCAGCATTTTTGATTGTTTGTGGTCCTTCGTACCGTATGCGGATTATTTCGGTGCTTTAAAATATTATAGTTGCATTGTTAATACAGTAATAGGGAGGTACAAAAAATATCAATGTTTTAAAAACAATCGATGTATTGTGTCGAAACATCGATATAATGCGATGTTTTTTTTTGCTCCTAAATAATCGGAAAACATCGATGTTTTCTTTCGATGCATCGAAATGACAAATTGTATACAGACATTTCTACGAGAAAGTTATTTTTTTTGTCGCGTGCGACAGCAAGCAATTAAGATTGCATTTCAGAACAATGTGACTCGATTTTTCTTAAAATTTTACCTAATGTAGAGCTGCTGACGACCTACACAAATATATAGAGAAGTAAAACAAATTTCATTTTCCTTAAAAAAAAAAACAAACATATTTATTTGGTGTCGCACGCTACAAAAAGTTGATATTCCTGTGGAAATGCCAATACATACATATATGCAAGCGTGTGTACATACATATCTGTATGTGTTGGCATGATTCAAGTTTGTACATGTAAACCTGATAAATGTTATGTGAACAACTGGCAACACTATTATAAGCGATAAATATGCTCATCTCTGGCATTTTTACTCCCAACAAACAGCTTGCTAACCACGCGCAAGGCCTATCTAAGGCCGATCGGCTGAGAGACGAGCCGCCGAATAGTTTTGACCAGCCGACGCCACCGAATTTTTTTCCCGCTATTCAGAGGCTAAAATTTAGCCGCCGATTGATATAATTTTTTAATATTTAATACTCCTTTTGGAAGACTGAAAGAAAATCTATTGAATATTTCGAAAGATTATAAATCAAAGTTTGCCAAACTTTACAATAAGGCTTTTAAATACCTTACAATGGTGGGAATATCGGTTTCGTCCAAAAGATTATTTTCGCAGGCAGCGCAGTTGATGAGCGATTGAGTGGCGAAAGAATTGATAAACTTGTATTTCTAAACAGTATTGAAAAAAAGTATTGGGGGATGTAAAAAAACTTAAGATTTTTTGAAAATATAGTAATAATAAATAATTAAAAAAATAAAACAAACGATGTATAAAAAACAACGAACAAACAACAATGGTAAGACTGTTGTAAATTGAGAGATGGTAAAATTGAGCTTTCATTACAAAAAAGCTTTCAGCAAATTGTTATACTACGCATCAAAATAATTCACATATTCCATTTGCACTGAAAAGCAGAAATCTACATTCACTCACACCACACACGGTAGACCAAACACAAAGAACGCTGATGATGAAGGTGTTGCGACCTTCGAAAAAAGCTCCTTGTTCCGTTCTGCTAGTGTTTTTCAGAATATTTACAATTAATTTTGGTGTTATTTGTTCATGAATAATTATCACTTGTAATTTGACATACAAAGCGATACGAACTTTAGCCTAATAAAATCATAAAATAAAAAACATTTATATATTTTATGAAATATCGATGCAACATCAATGTTTGCGATGCATCGCATCGAAAGAAAACATCGAAGTTTTTTACAGTGTCCATCCCTAATCCCGTACACAGTTTCAATAAACTTCAACTACGTCCAACATTTCTTCACGTCAGCGTATTTTGCACATTTCATAAATTCTACACATTCGTCGTTTCACATTAAAGGCCGCTTCTTTTACGCAGCCTCGATAGCATTGCAAATAAATTAAAACCTGGCATCATTGAATATCAAAATCAGCTGAGTTTGCTGAAGTAGAAAGCAGGTGAACTAATTTGGGACGATTTTCCTTTATCCCGCGTCCAACTTAACGATTTCAGTTTTAATTTAGAAAATCGTTCTAAATTAAAACAAAAACCTGTCAGAAGAAAAATACATCACATACTAGAAAGTTAAAAAATTTTTCTCAGTCTAAGCGCCAACGCATTATAAACGTTGTGTTCTGTAACTTGAAACACAGAACTACATGGCGTAGAATGCGAAATCGCTCCGGACGCTTATAATAGACTTTTAATTTTCTATATTAAAACATATTTACATTTAAATTTTGATTTTGTTTTCTAACCCTTGACCTAATTTGCAGTTCCATTCTAAGTAAGCAAAACAACAAAAAAATTAAAACTTTAAATTAATTTCAAAGAAATCACAAAATAATAGCGTAAAATTTCAGGACAAGGATGTTTATTTCGAAGAAATATTTCAAACTAAAGTTTAAATTTAGAAAAATAACCTGCTTTGGAAAGAAATACATAGGCTTCTTTGCACGCTACGTCCAATAGTGGTCGAAGCAGCGACATTTGTTTTTGACAAATTTAAATTTTATCGGTTGAAAAAAATTAATTCCACCTAATTTTAATTTACATTTACAATCACAAACTTTTTGTAATCAAAATTGTTTTAGTTTTTCATAGAAATTCGTAGCGTCGCTTTGGTAAAATGGTGCCCTCCTCCTTCCTCATCATGGTTGAAAACAAAAACTTTTTACTGCAAATATTCAAGCCCATTTCTTTCCCATTTCATTTGTAAATAAAATAAAGCAGTAAAAATTCAAAAGCCAAATGCAGAAAACAAAGGAAAATAACAAATAAAAAACCTTAAATTTATTGTTTAAAATAATCACAAACGTGATCTAACCTTGACTCAATAGTTGCAGTAAGTGATTTATTAAAGTTACATTTTTGCTCAGTAAAATAAATAAAACACGTAAAATTAAGTCAAATTTATTCAAAAATAAATAACAAAATTGAACAGCGTAATATTTGTAGACACACTAAAATACATACGAACAAGTATTGGGGATAAAATATGTGGGTATTTTTCTCTATTTTCTTTTGAACTATTGACAATACCACCCAGCAGTTCTGAAAGTGTCAATGCACTCACAAGTTTCTGTTTTAATTAAATTTGATCAATTGCTTGATGGCAATTATATCATAAATCATATGATGAGTTTGATTATTAAATTTTGATAAACATGGCATGATTATGGTGGTAATCATAACATGATTACGGTAATTGTTTTATGTTTAAATGATAATCATAATATACTTATGACAATCATAATATAGTAATACCAATCAGAATGAGTTTATGTTTACCATACTATGATTACGGTAACTATAATATGGTTATGATAATTTAAATATACATCTTTATATAGTTCATTTGACTATTACAATAGAGATTATATGGAAATATTTTTAAATTACGAATCGTATCGAATGCCGTAATTTGCCCCCAGCTTAAAACTTTCATCATCATTATCATGATTTTTTTCTGTACACTATCGCTTGAAATACTTTATCGCCAAATATATTCAGGCCTCTGCTGCACGCGCTGCCAAAACTTAGTTCGCTGGCTTTGTTTTAATATTTAGAAAAAAGTATTGAAGTTATACGGAAAATATTAAAATCAATACACAGAACAAAAATATTCCTACAATAAACCAAAAATCAATTAAAAATGTAATTGAGTCAATTAAACTTTGTAATTAGTTAAATTTTTAAACAATATATTTTTAATTAATTTTTTTTAAATTTAATTTCAATTAAAGTTGTTTATTGCAGGAATACTTTTTTTGCAGTGTATTGATTTTAATATTTTCCGTATGGCCTCAATAGTATTTTCGACATATAAAAACAAAACTTGCAAACTAATTTTGGGCAGCTGCGTTCAGCAGAAGCCTGAATATATTTGGCGATAAAGTATGTCAAGCGATATCGAACAGAAAAAAATCGTTAGAAAGAGAGGTAATATTTTGGCTTGAGCAGATAGTATAAAAAGATTTTATTGGGCCAGAAATTTTAATTAAAAACAACTCTTAATCTTCGACTGTTGTCGAAAAAGGAATCTATACCTGGATTCAGTAACTTTTTGCGAACCGAAAATCGTTATATATATCAAAATATTTATTCATTTGCGGTAACGATAATTTGATTCTGTAACTACTTTTTTACGATAGTTTACATTCGTGTTTAATTCGCCATATAGTTGTATATCATGTGGCATCCCTGCATATAAAATGTCAAAATAAGCGAAAAGCACAAAGAAGAATCAAAGAAAACTCTTTTACTCTTTTGCTTCGTTAAAATATGTTACTGAATAGCAAACTCGATAAATTTGTGTTATATTTATTATAGCGATACGATTATCGTAATAAAAGTTACTGAGTCCAGGTACTGAATTATTGTTTTGGTGACAGTACTTGGTAGCTCAAATACCGTTTAGCCAAGTTGGGAATCAGGTCTTGTGCTACTGACTGCAACGGGATGATTTCGAGACCACCTTAAGAAGACTGATCATTAAGATACCTGGGGGTCTACTCTGTAATTCGAAATGAAAAACAATACTTTCGAATTTGCATATTTATAACATGCAAAGTCGAAAGCATTTTCTGTCGCTTCGAATTACAGAGTAGACCCCCTGTATTTGGCTGCCAGCCGGGGCTCTCCTTAAAGATCAGCAGAACTGTATGGTAGTTATTTTTAAACATGCACATCCTCTCGTACACCAACGCTTGCACTCACCCAAATAATAATGAAATAATCTGAAATGTTATTACTGGCACGACAGTCGTCATATATTTGAATTTGTTTGTTCGTTTGTTTGTTGGCAGTGTGTTCAAATTAATATTTATGATGATCATTATTGTGCTCATTATGATGATATTGATACGAATACAGCAGTCATTAGTATTACTAATCATGTTCGTTTCATGTTATTTAACTTAAAATCTGGGTGTGGTACGGAATGCGTTTGGTTTTTTCTTTTCATAATATAAGGAATTAAAATCCATTGAAATGGAAGTTAATTTTTATTTTTATTTTACATAAGTGTGTAGAGAATTATATTAAATGTTAAAGTATATTCTTACAGATTTCCCATAAATTCCATAAATCATTATAAAAATAAATACATGTAAGGATTTTTTTTTTGACTGACTAAAAAACGATTTATTTTTAATTTGCATTTTTGTTTGGCTAAAGAAAAATAAATTTGCATGATTTGAAAGTCATATTTTTAATGCTCTGCGTATGTGTGGCACATTCTTGGTGCACTTTATTATCGTTTCCCCTTTTACCGCGAATTTTTATAGCTATGCTATTTATTTCACAACCAAGGGAGCTAGCACGTGATTTTCGAAACAAAAATAATCGACACTATTACAGTTATTCATATATTTTTGTTTTGATATCTTTGTACTTGAAACCAGAGTATGAAAATAAACGAAACAGATTGTTTGATTTTGTTCTGTTTGGTTCTTTGAAGTGAGTGAAACAAAAAGCTAAGCTAAGCTAAGCTAATCATCACAGCTATAACCGGCTGTACTAAACACCTCTCTTCTTTTTTTCTTCTCATATCTTAAAAATTATGAAGCTTTTTTCATTCAAATTTTTTTCATATTTATGTTATAAAATTTAAAAATTCTCTAAGTTAGAATTTTAATTATTCTAAAGTCAATTGTTATCTTCAATTCTATTTTTTTCTCATGTTTTTGATAACTTTGAAATTATCTGACAAGTATAAGTAATGGCTGATAATTATTAAATATTTATTATACACACACAGTAGATAAATGCGAACAAATGTTCAATTAACACGGAGTCTCTAATTAATTAATCGTCCACATCAGCAGCAAAAGCGCACTTGTTTTAAAATATGGACTTGCACTTCAGTTTCTCTTTCTCAACTGCTCTTCAAACCCCTGGCGAGAATGCATTCAAGAGTTTAGAATTTAAGGTAGTTGATATTCATTAATGAAGTTTTATTATGGCTGCCGTGAGATTGTGGCTCGATCTGGGCGAATAATGAAAAAAAAGCAATAAAAGCGCTCGTTATTGAATTCAAAATGTAATAAACTTTCCATTGAAAAAATAAAATAATAATACTAATAATTTTATTCACTAATTTAATGATCAGCTTTCCTATTGGGTTATTAACTATTTTCTTTTATATAGTCATTCATATACAGTGAGGCGCAAAATTGTTCATTAGATTATAAAAAATGTTGAATTATGGAAAAAAGCTTAGAAAATTTTTTACTCGATCAAACCAAGTCGCTGAATAAGTAATTAGGGAAAATATTAATATAAAATCTAGAAAAGATTAAAAGTTGTTTGAAAATGGTTGCTTATGAAATTTTTTAGATTAAGCAAAAAAAAAAAATCGATAGGAAAAACTCAGATAGAAAGCAATAGTGATGGGAGCATAAAAGTGAGGAATTAAAAGCACGAGATGGAATATGATTAAAATTAAAAGTCTGTCATTAATAGCTTAGGACTGCTTGCACCATGATATTCTTTACAGCAAAGCCAAAGTATGTGCTACGAACTGTATGTGGTAGTTTACAAGTCTAAATGAATTCGACTGAAAAGCAGCAGAAATTTTTGTATAAAAATAATCTTACTAAGCCAACAATGGAAAATATTTTATAAAGTCTCACATCGAACAGAGTCATTACCTTGAATACGATGAATGTATTTTAAAATAAGAAACCTCAATCAAAAAAAAAAAAAAAAAAAAAAAAAAAAAAAAAAAAAAAAAAAAAAACTAAGAGACAGCACGACATGTAGATAGCGAAAATTAAAAAATATAGTAAATAAAATGAAATGTCGCAAAATAAAATTCTAAGCTCTTTTGTTTTATAAACAAGCCTTAACTATTTTTATTATTTTTCATTTGCCCTACAAGCAGTTGTGGTCTTTGGTGACGTCATGTGCAGCAGAAAATTATTTTGAAACCGTCTACGTTTGTTGCTTTTTGTGTAACTAGAAATCATTCGGCAATTGTCTATTTCAGAATTGAGAAATGTACCATTTTTTTTGAGCAATAAATTCATAAACATTTTTGTGCTTCACTGCCAGATATCATCGCTCGTAATTTTACACAATTAATTTTATATACAATTCTGTTTAATTATTATTTGAAATTGTGTATAATTATTTTATATATTTGTTTGTTAACAATTGCAAAAACTACTTTGTTATGAAATAAATAAAGAAAAACAATAAAAATAAAAACCCAGAAGCAATTTGTATACGAGTATTAACAGCTGCCATTATTGTGTTTATTGTAAAGGGTGTTTTTTTTTGTTCACTAATAAGTGGTTCCAACATATACATATACAAGTATAAATGAAAGTATAAAAATAAAACAAACATGCAAAATTATAAACAATAAAAAATCTTTCGTAAAAGTACGACCTTATTACAACCAAAATGTGTTTGCCGCAAAATTATATAGTTTTCGAGATCATGCAACAAGCTGGGTATTTTATTTTTGTGGAAATACGAGTAACATCAGAGTGCCCTCCTTCGTTATGTAGCAGAATCATCGGCGAAGTAAAATAACATAAATAATAAAATGGCTACTAAACACAGCTTCAAAAATTTAATACGCCTCATTTAACACCAGAGGCGCTGCAAAACTGCATTACTAAAAGCGTGAAAAAGCTGAGTTGTAAAAGAATGAAGCTTTCCTCAATGTCTTCCTTTACCATCTGTCTTCTCTATCACTATCCCTTTCCTAAGAAGGTAACACCTAGTAATAGTAGTAGGCATTCATTGCCTGAGTGTTACTTCTCTTTAAAAAAAATAAAAAATTTGTTAACGCACTATTATTTTATTATTATTTTACTTATTAAGTAAAATATTTTGTTATTAAAAATACATTGAAATTGATTATTGAGGGGTTAAGCTGGATCCCATGCGCATTTCACCGTTGCTCTAATGCAGATAATCGGGGAACCTTTACCCAAAAATTTCTTAGAACAACTAGGAGTTATTATATTAAAATTCCATTTAAATAAATGAGAAGCTCAACAAATATCAAAATTGAAACAAGAACTCAATAATCAACATGTTTTTTATTTTCTTACTTTACCATTGCTACATTGGCTGGCTTTTCTTTCAGCTCGAATTGTAGTTGTAAGAAGTATGTAAAGAAAATAAATCTAAAAAACAACAAGTTTATAATGAGTTTAATCCCATGTTATCAACATCTTTGTTTTGTTATTTATTATAATTATATTACATATTAATTATTTGTTTAAGAAACTAAAATAGTATTTAAATTGTGTTCCCCTAAAAATAATACCCTGCGCAAAAATTGCAAATAAGTTTAACAAAATGAAATCTATAAGCAATAATAAAAATTAAACAGCAAAAATCATAATTTCTGTTGAAATTGCAATCAATACATTCACATCGTTCAAATGAAAAGTGCAATTTATAAATTCAGACTCATTCGCCAATCATTCATTTGCTCAATCTAAACTCATGCCAAAGAAATGTATCAGCAACTGAAAAAAGAATGCAACTGTGTTTGGGTGGGTGGGCGTTGCCACATCTATCACATGTTTTAGGAATGTATTTTGGTGGTGTTGATTGTTGGTTGCGCGCACTAAATGATTGAGCAGTATTGTTGGCTTGTTGTTGAAAAATAGTGAGCACGGGGCGGGGTAGTGCTGCTGCAACAGCTCTTGTTGTTGTTGTTTATTACTTGCATTATTGACACAACACATAAATTCCCTTACGAGAACTCATTGTTATAGTATTGTTGGAATTTTAAAGCTTAATTATTTTATTAACTATTATTATTGTTCATAATCCGCTGCTGTGGTTTTCTCTGATATGTAAGAAGAAGTTTAAAGGAAGTTGTTGTTTCATTTTTAAACTTGTGGCATTTTCTTTCCATTTCGGGATATTGTTGCTCTACCAATAACATAAGCGATAAAATACTTGTATTATTTTTAAGTAAGTTGATTTAAAACTTTCAATACATTTTGGGTGTCCTATTAAAAGATCTGCAGTTTTGGCAGGTTTCTGGGCTTCAAAATGCAGTTAATGATTCCATGTTTTATTAGAGTCCTGGAAAATATTCAAATAAACGAAAATAGTTTTATGAGTATTTTAAGCGCTTGCACATCACTGCATTTTTCTACTTTTACTGATTTTATGGAAATCGTAATACACTACTATACGAACTTTAGCCTATATAATCGGATGTGGACATTAAAAAAAAACAATTAAGTACTCGGTAAACGTTTTTTCTGTTTTTGGCGATTTTTTAGTTTTGGCGCTATTTTTGGTTTCGGCGATTTATTCGTTTCATCGATTTTTTCGTTATGGCCATTTTTTCCGTTTCGGCGATTTTTTACATTTTGGCGATTTTTTTCGTTTTGGCTATTTTTCGTTTTGGCGAATTTTTACGTTTAAGCAATTTTTTTCGTTTTGACAATTTTTGTTCTTTTGACGATTTTTTTTCGCTTTGGCGATTGTTTTCGTCTGGGCGATTTTTTTTCGTTTTGGCGAGTTTTTTGTTATGGCGAATTTTTTCGTTTTGGCAATTTTTTTCGTTTTGGCAATTTTTTTCGTTTATGGCGATTTTTTCGTCTTGGCAATTTTTGTCGTGTTGACAATTTTTTTTGTTTTGGCGAATTTTTTTCACTTTGGTGATTGTTTTAGTCTTGGCGATTTTTTTCGCTTTGGGGATTTTTTGGTTTGGCAATTTTTTCTTTTTCGCGATTTTTTCGTTTTGATGATTTTTTTCGTTTTGGTGATTTTTTTTCGTTTTGGCAAACATTTGCAAGGAAAACATCTGGAATTCTCTTTTGTTGTTTCCTTCGCGTTCACACGGACGAAAATGTTGCCGGTGACATTCCAATATTATTGCATAATACCAACCATACATGCATGTGTGAATGTATGTATATATATGTAGCAAAGAATATGAAAACAGAGCGTGTCCTCGAGTACCTTGCACAAAAATGATTCTCTCTTCCTATCAAATCAGTCAAAAGCAGACTTCGTAGCATTTGTATCAAAGCATATTGTCATCCGATGACGAGAAGTGCAGTTTTGTTAAAAAATAAAAAAAAACATACAAAACAAATACTTGATGAAATCTTGGTTAAAAAAAGGGAACATTTTCATCCAAATAAAAAATATGCCCGACTTTATGCGCACAACTATGTGATTGATGGGTTTAGTTGATTGTCTACTGGGCATATCATCAGTGTTGCCAGACCGAATTATCTAAAAATTTTCCAATACATATTTTTAAGGGCCAATCCCACGATGTCGACAACGTTCGACTTGTCACACACTTGCATTTGAAACAACAACAAAATATTAAAATTTGTTTTTGTTTTGAATGTAAGTGTGCGACAAGTTGAACGTTGTCGACATCGAGGGATAAGCTCTAGGTCTCTTAAGTTCTTGAAATGGAGTTTTTATTTTATTGATAATTTAACCTATATTGTTAAATTTTTTTTTTACTTTTACACATCTGTTTGTAGTTTTGCAGATGTTTATTTACTCTACTTTAAACGGCCTGAATTGCCTGCACTTTTTCACATCATCCACACAATCACTTTTATTAAAAATTTAATTTCGTTTATTTTTTTTTTTTTTGCTGTATTTGTAATTTAACATTGCATTCTTGTGAAAACTTTTAAAGAATTTTATAATTGCATTATTTTTTCTGCTCTTTATATTTATATGTATGAATTCTTTTGTGCTTGAATTTAATTGCGTTGTAAATCAAGTCAAATATATAAAGCCTGCATATAAATATTTCCTTTTAATGGCTGAATAAAGACAAAATTTGCACAAAAACTAAAGTCTAATTTGTGTGATTTTTTTTGGGATTTTCTCTTAAGAAGAATAACATTGTACAACAAACTAAAATGTTCCTAATTAATAATGTATCAAATAATTTAGTCATAGGTGACCGAAAAATACAAATTTAAATTTATTTGAGTTTAGAAAAATTACGATTACAACTTATATAAGATTTTCCAATAAAAGATTAAGTTTTAACGAGCATTTTTAAACGAAATGTAAATAATTTTATGATATTAATAATGGAAAACTAAGTATATCAGCCAAATGAGCGCCTCGGGTACTCTCGTAGGACCATATTCTTTTCACGAAAATTTTCGATAGCTTTGTGAATTCCATCTTTGAGACGTTGCATCGATTGTGGGCCATTGGCGTAGAGCTTCACTTTCACTTGGCGCCAAAGAGAAAAGTCTAAACGTGTTAAATCTCAAAATCTCGGTGGCCAATTGTGATCGTCTCTTCTAGAAATCACACGGTCAGGAAACTTTTCTCGCAAAAGAGCTTTGGTATCATTACTTATGTTTAGTTTTATGAAGTGTGATCGTGAAATTTTCATAATTTTTGTAGTGAATATTAATAACTTCAAGGCGTTGTTGAAGCGTATAAAGTGTCCTTTTTAGGGTTTCGTACACCAAAGAAGAAAACGAACCCTATTGTTTTCGCAATGCCTGGTCGTCTGTTTTCCCGAGAACCGTAACAGCTACTGCTATGAAAATTTGGCAGAATATGTAGAACTTTGACCGCTACAACAACAAATCTATGACAGTTAAAACTAAAGGGTGCTCCAAAATGAGCAACGAAAAATTTTAAAATCCCATATAATATACATACAATTTTATATAGACATTTGAAAGCGCTAAAACGAAAAAAGCGCCAAACTAAAAAAAAAATCTCTAAAACTAAAATAAATTGCCAAAAACCGAAAAAATCGCCAAAACTAAAAAAAAACGCCAAAAACCGGAAAAATCTCGAAAAAGGCTTTAAAAATAAGAAAATCCGCCAAAACTAAGAAAGATCGCCAAAAACCGAAAAAAGTTTATGGGGTAATTAATTTTTTTCTTCTTAAATAAGTATCTACATCAGTTAAGATATTTGATTATATAGGCTAAGGTTCGTATAGTATTACATATGCAGTGTCCGTACGGAACCCTGCGTCACAGTCGCTCTTTAATGAATTTATTTATGAAGGTTTTTGCTTCTAATCTGTCAAGTAGTTTAACAGGTTCAGTTATGACAACTTTTGAAATGGCAGGCTATTGAAAATGGAACACATTCTACCAAAGAACCTATATAAAAGGTGGGCTGATGTTTCTCTGTGTTCTTGTTGAAAGTAAAGTGCTAAGAATTAAATTTTTTTTTTTCAAAATAAGGCCTCTCCAAAGGCATTTAATTAATTTTATTCTACCTCCTGTTGTGTGCAGTTTGCATGTTTGCCATTTTAATAAAATGTTTAAATAAAATTTTTATGAACTAGTATGTATGTACATGCTCGTATATACATACATATAAGATAATTATTTACTTTTCTATTTAACACTTTAATTGCTAATATGCCTTTTTGTCTTTTTCTGTTTCTTTTTAGGTAAGTTTGAAGTGTTTCAAATACATTTGCTAATAATGGAATAGACCGATAATCAATAATTGATGTCTGGTATGTCAATGTTAAATAAAATTTATAAATATTATTACCACACAAAGTGAGTTTGTATTTTCAAGTTTATTTGCTTACTTTATGTTACACATATTTAAGCAAAAAGTTCTTATGTTTTTGTAATATTTCCCATTTTCGATTTCATTTATATTTATTCATACATACTCGTACATGCAACAAGGTGGCGCAAAAGTAATGCTATCTTATGAACTGGCTGCCTGCCATTTTGTTGTGAAAGAAAAACAAGTAAAAATTTAAAAAATCTAAAATACGAGTGCACCCAACTTAAAACCGTTAAAGATCCTAAATCTGAACAAGATTTTCAAACGCCTGTCAAATGATACCCATTTTGATATATAGTTTGCCGAATTTTTTTTGTATTAAAAAAATGGCTTCTCTTCGTCGCCATATTGAATTTTGACTACTGTCATATCTTTAGTGACACTCCCGGGATTAAGACGTCAATCGATTGACGTAAGAATTAACAAAATCAACCCACTCGTTGGGCTTACCGCAAAGGAATAAAAAAAATTTTGATCCTTGCAAATTATATCTGTACATGGGTATGTATGTATGTATGTATGGATATATTTTTGTACTTATTTTAGACTTTTCACTTTAATCCACCAAACGCCAGTTTTTCTTTTTAAATGATTGCCCATGTTTCATTTGACACAATTATTATTGTCATTGAACCGAACAAATAGCAACTACAAAGAACAGTCATTTATTCCTGCCATCATTCGTTCGTTTGTGTACACTTGCAGTACAACTGCCAGCCAGCCATGTGCTGGCACACAGTTCACGATGTACACGTACTACGTCATTTGCCATGTCATTCATATCAGTTACTCCTCGATTTCATATTCATTTTTAACATTTCTATTCGTATATTGAGATTTGAATATTTTTATACTCTCGTTATATTTTCATTGCTAAAAAATAATTATTAATTGGTGGGGAAAAACGGATAAAAAATAATGTCTTTTTTTGTCAGCAAATGCTATAAATTTTTTTTTAGAGCCAGCAGAGTTTGTTTTATACAAAAGTGATTTTTAATTAGAAAATGTTTTTGTTTTTTATCGCCTTGAGGATTATAACTTTGTATTTATTTTTGAAAAAAAATTCGACTTTATTTAAAAATGTATGGGTAACAATTTCTTGTTAAGAATAACAATTTTGCAATTCTGTCGAAAACCAACAGCTTGGTCGACGAAGTCGAACGTTATCGGTCGCCAACTTTCTAAATGACAAGCAACTGTTTTGCTGTCATGCATTTTAGGAACATAAAACCATCTCATATCCGCACAAGTCGCACGAAAATCAAAACATATGAAGAATAGTGAACAATTCTAGTTCATTAAAGGTACAACTATTTATGTATATAAAATCGGTAAAAATGGGTTTCCTCATACAACGCAATCGGCTGCGAAAACGATCATTAAAGCTCTATATCTGCCCTGATATGTCAGGCTGGAATTTAAAATTAATTATCTTTTAAAATGGTCTCAATTGCTTTATATTTATTACTTCTATCTCAGAACGCTTTATATAACATGTTCTTTATAAAAATATAGTTACGCAGGTATGCCGTGAACAAACCTAATAAAAATGTTTTCATCAAAGTATTTGCCTCTCAACAATAAGAATGATACAGATGTTATGAGGTAAAGACCTTAATACACATGCATACAAATGTACAAAACGATGCTGAAGTAAACATTCAAATAACCAAATTTTTTTCAGTTGTCGTCATCGACGTTACTTTAACACAATACCAAAAAATTGGGGCTTGTTAACTCGCTCTCGAAAAAAAATATATATCCGTTCCCTAAATTGTAGGAAATAACATAAACCTGCCAGCAGGAGTCGGTTGTTTTCGACAACTGGTACACAAGCCCCAATTTTTTGGTACTATGTAAAAGTGGCGTCGATGTCGACAACTGCAATAAGGGTGAATTTTATACCTTCTTCTTAGTAAGAAATATACAACCACACAAATACGAAAGACAATGCAGACGCCAGCCTTAAAAACAACAGCTATAATGCTTCTACAGTGCTGCTCTATTGTCAACGTGCCTGCACACAAACCAACAGAACGAACGAACTAATAACGAATGTTTCTAACATTCTTTTGGAAGCTTTATGTTAAGGGCGATGCATCTGCTAAAAGAACTTTAAAAGTTAACATCGTGGTATTCCACTAGTGAATGATTTAAAATTATGTGTTTTAGTAGCTCTCATTATCAGTAATGCGCAAATAAAGTGTTCTGATTTGTGAAGAATTGTATTTTAGAACCCTTTTATTTAATTGAAAAATATTCGAAACATTCCAAATAACATTTTCACATGGTAAACATGTTTCGAACATTCCTACCGGAATAAAAATAAAAATTGTTGCAAAATAAAGTTCATAAAATCGTAATCACTATAAATGTTATAAAGTCTACAACATGGTGGGTACAATCAGCGGGATTGTGAATGTTGTGTTTGTTGAGGATACAAATTTTTTATACTACTACCGAGTATTCATTAAAGCTGTAATCCACTGTACAAATGTAGCATACTTCAAGGCTTTAGAAAACTAGAAATTCAGCTTAGAATAAGTTCACATACAGCATATTTTTTGAGCGAATGGCTGAGACACCAAATTATATATGATGGCTGCCCTTATCATTATCTTCTCCTCTCTGCCATAAACTTAAAATTTTCTGAACGAAAATTTAGCATTTTCACCAATTCTAATACAAAATGAAGCTGCTAAGCTACCCAAAGGTATGCCACATTAAATGTATCCATCAACGCCTGAAGTTATGCTTTAGCATCTTACAAATCTTGAATAGACTAGCAGCTTCTTTATGAGAATGCAGTCATACAATATTTTTAAGCTTTGGCTTCCTTCTAACTCTTTCAACTCAACTTTGACCGACAGCTGCTAATTAGAAATTCTCATTCTCCATAAAACATTTGCAAGTTAAAATAATGCTGGTTGTTAATAAATGAAAAAATTAAAAAAAAAATCAAAACGAACAATAATAATAATGCTGACAAGCTGGCTTGAAGTTGAAAGACTTTTTGTCTCACTGCAAACAACAACAAAAACTACCACAAATAAAACAAAAACTGTACGAGTATGTACTCGCTGTTTTACTTCCGTGTCATTAACATAATTTCCGCTTAATGCCAAACGCTGCCAAGCAAAGTAGTGCAAGCAGAGCAGCCAGAGAATGAATTGTAAGGCAACCATAATATTCTATAGACATACTGCAGTTAGCAAACACCATTTCTATTCTATTTTATTCTACTTTATTTCCTGTACTTGCATTGCAGTGCAATGAAATTAGAAATGTTTTGAGCATATTTAGCACTTTCTTCAAACACTTGGCAATCGAGTACTTTTAGTGTCAAGTTGTTCAAATCAAAAAACAGGTGTTTAGCACAGAGTTAATATTATTCAACCGTAAGATGTGCCAAAGTTTGCAAGTACTAACGACAAGTGCAGGGAGCTTTTTCCTCTCCTCAAAAGTGAAATTATTAAATTCATAATCACTTTTTTTATTCCCCAGTAATAAAACTGATTTTAAGAACTTTATCAATTTAAAGCTACAATAAATGAAGCATACCTTAAGGTGTTGTGTGATTATAATTTTCGTTGCCTATTTTCTATGAAAAGTTTCTCTTGTTTTTTCTTCTTTCCTTGTATAGCGACTAGACTAGACTAGACACTTTATATTGATTTTTGTTTCATACTTTTATTTTGCAGTCACAGCAAAATCCCTAGAGTATATTTTTCTTATTTTTCTCGCTTTAAATTGGCTCTCAGCCAAAAGTCGTGCAAGCGGGAATAAAGCTAAAAGGGAAAACAAATGTTGGCAACAAAAGTCTTCATTAAACATACGAGTGTATATGTTTGCATGTAAAAGAAGGCAACATTACACGAGTTAGAACTAACACAAATTTATGGAAAGGTCAACAAATAAACCGAAAAAGGCTCAAATTTGCCAATTTATTTAGAAGATGGCACCAGCAGTCTACAACAAATGTTTAGTAATTTCCATAAAAATTTAAAGAAATAAAAATATATAATTTTAAAAGCAATAAGCAAAAGTGTTTATTTGTCATGTTAGAAAATTGCTGTGATTTTTTTTTTTAATATTTCATGGTATTGTGAAATGTGAAATTCTTGATAATTTAAAAGTTGAGGGCCTTTGTAAAGCAATAATCGTAAGGGTGACTAAAAGTTGTTGCATACATAAAATTTTATCAGACAAATAGATTTTATTACAACAGTTTATTTTAATGTGAATTTTTTTTATAGAAAAAGGGAGTGACAAAAGAAATATAAAAATACTTTAAGCAGAATATATGAAAATCTTTCGGAGAATGTTAAGGATCATAAATACGAGAAGAATGTGTTTTTCAAAAAGTTCATTTTTCCGAAATGTACTTTTTTCAAGATATACCTTTTTTTAAAAATAATTTTTCCAAACGTAATTTTTCAGAAGGTACCTTTAAAAAAAACCTTTTCAAAAGATATATTTTGAGAAAGTACCTTTTTCAAAGTGTTTTAAACGGTATTTTTTTCATAAGGTAAATTTTTTTGGAATTTTTTTTTAAATATATTTTTTGAGTTAGTACTTTTTTCAAAACTTTGTTTCCGAAAAATTATTTTTTTAAGACGTTCTTTTAGTAAAACTAATTATTTTAAAGCTACTTTTTTAAAAAGTGTTCTTTTCGAAAAGGTATCTTTTGCAAAGGTTATTATTTTTCATAAACAGCTCAATCATGAATATTCCCTCGGAATTCATTTCTCACGGAAAATAATTTTCTCGGGAAAACATTCCTCCAACAACAAGTTTTCCAACAAGTACTTTTTTCAAAGAGTGATTTTCAAAAAATGCTTTTCAAAAAGTACTTTTTTGTGGGAGTGCCTTTTCAAAAAGATTTTCTTTGACAGTGCTTTTTCAAAAAGTACTTTTTGCAAAGATACTTTCACAAAACAAAAAGGACTTTTTTTTGAAAAATGTACTTTTTTGAAAAAGGTAATTGTTGAAATAGATACTTTTCTCAAAAAAAAGTTTTTTCAAAACGATACTTTTTCAGAAGGTACTTTGCTTAAAAAAACTTTCAAAAACTTTTTCAAAATTGACTTATTTTAAGAGGTTCTTAAAATAAATACTTTTTCTAAAAATACTTTTTTTAAAAAGATACTTTTGCAAAATGCACTTTTTTCAAAAGCTCCTTCAAAAAAAAACTTTTCTTCAAAAAGAACTTTTTTCAAAAGTTGGCTTTTTCAAACAAGCTTCTTGTTAAAAAAAATATATTTTACAAAGGAACCTTTTCCAAAAGTTGTTTTTTAATGTACTTTTTCAGAAGGTATTTTTTTAAATAAAAACTTTTTTCGAAAGACATTTCTAGAAGGTTTTTGTTGCAAACGGTACTACAATGGCTTTGCCAAAAATGAATTTTTGTTAAAAGATACTTTGTTAAAGGCAAAATATTAAAAAATTTTTTTAATGCAGTTTTTCAAAAGGTACTTTTTTCTAATCATACTGTCTCAAATGTATTTTTTTAAACTTTGAGTTATTTCGAAAGGTACTTTTTCCAAAATGTACATGTTTCAAAGGGTACTTTCTTGTTAAATTATGCCTTTTTGCAAGAAGTACTTATTGTTCAAAAGGTACTTTTTTCATCAGGTACTCTGAATTAATAAGGGCCTAATTTTGTGAAACGATAACGCTAAAGCGTTGACAAAATTTATATGGAAAAATATAAATTACCAAAACAAAATAAGGCTATGAATCTTTTTTTCAAAACTCACTTTTTCAAATTGCATTTCCCTCTAAAATTTAATTTTATTTTTAAAAGCTTTTTGTTTGGAAAAATACTTTTTAAAAAACTCTTTTTTTCGTGATATCATTATCTATTTAATTTACAAGTTTATTCATTAAAATAGCCTTCTATTAGAAAATAAATACAGTTCGCATATTAATTTCGATTTACTGTAGAGAGATTAATCGCTTTCACGGCAAGAAGCTTTTTAAGAATTAAGGAAATTTTCATTCATATCAAAAATTGTTGTTATTCACTTGTACTTAAATTTGACGCATTTCCTTTGTTTATCTATAATAATTTATAGATAAAGTATATTAACTACAAAATGTTTCAAATTATCATGCGACATCTACAAAGCAGACATGTTTTTAACATTGACTGACTCATTTTAAGAACTAATAAAAACAAATACCTACAATAAAACATAAACATCGCACCTAGAGTAGAATATCAAAAAATAAAATAAAAATAAAATTATTAATTAATGCAATAACCACATGTTTAAATATTTGTTTATTTTTTATTTTAAAACTCATGAATCGCAATAACAAAAAATTTAAAAACAAGCCTACAACAGTTTTTAGCCACAAAATACATACATATGTATATATGTGTGTATGTGTGTGTGTATGCATGTATGTATGTATATGTATATGTTGTATTTATTCGTGCGTGTGTATGTGCATACATATTTGTAAAATAAGAAAAAAGTCCAAAAAAAATTCCAATGTGAATTGTCGTTTAAAAATTTAAAATAATAAATAAATTATTAAAATATTAAAATAAGTATTAAATTAAAAAAAATTCCGTGCATGCATCTTTCAACACTCAGTTAAAATAATTATAATTATTTATTGATCAATTAACCCTCTTAAATATTAAAAGTCAGGCGAATGCCACAAAAAAAACACCACACAAAAGCAATAAAAAACCTTATTTCATTTAAAAGTGTACCCACTAACACAAACACACCTCTTTCTTTTTCTGCACACACACACTATCAAACACGCAAAAGGAAAAGATAAATTTATGGTGTTTGTTGTTTTTGATTTAACTTTAATTACAGTTAATTGTTGGCGGTATTTTTTTTTTGTTGGTTTCGTTTCTGTTTGAGTTGTGAAAATACCAGGGGTATTCAGGTGTTGTTCATCAATTTTATTAATATTGATGGTTATATTGATTTTGATTGAGTTTAAAGGAGAAGTTTGTTAGAATAATTTCTAATATTTGTAAAAAAAAATTCATTTGTTAAATGGGCAATTCCTTCGAAAGAAATTTCATTCAAAAGGGTATTTTATTACTTTTAAAAAATATTAAAAAGTTTTCAAACAATATTCTCATAACCAACTTAATCAAAATCAAAATAACAATTAATGTAAATACTTCAAAATACCTCAAAAGTGAAAACGAAAAAATCTAAATCTAAATCAGTTCCATTTCCTACAGGGTAGTTTTTTCAAATAATTTTTTTTCTTAATAAGTATTTTTTTAAAGACACATTTTTCAAAATTTTTTTCCAAAGGTATATTTTTCTGAAGGTATTTGCACCAAAGGGTATATTTTTCGAAAGTACTTTTTTAAATGGTACTTTTCCAAAACTTTTTTTCCAAACATACTTCTTTAAAAGGTAGTGCATATATCCAAAAAGTACTTGTTTCCAAAGGTACTTTTCTAAAAAGTACTTTTTTCCAAACGTACTTTTCTAAAAAGTACTTTTTTCCAAAGGTAATTTTCTAAAAAGTACTTTTTTTCCAAAGGTACTTTTCGAAAAAGTACTTTTTTCCAAAGGTAATTTTCTAAACAGTACTTTTTTTAAAAGGTACTTTTCTAAAAAGTACTTTTTTCCAAAGGTACTTTTCTAAAAAGTACTTTTTTTCCAAAGGTATTTTTCTAAAAAGTACTTTTTTCTAAGGGTAGTTTTTAAAATGTTCTTTTGCTTAAAGGTACTTTTCTAAAAAGTACTTTTTGCAAGATAATTTTCAAAAAAGTACTTTTTTCAAGAGACTTAAAATGTTTTCCTTAAATACTTTTTAAAAAGGTATTTTTACCAAAAGGTATTTTTTAAAGTACTTTTCTGTAGTTACTCTTTCTAAGGAGTTTTTTCAAAAATTTTTTTTTTAAAGGCCTTAGAAAAAAATACCTTTGAAGTACTTTTTTTCTAAGGCACTTTTATAAAAAGTATTTTTTTGGGTTTTTTAATATATTTTTTTAAAAAATTTACTTTTTTAAAAGTATTTTATTAAAGGAATTTTTTTCGAAAGGTATTTGTCCAAAAAGTACTTTTTTGGAATTCTTCTTTAAAAATTTTTTTAGAGGTATTTTCTTGGGAAGTACTTTTTGTTAAGGTTTTATATCAAAAGGTTTTTGTTTTGTTTCAAAAGGCATTTTCGTTTCAAAAGATATTTTCGTGCCGAAAGGTTCTTTTCAAAAGTTCTTCGTTTTAAAGGTTTTTTTTCAAAGGGTATTTTTCAAAAGGCACTTTAAAAAAATACGTTTTCAAAATGTTTTTTCCTCCGTTTTTTAAAGGTTATTCTCAAAATATACTTTTTTTCAAAGGGTATTTTTTTTCAAAATGTGCTTTAAAAAAACTTTTTTTGTGCTTTCGTAATACTTACCGATATATTTAATCGTTTGCAGTAACGATAATGTGATACTGTAATTTCTTTTTAACGATAGTGTACATTAGTTTTTAATTCGCCATATAATTAAATATCATGTGGCATCCCTGGATACAAAATGTCAAAATAAGTGAAAAGCACAGAGAAGAATTAAAGAAAGACTAAATGAATTTGAGCTTGTTATGTTTTTTTTTTTACTTCAACGGACAGTGAGTGAATATCGTTAAAATACATATGTTACTGAACAGCAAGGTCAATAAATTTTCGTTGTACTTATTATAGCGATACGATTATCGTAATAAAAGTTACTGAATCCAGGTACTGATCTATAATACTTTACACACACCAACACTTTTTAGGCGTCTGTTTGGATTTCATTTTTTACCTTTTACTCCATCATGGTTGGCTGACTGAATCTAGGTTTACATATTTCGTTATACATTGTGATTGTCTTTTTGTTTTTTTTGCTTTCGTATTGAATGGATGTTCATCGCAAAGTTTTTTTGTTGGGGAGGGGGGGGGGGGGGGGGGGTTTACTGTCAGTAGTGAAACTGTCACCGGGTAATTAATTGTATATTTGTTTTTACGTTGACAGGTACATCCATACATACATACATAAACTTTTATGTAAAAATGTTGTGATTCATAAAAGTATCATAATGTAGCTCATGTTTTTGTTTTATTTATTTTTATGTTTTTTCATATTTTTTATATTATTTTTTGTTTGTTTAATTAAACTTTTTAAGTGTGTGTGCGCTTAGACTTGGTTTCACACTCTTTTGAGGAGCATGAGCAATTGAAAATAAAAAATATGTGTGTGTAATTAAAACTACAGTTGAGTGCTTTCGGTTTTATTAGAAATATGTATTTAATAATACTTTCATTTGTTAAAAATTGTTTTCGTTTTCTTTTGATTAAATTTTTTTCTTAATGGATTTCTTAGAAAACAAACAAATTTAACAGTTCATTGATTAAGTTTCACAAATTGCAGCCATTCAAAATTGTGAATGGAGTAAAAAAAACTGAAGAAAACTTGTTCAACACATTGTATAGTGCATAGTGTTATAAGAGAGTGTATTGAATTATTTAAAAAATCTTAAATATCGCAAACAGTGTGACCAGCTTCCGTATACTGTAACGCGCTAAAGCTAATTCTTTTTTTTCAAACGTGTATTGCTAAATAAATCTAATCTGCCGAAATCGTAGATACTGTTTTATGTCATCGCCAAAACATTTTAATTTTGTATTTGTTGAGCATTTTAGCGATTGTATTTAGCTTTAGCGAGTTACAGAATACGGGGACAGATCTACAAATGACTTGCAGCTAAATCGACTTTGAAACTTTAAATGTATCCTTTCACAATTTTCAAGTCCCATTAATATGTATGTATATAAATTTCCAAAGCCGAAGAAAATAATCAACACTTAAATATTATAGTATTTGTAGCAATATGGCAAAAGTGCTTAAACAATTTCTATTTCTATAAAAGATGTTCATTTCTTAAAGTAAAGGGTTTTAAATACAAATTTATAATATATTAAATATAAAGTCAAGTAAAGCTTTTATACTAAAAGAAATCGCGTATTGAATTAAAGTAAGCAAAAAGTAATTTTGCTGCAACTTTCATTAATAAATTCAATAAAGTGTGACTTTGACTCGCACATGAAGGGTTTCGTACGGCGCACAGTGGACCATTTCGCGAGATGGCGGTCAAAAATCTATAACTTTTGACTGGATTGGAATTTTGTATTGCGGTTTTTTTTTGTTCACTAGGTGAGACCATAGGCTTTAAGTTTAAGAGATAAAACTTTAAAATCGACCGGTTAGAAAAGTAGTTATGATAAGTTTAAAATGCATTTTAAAGTTTTAGCTGATTTTTGGTACAAAAGCGAGGTATTAAAACTTGTTTAAAAGATATGTTTTGCCGCGGCGCTTGTTTCTTTTTAACGATTTCCTCGGTTTTTGGTGTTTTCTTTTTTGTAGTTTTTTTCTGGCGATTTTTTTTACAATAAATATTTTTAGTTTTAGTGATTTTTTTTAGTTTGGCGATTTTTCGTTTTGAATTTTTTTTTCGTTTCTATCTCTAGCGATTTTTTTAGTGCACTTTTTTCGTTTTGTTTCTTAGCCTTGTTGCTTTTTTTCTTGTTTTGGCGATTGTTTTGGTGTTTGGCGTTTTTATTTAATCTTAGCGTTTTTGTTTTTGTTTTGACCCTTTTTTTCGTTGTGGCGATTCATTTCGGTTTTTGACAATTTTGTTCGTTTGTTTTTTATTTTAAGCGATTTTTGTAGTTCAGGCGCTTTTTTCGTTTTGGAGATTTTTTTTCAGATTTTGGCGATTTGTTTTTTTTGCTCACCTTTTTACTTTAGTGACTTTTTTTTTTTTGCATTTTAGCGATTTATTTAATTCTTGGTGATAATATCATTTAAGCGCTTTTTTCATTTTGGCGATTTTTTTTGGAATTTTTTTAATTTTGGGATTATTTAGCTTTAGCGTCTTTGAAAATTCAAGAGTTTGCCTCTTACGGTTTCCAAGATACAGGAAGTTGTCAAAATTTACATCCTTTAAATTTGATTTGTTTAAATTTCGGTGTTAATTGGTTCATTCTGCATAATCATATATTAACTTTGAAAATTTCAAGTGTCTATGTATGTATATTGTGGCTAGAGTTTTATATATTCTGTGCAAATTCTGGGTCCATAGGTCATGTGGTGCTCAAGAAAAGAACCTGTGACAGACAGACAGAGGGACGGACGAACAGACACCGCAGCGAAAATAATAAGGTTCCTTTTCAACTTGGGTGTATGAGACCCTAAAAATCATTAAGTGAACTGAAATTTTCCACAGGTAAAGTTTGAAATGGGAAAATTATGCTGGCGTCTTTATATAAATTTTAGCTTAAGTCGACTTAACACAAGCAAGCAACTTGTGTAGAAAAAAAAAAATTTAGTGTTTTCATATATTTTCTCTAGATAACTCGCTTGCTTGCATTGTGGAAACTACACATTAAGCTGTAAAATTTCTTTCTTGCCACATAAAAAAAAACAGTCTCAATATTAAAGAATATTTACTAAAGACCTTATTCATAAAACAAATTTTAGAAGGTTTATAAAAAAGTTTTTCATGTGAAACTTTTTTTTTAAAACCCACTAATCCATCAGCATATGGGGTTCCTAGATCTCTCTCTCTCTCTCTCCCCAAATATTATTATCTGCCTTTATTATTGTATATATGTAGGTGGAAATCTTTTAACCACAAAAAAATCAAAAAGCTGGCTTAAATCACGGCATAAAAAATGCTTAAATAGTTCCTTTGAAGAAAAAGATTTTCTTTTCATTCCAGTTAAAGCGATTTAAATTTTCAGTTACCACTTGTGACCCATTTGTGGCTTGTAATGGATACCAATTCAAAGCAAATCACTTTCTAAATATTTATTTCTTGCCACAAAAGCTTAAGAGCTTAGCGAAATGTGCATTTGAAAGAACTGGGGGAAAAACTACATAAATATAAGATTTCATTTCAGTCACTTTTAGTTTTCATTCAGAAAATAAAACAACAACACTGCCTGACTATAGTTAATATAATGATGATGTCAATTATAATGAAAATATAAGCCGAACATATTTTTTATTTCAAAATTTATTTTATTTAACACGTTACATCACTGAAATAGCGAGATTATGCTTTTTATTAGTCTGCTCGTGTACGTGCAATAAAATATTATTATTAGCATGTATGAAATAACACCCACAACTTTAGATTAATAAAAAACAAAAAAATTATATAATTTTTTTTTAAAGTTTTGTTGATATGTATTTTTTCAAATTTAAACATGACTATCAAAACTCCCACTTTAAAGTTTAGCTGAAATCAAAATTATTTGTACGACAATTTTCTGTTGTTGGGGAGTGAATGAATTTCTATTAAAAAAAATAATGCTAAAATTTACTTTTAGGAATTAGTTATTCCTCCGTATTCTGTAACTGTCTGTCAACGTCACTTCAATTTAATACCAAAATTTGATGCTTGTCTACTCCCCCCTCGAGACGGTCTTTTACTATTCTCTAAAGTCTAGAAAATAGCATGAGCTTGCCAATAGCAGTCAGTTGCTTTCGAAGTGCCACTTTTGTGATATTGTATTGAAGTGACGTCGGTAAACAGTAGATAACAGCATAATTGGAACTATTTTCAATAAAAATTAATTAAAAATTAAAAAAACATTTTAGTATAAAGAGACAATGAAAGAGGAAAAAAAGGCACTTTCCACGATGCAGAAAAAAGGATTTAGGAATTATTGTCTTGTCCTTGCAAAAAGCCCTATTTTTAACTGACTTCAAAAAATCAGGAGCAGGTTGTCAATTGGTCTGCATTTTGTTTGGCATTGTTATTTCATAGCTCGGTACACTTCAGACCGAGGCGAATTGACACCAGGTGGTCTCGATTTGCAACTCTGTATATTCGCCTTGTATATTTGTTAGTGTAAAATTTTCTGCTGCCAGAATATTCCCGAACGTTTTGCTTTGATTTGACAGCAGATAAATTATCAGTAGATCGTCAGCTGGTGAATTGAGATCACCTCACGTAAATTCGGCTTGCCTTAGACCTATTGTAAAAAGTTTTTTTTTGTGTCTGAGAGGGTATAGCTTTGCTATTTTTTAACCAATTATTTTTTAAGCGATTTCAAAAAAAGGAGGAGGTTATCAATTCGTTCATAACTCGGTTCATATTATATTAGACCGATTGTAGAAATTTCTTATTCTCAGAGAGGGTAAAGCTTCCCATTGGTCCCACTTCAAAAAAAAAAAAAAAAAAAAAAAAAAAATTGGGCGGGTACACTCCCACAAATTTTTTAATTTGATTTTAGAACATTCTACTTATTTCATTCAATCTCCATTTGAAAAACTGGCTGGACTCACGCCCATTAAAATTTAATGTTTCATTTTAAGTGGTCCTACTGTACCGATTTTTACAAAATTTAGCACACACCCTGAGCTCTGAAAAACACAAAATCTTGCATTTAAAAAATGGGCGGAGGCACGCCCATTAATATAAATGTAATTTTATGTCCCATAAATTTTTTTCGAAAATGCTCTATCAGATCTTTGCATCGAAGTCTTTTTTTTTACAGAACTATTTAATAACTTTTATACAGTGAATCTGAAGTCATTTTCATGATGTCAAGTAAATGCAATTTTTTGTATGATGTTCTTAATGAGTGTAAAGGAACTAATTTTTCATTAATTTTATAAAGTTGGAAAAAACTCGCCACCAACCATGAAAAGAACAAATACCAAAAATTTCGTTTAAATCAATATATAGTAAAATTAAATTTGAATTTAAAATTAAAAACGTCATATTTCATGACATCGATTTCGTTTGCTCCAAGAAATAACTTTTAAATTAATTATCTGAATATTGTTAATAATCACTTTCCGAAAAGTTAAAAATGCTCACTTATTGATGTTTTGGAAGTAGAGAAAAAGTATTTCCTCAATAATTACATCCAATTTTTTTCACTGGAGTTATAATATAAAACTTGATAATTTGAAATTTTTCGAAATGACCAGACTTTATTGGATCAGAGTTGCATTTTTACAAAAGCAAGTAATAAATAAACTGACAAACCGCGTGTTTTGACGCCGATGCTGCGCCGTTGTTTATGGTATTTTTCTTCGTGTTAAGTGGGCTCTAAATTTTGAATATAACAGACTTACTCGCTCAAAATTTCAAGTCTTTAGCTGCATTAATTCCATAAATATTCAGAAATAAAAATTCCTTCTGTGTGGGAAGTGTTACGCCTCACTTAAAACGTATGCAAATATGTACATATGTATATATATAAACTACTGTAACTTCCAGGCCATCAGTAATATACTTTGACATTCACTTTTTTATACAAATTTCAGAGAACGACCAATAAAATATACATAAGTAAATAGTCTCGATATTAGTAACTGTGTATAATCATAATTGTAGAGCAAACAATCACTATAGCCGATTCCAACATACAAAAGCATCTCTACTTCGTTTATGCAAAAAAAAGGCATATGCGTATCAAACGCATTGACGCTCTCTCATACTTTCAGTCTGAGCATGTTTATACTCAGGATATGGATATTTAATCGGACAAAAAAAAACGCTTATACACGGGATATTTATTCATCATGCGTTGCCATATACTTACCTTTGTTTATATTTAAATGGAATGGACAATGAAAACATGCTTTTTATGTGTGTGTGTGTGTGTGTGTGAATAAAAAAGCCCTGTGTATACGCATGTGTAGCCGATTAATAGTCAGAGTATTTTTATACTCATACGTATGATTGTAGCTCTTACAGGCTATAAATTTTAAAGTTATAGTTGTTTGTGCTGCGTAATTTGAAAAATGTGTATAATCATAGTTGTGGTATATTTATAGTTATACGTATTCGGTTTAAAATTAGTGCGTGTGCGTAGGCACATGAGCGTGATTTTAATTTTTAGCTGTACGCATTCATAATTGTTTGACGGCCAATACTCAAAGAGTACCTAAAACGATACTTTTGTCATTCTCTGATAAATACATCGCTCCTTTAGTGCAACGGAGGCATAACTAGAAATAGCCATTTTTCGGTTTTCAATTTACATACGACTCAATGAAGGTATGGAAATAATTCGATTCTCAAGAGGTGAGTGTACGAACCTTTTATGCGAAATATTTAAAGTAGATTTATGATATAATAATTTTCTTCCCACCATCAACTCCAGCTACGTATTTTTTGAGTTATGTCTATGTTGCAATAAAGCAGCGATATATGTATGTAAAAGATTTTTTGGTTACAAATAGTTCGCATTTAGCCTCCACTATGTGGTGACAAAGTAAAGTTTGACATTTATAAATATTCATAACAAGTATTGCCAATTAATCTTGATGCCATCTATAAACATGCAAGTATTTTTTTATTTTTTTTTTGTTAAGTGTGACGAAAACATCTTTGAACTACAAATGCAATCTTTAAAAAACAAATTATTTGAAACATTGTTCTAGGGCTGTTTTTGCTACATCACTAACCCAACGCCCATTTGAAATGTCTCTAGCAATTTAAAATAATAAAGCAAAAAATTAAATAATTAACATTGCACATATAATGTTAGATAGCATGCAAATAATTATTTAATTAAAAAAAAAAAACAAACTGCTCGCTCACTCAGACACCAAAGAATTTTTACATAAATTGAACTCAACACGAGTGACTTCAATATGCAGCTTTCACTGCGTCGCCACAGCAATTTGTTTTAAGGTTCATATGAGTTTTCATTTTGTTTATTTGCCACAATAAAGATTCATTAAATTAATCGTTTTGCCTAGTTTTTTTTTTCTAGTTTAAGCATTTAAGTAATTTAAATGGGTTTTAGGGTTAAATTCTTGCTGTCACAGTGAGTGCGACGTTTTGTTTAAAAATTTTATTAACAGCATAAAGAAATCGTGTTGAAAAGGAGGAATAGAGAGAAATTGTTTTTATAAATAATTTTACCCATGTGACTGCAAATAAATATTGACAACGAATTTGAAGCATAAAATTATGATACTTTGTAAGATAATATCTGTAGCATATATTAAGGCATACAAATAAAACACACAGTATAGACACATTATAGACGTATTTTTGGGAATAACTCAACAGGCAAAATATAGCCCTGGTTTCGTTAGCCCTACTTGGCACACGCTGTATTTTATTTTTCCTCATTTCTATGATATTTATCATCCGAACGAACATTACCTAAATATTATTTTTATTTGCCAACTACTTCGCCCTAAATCACGAAACCTCAAGTAGGTTAAACCAATATTAAACTTAAGCTTTGAGATAAAATGAAAATAATTAAAAAGTCGCCACATTATGCCAGCCCATTTTTGTGAATTCTAAAAGTCATCAGCTTCCACACAAAGTACTCGGTATTGACAGAAAAAAAAACTGCAACAATACGAGCACATACATATAAAGTGTAGATGTACAGTCGACTCTCGATAATTGGAAATTCATGCGACTATATTGAAATAATAATTTTTTTCTTAGTCGTATATTTTTTTAAATTTAACTGCTTCAAACAACTGTTGCACATGCCAGAAGCATTGCAGAGAAACTAAGGCTACCCAAAGACCTTACAATATTATTAAATATTTTATTGCTATTATTATTGTCATAAATTAAACATTTTGTAATTTATCAAACCTAATAGAAAAATTAAGCAAACTGACAACATCGCTTAGTCCTCCTCCACACACGAGTCTTGAGTTTTTAGTAAAGAGAAGAAAAGAGAATGGAGGTGGTACAGACTTGACCGTACCAGTAGAAATTTTTTTTTTTTCATTTTGCTTTGTCATTCGTAATACTCTACCACAACCCAAATTGATGAAACAAACTTGACGGTGTGTAAGAACACAAATGCAGGTTCAAAATAAAATTTATCAAAAACTGATCAGGTAAACCTGACGTGTGTGAAAGAGGACTTATTATACACAAAAAAGAACAACACGTGACCGCCATATCTAAAAAAAAGTGACCAGCAGTTTGTATAATGCAATGCGAAACAATGCAATGGGACTTTCTACTTGAGTATAAAAACTTAAACAATTTAAAAAATGTCGAATGAAATAATTTGAAACATTGAAAAATAATGTTAAGTGACATGGAAGCGATTCAAAATCATTATTGCACAATGTTGTTAACAAGTTAAGAAAAAATTCCGTTTTGCGGAATATAAATCTAATGTCTTGATTTTGTCCAAACTATTGTGCCACTTACTTATATTCGTATAATAAACGCAGGCAATTTTATTGCACAATATCCTTTATTGCAAAATAATATAGCACAATATCCCTTATTGCACAATAATATAGTAGAATATCCACAATTAAGACAATAATATTGCGCAATATCCATTATTGCACAATAATATTGCTAATGTAGGGATATCTGAAAGCAAATACATGAATATGTTTGTTTGTTTAAAAAGCACGAACTCGATCATAATACCAGCTCAAATTATGGAAAAGACAAACTTCAACGTCGGTGAGCACCAAATTAGATTCAGATGTATGAAAAAAGAATTTTTCGTTTGTGTTTATTTTTTTTTTTATAAAAAGCAGTACATTAAAAAAGTTAAAATTAGTGTTGTAGCGGACAGTACAAAAAATTAAAGTCACACCCTGTATGGTAGTTGACACAAATGGTGTTACAGAAAATGTTAAATTGTAGTGGCAGACATGATGTCGATATTCTTATAATGTAAAATTACCCAAGTGTCCGAATTAGTTTAATATTTGCCTATTTATCGAACTGTTTTCTAGGCACCTGAAACAAGTGAAATTATCGAGAGATTCAAATAAACGAGTTTCAAATTATCGAGAGCCAACTGTGTGTTTATTGTTTTTTTTCCTGTGGTTTATCCAATCACTGTTGGAAAAACGACATGACACCAAAGCAACCGCAAACAATTTTTATAATTAGAACGAAAGGGTACACACACGGTACGGTTTGTTATTAAAAATAAACACTACGATATTTTAACACAAATATATAAAGTTGCTGCTTAAAGGGCGTGATGCAGTTTTAAAATTTTATTTATATGTATATAGTTTATTGGGTTTTTTTAAATTGTCTTTTACAACTTATATTCTTGTTCATTCAGGCACTTATACACTGCCAATTATTTAAATAAGGAAATTAATTTTACCATTTTCGAACGACCTAATACACCATATATTGATGGATTAAAAAAATTTGGACTTTATCAGCAAACTAATAGTGAGAATATAAAGCTTAACAGCGCGGCCGGTCGACAGAGAGCGTCCAATCGACAACTTGCATTGAAAATAAGAAAATTTGTTTTTGTTTACAAAATTAGAAATCGATCGATGATTCATCAAACCTTTAAAAATTACTTTTTGAAAAAAGTTCTTGTTGGAATAGTGTTGAGCCGGTTAAAAAAAAGTTTGAATCATAAGCACATTTTTATAAAAAGTAACTTTTTAAGAAATTTTCTTTAAAAAATACGTTTCAGAAAGTGCCTGCTGAAAAAGAATATTACAAGAAATGTATCCTGTAAATAAAGTACTTTTTTTAAATGTTCTTTTAAAAAAAGTACATTTATATTTAGAAAGTATTTTAAAAAAACTGCATTTTGAAAAATTTAAATCTAAAGAAAGTACCGTTTTGAAAAAAATCTTTTAAATAATTTGAAAAACAAAATCCTTTTGCAAGAAGTATACTTTTAAAAAATGTACCTTATGAAAAAAACTCATTTTTAAAAAAAGGATTTTCTAGGAAATAAAGTACTTTTTGAACAAGTACATCATAAAAAAGTACCTTCTAAAAAAAGTATTTTTGGTGAAAAAGGGACCCCTTTTGGGCAAGTACTTTTGAAAAATTTTACTCTATTCTATTGTATTGTAGTGTATTCTACTCTTATCCCACTTTTCTCTCCAAAATTAATACTGATGCTAAGAATCCCATTTCATTACATGTTGAATCATTATCCCCTATTCTGTAACTATTGTCGACGATGGAACACCAAAATAGTATGGCCCACGATGTCGACAGATTAAGTTCGATAGATTACTTACCTTGAAAGCAAAAACTAATTTTCTTGTTTTCAATGCAAGTTGTCCTTCTTTATGGAAGCCTATTTTATGTGCTCAGTTCAGAGCTAGAAATTTTATTAAACTTTGGTGGCCTTAATTTAGGTGTTCGTGATCGTGATAATTTTGAAATATTTGATGAGCACACTTCAAATGTTTAAGTGTAGTGAATAATATAAGAGCTTCGAATTAAAAAATGAACATCATCTATTAAACATAATAGACATGGATGACGATGAAGTGTGTGATGAAAATGCGTCATTGCCACAACCAGTCTAATATGACTGTTCTTGCCTTCTTGAGAATAAAATCGCTTCTATTAACAATACAAATTTGATTAAAAAAATAAAATAATTAAAAAACGAATTCAAAAAATATTAACTTGAGAGCCTGATTAAAAAAGTATTCGTTTGGAAAAAAAAACTTCAGCCTGATTAATTACAAAAATCCTTGTATTTTCTATTTGATTTGATTTAATGCGATTATTAAAGTAGTTATGTATTTAAAATTTTAAACAAATTGCAATTAATTCCAATTCAAACTCTCTTTTTTAGTTGTAATTCGTGCTATTTAAAAAGATTAAAGCATTTTGTCTTTTTTCTATGCGAAATCTAAAGAAAATCTTCGCCGAAGCGGTTCAATGAATCTAGTGTAGCGCACACACATGCACATACGCACACAATTGAACAGACACCACGATACAATTCCCTGCAGGAAATGCGAATAGTGAAATTGTAGTGATTTACTAGTGAAATTGTCAGTATTACTACTGACCAATGTAATTATCTATTCACAATTTAACATTAGCTTGCCATTGAAAATCCACCAGTAGAATGTAGCACTATTGACTAAGTAGTTTTTTTGGGGCCACATGGAGACATTGGCACCAAAGATTCACTAGTAAATTTTAGGTTCTCTAGTCTACAATACCGATATTTCCTCGCTCTATGTCAATAGTAAAATTGTAGTGATTTACTAGTGACATTGTCAATAGTACTACTGACCAGGTGTACCCCAGCCAATGTAATCGCCTATTGACATATAACATGGGGTTGTCATTGAATATCTACCAGTAGACTTTAGCACTGTTCTTTTACGACCATATGGACACATTTGAACCAAAGATTCACTAGTACAGTTTAGTGACCCTCATCTGCAATTTCATAATGTTAGGGCCACAAACGTAAACACACACATACATGTTTATTTATTTTAACATAAGTGCACAGCATAATAAAAAAGAAAAACAAACTATTGGCGCGTTCATTGACAATGTCACCAGAAATACACTAGAACTGTTGTCTCTAGCGTATCTCTACTCGCGCATAAAAGGAAAGTTGTCGACATTTCAACTAGTGCAATTGTCGCTATAGAAAAGAGTGTGGACATAGAGACATATGGTTCCAGGCTGACTAGAGGGTATGTATTTTTGTATGTGCATAAATACTATTGAAAACAATCATACGATGTGACACACGAACAAGCACATGCATACAACGCGGGGACAGACACACAAATCGCGCCAGTAGTCAATGCAAGTCAAGCATGCATGATTTTGATTGTGTGTACGAGTGTTTTACAATTTGCAAGATGCAATTGCATGATGTCCCATATGTAAGTATGTAGTATATGTGTGCCTGTAGCACTCGCATGCACTTTGTCTTCCAAAATGTTTTTGCCAGTCAGACTTCTGGAAGAGATGGCTCGACTCGACTCGACTCGACTGCACTCGAATCGGTGTCATATTAATTCTTTGTGTGTGCGCGTGTGAGTACGAGTATGTGTGCATTTGACCACAGCTGTTTTTAAATATACATACATAATTGTGTCTGAAGTTGTTCTTTCATTTATTTTTCACTGTAATATACTTTTTAAATTTAATTCTGTATATGCATACATATCGCACACTAAATCACAAACAGTCACACTCAACTCAAAATGATCAAAGTGGTTTGGTTTGTTACCCGACTGCGCGGCGCAAAGAAGGGTATTATGTTTATCAGCCTATGTATGTATGTATGTCAAGACTGGCCACTGAGAGAACACCGAGAGAAATGTATTCGCGTATGTGTATTTATTTGTATAAGAAGCCGATTGATGTTTGGTACTCTGGTGCAAGTTTGAACAGTCTTTATGTATGTACGATGTGTATGTATGTATGTATGTATGTGTGTTCCTTCGCGGCACTATATAAGCTGAACCCGGGGCCCGATTTTGGTGATTCTTACATCACTCGATTTGTCTTAATGTGGCGGCCAACAGACGGATAAAAAGTCGGCAATCTACATACATATTTACATATCGCACTTGATCAACAAGAGGGTATTAACTCAAAATTTTTAAAATAACACTTTTTTCAAGAAATCAGCTAACAACATCAATATCTATCTACTGTAAAAATTTCAACGTATTCCGTTTACTCTTTCATCTCGAAAACCACTTTTGAGACCATATTCATGATAATGTAGTGATTACCTTTATTTCAACAAAAAGGTATTATTTCGAGTTAATACAAAAGTCGAAATAGGTATGAATCGTATATTTTCATAAAAAAGGTATTATTTTGATTTGAGCCTTTATTTATGTTAAAAATAATCAAACTGTTTTATTTATATTTGGTTGTATTTTGAGTTGAAATAAAAATAATACAAAAAAAAAACCGATAAATTTCAAAAAAATGGTGTTAACTCAAAAAATAGATTTTTTTTTGCAATGATTGGTAAAATTTAAAACAAAAACAATGTATATATATATTTTCAAATGGAATTTGCTTCCTATGGTATATTTGAATTTTTTAAATTCTGTTAAAATGTGGCCACAAACAGTTTTTTGACTCTACTGAAAATGAAAAAATTTTGAGTTAATACCCTCTTGTTGATCAAGTGCGATATATAAAAAGGGGTATCATTCGGCAGGTATTTTAAAATCATCTTTAGGTTTCTCTTATGATTTTTCATTTCGAGTAACCATTTAGGATATTTAACGGTTCAAAGTAGGCCGCAGTCGGGTTTTTTGATTTTATTTAATTACTACTTGTTCATAACGACCACAACAATTTTTTTTTTTGCAATACAGCCTTCTTGAATAATATAAAATACCGATATCGAGGGCTTATATTCAATACCCGCCATACACCAATTTTTGGAAAATAACTTTTTGATCGCAAATTGTTCACTGATGCCAGCTTAATCTCTGACAAAGATTTCCGAAAAAAAAAATTAATACAAGTCCTTTTTTTTAAGTATTTGTGATATCGCTATCAACCGCAAGATTTTTTTAATGCAATACCTGCCATACGCCATACATTGAGAATACGGAACGAATAAATTTCCAATTTGAATTACCTTTTTTTTAATTATGTTTATTTTTTGTTATTGTTTTGTTATTTAATTCTTTTATGTTAGGAAAACGTTAAACAAATGCTTAATTTAATAAAATTACATATTAGAGCAAAAAAAATATTTTTATCACTGTGCAATAACCGCTATACGCCATAAAAATATTTGAAGATTTCAGTTGCAATGCCCGACATCAACCATATCGCTACGTATAGAGTAAAAAGTTCTATTTTTTTATAAAGGATACTCAGTAGTCATATTTAAAAAATATTATAGAAGAAAGATTAATTCATACCTTAAGAATTTTGGAATGAAACAGTTTTTTCTCTCTCCTGAAAAATTGTGTTTTGGCGTATGGCGGGTATTGAATATAAGCCGTCGATATGCTTGTTTTTATATTATATACTCGTACATACTTGCGTAATTTGTACAGTATCAACAGTTGTTTGCAACTACTCAGCATCTGAAATTTTTCAAGTTGCGACTGTTTATGTTTTAGTGTGCGATACATACATATTCGATTCGAAGATGTTGTCTTGCAATTTTCCTTTGCTTGTGTACTTCTGTTGCTTTTTATATATGTATATTGATGGCATATATAGATGATTGGAAGCAGTAGCAGCAGTTCGTTCGTATTTACTTCTATTTGCACAAATAGTCATTTACTTACTGACACTAAGCCACTTGCTAAATATCAATGCTGATAACAATTCAACTGGACAATTTTGACATTCAACCAGTTGGAGATACACAGTAGGAGCTGAGCTGGTTACTCGTATACATACGAGTGTACAGGCTTACAGAAAAATTTTATATTAAAATGTACGAAAGAAAACAAGGTTAATTAGCAATTTTCGACATTGATTTTGCTGCATATGTTGTTCATGTTAATTCAACATGATTTACAGTAGTAATCTTTAAAGAAATTTTATTTCATGTTGATTTAACATTCCAATGCTGCTAAATCAAAATGAAGACTTATGTTAAATCAAAATTATTTCAAGCTGTGGCAACGTGAATTTGATACTGAAACAACACAAAAAACCATGTTAAATCAAAGTTGTTTCAAGTTGAAACAACATGTAATTTAATTTCATGTAGCCATTTTAATTTATTAATTATTTGATTGTGTGTAGTGGGACAGGCAAGGACAGGAAAATATGTGTGTGTTGTATTACAGTTGGCCAAGATATGAACTACAATTAAATGCATATAGATGTTGTATAACCAATAAACAAACAAAAATTCGTACTACATTGAAGACTATTAAATCCTCGCATGGATTTTAATATAAAATTCTCAAAATGTCAAATAAATGCACTTTAGTATTCTTATAGTTTTCCCTCATACGATTTATTTATTTACACATATACTTATACATAAACATATATATACTAACAATTGTTAGTTTTACATTTGTTTGACTGTGCACTTTAACATCTTTTGAATGTTCGAAATGAATGTAATAATGATAATAATGACTTCAGAAACCGGCAATTTTCAGCACATGCGCTTCAACTTTTTTTATTTTTTTTTAAACATGTCTTCAATTATTCTACGAGTGAGTACATGACCAATTTCTTTTTATTTATTTCTACTGTCGCCAATCACTACTGGTAACAGTTTTCTATTGTGGCATCATGCTGTTATTTTTATGTTGCAAATATTCGCATAATTTTTAAAATGACTGACATTAAAAAAGACTGCTGCAACTGCTTGATTTTAAAATAAAGTGTATATGAAAATTAAATTAAAAGTGTTTTTTTCTTTTTGACTTGCACAATTATAAGTTGAAAAATCATCGCACTTTAAATGTTGTCTTCCGTTGCTATGAAAAGAAGGAAAAATAAATAATACAATAAAATGCTACTAAAGCTTTACTTTTATATTCAACTTTAGATTGGACGTTTTTTTATATTTCTTTTATGAATTTTCCACCGAAAGGTTTATCGACACCAAAATACTAAAAGTTCTTGAAAACACTTTGTTCTATCATATTTTCATAGAAATATTATCAATTTTAACGGCCTGGCCTGGCCCACTTTCTATCGCTTACTTACATTGAAAACAAATACAAGTTTTCTTATTTTATTGTTGTTTTCAATACAACTTGTCGATCGAAATTTTCTTCCCGACATCGTGGGCCAGGCTGTAAGTAAAAAAAATTGTACATTAACCATTTCGAGATATTCGAACTTCTTTCATTTGAATATTTCGTTTGCACGTTTTGTTTTGCTAAACATTTTTAAAGAGAGCCATTATCCATTCAGTTTTTTTTTCGGGCTACAAAGAGTCAGAAAAGAATAAATGTAAATTTTTGCTATGCAAAATTACATATTTCGATGTCACGTGCGACATTTGAAAACAACATTTATTATACAAACAGAAATACTTAATAGAATTAGGGTTAAAACAAACTTGGCTGAAAAATATAAATATAAGTGATAGCGGTCACGTACGACATCGTAAGTGTAAAATTAAAAAAAGAGGTTTACATAAACAATTTGTGCATAATTTTCAAAATAGTTAATTATATGGAGGCAAAAACGCATGCAAGTCAAAACTACATATTGCTAGCTTAATATAGAAAGGCCCTAACTGGTTTTTTTGAAATCGAGATTTTTGAGTTTTTCGATACATTTAGATGGTCTTCTATCGAAATAAACAAAAATCTCGATTTCAAAAATAATGAGTTAGTGCCGTTTTATATTAGATAAGGTAACAATATGTAAAATTAATTATGTAATCGTAAAGAAAACTTCACTATATGAAATTTCATTATGGGGAGATCAAACTACACTGAAATGGTAACGAAATCAATTGATAATAGGGATACCTTTATTTTATAGAAGCTTACTATATGCATACATATATTATAGGGCCTATTATGGACAACCAAACTGCAGTTCGTTGGCCTTCCAGCAAAATATCCTGTTGCCGGAATCGAAAAATTTCAATGAATGCTCCATTACAAGAATGGTCACCAGAAAATAATAATAATCTATTGCAAATGACAGCTGTTTTATGTCCGTTGTCGCCGGCGGCAATGTTTTTGCCAACTGGCAACGCAACTGAAGTTTGTTTGCTATCCATAATCGATCCATATGTTAAAATAAATACGTTGAATACTTCTGTTAACTTGAAAATATTTTTACTAAACTTGTTTGTTTATAATTTCGATAAAAAACAAGCAACAGAGACAATATAAATAGCATGATGGAAAAATATGTCACGTGCGACTGTGACTAAAATTAAATTCAAAAACGTATATAAATCATTCAAAACTATTTTAAAGAGTCATCAGTGTTTCAGGCGTCGCTGAGATCAAAGAAAAAATTACTTGTTTTTGTCACATGCGAATGCCTTTTTTTCAATTATCTTAAAAACGAAAAATTGCTCAAAATCAAACTCATCATCATGTATAGGGCTAATTTAGAGCTGTAAGTAATTTTTATTTGGATTTTTTACCTTTAAACGTGTATGACGGCCACGTTCGACATTGTGTAAGTGCACATTCTTTTTTTTCAATATCTATTACATTATAACAATTTAAGAGGTTTTAGTGACATTTTTTACTTCTTTTTTACTTTTTACATTTTTACTAAGCTTGTTTGTTTATAACTTCGCAATATAAGCAAACAGAAATAATATAAATATCATGGTAAAAAATGTCACGTGCGACTGTGATAAAAATGAAATTAAAAAAAAATACATAAATCATTGAAAACTATTTTAAAGAGTCGTCAGTGCTTCAGCTTCGCTGAAATCAGTGTTTTAACGGTTGTCCGCAAAAATTACTTCTGTTTTTGTCACATGCGAATGCCTTGGGTTTTTGCAATTATCTTGAAAAGGAAAACCTGCTAAAAAGCAAACTCAATACCAATTATAGGGCTAAATTAGAACTATAAGTTATTTTTATTTTGCCTTTTTTTCACTTTAAAGGTGTAGGTCGGTCACGTTCGACATCATGTATGTAAACGCACATACTAATTTCTTTAAATATCTATTTGACTATAAGAATTTAAGAGGTTTTAGTGATACTTTTTCCTTCAGCCATTAAGAGATTAGATTTAATTGATACATATTAAACCTTACAAGACTTGTAGATAAAGACAAATTTTAATTTCAAAAACAAATTATCAATTATAACCTTTTGACTGTTGAAAATGCCATCAAGCATTTTTACGAATTGCTTTTGTTTTCTTTTGCCAGATTTTTCCAGCTGTAATAAGAATCTTTTTTATTTGGGAAAGAAAGACTTGACGTTTTTTATAACTTTCAACACAATTATTAATGGTTCTTTAAACAAGTAGTTCCCATCTCGCTCAATTTATCAAAATATACAAAATATTTTTTCATAGACCATAAATTTCACAAAAAAAGTTTCAAACACTACTTCACATTATTTGTCACTGTTGTTTTATTTTCTTTCTTTTTAATTTGATAAATAAATTTTCTCTCCCTTCTGATTTTCAAAATAATTAATTAACACACTAAATAACTTTGTCTGCAAATTATAAGAAATTTATTAATTGTTTTTCTTTCTCTATGGCTGCGGAAAATAAATTTTCATTAGCTGTTAATTCTATAAGCAGTTCATAGTATTTCGGTTTATTTAACACACATTTAAGCACACACACTCACGAATTTACTCGTAAGTAGAGAAATTTATTGTTCCAGACCGCTAAATTGCCATCGCATTCACGTGACACTTTCGCATAAATTCATAAATTCACAATTAAGCAGCGAAATACGAAATAAACACTCACATGCAAACATTTATTTCCCAGTGGAGCGACAAAAACGAAAAGCAAATACTGGAAGCACGTAAAACGGTCTTTTGTGTTATCTTAAGCGTTTTTGTTATGGCAACAATCGAAGGAGCTAAAACGAAATGTGAATTAAAGTGGTGAGAGGGGAAAGGGTGTGGAACAAAATAATGCTTTTAATAAACTTAAAATGAGATGCCTAACTTCCTTAAGAGAAAAATCATAGAGAAACTTTTATGATTTTGTTTTATAAAATATATAGCACGATGGGACGGAAGCTGAAAAATTTGCTAAAAATTTCTAAGGAGGTTTTTATTAATTCTTATTTTTATTTGCAAGTAGTGTAGAGGAAAATAATTACCCAAGCGTATTTTTGTAGATTTAAGGGGACTTATATGTACATACATTCATCCATACTCGTACATAAAGAAAAAATAATTTTTATTTATTTATATTTGTATTACCAAATTTAGATCTTGATTTTCTCATTATTGGATAATTTTTTTATTTTTTTTTTTTAAATTTTTCATCAAACCCATTGTGCTTGATGACAACCAAAAATATTGCCTTCTCAGCTTAGAAACTAAGTCCTTCCTTCCTGTTGTTTTTAAGAAACTTTTAAACTTTTATGTAATATAAAATTTATATGTATTTATTATTTGATTAGGCTAAAGTTCGCATCGCTTTGTAAGCCAAATTACATGTGATAATTAGTAATGAACAAATAACACCAAAGTTAATTGTAAATATTCTGACAAACTCGAGCAGAACGGAACAACCGGCTGTTTTCGAAGGTCACTACACCCTCATCATCAGCGTTCTCTGTGCTTGGTCCACTGTGTGTGGTGTGAGTTGATGTAGATTTCTGCTTTATATACTCAAGTTTACAGTGCAAATGGAATATGTGAATTGTTTTAATTCATCGTATTACAATTTGCTGAAAGCTTTTTTGGAATGAAAGCTCATTTTTATATGACTTAAATGTTCCTTCCAAATGTACGATGACAATGCTTTTTATTTATGTCTGCAATAACACAGTGAAACAAGAAAAAAATTATAACAGGGTTTTGACTAGAGATGGGCGCGTGTCATGTTTCACTCACCACGAAGTGTTCGTGACAGAAAACGTGATTTCGCGCGTGTTCGGGTCGTATCGTGTTGAGCAAAATTGACACGATAAACACGAAACGATTTTTGGTGTTAAAATACGTATGCATGAATTTCCAGTAAAGAAAAAATTTAATATTTTGTATCGTCAAACACGTAAAATCATTAAATTTTTTGATAGTGTAAGGGTCTCTTAAGCTTAAAGTTCTGAAATTAAACAAAAATATGTATCTATTTGAATATAAAAAAAATGCTTTTTTTGCTATTCAATTTGATTTCGTGCGTGTTGTGCAGTTTCGTGTTTTGAAAAAATTTCGCGTGCGTGATTCGTACGTGTTGGACATCTTGGCATTCGTGTTCGTGTCCGCTCATGTTGGAAAAATTCAAGACGCGCTCGTCTCTAGTTCTGACAATTGGTTCTGGTACAGGAGACCAAAAAAAAAAATACGAGTGTCCGTGTCTAGAAAATTTTGTACAAAAATCAGAAAGGCCCTAACTCAAATAACTGTAACTTTACAGAAGAAGGTAAAAACGTAATAATAAACATTACAAGTGCTGGTGCAACTGCTCTGTAAAACTGCTTGTAAAAGCGTTATTTTTCACACTATTGCAATAAATTTTTGTGACGAGGTGTATTTGTGTGAAATGTATTGGATTCACTGAAAACCTCAATTTCGTGAAAATGCGAGCTAGGGCCTTTTTACTTGTTAACAGCGATATGTTGTTTACATGTGAGGTGTAGGGCATGCTTAGCAACCTTGTAGGAAATATTAAGGCAAGAATTTTTGGGGAACATTTTAACCCTGCAGCGGTAATTTTGTTTTCTATTCTAACAAATCGCAACAAATACCACCGAAAACTTGGTGGGCAAAGGGACAGAAGTGTTCTACAAAATTGTTGGCTATACTCGTATAATTTTACTAACAGCACACACAAAACTTAACACAAACAGCAAAATTCAGCTCAACCCAAGTTTGCCCATTTTCATTCGTAAAAATTCCCTGCTGGGAATTTAATCTTTTTTACATTTTTAATTATTCCACAGGGGGATTTGTGAGACTACAAATGGGCAAACTTGAGTTGGTTGAATTTTGCTGTTTGGCTAAAGTCTAGAGTTTTTGTGTATTCTGACATATGTATGTTGTAAAATTTTATGGGCAAAATTTTTTAAGAACATTTCATGCCCGCTTTTCCACGACGTCTTTTTCTAAAACGCTGACCAGGGGTCTAATCGTCGCTTTCGATAACGAGCTAATTCGATCACGTTTTTCAGTTTGAGATTATGGCATTCGTTAGCGACGATTAGACCCCAGAATACGTCGTCAAAACGGTGTAATTTTTGATCGAAACGTTCGTTTAATTTAGGGGAACAGCATATAAGATTTAAGATTTAAATTTTAAAGACTTATTGCCATTACTTTTTTGCTAAAAAAAGCGCCACTGTGCCTACACTACTACAAAGTTTTCTAAGTTTCCTACTACAACCTCAAATTTTTTAGAGAGATTATAACTGCTATTTCTATTTACATTTTCCCATTCGTGTTCATATCATCCAGTTTATGGCAGGTTGTTTGCAGCAAATTATTACCTCATGAAAAGTTTACTGTTTTTTTTTAGTCACATTCATTTTTCATACCACATACAACACAATATTTACAAACAACACACGACTGAATGGCTATTCAGACCGTCCGTCAGTCCGTCTGACAGTTGTAAGTGCTACTGTATTTAGCTGCAACAACAATGATAAAATACAAAAAACATGTGCACAAAGTCAGTGATCATGTTTGTTTTTTTCTTGCCCATTTCCACTTCATTTATATTATGAATTCAGCTAATAAATGTCTTGGGACGGGGCGTATGTAGTACAGAGAGAAAAAAAAGAAGCCCATCTTTCTATCTTTCTTTGATTTTATGGCAGTCAGTGTGTTATTAAAACAAAACGCTCTACACAAATCGTTCACCTCACAAGTAGGCTTTTGCTGCATTTGTTTGCACATTCAAACAAGTTAAAATAAAAGAGAAGCAAAAAAGAAAGCACGCACGCACGCAGTTACTCGAACGTTGAGGTAGAAAATAAAAAATATGTTTTACAACGTTTAAATACGGCCAAACAGGAAGTGACTCTTCAAACATGTTGATGATTATAAAAATAAAAGTGAATCTCAAAGCTAATGACGACATTAACGATGTTATTAGCCGGTTGATTTGTTAAGAGATGTAACGAAAGTAAAATTTTAACATTTAACATTTTATGCCTCTTTTTGTTTTATAATTGTTTAATGTTTATTTCCTCTCAAATCAGGTCGTTTTATTTAAAATACAATTCGCTTTTAAAAAATGCCAGGAAAATTCATTGTGATCGTTGAAACTTTACTAAAATAAAACTGAGAGCCAATTTCTCCAACTCTATTTAAATATCAACTGATATTTAAATGTCGATTTTCATTAATTTTTTCTACGGAAAATTACTTTCAAATATGAATTGAATTTTAAATAAGTTCACAGAAAAAGGTATTAATTGATTCAATTAGATTTTGAATTGAGTGGAAAAACTTAATTGATATTATCAAATTGTTTATAGGTGAAAATTTGATTAATTTTTTAGCTGATCTTTTTTTTTGGCTTAATTTTTTAAATTAAATTTGGTTTTATCATACAGTGCTCCGACCGAAGTCTAAGCAATGCTATGAAACAGATATTTTAAATATCATGCTGCTAAAATATTTAAATTTTTATTAATACCAACTAAACTCAAATCGAAACATTCCATATCGTATACTTTAAGGCTTCCACTATGACCATATATCAGTGCCTATTTTTAGGCGTAAATTTAATCAATTATGCCGCAAAAGTGTACAAAACCAACTTGTATTGCTTGATTGCTGCTTATTTACAAACAAAACAAAATAACAAAATGAAGAGTCCTGCTGAGGCCACCGATGAAAACATTCATATTAAATTATTTTTATATTTTAAGTTTAAAATTTGTTAACGCACTCTTAATCCCAAATTATTATTTTACTTATCAAGTAAAATATTTTTTATTAAAAATACATTGAAATTGATAATGAAATTGATATTTATTGAAACAGTTTTCATAATTTGAAGTTAATTGTTTGCTTTCCCTTATTTTATATATTTTCTAGCTAAAAAACAAAATGGTGCTGCTTTGCGTACAAATAGTTTAGGTTCTGGCACGCGCACTCCACCTTTAGAACGTAAAAGCAAATTAAGCGCTTTGGGGCGTTTTTTCAAACCTTGGAAATGGCGGCGGAAAAAGAAAAGCGACAAATTTGTAGCAGCCTCAAACTGTAAGTAAAAGAAAATTATAGAAAATTTTTATTAATAAAACAAACACACTCACTTGCATTGCGTATGTCGAGTCGAATATTCGTCTCCCAAAATTTTGTTCTAAACTTAGGGAAACTTGTACATGTTTCCTTTAATCTAATGCAAAATTCACGTAGATGAATGTTCGACTCGACTTGCGCAATGCGGGTGATTATCGAAAAATATTTGAAAAAATTTCATTTGAAAAAAATCGTTCAGAAAAAACTTTAGAAAATTCAATGTCTGAAAAACTGTTTGTTAGAAAAAGGCGTTTTTTTTACAGATACTGTCTTGTGAAAGAATTACATTTTAGGAAAACTACCTTTTTTTGAGATAAGTCCCTTTCGTTCAAACGAGTTTATTAACAAAATTATATTTTTTAGAAAGACACCTTTTTTGTAAAAGTGTTTCTCAAAAGTAGTTGGAAAAAAGTATCTTATGAAAATAGTACCCTTTGGAAAAAAATACCTTTTGAAAAAAAAGTTTTTTATAGAAAAAAGTATCTCGTTTTTAGAAAACTCTATGGTTAAAAAAAGCGCCTTTTAAAAAAATTGTATTTAAAAGAAAGTACATTTGATAAAAGTATCATTTAAAAAAAGAGCTTGTTTTAATAAGTAACTGTTTGAAAAATAACGTTTGGGGAAGTTTATTTGAAAAAGAGTACCTTTGCAAAAAAATCACCTGTAGAAAAAGAGACCTCTTGAAAAAAGCAGTTTGCGAAATAATTACGTTTTGTAGAAATTTCCTCTTTCAAAAAATATATATCATTTGAAAAGAGAAGTTTGTGAAAAATCACTTATACTTTTGAATAAAACGTATCTTTAAAAGAATAAGCGTTGGAAAAGAACTTTTTGAATGGTAAGATTTGTTTAAGAAAAGTAGTTTTTTTTTTAAATTCTTTTAAGTTGTTGCTTATCGATTTTTTTTTTTTTTTTTTTTTTTTTTTTTTTTTTGAAAAAGCTCTATTTTGACAAGTGTTTATTTGAGAGATATTCATCCCATGATGGCGTTTTAATAAAAAGCTTACAAAAATATAAATTACCTTAAAAATTGAAAAAAATACAAGTTTTTTTCTATGAAAGGGGCTTTCCTAGTTCATGCATATTTATTTATTATTACGTTGTACAAATTGATTTACTTTAAATTTTTGAACCTTTTTCACTTTCAGCCCTTGAACGCAAAATATCTGTACGTGCCAATCGTGAAGAATTAATACAAAAAGGTATACTGTTACCAGAAAGTCCGCTGGGAAACATACAAGAGCCAAGTGAGTGAACTTGAAGTAAATTTAATTATTATTTATTTTTTTTTAAATAATAGCATGCATTGCTCAAATCAAACTTTAAACATTTTCAAATTAAATATTAGCAATTCTCTTACTTGCATATAAAAACTTTAACATAAAAGTGAATAATTGGGGATAAGTCCTTGTCTGAGAGGAAATACATTTTTGTTTACTTAAACCATTCTTATGCCTATTTGCTTCGGTCGGTTTTATAAATTTCTAAATACTTTAAATAGCGCCGTTCAAATTTTTGTCAGATATTTGTTTAGGATATTTCTAATTTTGAAAGAATAAATTGGCTTCTTGAGTAAGATACTGCAGAGTTAGAATTATTGCTCAACTACAAAAACAAATGGACAGTCATTTATTAAATTTACTCATGCAAACCAAACTGTCAATTAAACTATTATCTGTGGTCAGTTACTGCTGCATTGTCTTTGTATGCACAGACAGACTTTTGAATTGTTTAAAATTCAACTCAAGTGGCCACAATAATTATGGGTTGGCAATGACATCCACACACCGATATAAACATGCACATGGTAAATACTCGTAAACACACACACACACACACATACATAAACAGCGAAGTAAACAGAAGCACTAGAATGTAAAAAAGCGCCCATGTCTTCTAAGACTTCTTGTTAAATGGTATTTAAAATTTCAAAAGCCAATGTGCCTAAAGGTACGGTCAGTCGGAGCAAACATTTGACATACACATATGAATATGAACATACTCGTGTGTTTGTATACCTATTAAATATATAATAAACACTGTTTCTAGGTAAATCACTTTTATTATTATTAAAATGAAAGTTTATTTTTGGAATAAATAAAAAATTAGTGCATTTACGAAGACAAACAAAATATTAGAGAATTTACTTCTTCTTTGACTCGACTCTTAATACAATGACCCTTATTCCAGTTGTCAACATCGACGTCACTTCAATACAATCCAAAAAAAAAAATATAACGAAATACTATTACATACTAAAAAAAGCGCTTGTCCGGTCTACAGAGGTAAATTGTCTAAAGTGTCCATAACGTTGGCTTGTCCGGATTATAGAGGTTGTACTGTACATTCCTTAAAAATTTCCTTTTTCAAAAAAGTATCTTTTAAAAGAACCAACTTTTTCAAAAAAGAAACTTTTGGATAGAGCACCTTTGAAAAGAAAGTCTTTTTCAAATATGTATGTATAGGGTGTTTTTTTAGAGGTATAGAACTTCGAATTGAAATAAAACACAAGAAAATCGTTTTAATGTCCATGAATTTGGCTTTATTGGAAGGATAATTTTATGCCATTAACTTTTAAATATGATTTCGGGCATGTGGCCGCCGCGGCTGGCTCGAATAAAGCCAATTCTACAGGTCCAATTTTCAACCACTTTTTCGAGCATATGGGGCCGTATGTTGGCAATAACGCCACGAATGTTGGCTTCCAAGTCCCCTAACGTTTCTGGTTTGTTGGCGTAGACGAGCGACTTCAGCGGATGCGTATTATCACCTAGAGTAAACGTAGTGCGAAAACGATCCATGGTTAACCGAATTAATTGCTCTGTCGACCATAAAATGGACGGAGCTTGCGGTAAACTTCGCGAACTGAACCATTATTTTCGAAATAAATTTGCACGATTTGCAAGCGTTGTTCTTTTGTCAACCTGTTCATGATGAAATGGCAAACCAAACTAAATATTAATCACTTGACAGCTGACAAAATGGCCGCCAGTTAAAAAAGTGATGCCAACTTAAAGTTCTATACCTCAATAAAAAACACCCTTTATGTGTTATTGGAAAAAAGCACGATTTAAAAAAAATATTTTCTGAGAAAATTATATTTCGAAAAGAGCTCTTTTTGGAAAAGGTTCTTTTGGAAAAAAATACTTTTGGAAAAATTTACTTATTGGAACATCACCTTTCAAAAAAGTATTTTTAAAATACGACATTTAAAATTCTTTTGAAAGAAGAGCTTCTCAAAAAATTCTTTGGAAAAAAGCAATTTTTAAGGATTAGCATAAAAAGATACATACATACCTTTTAAAAAGGCTACTTTACAAAAAGCTTTTTGCAGTACTTTATAAAAAAGTAAGGTTTATGATATAAAAAAAAACAATAATATAAAATTAAATACTCGCCCCGTCTGACCACTCCTAAACATTTATTTTATTTCTTTTACCGCTTGTACGGCTATGATACATTGTTTTGCTTATCTTTCGTTTGTATTTATTGACAAACGAATACTTTTTCTTTTGTATTTCTATTTCGCTTTAATCATATTTCGATTTAAGATTATTTTCTTACTAAATATTGCTGATAATAGTATTTGCTTGTCACCAACTAGAAACAAATTATTGATAGACGGAATACTTGCAATACACATCAAGCATACCTGTTCAAAGATATTTCTGTGTGTATTTATTTTTTTCTTTATAAATAAATGAGCATAATTGTCAATGTATGTTTAAGCTGAACATTTTTAAAAATATTCTAGATATACTCGTACATATAAGGCCTTATTTATAAAAATTATTAAAGGTTTATAAAGGCTTAATAAGAAAGATTTTGATGAAAAGCTGTTTTATAAACCCTTTATAAAGCCTTAATAATTTTTATAAATAAGGCTGTAAGTTATTACACTCATAAAATAAAAGCTTGAGGCAACAGTTTTAGACAGATACTTCGCTACATTCGGTGTTCATTATCAAATTGAATGCCGGCAATCTGTTCTATTAGGTAATTGTAAATAAAAGTACATTAACAACTAATTCGCGCTATAGAAGTGTTAGAGTTGAAAATTCTTCATAGTCTTCTCTGGTGTAGTTTTACTATTGTAAACGGGCAATGTATCCCGAAAATTAATATGAAATGCACTCAATATATTTCATTGATTTTGATTCAAATTTACTGAGCGATTTGATGACTATCTGCAATGCGAAAACTTTGCCTAAGTAAATACATAAAATTGTATAACCCTCTCTATTACCCCTTTCCTTCTGTGCAACAAGTTAAAGAATTCAGAGACTTCAGAGCACATCTGAGGTATTACTCTAAGAGCCAAATTGCTAAAGACGTTTGAGATACTAGTTTGAGATCATTTTGAATATTAGCTTTTACGTTTGGAAACTTTTATAAAATCAAGTCATAAAATTTATCTACATTGCCGCAAGACTTTGGGGCGACGAATCGCCTTATCTGGCAACATTGTTCAGTCGGATTTAGCAGGTTAAATTCTTTGCTAAAAGCTGCTCTCAAATACCCACAGATGTCACTATAAATAAAACTTTCTTTACTTAAAAAAAAAGCTTTTCCCTATATCTACACCAATAACCAACAGCTTTCTCTCTGTCATGTATAAGAAAAGCTTTTTTTGTACTTACTCTCAATGTTTTTGTTTTTTTTTTGTTATTTCTCTTCTAGGTGACGAGTCATATTACAATAATTCCAACGCCATTAATAATTCCACCAACAATGCGAACGGCACAAGTCTCCCCCCAAACGTCCAAAATAATTCAATGCTTAATGCTACCACCGGTGGTAGCAACATTGGCAATAGTATTAGTACTTCCCAACAACAACAGCTGCAGCTGCAGCAACAGCAGCAACAGCAACAACAAGTTAACAATGCGTTAGCGATACAATTTCAAGCCAATTCCATGCAAAATGGCGGCACTGGCAGTAGTAGTGGTGGCGGTAGCAGTCAAACATCCATTAATCCTGCCTCCAATACACAAAACAATAATGCATCGGCCGGCGTACATACGAACAACAGTAACAACGTCAATAGCGGCCATAACACTAACAACATTGCCAACAATGGCAACAATACAATATCCGGTAATAATACAAATGAAAATTCCACATCCGGTGCTTGTGTCCCACATTCACAGTCGGCGCCCCATCAGTTGGGTGCTCAACAATTACAGCAACCACCGCCATTGACACCACTGGCTCAGCATCATCAGGCTTTGGCGCAACAGTTGCAGCAAAGATTTGCCATCAGCAATAATAACGGTAAGTGTTGTATGTACTCGTATTTTGTCAAACGCTCACGCCCCCACATGCGAATGAATATGGAATTATTTAAGGCAAAATTTTTATTATAAAAATACATAGAAACATATTTTCATCTGTAATAGACTTTGTTTATGTGATTAGAATATTTTTTTTTAGAAAACTGTTGTTCTTTTGAGGTCTGTTGCTAGCAAAAAGTGTGTGAAAGAAAATTATATTTGTAGTTGATTTTTGAGAGCATTGACCAGGCCAAAAAATACACATTTTATGACTTACAATTTCTCTACTTTTTCTTTTATTGTCTTCATTATTATTATTCTTCGTTTCATTGTTCTGATGAAATTGTTGCCATTGCTGTCCTGGCCTGGCCGGCTCCATTAAATCAACATGTTGAATAGAAATGTTCTATTTATTTTTTTACGCTTTTGTTGTGCATTTGTGGCAAATTGTGGCCACCCTCTGTGTGTCTACGTTTTGGGTTGGACACATTTTTTCTTATTATTATGGTTTTATTATTGTCCAATAAATAAGTTTTGTATTGGATTTCTTTTACTTTCTTCGTGATGACTAAAACATTAAGAACAAGAATATTCATACTTACACACTATTAAGTGTAATCGTCAAAGTAATATAAATTTGCAAAAGTTTAAAAATATAAAAATTATCCTCTCAGAAACAGTTCTTAAAAAAATGCCCTAAAGATTTATCTTTATGAAAAAATACCTTTTATAAAAATTGCCGTTAGAAAAAATACTTTTTGAAAAAAGTCCCTTGGCGGAAAAGTAAAGTTTGAAAATAGTACTTCTTAAAAGAAATACCTTTTCAAAAAAGTACCTTTTAAAAAAAGTACCCTTTGAAAAAGACCTTTTGAAAAAAGTTCCCTTTGAAAAAAGTACCTTTTCAAAAAAGTACCCTTTAAAAAAGTTCCCTTTGAAAGAAGTACCTTTTGAAAAAGTAGTCTTTGAAAAAAGTACCTTTTGGAAAAAAACCCTTTGGAAAAGGCACCTTTAGAAAAAAGTACCTTTTGAAAAAGTAACCTTTGAAAAAAGTACCTTTTAAAAAAGTACCCTTTGAAAAAAGTACCTTTTGAAAAAGTACCCTTTGAAAAAGTACCCTTTGAATAAAGTACCTTCTGGAAAAAGTATCTTATGGAAAAACTTTCTTTTGAAAAAATTACCCTTTGAAAGAAGTACCTTTTCAAAAAGTTCCAAAAAAATTATGTAATTACCGTTTGAAAAAGTCCGATTTAAAAAATTACAATTGGATTGAAAACAGTAAATTTCAAAAAAAATAAATAAATAAATTAAAAAAAATTACCCTTTGAAAAAATTACCATTGACAAAGTGTCTTTTCAAAAAGTTCCTTGCGAAAAAATGTTTTTAACCAGTATAAAAAAAAGGAGGAGGTTGTCCATTTACCTGTATTTTTTTACAAGGGTTCTTATGTGAAAAGTACCTTTTGAAAAAGTACCTTTTGAGAAAGAACATTTTGAAAAAG